>OX596139.1:6254690-7673690 GCA_951394285.1 Epirrhoe tristata
TAGTCGTTCTTACGTTTTTAACGCTTCTTTATGTGCCCAGAAATAGATCCGAAATTGATGTTCATGTTACTGCTTCCACTGGATCGATATAGAATCTGCGAGTTCTCTGTGAAGGCTTCTGAAACTGTTACCTTTTGGTAAATATTTTATGTTGATTTTGACGATCACATTATAGTTTTATATTTATTTAGATGACGTTGTCTACGGACATGTCAAATAATCAGAAATGATGAGGCCCTGAACTAAACATTGGATACGTGTTGTCATTCGAGCGTTTGTTTTATAACGGTTAACGTTGAATCTTTGATCCAGAATAAAATCATCCGACAAAATTGAGTTTCTGGTCATTTTGGTGCTAAAATTTTTATGATCAAGTTCGGGGCTTCATCATTCTGTCGTCGTCGGTCGAAACGCTTAAAGGTGTCGTTAGAAATGTTCCTCGAGTGAAACCGATGATGTAATGGCGTTTCTGAAAACCCTAGCTCACGAGACCTGCGAGCTGCTGTGCAGCAAAGTATCCAATAGATTTCCTAGAGTATCCTAGAGAGAAGGAAACAATCTGCTCCAGTTGATAAAATTTTATAATGCTCATATTTTGTAACGTGGTTTTAGCCAGCGCGGCTGTCCGGCAGCTCGCGGGCCGGTCGCGCGCCGCCCCGCCCCCCGCCCCTCTGTGTACATAGTCTCGCTCAAATCAACGCGGCGCGGCCGGCATCGCGGCACCCGCCTGTACATATTACGATGTAATGAACGGTGATATCTTAGCGGCCTTCGATTTTACTTGTAAAGCTAGCTCTAGTGTTCCATTTGTCATACACCCGCCCTGTATGACTATAGTTTGCATTGCACATTGTTCAGTTGTTTGCCAAATATTTAGTTGAATATCTGATTGTCGTTAAGTTCCATTATTCGTTTCGTTTAGTTATCATTATTCATTGTAAATAGCAGCTGGCCGAACGGGAGCGCCGCGAACGTCTACATTTTTATTTCTGTAATTTTTTTTGAATACATAAGTACAAAGTGCTAAACACGAGCCGTCTTTGCTGCAGTGAGTGCATTACCTCGAAACGTTCGCGCGTCTCCGTCCTGTCGATTTTGAATAGTGTACAGCACAAAATTTCATTGTAAAAACCTATTAATAAGTGCATATCAAAATAATTTTAATGTTAGAATTAATTCGGAGACTTGTGAGAGCGGTTTGAATGATGTGGAAAGGCGCGACGCGTATGTAGCGTACGGAATCTGGTTGCAATCAACATTTGTAAATAAATTCGCTTGCTGCATTATTTTTGGAAATTGTTGATTTGTTTTGCGAAGTACCAAAATGTATTCATCAAAACGTGTCGGTGTGTCATCAGAGTGCACGGTGCGATGGGTACATGATGGAAAACCCCCAAGTACCATGTTTGTTCCATCTCTTCCAACTATATTAGCAAGGGCGTCAAGCCGTACATACTGCCGCTTATAGTATTACAATATTTTTATTTATTAACGTTAATTGCGATATCGTTAAGATTTACTTCTCGTGAGATCACTATTCTTAGTTAAACCTTAATGTTATTTTTGCGACCATTTCTATGGCAAGTTAAAATACCCAATGAAATGAAATCTGAAACAAATATTTTTTGACCACTTGTTCTTGTTTCATTATCATTAAAGATTACGTTTTTCTATTTGGTTTGATAATATTTTATTAATATTTTTAGTTATTTTACTCCGTAGGTACAAGGCCAATTCTGTTTTTGATACATTTATTAATTAAAGTATCAATTCTGATTTTGCTTTGTGGCGGAATATTTTTTTTCTAAAATTGTATAGTTATTTTTATTTTGAAAGAAATGAATACAAACTCACTTATTCCTTACTGGTGTTTATATCCTAAAGGTCTATCCTTCATGGTGTTTTATTTCATTATTTTACAAAATTTTGACACAATCTGGGGCCAAAAGTACGAGAAAGTAGTACAAAATTGAATAAAGTTTTCTCGTAGATTTAGTTTAGGATTTTTGCGACTTCCAGTATTCGACGTTGTTTGTTTTTAAGCATCTGAACTTCTGAAACTATTTGTCTTAGTATAAGGTCAATTGAATTAATACAATGCCTTTATGCTGTATAATAGATTGTTTATTTGAGCAAGTACTTATGGTGGGTACTGTACTGTCTCCAAGTTCTGCAAAGAGTTTAGAAAACGAATATTTTCTTATTTGACTACACAGTCACTATCCACCATTGTAATTAAACAGGACTGAGCTTCATAATTGTTGAATTTACCTAATTAAATGGCACTGTGTAGTACAAAATTATATTTCTTTGTTTATACCTAAATTATTTTGTGCGAGTGTACTAAACATCTTGTATTTGAGAACTTGTGTTTCAAAATTTTCAAAACTTATGTTAACGGAACTTGTCCATTTTTCAATTATACCTGAAATTGTACGCTTATACTAGCTGTAGAGTTCATTTATGTGTAGATATTACTTTAAAATTGAGCACCGAACTGATCCTCGTGACGATAATTTAGATAACGTTGTCTTCACTAAGTGTACATCTAATTTATCGACACGACGATTTTGTAATTGTTACAACGATTTTAGTCCGTACATTAGTTGCGTCTTGCGACGGTCCACAGGGTCCTAATGTAGAAACTACACTGACAATATTTTATTGTTTACATATTCAATTGGTGGGAGTTGGGGCTGTCTAGTATTATTTCGTATCTGTATGTCTGACGCGAAGTATCTCATAAAGTATCGAATACGTCGGAATCACTATTCGTCTGTAAATGTACTTAGTTTTGTTAATGTAGTTTATTAACCACTGACACGAGAAATCAAAACATCGTCAATAACAGGTTGTATCCATTACATTTTAAGTTTCGACGGGGCACCGGCCCAGGCCGTGTTGCGGCATGTTTTGATGGCATATATTTGTGTAAACTGAAGCTGGATTATAGTGTAGAAAAATGGAAGGTGCAATGTTATTGTGTAGTATTTATATTGTGGGGCGAAGGCGCCGGGACGTGCGCGGTACGCTTGTTGCGCCTCCTGTTGTTAGCGTGGTGCATGTTTCATTTGTATTCTTTTGTGTTGGAAGACTGAAGGTTGATTATTCCAGTTTCGATGAACGAGCGAGTTATTTGTTAATGATTATAAAGTCATATATATAGTTAGGTTATATTTTTTAATAAATATAATATTGAGATATGTCATATATTTCTGTATTTCATTTATCAACTTACACATTGTAACTTTGTCTCAACTTATGAGGTATTTATTTACACGCTAATGTTAGAAATGACTAGTTTACCACAAAATATTCTTAGAGCGATACATTTACTAAAATTCTTCTCCGCGCTTACATTCTATGCCACCAACTATAAGCTATTTAGGCGCTAACGTTAGTACAACAAATCTCTACTATGGAAAATCTACTGTTCAAAGTAATCATTTGATGAAGTTGTCTAATGGGAAGTTTTTGAAGGAGTTGCTCCAGATTTCAGTGAACGCTGTGCTGACGAGGTCGTTGATAAGAGGCCGGATCACGGCGAAGCCTGGCTTCCACGTCGCGTTGATGACGCGGTCCAACATTCGCTCTGCAAATACGAATAATATTTCAGCCTGCTTACCATCCCTATCTAGACGGTAGATTATATTATCAACGAATATAATCTACCGTCTAAGTTTATATTTTAACTCAAAAAAGTCTAAACTGAAATGTGATTTTCCTCTATAGATTCTACGGTCATGGTAAGCGGGCTGTTGAAATGTGATTTTCCTCTATAGATTTTACGGTCATGGTAAGCGGGCTGTTATAGTCTCCGAGCAACAATCTTGTGGCATTGTCACAGAATATCCCAAAGACCATGTCATCATGTCAAAGTGGATTTGATGAAACTTAAAGACAACTTCATCTTTGTTTTTACTACGACAGTCAAATGCTGGTTTTGATTCCAGCGGGCCCAGCTAAGCCGCAAGTTCGATTCTCGTGGCGAGACAGATATTTGTATCTGTACATTATAAGTTCAAACTTCTTACTATTTTCCCAATGTCATGAAAATGAAACGAACATCTCCACTTATTAGGTAACTATTACGCTGACTGTACTACGCAGTACTCAATAAGATACATAGTTATATCCGTTTGTCTGCTGTTTTAAAAGATACCGATGCTGGTTCCTTATAGGTACAGTTCGCCCAACGGATCTAGGCATTCGTGAAGTGAAGTTAGCTGTTTGTCTGCGCAGTGAACGCTTTTTCATACAAAATTGTGTTCTGCGCAGACAAACTGCCAAAACCAAACTATCTTGTTCCTCACCCAAGATCCCATTGCCTCTAAGCAAGTTCCCGACATGTATCTCCATGTCTCCGATATGGTCCACCTCTACGTGCACGTCGAGGCCGTCTCCGTTGCGTTTGATACGCGTCGTCTGCGAGTAGTCGCGTAGCGTCATGTTCCAGCGGCCGGAGCGTAGCACTCCTAGACCGAAAGCGTCTCCCTAGGGAAGTAAGGCAGAATTTAAAGTCTTACATTACTACAGTTACAACGGCGCTGGATTGCTACTGGAATATAGTTACCCGGACTTTAATTTATGGGTGTACTATTTGCGGCTAAAAATTGGATGTTGAATCTTTTATTAGCGGTGAATAGCTGAAATTACTTTCAAATTATATTTCCACCTTTGAAAGGTACACTGAATACCTATGTCCATTTTAATTAAAGTACCTTTCAAAGGTTGAAATATAATTTGAAAGTAATTTCAACGATTACACGCTAACCAACAATTTCAATGGACCTGTAATGGTTAGATTATTGTAAAGCATACCTTGAACTCGTAATTTCCTTCAAGCCATTTTTCAGGGAAGTACTGGGAATAAACAATGCGCTGATTGTCCCAGTCAGTTCTGAAACAAAATAATGATAATAAATTTGTAGGTATTCCTGCTCTGATGCTCCTGTAGCGTAGCTTTAGCCGTAGCACTACCCCGTAGCCGTTCGTAGCCCGTAGCACTTCCCTTAGTCGTAGCACCATTCTACTTATTTACTTTAAAAAAAATGTAAGTACCTACCAGGCTACCACTTAGTTATTGCACATAGTTAATATTGAAATATATTTTGTCCAATTGCTTCTTAGTCTGCTTAGCCCTGAATAGATATAACAAGGGGATTTGGTTGGACCAGTTTATCGTTGGTACCTACTTGTATTTAGTGACGGTGGACGTCGTCCAACCCCTCTCAAAAACATCAGTCAACGTAAGCGTGTAACCGAGTCCAGCAATCGATCGAATCTGTTTGATTTCTTTCGCGAAATGAGGGTCGAAAGGCGCTACACCCATTTCAGGGATCCCTGTAGAAAACCATTGAATAATCTATTAGTAGGTACGATTTTAAAATTAGGTAATGAGACTTTCAGGGCAACATCAAAATGTTACGTTGGCTACTTATAGCCATATTAAACAGAATTGTATAGTTGTACAGTAGGTATAGTAGCTAGTATGTAGAGCTGTGCCAAAACTCACCAACTTTGAAGTAAGGTCGCAATTTATTGAGTGCTCGCTTCATACACCCATCGAATTCCGGCGATGTCTTGTTGCAAGCTGATAATATCCTGGCTGGAAAAAAAGATAAGGTTTTATGGCGTCTCGAGCAGATGTTGAGCAAACTTTAGTAAGAAGTAGGATTTTTATCCCTAAAAATATCAAAATAAAACCAATTGTCGAATGATTATGCAATTTCAATAAAAAAAATATCTTGCGTCAGGCATTTTGAAAATTAATGGCAGCTGTAGGATAACTTTCAGTGCAGCCTGCATTCATTTGGATCTTTGTTATGTAACTTGATTGCAAGATTTGAAAGTAAGTCAAATGTTTGCACCCAATTCGTGAATGAATACGAACAGTATCACCTAGGTACAAGTTGGCTTATTGTTTCTTTTGCAGAATTCAAATAAAATTATTACATAAATCAAAGTGATATAGCTAGACTCATTGTACTGTGGCATTTGAACTTGACCGAGTTCACAGTCTAATTTCATGTCAGCATATTTGACTGTGATTGGTGCGTTTTTAATTACAGTTGCATAATAGGTAGGTAAATAAACATGAGGTCAAACCAACGTAAATGTAATTTTTATACTAATTCCAAGTTAACTTAGCGTGGTTCGGTAACTGCCTAATATGTTATTTTTTTCACTTGACCTGACTGGCGGCGCTTACAGCTAAGGGTTTTTATATAAGTACCTACTTGTACTCACCCAAAGTTTATATAAGAACCATGTGACCCTTCAAGTGCCTACTAAAGTTCAAGCCGTTTACTCTTACGAACACACGCACACGTATTTCATACAAATACTTGTTTACGCCTTAGCATTTATTTTCTACCGTTACCTAATCTAGGAAGACATTGGTAGTGTGGTGGGAAAGGTGCTTGTTTTATGGCGGTGAAACGGATGTTTTGCCTTATGTTATTTTTTGAGCTAGTACTTATGATGGGACCTTGACTGCAGGAAATGCTGCCGTGGAATCAGTATTATAATGTTTATGTGTTGGACCACAACATATGCAATGTTTACTTCCAACTCAAACTCTACTAGGTAGGTACCAACCTTGAAAATTTACGCCATAATTTGTAACGGCGCTGTACTTACATAGAAGGTACTACACATTTACTATTATTCTGTGCTTGGGTGAGCACTGAGCAGTACTTTTCTTAATCTTAGCCAACCGCGCTTTTTAACTTTGTGTATGTCAAGTTCGCTATAACTATGAGTAGGATGCTATTTGGCTTTTTTAATGTTTCCTGTATATTTAGATAAGAATAGGTACATAACTAAGATAAATAAATAATGCTGACACAGCATCATCTAGCTCCAAAGTAAGCAGAGCTTGTGTTATGGGTACTAGATGACTGATAATTCGATCGACGGTGCAACCATCCAGCTATGTTGAGGGAACTTAGGGGTGTGTGGGTATCCGGCCTCCATGCATGTCAAGGGACTCTGGGATCTCCTACGGAACACCGGTGCCCCGCACATTATGCCAAAAGCACAGTGCCGGATTGGCAATCAAATGGCATGGTAGATCTACCATAAGCTTTAAGAATGGTAAAATGTACTACATCGAACCCAGTTAAATGTTTATAAACTCGCATGGTGAGCCATGACCATTTAAACATTCTAAATTGCTTAGCCTATTTCTTAATTGGAATCGATGGCGTGCTGTTTACCTTGATAGATTAATGATTGCATCTAGTAATATTATAATAGAAGGTAGGTATATCGTTTCAAAACGTTTGTCTTACGTTATTAACATGTTAGTGTGAGATAGATTTTATGGAAATACGTTTTTGAAGGTCGGTGATGACTCGATGCTGGTATGCAGGAATTCTTCTATTCAACACTTTGTAATAAAATAGGAAAAAACGTAAGTATTCATATCTTTGTAATAGCCGTGTTTGGTAAGAGTTTTAATTCTCATGGCTTTTATTTTTAGAAGAATAGAAAGGTAGGAACGTAGGTACTTACATGAGTATAAAAAACTTAGGCCTTTACATCTAGATACTAGATGATTTCAATAAAGTATCAACCTATTTACCTACCTAATAAATGTCTAGGTATGGAGGTGAGAACATAATGTAGACTCTTCTTTACTTTCGCAATGTAACTGGATATAACATGCAAGCTCTCTATATATTGTTCTAACCTTGCTACCTAGAGCGAGTACTACCTACAGTAGGCACAACGGATATTTGGCTCAGCATTGTGTTGTATTTATGCGCGTTGTACCTAGGTACATATAAATAAATAAATAATAAATAATGCTGGTGCTGGGCGGGACACGTGAGTCGTATGGATAGCGATAGGTGGGCAGGGATTGTCACGCCATGGGTGCCTGCAGATGGGCGGCGAAGCCGGGGCAGGCCGAGAAAACGTTGGCGTGACGACCTGGATGCCTTTGAAGAGCACTGGTGGGACGTGGCAGAAGACCGTGACAGATGGAAAAAATTGGGGGAGACCTTTGCCCAGCAGTGGGATGACATAGGTTAAATAAAAAAAAAAAAATGCTGGACATTTTTCACACAGCATCATCTAGCCCCAAACTAAGCAAAGCTTGTACTATGGGAACCAGATAACTGATAGAATACTTATATACTTTTTGTTTGTAAATACATACATATTATACATAGAAACACCCAGACCCGAGACAAATATCTGTAGGTCATACAAACATTTGTCCCGCGGCGGGGATCGAACCCGCAACCTTCTGCGTCGCAGGCGGACCTTCGCCCACTGCGCCACAGAGGTCGTCAAATATGTTACATTTTTATTAATTTTATTTATAAAATTATCGGTATTTTTCTATCCTAAGAAACGGAATAATTTCCTGAGGCAGAAATTATTAATACAATTTTTACTGATCAAGTGATCATGCTGTAACTCCTCTAAGCCAAGTTTATACTTGTTATATAAAATAAATGAATCACAACTTACAAATTTCAGAAGCTTCTAATTGCGCCCAAGAGTTTTGTAGAAAGCACAACACCGTCACACTTATTACGAATTGTAATGATTTCATAGTGGTGCACTTCGAAAAACTTCAAATTACTTAAAGAACAATTTTTTTCCTTAAAATTGGAATGCCGTTATTCGACCAGCCAGTTTTTTAACTTTTTAATTTCGTACTAAATCTAAAGAAAGCAAAAAGTTTGCTATATTCTGTCGTTTCAAATCTGGAACAGAGTCTGTGTTCCAAGCGATCTGTTTTTGTGTATGGTCAAGCGCAGTCTGGTAAGGTAAGGTCCGCGAAAGTGCAAGCCCCTCCGAACCGTGGTATGCTATTGCAACACCCAAGTGTTGTCATTTTGATGAACAGTTCTCTGCTAGACCAGCTCAATATCAGAGGTTAATTTTGCAATTACGTGTGAACGATTATGACCTCTCATAGAGAATCTACTTTAAAACTGTATTTTTAAGCTTGCTTGTGAAATATCTATGAATCTTAGCAGTTTTAGAGATAGGTAAAATATTTTCGAAATCGACTTACGGAAAACATAGAAGTTATTTGAGGTTTTTTTAAGGTTTTGTAGGTAGTACTAAGTGTTCATACCTATAGAATTTTTTGCCCGGGCTCATGTTTGAAACTTTTACTTAATATAGACCATACAAATTAACTAATTTAAGTTTGAATTTTTAAATGTTACCCTGGTAGCGGAAAAAAAGAAAAAATAAGTTAGTCCTTATTAGGTATATTTTATTCTAGTCCTTAGGTAAACTAGAAGAACGTACTCGTAGTTCCATCCACTGCATGGCTGCATGGCAAAACTTTCCTTATCAATTGATATTTTTTTCCATTAACCTGCATGTTAACAACTGGCCAAGCAAACTTACCGACCAATTAGGCAGTTTCATACAGTTCGCCCAACGGATCTAGGCATTCGTGAAGTTAGCCGTTTGTCTGCGCAGAACACAATTTTGTATGAAAAAGCGGTCACTGCGCAGACAAACGGCTAACTTCACGAATGCCTAGATCCGTTGGGCCAACTGTACTTCAATTATATCTCCCTTCACAAAAGGGAACTATCACCAGCCTCAATAATAATTCATGCAACACTTACGTAAGGAACATACGAGAACGCATCAAAGGTGTGATGCAATTGTTTCCTTGTGAGGATGACTGATGCGCAACAACTTGATGACCTCTAGTGAAAAGCTTTGACATCTATCTTAGAGGTTTGTTTCACAAGAGACTTTTACTATACTTTATAAAGTGTCTTTTCTGTCTTGAATGTTTGCTGTGCAAGGGTCTACCCAACGATATCTGGTTGTATTATTGATCGAATTGAAGGGTTTGCCGAATAAGCAGGAAAAAAAACTTAGGTACAGTCAGCATCAAAAGTTGATTAATCTTTGAAGTTTCCCAAATCAGAATATTTCCGATATCCGTAACATCAGGACCAAAATTTTAACAAATTGTTGATGTCTTACTCTCAGTCCATAATACTTTCGCAAGCAAAGTTTATTTCTTTTTAGCAATCGAAAATAAATGGCACTTTAAAACAAACTGTTAATCAACTTTTGATACTGACTGTACCTACTATAATTCATTTTTGAATAAACGGGTTTTTATCACGTACTTGTTGTATTTGGTCCCGACGTTTCTAACGCGTTGCATTTCTTATGTCGTCAAATCACGAAAGCTTAATAAGTTTAATTGTACCTACTTAAATATCATAACAATAGATGCGACACCATTACGAACTTACGCAGGGAATGATAAAATGGAAACACGTTTTAAATGTTTTCATTTTTATTCAAGTGTAACTTAGTTATCTTAAAAATAATCGAGCTAATATTAAGTGACATAATAAATTAGTTAGTACTTACATAGAACAAATAATTTTTAATATTATACCTAAGTAACTACTTACATATTTTTCAGACTCGTAAAATATACTAACAATACAAAATAATTATACTTACTGGTTTCGATTCATATTTGTAATGTTCGTTTAGGAGTACCTCCTTAGGTACAGTCAGCAATGAAAGTCGATTACTATCTGATGTTTAACAAATCAGAATATTTCCGAAATAAGTATTATTATCATTATAACATACGTAACACAGTTTCTAACTAGCACGGGAGGTAGGTTCCTTATTTCACAGTGCATTAAGATCATTGATTGCCTAGTGTCAAGTCAATGACTTGTAGCTACTTATAAGTTTAAACTATCGATGTACTTGTACCTACATTTAAATTGAGCAATAAATGTTTATGTTTTATGTTATGTTTATATTATGGCCAAAATTTTGACTAAAAGTTATGGCTCAGTCCAAAATAATTTCCCAAGAAAAGTTGATTTTTTTCTTAGAAAGCGAAAAGGATTGGCTTTTTATAAAGTCATACTGTTAATCGACTTTCGTTGCTGACTGTACTTGTTACTGTAAGTAGTATTTATTACTTACCTATTTCAGCTAGCAGCCCCAACGATGACTACTTATGTTTAATTTTGTTGTTATAATTTACTCATAGTCAGTGATTGATCACTCAGGTAATACTTTTCTACATAATAATGATACGATAATCTAAAAAATAATAAACAGGACCTAGATATTTGTAAGTCATACATAACGTGAAATAACTAAGAAAAACATTATTTTACCATGACAATTGCAAAAAATCGATTCACTTTTGGGTGGTCACACTTTAGAACTAAACTAAGCTGACACACAAAATGTACGAAACTATAACTTCTTGAATGTTCCTCGTCAGGAAAAATAGTCACAACCCTCGACTTTTATTACAAAATTATTATCAGCATTTAGTCGACAATCCAGTCGTCATAAGGTATGTGGTCGAGGATGTGTTCCAAGAAACGGGACATCTTCGCCGCGAGATCCTTCTTCAGGTCTGGTTTCATCTCCTTGAGCAACTCCTGGGCGTTTGTGTTGATGAATAGGTTCAAGGCAGCCTCTGTTCACAGATAATAAATAATGAAATAAATAAGTAAAATGGATCACATCCGAGCTATTGACAGATCGTTTAGGGATTGGCTGTGTGTGTCTTGACTTTCAACTAAACGTGAATTGTAATGTTTGCCATATCATTGTGTTTACCTATAACTTTGACCTTTACTTTTTAGATGTACCTAGACGATATAGATATCGTCCCTAAATTTGCCTGAAGTTGTCTTCTCTCCTGTCTACTTCACCTCAACAATGACACATTCAATGAATGAATGAATGAATGAATGAATGAACAATGAATTGTTGAGGTGAAGTAGGTAAACTAGTAAAGATGTCTTCCTCCCTACATTTAAGGCCTCGTAAGATTGAAGTAAACATATGCCAATATCCTTTTCCATACATGACAATGTTAATACTTACATCTTTGTATTAATCGTTTAGGTTATAAATATGATGATTACCTAGTACAGCATTGCTGTTGTGCAGGTTGTTGACCCCCATCTGGATGTCTTTGACGGAGAAGTCCAGTTTCAGTTGCTGCAGCTTCAGGTAAGTTTTACCGTCGCGCTCGTAGGGGGCGCCTCGGAAGTACACTTTAGCCTTCACACCGTCTGTTAAAAGAGAATCCAATATAAACATTTAATGCGTAGGTATTTCTTTTATTTGAATGATTGCTAAAAATGCCGGTTCGCTTACTTAAGTTAAGGCCATTATAGCCTTCTAAAGTTGAGCCTTTAGGCGACTTCTGTTGCCATGTTTGGCCAATACCAAAGACAATATATACACTAGGTACGTACTCGCCCCAGTAGCCTGCAATTAATATAATGTACAGTACTTAGTCACAACGGATCTTTAGCTCTCTGAAGTTAGGTGCACTAAACGATTGCGCAGGACTGCGCATGTAGTACATTGCGTGTGTAGAGTAATCGAGATAGAACGATGCAACAAATAAGCGGTGAGCGAGGCAGCTATACAACACTGTCTTCGTCTTAAATGGGTCATCAAAAATGGGTTCTGCGCAGCTACTTCAGAAAGCCAAAGATCCGTTGTGACTACTGTATCTTAAAAATCAGTTAATTGTTCCTCACCGTACTCGCCCCAGTAGTCCCCCCCGCCAGACGCGCGCACGAGCAGCAGCACCCCGGAGGAGCGGTAGCGGGCGCGCGCGCTGATGTGCGGGCCCAGCAGGGTCAGCTGGAACTGGTGCGTCTCCAGGTCTGACCTGACAACGTAATTTTCACAATAATATGACTAATTGATCGCTCAACGCAGTGTTCATTAATTATATATCTACTAAAGGGCTAGTAGATTTGGGCAGAAAGCAAAACTAAAAACATTTATCAAAACACGTAGGTACAATGTGTACATAATTACTAGTTGTACGTTTATCCAATGGTAAACAAATATCATTGCGTGTATCCCTTGTTGACTTGACCGATTATGTACCTATAGAAACAATATACAATTCGATAAGTTTTTACTAATACGAGTAGGTACCTAATACTACCTAATCATTGAAAAGATCAGTGGAATTGAGTGAACATACGTAATCTAAGTATCTACATTTGCATGCAAAGTTGAATATTTGGTCAAGTGTAGTCTGGAAATTGTTAGGTCTAGGTTATACATATTATTAATTACCTACCTACAGGTCATAATTATAAAAACACCAGCACTTCTCGACTTTTCCAACTGTTAATTTGATAAACATCTCATTATCATAAACCAATCAATTAGACAAAACAAACGTTTGTTTTACAATCTAGTTGTTGTTTTACTACTAGTGAATTTGCACAATATGAGGTTTCCTCATTCGAAAACATATTTTGTCAGAACATTAAGTATTAAACTGCGGTCTTTGTCGTCTGACCCTGGTCGTAAATGTTGGAAAGGACAATGGTCGTGCACTCATGTGTCATGTATACGTGCTTTGAATTCCGCAAGATCTTTCTAACACTCGGACATACTACATTCGTTTATGTATATATTTATAGATATGAAAATATTTGTTCGAGTGAGTCGACGTTTAAAGGAAAATAAACGTCAATGTACGAGAAGGTTCTTGGTAGAAATAAATTAACAAAATATTTTTGTGAATCATCTAATATACAGGGTGTAAAAAGACTGCTACCGAAAACTGAGGGATTGCAATCAGACCATGATTCTGAACATATTTATCGAAAAAAAACTCGAAAAAATTTTTGGCTTAGCTACGTCATTTTATTTTATTTTCTAGTTTTTAACTACTAGTACAACATAATAAGACTATACCCACCTAATTATTTCATTTATAAAAGAAAAAAACAATTAAAACTCAAAATCCAGCAATCTACGTATAAAAATGCGCCCAGTACATGCGCAAACAGTGATCTTCAAACGCGGTTTTCTCCGGATATAATGTTTTTTTCGGAAAATCCTTTTGGATTTGGTTGTGTTTTGGGATGCTGTACCTACCCCTTTCGGCTTCGGTAGACGTCTTTTTACACCCTGTATAAAATTCTCGTGTCACAGTTTTCGTTGCCATACTCCTCCGAAACGGCTTGACCGATTTTGATGAAATTTTTTGTGCTTATCCGGTATCTATGAGAATCGGCCAACATCTCTTTTTCATCCCCCTAAATGTTAGGGGTAGTCCACCCCTAAATTTTTTTATTTTATTTTTTAGACAAAATTTTTAATTTCAATTTTTTTATGATACAACATACAAAAATACATACAATCCTCAATTTTCACCCTTCTACGATCAACCCTTATTTTTTAATAGCGATATAATGGAAAAACAACGTTTGCCGCGGGTCAGCTAGTATTATTATAGGTTCTTGAAAATCAACGAGAACAAATACACCTATTTATCAATATTATATTCGAGGTGGTAAGGCAGTGACAGAATGGTGGCCAAGAGATGCACATCGACCACGGGGCAGACCACCAGCCCGTTGGTCAGACGACATAGCGTGGTTGGACGACAATGGATGAGGATAGCACGGAGCCGAGAGGAGTGGCGGGTTAGAGAGGAGGCCTACGCAGTGGGTATTAATAGGTTATTGATGATGATGATGATATTCGAGGTATCACTATGATCTCAAAATTACACGAAATACAAGCTCAGAATTGACTCAGGTTTTATAAGCTCATGAGCTCATTCTGAGTTTCAGAATCATATTTATTTTAGTTACATCGAAAGTGAAGTCATGTTATTATTTTGAGTTCATCATTTAATTTAGGTACGTAGACCTTTACATCTATATTAGATGATTTATACAGCGTCAGGAGGCAATCCATGCCTACACTTAACGGGACGCTGTAGTGCCTGGGACATTGTTTGAGATTATTTATTAATTTAGGTACATACCTACATTATCACCGTAGCTTCGTTCATACTGATCCTCATGATGAGATGATGTAGATATGATGAACTTAGAAAATGCAATAAAGTTTGTAAAGGAGTTAATCATATTTTGATACTTGAAACATCTGGTGGATAATACCTCGCTAAGTAGGATATGTGGTGTTTTTTGTGAGCCTTACCTGACATTGGTGATGGTCATGTTAGAAGCTCCCATGGCGTGGATGTCTTTGAACGTGGCTCGGTAGCCATCTGGCCCGCCGCCCAGTGCTATAGACAACTCATCTATTACTATCGGCTCCGACTGAAAATACCATAGAAAAACATTAGTCCTATTCATTACGAAACGCCTAGCTTTTTCCATAGACATAGAATAGAGATAAATAAATTTGAAAACTCGCTCCACTTTTTAACAAAAAATTAAACCGCCGTAAAAAAACAAAAAATAATAGGTAAAACTTTTTTATTTTACCTTAATAACTAAGTTCTTAAACGAATGTATCTAAGTAATTTTAAGTCGACGCCCAACAAGCAAGTTAATTAATTACGTCGAATAAAAAAAGAATTATCAAATTGGACTCCTCTGTAAAAAGTTATGCGTGGTCTAACATAAAAAAAAAATGCGTTCACCACGGTATCAATTAAACAAAAAACACTAAAGTTTTCATACCTTTACAGGTACATACCTTTCATTCATAGAAAAGAGATCAACGCGCTCTTATAGTTTTACCTTTTTGAACATTTTGATTTAATGTTTTTTTTATTATTTTTTTCTTAGAAATTGCATATTCCATTGAAGCGTACTTTATGTTCTTACCTATATTATGTACCTACACACATAAAAAACACGAAAATGTTTATTGCAAATTAAGCTTTTTTTAATGTAAGTGTACTTTAAGAATGAACTAAAACCTTTACCAATAATATTTACTTTGTTACATGCATAGAAAATAAAATAATCAATGCTTCCTTGTTGTTTACAACACCCTTCGATCAAATAGATTGAAGTTTACGCGCTTACTTTAATAATTCCCTAGAAAAGACATCAACGAGCTCAGTTGCTCATTCTATAGAATAGTCGTTAGTGTACGTGCGTGCTCATAGGTAAAGTAGGTAGGTACCAACTACATAGTTACACAGTAAATACGTCAGCGCGTGTATCTCATAGAAAAGTTATTTATGTGTTCACAGTACTTATTTCATAGAAACCACATTAGCACGCCTTTATCACTAATTCCATACTTTAATTTTATGATCCCATTTAATGAATCCATACATTTTTATTTTATTTGCCAAGTAGAGGTAGGTATCAAACCTACCTCTACTTGGCAAATAAAATAAAAATATGTCAACACTGTATTGTATGGGTGTTATTATGTTTGACATGTCTTTCTGTGTAGGTACATACCTACCTATATTAGTTATTGTGTGTCAGTCTGTGTCACTGTAGCTCCGAAAAGATTGAACCGATTTTTATCGTTTCTATAGTTATGAAAATCTGTCCAGCGATTATTTTTTTTAGTACTAACCTATTTCATCCAACTGCTGGGCAAAGGTCATGTTTATTATTTAAAATGTATACTTGTTCTAAAACTATTTTGTCCGTACCTCTTCAATGCCAAATTCAGGCGCTCCGCCCTTCAGGTAGTCTAGCAGCGAGTTGAAGCTGCGGAGGAGGCAGGCGTCAACGTTCGGGTCCTGACGAGAACATCGTCCGCCAAAAATTTCTGTAAGGACAAAAAAATACTTATTCTTCAGTACTGAATGATGTCTAGATTAAATTAAGAGTCACTAGGAAGGAAAAATTGCTTGGTTTAAATTTTTTAGAGGACAAACTTTGTTAAATACACATAGAAGCACAGGGTGTTTAAATAAGGATAGTCAGATATGCTAATTAGACGTTCTTGATTTTTTTTGTTCATTCATTATCTATCTCGAGCAGTTAAATACTATAGAGTGATTATTCCTTATGCTACTTCGGTACAAAAGCGATTCCTCGTGTGCATTTTATTATAATTTTTATCAAAATCTACTATACTTTTTGATACTTAGATCTTTTGAAAAAATGTATTTGTGTATAATTATTTTAATTATATTTCCTTACTTACCTACTTACTCGTTTTTGTGTATTTTTCAATATGCTGTTGTGATTTTTCTCCAATAATCTGAACTGTATCAAATCATCGAGGTCAGCCTACGATCAGCTGTTTACCATCTATCGTGGCTACCGTTGCTCATCGGTATGCAAGACTGTATTCTACTAACGGTACTCAGTGAAAACAATGAGCCACCATACCGGCTTGACAATAACGAACCTTGGATTTTACGATATAGGTATAGATTAAACATCTTTATTTGATAAGATAGGTACCTAACTTATCTGCTAGAAAAAGCGTGAGAAATTTTCATGCCACTGTATTTACTACAACGATGAGTCGTTTATAGTAACACTCGCATAAATGTCGAATCGAACATGGAAAAAATTAGACGCAAGCTCGCAAGAGCATTTTCGTGACGTCGAAGATTTACTTCAACGATCGAAATTTTAGTTCAGTTTATTATTACTTTCTATGATATTATTGTATGATCGGTTTTGGGAACGAAGTTCCTTTTCGGACGGTATCGAAGAAAAACAGGCTGGGGCTGGAAGAAAAATTTCGTTCCATTTTACCGTCACGACCGTCACGTCACGAAATCGTCACAGTGTGAAGTGCGCAGCCGCGTACAGTCCATAGATTGTTACATTGTTAGTACGGAAGAGCGTTTGATTTGAAATTCCCAGATTAGAAAAGTACTCTTTGCTTCGGTCCAACCGAGTGTCACGTCGACACTCGGTCACACGGAGACACTCACGTACTTCTTTTTATTTTACTATTCGAACGAATAGTTTAAATTAGTGCTCTTTGTATAAATACGTAATTCCCTATATCGTACTAAGTGTCTACTCTCACATGTTACGACTTTCTGTGACTACTAATTACATAATTTGATATTTAAATGATCAATAAATCCAGGACATCCTTCAGGCAAGGTATTATGCTTACTAATTAAGTACAGTCAACTGTGAAGCATAAAAACCTTTTGAGATTCCTCAACTTACAAAATACCATAAAGATATTTTGCTCAAAATGTTTATTAATGACTACTTATAGCCTTCGCACCACACAAGTATTTTGTTTGTTTGTATTATCGCAAATCCTTCCTATCTTCACTCTATCTTCTGCCGTAAACATATAGGTATGTACGTACATATACACCCCTATTTTTTTTTATTACCAAAAAAATTAAACATCCGGTGTCTGTTACTGATCACATTTTTGTAGTTAAAACTCAAAAAAACACAAGAAAAAACATTATAACCTAAAAAGGAGACGAGACGAGTCAGACATGGATTTATGATAGCTACTGCGGTTTTACTGACTGGGGATGATGCGAGAGCGTAGTTTGAATGAGAGTCCGTACGCGATTGTGTTCTGTAGTACTTGATTCAGTTTTGGTTGACTAGAATCCACGATAACTTTCAATAAAAAAAAATCTGACCATGTCATTATCATTTTCTGCATCTGCTGCAGCTGTCCTTAAATTTTTTGGTAGTCACAAAATAGCGGTGTATATATATGTATATATAATTCAGTTCTTATAAAATTGCTAATATTCTCATAACTCTAGAAACTGAAGTAGGAAACTTTTTTAGGTGACCGTTGTGAAGAGAACTTTTCGAAGGAATATCTTGAATTTAAATAAGCATTGGTTTTACGTAATGAATACAAATTTTTTAAAAGCTTAAAGAGAGTTTCTTTAGATTAAAGTGCTTAACTTTTATGGCAAAGTCAAAGTTTTTTTAGTTGTAATTAACAATAGCTTCATCCTTTCTCGCGGTTTCATTATTGGCGATGCATTTTGTAGACTCTGCTAATACCAAAGTTAAGTACATAACCACTACATCTAAGGTAATAGAGTAAAGTGACATAATTATGAGTTAATAAATAAATAACGTTGGACTTTTCACACAGCATCATCAGCCCCAAAGTAAGCATAACTTGTTTTGTTAAGGCAAAAGCATCTTTATATTAAAAACGCGTTAAAAATATTCTGCACCCATGCATATTATGTAATTTTACTAATCTACTGTACCTAGAGCAAGGACCATAGATACGTTGTTGTGTAGAGGTGGTGGTAAACGGCTGTTTAACAGAAGGTGTCACTTATTTCAAGCTTATAAATGTAATATTCAAGTATGGTTTCTCGAAAAGATTCTTAAATCAATGGTCTTACTCAGAGATCGGGTCTTACTAGATACTTAAAAAAAAAAAAACATATATTAGATGATTTATACAGCGACAGGAGGCAACCTATGCCCACACTTACCGAGACACTGTAGTGCCTGGGACATTGTTTGAGATGGAATAGGCTTGCCCAGCACCTAAACCATCTAGCTTAATCAGCCTGGCCCACAGGAAAGACGACGTCAATACGTGTGGAGCTGACAAAGCTGCGGGTTTCCTCACGATATTTTCCTTCACCGTTAGCCCGTGTTATAGCGCATATTTTTACGAAACGTAAAATCCATTGATGCACGGCCGGGATTTGAACCCTTCAGACCCTTGATTCTTGACCTTCAGATTGAATGTCGAGGCACAACCCCATTCGACCAATATGGCTCTTCCTATAATAGATACTTAGATACTTACTCTGAAGAATATTAGCCGTCTGTACAAGACAGACAAGACCACAGACATAGGTCAAAACCAATATTATTGAAAGCAAGCAGGTTTATAGGTTTAACGGAGTAATGCACCTGCCGGGTCAATGACCTAACCTTGTCCACGGCGCAAACCCGGTCCGATCTCGCAAAAACGTCTTACTGTTATTATTGGTACAGTTAATACGAGACCAGTTTTTCATTCCGTTTTTATATCGTGAGATCGCAGTCTAGTTTAAACAGGCCTATTTTTAAAACAGCTTCAATAGTTTTACTATCATTTTCTTTTTTTAAAGAACAGGGGCCTTACGTTACTTTGAAGCGTTGAATCCGAAAAAAATATACAATACTTAAAAAATTATTAATATTAAAAAATATTTAATTACTCAATATACAATACTTTATTAAGGGTTCCGTACCCAAAGGGTAAAACGAGAACCCTATTACTAAGACTTCACTGTCTGTCTGTCTGTCTGTCTGTCCGTCCGTCTGTCACCAGGCTGTATCTTATGAACCGTGTTATTTAGACAGTTGAAATTTTCACAGATGATGTATTTCTGTTGCCTGTGTGTCTGTGCATATCTAAAATCGAATCGGAATAGACAATGTAGGTAAATGACAATTTTGAAGATCACTTTTTCCTTAAGTAGTTTTATAAGCGCAAGTCTAATAAGGATTTGTGATTATTTAACCTGAATTTGTTTGTTCACCTAGACATGGTTAAGCCCTGTGAAGGCCAAGACAACTTAATAGCTGTTCGTTTAGATATAACATCTAGTTATTTTCTACAGAAGGTTGCACGCATATTGAGCTCAAAGTGCGTGTAAATGACCCCAATAGACGTTCAAATACCAAGTTAGTAAACACTGGGTATTTAAGGTTGTCAATTCCGTAGGTATTTGAAGGTTTTTGTACACCTCCGTAATTTCTGCTACCTACTTATTTATTTCATACCATTGAAAATTCAGTCTACTATCTAACCGACCTAGTTCATATCCACGTATGGATGTTTGTTAGCCTTTCACGCTTAGCTTGATTAACATGAAATTAAGCCGAGATAGAGTCTAAAATACATCCCACTTCCCACTCATATCATAAAGCTGAAAGTTTGTGAGTTTGTTTAGATGTTTGGATGTTTGTGTAAGGATCAGGCTTAAACGGCGAAACAGTTTACAATGAAATTTGGTAAGCTGAAAGGTATAAGTCCAGAATAGCATATAGGCTACTTTTTATCCCGAAAAACGTTCCTGAAAAACAAAAAATATGTAAAAGGACCACGGGAATATTGCATAAAATCTTTAGCAATACTCTGTTTGACACAAAGAGCACTGCTCTAAGGTTGCCATGACAACCATCATTTCGTTCTACTATGTTGGTTTGGATTTGAAGACTGAACAGAATTCAAAGTATGAAACGCTCATCGCGTTGATCGACGATTTCCGTACGGCCGTTGATTTCCTTCTTACTAAAAATGAGACCCTCCAGGCTCAGGTTAACAACCTTGAATCAGAAAAGAAGGAAACCTTAGCCTACATCGATTCGTTGGAATCCAAGCTCGAGAGTGTTGAAAAAAGCAGTAGGGCCACCTGTCTGGAAATCAGAAACCTTCCTGCACCTCAAGTGGAAACGAAGTCTACACTAGTCGACACAATCCTGAATGTGAGCAGAGTTCTAAATGTCCAGATGCAGGCCTCAGAGATTAAAGACACTTTCAGAATTAAGTCGAAAGACCCAGCCGCAAAAACCATTATAGTTGATTTCACTAGTGTCCTTTTAAAGGAGAGGTTTATAAATAGTTATAGAAAAAACAGTCGAGAGAACAACAGACTGACAACCGAAAAACTGAAGATCTCTGGACCTTCTAAGCCAATTTTCATCTCCGAAAACCTGACAGCCAAGTCTAAAAAATTGTTTTATTTGGCGCGTGAGTTTGCGAAGGCTAACGACTTCAAGTTCTGCTGGGTCTCCAATGGAAAAATCTTCCTTCGGAAACGAGAAAACGCGCCTCTGATTCGAGTAGGCAGTGAATCAGACCTACAAATTGCCCCTGACAACAAGTGACTAGCTTCTCAAATCACAGCTATATTTTTGTATCGTGTTCTTTTTTCTTCTACATTGTTAATAACTCAGTATACTGAAAAATTTATACTTCCTCACTCATACACATTACACTCATTACACTTTAATATTTACACACAAACACTCTACAGACACTACACAAGCAACCTACCTTATTCCGAATTACTAATCCCTGTCCATACCACACATGAGAAATTGTTTGATCCTACTATCATTACAATATTCTTTAAACTATATACCTCCTTCTTCTTTAAACTAGATTCCTGCCCTGCTCCCTTGCTACCTGCCCTTGAGTTGACTCTTAAATTCCATAATGGATGAAGTTGTCAATATAACTAACGACATCGAAAACATATCTCTTTCGGACTCCTTTACTACATCTCCTGAATCTGCTTGCCAGTTCATCACGGCTCCCAATTCATTAAAAATCATTCACATGAACATTAGAAGCATTGGCTGTAACTTTGATAACTTCCTTACTATTATCCACAGAATCAATCTCCAATTGGATATTGTTGTCCTCACGGAGTGCTGGCTTAGCAAATGCCCGATACTTCCTTCTATGCCTGGGTACAATTCCTTCGCTTCAGACTATAAAACCCAAAATGAAGGTGTAGTTGTATTTGTACGGGATAATTTAAATTGTAATGTTGTTACGCCAATGCTCACTGATTCTAATAGCCTTTTACTTAAACTTGATCACAAGATAGCAGTTATATGTATTTATCGTTCCCCTTCCACTAGTATCATAGATGGCTTTCTTAATAGCCTTGAAAATTTAATTTCCCAACTCCATAACTTTTCGTCAGTCATAATCGTAGGAGACATTAATATAAACATAATACCAAACTCAAAAGATCCTAATTATGACGACTATCTTAACCTTGTCTGCTCTCACGCGATGTTACCAGCTCATGTTCACCCCACACGCCACAATAACTGTCTCGATCACACCATCTTCAAGTCCCCGTACCCTGCAATTACCTTAATTCTTGACTCACTCATAACGGACCATGCGCCTACACTCTTTTCTCTTCTAATGGATCCCCAACGTAAAGTGAAAACACACAACACGATAAAATACAACTTTCCTGCTATTCTCAAAGATATTGAATCATATGACTTTAGTCAAATCCTATCATCGTCCAATGCCAATACTGCTTCCTATATCTTTGTTCAATTACTATCCTCGATCATCAGTAAGCACTCCCAAATTGTTACTATTCCCAGTAGGTTACGCACACTTAAACCGTGGATTACTCCTGGTCTCCTCAGATGCATCCGCCACCGTGATCGCCTATACAGAAAATTTAGTAAAGACAAGAAAAACCCAGCCCTGAAGCTAACTTTTACCCGTTATCGTAATTTTTGTAATAACCTCCTAAAAAAAGTTAAACGCGAATATGAGAGAAAGGAGTTTGAGAAGGCCAGGAATAATACAAAGTCTACGTGGAATGTTGTCAAAAAAATTGCTAACATAACCCGTAAGCCATCTTCATCCGTAGAGCTACTCACATTATCTTCCGATCCGTCTACTTCAGTTAACCAAGTGAATAGATTCTTTGCAAATGTAGGTCTTGACTTAGCATCAAGAATAATTAAACCTCTGGATACTATGCCTCTTATCGCTAATACAAACCAAGCTGCTCCTTTAGGTTCTATGGTCCTCTCACCAACTGACAATTCAGAAATCGAAAATATCATAATAAATCTAAAAGACAAATCCTCTGTTGGTTGGGATGGAATTCCCACCTCCGTGGTGAAGTATGCTAGACACATTATTGTACCCGTTCTCTCCCACCTCTTCAACTTGTGTATGTCGTCTAGCACCTTTCCCTCCGTCTTTAAAAAGGCTTTAGTGCATCCTATCCATAAGGGTGGAGATAAGTCATGTGTTAGTAATTTTCGTCCAATCTCTGTGCTCAGCGTTCTATCTAAAATTCTAGAAAAAATCTTAAACAAACGCCTTATCAACTTTCTTAATGCTAATAATATCCTAGCTGTTCGTCAATATGGGTTTAGGAGCGGCAGATCAACGGAGGATGCAGTAGTAGATCTTACCACTAATATTGCGCAGAATTTTGAAAACAAGTTTAAAACTATTGGCATCTTCCTGGACCTGACCAAAGCTTTCGACACCGTCTCTGTTCCTAATTTACTAGATAAGCTCGCTGAATGTGGAGTAAGAGGTGACGTTAATAACCTTTTCAAGAGTTACCTCACAAACCGTCGTCAGTCAGTAGTCATCAATAATCTGCAAAGTGAGGAAGAGGACATCACTTTTGGAGTACCGCAGGGTAGTGTCCTTGGGCCTACCCTCTTTCTCGTCTACATCAATGACTTGGTAAAAATGTCTCTTCCATACTGTGACATCTACACGTATGCTGATGACACTACTCTCATAGCTAGCGGTCGTGACTGGAACGAGGCCCAAAAACATGCTGAACTTGCACTCAAAACGGTCCTTACCTGGCTCTCAAATAATCTTCTTACTTTAAACGCTACCAAAACAAAATACATCACCTTTTCTCCACTTTTTATTACCCAACCTGAGTCAATTTCTTTGCGTGCCCATACTTGTTCTTCCTCTCTTACTTGCCAATGCCCTGTACTCGAACGAGTACCCAGTGTTAGATATCTAGGTGTCTGGTTGGATAGTACCTTATCCTGGGCGCCTCATATTGAGTGCACAGTGTCCAGGGTTAGAAAACTTCTTTACATCTTTAAAAACCTCAGAAGTTCTGCTGACCTTTCCTGCCTTAAGATGGTTTATTTTGCTCTCGCTCAATCTATTTTGTCCTATTGTATTACTGCATGGGGCGGTTCGGTTAAGACTAGCCTATTGAGAGTCGAGAGATCGCAGAGAGCCATTCTTAAGGTAATAACATCTAATCCTAGACGATTCCCTACATCAGCACTCTACTCAATAAGTCAAGTCCTCACAGTCAGGCAAATATTTATCTTGGCAACTGTCCTACGGAAACACTCGCAACTTACCTTTGATCCAACTCATTCCACTACGAGACGTCGCTCTGATATTGTATGTAAACTTCAAAAACACAGAACTGCTGTTGCATCTAGACACTACTTCTACCTAAGCTGCGCCTTATATAATAAAGTTAACAAAGCATGCAATATCTACTGTCTCACGTCTCATAAATGCAAAATAAAATGTACGTCATGGCTGATGACACTCACTTATGACGAAACGGAATTACTTCTTAAACCTATTCAATAAATGATTCATAGAACATTTCTCTTTTTGTACATTCATCATTGTCATAAATCATAATCCTTTATCTCCTACTAATAATATGTCTGTCTTCGGAATAATCTTTCAAACACACCACAACACAAACCCAAATCCCACACTCACTCGCTTCGTACACCCACACACACACACACACTCACACCTAAACCCACCCACACACATTCACACTTAAACCCCCCCCCCCACACACACACACACACTCACACACACACACACACACACACTCACACCACGCACACATACACACACACACGCACCGCACACACATTCACTTTATACACTTACACTTAGTTTCATACTCTTGAAATTGTTTAAGTTAGATGTAACTTTCCTGTTTAGATTAAGTCTTTGGTATAATATTTACTACATAGCTACGTTGGAACCTCTAATATCCAATCTTTTGGAGAAGAGCGCTGACTCCGCTACTCAGTTTTTTAACTTTTGCGGCAGTCAACGTTTTCCACTGTATCTTTGCTCATATTGTAATGTTGTTCCAAATAAAGCATTATTATTAAAAAAAAAAAAAAAAAAAAAATTTGAACAAGGTAGTTCTATGTATTCTAAACAATGCGCAGACGAAGTCGCGCCCGGGTCCACTAGTTATTATTATATTGCAACTTTTCATCCCGGAATTCTCTCGGGATCGGGAAATACTCGGAAGAAACCGGAAAATTGCGTGAACGACTGGGCACAGCTAGTTTGCAATAGAGTATTATCGTTTTCATTCGGATTGAATACTGTAATTACAATATACCGGAATTCTAAGCCTGTGTCACTACCTGACAGGTCTATACTTTGTATGAATTACGTTTACGTGTTTACCGACGCAGTGTCAAATAAGCATACACATATAATAATTATAAGTAGTTTCCTTTGCAATCGAACCACGGTTCTCTAAGATACGGAACCCGTCTCGTAACCATTACATAAAAGGCTAACCCCACTCTATCCTACTAATCCTTCTAATTATTATAAATCTGAAACTGAAAGTTTGTAAGTAACTTATGTATGTTTGTTTTTTAATGTTATATAATAAGATATTTATTACCTAAATTAAGTAATTTACCTAAGGTACCTAAATTTTTTGTTAGTTAAATATTTGATGATTTCATGTTTGCTCATTCGGATTATTCGGAAATACTGGAAATATTTTTCTGGAAAATTAACACTAAGAACGGAAATCGCACAAATGCTGACGTTATGTGCATGTTTCATGTAGACGATAATTAACTGTATTTACGTTGCCATACATTATGATTTTGTTTGAAATGATGGTAAGTTCATAGCAACTCAGAAAACCAACTAATAAACCACAAAGTTGTTGGTTTTACATATTTGTTGAGTGGACAAAGTGTTTTTATTATTAAATGGTCATATATTCCAAAACGCATGAATTTTTGATGCAAAATTTTCAAAGGGTACAATTTCGAATGGAAGTTCTTGGTAATTCGAGCTGTTTTTCAACATTTGCAATGTTCAGACAGACAGATTCGGAAGATAAAACAAGGATAATTGAAGGTGTGTAATATAAAAGATTTTTCAACACACTTGCTCATAAAGTGGCTCTATGGTCACCGCAATTAGGCACATAATGACACCCATAATCAAACTGTGACTTTTTCATTACTATAACTCACTAGTGAGTAATAGATTGTTTTTTTAATTTTATTGGTTGAGTTGCTTTGTTCTTAAAAAAGTTTGTATTCAGAAAAAAGATCGTGTTCAATAGAACAAATAAATTAATGTTCCTATTGCTTGCTCATTTCATGCAACTTCTTATTTAAATAGATAATTTTAACTCGTACGTGTTTAATAAATAAAACTTTCACTCAAATATAACTTTTGTTTTCTCTGTAATAAAAGAAAACTTTAAATTCCCCATTTTGTCCGTGGCAGAATAGGCCGCAAACCCTATGCGCGGCGCGGAAATATAGCTTGTGGCCGATCGCAATGCGCGCGCATAGGAAAACTGATTAATTTTTCCCGCAGTAGCGAAACATTTTTCACAACTCGTTTTCACTGTTGAAAATGAGTTTTTATTGTTATTTTATTCACAAGTGTGTTGAAAAACGTCGTATGATACACGTGTGTATTGATGATTACCGTCCTCGGTTCTGTTAAGAGCCTCGCCTAACGGCTCGGCTCTCAAAACACCTCGGCGGTAATCATCAATGTTACACACTAGTACCATAATGTACTATTATTACAATAAACAATAAGTAACAACAACAAGTAATAAGCACAAAATCATATTACTTATGATTTTGTGGCTATTTAGTTAGGGTAAGAGCACCCCACGTTACTCAACACACATTTCTACATCTTTCACTCCTTCCGCAAAGGCTACAATTTTATGTAATAAACAATTTTCTTCGCGTGTGGTGTGGCTATTGCGACAAGATGAACGATATAAAGTCATCATGATGGGTAATAGTCTCTTTTTTATGGATCCTACATTTATATATTACAAGGAGGTAACGTTAGGTAAGTACTTACATTACCTACCTAGGTATTTTATTGAAGCTTTAATAATAAAAAACATAAAAAAATTATTTTGTATTCTATGACATTCGACAATAAATAACAAATCTTTAGGCATGCGACTCTCAAAGCTTCCAGCTAAGTATTATAACAAAAGGGTTAAAAAAATAACATAGAAATTAATCTATGACCTCTCATAAAAAGATATTAGGAAAGATTTATGTTTATATATAAGACTTCTATTTCTATGAATACGTAAAATAAAAATACAAAAAATAAGGAAAACGAGCAGTTCAATAAAATGGCAACTGTTGACGAAAGTGCAAAAATGACAGTGAAAGTGATAATAACTTTCTTATTTGTGATAACAATGAGTCATAAGTGGTACCTACAGGTGTGAGTTACCACTAATAATGATTATACGAGTCTTCTCAAATGTTTATATGATACTTACCGATTTATGATAAATATTTCTTATGAATTTCCATAAATTACCTAAAAAAACACACCATAACCAAATTTGCTCTTCCTTTAACGGGGAAATACGCGTTGAATGGACTCTACCTACTTAGGTTTTTCTTTAATCATTCATCGTAATAAGAATTGCGAATATATGGGTACGGTCACCGACACCAAATGGTAACCCCCTGCAAAACAAACCGCCTTACGAAGAGGGTTACCAATTGGTGACGCTGACTGTACCTACACCTACCGATTTTTTATACATATACATACACACATTAAAACATTATTTTATTACTTATTTTGTTCAGTTACTGGTTTCTCAAAACCAGCAAACAAATAATTCATAATATTTCCTCTTGAGTTCAAATTAGAGGGTCAGAGGCAGGACGAAGCTATTGAAGCAAACAAGGGTGATGAACTTGAACCAAGTGCTTGATGGACTAAATCAGACCACAGTCATTACGATCGAATTATCCAAGTACTTCTGCAATTTATAGGGGGCCTGTACGAATCATATTAGGTACCCTGTGGCTTTATTGGCCTGGTATCTTTTTGTGTTGAATTTATGTTGAGCTAACTGAATTTTCTAAAGTTTTATCTAATTCAGCTTAGGCTATTTTTATCAAATAGACATTCCATTTGATAAAAAAATACTCATAAAAAAGTAAGTTTGTATGAGTCAGTGGCCAACTCTGGTGACGGAGTTTTTAGGCCGCTTTAAGGTCACCGTCATGGCTTAACGACTTAAATAGCCGGGACCGACAATTTAACGTACCCTCCGAAGCACGGAAGCGCTCAGATGAAAATGCTACTGGCGGTCACCCATCCACTTACAGAACGACTAAGCAAGCACAACCAGTGCTTCACATGACATTATCTCTTGTGTAATACGCATGTGCGAAAATGAATAAATATGCCTCTAACTAACACCATAGACTGATTCAAAGGATTTGTAGAGCGTTTATTTATAACCTATAGAGAAAGTGTTTACTAGACAGATGGGATGACTTTCATTGACTACAGATCTACATCTTTAAAGGAAACTTGAACAACTAGAATGTGAAGACAGTCGTTAGAGAAACAAAAGTCTTTCCGAGAATTTACATTTTATGTCATTCATTGTTGTGTTCGCAGCGAAAGTTATGCTTATGAGACTCTTCTTGAGAATCTGTCTAACGAATAAGTTAATTAAGTACTTAGGTATTATTATAATCTTACATAAGATTTTATATAATACATTACATTAAGGTAATTCATGCATTTGTTCTAAATATCTCTTACCTAATTATCTTGACGTGTAAAGCAAACTTAAATTTTACTAAGCAACTATTGAGCTTTAGTGTATTTAATAAACTAAAGCTCTTTTAGAACTTTGCTTGTAGGTATAGTGCACGAAATATTTATATACAGAATGACACAAATAGAAGCACCCGTCTTTCTACTTTCTTCTATTACTTACTTGTATTCGATGCACCCGATGCTATCACTGCCGCGAATATAAATAAACACACTGGATAATTCGCCATTTTAAAATAAAAAAGGAATAAAAAAATCGAATTCTAAATTTAAAATTGACAATTGTTTTTTTTTATTTCAACGGGCAAGCGTGCGGTCCCCTATGCCGCGCAGAGAGCAATGGCTGTTTTGCAGACCCTACGAATGAGGCTTTTACCAAGATGCGTTGACCGCGCACAAGCGCACATATTATGACGTTTTGGTTATGGTACGTGCTTGTAGGTTGTATGTGTTTAGGCTTTTTTGTGATCAAGCTCATTGGATCAAGCGATTAACTGGCTGAAAGTGGTCTTCATTTAAGCTAATTTTCTTAAATTTTGTTGATATTATCTCCTGCTATCCAACCTGTCTGGGTAAATTAATTATTTATTTTATTTAAAAATAAATACACATGAAAATGACTAAAGGTAGAACTAGCTTTTGGCTCCATATTTAATAGTATTTTACTGAGATCCTACTGTAAATGAATACCTACGTCAAATATATATTTTTAATTGAACCTGATAAAATGAATGTTGATCAGAAAAGAAACTATATTTTGTTAACCTTGATTTTATTACAAAATCAAAACTAAGTACCCAAGAGTATTATGACTATGAAACATACCTAAATATGATAAATTATTCCTTAGAAATTGAAAAATTCATCTTCATCGTACGGTTCCTCTACAGTTTCTGTGTCGATGAGAGCTGAAAGCTTTAAGCCATTTTCTTGCATCTCATCAATTTCAGGTAATTTCTGCGTTATCATCTCTTCTACATTTATCTTGTCCAGCTCAAGTTGCACTTTTTCCTTCACGGGACCTTCTATAGCGTCCATTATCTGGTACCGGAGGAGGTTCGGGATTATATTAACAACAAACTCAATGACGTAGTCTAAAGTACCTGCACCGTTGCATCTGACCTGAATATTGCCAACTTCTAGATCCAAATCTCTAAATTCTGGATTCTTTCTGGTGTCCAACGGTTGCGCTAAAATTATTCTACCAGTTATATATTCTACAGAGAAGGATGCTGTCCCCGCTCTGGATACGAGACCACTGATCGCAGATATGTCCCACTGAGTCCGCCCTTCTAACTTCTGCGTCCCGATTTCAAAGTCAGCGATCACAGTGTTATTTTGCATCTTCAGAGTGATATTACCAACCCTTTGGAATGAGGATATACCGGTGATCCAAGTATGTTCCAATGCAACTTTAAATATACTCACAGTAGTATTGTAATCTTTGATTTTATAAGGGTCCATGCCCATGTTACGGACCTTCTTCCGCACATCAGCGACCACCATGTCTAAAGGAGATATAGAATTAGGGAATTGGATATCACCAGCGACTTCGTCCAGCTTGGAGTTGATTTCAGCCCTGACTTTTGCGTAAGCTTCTTTGAGGATGTACGGCTTGATGGAGTCGAAGACGACAGTGCCGATGGAGTTGATGATGCCCTGAAACATGCTTCCGAATAGGCCGAGGTTTTGGAAGTCGACTGCGATATTGCTGAATGAGAGGTCGATAACGATGTCTTGTGCACGAATCTTGCCGTCTCGCTCTACACCGAGGCCGGCTCTGGCGTTGATAATGAGCCCTTCGACGTCAACGGTGAAGGGACCCGAAGCTCGGTTCAGCCACGTTGACATGGTGTAGTCACCGCGAGCTTGTAGTTTGTCGATTTTCATTGCTGCTTGGACCTGAAATTATCATTAAGTAAATTAGTTATATTGCAAATTGGCGACCTCTGTGGCACAGTGGGCGAAGGTCCGCCTGCGACGCAGAAGGTTGCGGGTTTGATCCCCGCCGCGGAATAAATGTTTGTATGACCTACAGATATTTGTCCCGGGTCTGGGTGTTTCTATGTATAATATGTATGTATTTACAAACAAAAAGTATAGAAGTAGTTTATCAGTCATTATAGTACCCATAACACAAGCTCTGCTTACTTTGGGGCTAGATGATGCTGTGTGAAAAGTCCAGCGTTAAACAAAAAAAAAATTAGGTAAGTATGTTAAATTAAAAATGTCTTTTTTTTAAAGTTAGTTTTTAATAAAGACAGACAACAAAGCAGAAGGCAGCTCTTCAGTATGTATCTACAATAACATCCACTACAAAGTTTCTTGGCAACCATGTGTCAGAAAATGAGCCAGAGTTCATAATTTGCTAAGGAAACATTTATTTTGTGTGCAGCCATTACTCAGTTTACTCATCCTTGCATTGTTGATTACAATGTCCCTATAAAACAAGACAAAGAATTTGTGAACACAAAAACTGCATAACTTGTAAATTGTGGATTCCCAGCAAGAAACAATACATCGATAATAGGTATTTGCCGAAAGTGACCTTCAACACATTGTAAAAACCTAGGTACACAGTTGATTATAATACTTATATAATACAGTTTGATCCGCGTTTACAAACCCTGTATAGAATAGAATAGAATAAAGTTTTATTTTCTCCACATCATATACAACAGTTACAATAGGTACATAATTTTGTGGGTGAAAATACGGCTACCCCTCAGCATTTGCTCCAACAGCTCGAGAGTGTTGGAGCGCTGGTTTTCAGTGGCGCCGTTGTGGCGCAGCACTGTGAACCTTCAACGTTGGTCTTATTAGGAACAGAAGTTAAGTTTGATTGAGGTTAGGATTCTTCTACATTTATTGAAGATCTTGAAGGGTCTGTTTGCTTAAATGAGTTAGTATGTGTGTTTTTGAAAACCGGCCGAGACGGTCAAAGGTTAGATAAATTCTCTAAGGTATCAAGGCAGTTTCTAACGCATCATTAATTTTATATAGAAGGTTCTAAATAAGTTTTTAAGCGAAATTTCTAATGTATATCTTTAAAATTAGTCTTACCTCCATAGCTCCAATTTCAGCATTCACGTACAGAATACGAAATTTGCTGATTCCATACACAGCTGTCTTCTTGAAGTACAATGTGGCAAAAGAAAGCGTTTGTTTCATGTCGGGCACTGGGTAGGGCTCCGGGATTTCTGCCCCGGGCAGCCCGATGGGGTCAGGTTGCTTGAAGTGCTCCAGAATAGCTAGAATGTTCTCGCTCATTTTCTTCTCCCCCTCGGCCAGCCGGGACTCCGTTGTGACTTCGTTGGAAGCATCTGAAAAAGAATTTGCCATATTTTTGTTTCGCACAAGTTACCTTAGAGCACTTTTGCTTAAAAGAAATTAGGGAAGAAAGTTCATGGCTTGTTTTGGACGTTAACCTACATAATATGTAGGTTAAATTTATAACATCTATTGCATATTGCATCCAACTTAGTATTAGCCATATTATTGACAAATATATAGCTCCACAAGCTTAAGGTAATTTTTAAATTAAAAGGATAGATGGCAATAAACCAACCATTGATGATACAGGCTCGGAATTAAGCTAAAACATATTGACTTACAAGAACGTAATTAAACCCGTTAATAGAATTTTCGAAGCACAATCCCAACACACACTAAAACTGTACAGGTAAACCAGCACGATATCCTAGCAAATTCTCACAAAACATGGTCAAATATTGGTTACCTTGGGCAAAAACGCTTGCAAACAAAGCGAAGAGTATCAAACACCGTGTCCCGCGTTCCATTGCTCCATTCATTACACACTGGATGGGACTAACAGATAAATGTACTATAGGGTCACGGGTCGCAGTTTATCGCTCGTTTCGTACTAATTTGTTATCGGATCTTAGGCATTCGTCACCGGGAACGTGTTACTTGTTTTATTGACAGCTAAGTTGTTTTTGAACATGCTTATTGCATTTTTTTATCAAAAGTATGGTAAGTAATTGGGGACTGAACAATAGTACTTTTACGATGGTTAAGAAAGTTGTTTAGGTGTCATTAGTTAAAGATTCTTTGAATAAAACCTGGTACAAGAATTACAATACATTTACCTAAGTACTCACCTACCTATTGTTTACTTCTTCTATTTGTTTAATCGTAAATTATTAACAAGAGCTTAGATATTCCAGTAGGACAGTAGATATTCCAGTATTTTTCTGTGGTGTAAACAACCAATATTATAAATGCGCTTAGACAATTTACACTCTAAGTTAATGAGCTATTGATGCCCTCTGTGATTTATACATTAGACTGTTTAGTTTCTTCTTCATTATTATAAATGCAACCAGCAACTCTTGCGCAAGGTTCTTGGACAAAAGTTCTGAAATAGTGTGTACAGATGGCGCTTTCATTAAATGAACATAGTACCTAATTGTATTTTTACTAATGAGCTCGCAAAGCACGTAGAGCCTCTGCCAAACAGTTTGATCCAATTGGCTCTTTAGATTGAAGATGGGACAGTGCCAACCCATCGGAAGCGGTGCTCCAGGGGGAGGACACCTTTTTTCACCTCCGTGGCGCCTTGAGAGGCAGAGTGGAGTTGCTAGAGCATTGCTCGAAGATTTAGGGTGTGCTTGGCACGTGAAGTTAGACCCTCAAGCTACTCGTGATCATCGTTAGTACCTTCTTGTCGTTAACACGTACGTTATCTACGTTAAGATGCCTTCTTGTTGCGCGAGCTACTTGCAGTGCAGTGAATGGCCGAGCAGAGTGAGTATTCAGGAATCTCCATCCGCAATTTTGTTAATTATTTTCCCCTGTATCTAACCACCCACCCCCATTAGTCCAGTAGAGGTATTTTTTAGAAGCTTGTCTCCAACACATAGAATGCAAATTTACAAAAGGGACTCTTTAAGCTAGTCACACTTTAAAAAAAAAATCTAACTGCGAGATTAGGTATTTACCTAATCTCGCAGTTAGTTTTTTTTTTTAATCCATTTGGATTTAAGTAATATTGACCCAAATACGTCAAGTTAAATAAATATGTAAGCATTTAATATAGAAGCTTTGAAGGTTTTCGAGAAAACGACTTAGTGCTATCAATCAGCCGTACAAGATTGTGATCAGCATTTACTTAGATTTCAATCAGAAATATGGTTTTCCTTACAACAAGGATATATTGTGTGATATTCAAATCTATGTAAGTATGATTATGTGGTTTTGAGATGTTGGTAGCTTATTTTATAACGCAATTCAAGGTTAGAATAAAAACATGGAACTAAAGTCCAACTAAAACCACGCCTCTGCACCGCACCAACATTAACTTAAATGCTTACGATGTGATGGAACACAAACAAACAAACGAATTTAGTATTTTAGGGAAACATCTATACACCCTGTTCCTGATTTCATCCAAATCGGTGCAGGGCGAGATTAGCAGAAACAGACACTTTTCAGATTAATACTATTATTAGGTAATAAATAATATGGAATCAACGATTCCGAAGTAGTTGTAAGTCAAACAAACCATAGGAATGGTATAAATATTTAAAAGCTGAAGAAGTGAAGTGAGAGAGAAGAAGAAGAAGACTGAGCCCAAGATGTTACCGATTGGGCGGTAGCCGCTCAGCGACAAAGCCCTTTTCTTTTTTTTTTGTAAATAAAAAAAAAGCTGCTTTACTCGTTGAACGTAAAAGTTTTTAATTAAATTTTCTCTAAAAAGTTTACATCCATCATCCTCCCGAAATAGGATCGTGACGGCCGGCGGCGGCGCGATGGCAATCAACCATTATAATTATAATTAAGTATCTATTTTTATACCACAGACGTACATCCTTACTTGCATTTTTAAACATTAAGAAAAATTGATCATGAGCAAGTTGGACTTAAGCACACCAGGCTCTGTAGGCACACGGTAGAATTTGTGGTAGGTTGAATAAAGTAAAATTAAATTTGAGTTTACGAAAAAGAGTATTTTCTATAATCGCAATAAAACTCCTTAGTAATCGTCCAAATTCAAATGTCATCTAAATCTACTCTACCGAGACTCTACCATAAATGATAGGGATAGAGTGGTCAAGCAGAAAGTCTCTAAACTTTTGTCTTTGTAATGCTACTGCTCCACCTGCTTTTAGTGAGATGTGGCCAAAGTGCACGATGTGGCCGTAACTTAGTGAAGAACTAACATAATACATCTAGATAATCTGGCAAGGATGGCCTTAAAAAGCTTTTCTATTAGACTTACGGAACCTAAAAAATTCAATGCTATGTGTTTTTACAAGCTACAATTACCAATTATTGTATGTTTATTATCCGTAACAATGACTGGAATAGTTTGGTAGCTAGTTTGAAATCTCATAGAGTATGCAATGTTTTGTTTATATACAAAGTACCTAGGAAATTTTGTTGCATATAATCGATAAGAGTTTATCATAATACCTGTAGCTAAACCAATAAACTCAATTTCATAAGTTTTTCAAGCAGTATTTTATAAGCTTCCGCTCGCGACTTTCCTCTCGTGGGTCCTTCGTGGATACATAGTCTATATGTAGGTATAGACTATGTACTTAACCATGCTATTCCAATAATTCATAGTCTATAAGTGTCATCCCAATCTGGCCTCTTGGTTGAAACACAACTGTTAGATTTAATATTATCGTGGAACCTTTGTGGAAGTCTCGGTTAGAACGAATTTTCAATCAAATTGACGTGACTGAATACATTATTTGAAGTGAAGTAAAGAAGAAGAAGAAATAAAAAGAAGAAGAAGAAGAAACCAAGATGTGAAGTGAAACCAAGAAGAAGACTAAGCTAAGATGTTACTGATTGGGCCGTATAGTCGCTCAGCGACAAAGCCCTTTTCTTTGTTTTTTTTTGTAAATAAAAATAACTTTGACATTTAGCATTAGTCAAATAAATTATTTATTAAAATCCTAGAAACGCTCTTCCGTACTAACAATGAAACAATCTATGGACTGGTTCGCGACTGCGCATTTCGCACTGTTTTGACCTATGTATGTGTCGTGACGCTAAAATCGAACGCATTTTTCTTTTAGCTCCATACTCGGTATCATCCGAAAAGGAACTTCGTTCCAAAAATAAAACTCGTGATTGAATGTTTTATTTACCAAATTATAGGGACCGTTTTTGTTTATGATCGCATCATTAGTTTTTATAGATCATAGATAATCACAGAAAAACAGCGAAATGATCAAGCTTTTTATAGGAACTCTTTTATAATACAGCATTATGTAGTGCCTAATAGGTAAAGGAGACTGGGGCACCATTTAATCACATATTTATATTCGCTTTAAATTTTTCCTCCATTCTGATAACATTCAGAAAAACTCCATTTCATTTAGAGTCTCAGCTGAGCGTCCTAGAAAGGAAAAAAAATATTTTGTAAACTAAACCATGACTCCTGTAAAATTGCTATACCCAAGAACTGAAACTAAACAAACAAGTGTTTTATTAAGTGTGAGAAACAAGACAAGTTGCACCCAGTTTCCTCTACTTAGATAATTATGCATTACGTGGTCGTGCTTGCTTAGTCGTTCTTGATAGATCGTCGAAGTTAAGCAACGTTCAAAACGGTCTGTAAGTGGATGGGTGACCGCCAGTGTCATTTTCATCTGAGCGCTTCCGTGCTTCGGAGGGCACGTTAAATTGTCGGTCCCAGCTATTTAAGTCGTTAAGCCATGTCGGAGGCCCTATGGCGGCCTAAAAACTCCGTCATCAGAGTTGGCCACTGACTCATACGAACTTACTTATTTTTACTATGAAAACGATTTATGAGACAACGAAAAACATTGTAACAGGTACGGCTAGGTAGGTAGGCTGCTTGCTTCTTACAAAATATAAACTTTGCCTATTTAGGCCCTTTAAACTTCACTAGATAATACTTAGTTGCGTTTGGACGCAATCTAAGTAGGTATATCAATTGAGTTTTCTGCGTACAGTGGAACTAATAAAAATTTAAGAAAATATATAGCAACATACAATTTATTAGCTTCGCTTGCGCATATTAGTAACCTTCGCTGAATTGACAAGTTTAATTTATATAATATTCTTAATTTTGAAGGTGTTTTAACAAATTTGGTAGGATAATTATTGTGCTCTTAATACATTTATGATATTTTATTTACATAAAATTACAAAATACAATTGAATCAGTCAAGGTATCTAAGGATTGTTGTAAAAACGATCTATAGATAATCCAACTGATCCAGGTCACTGTCAGTCGGAAGCGTGCCCAAGACGACCTCTGTGGCGCAGTGGGCGAAGGTCCGCCTGCGATGCAGAAGGTTGCGGGTTCGATCCCCGCCGCGGGACAAATGTTTGTATGACCTACAGATATTTGTCTCGGGTCTGGGTGTTTCTATGTATAATATGTATGTATTTACAAACAAAAAGTATATAAGTAGTTTATCAGTCATCTAGTAGGTACCCATACCACAAGCTCAAGCTTACTTTGGGGCTAGATGATGCTGTGTGAAAAGTCCAGCATTATTTATTATTTATTTATTTATTTAAATACTGGCGGCATTGCCACGCTGAATGGCAATGCTCATTTATTACATATTGTAGTACGAGTAGCTTAGTTTCTGTAGGTAAATATTTTTTTTATTTTGTAAACTTACAAAAAAAAAATTGAAAAAACTAAAAATATAGGCTAATGAACATTTTAACACACCTACTTCATCCGCCATTTTGATTAAATCACGTTTTAGCGGCAAGGAATGAAACATATACCAAAACATAGAAAAAATGATTTCAAACAAAAAGTATTAAGGGGTAAAATCTCCTAAGTGATATACTATTATGATATACTTTCTGAGATAATTGAGTTTGAAAATTGAACAAAAAATTAAAATGCTTGAACGTGGTGCCAACTCTAATAAATAGTAACAGGGAGATGTTTTAGGATGTCTTCCATACTATGGAATAAGCAGTGTGAGCCATATGAAACAAAATTACAAGTTTCGTCATCATCATTTTTATTGCACCAGTTTATGCTATACCTATACTCATACCTATTTTACTTATACCTATGCAAATCGACGGAAAAAATGATTTCAAACCAAAAACTCGTATTACGTGATAAATGTTCTAAGTGATGACTTTCTGCGATATTCCAGTTTGAAAATTCAAAGAATAAAATATCATGAAGGACATTTTGCCCTCTAATAACTTTTGTTTGAAATCATTTTTACTATCGATCGGCGTAGGTTTCATCCCTTGCCGCCAAATCGTGATTTTCTCAAAATGGCGGACAAAGGTATGCCAGACTCCATATTACCGTAATGGTGATGCATGATGCATTTCAGCATGAGTTCGTAATAAGAATTTGGGTGAATAAAAAACTTGATGTAAATAAAAAAAGTTGTTTAAGTGTTTGCTCATGTACCTATATAGATGTTTATGTGGCGGCGGTTACTTCAAGGGATTTATTCTAGAACCTAAGATAAAGGTCACTTTACAGAAATGGTAAGCTTTTGCAGTTTTGCTTCAACTATCCTGAACCATGAACGGAATTTCTGCAACAGCAACACAAGAAAGCTTCGAAAAGATTAACAAAGTTGCTTACTAAGATGTTGCAATCAAGTTGTCTCTCCTCAAAAGAAAAATTCCTAAAATTCATTCGTTGAAGATTGTCAAGAAGGCACAAGTCTTTGTGGTAGTCCACACTGGGCGCGGGCGCAAAGTATCAAATCAAGGCGGAAGCCTTACCCGTTTGTGGCCAGAACGCAAGGGCAGGAACGTTTGATACTTCGCGCCCGCGCCCGGGCTAGGCCCCCAGTGTGTGTGGACGACCATCTATACGTTATCTAAACATACATGTCATAACATTGACAATGACTAGAAGTTACAGTGCCTACAAGCTAGATAGAGCACATTTTGGCATGTTGCTGCACATTATTGAGTGATGACACCTACTAAGTTCGCTTTCTGGCCTGTATCATTGTTTTCTAAGTTTTCCTAAATTCACTGTGATCCTAAGATCTTTACGGAAGCTTTTTTGGAAGAGAAGGCAAACGAGCTTGTGGCTCATCTGATGGTGTGATTGGAAGTGATGCAGCATCAGACGAGCTGCATGCCTTGCCAGACATGGAGAGCCTTGGAGAGAGGTGAAAGAGGAGTAGGCTCTTTTTTGAAGATCTCTGAGTCTGAGTCGTATCATCATAAGTTTACATTTTATCAATATAAATCGCTAATGATAAATAATTTGTCATGTCGTGACTGTACGCAAACGTTAGATTTTTTTTTAAATGTCAATGGAAACAGATAGCAATATAGCTTTGCAAGCCTAGATACGAGTCCATATTAAGAAGAACAGAGCTATTAAACTTTTTAAGAATGTAAATATGATTACTCGTAGAAGTCAAGACTAACAACGCATGTACCTATTAATAAACAATTTGGCCTAGCATCTATTAACCTATATTGCGAGATATGGTAATCTGGAAGGAACTAGGGTAATCATATTCGTATCACCCAAAACAAAGGAAACATCCCATATTTTTTGTACAACTAACAGTTTTTATTCAATAAACATATAAGTTGCCTTGATCTTCACTGAAGCGGCTTTGATCGTAGTATATAATATCCTAGACCAGCGTAAACGCGATAGTGAACCGTGAATCGTTGACGTGCTCACTAAGTTCAATCAAAACGTAACAAAATAGGAAAATGTCTTTGATTAATAAGATTTTCGCCGCGGCGATTTTGCTTTGCTGCGTGTTTGAGGGCGGGCTTCTCAAACAAATACGTAAGTTTTTTGTGAAAATTACCATTATTATCTATCATTACGTGGATTAAGATTCAAAATCGACAACAACCTGCTTACCATGGTCACTTTAGCTATAAGGTACAATAAAGTATAATGCAAGACAAAAGCATCTTTACAAAAACCGCGATGAAACTATTATAACTCTCTATTCAACCCTAGATAGGGTTATGGGAAGCAAGTAGATCAAAGTCGAAGCACTGTCATACTTGGCCAATAAGATTTAATGCATCTCAAATGTATGCCTTCAACTTATTTAAAAATCTAGGTACTACCCATGCGTTAACTTAAACAAGTCGTTTAGGTCCATCTATCTAAAATATGCATATAACAGTTGTCCTGTTTAAGCTATATTGCTTAAACCATCTAGATATTCTAGAAACTATTTCAATAGGTGGGTAAAGTTCATTTTCGTACATAAAGATTCTGAAGACTGGCTAAACAATAGAATTGTGATTTAATAATAAAAATGAAAGTAACTAATAATCTATATAAGAATGAGGAAATTATCTTTTCAACACACTTGCTCATAAAGTGACTCTATGGTCACCGCAATTAGGCACATAATGACACCCATAATCAAACTGTGACTTTTTCATTACTATAACTCACTAGTGAGTAATATAATTTTTTTTTAATTTTATTGGTTGAGTTGCTTTTTCTTTAAAAAGTTTTTATTCAGAAAAAAGATCGTGTTCAATAGAACAAATAAATGAATGTTCCTATTGCTTGCTCATTTCATGCAACTTCTAATTTAAATCTAGATGACGACCTCTGTGGCGCAGTGGGTGAAAGCCCGCTTGTGACGCAGAAGGTTGCGGGTTCGATCCCCGCCGCGGGATAAATGTTTGTATAATCTGCAAATATTTATCTCGGGTCTGGGTGTTCCTATTTATAATATGTATGTATTTACAAACAAAAAGTATATAAGTATTCTATCAGTTATCTCGTTCCCATAGTACAAGCTTTGCTTAGTTTGGGGCTAGATGATGCTGTGTGAAATGTCCAGCATTATTATTATTATTATTAAATAGATAATTTTAACTCTTACGTGTTTAATAAATAAAACTTTCACTCAAATATAACTTTTGTTTTCTCTATAATAAAAGAAAACTTTAAATTCCCCATTTTGTCCGTGGCAGAATAGGCCGCAAACCCTATGCGCGGCGCGGAAATATAGTCTGTGGCCGATCGCAATGCGCGCGCATAGGAAAACTGATTAATTTTTCCCGCAATAGCGAAACATTTTTCACAACTCGTTTTCACTGTTGAAAATGAGTTTTTATTGTTATTTTATTCACAAGTGTGTTGAAAAACGTCGTATGATACACGTGTGTATTGATGATTACCGTCCTCGGTTCTGTTAAGAACCTCGCCTAACGGCTCGGCTCTTAAAAACACCTCGGCGGTAATCACCAATGTTACACACTAGTACCATAATGTACTATTATACGATTGTTTGGATTTTTATAAATTGTATAAAAAACTTAGTTGAATCGGGTTTCAAGAGAAATAGATAGAAGACACAACAAATGATGTTATTATTTAAACTAGGACAATTTACTCATCCACACTTAACTTATTTACAGGCATAAAATAACAAACTCATTTTAAGAACAACATTGAAAAGAGATTCCAAAGTATTCTAAGAAATCAAATGCATAATATGGATTTTAAAGGACTTCCGCATCTGAGCTAGGCAAGCAACTTATAAATGTTTTGTTATACTAGTCCGATTTCCATGACGTAGGTAAATGAAGTGTTTAAATTAGAATAAAACTGCAATTTGTTACATAGTGGTAGAGCAAATTCATGAAGCCTTCTTGTGGCTACAGCTTTTTTGCAAATACCTACAAACTGTATTAAAAACACTCTTGCAGTCGAACTCAAACTAAATAGATTTTTCGCAAAGATTTTATCTTCATAACACTCTTGCCGTATTTCACACAGGTACGGTAAGCGAGTAAAGTTAACTTGCCTCCGCGCTTAAGGCCACAACTCGCAATTTGGTTTCAATTTTATTATGCATATAGAATAATATATAGAATAAGCAAAATATATAATGAATTGTTTCCTTATGTAAACTAACAAGGACCTAAATTACTGAAGAATATACAGATCACTTAGATTCCACCTGCGTCTAACTAATCGCATTATTTAGCGTGATTTGTTTAGTACTGCAAATTTTCACCTCATTTACTCTTCACTATGTTTTGCATATACATTTTGTTTCAAGTAATAGTGTGCTAAGCTGTTTCTTAAAAGGTATAGGGTTTATTGATGCAGTATTCATCATCATCATCCACAGCCTGACTTCACCCACTGCTGGGTATAGGCCACCCTAAGCTTGTGCCAGCCACAAGTATTATGGTGACGTAAACTATTGTAACCCTTGCAATATTATCTAACAATTTTCAAGATACAGCATGTCATCTCGTTGATTACATGCACAATACGATAATTTGTGGCTAGCGATGACTAATCGGTGACTGGAAACGAACTATTATGTTACTTAATGACGTTTACCTACTTATGATAACTAGGGATTTCCCGCGAGTCGGTCTGTTGCCGTGTCTTCGATAGATTAACAATCAATGGTCACGAAGACCACTGTTTTTGTGGTACACTGATAATTAAGAAGAATAATATGAAGGTACCTACTTTGTTTTCTTGTTTTGATTAGCTCATTATCTTGTTATATCAAGGTTTGTAACTTGTTTTCGTTATTCAGCAAAGAGTTCTTTTAGTTTACCTAATATGTGCCTTTATCAGAATTTATACAATATAGTTTTTTATACTATCATGGTTACGAACATAAACACGAAATAACGGAAAATAACAAATCTCAAAATTCATGGTAAATATCCCGTTGATAATAGAACTTATACAATGTCTACACAGGTCGGTAGGGTAATAAAACACATTGTTGGTATGGTGATTTGCTTCTATTTATTCATTCAATTAACGTAGACAAGTATTAATATCTATTATACTAAGTGCACATGACACTGATTGAAGGGCTGTTACACTATAATCTCACCCTACTTACCATTTCGCATTTCACGAGGCAACAAAGACAAATTGTAGAGTCAGGAATGGAAATAGCAATTCAACAAATGCCATAGCATTAGCCAAAATGAAAATGAAATTAGACATATTCCAATGAACACAAATAACATAATGAAGCATAACTTCAAGAGAATTTTGTAACACTAAAGGAATTGACTGCGTATGTAGTGTCATTAATTTAGTAAGTATAGTTTTTTTGACAGGTCTCTACAACGAAAATTTCTGGACGTAACCCTGACTACCTCTACTATACTTTTTGCATGTTTTCTACATCGCCTACATTTTTTCTTTTCTCAACAACCTCTGTATACAATGATCGCAGCTAAGGAATCTGAACCTTAATCACTTCTTCAAAGATCTTCAAAGATCTTGCCTGAATACCGAAGGAAGTCTGCTGATGCCGTGCCGATCTATAGTCTTTTGACAAGACAGTTCGATTTCGTTTCGTACTTGAGCACTAAAAAATGCCATAATGAAGGCGGTCACCTTAATCATTATTTATCATACTTTTGATGCATCGTAATGATTACATCTGCTATTTTACAAAATATTATAATAAAAACGATATTATCAATTATTATCTAATATCAAATGATGATGCATAATAATAAGTAAATTATTATCACCACGTGTGACGTGAAACTTGATAGTGTAAGTAGAACTTCATTATGGGAAGCATAGTAGTTGATCATTAACCGATGGAAAAAAGCATTACCTATATTTTGTCACGGGTGCAGTTGAATCCCGAGCGCTTCAAAGGATACAAGAGTTAACTCCCGAGCGAAAGCGAGGGTTTTCATTATTCAATCAACCTTGTTATCATTTTTCATTGAAATAGTGACAAGGACAAAATATAATCTGAGCCTTATGCTAATGATCTTTGGTCTTAATTTTCAGCGAAATACATAAACGTGTGCACAAGAGACCCGAACACGATCAACGATTGCTCCCGACACTCGATAGAGGCGCTGCGACCCAAACTTATTGAAGGAATTCCGGAGCTTGATGTACCCGGCATCGACCCTTTCTATATCGACGAGGTAAATTTAAGCCAATTGTCATCGGTTAAAAATATAGAAACCACTTGAAAAACCAACATGGTACCATGAAAAATACTATAACGGACTTTTGTATGAAGTCGTTTTTAATTTACACATTTGAGATTGCTTGAATTAACAGAGCAGGCGGGTATTGTCCTATTGAGCATATTTATTCGATAAGTAATAACCACCCCCACAATAGACAACTTGTCTGTGACCCCCATAAACCTCACCTGTTCCAGGATACGTAACTATTGCTAGAGGATAGTAGCCAGCATGTGTCTCCAACAAAAAAGATTCAAATTATCAAAATGGCCTCCGTATGCTAGTTTTGGCCCCATGCATTAGTAATCTCGCATGCGTAACTATAAACGACTTTAATTGGTTAGGGTACTCCATGTCTCACCATTTATCCAATTACTCGTAATTACAAATTGTTACGTGCTTTGTTTTAGATAATACCAGTCACCAGCGGTTCCAATCCTATCCACGCCATTGGAAAAGACATCAAAGTTTCAGGCGCTGGTAACTTTACGATTAAGAACTTAGCGTAAGTTTTTCTATTAATTCCTATACCCTTTCAAATATCCCTTCGCCTGCCACCCGTTTTCGCTTACGTAGCTAAAGACTGTCAAAGTTTCATCTTATTATTCAGCCGTTGTCGTCCCGCTGCAGGGCAAAGGCCTACCTTCCCTTCTTCCACTCTTGAACGCTGCAACAAGGCAATTGATCTACAAAATATCATCCATAAAACAATAAAATATACATTCATTAACTATTTCAGAGTGGATTTAGACACATTCACCATCCGAGCTCGTGTGCGCTTCCCTAAACTGCACTTTGATGGAGGATTCAAGGTGGATACTCAACTCCGGGTGCTTCCTATCAACGGAGAGGGCACCTTGACCGTTGATGCTGGTAAGAATAAATCACTTTCGCATACCTATTGAGTACATCTCATGAAGAAGACGTAGCTCTTGTACTATGATATAAGGTTTTAACGATTGGAAGGCAAACTCAAACATAATAATATTTGTTCGGGTAGTATGAACTTGAACGTGGGTATGAAACTTAACAGATCTGCTTTCAGCCACATAAAGATTTTCCGGATGAATTGTCGGTATCCATATCATTAAGTATTTATTATCTATGTCAATCATATTATTTAATATATCTCTCAAAAGATTTTAAAGTGAAAGTCAAACAAAAGGTAGATTATTCTTGATGCCCGATTATTTTCACGATATGCACGAAAGTGACTGATAAACATGACTATCTATGAATTTCCAGTGAAATGCGATGCTGACATAGTCCTCCACGGCCTGATCACTGAGACGGAAGGCGAGGAGTACATCGAGTTCAAAAAACTGGACATTGACATTAACATCAAAGACTACAAAATTCAGCTCGATGGACTTTTCAATGGAGACAAAGTTCTAGGTACGGGTTTTGCTGGATAATGACCAATAGGGCCAACCCTTTTTTCTGGCTCTAAGCTCGACAGTATAGATATACGTTTCCTTCACTATTATTTTAGGCAAATATGTAAAAGCCTGAGTAGTGAGTATGTCAGGGCTCAATGTTTTCATAATTATATTTGTTTAGCGAATATATTGTGCTTATAAGATTATTCAAAATTCGCACTAGCTAATATAGAAACCTTCAGTTTACTTCAAACGTGCTCAAATATTTGCCTCTCATTTAAATATTGTTTGCTTGTCTATTTCAAGAATAGAGCTTAAGGAGTAAAACTAAAATATTAGGTATGTAACAAAATATTGTTTATACTTAGATCCCCGCCGCGGGACAAATGTTTGTATGACCCAGAGATATTTGTCTCGGGTCTGGGTGTTTCTATGTATAATATGTATGTATTTATAAACAAAAAAAAGTATATAAGTAGTTTATCAGTCATCTAGTACCCATACCACAAGCTCAAGCTTACTTTGGGGCTAGATGATGCTGTGTGAAAAGTCCAGCATTATTTATTTATTTTTTATTTACTTTATGTCTACCACAGAAGCAACGAGTTATATGTTATGCTACTACCCTTTTTATATATTTTCAGGAGAAGCAGCAAACCAGGCTATCAACCAAAACAGAGGTGAATTCCTTAAAGCTGCCAAACCTTACGCCGAGAGCACAGTATCAAAACTACTTTTGGATTTCGCGAATAGAATTGTGAAGGATCTTACCCTGGACCAGCTACTGCCTAAACCCTGATTTTTAAACATTTTATGAAGAATTTGATAAGAATATCTTTTTACACCAATTGATGGCTGTTTTTGGTAAATGTCGTAGAATCTGCTATCAAACTTATAGTAGTGTTGAATTTATCTCGAATATCAAGGTGCCATCCAATATTTGGTACAAAAAATTACACCTTATAATATAATCATACCTTCCATCCTGTCATCCAATTTTAATTTTAGTATTTATTCAAAAAAATATCGATAATTTAATTTATTAAAACATTTAATCTATTAACGGGAAGAAAAAAGGACTTTGCAGGCTGCCAGGTTAATATGTTTATAGAACATAAATTAAAGCAAGCTGTGATTTTTAGATGTAGGATTCTGTTTCAAATCAATTTATAAATAAAAGTTTTTCTTATCGTATTATTTAATTATTTAATCCAAACATTACCATCACCCACAGCGAATAATACTCTGACGCCATTCATTCCGGTCCTGGTCCTGTGCCACAAAACCACATCCGTGGTTTTTGATGTCGTCGAACTAAAAATATAAGACGCTGCAATTGCAGCAATTAATCTAATTAGATTATTTGTATAATGTCAGATTTTTATGAAGCAGGATCTAATTATTACATATAAAATTCACTCAATTCTCCTCCAATAATTGACCACGATGATCCACTTTCTCCATTTTTGAAGACGGCTACAGTTGCCTCTCCCACATCACCACAACTCTGCCATGGTTGAGTTTTCTTAAATTCCTCAAAATCTTTCAAATGTTCGTCCCAGCACATCTGCTTGTCCGTCAGTAACGAATACGTGAACCCTGGGAAGATGACAAGTAATCTGACGCCAAATTTTTTGTAATTTAATTCATGGCCCAAGCTTTTGCTGAAACCTCGGACTGCATACTTGGATGCCTTGTAAAATATTAGATACGGATCAACGACAAATGAGTAGACTGAGCCGACGTTAACGATAGTTCCTCCATTGCCACCTTTGTCCTTCCTCATGTGCTCCCAAAACTTCATTGACCATTCGATCAAGGCTATAGTGTTCAGCTCTAGTGTTTTTCTAGCTGAATTTTCGTTGACTATCCCTGCGTTATTCACTAGCACATCTACTTGCTTGTACGTCTCGAAAATCTTGCTTGAAACTTCGTCTAAATCTTTTGTGACATCGCACTTGATAAATTTGGCTTTCCCTTCTCCATACTTGGAGTTTAGATTGTTGACGGACGTGTCTCCTACTACTGCATCAATGTCCAGAATAATCACAGTCTTGGCTTTTTGTTTCAAAAAATTTAACGCAATCTCATACCCGATTCCTTGTGCGCCTCCGGTTATAACAACAACTTTGTTTTCTAAATTTCGTTCCATAGTGCGAATATTAAGAACATATGTGAATAAATTTATATGAGTTAACAGACTAAAGTTTATTTTGCAAAAACAATTATTGAGAACTAATTGTTCTATTAATTTATTTTTTATATAGCCAGCTTATCGAACGAAAGTCAGAACAGTAAATATGTTTAAAGATAACTAGAATTATATCTAAGCAATTTTTGCATAATCAACAACAAATCGCATAACAAAAGAAATATAAGATAAGATAAGATAAGATAACGTTTATTTGCACAAAATATGTATCTACATAGTGCTTAGAAGTAGGTACATACATGACCATAGATCAATGACAGTTAGTATGTAACTTTACCCTCCGCGCTAGTTAAAACTGTGTTGCGGCAGGGTAATGCTTCAAGTCTTCATTCATATATATGATACATTCAGGCCCCGTTTCATCAATTATATTCTTATTTTATTACTTCTAAAAAAAATCCGTAACAAGAAGTAAGTTGTTAAGTTACCGTAATATTATATTAGATCACTTATATTTACCCAAGCAGGTTTTATCCAACTGACTTTATTATTATAGTTATTCATCCGACATTAGTGTTGCTTAAATTATATGTTAATGGCCTAAGTTTGTATCATCTATAAAACTACTGGAACATTATATTTTCCTCAAACTTTTATCTGATGAGTACATACAGGGTGTAAAAAGACTGCTACCGAAAACTGACGGGTTTCAATCAGACCATGATTCTAAACATATTTAGCGAAAAAAAAAAAACGCTTTTTTTAACTTAGCTACGTCATTTTATTTTATTTTCTAGTTATTTACTACTAGTACAACATAATAAGACCATACCTACCTAATAATTGCATTTATAAAAGAAAAAAACTATTAAAACTCAAAATCCAGCAATCTACGTATAAAAACGCGCCCAGTACATACGCAAACAGTAATCTTCAAACGCTGTTTTCTCCGCATATAATGATTTTTTCGGAAAATCCTTTTGGATTTGGTTGTGTGTTATGATGCTGTACCTACCCCTTTCAGCTTCGGTAGACGTCTTTTTACACCCTGTATGTAATAGGTTTGGTAAAGGCATGAATGAGAGATTAATGAAAGTTGTTTAATCAAACAGGATAATATAATATCTAAAAAACCGGCCAAGTGCGAGTCGGACTCGCGCACGAAGGTTTCCGTACCAAAAACAGGTTCACGACTGATCACCAAGGTGCAGTAGACATTCTCTCAGATATTTTTATGTTTAATCATATCATCAGATATTTTTATGTTTAATCGTACCATTATCTATAAAAACGGCAAAAAAAATCACGTATGTTGTATGGGACCCCTTTAAATATTTATTTCATTCTGTTTTTAGTATTTGTTGTATCTGTGAAAATTTCAACTGTCTAACTATCACGGTTCATGAGATACTGGCCTGGTGACAGACGGACGGACAGACAGACAGGCAGACAGCGAAGTCTTAGTAATAGGGTTCCCGTTTTAACCTTTGGGTACGGAACCCTAAAAAGAAATGTGAAGAATTCATGAAGAATTAGACAGGTCAAAATTTATTTACACTAAACTGGCGAGTTTGTAAGAAATGTAAGAGAGTTTGAAAGAGAGTCATTCCCCATGAGGCGATCGAATGTGCCTGGATTTTTTATGACTACGGCTTGGTCAGTTTTTTTTTATTTAACTATCACAAAGTTATCGAGGATTGTAGTCAACCAAAACCGAACAAAATTTTATGAAAACTGTACAAATAAGGTACCTACTACAGACAACTATCGCGTACGGATTCTCATTTAAACTATGCTCTTCTATCATCCCCAGTCAGTAAAACCCCAGTAGCTATCATAAATCCATGTTTGACTCGTCTCGTCTCCTATTTAGGTTATAGTTTTAATTTTTACTACATAAATGTGATCAGTAACAGACACCGAGACCATGTGTAATTTTTTTGGTAATTAAAAAATAGGGGTGTATAAATAACACTAAGTTATTTTAAAGTATAACTATCTATTTAAATCGAGCTAGTCTTGGCTATTAAATGTTAAATTGAATTATCATCATCATCATCATCAGCCTATGGCAATCCACTGCTGAACATAGGCTTCCCCTAGCTGTCCTCAGCTCGAAATGGAATGATTGTGCATAACTAGCAAAATGCATCACGAATGCACAAGTTATCATAATAAAAGACGAAAGGCGCAACAAACATGGCGTGAGGCAACGTGGTGGTCAAGGCGATCCACCATTTGACGTATCGCATTACCTAGTTATCGGAGATAACTTAATGCTAGGGACTCACTTGCTAATCAAATTAATTAATGCGATTTTTGACATAACATGGGATATATTTTTCTGTCAAATATAATTATTTGGCGCTAGACGCGCCTGTGAGTCCGTGGCATTACGTATTGCAATAGTTTTAGCTCCTTTTCTTATGATAATTATTATTGTTTAGACACACTTCCGGTCTTCTGAAACGACGGTTTCGAAAAGCGCCGCCAATGATAGTATTATAATTTTTAATTATAATAATGTAATTACAATTAAAAATTAATAACTATAATTATTACTATAATTATTTACAATATAATTAATTGATTAAGTATAAAATAATAATTTATGTTCACTATTTACTGTAGGTACCTACTTTATATTAAAGAGTAGGTAATGGAAAGGTCTCATCTTTGATATTCTTTAGATTTTTCACCGAAAGAAGACAGAATTTTCTATGGGAGTAAATCCGCTCACCGATGCTGTAGGTACAATCTAAATTGATAAATTAATATTTCTTCTTACTTGGAACACTCCTTTTAAAAACTCTTTTAAACTTGAACCTATAGGTAAAGGATATGACTGTAGGATGCGCATTGCACAAGTACGAGTACCTTTGCGAAATATATGCTCTATCTGTGTAATTGATGCAGTTTCTATTGTTTACTTACGATGAATCCGAAACTTGATTTAAGATTCATACGTTCAGGCGTAACTTATACTCGTATTCTAAAATCCTCAAAATGTCTACAGTATGTTAACACTATTGAATGTACGTGAGTCACTCAAAATTGACACCAGGGAAGCCGCGAGTGGACCGCTAGTCTTTTATTTCTGCAATTAGTTAATCTACGGATCGATGAAAACGATCTAAATATTAACTTGATTCAGGTTTCCAGTCACATGCCCAAAACACTGGTACCACGTTGAATGACAACGATCCGTCTGGTCGTATGCATCACGGTAGGTATTGATCGCAAGGGAACAGAAGTAGAATCACAGAATACAGAAAGGAAGAATAAGTGACTAGCTGACCCGCGCGACAGCCGTTCACGCGTGATGGCGTGACCAAGGGATATAGGGATTAATTTTTTCCGGGCAATTTTTAATTTTTTTTCTGTCATAAGAACCTTCTCCTAACAATAACAAACACAACTAAATAAAAAATAGTGAAATCAGTCCAGCCGTTCACGCGTGATGGCGTGACCAAGGGATATAGGGATTTATTTTAATATAGAAGATCCCAGCGGTTCTACTGAACTGAATGAATGCTTTTTGACTTTAACATCAGCCCCCTTAGCATAGCGATTGTCTAGGTATCGGTAAATAGATAAAAATGACAGTTATGACTTTTAGAGTGTGGATAAAACAGTTAGAATGTGATCCCGGAGCATCGAGCCAGGTTCCGCCCAGGGCGAGTACCGCTGTTTGCACCGAGGCCTGCAAGAACAGTAGCCCGTCAGCAATCGCCTGTATGCCGAGCACAACGACACCTCAATGCTCTGTCCACATCCAATGCAGAATGTGATATCTTTGCCGATAGGTGGCCGGTGCTCGAGAGATAGTGTCTGAGTTATAGCGAAGAGCCTAGATCTTTGATGCCATGGTAGCCTTGTTAAATCTAACAGTTTTTGAAGATGTAGTACCTACCGACCCTTCTTGAATGTTTACTAGTTTTTTATTTTTTTTTATTTTTAAAAGTGTGTTATTTTTCTACTGTACCTATTTCTTTTTTATTAAGTACCCATATTGTTTTTTTTTTAATTTGATCTCACTAGGTTAACGCCTTAGATAATAGTACAATCTGTAATGTTAGCCTAAGTTGTAAATAAATAAATGTCTAAATGTCTAAAAGTAACTTTAATGACCTTTTTTATCTATTCTCCGGTACCTAGACATTTGCTATGCTACGGAGGCTGCCCTCGTTTCCTAATATAAGATAGAAAAGATCGTATCAACCGGGTTGATTGAGTTTTACACAAACACTAGGTGAGCACATGCCGAAAAATCGAATGCAGCTGTTTCCTTCAGACGGACGCTTCGCAACTTAATCACGACGGTGACCTGCATCCAGGATTGAGGAACCAGCTTCCTGGCTGCTGCAAGCGGATTGTGGTTATTATTATTCTGTAAACTGGCTTGAACTCTGTGTAGCGCTCTTAACAGCTCTGAGTTGCTAAGGTCAGGTATAAAAAGTGTATTTGTAAGAATGGTTCTGGTACTACGAGTAGCTTTCAACAAAATTAGCGATTCCAACGAGTGTTAAGTAAAAGTCCTTATATGAGAGTCAAATTTTCAAAACGGGAAAATTAATGAGAATCCCTTGGAGACAGATATGATCAATCATAAGAGGCACAATTACTATTATTTTTAGTTGGATGGCAAACGTTATTAAAAGTTATACAATTTTATGTTATTTTTATTCAAAACTTGCATTTGAGAACTTTTTTACTGTATTTGTTGCATTTTATAAAAACACTAAACATTATTATCTACATCCAAACAAGCCATAAATAATAATTAAAAATTACATAACGGATACTTATGCACTACATAGTAATCATACTCGTAATACCAGTAACAAACTACTCTATACAAACATATTGAAATCACATCCCTTACGCAAAATATTCGAATTCCGAACATTTCCACCGAAAACGAGCAAAGTGTTGCAACAACGACCTCCACGGGGTGATCAAATACGAGTAGTGTAAGGCGACATTTACGCGGAGAGAGTTTATTACATGTTTTTGTATTCTATCACAGGCGATAATAAATTTTCCGGCGATATTCGAAATATAAAAAAACGCTCCCGATGTCTAGTAATAGCTTGATCACACGTACCGCGAGTAGTGCGAGATAGTGCTCGGTACCATGTAGTCGACACATGTACCTACCTACTGAGTACTCTATCGCTCGACGAACGCCCGAGTCTCCAGTCGGTCTAGCATTTTGCTTTCTTGCCCATCTACTCTAGGCACATACGAGCTAAATATGATAGGCGATTAAAACCCTTGCACGTGAGAATAGTTTTTTTTACATAATTATATTTTTCTATCAATCGGTAATCATTTTGGGACTGTTGTCCTTCCTCATCATATTTTCTTTATGTCACTGTTTCTCTGTTCCTTTTGGGATTATCGCAATTTTACGTACGATATCATAGTTGAGTTTTTTTTTTTTTTAAATAATAGTATTATTATGAATGAATATTATAAAAAAATCTGTATTAGAAAAAAATCTGTTAATAATAATCAATCTAAGATCTTCTTTCTATCGATAATCTACGGGGCAAGATACTCGCTCCATGTAAATGATGCTTTAGTGTAGGGCTGCAACGTCCTTCCTCGGCGAAGTGGTGCGTGGGGCAGAGTCGCGGGCCAGTGGCGGCTGACTCCGCGGCCCAGGTGGTCGACAAGCCCTGTCGCGAACATTGTGCAATATGTTGACGACCGCTGTGCTTTTAGTCGCTCTGCGGTACGTTGCGGGAGAAATCCGTAAGTATATCATCACTACTTATATCATAGTATGATTTCTTTTAGTAATTACCTCCTTTATGCTAATTACTAAAAAAATTATGCCAAAGCCGAAATACTCGATAAAAATATTTATTCCATAACTTATCGTTTTACTTCGTAGTTGAGTAAATTTACCTTAAGCCATCTTGCATTAGGACCTCTTTAAAATTGGATAGAATTATACATAGGTATGCACTTATTTAGTAGGTACTCTACCTCAGTTTATGATACGTTTAAGTTTTAATGTACCTATCCAATGAGACGCTCAATAGAGAGTATACATAATTATAATAGTAACGAATACGAGTATAATAGTTACGGGGTAGGTACTTTTTTTTAATGAAATAGGTCAGCATTTGACCTCACTCTGCCTGAAGTTTTGCAACAGTAAGGTCTAAGAGGAACTTTGATTGAACTTAGACATCTTCAAAGGATCTGGAATAAGTAACATACAAAAGATCTGAGAGAATGTCTACCGCACTTTGGAGATACAGTCGTGAACCTGTTTACGTTTACGTTACATAAATAAGTGTTTTTCTACTGGCTACTATTCTACTTGGGCATACTATTCAAGCTAAGCTACATTCTTGTCTTTTATTTTTTACGATGACCGCTTTAATAACAAACATAACAAAATATAATAAAGTGCGGATTTCTTCGTGTGAAATCATTTTAATTTCCTTTGGTCAGATTTCCGGTAACACTGGCGTTTTTTGCCAATTTTCTAATGCTATTGGTGTAAAGATAGGTACCAATATAATGTATCGCAACATCTATTTAGCAATAAGTAACACAAACCTAATATTGTCCCGTGTTTGTCTCGTAACGTGTATTGGGACCGGAGAGTGTTGTCACACGATTGCAGAACATGTTGCGATAAACAACAATTATAATATCGACGCAGACTTTTCTCGTTTTCTCTAGAACATGATATACTTTGATGTTATTAGGTCTTATGTTTAGTGCCAACGTGTTCTTGTTTTTCTTTTGGCAAAAAAAAATATTAAAAAATACATTATCATTATCACACGCTGGCCATGAATTTCCTGAGTAAATTAAAATATATTTTGTTGTAGTTTTGGAAGTGAGAATAGTAATACTTATCTATCTTATCTAATACTTAATCAACACATTGATTAAGTATTAGATAAGAGAGCCTATGTGCCTATAGGAGCCTACAGGCTCACCAGTAAATAGGTACCTATATATATCACCTTTGAAGATACAGAGATTTGTATGTTGTAAAGTTTGAAAGATTGCCAATTTATAAATGATCACTGGAACACATTGCGGAATCGTCTCCACTTGTCATACTTTGGCAAATTGGTACAATTTTCTTCTCGCCTTAGTCAACACCAGTTTTCCGTCCGTAATAGTTGCGATGTGGAATCCGTTCAAGCACGATGTAACAGTGACGTAACACTGTCCGTACTTGACCAGTAGCTTCTGTAAATATTGTAAAATATTTCGATCGACGATATTATTCGAGAACATTACAAAACACATGTACTTACCAGTTAAATTACATACCAAATACAATTTAGCCTGTTAGCTTTTTCATATTTATTTAATTCGGGATCACTCACCATTTTAGCGTGGTATTATATATATGACGAACTCTGTGATATTTGATATTTCTCTGATATTTGTCTCAGGTCTGGGCATTTCTATGTATAATATGTATGTATTAAAAGTATATAAGTAGTATAAAATTTATCTGGTTCCCACAGTACAAGCTTTGCTTAGTTTGGGGCTAGATGATGCTTTTTTTTTTTTTTTTATTGCAGCTAATGCCTTGGGGTGGTTTTCTGGCTGATGAACTCAGTTGAACTGTCTGTATTCTTTTGTAATGATCATGTGATTCAGTTTTTGTTGAGAGATTTTGTAAATAAATATTGACCAACGAAAAAATTATCATCTCATTTTTATGGGATTGCCAAAACAGGTTTTCTGCTCCCAGTCTGCTCTCTCAACCTTGTAAACATCAATGATAAAATTAATAGGGTGTGTGCTGTTTCCATTTCAGCTTCGTACATCAAAGTCTGCCACAGAAATGATCCGAACCTAGATATGTGTATCAAAAAAACGGTGGAGGAGCTAAGACCAAAGATTAAAGAGGTATGTAACGTTGTTTGATATTGTAAATCTAAAGTTTTGTACCTATGTGTGTATAAGGAGCTCAACTAAAAAAATATCAAAAACGACTATTTGGCTAAATCAAATGGATGGAGATGACAATTTGAGGATGAATATTGTTTATAAACACGCAGCAAAGGAAAAAAAAACATAAAATAGTACAAAAGTTTTAAGTGTGCTCCGTTTATTTTTCGTACAATACAATATTTACAAATCAATTTGAATACGTGTTTTGAAATAACGCAATATTAGTTTAATTATTAAGGGCTTTAGACATACTACTGAGACCTAGATCATCCTCCTCTTCATCTTCACTAGTTCCATCTTTTTTGTTAACAACAGACGAAGTTGTTGTTGCACTATCCTGTGAAGTGCCAGGTGTGGCTCCTGTTGTTCCTCCTGAACCTTGAGAAGTGGCACCAGTTTGTGTAGTGCCGGTGGTTGTACTTCCAGTAGTTCCTCCGCCTTGAGTAGAACTACCAGTTGTATATCCACTGTTTTGAACTCCTGTTATTACTAAATAACCGGCTTGGGTGCCTCCAGTTGCTCCAGTACTGACAGCTCCTCCGTTTTGGGCATCTGTGGAACCAGTGATCGACGTTTCAGTAGTGATGTCTTCATTTAATTGGCTGTTCATAGTCTTTATTTTCGGTGAAGCTTTGTTTGAACTGTTTGTACTTCCAATATTAAAACATTGACTCTGGATTCTTTATCCTCTTTAAAATGTTTTTAATTTTCATACGTTTTTTTATTCTAAGTAGGTACATTAATTTATACCTACTGATTTTGACTCTTTTATTTCGTTTATCTGCCTTAATTCTTACCTGTAGTGACAATCTGGCTAGTAGCGTCTTTAGTACTTTCTGCAATCATTGCTGCTATACTTTTGTAAATAGGCTGGGGAGATTTTACACGAGTTTTCAATCCGATTTTGTCGTCAACCGATTTTACAATATTATTCATATCTCTTTCTTGGAAGCGTGCATCATTTTTCACATTTTACGTGACAGATTATTCTTCAAAATATTTTTTTATCCAATTTTTGTATGGAGCTACTTATTCATTTCTATAATATGCTCGTCAGGCTTCTTAATTAAGTTCAATAAATTATCATTGGGTTGTTTTGCCATTGTGCTTATTTCACTAATGTTTTTGTGATGAGGATTCGATATCTTGATGGAGGACGGCTGGTTATCCAGAAGTAGCTGTTCCTGCATCATCTGCTTTGACTTCTGTCACAGCGCCGGTGCTGGTTGTAGGACCGTCACCACCGTTAGTACTAGATCCTCCAGTACTAGCATCACCTGTAGTATCCGTAGCACCAGTAGTACTGGAGCCGCCTGTAGTACCAGCGCCTGAAGTATCACCACTGCCTGTGGTACCAGCACCTGAAGTACCGCCGCCTCCAGTTGTTCCAGTCGTGGTGCCAGAGCTGGTACTTGACCCGTCACCGCCGCTACTAGCTCCTGTCGTCGTACCAGAGCCGGTGCTTGTATCAGCGCCTGATCCTGTGTCGCCTCCTGTAACATTTGAATCACTACCGTCAGAAGACGTAGGTGTGCCTGTCGGTTTACCGGAAGGCTTACGTGATTTTTTGATATTAGCTTGAGTATGTGTTTCTGAAACTTTTCCTTTTCCGTTACTTGCAACTATACGACTATCTAATGTTGTTTGACCATAACTTCTTCCAGTGTTAACATTATGTACAACCACTGACACATCTATAGCTTGATCTGTACCAGGAATATTTATTATTCCATTTGTGTTCGATGTCAACATTTGACCGTTCTTATTGCTAACTGCGGAAGAATTTCCTGATGTAGACGTAGATATATTCTTTTCAGCTTCTTCTTTTGGCAATAATTTAACAAATACATCGACAGTTTGTCGATGTGTTACGCTTATCTTACCGTTATTAGCCGTTGTATCGGGAACTTGCGTATTGGATGGTTTGCTGGTGTCTATGGTTATAGTCAGCCGCCCAGTTCTGGACTTTGCTGAGGGAACAGACACAACAAAAGCACCTGGGGGAGATTTAAACCTGAATGGATTATTAGATCGGCAATTATTGTTGCATATTGAACCCCTGCAAGTATTGCAGATGTTTATTCCTTGGTTCGACGGATTTGGGGCTGCTGTATTGGCTGGTGCGTTCTGGAGATTTCCATCAATGGAGCTGGGTGGTACCCTGATTTGTAGTCTCACACAGTCAGCATTACCGACATCGGTCTGAAAATAGAACATACGTTACTACCATATCGTCAAAATTATCTTAGCGCGGGTCATTAGAATTCATATTGTGGCTGTACCAACCGGCAAAAGAAAACAATATTTGTAAATATTTAACTCACCTGCAGCAAACACAAAAAAGCACAGAGTAGAACCACTTTGAACTCCATAATTAGGAGGTAGTGTTTGATGCATTGCGGAACACTTGTCTTTTATACTAACATTCGTGAAACTGATAGCAAGACAATGCATCGTCATTGATGACCAGTCATCGTTTCCTATCAGTACCAGAAAAGCACGTAGAACTCGTTAAAATACACATTTTTGATAGATTGCATTGTTTGAGTGTAAATGCTCTAAAAGGAAAAATTCGTTGTGATATCAGCGGATTTGAATTTGAAATTGAAAGAATGTAAGAAGATTGGAAAAGAATTGGGGAATCATTGACTATAATTTTAAGAGCAAGAACTTTAACTTTAAATAAACTTTACACTTACCTTTCAGTGCAGATTTCGTTTCGTGTAAATGTTAATGCAGTATCTAAAATTGGTTTTATCTAAAAGCAGGTATTACCTATCCAGTTTATTTTTGTACCCTGATTTATAGCGGGATCATAATTTATAAGTACTATTCCGATTATAAACAAATAAACATACGTTCGTTTTATTGAATTGCTTAATTATTCTAAAGATTAAACAATAAACAATTAAAGGATGTAAATAGCCGATATCCTGCATGTAGGCCGGTATTCATAAAAATCATATACTTAATTTAAAATGTTGATTAATCAATGATTGCAAGCCTAGATATTAGCTATTAACTGCCTGTATTTAAGTTTGAACGGAAACCTGATGCAAGAAGCGAAGGGACTTGGTACAGTCACTGGCAAGAATTTGATGATTTTAATAAGTAGTTTGGTAGTATAAAAAAAAGGTTGCTAGAAACGAAAAATTGTTAGTACCTTTGTTAAAAAAAATACATTTATTTATCTTGGGTTCCATTTTTCAGCTTAGTCGAATTTAAGATCAGAAGGTCCTTGCCGAGACTAGCTCTTAATCGGTACGAATTGACATGTAATGGGGAATGTTAAGTAAGTATATGCTCAACAGTGGGTGGACACGAGCTGGGCGTGATGATGATGAAAACAATTCAATGACATAACATTTGATAGAGAACATTCGACTTCTCTTAATAGTACAATTAGCTATCTTTTCTCGTTGATGGTACAAAAATACGTTGAGTAAATCTAACAGGCACATATCCTTGAGCCCTGGTTTAGGGTGAATGGCAGGACCGGTTCGGCATTAGGAAACCTATCCGCACGTGAGAGGTATATTTGAACATTTTCCGCTCGCGTGAAGCATGGCCTACTTAAAAGAAACGCTATTCATCTGTTTTCTGGTGACGTGCAATATTAGAGCCAACTGAGTGGCATGCTGACTTTAGGTCAGAAAGTAGCGGGTTCGAACCCTGGTCGTTTATACATAACAACGAAATTTAAGGTACAGTCAGCGTCACCAATTAGTAACTCCCTTAGTAAGGTGACTTTTACAGCAGGGGGGTTACCATTTAGTTGTAACGCTGACCGTACCTACCTAAGTATCTATTTCATTTCATTTTATACAAGCTCGAAGAAGATTGCGATGAATTATGCAAATTTTGTTACTTGTTACTTATGTATTCTACATTAACGCATACATAGGCTATTTATATCGGAAAAGTGATGTTTTTCCACGCAGCTAGTTATAACATGTACCTATATGTTTTGAAGACAAATGATTATCCAGAAAACTCGCTTACAAGATAGCAAAGTATGAGGTTCATTCCATAGATCGATGGATCAATCAGGGGTACATTATCTTTAGGTCTATTTGTGTTGCACATTGTATTTACTACTTCCAGAATAGTCTTATAATTCCATGGCCCTGGTAATGATTGCATGAACTATAGAAAAGGCATAGTTACGAAAATATATCCATTACCAAACCACGGTGCATGAACTGGGGTACCAAATTAAATTAATGAGGTTGGCATTAAAGCCATAGTGCTGACAAAGGAATCGACCTCCAGCAGGAGTTGAATTATTTGCTTAATAGCTAAATTTGAAAGTATGACATTGACGAATTTTGTAATACCAAGTATGTCAAGATTAGATGTGCAAATACATAAACAAAATGTAAATGACTAAAGAGTTGTTTGTGCTTCAAATTAGGATGAACCTAAGTTAGGGTGTAAACTCTTAATATAGTAGTATTCATATTCAAACACTGTTGAAGTAACCCATCATCATCAAAAGGACGCTTACGAAAGTAACCCATCATGCAAAAGGAAGCTCACTGTTTAAACTTGAGAACGGCTTGTCCAAGTTATCATTTTATAGTTAACTAGAGTTTGTTCTTGAAAAATCTATCCATATAATTGGAAAACTCGGGAAAAACTGAAAGTTGTTTTACAATACTATGTGGAATTTTTGTATAAAAAATTAAAATAGCATAACTCCTTAGTCAGCTCAGAACTAGAAAATGTCAGCTACTAGAAAATGTAAGTCCTTAAATTAATGAAATTGAATAAAACGCCTCCAAAATAGTAAAATTGTCGACGACTCTTAAAATTAAGGACCTTCCCTTAGTCATCTTCTCATGTTTTTTCGGCGGCTTGCTAGGTATACTACTCGTACCAACTACTCATTGACCATACCATACCATACTTCTAGCAAATAAACGATTCCATTTCATTTCATTAGGATTTACATTAATAGGCTTCTCTCTACAATCATTTGTAGAGAGAAGCCTGTTAATGTAAATCCTTGAATTACAACTAACCTATTGCATGTCTTGGGCACCTATGTCTAATGGGTGCTATTAAATTCTACACAGCGTTCCCATTATTGGGTTCTGCTTGTAAACGTAATTGTTTTAATAATAAAGCCTATTTAAATAAGCAGTGCTTTAAACACCTGCATTTATGGAACAAAGTGACAAGGTCAATTGTCAATTTTCCCTGAACTCTGACTACAATTTTGAGTAGACTCATGTTTATTATTAAGTGGTAAAGCTCTAAGTATGAAATGTTTTCTCTTTGTCACTTGAATCTTAGCCTAAAGAGAAATCACAACTTATTTATCAGTCAGTTATTCGAAATGCCTGAAAATACCTGTTGCGAAAACTTTTGTGTCTTGATCATAAGACAAGTGTTCTTGGCTAGGCCATTAGTTACTACATTATTATTTTACCAGTGTGCCTAGTCGTAGCAATCACAGCTACAAGAAATTAAGAGTGCTAACCAAATTAAACGATTCTTTGGTCAACTCAGCCCACACCTTACTCAGCTCGCTGGCCGAAACGTCCACTACAAAATTTAATACTACTGCTTGGTTTAGATTAAGAAAAGTCAGAAACAATGTTCGCGAAATGCACGTGCATTGTCCACATCCTTTATCATATTCTATAACATTAGTCATGCACATTCAGAAGTAAGTTGTAGATATTACTCGTACTTAAAATAATAATAACTATAGATAGATGTATCTGCCGGGAACTGAAACACTATATTCAGTCAGCACAACTTACTTCTCTCGTATTAAAACCTGCTGTGATGCAGTGGGTCCGCTTGTGGCACAAGAAGTGGCGTTCGATTCTCGTGACAAATTTTTTGTATGATCTGCAAATGTTTGTCTCTGATCTGGGCGTTTTCTATGTATTATTATGTACCAAAAAGCATGTAATTAAGTAGTACAGTCATGTAGTTCCCTTAGCACAAGCTCTGGTTACTTTCAGGCTATACTTTGTTTGATGCCGTACGGAATCTCTAGCATTATGAATAAATTTAGTACTGTGATGTTGTGTGCTGAATTCCAGGGTATTCCTGAGCTGGACGTGCCCGGAATCGAGCCGCTGAGCCTGGGGCAGATCGCGCTTGCTCGCGGACCGCAGGGCGCCAAGCTCACTGCCGTCGTCAACGACGTCAAGGTGCGAGGACCCAGCGATTTCATCATCGAGGAGTTGAAGTGAGTGTTTGTACAATGAAGTTGATCAACAGTTTGTCTTTTTTAAAATCAGATATCAAAGACCACCGTCTATGATCTGTTGTTAATGTGGCTGAAATAGCGTGGAAGAGGACATCACAAAGACACAAAAATAGTGGACGATGTACCTGATATGGAGAGGAAGCCTATACCCAGCAGTGGGTCCAACCGGGCTGATATGGATAAATAGATTTCTTGGAATAGCATTTCTTTTCTATTTCCAATAAAATATCTACCTAAGCCAATTTAGCCTTTCAGCCGGTTTGGGTGTGAAAAGGTATCACACAAACAGAAGTATCTTTCACATTTATATTAGTATGGATATGGATGCTTCTAAACTATTAGTTAAATACAAACATTGTAAACAGACGCTTGATTTTATCCTCGAAATAAAGTTTCTTACGGCACTTGACTGGCATATTTAGATGAGGTATTCTTATGCCTGATTAAAATTTGATTGACTAGTCGTATCGGATATAGTTAATTCAAGATCATTATGAATGCTTTAAACGCCATTTACACGATACTTTTCTGGCACTTGCTTCATGCTTTCTCAAACTCAACGGAGCAAGAACTAATATACTGTAGCATACATGTATGGAGAGTCAAGGTTCAAGAACAAGAAAACTGAACATGCTAATTTGAATAGCAAATGTAGCGAATGCATTTTTTGTTGAAAAGGCAGCTCATCTTATGCTCTACATCAAGTGCACAATGCACATGCTGTCTTTAAGGGAATTTATATTGGTCCAGATTTTCTGATCATTTGTGCCATGTATTGAGGATTTATTGTCATCCATGAAGATAATTTTGTACTATATTTACCTCATCAATAGATATTAGTGTCGCTGTACCTACAGAAATTCCAATTTTTTTTGCTAGAAGTCTATTTATTAGTTGGATTCGGTACAAATACAAGTGTCAAATAGACCGAAAACTCTAAAAAGCGCACTCAACCTGCTGCATTATCATTTCAGGTCGGACTTGGACAAGAACAGGTTTGACATGAAACTGTTGCTGCCCCGGCTGGACTTCAACGGGAAATACAAGATGGACATCCAAGTGCTGCTGCTGCGGCTGCAGGGTAGAGGGAACATTACTGGCACATTCAGTAAGTATTTAATATTGGAGAAAAATTCTGTTCTTACAGCTGTTTCAGCGTGACAGAGATACAAACATATGTATATGTTTTCATCTTCCTGCCCTTTTCCCACATTATGTGGGGTCGGCACAACATGTGTTCTTCTTCCATTCTCCTCTATCAGCCGTCATCTCAACACTCACTCCTTTCTTACTCATGTCATCCTTTACACAACCCATCCATCTTTTCTTTGGCCTACCTCTACTTATGAGTATCCATCAACATTCATTCCAATCACTCGCCTAGTTACATGACCTTCTTCCCTTCTTACTAAAATAAATAAATAAATAATTAATGCTGGACTTTTCACACAGCATCATCTAGCCCCAAGTAAGCTTGAGTTTGTGGTATGGGTACTAGATGACTGATAAACTACTTATATACTTTTTGTTTGTAAATACATACATATTATACATAGAAACACCCAGACCCGAGACAAATATCATTACATGCCCATACCACGCTAGCCTGTTGCTCCTCATATTTTCATTCACTGGCACCACTTTCACACTTCCTCTTATGTACTCATTCCTTACTCTGTCCATTCGCGTCACTCCACACATCCATCTCAGCATTCGCATCTCAGCCACGTGCACCTTTTGTTCATCTGTCCCTTTTGTTGCCCAACAGTCAGACCCATACAATACGACAGGTCTTACGATCGTCTTATATATTTTCCCCTTAAGTTTAAGGGGCATGTATCCATACTAACACATTTCTAGCGAAAATGGCGTAAACGTAGAACTGCAAATAGTGCAATGCAGTAATCGATGAAAATTAAGAACCTTATTTACCGATATTTGACTCTTCTTCTTCTTCATCTTGTCGTGTCACTACTTCTTTCGAACCAGTGTGGTGAAAGAATTATACGTGCGTCTCAAAGAGGCTCTTATTACAAAAATAAATATGACTTAGTTTCATAAAAAATCAGCTCACGAAAGACAGTTACACTTAAGTGGCTGACTTTGCAGTCTGATGACGGAGTGTATAAGCCGCTTAAGAGCCCAAAAAAAAACATTGTTGTACCTGCAAAAATAATAAAGTAAAACAACAGAGTAAAATATCAGTAAATTGGTACACGGTATGTTAGATTTTGCATCCACAAGCGTAATGTGTGTCAAGTTCAATAAGTAGCTACGAGTAGTACAGCTATAATAAAAAACATTATTGCATATGTAGCTAAACAAGTTTCATTACGGTCAGCAAAACGTGCATTTTATACATTTAGGCCTTGGTAACTGTCTCCTTAAAAAGAGATAATAATTGTGTGTATGTAGAGGGAAATCTACAGAATCACTGCCAAATCTATTCTATTCTATTCTATTTGATTGCCTATGTCTTCAACCTATAAACAAGTTAGGTATTTTTTTGTATTGTTGTAAACGCAGAGATTTCATATTTCAGAGGACTATGCATGCAACGTGACGATGCGAGGGCACAAGGAGAAGCGCGGCGAGGACGAGTACCTCCAGTTCGATCCCTTCAGAGTGAAGCTTCGTGTCGGCCAGTCTTCCATCTTCCTCACGAACCTCTTCGACGGCGACCCAGTACTCGGACCAGCGACTAATAGGGTCATCAACGAGAACTCACAAATCTTTCTTTCCGAGATCAGCCCGGTCCTTGAACGCAGCCTTGCGGATTTGTTCACAGAAATGGCAAATAAGATCACATCTAAGTTCACTTATAAAGAACTGTTTCCATAGTTTTTTGTGTTGCTCATATGCTGAGACTGTGTTCAAGATAAGGATGTGAAAAGGCCACAATTTATATAATATTAAAAATTATGGTCAAAAGATAATAACTTAACATTGGGTTTTAAAATCAATAAAAATATACAAAAAAAATCAGTAGAACAAGTAGAGAAGAATCTGAATTCAATCTATTTGTTTTCTCAGCTGAATTAAAAATTAAAACTTGTCTCAAACACAATTTCAAAATAAACTGTGTAGTGTAAAATATGTATTATTTAATTCTTTCTCAGTTGAGCATATTGTTTTAGTGTACGGGCCTTAGTGATATCTTAAGTTAGAAGATCTAAAATGACATGTGATAGTAAGATTTTTAAGGTGGGTTGGATAGTTATTATGACAAATGTTAAGATTGTTAGAACTAATATTAATTAGTAGAATTAAGGTTGCTTTGTATTTTTGTAAGAAAATAGTTTTATTTTGTAAATAGTGTTGAGGAAATTTTTATATTTGAATGTATTTTATAGAGGCTACGGTAAAGATGTTGATGAATTAGATGGTTAAAAATTGATTAATTATGTATGTATTTTTGATATTCTCGTTAAATCGTCCGATAATAAATGTACCTAATTCAACCTAAAAATATAACAACAGGTGTATTTACCTAAACTTATTTCCATAAGTCTACTTCCAACAATTAAATGGGTTCAGATCGATTAAAAATATATAAGTATTTTAGTTATTAGGAGCAGACTTATGTCGGTACCCTACAGTACCTACGGGTTGTATTTATTTTTTCAATTTATATTGGTTTGAATTCTCACTAGGAATTTAACTAACCCGAAGAAAATAATAATAATAAAACGTAAAATATGTCGTTGCTATTTTTTTTAAATAACTTCAGGCAATGAAGGTTTTATGATGTAGTTTGAAAGGCATAGCAATAAGCAAAGCGCTTCCGGTACAAGTATTACTTTTTAGTGTTAGTTTTTAACTCCTGCATGCACATTCATAGCAATCTTTATACTATCGTCATACTATTTCATGCCTGATCAACCACTAAACGACTTGTCTTAAAATGTTCAACTACTTGATCTAAGTATTATCAGACCATTGTAAACTTTCCAGTGACCCTTACTTGGATAAGGACTACATAGGAAGAGTGGCGGTATAGAGAGGAGACCTGTATCCAGCAGTGGGTGCAAGTACAACCGAGCTGGTTAGAAATAGATAGAACCTTTATAGCGCCAGTAATATAATAGCGCTCGTGAACGTTCTTAGCAGTCACAAAGTGGACGGGTAAGCGCAAGTGGCATTATCAATGAGCGCTACTATGATTCGGAGAACACGTTATGTGTGTCGGTTCCCTATAAAACACTAAAGCGGTGACTTCTAGGTGGCCTAAAAGTACATCACCAGGCTGACCACCTACTCATACGTTGTCAAAAGGTTGGATTTCCTGCAGATTCCAGGTGTAGCAAGAGCAGCAACGGGTTAAAATATATCAATCAAGAGTACGAGTAGACCCCATTATATGATAGACGCTATACTCGTATTTGCCTTTATTCACAGGCAGCTCCGAAATTCCGAGTTCTGGCAGTTCCGATATTCCGAGTTCTGTCTGGCGAACGATTTCGGTTCTGACGAGGCAGTGTTGGCAACATTAATGATTATAGGAATTTTTGCTGGAAAGATTATTGCTATACCTATCTGTGGAAAATCGTCAAAGATTTCGTGAGATTTCATTTATGTTATTGTACGTACACTCTCTTAACATATATGTACATAAACACCTTCTCCTTTTTGCGCCTGGATTTAAAATTTATTTAGGCGAATGTTGCATTTATAAAACAGGGAGGGTAAGAACTATGGCTCCTTGCACAAATAATCTGGGGCTCACTCTCATTGTAATACCTACGATAGTATTCAAATTATCCGTAAGGAAAAACGAACATACAACCTTTGGACAGAAAATCCAGGTATTTTCCACTAGGACAACTACAATCATGCAAAATGAAATAAAAACGAATTACCAATAAAAATGCATGTTCAGCTGCTAGACAAGGATAAAGAGCATTCTAGATTGCAGCATAGTTCCCAGTTCTTATAAAATGAGATAAGTTTTACTCGGTTTATGTAACGAAATTGCAAACTGCGATCAGATATGCAATGGTTCACGGAACTACGCATTGATGCAAGAAGGGGTAACTCGACTGTTAACGGTTGTACCTGGTTACGGTACAGTCGGTCACATAAGCCTAGAAATGTTTATTACACCTGAGGAAAGCGTTATTATAGAGCAAATAGCACGACTTGAAGAAAAATATTGGTAGTGCCTCGATTTTCAATTCATCAAGGCTTGCAACTTGTCACGGCTTATTCTACTAATCCCCGTTGACAATCCCCGTCCACGGGGATTAGTGAATTTTTTCACGTATGGAGTGCTCACTTCATGCTCTTAAATTTACAAAATATGCATATGTATTTTATTTCAAGTCTGGAATGTGGAAATGTGAGAGAATGTCTTTGAGTTTTTTTATAACCAAAGGGTACCAAAAGATCCTTCCCTGCAGTATGTATCGTCATCCTCCTCTTTAATAAAACCTATTTGAATAAGATTTGCATAAGGAAGTTTATTAATTGCTTGTTCTTCGTTTTTAGTGCAATATAAAAAAAATATGTTGCATTTGGCCCTGGCTCAACAAACAACATGATATTTTCCTTCCGAGGCTTCGCTCTTGTGGTACCCACAGAACTATATAGGTCTGTGGGTACCATTATTATTATTATGTTTTATTATTCTTTATTATTTCAATATATTTATTATTTCAAAGTTGTATAACTAACCTATGAATTAATATTGTGGAATATCCTGATAATGCAATGTTTGTTATGTATCAATAAATTATTATCTTATCTTATCTTATCTTATTATAGTTCTGTGGGTACCATTATTATTATTATGTTTTATTTACATGAATGGTACCATTATTTAAAATAGCATTATGTCCTGTTGGACAAAGTTGGTATGTGTCATTGAAAAACAAACGGATGTCTTCACAAAGTAGATTTATAATGCTATGAATCTACTTTGTTAAAGATGAAACTTATTTTCAAGAGATTTATATAGATTAGATTTAAGATCTGACTATGAAGTTGAAGTGGAAATGGGTATATATGAATCGCAAGGTTGATGGACATCGGTAGAGACAGCCGTGAGAAGATCAAAGCAAATAGCAATAGGCAGACCAATAGTCAAAGTCAAAGATTTAAATTCCACATTCACAAGAATGAAAAAGGTTTCAGGATTAGGTGGCCGAGTATACATGGATTTTTCATTTGGGAGAATTTAAATACCTACAAGAATATTAAAAATGCGAGCAAAATTTCGTAAGGAAACTAGTTCATATCCAAAACTAGTTAATATCCATAAGTCGTCGGCAGTTCGTTGAATTGGGCATAGTCATAGATCAATAGAACAAAATAACGATCCTTAGATAGCTTGACTAATCCTGTTGTATTTTGTAAATATATGTAAATATGTAGTAGCTTAGTTTCTGTGAACAAAATAGTGGAATATTACATTTCTGACGCTTCGGGGCGGACGCTTTTAATTTCTCAGATTTTTTCTGACTTCTCAAAGGCGATTCACCACCAGAACAGCTGATATGTAAGTGACACCGTATTTGATCTGTGGTTAGACATATACACAATGAGTAGGTACATTAATGTCGTTATGCAACTCAGTGTCTAGTCGCACTGCCTACTTAGGGGAACTAGGTAAAATTAATAAGGTAATTCCACGTGCGGTTCCATTTAGTAGAATAACCCTGAAACAACCGATTTCATTCCGTTCAAACGGATTTTATGTTATTGGTTTGGAACATTGTTATACTAAGCAATAAAATCGAACACATCATTTCACTCTAGATTATTTTCGATTTAAGGAAAAAAAAAATCAAAGAAGAATCTCTTTGAACGAAAATGAAAGAAGGATACACAGATAGCCTTGACCTATTTTTAATGTTTTGTTTATATTTATTTTTATTATTTACATCTAAAATAACCACGTGAATGCAGCAGCGCTCAGTAACTGGTCTACAAATATCACAATTTTCGGCGCGTGCGCACATTCTTATTCGGACATTCGCGTTGCAAACTTGCATTGCAGGTCCCGAATAAAAACTACAGAATTTATAATTTGACTAAACAATTTCTGTGGAAAACCCGGGAAAAGTTGGAAAATAGTTAAAAATATTAATTTTAAAATTAACGCCGTTATGATGAAAGTGGTTCTATTTTTAGCAGTGTGTTTAGCCGGTGCTTACGGACAAGACACTCGTAAGTAATAAGGATACCTACTTAATAATAATAATAACGTTTTGGAATGCGGAAAAAAAATCTATAATTATTTCGTATTATTATTTTTTGGTTGCAATACCTTATGTAGGTTAATCTGTCGTGAAGCGCGAAACAGTCTGTAAGTGGATGGGTGACCGCCAGTGGAATATTCATCTGAAAGCTTCCGTGCTTCGGAGAGTATGTTAAATTGTCGGTCCCGGCTATTTGAGTCTTTAAGCTATGACGGAGGCCTTAAGGCGGTCTATAAACTTCGTCACCAGAGTTGGCCACTGACTCAAACTAACTTACCTACTTAACTTTTATCAAAGTTCCATAATTACGAATTATATAAATCTAGCATTTAGATTTAAACATACTTAACTAGCAAACTTGTAATTAACTATTTAGGACAGTTTTACCACTTGATTGATCATTCAGGCTGACCATGATCCTCGTAATGTGAACCTTATATCATTGCAATAAAGGATGTAATTGGGAGGTTGTCACCATGGCCAGCTTGCCCAACCAAAATGGACATTTTGCATAGGAAATGCACAAGGTTTTGCCATTCACTGCCACCTATTAGGTGTTCCGTTTAGGTTCTAAGTGTACACCTATGTGTTTTCATAATACCTAATGTACATAGGTATGTGAATCTGTATTCAGATTTTATAATTTTGATAACTGTTACCATTTACATCTATATTCGATGATTTTTATAGCGTCAGGAGGCAATCCACGCCTACACTCATGGGATGCCTGGGTGGATGCCTGGCTAGTACCTGGGACATTGTTTGAGATGGAATAGGCTTGCCCAGCACCTAAACCATCCTCTCAGCTTAATCAGCCTGGCCCACAGGAAAGACAACGTCAATACGTGTGGAGCTGACTAAGCTGTGGGTTTCCTCACGATGTTTTCCTTCACCGTTAAGAGCTGGTGTTAAAGTGCATATACATTTTTCGAGACGAAAAATCCATTGATGCACGGCTGGGATTCGAACCCACTACTTTCGGATTAAAAGTCGAGGCACAACCCCATTTGATCAACACAACAAATAAGTATTAATACAAAATAAATGTCAACTTACTTGTATGTTAGAAAAACGTATTTTTTAATACTTACTCGTTTTTGTTGGTACTAACTCCGAGGTATTCCTAGGGTTCCCTAATTTTTTTAAGACCCTCTAAGAGCAATATTCTCTTTTAAATTGTCATTGTTGAACTGATAACAACTATAGGAAGTGATCTCCCTTCCATCGAATGTTATGAAATCGATTCTTTGCCAAACGCTCGCGCGTTCTGAATTATTATACATTTAGCAATACTTATAAAACAACTAGTAAAACAATGGGTCTGTTAACTTTCTACTCTACAGATATTATTTCATCTAATATAGTCAGTTCGTAAGAGTTTGAGATTAGTTCTGTTGAAGGCTTTCAATTCCAAAGGAAAATTCCAGTGCTGACAATTTAATGTGTTTTCTAAGAAAGAGACACGTGTCAATGACCGTAATCGCTTTTATAGTAGGTGCTATAAAATACATAAATATTTGGAGTTAAACTTATAAAAGTTTAATTCCAAATTCTTCCTTTGTCCTTTCGCTAGTTCATTCGAATCAGAAAGAAAGGAATTTAGGTGCAACTCAAAGATTCTTTTTTGCACTAAAAATAATTCAATTCATATTTGTACTTTCAGCCGAATTTTTCATAAAATGCAAAAAAAGCGACCCACAAATCGAGAAATGTATTCTGGACGGCATCGAGAAAATTAAACCCATGCTTAAATCTGGCATCCCCGAGTTTAACATCCCCGGCGTCGATCCCTTCGTCTTGCCTCGTCTGAAGCTGAACCGGACTGCTCCTAACTTGAGGATCAAGGCTACTATCAAGCAAGCCACCGCGTACGGCGGGAGTAACTTCAGGATTGACAAATTGAGGTAAATGCAAAACTTGAAGGCTGACGATAGCAATTTCATGTCGGTGGCTTGAATTAAAACCCTTGACCAATCGAATCAACCACTCAGTCAACAAGTCAATGTGAAGCATGTATAAGCTAGCTGGATATGATGCGTCTAGCAAGCTAAATCTATGGTCAGTGATATAATAACCTGTAACAGGAAGTCAGAGATGCTTTGATCTATAATTTTTCGAGCTAGACACGCAAGCATAGTGTTAATTTGCTCATACGTTATTGCAATAGTATATGTCGGGCGTCGGCTCATGATGATGCAAGATAATTAAAGCATACATTTAGATCAACTGAAGAGAACATTATGAGGCTTTTTTCAGAGAATAGGTTATGCAACACTATTACTAGTACTGGGGTTTGCAAGGATGATAAAATCACTTAGGATACTATTAGTTGTACAATCGTTTTCCCACTTCAAACCAGCTTAGATTGTAACAAGAAGATTTTTTCAAAATGAAATAGAGTTTACCACCAAATTACGTTTTTATACTAAAAAGAAAACCGACTTCAATGTTTGACTCGAAACGCGGTGTGACTCAGGGCGTCAAGCTGTCGATTCGATTTCTATTTGTGACATGGCTAGGAGGGAAGGTGTTTAGAGTTTTACGGTGAAACTATCAATCCCTCAGGAATAAAATTTATATGGGACCACCTCTGGAGTATACCCTTTCAAACATAAAAAGAATTTTGCAAATCGGTCAACAAATGGCGGAACAATCGCGTAACAAGATAAAAAAAAAAAAAAAAAAAAAAAAAAAAAAAAAAACATACAGACGAATTGAGAACCTCCTCCTTTTTTGAAGTCGGTTGAAAAAGTCTAGCCAACAACTATGTTTGTTCCCTGATTATATTAAAATGAACCATTCAAAATAATGACAGAGGTCCTATCGGATAAAAGCATAATCTAATATACTTATTTAATCCGAAAAGGGACGCTAGGAACCGGGATACAGAAAATCTAGTCCGGCTCTTAGCGCACATTTTTATCTAAATTTAAGTGTCTGTAAATTTACTTATAAGCTTGTATTTTTTCTTGTGTCTAAATAAATATATCTTAAATATATCTTATCTTATAATAAACAATACCTATACAGATGCTTTTCATAAAACACACAAATGCGACTTTGAAACTAAAGCAAATGTTCTTACCTATGTATTTCAGATTGAACCTGAACAACAAATACGTGGCAGAAGTGAAGCTCTTCTTCCCAGAGCTGTTTGTAGTCACGGACTATGACATCCGTGGTTCCAGAATACTCACGCTGGACCTCAGTGGGAAAGGCAAAATGAGGGGAAACTTTAGTGAGTACAGAAGTATTACATAGGGGCCTAGACAGGCAGACGGCATCTGTACTCAACATTGGAATATTAAATTGAATTGAATATCCTTAGCCACTGAACAGTGCCCTTTGGCGTGTATTAATGATGTTGGAGGAATAGACTAAAAAGGCGTTGCAGTTTCAGTGTAACTGGACAAAAGCTGTAATTCACTGCAACTAGCGTAAAGTTTAGATTAAGCCTTCTATAACTAAGCTCTTTAGTATTTTAAGGATGTCTTCTCTTAATTATGCTGATGCTACCAAGAGGGCTAAGGTGCTTCAAAACTTATTTAGTCAGTTACTATAAGGTTACAAATAGGAGAACTATCAATTAAATATGAGACATAACGAAATTTTTCAATAAGTAGTCACGCTAGGGAAATGTAAATGTAAGTGGTTTATTATGCATTTGAGCAATCGTTGGAAATTATGGACTGAACCAAAAAGATCCGGATTTCGGGAAACACGACCCCGTAATGTATTCAGAAGTCAAAACGAGTCGATAAACAAATCAATTTTCTAGAGCTACTTTATTTTGAAACACATCGATTCTTTTTTGGTTCTGAAAAACTAGTGAGCAAGTTACAAAACAACTTGAACAATGAACATGAAATGAATTAAAACCACAGATTTTTTATCGAAATCAATACTTCGATTTGATTACCATTTGTTAATTATTGTAATTTTTATACGTTTGATACACATGGATTATTATGTACTTAACTTATTCATTCTCTGAAATAGGTACTTTATCAATAATAAAGAACGCATATGGCTTCAGTTTGCGTGCACGGTTCTTAAATAAAACTTCAAAAACATTATCAAGGATGAATATAAACACGCAATGAATTCAGATTATCTAATTGAATAAAATTATACAATCGAATCACACCTTAAACAGACTATCATATTCAAGTTAACAATGTGTCGTTTGTATTAAAATGAAGTAGAAACTAATAGGTATAGTATAGTCCTGGTTGGGCTACGTCATAAGAAGAATCTACCACGTCATCGTCTTATAACACACGCACATCTCACGTCACAGAAATCAGAATACCATGGTTTAAATGATATGTATATATATAAATATATGATAAGATGAAAGCTTACTTATAAAACCAATTCCACAATCATCTATAGACCTATAGCTGGATTTAGACATCTTTATGTCTGTCGTACGAACATATTGGCTTTTATAAAAGTAAAATATAAAAAAGTAATATTTTTTTGCTCCAGAATCTTTGACTCTGGAGACGCAATTTATAACAAATTTTGAATTATAATTTTCAGCCAGCATCCAAGTAGTGGGCAAGGGCAGCGCGAAGCCCATCATTAAAGACGGAGTGGAGTACTTACAAGCAGATAAGATCATCACCAAGATCAGGGTCGGCAACGCGCAGGTCGCGGTAGAAGATGCCACTTCTGGGATAGCTGGTAACTTTGATTCTTTTCTCCATGACTTACGGGTTTTATTCGCAAGAGAACTAGATTTGAAAGATGTAAAAATTAGGTTTGAAAATAGTAAAGTTTCATTTGTGCCCAATTCTGTACTTCTGTGCGTAAACTCCTGAAAATATTTTAACTCATTGCATCCGCCGGGTGTAGGATCCGGATAGGTAGGTAGGTACAGCTTAAACTACATTTTAAAGGATAATATTTCTTTGTTTCATAATGTGGGTCATAGTTTATGGAGATATTATTGGATACATACAAGTACATTAACATACATCTAAAATTTTCAGCGGCATCAGCAGCAGCCTTCTTTAACGCGAGTCCTCGTGTTATCCTCGACATCGTGAATCCTCTGGTAGAAGAAACAGCGGCGGCTGTCATCAGGGCCTTCGTCAACAAGATGCTGGGTAGCATACCACTAAAACAGCTGTTGGTAGACGACTAATATTGCCCCATGCTTACGATTGTAATCCCCAAGCACAGTTCAAATCATTTCGGCTAGATTAGTAGTTACATAACTTGTATCTTGTATGACTGATCAACCAGGATTCAGGACTTCATACTTTTTAAAACTTTTCACACGGTAGGTATTTGTGTGAATGAACTGTTCAGAAAATATAACAGGATAATGGAGTAATTTAAATAAATTCAAAAAATTTACCGACAGTGTATTGGCTGAGTCCCCTAAACGATTTTTATCGAATTTGACAACAGTTGCATAAAAATTTTATAAATGTGAATTAATTGTGATTAAACTGTTTAGACATGACAAATTTTATGATAATGATAACAAGACTATGTCAGGTAGGTACCAGAAATATGAAATGCCGTAAAATTGTATGTTTGGAGGTCTTTGGTTTAATAAGGTAGTCCCTTGATAAAGGCCCATCGAGATTATGCTACAATTTGATTAGGTATCTATTTGCCTAAAAAACTAAAACCAAAGACCGTAACGTTCTCAAGACAAGAAATTATGAAATGTTTTGAAGCAGACAAGTTGATAATAATATAAGACGATTCAAACTTACTGTTATTTTTTTAATTATTTTTTTGGTTGAAAGTTTGTTATTTTATAAGTTTTTAATATTTTATTGGGGACCAAAGATTTGTTTTCTAGTGCCTACAATGTGTGATTGATTAGAATGTAAATTGTATAAAATATACATCGACGTTTAAATTTTTTGTTTTATTTTAATTACTTCCTTTACGGCTAACAAGGAGAACAGGATATAAATGCTATGCTGCCAGTGTTGTCACCTTACATCAGACCTAATATGAATATGGCATGCAGTTGATGCAGTGTTATAAAGAAGTAAGATCTATGTAGGTATTCTGGCGTCATAGTTAAGGTCATGTCAGAGAAATGACATACTACTATAGAATTCTGTGGGTCATTTTCATCTCATGACAAGGAAGACGTCTTCTTACCCAGAAAATAGACTACCTTTGTGTAAACTAAAATAATAATTTTCGAGTTTTGAATTATTCAACTACACGATGGCAATTTGCTTGACACAAAGCCGATTGATGAAGAGTTTTGTTTATATATGGATAAACAAGTAGAGGTATATCGATGAAAATATGAACGTGTCAAAGAAGGGCATGAATAGAAAGGAGTGGGTTTGCGGCTCATGGAGAGAGATGGAAGAAGAATTACTTCATGTTGTAGATATCCAGGACCAAGTATCATAACATCATATTCAATAATTGGTCCTAGTTTTGTACCGACCCCAACGGTAGGACCAAAATAAAAAGATGATGAGTATGACATTTATCAAAGAACCTTGAAAACAGTCTAGATTATATAAATAGATTCGGATCATTGCCGTTTATTTATAATGATTTGTTTATAAAATAAGCAAAATACGTCAAGGAATATACTGTACAGGAAATGAATTCAAGTTCAAGGTAACTGTTACTACTAGGAAGAGACTGGATATGGAAATCCTTGAGGAAAGAGAAAGGAGTAGGCTGTGTTTACCTGCTACACGTTAAAAAAAGAATTAAAAATAATTAATTAAGTATTGCATGAAGTTTACTAATTTGATTACTTACTGTTTGTTGTAACATTTTCACATATAAATTATTGATGTTGCCTGTTCTACTGTTCATCCTTTGTTCTACTGGGATGCACTTTTGATTTTCAATCCGAAGGTAGAGTTCGAATCCCAGCCTTCCATTTATGGGTTTCTCGTTTGATATATTTAATTGCCTTCTAAAGCCTAATTGATATACCTTTTAAAAATACTCTAAACATAAAAGTTTACTTACTCAGACCTATCTCTATCTCCTTGATGAGTCCAGTTACGTGTTATATTAATATATATATATATTTTTGAGGATATAATACAAAACTATTGCAGGGTCCGCGCATCTCAGAAAATGCGTAGTGCTGTATAATATACAGGGTGTAAAAAGACTACTACCGAAAACTGAGCGGTTGCAATCAGACCATGATTCTAAACAAATATGGGAAAAAAAATATAATTAAAAAAAATTTTACTTAGTTACGTCATTTTATGTTATTTTTTACTAGGAAAACATAACAAGACCTACCTGATAATTTCATTAATAAAAGAAAAAACAATTAAAACCCAAAATCAAGCAATCTACGTAAAACAACGCGCCCAGTACATACGCAAACAGTAATCTTCAAACGGTGTTTTTTCCGGATGTAATGATTTTTTCGGAAAATCCTTTTGGATTTAGTTGTGTGTTGGGATGCTGTACCTACCCCTCTCGGCTTCGGTAGACGTCTTTTTACACCCTGTATATCTAGGTACATTAACTAAGAAATTCAAATGGCATGTTGTCCTTAGACCTAGCGAGGTTCTCGTCCCCACATATGGCATACTTGTCCTTTTAAAAGGTATAATTGTTATAAAAAGTCTTAGATCTAGTTTGATTCAGTCAGACGTATCAATGGAAGGAACGATGTTGTTTAGGTTTTTGTTGGCTGGAGTGTTAGTGTGTGCTTCTGCAGGAAGAGTTCAGAATAGTACTCGTGAGAAGAGTGGTGACAATGTTTGTAAGTATAACAATATTTGTTGCTAAATAATATCGTAAATTAACAACAGAATCACGACTGGTTGACTGACACTCTCAGGATACAAAGTTGAAGGTCCTTTGAAGATATGTCTATGGAGGTTATAGTCTCGTCCTAACACGTTTATGGCAAAAGTGTATTTAATTAGGTAGGTACCTACTTACCTAAGGACATCCTATTCCCTACTTTTCTAGCGCGTTCATCAATATGCCACTACAGCGACCCCAACGTTGCTCTGTGTATCCAACGCGTGGCGGAACAGGCTCGTCACCTGCTGGCTCAAGGGGTTCCCTCCCTGAACATCCAGCCCTTGGAACCGCTGCGGATTCCCAGCATTCGTTTACGCCAGCACCACATGCCGAAGAAAGGATTTAAATACGACGCCTGGCTTTCGGATGTGATGCTGAAGGGAATTACGAATTATACCTTCAATAATTTGGAGTAAGTGATGAACTAGTTCAAGTTCTCTGTAAAAAAAAAATGTGTAACGTAAAAACTAGATACATTTTTGAATAGATATCTTCTTAATCTCTTAATGTATTGTCATCAATAATATATAATCCGGCAATTGTGAATCAATTTTCAGGTGCTTGTATACTAATATTCCTGAAAGATTTAAACTTTTCCCGTTAAACTTAATAAACCTCACCTTCTCTTGTAATATCCTACCAAATCCAATCTTGAAGTCGGTTTTTTTTTATTTTTTAACATGTACCTATCTAAATAGCTTCTAAGCATAACATTTATTTTCTAGTGTGTTCCCGGAAGAGTTGAAGGTGACAGCGAACATAAGCCTGCCACAACTGCACATGCACGGCGAGTATGTCGTGCTGGGGGAATTTCAGATGCTCCCGGTCGAGTCTACGGGGAAGATGGCTGCTAACTTTAGTAAATACATTATTCATCAAAACTTAGATCGAAATTCATAGAAACTTAAAGCGGCAGGTCAACCTAAACGGGATGCCTGGGACCTTTTTTAAAATGGAATAGGCTTGCACCTACAATACTCTCTCAGCTTAATCAGCTTATCCATCAGGAAAAACAATATCGATACGTATGGAGCTGATAAGCTGCGGGTTTCCTCACGATGTTTCCCTTAACCGTTAAGAGCTCGTGCTAGTTAAGCAAATTATATATTTGAAAAATTGACAAAGTTTTTCGTGCTTTTTGGGTTTTACGACATGCCGGTCTTAATTTAGTGGTTTTCTTTCCAGGTGTATGCACAGCAGCACTGGAGGCTCTGGGAGCCAGGGTCCACAAGCGGATGGTGATCCGAGACGCGACGGTGAAGCTGCGTTGTGTTGGACCGGTCAAAGCGGACCTTATGGAGGCTCATTCCACTACAGGGGAAATGGGTAAGCTTTTAGAAAATCAGGCCTTTGCATCTTTTCAGTAGGATTTTGTAAATTTTTCCAGCACATTATTACAAGGCCATATTAGTGAATTGGCATGAATATTGAGCAAAAAACACACATTTTACTAACAAAACTACTATTAGAAATAAACTATAATATTAAGAGTAAAATAAAAAATTCGATGCAAACAAAATGTTTGAGCAATCTGCAAAGATAAATTAATGACCTAGTTTTTGTACCGGCACTAATTCTAAACATCATTATGTGCGTAGAAAAAAATAATTTAGGCTTAAGTGAATTGCAAAACAAGTACGTAGTATGTTATGAAATGATGTGAACCCATTATTAAGCCTATCTCAAAGCGATGTAGAGCATGGTAGGTAGGTAGAGGTACACGAAGATATTACAGATTGATTGTCTAATTAACTTGTAATTATAATGTTCTCGCAACACCTTCCGCATATCTATGTCGGAAGTAGAGAGTTTTTTTTGGACGGACTCAATGCTGATCGGCCTCTGAGGCCTTTACCAGGATTTATAAAGGGAGTGTTACTAGTTACTACTAGGCCATAAGGCCACAACAACAAGACGCTGTGAGGGAGGATGAGGTCGAATTCCCGCCTGTAACCTTGTTTACCTCAGCAAAAAAGTGGCCAAGACAGAATCTACTGCACATGGCATAATCATTGGGTACTATAGATGACATGATAATATCAGGAGTCAGCGACAGAAGTTCATGAACACGTGGAGATTTTAAAGCTTCATTTTCATCATTATTTGTGGGAATAATGATGAAAATGAATTAATGCCTATTTTTTACATAAATAGTAATGGTGCAAGGCAAAACATCCAATGTAATGTAAAGTTTTATCTAAAACCCTAATACGAACTTCAAAGATATTGGAGATAATACATCAAATGTTCATGAACTTCTGTCGATGACCGTACCAACATAACTGTATCTCCAAAATCTCATTTTGATTTTGTTGATTTTTTAATTGTATCCTAAATTATAAATGAGCCTTAAATTTATTTGGGCCTTTTTGTTGTTTCCTTTTAAATGTTTAATCAAGTATTGTTTCTTGGCAAATTACCTACATAGTGTTCACATATTCCTTGGCATCGTGACCTAAATAGTTTACGACAACAAAGAAACAGAAAGCACTAAGCCGTGATGAATTTTCTCAGTAAACGCATGTTTACTTCTTTGCTTAACAAATACCTACTCGTAAAATACTTGAAATGCTTAAGCTTCGATATTTTGTTAGGGGTTTTGAATCTATAAAGTTATCAAATTACATGATTATTATGATATAAGACGTAAATTATAAAACGCCTGAACGGATTTGTGCGCAATTTGGTATGAGCATAATGTATCAAAAATCACATATCTAGTAGAGCCATAACCCAAAGTTGACATTCCATCCTTTTTTTTTGATGAATGGGTTGGCTCTTGACCTCAAAACTTACACAGGCAAGAATGAGGTCTTCGATGGAGCGAACCTACCCAGGTAACTCTCTCATTCATGGTATTTTTCATGACAGTTAATAACTGATCATCCTCTCCTCATCAGAAATGATCACCGACCACATCGTGAGCATGCACTCTTCAGACATCGCCAAGGAGGTTCAGCCAGCTGTGGAAACTGCTCTCGCCATGGTGCTGGAAGACATCGCCAATAAGTTCCTCAAGCACATACCTTCTGAGATGGTATTTGCTAATTAGGTATAAGGACTGTACAGTACAATTAGTCTAAAATTATTAATTTATTATTCTCTTATTTCATGGATACGCATCAAAGTCTGTTTGCTAAGCTGTTCTTGTATTCACATAACACATGCGTATTTTTGACCGATAGAGGCGCTTTACATAGCGAGGAGACTTGTTAACGCGTGATAGAGTAGCTGATTTAAATAATAGGTACATAATATTTATAAAATAAAAGTAAAACAATTAATACGATAAGTAATAAGTTTGAATTTAGTAAATAATTTATAGGTAAAATAAGTATTACTTTGTTATAATTTAGTAATCATCAGTTATTCAGCAACTTGGCGTATGAAGCTGATGGCGTATGATGATTTTGTGATAAGTATTTATTGTTAAATTTTATATTTTAAGCATTGTTGCTTGCTGATTTTAGCGTTTGTTAGCAGTGTAATAAAATTGTTGTTTTTAAAAGCCTTATTTACTTCACTCATCATCATGTAATGTTTATACCGAAATTGTTAAGAACAGGTAATGATATACAGAGTTTTATGCGTATCATCAAAACTGCTTTTCGTCATTACCCAATCTTTGCCAACGGTGCGTTTTATCAAATAACTTTTAGTAAAAACTGCTTTTCGTCAAAATACCATGTCAATGTCAAAAGAATATGGATTGAAAAATATAGGATTTATGTGCAACACAAATCAAAATTAGTTTATCCACATAATATTACCTTTGTGATGTCAGCCTCATCATCTTTCAAGGTAAACAATAAAAGCATGCTATTTACCAGAACACCCAAGACCTACAAATCTGTCGATAATTTCCAACCTTATTGCCTTGGCAATAAGGCACATTGGCAACGGTGTGTTGCAAGAAGTTAAGTATGTCGATATGCCGCAACTGCAGCGGTCAGGCCTATAATTGTTACCTCATATTTAGTAACCACGTTACAACATTACCTTTGACAGTACTTTGGAATTTGTCACGCTATTTTCGACTTTATATATATTCTAATAGATCAATTTATATGTTAAAAAAAGGTTTAAAAAAATAAGGTAAAAGGTTGAAGGTTTAGGTCGAAGACCTCATCGCGACGATTTCGTTATTAATGAAAATTGCATTGTCATCTGATTTTGTTCTGATGTCTGTGTGTGATCAGAACAAAGTACGATTCTGATCAAATAACATTTGAATAGCAACGATTCCAAATGCTCCCCAAACTTTTAGTGAAATCAAGCTTAGCATTACGTAGGTTGATACGTAAACTTCAAGGTGCCTATTAGGCTCTGACAACCCCTTCAAGTTATTTTCAAAGGACCTATGTTTTAGAAATAGAGCCGATGTCTACCTTTCCTGGGAATACTGTCGTGAGCCTATTCATTTTTTTATAAGATTTGACCTCATGTAGGTATCGCTACTATCTTTGATATACCGATAGTACTTAGCAATAGAAAACCACGTTTTGTATGATAATAAATATTCCTCTGAATAATCTGATTAAAATCACGTTTCAATAATTATTTAAGAGAAAACTTCTCTATTTGTCTTTTAGTTGCTTTGACAAAGTATTGCTGTGCAAATTTTGAGAGAATTTTGGTAAAATGCGTTTGTTTTGGTTTGTTTTCGTGGTTTCCGTTTGCGCGCGCGCAGAAAAGAGTTTTATCAATTGTAAGTACTAACATAAACTTGAATGACCTTACTAATCACATTTTTATTCACGTTTTTTGTAATAACTACGAATGTTATCGGTATCAAGGAATTATAATATGATAATTAACTGTTTTACAAATGAATGCCTCCGAAATTTGTTCTTTTGAGCAAATTCAAATTAAGAATTTCCTCTAGCGTACACTAACGCAACGAACCCAGACAATATATTTTTCTGTATTGTAGTCCTCTTAAGTGCACGTATACGAGTAGGTAGGTTGCCTTCTGACATTTCTAGTACACCTAAGTTTTTATAATCGTGAAGTTTTTTATTAGGACAACCACAACCTAATCTTTAATCGCATATAATATAATAATATGTTCTAATAAGTGTCTTACACGTATTAAACTATCTTTATTTAGTTGGAGGTTTCATCTGCCCCAGAGAAGAGCGCGCGTTGAGCCGATGTCTACGAGATTCACTGAATACTTACATACCTCAACTAGCAACAGGTATTTTTTTTATTTCGAATATTTCAGCCCACTGCTGGGAAAAGCTCTCCCCTATATTTCTCCCATCACTCCCTCATGCGACAAGATCTGAAAATAGAATTTTGTTTATATGCTAGACTACAACTCAAGGACTTGACAGGCTATTCCAAAATAATTTTGATGTTTCATAAAAATATTGATTCAAATCTGAGATGACTGATGATTAACTTTTCAGGACTTCCACAATACGGGGTACCACCATGCGAGCCCCTGCTCATACCTTCTCTTACGATCCGGCAGTCGACAGGACCCATATCCGTGACGTCATCGTACTCTGATGTCACCGTGCACGGCCCTTCCTCCATGAGGGTTAAAGATATTGAGTAAGCATAACTTCTGTTCCACTTTGTTTTGATCCGGATTTGATTTTCACGCAAGGAGCCTCGTGCCAAACGCATGTTTGAAGTTAAAAAAGGTGCTTGAAATGCTATGAGTGAAGTCAATATTTTACTCTTTAGAAATTCGTCCGTGTTCCACAACATAAAGTAGTTGCGAGTTATCTTCGTTAATTTTTGTTGACATTCTTCAGGGTGGACTCCCACAAACACCAAGTGATTGGAAAACTGTATATCCCAGAGCTCAGAATGAAAGGGAGCTACAAGCTGGCCGGACAACTGCTAATGCTGCCTATTGATGGAGAGGGAGACTTCTCTGCAGTTTATGGTACGACATTTTTATTGGCAAAATAATTTTAAAACATTGAAAAGAAAACCGATTGCAATGTTTCTCTCAGGTCGAAAATTATGAGTGCGGAGTGACGTTTACGAGAAAAATTAAAACAAGTATTCGAACAGATTCAAATAAAATAAAATAAATACTCGTTTAGCGTGACAAGTGATTTTGCAAGTAATGCCCATTTTCGATGAACGATTATGTTGTGTCTACAAACATTATTTTATCTAGATTTCCAGAACTCCATGTTGTCACTGAACTCAATTAATTTGTATATTCGCAGGTGACATAGATGCCACAGTCATAATTAGGCTGGGCAGGCTGCCACGACCCAACGATGTAGACGCACTCAGTTGTAAGCAGCTTGACGTCAAGTTCCACGTGGGATTCGCTTCTATGAAGCTTGACCACCTCTTTGGAGGGGACGGAGACTTGGGTAACTATATCACACATATCCCAGATATTCTATGCATTCAGTCAAATTGTCACCATTTTTATGATTTTATTTATTTTATAGATGTAATAAATAACACGAGCTGAAGGAAAACATCGTGAAACTTGTCTTGCAATTTGTCACGTATCGAATACTAACTTCTGCAAAATGTGGGCATGTATCAAATATGAAGAGGTCAGCGGCTTGTCCAAATGTATATTTGACCTCTGACCTCTTCAAAGGATCTGGACTTCAGACATACTATCATATCTACCGCACCTCGGGGATTCAATCGTGATCTTGTTTTTTTTTTTGCGTTGAAAACTAAAATCTGTCTACAACAATTTTTTTAAGTTCTTAAAACTCCTTATCTGATTTGGCCATTACAGGAGATGCAATGAACAATTTCCTCAACGAAAACTGGAAGAGCTTGTCTGAGGAACTGCAGGTACCGATGGAGGAAGCTCTGAGGGACTTCCTCAAGCCGCTTGCTGACCACGCCTTTGCTACCCTGAACGCTGATGATGTACTGTCTTCTTAGGAACTGAAAGTGGTGGTAAATGTTTCTACCTGTCTTCTTAGGCATTTGAAAAGGATAGCTTCTGCTAAAGATAAGCAGATGACGTAATGGATCAAAACGATTTTATTTATTGTTGATGTTAAGTAATTTATTGTAGTAAAAAAGGCGTGAAATTTAAGAATGCTGTTTGATTCTTTATTAGATATTGACTGATTCATGTGAAAAAAAAAACCTTTAAACATAATGCATTTCTTTCTTCGTGTGGTTTATTGGAAGGAGGTTTTGGGTATTTAAGTATTAATAAATGTAGTTAGGCACAAACAATCATACATAACTTAATTTAATTGATTAAATCTAAATTATAATTTTAGTTACTAGCTTAAATAAATAAAACTTAAATTACATTGAACTGGGAACAACACTAGCAGTTAGAAGAAACTGCGTATAATTGAGACATTTTCTCATTTAGTTATCATTATCACAATATTTGTACAATTATGATGAAAAATAAGTAGGTATTTCGTAAGACCAATCCCTGAAGCTGACTATAACACACGTCATAAAGATACATCAACACACACAAAATATAATTTCTCACATTATGTACAATATATATTTTAAAAAATCTATTCGTCATAAAGAATGACATTGCTGACATTGGCATTGAATACTTACAAGTTCAGATTTACAAATAACCTCTGCTTCAAATGAAACATCTCGTAATACATAACTTAGTGTTATTCAGAATACCTTTCTTAATTCTTAATTCTTTATTGTACAAATAGACACACACAGGATAATAACATTCAGGATCTATTTAAAAACAACCTTTTCAGTTTATTTTTAAATAGATCAAGTCCAAAATCAATGTCGATCATACACGCACACGAAATTGTTCTCTTTTGACTTTTATGTTTATTTATATTTTTGATGTTTATTTAAAATATAAGTTTCGTTTATTTTTGTTTTTAGCCAGGAAGGAACTTAATTAAGTGTAATCTGTCAGGTGGGCGAGGGGAACTTTTTTTTTCAGGGTGTAGAAGGTCAATGACCGTGTCAAGTACGGTAACTACGATTTTCTTGTGAGTTTTACTTCTGTCATAGGGTGAACTAAACTGACTTTCTTTCTAAAGTATATCTAAGGCTTCAGCCAGACATCAAGGGGTATCTTCGTGAAGGCGGCGTTGATGAAGGCCTGGAAATGTTTGGAGATGGACTGCGCAGCAGCCGGCCGCATCTCTTCGATGATCTCCGCTGCGTTGTTGTTTAAGAACTGGTTCATTGCTTCACCTGGAACATCATGTTGATGGCTTAGAACATACAACATTAAATCCTTAAAAATGAAACAAAAAGGATTGGAGCACATGAAACTCTTATCAAGTGTGTTTTAAGCCAAGTGTAAAATGCATGTGTATTCTATAAATTGTAACAAAGCTTATTTTGGCCTTGAATCACAGTTGTGACCTTGATCTTAGATAAGCAAGGCCAACTTGGATAGCAAAGTGCATACGCCACCTATCATCAGCCACCGAAGCATAAAAACTCATGGGGCATAACTAATTCAAGTTACAGGAGTGCTTAGTGCGAGATTTTTGTTTGTTAAACATTGATGAACTACAATCGAAAAATATTTATTTATTTTATTTTATTTTATTTTACAAGTTTTGGGAAAACTAACAGCTAGGTATGAACATTTTAGTGTATAACTTATAAATAGTATGCAGCAGGAGGCTACATACTATAGGAAGGCCAATTACAAGTTTCCGCGAATAAATATCAACGAACTATGTATAGCATGAAACGAACAGTCAAACAGGTGGCGACAAGAACCAATATTAGGTTTAAAAAGTACAAAACAAAAATTTTAACCTAAAAATAAATAAAAAAAAGCATCTATACGCACTAAGAATATTGCTATTGGGTGCTTAATCTAAACGTCAAAGAAATTGTCGCTAAGCAAGCGTTTCAGCTTACTTGTGCTGGTATTAAATAGATCTACGTTACAGTTTAGAACAGTAACTTACCGATAATACTTCCATGGTTGACGGTGTCCCTGACCTTGAACCTTGAACTCCTCAACTTGAAGTCCACCAACAACCTGTCAGCGGCCATATATTTGACGCTCTCCCTCTCGATTTCCTTGCCGAAGATTTTCGCAATCGCTGCTACGTCGACTATGAATAAAATCATTCGAAATTAATTATGGGATTCTATTTGCTTCTTAAGTAAGTATTTATTTGTTTAACGTAAAAAAAACATTTATTTACAGAAACTAACCTACTACATATTTACATTTAATAGGTTCCTTGACTATTATAGAATCCTCGTTTCAACAGCCTTTTATCAATTTAGTCGTACTTAGCATACACAATTTTCATATATTTCAAGTCGCGAAAGTCAACGTTGTCATTTCAAAACTATTGTCTTTATTTAATATCCCTGGGGATACGTGTTGTGATTATTTTACTCTTTTCATAAGAAGCAATAATAGAAGTTATAAACTCCGAAAAGTGTAGCGGTTATTCTAAGCATCTTACGCTCCTAAAAAGCATGATACTTACTGAAAGCAGCCCAGAAGTCTCCCTGAGAACGAACGGGGAAAAGCAGCACCTGCCCGGAGACCTCATACCGGCCTGTGATCTCGATCCTGGGCAGCACCAGCCCCATGTCGATCCGTAGCTTCTTCAGATCAGACCTGGAACATACATTTCATTTTATTTCATTTATTTTAGGCAACAATCAAAAGTAACAACGGCCCATAATTTAACTTTATTATTCGTTTTCGAAGATGGCTACGTGTGACTTCAGTTACAACAAGTCCGTAGAATCTTCTACGAATAACACAAGCTCTGCTTATTTAGGGGCTAGACGCTAAATGAAAAGTCCAGAATTTTATTTTTATTGTAACGCATGTAATATTGACACGATTTTGTTGATGTATATATGGTTGATTTTATTCTATTACGAGTATTTACTTTCCTAGGTAATATTCATATTACCGTGTGGTAATATTAATATTACATAATATAAATATTAGATACTACGAGTAGATATTACTTAAGGTGTCATCGAGCCTCAACTTTGGACTTAAGTGGGTCTTCTATTAAGTACTTTGGCATTAAAGCCTAACATTAGGACCAAGGTTTCAGTAGACTGAAGATTGATGACAGTATGTCACAAGTTATGTTGAAAGATAATTGTCGCAGGCCACAGATCGTTAGGAAAAGCCACAACCCACATAATGAAAGGCATAATTTTTGTTATATTATTTAATAGAATTCGACGTCGTCACATTGCGAGGTGGGTGGTTGCCTATGTTTTGGAAGACTATGACAATGACTATGAATGAATTTATGACAATGGACCGGAAATAATGACATAAACAGAGGAATGCCTACCAGAAGTAGCAGTGGGAAGCAGTGGCATAATATTGGTCTGGATGATGATGTCGATGATGAGATATACAAAACTTGCCTTACTTGTGAGATTGAGATAAAAAAACTATATACCTAACCGATTTTTTTAAATATTTTTTGTGCTAATTAACACTGTTCAAATATTTTTTGTCGGATAGGATTGTTAAAGTAGACAAATGGAAAGGAAAGCGTAAAACACGATAATAGGGTCAAGTTCCCAACTGTCGCGGCTATTGCAGATGAAATACTTTCGTAACGAAGCTCAAATTACCCAACGTTTGACAATTTTGCAATTTTCATAGAGAAGATGCCACTTAAAAGCTATGAAAAAACATTTCACTAAATGTGTTAGAATCAAACATTTATTCCTATCCATTCTTTTTCTTGTCGTGTCACTAGTTCTGTCGTACCCTACAATGCCTTATGCAGTGCACGGCCGGCTATAAAAATAATCACTTGCACGACTAATGTCCAAAAATGTCCAACTAGAACCAATGACCAACAAGAATTTTGTCCAACAAAAATTTCGTCCAATAATAATTTCGTCCAACACGAATTTTGTCCAATTAGATATTCGTCCATCTATAAATTGTCCAATAAAAAACACTTTGGTACAATTATGAAAATTGTCACCCAAAAATTAATTTTAGTTTCCAGGTGAACAATCACTGGAAACTGGAAAGCCCCCATTTCAAGAGTTTGAGTGGAAATAATCAATCGACACGAAAGAGGAACTTAAAGTATAAAGAAGAACTTAAAGACATATAGTATTACCTAATCTTCGTGATGGTATAGTTGCTGGGCCCGATAACAGTGATGTTGTTGAAGGCAGCGGTTACGCGGACGGGGCCGGCTGAGTTCTCCATCACGAGGCGGTCGATAAACAAGGGCTCCACGGCCGGGACGCCTAGCTCTGGTAGACCCTTAGCCAGGTACGGCCGCAGGTGGTTGAACGAGTTCTTGATACAATTGTCCAGTTGAGGGTCGCTTTGGCTACATGGTAGGATGTATTCAGCTGGAATTGAAAAGGTATAGTCATCGTTTGGACAAAAGTATCAATCTGTTATACAAGACTACAAGATCAATCTGTATTATCAACAAAAATAGAAGTAAAAAAAAAGTGACATTATGCATTAAATCAAACAAATGCTGGTATTTGTAGGCATTTCAAAGCACAATGCGTAGAGGTGCGTTCCTTACATAACCGCAGAAGTGTACCAGTAGGTGAGTCTGTGACAAGGTGAGGCAAGTGCGATGACCGACAGCTTTGCGCACAAAAGTGAAATCTCGTTTATTAGTCCAAGGACAAGTTGGCAAACCATGCGTGTTTTAGATCAATCTTTATAGAATTTGTTATACGCCAATATATGGCCAAGGTCTGTATGTCAAGGCGCGGTTAAAAAGAGAGTTCTTGTTATATTTATTATCCATACTCCCATGTTGTGTCCATATTTTCTGCAGAAGCCTTTGTAAACATTGTAACAGTGAACAAAACAATGACTAGCGCGATCACCCAATTTGTAACTCATTCACAGTTTGTGTTGATTGCATTGAAAAACCGAAAGATGATTACGTATGCAAATGATTTGAACTTGAACGCGCTGCCCGCAATCTCGGTCAATTAGGCTGTTTCACAAGGTCACTTACATAAGCCGTTATACAATCATCACTGATGACCGAGTTTTTGAGCACACGATCGTTAGTAATGTAAACATAGCTTTCTTTAAAATGAGGAAAAAGATCGTGGAATTTTATAAACAAAATGTTGGTTACGTTTTGTTTATAAAATGTTATCGATCGTTTATTTAGTTTAAAATTAAAACCTTAAATCTAAAAAAGCTATAAAGTATCAGGAACAAAATAGTTTTTTGGTTTTTTTAATAGAGCACTTGGTACTCAAATTTCAGTTCTCAAGTACTGAGGTACATACCTATATGTACTTGTAGTTATTAAACATCTATAGGTATGTTGGAATATCTACAAAAAATATAAAACAATAATATTACCATTTATTTCATATAATTGTTTTAAATAATGTAGGCATTGTATGCACTGGAAGGGCACTGTTTATCTGTAATACAGGAGAAAGCAGAGTGACAACTCTACTTTTAAGCATATTTTATTTAAAATAAACGTTTTGTATTTGCATTTCCAATCATATTTTAAGTCAATACAATAATCCTAGCAATTAGGTAATTGAAACTATTTTTATTGCTTTGACCTCACTGGTATAAAATTGGCTTCCACAAGGTAAAAAATTTGTTCCCATACCGACTCAACTGTGACAAATTCCTTTCCCAAGGAAAAAGCTTGATACGATTAATCTATCTGACAATACAATAGCTAAACAAATATTTTTAAATACATATTTCAATAGTGTGAAACCCAAAGTAAAGCTCTTGTAGGCTGATAAACCCACTCTTTCAAGTAACTCTACATACGTTTCGATAAAGAGACATAATTCTTATTAAACCTACAGATGAAATAATACCTTATAAACCTTTCTTTTTTACCTTATTACCATATTATTACCTTAGATAATAAATAAATCTTAACAGGAAGTCAACACTGTTGAATGATGACTTAGTAGGTACTTCACCATCTTTTTCAACTTGAAATACATATTTACAATACACATAATCAGAGTCAGTTGAGCCGTCTAAGGATAGTTAAAATCGATCAATAAATAGTTTAATTGATCCAAGTCACTGCCAGTCGGAAGCATGTCTAAAACACTGGTGGCATACCATGCTCAATGGCAATGGGAATGCTGATCCTTTGTGCCAAATATGTGCCAGCTCTCAGATACACTTGAATTTACTTCTTGTGATCCCATGGTTATGGCGGCATTACCACGCTGATCCATTGTGCCAAATATGCACCAAATCTCCTATATTTTTGTAATCCCAGTGTAAACGCACCTTCATTAACAAGATATGTATGCAACATTCCTAACCACCGAAGGTACTATTTCGTTAACTCGTGTTGTGGTGTAACGGTAATTGTATCGGCGTGTCGGCGTAATTTCGCTAGATTCTTGTGTTTCTAACACAAAACAAGAGCCTGGTTATGAAATTGGACGTGCCTCAGATTACTCTTAGATAATGAGGGCTAGCTATAGACATATTTTGTTTAAAGCCGAGAATACAATCCACTATGCCAACACTAGTTAAATACGAGTATAGGTATTTGATAATTAATATGTAATAATGTTTTTACACGTCTTATTGGCGCCTGTTGATAACCTATAACCAATCACTTGAACTGTATTTAATACGTAGATGCCGATTTAAGATATACCTAAAATCAAACTTCGTCAAATATCATCGTGAACAGAACATTAAGAAGTGAGTTCTTTTTTTCCTTCTATCACCCATAATTTCGCAGATCTTTTAAGTTGGAGTATCAAGCATAAGAGGAACTCACTCTGCGTTTCTTGGTAAGTATCCGTTGGATAGACAGGATAAAAAAAATGTAAGGCCATAATCTCAAAAATAAAAAATAATTTCTAGAATAATACCTACTCACATATAAATGTAAAAACAATATGGGCTACATGTGTGGATAATAAATGACCGTAAACAATTGTCTTCCATCTCATGTAAATGTACCCATTTAGCAGTCATGTAGGTAATAAATTACCCGAAACTAATCTTTTTTCTGAATTTAGTATTCATCAACGAGCTCATTTATTTCCAGTTAGACAGCCTAATCGCCAAGGTGCTTATTAAGAAGGGAGCCGTGAGGTTACTACGAAAAAGGCAGGTTTCGCAAATGTTGACGCAACCGCCATGTCAAGGCTGCGCCTGCGCCGGCCACCGTTCGAGATGCTCTAATGATCCCCAAAATATAAAAATCAAAGAAACATACCTACTATTTATGCAGCACCCCGTGAGCGAAGAAAAGAACCGATAAACAAAAGTGTAGGTTCGTTCGGAGCCTCTGATAGATATCAAAGGATATTTTTCGAATCCAAACGGCTCCAAACAAAATGATTGACAAGCAATGATGATTTTTTCTTATCAGGTATACGAGTAGGTATCCTTGATCAAAATAGACAATCTTTACAATCAATTTTATTTTTCTTCTACCAAAGGGTTTTTAACAAGTACACGGGAGGTGCTTATGATAATTTAGCTTCTTCAACTAAAGGTTGACAGTTTACCACAAGGACATACGAATATTTATCATAATTTAACTTCGTACTTTGCAGCTATTTTAATCAACATCCTGATAATTCAGGGCCCTTTAGGTCATAGTCGACTAATGAATGAATGATAATGGCCCAATAAATGGACCTTGTTGACTTGACGGGTCGTCGCTATGTTTCCGATGTTTCGAAGGTGATAAGATTTACGGTAGGTTAAGGTTTAAGGTCAATTTTGACTGCTAGGGTCATAAGAGTACTACTTTTTTTTTATTTACTCAAGCAACAATTTTTTTTAAATTGATCTCAACAGAGGTGTGCTCTTCCTAATAACAAATACTAGTTACCCGAATTTTCTAAAACATTGCATACAGTGGTGGCCATATAGTTAAGAACGATCTGAAATTCCAGATTTTTTTTATCTAAATCATGTCATGTGTGGTTATGTGTTCCTTCTTAGAAGTGACTAGTTATGTTATGAAATAGCCACACGAATAGAGCAAACGGGACTAGGAATATAAAAAATAATTTTCATAACAAATTTCATTTATTCTCTACATTATCAAAATCAAATAGTAATGAAGCTGGACAAATAATTAAGAACGATTTATTAAACTGTTCGAGAACAAGTTTTTATGAAACTTAGATTGAATAAATCACACTAGCGTGAAGCGCGTAAGAAAAATTACCAATTTAATACATTTTAAACTAAAATTAATACTTAGTAGCATGTCCACGGCTTTTAATTACGGATTTACACCGGCGAGGCATTGACTCTACCAATTTTTGACATTTCGCAAGAGAAATAGAGATCCATTCTTCTAAAAAAACGTCGTACAGTTCTCTTAGATTGCCACACTGCCGATTAGAAACATTTTTTTTTACTTCGCACCAAAGATTTTCTATCGGGTTGAGATCTGGACTGTTAGCTGGCCAGTCTAAAACGGAGACTGATTGCGTTATTAGAAATTCCTTTACGGATCGTGCAGTGTGTTTCGGATCATTATCGTGCTGAAATGTCCAAATAACCGGAAGCACGTCTTGGGCATAAGGTAACATTGTTTCTTCCAGTATATTTTTGTATTGGTATTGATCCATATTTCCTTCAATCAACTTTACAGGTCCAACACCATGTCCTGAAAAGCACCCCCAAATTTTCACGTTTCCTCCACCATGCTTTAATGTCACCTTTGTGTATTTTGGGTCGAATGCTTTATTCGGAGGGCGTCGGACATATCGTTTTCCATCAGAACAAACCCTGTTTATTTTTGTCTCGTCAGAAAAAAGAACATTTTTCCACTGTCTAGATGTCCAGTTTTCATACCTTCTTCCAAATGCAAGTCGGGCTTGCCTATGCGACCTTTTCAACATGGGCACCTTCCTTGCTATCCTTCCGTGCAACTTTGCTTCTACCAAACGCCTTCGAATTGTGCGTGCTGAGATTGCTAAGGGGTTGTTTTCACCAAAATATTCTTTTCTCAGCTCATTAGACCCTTTAAAAGGATTTTGTTTTGCCAAACGAACGATATTTCGATCATCACGACGAGATGACTTTCTCTGTTTAGGTACACGCAGTACATTTGAAGTAGTTTGATACATGGCAAAATGCTTCACAGCGTTGAAAACCATCGTTTTTGAACATTCCAGATGGTCGGCTATCTTTTTAAACGACCAATTCTTCTGGCGAAGTTTTATTATTACTGCTCTGGTAGGCTTATCACAACTTTTATTTTTCCCCATTGTTTTATTATAAAACAATCACTCCTAAGACTTTTACAGAATTAAATAGCGCCAAAATTATACGAATATTGAAAGAAAAAAATAAAGAAAAAAAAAACTATTCATCGTTCTTAATTATGTGACCAGCCAGTAAGTAGTAATACTAGGTTGAGATCTAAGGTATAGAGTATATCGATATTTTTTTTTGCCAATCATGTGTATCAACGAATGTAAGACTAGTATGGAAAAGTTATGCGATACTGGGAGAAATAAAAAAAATACGTGCAATTAGTTTTACTTGTTACTTCGAAAAAAATCTTCCCTTTCATTAAGCGTTCCTAATTGTATGGCCACAACTGTATATATAGCTAAAATGCTCATATTTATTTGGATGTGCTTCTGACTGACAAATACCACAACCCCCTGAGGCACTGTCTATTGCACTTGAACATCCGGTCATGAGTAGTATTGTAGTCCTAGTATTGTAGGTACTTATTTAATTCAGTCAGTTCATACTACTATACAATTGGAGCGAAATAATACAAAAATGTACAGGAATTAAAAACAGTCTTTTGCATGAAAAATGGTTTTTACTTTTATAATTCCATTAAAAAAAACTTAAAATAGAAAGGCGTTGACCTCACTGTATAGTTTTGTTACAGTTTGCTTCCTTAATTGTATCCAACAACAGTTGATAATCATGTAAATGTAATCTCGTGATGTTTATAATGATAACAACTTTTAATTTGTGCAAAAAAAATAAAATAAAATAAATAATGTTGGACTTTTCACACAGTGTTAAAGTGGATAAAGTTTACTTTTAAAATAAACTAAGTTCAAAATATATAAGTTTTTTATTTTTTACCTATAAGTTTACTTTAAAATGTATATTTAGCTATTTAATGTTTTTTATATACCTCTTATATTAGGTATTTAGACTGAAAGTTATTATTTTACGATTGAAAATCAGCCTTCTAAGTTTTTTTTATCAAAAATAATAGGAGATCCAATCCTCTACTTGATCAAAAATAATAGCTCCATCAGAATTTAAAATTAAATTACAAAATCAGACAATATAAATTCTGATCAGGCGCGGCACACACAGGGTGATTTAATTTTCCGCCTAGTCTGCGTCTTATAATTCAAAACGCGAACCACGTGCCCATAAAAATATTAAGGCCTATTGAAAAGGAATTGCAAGGCTGGTAGATCTTTAATCAGGGAGAATCGACCAATGGAATCGTGTCAAAATCACGTCATCTAGCCTAATCCCATTGTTTGATTCGATTCGAAACCTTCACTTCAATAGGAGTATTACAGTTACTCTGTTACGCTTATAACATTTTAACTAAGATACTTGCTGATGATAAAAATAAATTGATCAATGATAATGCCTCCTAAAATAAATCATGATTTTCAACCTATACGTCAAACTGTTACTTTTTCAGTAAAAAAAAAAATAGTTTGTGCTGAGATAATTGAAGAGGAAAATGGAGAAGGGAAACCTGTTGTGTGTGTGATCCCTTTTATGGATAAGCACAGGGAGATGATGATGTCTACTTACTGTTTTTCAAGTAAGTTAGATCTCAAGTTGAAAAATCATTATTATCGTCGTTTACAACATGTTCACTGCGGTTCTGGACTTTTAAGCGGTGCGGGACAAAATCCTGCGGATTTCTTTTGGTGCGAATCTCTTAACTTAAATGTTAGGTATACCGACCGTAATTTATGTAAATTTTTGTAGTACCTATGCTACTGTTTGCAATAGATAAATAAACAATGCCAGGTAATGGATGATTGCCCGTTGATGGTTTATTGTGTTGGTATAGAATTAGAATGCATAGCCATACTCGGCGGGTAAATACGTGCAAATTATTGCGAAATGTTTGTCTTACTCATGTATCTCATGGTATTGTAAACAAAGTTTTGACGACCTCTGTAGCGCAGTGGGCGAAGGCCCGCCTGCGACGCAAATGGTTGCGGGTTCGATCCCCGCGGCGGGACCAATGTTTGTATGATCTACAAATATTAGTCTCGGGTCTGGGTGTTTCTATGTATAATATGTATGTATTTACAAACAAAAAGTATATGTATAAGTAGTATATCAGTCATCTAGTACCCATAACACAAGCATCTCTGCTGCTTACTTTGGGGCTAGATGATGCTGTGTGAAAAAGTCCAGCATTATTTATTTATTTATTTAAAGTAACTATGGTATGATATTTTGTGTACTCGTGTTTAAATAATTCAAATGTAGAATTCTTCGTGTCTTCTAACTAGAATTGCTCAAAGACGAAGAATACTTCGTCTTCGAAGTAATAACTCCGTCTTGGCTCAACAATATTGATATAAACTTCGTCTTTCCTGTTGACAAATAAAACCCAGTCTGCAAAAAGACGAAAATATGTTTGAAGTAACTGTTGGTTGTCCAGTTTTGTAAGCGGAACAAACTGCCATGCCCTTGACACGATGAGCAGTCTGTGCGACATACGTGTAGTTACCTCAAAGGGATGTCAACGTAATTATGATGGCACTAGACTTCATAATTAACTGATTTTGACTAATTATCTAATTCCTATACAACGGCAAATAAGGTCGCGACTCGTGGTCCCACTGGGATTGTACCACTATTACTCGTGGTCCCACTATTCCTGAAATCATGGGTTCGTGGTTCCACTGCTTAGTGGGACTACCAGTCATAGTTAAAATCGTAGGTTCGTGGCCCCACTGCATCAAGTTTATACGTAGAGTACATACTTGAATTAAAGTGAGTTCTTCAGGTACTGGCCACTTGAGATACTGGCCTTTTTAGTCACAATTCACAATATATTATAATTTTACGTTTCCGGAATTACAACTAACAGACCTATAGCATAGGTTGCGAGGAGCGGAGCGACGAGTGGTTAGGTGTATAGTGAACAACCAGATCCGAATTACCCCTAGACCCACCGGTGGGTCAAGCCAGTGGGTACACGGGTCATCTCCCATCCTTATGACCAAATCAGTGGGACCACGAGCGACTGCATTACGTTGACTGATGGTCCCACCAAACAGCCCATTAAATCGACACACTGTCCCACCAGTGGGTCAAATTAGTGTCCACGAGTCGCGACCCGGCAAATACGATAGCTAAAAATGAACATAAATTTTACTAGAATAAAAAAGTTTTTGAAGCAGTCTTAACTGCTCAAAGAAGGTTTATTTAGTTGGACCAGTTTGATTGATCACCTAAAATAGTCTTAAAAACAAGTTGATTCTGCTCCTGATCCTTCGCGACCAATACTGTGAAGTACCAGGGCAACAAACAAGTCTCTAGCTTTTATCAGGTGAATAAAATAGCAGTTACCTAGTAGCAGTTGCGGACAGTTGATCTAGAGAAAAGGAATGAGAATCCTTTTCTCAGAAGTAATAGCGAAGTATGCAGATAAACAAAAAACAGAGTTTATCATTATTTTATTGTTAATTACTCTTTGTTAGAGAATTTTACTGCTTGCAATGGACAACAAATAAGCGTTTCTTATTAGGAATATACTGCGGTGTTATTTCAATCTACAAAAAAATTTAAGCATTCGGGCTCTAAATAGAATAATTATCTTCTTGACAGACAAATTATACATAGTACAGACGATATTGTACTTGGCGGGCCAGACAAGCCTATTCTTTGTTTAAAAATTGCAATGAGTCAAAGGTCAAATTTGGGAAACTCAGTGTTTCAAAACAATTTCATCACCAGGCTCAAAGGTGGAGCGAATCTGACATCGACATGTGTTTCTCAAGATAATTTGAATGAGATTTTCAAAGATAGGCATCTACTATTTATACTGCCTATACTAATAACAAGGACCAATATTTAGAAATAGAGTATAGAGTAAACTGCCTCTTGAAACTGCATAATTCATATAAAGACGTAGGCTAGTCCAAATACAGTCATTTTGGCACAATTCAAACTGGTCCAGTTCCTTTGACGATTAGAATGGTTTGGAATTTGTGTTCTCACGATGTTTTTCTTCACCAATCAAAGGTTCTGGTTCAATTAAATCCCATAAAATATACCTACGAAACGAAAATTCAATTGACTGGGGTTAGGACCCCAATACTTATAATGTACCTCTATTTTCAACTCGAAACCAAAGGCCAAAGATTAGTAGATATAGCCATTTAGAAATCTTTGAAAGTTTATATCAAATAGTCAATATCAGCAATCTCCTCTCCTACATATCATGACTGAAGCACTTGATACTGTAACAACTATAAAAAGCCTACTTTATGGTATTTCACGTATTGCCCAAGTAACACAAGCAACCGTTTGAAATATGGTAAAGTTACGTCATCATGTGTAACTACTTGCCTACAGTAGGTCTATCTATGTATACATATTCATAAACTATGTTCTGAATTTAAAAACAGCTATTAATTCTATGCAAACACTTGATGCATGCACAATAAAAAAAATACATAAAATCACGCATCTTTCACGGAGTACTAGGCCAGAGACTACAGATGTCTACTTGCTACTAACTAAATGTCAACTATATGAAAACATGGTGTCAAGTGCACGAAAGGACCCTCTTTGCGGCTTACTTAAAATCTTTACACCACACTGCACTGGTTTGAAAAACTAGTTCTTAAACAAGAAGAATTATTATATATAAATATTTTGGGTTAATAGATAAGAAAAGTAAAGTTGAATTAATGTAAATTATCTATATCGGCTAGATATACTCGTAGATCATTTACATCGATTATTACAAAGAGAACAACAGATGTAGATATTTTTATATGTTGTAAAATGTCTTGAATTACTTTGTTGCTGTAGAGATAAGAGAGAAATATTTATGATCTAGGGATAAATAGGTCTTTGCCCAGCAATGTGATGATAACACTAAATAATAATTATGTAAATCACCTCATCAAGCTCCTGGGCTTAGTCATGATTATTGATAACAGAGGTATGGTTAGATATGTCAAAGCTTATATTTTTGACCTCTATGATAAGAAGGGTGCACAGTGCACTTGCTTATTGAAAACAATGTTGTCTTTGTTTTGGTACTCACACCAATTACAAATTAGAATAAACTGATAAAATTGGAGATTTTCACATGAGATTTTCTCGAGGCTTTTCGCAGATTTTTTTGAAAGACGATTTTGACATTTTATTTTTATTTAATCAAATACTTACGTGTGTTGAGTGAGTTGTCTTCTGCGGCTCCGTGCTGGCAGATAACAGTCAAGCTCAAAACGAACAGAGAAAATACGCAACGATCAGCCATTTTCATATTTTAAAATCCTTTTGAAAAACAATAAAAAAATATCACGATTATTTTTTATTTCAATAACAACGCATTTTATCACAGCTCGAAATCCACTAGAGTTTTTTAAAGAAAAGGTTTTTTATTTTTATTTTTGAATGTAATTTTTAAAGTTCAGAGTCGGGTTCAGCCGCGTCCGTTGTTCTTCGGATTTAGTTGGCAATAGGCTCGTTGAGGCGTTGGCCGACAGGCGCTCGTCTCATTTTGTTGAGGTGAAAGCACCGGCCTATGTGTTTTATTTGCGCGTGATTTTCGTCATCCCTCAATGTCTCCCCCCTTCACCATCGAATTCTTTGCAAACGCATGGGGAAGACAGGTAATGTCTAATTTTATGCCTGTTGCTTGATTTAATGGGCAAGCTCGCTGACTCATTATGTCATTGCTGACGGGGTGGCACAAGGCGGACACTGGTGTTCTTGTGAAATAAGAGGCCTTATAAAGTAGGTAAGTAAGAAGGCATGGTCATACCTACTTAATGTAGGTGATATGTTGTGGAATGTCTAGATAAGTATTAGTTAAGTATCCCCTTATTTTGACTGCTAGTTCAATTTGTTACGTTTAGAATAAAAGCTCCAGTCTCACGTTCTCGCTTGAGTTATCAAAATTCAGTGGAACAATGTTGCAAGCCCATAGCCTATCAGACTGCTACTAGTTTCCTCACGATGTTTCCCATCACCGTGTAGAGCTCGTGTAAATGGGGACTTACATTTTCCGAATGTCACGAGCTTTTAGCTTGTGTTTGATATTGTACCACAAAGTGCACCGTCGAAGGAATGCTTCTCTAAGGTGCAGAGCCTGAACTCACGACAGGAATATGTTGAAGTATTGTACTAACTTTTATAACAAAGATTTTCATGTGATACTCTGGCAGAACCATCTCACCGATTGTCTATATAAATATGGGAAAAATAGTACGAAATTGATAGTATTTGGTAGTACAATAAAAAAATTGGTACATACTATACTTACGGTGATATCACACTTGACTTTGGTTCTGCTGGAGTCCCAACCCTAGACTAAAAAAACTTACTTGTACAAAACAATAAGCGGGCCTAACCACCACAACACGCCCTGTGTTCCTGGGACTATGATTGTGACTGTAGCATATTATTATTACGTAGGTATTTATTATTGTTTACACTATTACGAGTATTATGAACTTTAACTACGGTAAAAATATTTGATTAGTCCCTTATCGAGTAGATATTTATGTATTGTTTAGCCTTCTCGCGGTCATTCTGCTCCATCACAAGACCTTGATTCGGGAGAACTTCTAGAATTCTCGATACATTGCTGGGAATATGTCTCGTTGATAAAGAAATAGGAGTCTTAAGCAGCAGTGTGTTAATGATAAAATTGAACAGTCAAAAGTTTATCAGCTGTAGTATTTAGTTTATCATTGTATGTAAAGGTCCAGATCGCGTCCAGAAGTATTCTCATTTAGTTTAGTGAGTGCCTTGCGAATCGGAGCACAGTGAAACACAGTGATATTTTATTTACTTGTACATTTATACAATGTTATAAAAGTGATATATTTTATTTCGAATAGACGTTAAAAATATAATTTATTAAATTAAAATGGGTTTCGACTTTACGAAAAGACAGTGGTTAACAATAATAGTGATATCAATAGCAGACTTTTGCAATGCAATTTGTGTCGCTCTCCAAGCACCGTTTTATCCACAAGAGGCAAGGCTTATAATTTTACTTTGTGTTACTTCATTTTGATACTGCTACTTACAGTTACAGTACAGGGAATTTAAGGCCTAAAGAGAGTCATACCTAGTCTTTGATTTTTGTTCGCTATAACCTTAATCAATAGTACTCTTTAAGGCTCACTAAAAATCCTTTCACCACACTGCTGGTTTACAAGAACTAGCAACACGACCAAAAGAAAAAGGAAATTTATACTTTTCATGTGTTAAAATATTGTAATTCTTCTAAGGTATATGAGATTATTTTCGTAAAATTTTACGTACCTCTGACCACCTACTCTTTTAAAGAACTCGAATACCTACACAAAAAAGACATGAAAATGTTCATGTGCATGGAAACAAGCATGAAAATGCATGGAAACACTGTTTCGTTTTTTCTTTATATTTATTTCATCAACAATATTATCTCGCTTTCTAATGCATTTCGTGTGTAATTTAATATTGGTGCATGAATTGACTTGGTTTTAGATTCTCTTCGGACCACCTCCTTTTTCTTTGTGCACTAATAGGTCTTTATTTTGGATAATTTGTATTAATGTATAGTTATCGACTATAATATTAATCGACTTTCGTTGGTGACTGTACCTATGTTGTTCCTAAGTGAAGTTTTTGATTTTGAAGAAAATCAGTTAATATTCTATAACAAGCAGTAGGCTTACGTATGAAATGCAAAATTTCTGAAATATATACGAAATATTATATTATTTGGAAGTAGGTAGTACCAGTAGTACTTGCAGTAGCAAGCGGCAGTTTCATACATAGCGATTACCTTCGTTCTCAAAACGTTACCCTAGCTGGAAAATCTAGAAATCGCAATATCTCGAAAACCTGAAGTCGCACAATTTTATTTTGCGCACAAAATTTGTGCGCAAAATAAAATTGTGCGACTTCATTGCGTGAATTGTGTGAGATCGGCAGATGCCTTATATTTCATATAAGCTATCTGCCGATATACAATAATCTCTCTCTGACCATTGGTTTAGAATTTTTCAGCTGGAGTAACGTTGCCCTAGCTGGAAACGTTTTTTCCGTTTATTTTAAAAACTATTATACGCACAATTTTTAATTTGGCGCACATTTATAGCTCACTAGGCACTAATTATTCGTCGCACTCTCATCACTCTAGAAGACACTTTCCAACTAGGGTAACGTACACCACTAGTAGGTATTTGCATACACTCGCGCGAGTCGATGTAAAATGTCAAAATATATACGCGTTGCTGCTGACAAGTTTTCTTTGTACGTGTTTCGTTTCTGTGTATGTGTTCATTGGAACGCGAAGTCCGTACGCAGCTTAACGACGATAATACTCCGACAAATCATACCAAGCAAGATACAATATGTTACCAGGTCAATCAATAAATTAACAAGATCAAAGATCTTCTAGTACTTAAGTACACGATAATTACTTGTAAAGCTGATCGCACGATCCATCCGCCCCGAACGCACCAAATGGTCAATTCAATAGCAGATATGCTGAGACGACAGATAAGCGAGCCGCATTTTCTGACGTCATCAGTATTTTTTGTATAGAAAAATTACTGCGACGCGTATGGCGCGGAAAAATGTGCGATCATATTTAACAACAAATTAGGTGCTTGCGTGTAAATGGGAGACAAAATAATCACGTTGTCTGGTCCGTGTATACATGCGAATTTTGAGATAACCTTTGATGAAAAGTCGTTGTATTTTATCAAACTACGATACAAAAACGTGATTTTAATAGAAATGATCACGTGGATCCGGCTGGTAAACCGATGATATGGTCGTAATTATGACATTTTCAAAAAAATTTGAAAGTATTTTTGTGACGTATTTTGTCAACAACATTTTCCTTAGTCACATTCTATCTTAGTTTAACATGACTGCCTCTACTCATAAGACACATTATAATACCCGAAAAAAACACAACCGAAGTTGCTAAGAAAGAATCCATATGTCAGTCAACATATGACCGAATACAATGTAGCTCGTAGTAGGAAATGTCCGATCGGATTTTAGAGTAGATTCTCATGAGCTTTTGCTCAATGTTACAAAAATACCAAGCAACTCTTGAAAATAGCTGTAAAATTAAATTATTTCTTGAGAATTATAGTTTGCTCCGATGACAATATCAGCATAACTTATTGCAAAAATTTTATGACCTTTCTTATTGAATATTATCTTAAATGTGTTCACACTTTAGCAACTAAGCAGAAGCATATCTACTGTATAGTTCATTAGCATCGTCAGTTAGTATCAGCGATCTAGTCTTGAAAATTATACTATTGACACTATTTTAAATAAACCTAAGTAGGTAATTATTATTATTTTTAGCCATTATTGCCTATTTAAAACCACTAAGCATGGTCTACGCAAGCGATATGGTGCGTAGAGCCAACTTCACGATTACCTATCGATGGCAGGCAATGGCGTTGGACCGAAAGAACTGAAGAACTCGGCTAGAAACAACAACAACAAAAAATACAGAAAGAAAGAAATAATGAAAAAGCGTTTATTTATAACATCTATACGAGTAACAGTACACCACAGTAACAGTAATAGACGCTCATTATTTAGAAACTACATCAGGAAATACTAAAAAAAAAACGATAACAAGCACTAAGTAATTAAAAACCATAAGCCAGACTAAGAAATGAATATTAATTTATTATGAATGATTACTGATTTATAAAAAAAATATTTCAGGCGGAAAGAAAAGGCTGTACAGCAACTGAATATGGACTGGTGTTTGGGTGCTTTGAGCTGGTGGTGTTCATCGTTAGTCCGATATACGGAGCCAACCTCAACAGGATAGGGCCGAAGATACTCTTCAACGCTGGGATACTCACAACTGGCACATGTGCTATTTTATTCGGGTAAGTCTGATTAGAGCCGCCTGCAATAAAAAATACACACTTTATTTTTTTTATGTACAGTCAGCAACGAAAGTCGATTAATTAATTATATAATGTGATAATTAATTAGTTATGTGCAAGAAATGTATTTCAATAATAATTATTTAATATTTATTTATTTAATAATGTATTGTAATGTATTTTAGTCATGATGTTCGGATTTCGACATATTGATTTGTGAAAAATCAAAATGTTAATCGACTTTCGTTGCTGACTGTACCTACAGGTTCATAACAAAAACTGAGTAATGATTTTAAGGTGTGGCAAAACCAAAAGAAATATTGGATAATACATAGATGGATATTTTAGGTACATTCATAAGTAATCTGGTATTGATCTAAAAAACGCTTCCAGAAACCCTCACATGGTCTCAAGGCTTCGTCTTTCACAAAATTAGATGGATAAGATTTCCATCAAGGTCCCCTTTCGAAATTAAACCTTCAAATATATCATTAGGTTTCATTACATTATTCATTATTATATTACATTTCATTTCATTATCAATTCATTCAAAAAGTATATAAGGAGTTTATCAGTCATCTAGTACCCATAACACAAGCTCAAGCTTACTTTGGGGCTAGTTGATGCTGTGTGAAAAGTCCAGCATTATTTATTTATTATTATTATTACACTACAAAAGACATTAAATGCATAACCATGTAGTTGATGCAAAATTATAATAATTTTACATATTTTTAAAATCATTAATAATTATGTGGTATGAAAAATGAATCATAAGTGCCCAAGTGTTTCTAAAATAACAATCACAAAAACTAACTCAAGAAACCAATGTTTGATTCCCGAATGATCCCGAACCTACTATTCCACTAGGTTCGGGATCATTCGGGATCGTTCGGGATTCGGAAGTGCCTGAATATTCTGGCAAAATATCGAATTTAGCACTTTAGAGCAGACCTTGGTGTATTGAGATTTGAGACCTAAACCTACAAAATCAATACAAAGCACAAATATCATTTTCTTCTCTTCCATCATCATCATCATCCACAGTCTGACTTTATCCACTACCGAGTATAGGCCTGCTCAAGCTCTGAACGATCCTGTGCTACGTTAATCAGATCCATTGATGGCCGGTGACGTGGAAAATATCGTCTGCCCATCTGACCCGCCGGACGACATACGTTTCTGTATTCACAACTCGGCCACTATTCAGTCATCTTCTCTTCAACTCATTGATAATCTTCTTTATCAAAAGGTAGATGAAATCGCTTCTTAGCGATAAAGCCGTCCATTGTGCATTCTTATTTGGTTTTTGTAAGGTGCGCAATAAAGTATTTTCATTCATTAATTCTTTTTACAGAATGTTGGATAAAGTGGAAGGTCACATACCTTTCATCACACTGAGCTTCGTGATTCGAATTGTAGAGGCAATGGGCAACGCCGCCTTCTTGACTGCTTCCTTCGCCATCATAGCTAAGGAGTTCCCTAATAATGTTGCTACAATGTTTGTAAGTATCCTTTACTTTTACTTGCTGCTATAATTCTCAACACAGAATTTGTATAGTCTAAATTTTTTTGAGATAATAACGTAACTTGACCTGACCTACCTACGGCCCAACCAGTTTTGTCATGGGTTCATCATCATCATCATCAACCACAGCCAATAATATCCCATTCCTGAGTATCGCGGTCCCGTACCTCGCATATTCAATAGTTTACAAAAATTGGATTCTTCTGCCCAGGCATCATTGGAAACGTTCTTCGGACTAAGCCTGATCGTGGGGCCGACCCTCAGAAGAGCGCTATATGACCTTAGCGACTACTTCCTGCCATTCCAAAATCTATGATGTTACAAAAACTAAAGTAGAATAATTATCTCCCGCAGGCATCCTTGGAAACATTCTTCGGCCTGGGTCTGATCGTGGGGCCAACCCTCGGAGGAGCGCTGTACGGCCTTGGTGGTTACTCACTGCCGTTTGCAGTGCTCGGCTCTGCGCTTTTCTGTGCGGCCATCATGAGCTGCGTTGCTCTGCCGAGGAACAACGACGATGAAGACTTCTCGCCTTCGGGTCGTGAATGTAATGCTCTCTTATCTTTTATTATCTTAATCTTATTAATTTATCATCTAAACTACAATTCTATTTGTGCAATGTATGTTAAATATTGACAATTAATAAGTCTAGCGAGAACACTTCATCCTGAAAAATTCAGATTTCTAAACAGCATCAGAACCGAAACTTTGATGAACATACTTAGGTACGTAATATGATGAACATGAAAAAGGAAGGTTGTCCCCACTTCTTTTGGCTTGCCTAAGGTTTAATGTTTCCTATATTCTTTTTTCGTTTGACAGCAACAATGTTCACGCTGCTGAAGATCCCTGGCGTATTTCTTGCGGCAATAAGCATCATCTCTACAAGTATGAGCATTGGTTTCCTTCAGGCGACTCTTGAACCTCATCTTAGACAAGTAGGTATTTAACATGATGCTTACACAAACCACTTACTGCCCATGGTTTATGCTTAGAACAAATTGTAATTATTGCTTTTTCCACAGTTCAATTTCACGCCCATGGTCCTAGGGCTCATGTTCGTGATAAATGGTGGAGTATACGCGGTATCAGCTCCCTTCTGGGGCTGGGTGTGCGACCAGCCGAAGATGAAGCCGAAATACGTTACTGTGATTGGCTGCTTCTTTGTCGCAGGAGCCTTCCTGCTGATCGGGCCGGCTCCTTTCTTCGGTATGGAAACGTAAGTGAAAAAGTAAGGGTCTACGTAACAGAGTTTTGTATTTATTATGTGTTGTGTGTGAAATAGGTAGAGTATTTCAAGTTCTTTACATGGTACGTTATTAGGAGCTAGGCAAAGTTTTGTGTAGGTATTAGTTTGGTGACTGATTTTTATAGTAATAAGTATTAAAAGTTGGGATAAATGATCAAAAGTATGAATAAAAACTACATGCGAGTAGGTTTACATAAGGTACTTTCTCTTATAGCATGGATTATAAGACGTTGCTATTATATTATCGAAGGAGTTTAAGTAACTTTTATTTTCACACATTGTTTTTTTAATAGAATTCAATTGATTTCAGGATAGTGTGGGTGTGCATAGTAGGTCTGATGCTGCATGGACTCGGCATCGGCAGTCAGTTGGTGGCGTCCTTCTCTGATGCTCTTGGAACAGCTATGTAAGGAAACATTTTAAAAGTTTTTAGTCTAATTATATTTTTTTCTTTTTACAATTTTTTGTCATAAATATTTGCGAACACAGCCAACGCTAACTGAGTTGAAGTTCGTCTCAAACATGTATTTTAAAAATATAAAATAACGTAGGTCCATGAATTGAAACACAACGATAGAAATCTTTAGACTTAAAAATTCAATTTTTGAGAGGGTTAGTCCAATTCATTTGACATACCTACCTACCTACCTACCCAAAAAACTGAAATATTGATTTTTGTTAAATTGATTTGAAATATTGATGTTTAACTAGCCTAAGTATAATACATTTCCCTCTGCTAGGAATAGGCCTCAACACCTTCCACTCTGCAATTTTTTCCGGTTTTCTCCAATCCTTCTTCTAGGCGTAATATCTAATTGAAACAACTAAGAAAAACATTGCTTTCAGTGCCAGCGGTCTACCAAACTCTATTGAAACGTACGGCCTTGTATCAGGAATGTGGACATCTACGTTTGCTTTGGGAGCGTTTATTGGACCAACTGTTTCCGGAATCCTCTTCGATTCCATCGGATTCGGTTACTCTACGCTATTTATTTGTATATTGCATGTGCTTGTGGTAAGCCTTTTTTTTTTGATAACTTTAAAAAACACTAAGAATCTGTAGATATCTCAGGCTGAAAGCGTCATTATTGGTTGAAATAATTGTCTAATGTTTTGGGCACTATAATTGGGAGAAGGTAGCTGAAGGTAGCTGTCATGTCGTATTAAGAGGACAAGGAAACAGCCCTGGAAAGAGATACATGGAGAGGGATTCATCAGTTGTGCCGACAAGGAGCAAATCCTTAATAAGAAGAAGAAGAATTGGGAGAAGTTAAACTCTAGAATCCTTCATTCGCCCGGAATTCAATAAAACAGTAACATACTCGTATTAAGGCCAGTAATATAAGATTGGTACCTACTCCTTTCAACCCTAAAGCTTATCTTTATGTTATCTCTTTCATCATCATCAACCACAGCCCGATCTAGCCCAGTGCTGCGCATTGACCTCGCTTTTTTGTGCCATCAAACACGAACCCGTTATCTCTTTAATAGCTTTAATTGTAGTAGGTAGGTACTAATAAAATAATCTTCTTTATCACCTACAGGCTGGCCAAATGTTTTTAATGTGTTGTTTATTATGTTTATTCATGCCGTTCAAACAAAAAATCTGCCACTATACTAAAGTAATTGATTCCAGGCGTTAATAGTCCTGATATTCCTGTGGACCTGCGACCGCACATACAAGATGGACGTGTCAGTATCAGCGGGTGATCTTCTGCAGATCGATGGGACATTGGATGAGAGTGTCCTCATCGGAGACAAGTTCCCAGCACCAAGAGAAAAGAGGTAACATTTCACAGACATCGCTGGGAAACAACATCGCAACAGACCCAGAATGAGATGGCGGGCTGCTGGATTCTACCGTGATAAAATTAGACTTAGGCTGCGGTTTAGGTATAGGTACACTCGTTTCAGGATTCTGAAAATTCTGCTTATAAACTTGATCTCCTATCCTCGCCTATGTACCTATGGTGCAAAATTTGGTATTAGGACGTACGATTTTCTCACTTTTAAAAATGGAATACAAGTTCAAGCAAAAAAAATATATATCTTTATATGTATACGTATCTAATCTGGCGTATTTATAATTCGAAATGCTGTTCACTTAATTTCAATGCATCAAATATGTTGTTTCAGTCGAAAGTGCGGCATCTCCGTAGAGCAGTCGCGTCCGCCCGCCATGAACTCCTTGATAGCCTGCTCCTCATTCAAGAACAGACGGAGCCCGTGGAGCCAGCGCACGCCCAAATATCGCCCCACGTACGGCAGTCTCGACCACCGGTACAAGGGCGCGCAGTATATCAAGATATAGCCTGTATAAATATGTAAATTTTAATTTTGAGGATTCCTTTCTGCCGGTACTTTTAAACGCCAAAGAAACATTTCCAGTCAGGGTTTTGTTAAACTGTCGAATTTATGTCGATGGTTTTAGAATAATCATACCTATTACATCGGCCTGCTTACTACTATTTCTACCGTAGAATAGAGTAAAATGTCATTCCAGTCTAGATTTCTTTGAGTTTTGTCACAATTTTAGAAAATATGCTTTTGATTAGAGACTTAAAAGTCAAATTAAATTGAAGTTATTATACTCTTTTATTTTATATAGAGATGGTGTGGTCGTGGTAAGCAGGTTGGATCTATGTTACCCATTAGGGTTTAATAAACTTTGTAATTTACGTCTGAGTTTTTAAACCTATGTTGATATTGACTCTTAGGATGAATTTATGTTGGTGTGTATGGTAATTCAGACAATAATAAACGAATTCGTGGTCAAATCCACTTCTGTCTGCCTGATAAATGAGAATCAGCAATTCAGCACGCTCACTAACATTTTCATTCAGGCGCTAGAGAGACCACTGACAGAATGGAAAACTACACCTACAAAGACTACATGTAACTTGGAATCTTTGAAATTGATGATGGCTGATACAGTTACGCGTAACGATCAATAGGTACGTACATGTCAGTGAATGCTTTGCAAGGTCTTGCACTTTATTGTAGCTATATTCATCAGACCATTCTTAAATACGAGTACTCTTAGAAGGTACTTTACTTAGTATAGCAGCTCATAGAAACGTTTGGCTTGTCTGTTTGACTTGAAGAGGTCACAGCGTTTGACATTTTGACCTTCGGGGCCTGGGCTTTCATTTACAAGACCTAGCTAATAATAGGCAATGCGCGATACTTCTATTATTCAATATCAGGAGAGAGCGAAGATACTAATCCCCATTTACTTGGAGAAATTTTAGAAAATTGTTGATATTATCATTATGGAGTAAAATTTTCAAACGGTAATGAAAACTGTTTTCGTGATGAGCGTAATTTGATTGTCTGGTCTTCTGTTTACAGTATGGTTAATTAGTAACTACTAAGTACCTTTAGTCATCAAATGTAGTGGCAGTTTGCTTGCCCGATTCTTTTGCTTACTCCGAACCCGATTCGAAAGGAATCTATGACAGCTTTCTAGATTTTAGGCTCGGTCATGATGCATCAGTCAGTTAGATTAGGCTCTTTTGTAAGTACGTATAGATGATGATTATTGATTACTTTCTTATTTGTTTTTAACAAAAAAAAACAGCATTATATTATGCAATTCAAAACCGGTAAAAAACAAGTTATCAAACGATTCATTGCGCTTTGCTCATTAACATTTTCAAGAACCTACCTAGTTATTATTTATGAATAACAAAGTTATGAAATTGCATTTGAATCCATTAAGAAATAGCTAAAGGCGTTGGATAATTTGTACACTACTTACAAGGTAGATAGGTACGACGTTTATCATTAGTTAGTTTTATCTAATCGCTTTTAAGAGTAAAGAATGTAATGTAACTACTACTATCATTAGTTTCTTACATCACTAACATGTCAATTGCTTATAAATCATTATTGTGTTGTCACAATCATTGTTCATCTTACTATCTCTTTTAGAAAGAATTTAAAATAAAAAGCTAAATGTTTACCTCTACCTTCGATATACAGTGACGATCCACATCCATATTTTTATGGTGGAGTAGACACAAATTCCTGATTGTCAATGAGGCTTTTTCTTTAACAATTTCTACACGTTGAGTTTTCCCACCACCTCAAACATCCTTCAAGATCTCCAAGTCAGGTTATATAAATACAGGTGCTGCTCATAAGTCACAAAAGTTCAAAGCTCTACAATTTGTATAGCCTTACAATAACAAATAGAGTAGGTATGCCAACGCCGTACAGAAACCCGTCTGGCGAGGTTGAGTCACGACCCCAGCTTCGGTTTGCAGACCGCTTCCCAGACTAAATATAACCTCATTTCAGGGAACCTCATTTCAAAGAAACTCTTTTTTTGAAATAGTTTTATGTAAATTCTATTCGGACCCTTTTTGTGAAAAATTAGAGTGTTTAGTTAAGTTAATAGAGTTAGATTTACATAAGTAGTTGAGTTTTAAGTTCTAATATTGTTGGTAATTCGTTTTTCTGTTGTATCAGGGTGATGTTGTCGCTAAGCAAAAAAAACCTTAAATAAATAAAAAAAAAAAAAAATAACGAGATAATATCTACCAAATTTTTTGGAGTTTCACGATATTGATTAGTGTTAAAAGTGTTATAACCATGATATTGACTAGGTATAATTTGTGGTGTCACACTTATAGCAATCATTAAAGATTCATCTCAAAAATGTTTTCAAATGGTCCAAGCCCCGCAGAGACGCAATTTTTAACATTTTATAGCAAAAAAAGCACTTACAAAAACTTTTTATTTTAATAATATACTAAAAAAGTATGTGAGTGTCGTGAAATCTCCGTGGAACGGTTGGAACGAAGTTTCAACTATGAAATTTGGCATTTGTCAAATAAATTATTGTCAAATATTAAAATCCTAGTACTAACAGTGTAACAATCTATGGACTGTTTTGCGTCTGCATACTTTGCACTGCGACGTTTTGACCTATATATGTGTCGTGATGGTTTTTTTTCTAGCCTCCATCCACGATACCGTCCGAGAAGGAACTTTGTTCCAAAATGTTTTGTACTTTATTATTCCTATGCATCTTAGAAATGACTGACCCTGGGGTCATAATATAATACTCGTAGTCTAACAAGAAGGCATTTCTTTTCTTTGTTGTAACCAAACCTAATGGAGTACCTATCTAGTTATAAGTAGGCTAATATAAAACGATTCAAACATTCCCTATTTGTTGCCCATTTTAATCAACAAGGAAACTAATCCCATGGCCAGAAGTAAAAAAGGTTGGATCAAAAACACCTTGTCTATATTGTTAGCCAATGTCAATGATCACTAACATAACACTTCGCCTCACATCGTTTTTATAATTTAATACACAATACATGAAACGTGATGAATAAAAACTACGAGCTCATATCATAATGGAAGAACCAAAAAAGTGATGTCTTTGAATTCGTTTGTTGAATTTATCTTTTCAATGTAAAGTACAATCCAGAGGCAATATTTTACGGAATTTTATAACTAAACAATGTTGTATTAATGAACTTAAGTAACTTACAAAAGCATTTACATAAATTAAATAGTAATTGGAGCCAGAGAACATAAATAAAACTCTACATCTGTACGTAACTAGTCGATTTTGGAATCCAATCTACATATATTTTCTAAGAAAAGACATAAACGCGCTTTTTTTTAAACCAAAATCTTATTATAAACCTTATATCAGTTCTGTGTATAAAACCCTTTTCAATTCCAATTTCGATTTTTCCATTTCTACTTTTCTTCTTATTTAGAAATTTCCATCAACACAACACGATCGAAAGCCTTGTTTTAGCAATTACATGGCTTTCGATCCGAAATCATTAAAATTTTATTCGCGCCAAAAAAAACAAGTTGACAAACCATAAAGTTAGACTGGTTTAGCGAATCGAGGATCGGTTCACCTTGACATCGCATAAATGTCAAATCGAAAATATCATTGCTAGAAATGAAACGAACTCATTTGAATTCTTATTACGTTTTATTTAGAGACATACTTGGTTTATTTATGTAAGTGCTAGATTAACACAGAAGAAAAGTTTGGAAATTTGTTTTTCCAAAGTTTTGTTTTGAAAGTAAATGATCGCCACTTGCAATAGTGATCTTTTCTGGCGTGACATCATGAGGATCAGCATTTGACAGTTATCACTCAAATAAACCCAAGGATAAACCATTCAATAGCAATATCGCATAAACCTTACACTTAAAACTTTGGCTGAGCCACTAGTTTATGATTTCTCGGGGCTGAGCCTTGTTAGACCAAAGGTCGATCATTGAATTAAATATTAATTGTCCCGTCTTCGGCTTCCGAGATTTAATATTTCACTTGTAGTAGGCTCCGCTACGCTTCAACTCACTCGCACATAGTTTAGCTCCATAAGAAAGAAAGAGATAGCATACTCCATGCTACCCCAGTGTCCGCGCCTGCAGCTAACCTCATTCGTTTTCGTGCGCGCACGACTACCGCACGTAGTTAAAAAATATAGGTGTTATTTACGTAAATATTCACCATCATGCCGAAAAGAAAGTATACTGATGATCGAGAAGAAAAGTGGCGTAAAAAGATAAGGAAATATGAAGACAAGTTGACTAGGAGACGACATCGATATGAATTTTCTAGTGAAGGTTTGTACTGAATTTTAAAATATTGTATCCGCTGTAGCGGAGTTTTGTTTTCTCAGATCTAATACGTGATATTAGACAGTAGAACTTTGAATGCTTCGAGTCAATACGAGATATTGACCAATAGCAAATTGGAAATTGAGTTAATACGAGATATTAACCTTCCCTTTTTTATTTGCGCAGATGATCAGGAGTTTCGTGATGACTCACCTACTCCTCTATCATGGCCCCCATCATCTCCGACGCGAGCGCTAGCATCAGTTGTGACAACACCGTATATCCCGCCGCTGGAAGCCGAGATACGATCCGACCTGTCCCCGCCAATACCACTTGCGGCGGCGCCGAGTCTGACGGAACCCGAGGCTACGTCTGCACACTCAGCAACGGTCACAGCCCCTGAATTAACAGATGCTAATGATCTGCGTCCCGCAGACCCAGAACTTTTACTTGCCTTGGGGACTTTTGAGGCTGAGTCGGAAGAGTGGGGTCCAAATATATCAGAGGACCTAGCGAAAAGATGGGAACCAATTTTAAAGGATGGACTCAAAAAAGAGGTAAAAGAAGAATTATTTAAAAAGTACCTTTTTCCAAAAAATTGTGCATTGGTGAAGCCGCCCATCCTGAACCCAGAAATAGGCGCAATGTTAAATGAATCTGCGCGAAAACGCGATGAGAGAATTTTATTGAAGCAAGAGCATCTAGCACGCGCGTTATCTGTACTGGGTAAGACGATATCGGATATACTTACAAGGTCTATAGAAATGCCGGCAATACTCGGAAACCTTTCCGATGTATCAAAAATCATAGCAAGTTCTCACTATTTAGAGACCGAAACTAGAAGATCCCTTGTGACGCCTATGGTTGACAAAACGTTCATCGAACCATTCAAGGATCGGAAAAGAGACAGCCACCTATTCGGCGAAAAATTAAGTGATTTTATTAAATCCTCACGTGGCATACAGAAGACTGGAAAACTTTTACAATCAACAGTTTCTTCTGCAAGTAATTTAAACTCCAAGCCCGCCCCGCCCCGGGGTCAACCGAACTACCGCGGTCCACGACACCAGAGCCGCGGCGGTGGCGGGGCGAGAGCGTCAGCGCCGTATCGCCGCCGCCCGACTGCATACCAGTACCAGCAGCCGTCCGGCCGCGGGCAGCGGTCGTCGACGCCGCCACCGGCGACGTCGAAGCGTCACAAACAGTCGGGGACGTCGAAGCAGAAGCAGTAACTTCCAAGGTACATGCAGGTCGCCTAAAATTTTTTCTAGAAGCTTGGAATAATATTTCTAATGATAAATTCATACTTGAGACTATATCTGGATATAAAATCCCCTTTAAGGAGCTGCCTGTTCAGTACTCAACATCTTATCCTAAATTATCTCTCCCTGAAAATGATTTGACATTTATACGTGAAGAAATAGCACGATTAGTAAAAGCACGAGCTATCCGTCAATGTGAACCTTCTAAGGGACAATTTGTTTCAAGTATTTTTCTTGTTCCTAAGAGTAACGGCGAAAAACGACTTATTTTAAATTTAAAGAAACTTAATAAGTTTGTAGATACAAGTCACTTTAAAATGGAAGACATCAGGACTGCGATTAAATTAATTACCAAAAATTCTTATATGGTAAATGTAGACCTCAAAGAAGCATATTTTTTAGTGGCAATTTACAAAAATCACACAAAATATTTAAGATTTTTCTTTGAGGGTACTTTGTTCGAGTTTTTAGTCCTACCGTTCGGATTGTGTTCAGCACCTTACATTTTCACTAAACTCATGAAACCAGTGTCTTCTTTTTTGCGTTCTCAAGGTTATAAATCTGTATTTTACCTAGATGACAGCTGTTACTTTGGCGATAGCTACGAAGATTGCTTAGAAAATCTTAATACATCAATGAAAGTTCTTACTGATCTTGGATTTGTAATAAACTACAAAAAGAGTAATCTTGTTCCGAGTAAATCTTGTCAATTTTTGGGATTTATCCTAAACTCTGCTAATATGACTTTACAATTACCAGAAAAAAAGAAAAGTGATATTTATTTACGAACCATTGAAATGTTAAATACAGTACACCTACCAGTACGTAGCTTCGCCCGTTTTTTGGGCACTCTTACTGCAGCCTGCCCTGCTGTTGCTTATGGCTGGGTTTACACTAAATCTTTAGAGCGTGCTAAATATTTGGCTTTGTTAGGTAATGATGACTATGATCAGAAAATGATCATACCGACTTATATACGCGATGATCTCTTGTGGTGGAAAAATAATATTCTATCGGCAGATAATCCAATCAGACCTAACAATTTCGATTTAGAAATTTATACTGATGCTTCGTCAATTGGTTGGGGCGCTGCCTGTGGTAAAGAAAAAATTGGTGGTTCATGGTCTAATGAGGAACGGGTTTACCATATAAATTACTTGGAATTACTGGCAGCGTTCTTTGGGCTTAAGTCATTCGGAAACATGCGTAATAATTGTCATATACTTTTACGTATCGACAATACGACGGCTATTGCCTATATAAACAGAATGGGTGGAGTACAATACCAACACCTTAATGATATTGCTCGAAAAATTTGGTTGTGGTGCGAAAAACGCAGTATTTATTTATTCGCTTCTTATATCAGATCTTCTGAGAATATTGATGCCGATTTCGAATCCAGGAATATCGATACTGAGTGGGAATTGAATTCTAATGCATTTAGACATATTGTTACAAAATTAGGAAAACCAGAGATAGATCTCTTCGCTTCCAGGTTAAACGCGAAGTGTAGTAAATATATCTCTTGGAAAAGAGATCCCTCTGCTTACAACGTGGATGCTTTTACAGTGAAATGGGACATGTTCTTTTATGCATTTCCCCCGTTTTCCCTAATACTTAAGATGTTACAAAAAATCATTACTGATCAGGCTACAGGAATAGTTGTGGTCCCAAACTGGCATTCACAGCCTTGGTTTCCTGTATTTAAATCTCTTGTTGTAAATGAGATGCTCGTATTTTCACCCGATAGATTTTTACTTACCTCTAATTTCAGGGAAACCCACCCTCTTCACCGACGCCTTTCCCTGGTGGCGAGTGTATTATCCGGCAAGCCTTCGCCAAACAGCAAGTCCCTGCGTCAGCAATGACTGCAATTCTTGCATCTTTGTCGAGTAGTACTAAGTCTCAATATACTTCTAGCTTTAAACTATGGTGGGATTACTGTTGTACTAAACATATTGATCCATACAATATCAGCGTATGTAATGTACTAGACTTCCTAGCTGATTGTCTACGGAAAGGATCCTCATATGGGACGTTAAACACTCATCGTTCAGCTTTATCTCTTATTTCTAGAAATAAGGTGGGCCAAGATGAACGAGTTAAAAGGTTTCTTAAGGGTGCCTTCAAAATTAAACCTATCTTTCCTAAATATGTCAGTACTTGGAACCCTAATGTTGTGCTTGATTTTCTTGCAAACCTGTATCCAAATAACTCCTTGAGCTTAGAACAGCTCACCAAAAAACTTGTTGTTTTGTTAGCGTTGTCTACTGGTCAGAGATGCCAAACATTATCATTGATAAGAATCTCAAACATTAAAATAGATAGTGCGAGAATTGTAATTAGTATTACAGATATAATTAAAACGTCAGGTATAGGTCGACCTCAGCCGACGCTAGACCTACCTTTTTTTAACCAGCGCCCTTGTGTTTGTCCAGCTGATACACTGGTTTCGTACATAGCTATGACTTCAACTAATAGATCAATTCATGATGACAGGCTTCTAATGACCATCAAAAAGCCTCACCATCCTGCTTCATCACAAACATTAGGGCGATGGATTAAAGAAATGTTAACACGAAGTGGCATCGACACTACGGTGTTTAGTGCACATAGCACTCGTCACGCAACCACTTCTGCCGCTCAACGAGCAGGTGTCAGTGTCGATGTTATTAGAAAAACCGCTGGCTGGTCGGACCAGTCAGCAACCTTTGCGAATTTCTATAATAGACCGTTGATAATTGATGATTCAAACTTTGTTACCTCACTGTTTAATCATACCTAAGAAGTAACGTTTTACAAGATTAATGTTTTATTTTTATAATTATCATGGAATATTTAATTTTTTTGTTTACTTTTGTAATGATAATTTGGTTAAATAAAAATGAAAAATATGTTTATTTGCATAAAGTTCTATTTTTATTTATTTACTCTCCAACATTTAACTTCTCTGAACATCCTACAAGTGAAATATTAAATCTCGGAAGCCGAAGACGGGACAATTATATGATCAAACGAACTTACCAAGTGACGTTCGATCTTGATTGTCCCGTCTTCGGCGAAGAGATTTAAGGTCCCTCCCATACCCGTGGAAACCCAAAAGTCAATGTTGGAGTTCTTATGTGAGCTTATCTCTAAACTAAATGAGGTTAGCTGCAGGCGCGGACACTGGGGTAGCATGGAGTATGCTATCTCTTTCTTTCTTATGGAGCTAAACTATGTGCGAGTGAGTTGAAGCGTAGCGGAGCCTACTACAAGTGAAATATTAAATCTCTTCGCCGAAGACGGGACAATCAAGATCGAACGTCACTTGGTAAGTTCGTTTGATCATATAATCATCTGTGACCGTCATTCTAAACAAAATAACGAAAGGTCACATTATAAACTTAAATAAATCTACATGATGAGACAGCAAACAAGAGAAAACTAGAAAAGAAAATTGCTGATTGGCAAACTCTACAACTTCACACATAATAGTGAGTTTCATGGACATTTTTGGCCAAGCAATCTTGCTTATTTTTACGTCTATCTGAATGATTATGTACCTACCGACAGCTTATGGTGAAACAATAGGGTATTTTACACAATGTAAGAAAAAAATATATAAATGCCTGTATACGATAGGTTTCGTTAAAAGTAAACGACAAACGTCGATATGTATTCATAAAAATGCAATATCAATTTTATAATTCAATTTTAAAAATTCATCTATTCGTCAATTGACTAAAACGCCGTTCGCCATAATTATTGGGTTTCGATGTGATGTCACTCCGATAATTACAAAGAGTAATTAGTTAGGAAACAGTTAGAAAACTTACTAGATTCTTGTCAATTTTGTAATTTTTGCGAATTATCTAATACGGTTTTATAAATAGACACTCCTCCGCCTCTCTTATCCTTCCTATAATTATGTACGTGTGCATAATTTGGCAGGATTAGTAGGTAGCTACAGAATCACAGGGAATCCAAGATTCTGTAATTATTATTATGTGTATAGTGCTTTTAATTGCATTCTGCACTGTAGTTCATCAAACCTTCCGGGCTTACGTAGGTTATTTTCATAGGTGGATTTGATATAGTAGGTAGTATTATCCGGAGTAGTACATATGTCTAGTTGGTTGACTGCTTGGAGTTTTTTGGTGGTATTTGTATAATTTTAGGGACACCCCGAACATATTTTAGAGTTAGCTTTAATAATAACGCAGAACCATTGATAGTGAAAATTTCTGTTTTAAGTCACTCACCTTACCATAATCATTCAACATGAGCTCTAATGAGTCAAAGCTTTTAACAAAATAAGTTGTAACAAAAACAAACTTCCTCAATCAAGAAGTTAGTGAACCTAAATGTATCAAACACATACAATTATACCTCGTTTTTCCAAAATGACTCATTCCTTTAAAAAGCCCCGGTGGAGGATGATTTTCGTGAGAACAGCATTATTCTGTTTGACCTGATGATTAGTGCTTGATTCCATAAACTGACGACTGGCGTGATTATTGACCAAACCGATTTGATTAACACCAGGTTGTTGAATATATTTTCTTTACATTGTATTGCTGATTTACTCGTATGATGCCTGACATGTACATGTACATGGGACTAAACTATTGATATTTAGGTTCTGAATTTTGAAAATATAAAGCTAAATTAATTTCGTCGCTCGCAATCTCAATCTCTCTTCCTGGTGATCTCACTTAATAAACTTAACTATTAAATTAAATTAACGTCCGATCAATGGAAACAGGCGCAAAACCTTTCGAAACAACTTCACACTGCACAAATGTTCCCGCTCACAAGAGTAGCTCGAGGCGGTAATGTTATTGCAAATGCTTTCAACTCTGCAAAACAAGAAAATAATTTAGTTCACTTTGTAGTTTAGATACTTGTTTTTCTGAAGTTTTATTGCTTAGTTCTCTGAACATCTTCAGAGCGATCGATTTGAGACTGCTATCCATGCTATGGGATGGAGAATAAATGTTCTTACCATGACGGAGGCCTTTTAGGTGTCTTAAATACTACATCTCCATTTTGTTCGAAACAATTGTTTACCTACTAGTAAAAACATGCACAGATCGACTGCAGGAATAAAGTAAAAACGCAAAAGCCTATTATGTATTTAGATACCATAAAAAAACTGTGCAGAGTTCTTTGCTTTTTAACTAAACAGCAAGCAAAGTGACCTTCGGGGGACAGGTTCCTAAAATACGCATAAAACCTTCAACTTTTCAAAAGGTTTATACCAACAGCTATATACCCTGTGGTCTTGGGAACAAAATGACGTCAGAGTCTCAGTCGGGCGATGACACCAACCCTGCTAACCCTGAACCGATTCTAAGAAAGATTCCTTTAAGATGAGCTTGGGCCTAGGAAGCAATGATTCACAAGCTTAAGTTGATCCCTCAAACGATTTTGTAATCAACTGATTGATCTGACTAAAAAGTAGGTACATACTTATGTAGGTACCGTCAAGTTTAGTCAGGCGAGGAATATTTTACGTCTCGTCTATTGGAACAAAGTTCCTTTTCGGGCGGTCGAGGATGAGGGCTAGAAGAAAAAAAATTGTTACGACATATCGCTGTCTCCGGGGTATAAAAGGATAACTGCAAAAACACAACTTTACAGGAGAAGCAAAAGACATGTTTTCGTTGAACTTCACAAATTGTGCAAAATGGTGCGCATAGTTGTGCGCAAAAAATAGATGCGCAGAGTGCGAAAAGTGGTGCACAAAGTGCGCAAAGTTGTACGCAAAATGCACAAAGTGGTGCACGAAAAAAAAGATGCAGAGTGCGCAAAATGGTGCGTAAGCAAGGTTGTGCGCAAAGTGATGCACGAAAAAAAAATTATGCGCAAAGTACGCAAAGTTGTCCGCAAAGTGCGCAAAATGACAAAAAGCCAAAAATGTACAAACTTCGTTCCAACCGAGGAGTGTTCCACGACACTCACGAACTTTTTTTAAATAAATATTATAACTATGTACAAAAATCATTTTTTTATTCCAATAACTTTTGTCGTCGACTGTATTATGCTATCTTCAAAAATCTAATTTGATCTGTCAAGGTGTGTTGTTGAATCATCGAAAGACCTTGCAGGTCAAATTATTATTTGCATGTCATTTAATCTTTTTTTCTTCTTTGTATTAAAGTATGTCCTCTAAAGTAAATGATTTAAAAGTGAAGCCTTTGTATAGCCACAAATAATATTTACTTACCTACTTTCTTAAATATTTTTGATGAACTCAGTGGGATTTGCCTCAAAACATCTTTATGTTTGTAATCTCGACTTGATCAATGGATTTTTTACTAAATGTTTGCTGTATGTAGGTACCCCCTAACTAAATTAATAGTATGAGATCCGCAAGCAATGACTCATCGAACGGACGGTGAGCTCCAACGACCTCAACCGTTTGTATTCAAAGATTTTATTCAAATTTCGAACAAAAAGATTCCAAGTTCAAATTCAACATACCTAGTCTTCGATTAAAATCTTTTGGCAAAGACTAGTAGCAAAACCTACTTTTTTTTATATGTAAGTATTGATGTAATTTACTCCAGTCAGCGTCATCACCTGTGATTTTGTATATATTTTTTTGGCATAATTATATCAAAAATACTTGGAAGCACTATATCAAAGTTTAAATAACTTATGTACCTACTTACAGCCTACTTTTAGAAGGTCGACCGGTTTATGATCTAACACTTATGTAATAAATAAGACAATAGAAATAGACAAACCTTAAATTTCACCCACTGCTTTATTCATAGCCAATTATTTGAATATGCCTGCTATTGTAGACGACCTCTGTGGCGCAGCGGGCGAAGGTCTGCCTGCGACGCAGAAGGTTGCGGGTTCGATCCCCGCCGCGGGACAAATGTTTGTATGACCTACAGATATTTGTCTCGGGTCTGGGTGTTTCAATTTATAATATGTATGTATTTACAAACGAAAAGTATATAAGTAGTATATCAGTTATCTGGTTCCCATAGTACAAGCTTTGCTTAGTTTGGGGCTAGATGATGCTGTGTGAAAATGTCCAGCATTATTTATTTATTTATTATTTATTTAGGTACAACCAGAGGTTTACTGATCATGAGCCTGTTACATTACAATATTTCGTTGTATTAATATTTTGGATGCTTTACTATCGTTTGGTTGACTGTACGTACGTTTAGGCATCAACGAAACATTCCTAAAGGTATTGTGCAAAGGCAAATGCTTTTCTGGTTAAGTCACTTCATACTAGATACTTAGCAGTTATCAGCTAAATAGCTTCCGTCCTTATCTAAATAACTAAAAGGAGAAGGATGACGATAGACAGTTTTAAAGGACATTATAATAGGATTCTTCACTACCTCATTCATTTATGAAGACAGGTACAAAATCCGTTACAATATCGCTTATTTCTTTGTTCTATTCTTAAAATAGGTGTTGGTCGAATGGAGTTGTGCCTCGACTTTCAATCCGAAGGTCGTGGGTCCGAATCCCGGCCGTGCATCACAGGATTTCTCGTTTCGAAAAATGTATATGCGCTTCTGATTAAGCTGAGAGGATGGTTTAGGTACTGGGCAAGCCTATTCCATCTCAAACAATGTCCCAGGCACTACAGCGTCCCGTTAAGTGTAGGCAATGGCTGCCTCCTGACGCTGTATAAATCATCTAATATAGATGTAAAGGCCTAAGTTTTTTTCTTAAAATAACTTACTTCTAATTTTTGTTCACTTCTACTTTCTATAGTTGCTGATGCTAATCTTATTTCCAGAAAAGCTTTGTTTCATAGAATAATCAGCTTTTGAGGCTTACTATATCCGTGTTTTGAAGAAAGCTTGGAAAGAAAAATAAGCGTGAGTTTAAACTCGTTACATTAAAAAAGTAATCTGTAAATTCATAAACAGGTTAATAAGAAGCTATTTATAAACCGTCGAAGATTTTACCTTCAAGGAACATAACTTCAATTATACATGAACGAGCAAGGGAAACACAACGCCGGTAACTTTCTCAAAATGTGAATGAAGGTAAGAAATCCGCTTACAATCATGTATGGGTGAAGTGGACACTGGTCACGGTCAAAGTTGCATCGGCCACAGTGTAGAGATTACCCGTAAACTCAAAAAAATGGGATAGGAATACAAATGTATCTCTGCTTCAAAATATCAAATCTGTAATTATTTATATCAGTATTATCACTTTATTTAGCCATGCTGGAGGCCATAAGGCGGTCTAAAAACTACGTCACCAGAGTTGGCCACTGACTCATACGAACTTACTTAGGTACTTATTACTTATTTATATTAATTTCCTTCGGCAGGTATCCTGCGCTACTAGAGGCTAAGCTGTGAGCTGTTTGGGAATTTTTATTTTATACAAAAAGCAAGCTAGAGTTTCAGTTTTCTTACTGATTGATATGTATATTTTTTAAATTGCAATTTTATCCAAAATTCAGCTCTTCTGTTAGATTTACAAACAAACAGGATCACGACTGTTTTCCCGAGGTGCGGGAAACAGTGAATATGTTAAGTTATGCTACTGTTTAATTCCGTCTGCTGCGAGTCTCGCTTCGATGCCGGCAGAGGAGCCCTACTTGTGCAGCACTTCCTGCCGTGCATGCCTTCACCTGCTTAAATTACAGAAGATGCATGTAGAACGTGTGATTTGGGTAAATAGGTGAATTGAAAACAACATTAATACGTCGATAGCCGATAGGTACTTAGGTACTCACTCGTACAGGTTTTGCAAACATTAATATCGTTTTAAAAACGAAAAAGGAAAACCGACTTCAATTTTTGACTCGGCGTCAAAAATTACAAGTGAGGATGAGGTTTTTAGGAAAACACAAAAACATTATGTGAAAGCCTTCACTGATCACTGATGAATACCGAGTATTCCAAACTGAGAAAATAAATACCTACATAATACCAAAATTTTTTTCAACAACAAAACCACACAGACAGAAATCACTAAGCCATGAGCACGTGTAATTTCGCACCAAATAAGTACTTTCACTAATTTCACCCATCACAATTTTCATCACGCCGACGCTGATTGGAGCAAATCGTCAGCTCGTGATAATACGCCTCACAGCACTTGTTTTGAAAGCTCTGCATCATTTGAGGCATGACTCGACGCATCGGCCTTTTAAAGTAATTGAAGAGATGTCGTAAATAGCTTATTTTGTAAACATTAAACTGCCTGGTTAACATTTTTAATATGTGTAGTGTAATGCTAAATCTTTATCATAAACGATGATGCTCTTTATAATAGCACCCACAAATTAATCTACCTTTGTTCATTAATTATATTGGTGAAATTCCACTCAAGCAAACATGAATCATTCATGTAAAAAATAATGACTCGTTTCAAAAGTAAAGAATTTGGACTATTTCATAAAACAATGCATTTGTTTCAAACGCATCTGAATGCAGCGGTTGAGGTAATAATTCGATTCCGCGTACCCGGAGCGATAACAAGCTTACCTGGCCGAGCTTTGCCAATGCCCGTCGCTCGCTAGACTCGTATAATCCGACCACATCTGGAAGTCCGCGCTGATGCAAACCCTTCAAGTTCAAGAATTTTTGAATGAATCTTACTTACCCAGAGTAAAACTTAAAAATAGGAAGTGTCACTTTTACACACTCCTACTTACAATCTCGTAATAAATGTAATTTTCTTTAAAGGAATGCTTAGAAAGGGTCCATTAACTTTTTATGAGATGAACGGTTTTGAATACTTGGAAGGAAATAATATTACAAAACGAATTAGGTAACTAAGTGTAATCATCAACCATACCACATATCTAAACCATTATTTCTTTCTTTAAGTAAATTTTATGTTACCTACCTACTCAAAACGATTTAAGAATCAAAAGGAGAAAAAAAATAAAGATACTTACTAACTTAAAAAAATGGACTCTACAAAACCACATGGCTAAAATAAAATTATGATTCACAATTAAAAACCTGTTCTATGCCACAAGGGAAGAAGGGACCGGAAAAGGGAAAAAACTTTAACCAAGTGTTAGGTACACTTGCACCTACCTTGCCAGCTTGCACCTACCAATTTAATTTGGCAGGATAACAGGTGCCGGCGGCCGGTGGGCGGGCGCACGTGACCGGGCGACATTCGCGCGTACACCTTCGACGCCGCCGCAGTTCGAATTTGAATTAAGAACGTTGAGCCGTTCCATTATTTTTTATATTTTTGTTTTTAATGTGCCAGTGATACGAACTGCTTGAGGATTTTGTGATAGTGGTTATTTTGTGCCTGAATTTTTTGCACGTAAGTTTTTCCTCTTTTTTTCATACAAAAATATTTTATTCGCATAAGTACCTTAGTACTTTAAAACGTGCAAGGAGTTAAATAACCAGTTTTAAAAAATACCACAAATTTTCATTTATTATTGTCTTTTATAATTATATTCATAAAAAGGGGACATTTTAAGGAAAAGTTCAATAGTCTTACGAAAAGATTTCAACGGCTGGCCAGTGCTGACTCAGTGATCAAGCGTAACGTTTTCGTAACGGATTTTACAGACATTAAAACACACGTTTAAATTAAAACAATTATAATATATTCTTATGCTTCAATATAATTCTGGATAAATAAATCAATATGACTTGCCTGATCTTTGAAATTAATTCATTGTGATTAAGCTATTTTTGATCATGTTTCTTTAAACATACTTTTATTCTTCATGTACATTCAAAATGGTAGTTTTAAATAAAAATAAAATCCATTTTTAACAGGCAGTTATTAATTGACTCCACCTCACTTATTTATTCATTTAGTTAAAACATTATCAAAGAATGAAATCAAATCAAGTTTTATTCCGATAACATTTCATAAATTAAGTAACAACGTAAAATGTTTTTACATAACTTAATGATTGAAACGTGACTTTTTTTAAATTCCTTTATAATTTTTTTAGTATCGGATATCGCATTGTGTGTAGGTAATGTTTTTGTGCGTGTTATTACAACGTGAATGCTTACTTTACCTATGACGTGACTTATCATCACGGCAGACGTACCCATGTATGATGTACAAGATTTATATGATAATCAATTAAAATAACGTTCTTTTGAATGATAAACTGAATGTTACAGACCATACAATATTTATAATGTCACCAATGACATGTAAATCCTGTTCTTCCCATACACTTAACTCTTAGCATTCGTGAACTCAGTATCCGTACATTTATTCATTTAGGCATCTGGAAGATGATTCATACATACGCTAGATTTCGATTCTTCACAAATGTGTTACTTAGTCATACAATGATTATAAATAGTCAAATCTACTGATATAAATAATATTTTATATAATTAATCTCAATATAACTTCATTATACATTTTCGAAACGCTTCGCATAAAAAATAAATTTGACTGCAGTACCCAAGACTCAACAAGCATTCTCTCAAATTAAATCACTCAAGATCCTCTTAAGACGCCTCAAGGGATAGTCAGAGCTAATCCAAAGTATAAATTATGGACAAATAGCAAAAGCTGCCAAAGCGCTTGGAACAATCACCTGAGCATTTTGGCCGGCATTGGGAAAGAATGCAGAATCTATTGTTCTATTGTTACAATCTCTGTTATAATTAACTAAGTGCAGTGGAAATTAGGAGGTAAATGCTGAACAAGCCCAATGTCAGGCTTATTAACATGGTTTTGAATTTATTTCTTCTTGTTGTCGTGTCATTAGTTCAGTGCACAGAAAGAGCTCGCGCTCATTCCTCCAGCACAAAGTTTCCCAATAATACTGATTAATGAATATAACATGCAATCTAATTTGTATTATGCTATACTTCATTTCTCTCACAAAAAACTCTTTGAAATTATTAAATATTGTAAACGAAATTTAATAAATATGGTTTATTTTAGCGAAACTCACAATTGAATATTACTTCGAGTCTAAACCGGCTTTCAATAGTTGCATAGAGTTAAATGTTTCAGATCAAAAGTTAGCAATAAATTCGCAGCTGTGTAGAAATTTTGCATACAAAATCGCCTGAACGTAACATATCAATGCAAGATATCAATAAATTGAATAATTTGCTAATTTTGAATAGCTCAAGGTTACCTACTTATTTAATTACCTTATAAATCACTAGACGTAGGTATGACTTTGGCTTTGTTTTTGTGACAAAGTACAGGTAAAACCTTGTTTTTGGGTTATATTTTAGGAAAACCTTACTTCCCTACTCATACAGGGTTACTACGTTTGTCGTTACTCAGGCAGGCATCTTAGCATCTTTTAATGTATTTTTCTACACTAATATTATAAAGAGGAAACATTTGTTTGTTTGTTTGAATTGAATAGGCTCCGAAACTACTGGACCGATTTGAAAAATTCTTTCACCATTAGAATCCTACATTATCTGTGATGAACATAGGCTATAAATTATTTTCAAAAAAATTAGAGATCCTTATGAAAATTGCAATAATGTAACCAAAGGTGTAAAAATGTTGAACATAAAATTCTTCATATCGCGTGCGCTGCGAAAACTATTGATGATAGAACAAAAAAATGTTCTACAATATTAAAGAACGTATCAATATCTACAAAAAAGTCAGCGATAGCATATGTCCAACTATTGTGGTTGTGTCAGAATAACAACTTTTATAATTTAAAAAGTGAATAAAAATGACGACCAAAAGCAGACCACGTTATTCTTATTTTGGTATTTATTCTTATCCAAATAAATTCCTTCGTAGTAAAGGCTGTTTCAGTACCCGTCGATTACTTTTTGAATGATTGAAATTGGACATTTTATTCAAAAGTTATCATGAGTTTAAAAATGTAAGATACATCGCGACCACAGAATAAATATCAGTTAGTACGGTAGGACAAGTGACTGGGATTTTTAACACAGGTAACGGGATATTAACCATGATTAATACCATAGATACTATTGATCATGGCGTATGCAACTGCGCCGAAATATCGGGAAACTCAAAAAACATTAAATCATGGTAAATATCCCGTTAACTGTGTTAAAAATGTTGAAAACCATGATAGTTTAAAAAGTGTCTGGGAACTATGGAATGAATGGAAGGGAGTGGTAATATATCAATGAAATATATATGGGAGGTAGGGGAGCATTGGGCTGTAGAGAGGTTTGGACACCCCCGTGTCATGTCGGCCATAAACCATCATGCCTATCGTCAAATCGGAATTTGATCAGTTAGAATTGACCATGTATGGGGGTGGATTGGCATGATGGTGTATGGCCGGCATAACACGGGGATTTGCCGGTGGTGTCCAACCCTGCCTTACTGCCCAATACTCCCTTACCTACCTTAGACCTTACCTACATATTAACCTCTAAACTTTAAAGGATCATACATCCCTCTCCGGGATCGCCATGTTGTTATTAAATTTTTGTTAAATACCTATAATAAACCCGTGCGAAGCCGGGGCGGACAGCTAGTTATTAATAAAAATATGCTCAAACAAATGACAAAATTTAGATAAAATTTAGAACAAGGTAATAAAATGGATGAGTTTTGATTAATAAAATATTGACTTGAATTATAATCGTAAAATCAATTTACGACTCAAAACTAAATAAAACTTCGAAATTTAAATTTGAAGATTTAAAAAAAGGAAGATTGACTAATGTAATATACCAATAACGTGTCTCTACAAATTGATAGGATAATGGACGTCAAAAATGCTTTTTATAACAAAACAAAGTGTTCCCTTCTAAACTGAGTCACCCCCGGTGCTAGTTCCGGTATTGATAAAATATGAACTGCTGCCGAGGTAGTAACAAGACACGGTTACACAACTCTTCGTTTTGGGTTACACTGCGTTTTGATACAATATCACACTTCTGTTTAATCTTTACTACCTATAAGATTTGTTTGTTTGTAATCGATAAACTTTGAAACTACTTGTTTTACAGAATAGTAGTGTTTGAGTTACAAAAAAAGTACGTGAGTGTCGTGAAACACTCGGTTGGAACAAAGTTTCAACTTTGACTTTGGCATTTGTTAAATTATTTATTGTTATACTTATCCTAGAAACGCTCTTCCGTACTAACAATGTAAGAATCTATGGACTGTTTTGCAACTGCGCACTTCGCACGGTGACACTTGACATATACATGTGTCGTGGCGCAAAAATCTAACACTTTCTTTCGTCTAGCCCCTATCCGATATCGTCCGAAAAGAAACTTCGTTCCAAAATGTTGAATGGAGGGTCCTTTTAGAGCTGAGGCTTATGTTTAGAAGTGGGCTATTTATTTAAGCTGCGATGTTGATAGAATTGAAAATATGTGTATTTTTATAGGTACACTGTATTTAATTAAATATATCAATAATTTTCAGACTAATCAAGATTTTTATCGTTTTCCTCTCATAAATAACTTAATAGCACTTACTTACGTTCGCTAAATCGCTCATGACTAGACGTAACTTTCTTCTGGCATATTGTAAATTGAAAAGTGATGGATTAAAGTTAATCACCACTTAACGAAATTAAGATTAGTTTTAAATTAGTGACGACCTCTGTAGCGCAGTAGGCAAAGGCCTGCCTGCGACGCAAAATGTTGAAGGTTCGATCCCCGCCGCAGGACAAATGTTTGTTTGATCTACAGATATTTGTCTCGGGTCTGGTTTTTCTAAGTATGTGTAATATGTATGTATTTACATACAAAAAGTTTATAAGTAGTTTAACAGTCATGTAGTATCTAATTTTATGTAAGTACATATTGTAAGTAGTAGCTTAGTTTCTGTAAATAAATCTTATGTTTACCTAAAGTGTTACTTGTTTCATTCAGTTGGCTGCAAAAATTAGAATTTGAACCAGAAAAAAAAAGTATTCGTACTTAGAATTCGTAGTTTATTTTATCCCTTCTTATTGAAACTTTCGTCATGGATCCCTGACAAGGACGGCATTACGTCAACGAACGGGGTCAGAGCGAGAGGCACGCAGTATTCGGCGGTAGGAGTGGTGCGGTATGCGTTTTTGCTGTTGCATTTCTGCAGTTTTGGTTGTGGACTGTGCTATGAGCGATAGAGTTCCGATTAGCTTACTTTTTGTATAGATAGATAGATAGATAGATAGATAAAAGATTTATTTGACATACATAACATTTCAACACAGACACAAAAACAGAGACAAGTAACAAGTAGGTAGGTGCATAAGTAAAAACAAACTAGAAAATTAGAAAAAAAAATGAACGAAATTGTTACAGTAATACCACCTAATACGAGTAGTCGGGCACCTTCATAGGTGGGTGCAACAGTGGTCTGTGTGCTGTAGTGAGCCAAAAAGGCTCAGTCTCAGCTTATTGTTACTCCACGCCCGAAGGCACAAGTAACGCTGATTTTCAGACTGGACCTGAGAAAAAGTGATATCACGAACAGAAAGTAGCACAAAAAGTATGAACAGAAAAAATACGTCAAATATAAAATTAAACACGAAGCTTTTACTTAGTATAATTTTCTGATTTATAAAATATAGTCAGCATCTCACATTACGATCCTTATGGATTCCTAGATATCTTTTTAGTCTCCTAGTTAGGTGATTTCGAAAATGTTATTCAGAAAGTCCGCGTCATAAGAAAATCAAAATATATTCTTTCTTTCTTTACTGCAACTGTGGTCAATATTTAAATACTTACCAATGATTCCTCATGAACTGCTACAATTAAATCACTGTCTCCTATCTATAAGTAAAGTAAGTAAGTACTAAAAGTACCTTCATCGTGAACTAGGGCATGTCGTGCCATGGATTAGAGTAGGTTATGTAGAGCGAATAATGATACGCGTGGTTTCAATGACAATTATTTACCTCTAACTTTTAAAATTGACGTATAATTCACCCAAAGTTGCTTGTGTTTCAAAAAAATTAAGGCACTGGCAGACTAGCAGCGAGCTAGCCAATGTCTGTATGGAATATGGAAGAATAGTTTTGAGCCTTGTACTGAGCTGTAGAAGAGAATTATCAGAGAATACCAAGTCGGTACACAAGTAGACCTGGTTTTCTACCTACTTGTCTGTCTGGCTGGTGCCAGTTGGTCTGATGATATTGTAAAGGTGTCAGGAAAACTTGGGTTCGTGCCACATCAGAAGTAAGCATTCCATACTTGACAGGCTGCAAGTTCATTAGCCTATTAGAATACTAACTGCTTTCCTCACTATTTTTTCCTAAAAGCTCGCGATATACCTAATACGCGTATACATTTTTCGAACCAATCCATCCTACAGATTTAAATCTCGTGCATTAATGGGTCGATCATGGCAGTCATCTATGGACCTTGAATAGTTTCAAATCAAAGCACACTACGACTAAGACAGATCTCAGTACGCGTAAGCGGCTATATTATGTGGTATTCGATACTTGATTATGCGATGTTTCGCCGTCTCCTATGATTTGCAGCGCGCGTTAGACAAAAGCGGCGGGCGGCCTTCGCGCGACCGGTTGTTGCCGCTTACTTTCGCATTGCATGCACTTCCAGCAGACTCAATTACATCAAACTGTTCGATTTATTGAGTTCACTTGCACTTATTTTTCATGGAACTACTTGAGTTTCTCGAGGTGCTTCATAATTGAAGCTTTGTCCTCTATCCCAGCGCCAGTTGAGTTGGCCCACGAGCTTGATACCTTTGTATGAATGCATTCAAATGTACTTGAAGCGTAAGCACTCAGCATTTTAAGTCGCTTTTCTTAGTAGACCATAATAAAAAAATCTAGTAAGTACCTACTGAAATCTATTCTGCTTGGAAGATTTTAAATATCAGAACATTTTTAATACTTTATTTATTTTATTGAACCAGATTTATGAAGCATGTATATTTTCTGTTCCATTGGATTACAAATATTTATGTTCTTAATGCTCGCTCGACCACACAAGGCGACGATAAGAATGTTATTTTCTTGTAAAAGAAAGTAATTGTCGTTATTCACTACCGATGCATAATCTCACAACCGTTCTGTGAATTTATTATTGTGGGAATCGGTTCAACAAATTACATAAATGTAATATTATATTCTCCAAAAGAAAATCATCTGGTGAAAGATAGGATATCATAATATCTACATAAGGCCGCATTTCCACCTGCAAGTAAACATCCGCGAGAACTATCCGACTGTCTGTTTGACAGCAGCATACTACGAAGCTTACACTTGCAAACTACTGTCGACTAAAGACTCAGCCATTCCTCGTGGAAGTTTTCTTGCAGGTAGAGACGCGGCCTAAGCATAGCGATGAAAAGCTAATCTGTCAGCTAATAAACACGTGTAAGCATTTAAAATCTGTTGAATTATCAAGTTTCTGTGTAATGTACCTGCGCATGAGTGTACCTAAGGCGACTTTCATTAGTGACCTTCTGATGTCAAGAGTTGTACCAGGGCAGTATAAGGTTGTCCCCCCCGATGGATTCCAATCTTGACGCGATGGGGGGGCTTAGTAACCGTGGTTTGGTTGGCCCACGGTGAAGCCAAAAGGAATCCCAGGCGGGGACGCCCTGGTGGCGTCTGGCGGGTAGGGTCGCGGGTGAAGAGGCGTGTCGGTGTTTCGTTGCCGCTCGCCCTATCTCCCGCGACCCAACGGTGGCGCACCGTAAGATGCGTCGGCGGCGGGGCCGCAGTGGAAGAGGAGTGTCGGTGTTACGTTGCCGCTCTCCCTGTCCTCTGCGGCCGTTTTTGGAGGCTTCTCCACGCGCACCTCTTTAATTAGAGTGCGCAGTGGACGAAGGGAGCGAAGAGCTCTGGTGGTGAGTAGCGGACGCAAGGTGTGGGGGCACCTTCGTCCGCCTTGCACTACTCACCACTATGCGGGGCCGCCTTAAGGGCGGGGATCGCCAGAGGGGGACTGGACGTAAAGGCTGTGCCGGTTTCCCAGACCCCCTCCATTCCAGGCGACGCCGGAATGACGCTGGGTCGTTTAGTGGGTATACCGGGAGTCCCCGGGAGTCCCACATACCCCTCTCGCCCCCCGGCGGAGGGGATGCGTAATGCATTTTTCCCAGCGAGAAAAAAAAAAAAAAAAAAAAAAAGGGCAGTATAAGGTCATTCAACGTCATCTAGAACAATGTTTCATAATCTGAAGGGTTTGAGTAAAATACCTAGAATTTGTGATTTGTACAAAGACCGCGTCCCTTTTCATTAAGTCGTGAGTTTTTTCATGGGATCTACATATCGTTTTCAACGTTCCTTAAACGGCTCTGATCTAGGTCACTGCCAAATTAGATGAATATGTTTGAATATAAAAAATATAAATTCAAACAACTGCCCTATGAAATCAAAACCTCAGTTATGTAGAGGCTCATTTTAAAGATCTTGCTGAACAGAGAAGTAGATTAAACGTGTTTTTTTACTGAAATATGAATATTAAGCACCTTATTAAGATGCCGATGTCCTATAAATAAAGGTTTCCATAAAAACTGATTTATTAAATTAATTCACGTTACTTTTCCTCATCTAAAACCAATATATACGACTAGATATAATTTCCGCATTAAAATCCACACTTTATGTTATAATTAATTGTGAAATATGAGACAACGCTACCATCATTAAGCATTATGATTTGAGTATTATATCTACACGTGGAACTAGGTATATGACTACAATCATCCAACCCCTGCTAAAAAAATTATTCAAGATCAAAGATTACATAAAAAAAAATGCTTTTTTTAGCTAAACTAAGTTTTATAAAAAAAATATGTGATACAAAATTATAGATCATGCAATTATCTATAAAAATAAAATAAATAAATAAATAATGCTGGACTTTTCACACAGCATCATCTAGCCCCAAAGTAAGCTTGAGCTTGTGGTATGGGTACTAGATGACTGATAAACTACTTATATACTTTTTGTTTGTAAATACATACATATTATACATAGAAACAATATAATGAATAAATATGGTCTGAACACCTATATCCTAAGAATCATCATTTATGAGATTGAGGAGTTTTGACATTTCATTCATAATGGTGTTCCCAACGTTCGTACTAATTTTCAGCTCTCTGCGAATTTTAGCAAGCTTAAATGTCTAATTTGACCGGGGTAATATCAAAGTTTAATATAATTACTCTTTGTTCAGCTTGTTTCATAAAATGTTAACATTATTCAACTTATTACGCGCAGTGTTTCTGGGCAAACTGGCTGAAAGAATAAAGAAAAGTAAAGCCATACAATTCTGAATATAAATAAAGAATTATTTTAAGCAAAAGTATTTTAGGAAAAATTTGGTCTTAAAGCGTCCATAAGTGAACCTACCTTCTTTAATTAGTACAATTCTAAGTGTAGGTACTTCTTCAGTATTAATAGGTTTATTAGAACCATCTGACGATACGTGCGCTTAGCCAAAATCAACAAACACAGCAAATAGCTTATTTTCTGAAGATTTGGTTTTTGTCATAAATTCCATTGCTAATCCGAAACCCGTACTGGCTGGTAGGTACCTATTGATTGAGTCCACAGTTTTCAAAATAAGATTGTAGCTGAACCGGTCCCACTTTATTACACCAGCAACATAATAAAGTAGTTTTCAAGTCACATAATAAGGCCCTGGGTGACGTTGCGACACGATTCCGAACTGTCAAAAACGATACAGCACGATCTCGTGAAACGAAAATCATTGGATAATATTTGCACGTACGTGTATAAAGCCGCTTCTACACTCAATATTTGCCGATAGTATTACGTAAACAGGTTTTTTTCGGCAATCGCAGGCTACCAGTGGGTCAACAATTTGTGACGAGGACGCCTACTCGATCCATCGCTTGACATTTACGAGGAATTCAACAAGAACAAATCGTTGTGATGTAACTATGTAAAATGCGATGCCCTTGAAATTTTAGAAGAAATGTAAAAAAACTCGTTTCTGATTTTAATTAGCTTAAAAACTTGCGGGGAAAATAAATAAATCAGTTCATAAACGGTTCGTATAACACGTCACACTAATTAACTAAAGTTAATTAGCAAAAATAGTCGAAATCATTTGCCTATTACTGCATGCAATCTTTTATGAACAGATAAATCATTCAAAAATTCGTCCATCCGCGAGGAAACCGGTTATTATTAAGGCGGCGATGGGCTTGCAACCTGTCACGTATCTTCTGCAAATTGTGGGCATGTATCAAATATGTATTTGGAAATCACTCTGACTTCCCCCTTAGACAGAACTTCAAAGGATCTGAGCCTATAGGCAATGTAACAATCGATTGTCGAAAGCGAAGGTTGAAAAGTCCAATTGTATGGAAGTAATAATTCGATGTTGCCGATATGTTGATGGAAACAAACTGTACAGTACCGCTTCGGTTGGTTTCTTATTTCTCTCTATTTCCGAATACATCCAATATCATTCAAACAAAATAAAATAGATCCTATCCTTTGTAAAGAGGCAAAGTCATGAGATATACTCTAGTGAAATATTTCGCCGACTTCGCAACGATAATTATATTACGATGCATCAGCAATTAGTAAATGCATGTATTGAGTGCAGCGACGAAACTGATTACCTGCATTTTGTGGCATCACCAGCTGGTCAGTCATGCGTTACTGTGTGTACGTACCTTAACTGACACAGTTATTTAAACTGTTTTACATGGTTTTCGCCTAATTTTAGATTCTAATTACTTTTTAAACAGCAATAAGTGGTCAACCAAACAATGTTAATGCTTTGATGCATTGGTTTAGACATTTTCCTAAATACCTGGTTTTGTAACGTGGCAATATAGTAATAATTTCTACAATTACATGGGGATACCTAGTTAATTTTTACATAACCTATTGTTTTTATTGTGATATAGCTACAAATTAGTGTAGTAATAAAATAAATAGTTATACTTATCAGTGTGTCCATATGGATGAATCAGCTCGCGTTATCAAGGTAGCATACTGCATAATAATAGGACATAAATAAAGTAGTACTTTTTATATCTAATAATAAGTATAAAAATTAAAAGTAATAATAAAATATAATATGTTCTTAAATTTGAAAAATACCTCATTATGTGGAATCATATGCTCGTTTGGTTGCCTTATTAGAACCAGTTATATCTTAAGGTACGTAAGTGTCACCTTCAATGTTCCCAAACCAGTTAAAAAGTAGCCTTTAAATGAACGCAGGTCGTTAGCTTTTTGTACTCTGCCCTTTATATTAGAATTTTGGATTTCCAAATTTAATTATTAATTTTCTTCATTCTTTATTCTTTATTGCACAAAGAAATGAAATACATAAAAACATAAAATAGAGAGTAATGGCAGAAGCGAGAGTGGCGAATAAAGTCTTTTGACCCCTACATGAAACTGAATCGATTAGCATTTTTTTTTCTTTGGCATTTTTGTCGCTGACTGTACATTTTTTTTTTATCTGTGAATGCAGTTTAAAATATCTTCAAAAGTTAAGAGCGTTTTCTGTAGCTACAACGTTTAAGGTTGCCCTCCATCGCCCATCTCAAAAATCCACCCTGTACAGAAAGGTCTACCTAGAAGGTATCTTTGACTTTACGCTCGAAAATGAATAGTAATGATTTAATTTGAATCTCTACCATTTTCTTTTCACCTCTAATTTTTTTTTTGTAGTTTTTTTTTCAAAACTTTCATGCCTTTCGGAGGGCGCTTTACAAGGGAACCGTACATTTACAAAAGATACTCAACTTTAAAGATTGTTCAGACCTTACCGTGTATGTGGTGTGTATTTTTTTCTTTTTTTTTCTATGTTTGTATTGTATAGTATGTACAGTCAGCAACGAAAGTCGATTAACATTTTATGTTTCACACATCTGAATATTTCCGAAATACGTAATAACATTTTTAGAGAAGATAAAGTCTTGGTTCATAATAATTTCCCGAGAAAAGTTAATTTTTTCTTGGTTATCGAAAAAAAAAGCCATTTTAAAAAGTCCCACTGTTCATCGACTTTCGTTGCTGACTGTACCTATGTAATATAAATATTTTATCTTAATTGCACCGTTAAAAAGTAAATATAGATGGGAAGTTGTGTATAAGTATTTCATTATGATGACTACAAGGTCATGAAATATTATACTCTTTGTTAGTAAACTATTACCTACTAGTTTCGTTGCAGCGTCATATTTATATGCATTTACTACATAGAAATGAAATGAAATGAATGTTTATTCAGAAGAACTAAGACTAAGCACTAGTAGAACTACAGAACGAACTATTTCACGATGGTTTAAAATTTACCAGATTTAGACCTTGTCCTAAATGCCCCCCCTTGACATATCAGTTTACTTTTAAAACCTGTTATGGATTTCATGCCATTTCAATTAGAAAAGAGCAGACCCATTTATCATTAAAAAAAATAAAAAAATACGGAAGGATGTAACATTATAATATCAGGAGCCGAACCATATACAGTTTGGGTGCTATACAGTTTAGGTTCCTAATCTGTTTTGCAAAGTGACGGTTTTCACAGAAAAGTAAACTAACTCAACAAAAAAACAGGTTTACGACTGTATCCCCAAGGTGCGGTAGACATTCTCTCAGATCTTACTTATTCCAGATCCTTTGAAGATGTCTAAGGGAGGTAGTCAGAGGCATGTCCAAACACATATTTGATACATGCCCACATCTTGCAGATGCGATTTCAACACAAACTATATCGTATCGCACGGTAATTTTTCACGTGTTTTCACGCTCATCGTATGATCTGTCATAGTTAGCGCGACCCTCGTAGGCACGTTCAATGTGCGGGGCTTAGCAAATCGTACGAAAAATCGCATCGTGTAAATGCACCTTTACTTAGTTGCTTCTAAAATTCAAGAAAAAACTCAAAAATTGCTTTCAAAAGCTTTGAAATATTCAGAAAATGAAGCAAAATTTGATGAGCTTCTGATACCATATAATACCAGAACAAGGTTACATTTAAAATTTAAATAATTAATAAATTAAGATAATTCTTGCATTAATCGGTGTTAAAATCTTCGTAAACAATTAATTATGTTTTATTTTGTTATTAACATATACTTTTTTTATTTCAGATTGAAGTATAACTGGCTGACAAAAGTAAAATGTAAAACGTTTGGTCAAATAGCAGTGTATTGATTTATCTTTTTAAATCTACAAACTGGTGTTTGCTCAATCAGCTAGTGCAGTGGTAGTGTCCCGGATTCGGACGTCGTTTTCCTCACTCGGCTGTATTGCCTTGGTAAGTTACGTTTATTTTGCCAACCTAGAAGAAAAAGTAGAACATTGCTTATTTTGTTACTTACATCAATGTTGTTGAGATTTCTATCAAGATTTTGATCATACCACGCATGTCTCTAATCTCACCTATTTAGGTACCCCTTCAAGATTAAAACCTATGGCTACTGCAGAGGGTTATGTTTCGCGAGTTTTTTGTAATTATGTAATTTTACTAAAGTCGTAGGTACAACACTCCTGCTACTGAGTGCAAGTAACACTGCACGAAGGAACCCTTAGTGATAATCGTTTATTACCTCATCATCATCAGCCTATGGCAGTCCACTGCTGGACATAGGCCTCTCCTAGTGAGCGCCATTGCGCCCTGTCCTCAGCTCGACACATCCAGCTTCTGCCGGCAGCCTTTCGTTTATTACCTAGGCATTTATTTTTACTTAGTTTTTCTTAATTTGTGATAAAAACATACCAAGGTCATAGTGTTAGATATTAACTAGAGCATTACGTATATTTTAACGACCAAATGATTTCGCAGAATCAATTGCTGACCAACAAAAACGATAAAACTGTAGATGCAAAATTACAAAAGACCATTATAACTTCTAACACACTAAAAATAATAATCTATAGCAATGTTTCTTTACAAGAAATGAAATTCGGGTTTTACTGTTCCAAAGTTTCTTATGATGGTAATTATTTTCTTCTAACAATTTTTTCCCACAACGTATCATAAGTGACGCTTAAAACTCGCGAAGAGGATCGCAAAAAGAATGTGACTACGTTCCCAGAACGGCACGATCATGGGTGATCATAAAATGCTTAAGATGGCGCCATAGATACTATGTATACAGATATCAGTCAGGTTTTAAACCCAAAACAACTATCTCAGATGACTCTTCACAAAACGTACCTATGCTTCCGATCGTCACAACCACAACCAATCTGATAATGCCATATTTCATAGAGCAACAGTACTTAAAAGTTTTTTTTGTTATTATAATAATTAATTTAACATTCTGTTATGATCGCCAGTCATCCAACTCAAAATTGTTTAAAATTATAAGTATTGTTTAAACAAACGGAAGCCATGATTCACACCCAGAAACTGGTAATATTTACACAGTTATTCAGTTATATGCGTATTAGGTACCTACGATTAAATACTGTTATTTATTATTTAATAACTTTATTGCAAATTGGTAGATAATACGTATAAGTTTTTTGAAGTGTAAAGTATAAGCTTTGCTTGTGGAATCTTCCACCAACATTGCGTCTTTAAATGTTCTAGTCTCTAGTATCCAACTCTCTCTGACAATATTTTTGAAAACAGAACAGTCTCGTTGACAGCTTTAGTTTTCCCGCGCTCGCTATATGACAGGAAATAACGTCACTGTCAGCTGTCACGGTGATGGGGCGATTTCGCCATCAGATGTGATTACTGGTGGAATATTGCCCTTGTCTACTACAGTCAAGGTCATGGTCATGTCACAGATATATTTCATGCTTAATTAGCCTGGGACGTAGAGTGGAACCTGCAGAATAAATGGTTGTTTATATAAACACGCAATTTACGGTCCTGTAACGCATTTAAAAAGCAGTTATTGCATCATCTTCACGCGCCAATTGGCTCTTTGCGATCTTGCGTTCAAAAAGTTCGTATTTGTCAAATTCAAAATTCGAATTTCATAAAAAAGGAGTGATATGGTTATGAAATCGAATACGAGCAAACGCAATAACTTTAAGCAACATTAAATATGTACATAATCGGATAAAATATACCCTTCTATTTGTACCTATATCTGACGCAAATGCCTTCAGCCTCGGCCACAATATCTGTCACGTTCGATGACGTCACGCAGGTGTGATGTCCGCCCGAATGCAGAAGGTGAATGCATAATGCAGGTTCACGCAGGTCCGAGGGAAAGTAAGGGAGTTCCGCCATTAAACGGACTTGTTCCTTATGTGGTGCTTGGCACTTGCCTTGATATCATTGAAGGAAATGGAAAAGCTGCCCTCTAAGGATATATCAATTAGATACAAGACTTATGTGTTAATCGAAATAAACATACTGAATGTAGTAGAACTTGTTGATGCCTGGCAGTCAAAAACTTGAGAAATTAAAATGTTCGATTCCGACGGGATTCGAACCCGCAACGATCAGACGATCCTCCTAAAGCCGGAGTACCTTACCATTCGGCCACAGAATCCATGTCGTAACAATCGAAATGTTCTATAGCTCATATTTTATCGGTTAAAGCACCGGAAAAAAGAAATGAAGCTCAATGAAATACCTAAGTGTGGTTTAACACTATTAAAAATATAAGTCAGAAAATTACTTGGTAAATCATGTGCTCTAAATGGTAAAGAATAAGATTGCAAAGAAACAACTCAGTTTTACCAGACCACGATGGATTTGACCTATAAAATAAGATTTGTTATTAAATGTCCCCTAAACACATCTCCAATGGATCGGGAATGTCTGAAGAGAAAACCGTTTTGTAGTGATTCGGTTTTGTCTATACAAGCTGTTAGCTAGACGTGAGAAGTTTCAGTTGCGCTTGGCAGGATCGATGGAAAGCCAAAACGACCCGCTTCCAAACCGAACCTGTTCCTTTACATAAGCAGCTCTCTGTACTTATCGACACCAGTACATCGCAAATTGACAATTGAAGATTATGCGTGAGTGCGAAACAAGCGAAAGTTTTTATGTCGGTTTTAATCGTTTTCGGACGATTTTGAATCGTCTCATTATTTGATTATGAGTAGTAAGTAGCTGTTAAAAGAATTGAGTAGAATTTCAAAGAAATGCTCTTAGAGTAAAAGCTACCAACTCTGCTGGTCGATTTTAAGACGCTTAGGCCTCCACCCTGATTAAAAAGGATCGAAATATTAATGGACGGGTGTGTCCATTAACTAAAAACTGCTGTCATCTTCGCATATTGAATGAAAAATGGCAAGTATAACCCCATTTCGTAGTAAAGATGGAGACTTATGAACAAAAAAGAATGCTTACAAAATAACTGAAAAGATTATGAGCACTTAACTCGAAGAAAAAGAGCTATAAAAACATATTTTCTAAAAAGTGAGAACCTGAACCATAGCATCACTAATCGGACGAGACGCTAAGTTCACAGCACATCGGCAAAAACTGCAGGCAACGACCGCCATTAAACCTAGAAGCTGAATTCTACTGGAAATTACGAAATAATTGTATAATAATTCTGTGCTTTTTCACTAGAACCATAATAACAGCTCCTAGTAATTGCTGAATGCTTTTTTTATACAACATGAATGAGTGGTTTAAATTATCTAACTGAGATAGATTAGATAACTGGCAAAGATAGATATTTTTAGAGGAACTTACATGTTTCGACTATAATTTTTAAAACAGCTTTTTTTGTTACAATTTTCCACCACGAAAATGATTTGCAATACAGCAGTCAGTTATTCCGTAAACATAGGAGTTCTAACAGATCTCATAAACAATCTCGGGATTTTAATCACAAATTTGTCTGAGCAGCTTATTCTCGACTGTTGAGACTCACATTCAACATTCCTACCGAAGTTACAAAATATTATATATTAAGTATATTATCTTCATCGTCATTTCGATAAAAACTGGAATTTCAAGTAAAGTCGACTCGGATACCAGGACATCAGAAAGTTGAAGTAGTGGTCATGCCGAATATGGCGAAGGCTGCTTTCGCGGGCCAAGCCGTCTGAAGTGGCAAGCATGTGTTGGAAAAGTGTGAAAAAACATGTACTGCTCAAAAAGTTTGCATATAGGCACTATAAAAAAGTTAGTAGAGAACTCATCATCGTAATCTACGATTTAAAATTCCAATTTCAAAAATATTATTGAATATGTTAGAATTTCAGAATTCGAAATTTAAATGAATATTATGTTGTTGCTTAGTATGAAAAAATAAATCTTAGGCATAGGTTGCCTCCTGACGCTGTATAAATCATCTAATATAGACATTTTTTTAAGTAACATTTTTTTAGTATGAAACAAGGCACTTGTCCCAGAAACTTGTCTAGTTTTTGTACAGCATTGGTAAGTGTTGCACAATCTATTGGAGGTAGAATCGAAAGGCTTTGCGCGCTAAAATCTAAAGCGCAAAGATATTGACCGTGTTGCTATATTCTAAAGTTTGCCCCTTTGTTGCAATAAGTTGGTACCTAAGAATGGCACAAGAAAACAAAATCTATCGATTCTTTTGTAACTATATTTGAAGAAATAGAGTCGCAAGCGTTTCAAACATGACAAAACGAATGCTAGCCTTTGTCATATAGGACAATCGTGAGTGAATCTTTAGCGAATTTCACTGAAAAGTCCAACATTACAAAAATGTTAGTGAAATCAGTCGCTCGTGATACCTTGATCAATGTCGAAACTGTTAGGTAATATCAATTATCATGTAGATATTATATTTGCTTACTTATTACGATGTCTATGTAAATATTACAATCTAGGACTCAAAAACTTAGGCCTTTACATCTATATTAGATGATTTATACAGCGTCAGGAGGCAACCTATGCCTACACTTACCGGGACGCTGTAGTCCCTGGGACATTGTTTGAGATGATGGACTCAAATGATATAATAATTTAGTAATAATTTATTTGTTTCCAACAGCAGATACAAAGTAAAGAAACATATATAGAGGTCTTAAAATAGAGTAAAATAGGCTTAGGTACCTAATAATTTACGCTAACTTTGGTCGCCACACTAGGATTGTTGACTTATAATTAATATTATCAATAAATAACTATTATGACTATTATGATACCCTGTGTCGTGATGAAATTTTACATTTATACAAAGAGTATCGTTGTTAAATGGAAGGTATCAAATGATTTGTGTGTGTGTAGGTGAGTATAAGCGAGTGTGTGTACCTATATGTATGCGAGTGAAAGTGTGTATGTGTAAGTGAGTAGGATATATGTGTGTGTGAATGAGCGTGCGTGAACATTTATTTATACACATTACTGACATCTTAGCATTTGATCTGGAGCCAGTGATGCTAGCCGATGTTTGGAGTTTTCAATCACAATAATGTGTGCATCTAGAAACAATTTGAAACCTATTCACAAACTGATAATTCTAAGCTCTCAGCTTCTAATCAGGTAATATATGCGGTTACCGGTCCAAACCAAACCAAACCAAACCTCATTAGTAGGCTTTAACTAAAAGCTATCGTAAACAGCAGTTGTGTTGGTGTAATCAGGCTCATTCTGTTCCGTAAATATACCGGGTCGTCTTGCCGTTTCTAATGCCTTACCGAGTACATAGCCAGCAATTAAATAGCATTTCGATAGCTTTACTTAGCAATGTTTGTAACAAATATTACGCAACATCCTACATCGAGATGAGTAGGTATTTTGTCTCTACTTAGGATATACGTTAAATCGTTTGGTTCCTAATGATAAGTGATTCTTCAGGTTTAGATAAATTATATTATTACTCGGAGTTTAATTAAATAGCGGTCTTTTATCTACAGTGGGTGAGCTAAGTCATGCTAAGCAACGTGTCAGTTAAGATTTGATCTAAAATGTATTATGAACCTGTAGCTTTCGTCGTAACAAATAGCTACATTCTCTCTAATCAGCTTCTAACACGCTATAAAGTGTAGATAAGGAAATTGATCCATTTACTGATACAAAGCTTTCTACGAGTATACACACAAAGGAGCTACAAGTATTATGTAATAGAACATTTTCGAATGGACGAGTAAATAAAAATAAAACAGGATCATTTACTGAGCATTCACTTATAAAATGTTGAGTGCCAACCCATTCACTGTTTTATATTTTTAAATAACAATTTGGTATCGGACGATGGGCACAACCGATTGGTATCTTCAAACTACAAAACTAACACGGAAGACTCCAGCAAGTCATCATTATCTTAAAGGCCTGCACTTCTATTTCTCAGATGAGACACATGGATATTTCCAACCAAGTTAAAATTTTTACCAATGGACATTCAAACATATCCATTCCGTCCCGATCTGCGTAGGCCTTACAATGACTTTTGGATACAATAATGGACTTATCCTTCCAGCTACATATACAACAAGGAACCTAACCTAAAAAACCATAACAATCCATTTCTGCGTAGGTACGTTGACACTAGACAATTAACCGTCTGATCTATTAACGCAAATACTGGCAGGATTTCCCATTCGCACGGAGTTCTTGAAAATAAATGAGAACAATAAAGTTTACGACACAAACGTTTAAAATATAAGGTTTTATTTCAATTGAATGAGGAAGCAGGATGTTGTGCATCCTATGTTTGTTAACAAGATTCTGAGCCATCAGTGCCTCTTAAATATGTAAGATAATCATCGATATTTGGTAAAACGTATTTGGTCTAACCCGCATTATGTGACAATCGGAGCTTTTCTTATCATGAAACAAAGGCACAAAACGCAAATCTTTTCAAATTCCGAGAATGAAGCCCCAAAATAATCGAAAAACTGAATTTCAGCATCGTACTCGAACCATACACTTTAAAGAAGCGTATCACGCCAGGTGTCGTCTCAATAACCACTACAAGTATCAATATTTATGAGCACTTACATTATTTGCCGTAACAGCCGTAGCTTTTAGAACCTTAACATAACCAAATCCATTTTAATGTCTTGGTAGCCACATGTCATTTGGTCTATCGGTCAGATATTGAATAATATCCACTCGCAATGTTTGTCCGTTTGCTCTCACGTGATGTAACGATAAGTGAACTTTCACACACTCTGTGATTCGAAGATGCACAAATGGGGCCGAAGATGAGGCGATTGAAATGTCATTTTTATGTAACGAGCTTGTTGTTTGTCGGAAATGAGTACGACGTCTGAACTCTGAAAATATCTTAGAAAATGCTATAACTCAGCCCTATGATGAATATTGTAGTGAGGCCTATTTTTGACCATTTTATTAAATAGTTGAGAGTTAAACATAAATATGGTATACTGGTAAAAACCTGTTTTTAGGTTATGATTATTCAATGATGACTAATGAGTTGTTTCTGCTTCCTGGCTACATCATGTAACTTCTCACGAACACTTTTAGAAAGTTACTGAAAACGAGACGCTTCAATGCGAACATCTCACATGAACAATGCCAAATTGAGCTTCCCAAAGCCTGCACAACACCTTGCACCGTAAATTGGACCTTGTAAAGCAAGCTATAAGAAAGCAAATCAAATGTCTAAAGTAATTGCTACACGGCCGAATAGAAGCAAACCAGTTAGTGTAGTGGATAGTGGACGCTTTGTGTGTCTGTAACTGTAAGGTTAGTGTTGGCATCTGAACTGATGAAGGGTCGGTGACCGTTACACTTATACTGTCAATTTGTGTGCAAAAACTAGATAGGCTTTCAATTAAACGGTACTACCTTTTGGGTTTATTTGTACAGACTACTTCGGTATTTCCTTTTTGAAGTCTCACCTACTTTTATTTACCTACACAGTTATTTGCACTTCACACAAATTAATATGGTAGTCAGTGAACACAAATAAAACATGGCAAACTGAGCCTTGATGGACGGAGTTACCAACTAAGCTGCAAGCTAGGAATCCAAAGATCCAGGAAATAAGGCTGTTTTTTTAAATGCAATAGTATACGTCATAAATGTTCGCAAATCAGTGACAGAGTTCCATTTGCTACTGCCTAAGTAGTGCCTAAGTAACTAGTTTTTTTAATTTTACATTAGAAACCTCATTTCAAAATTCAAAAGAAGAAGAGATTATAAAAATATTAAGACCTTCATAATTTTGGTTATTATTATAATCATAAGACTTCCTTCCAAACCCTAAAAAGTTTATTCTCTTTTAAATATTGAATCATTATTTTAGATAATTGCCTCAATGATCTTAAATACAGGATACTCTGTGTCGTTAGCGCATGGCATTGAGTTCTAGGCATAATTTGATAGCCAAGGCTAGAGCAATTTTTGTAAACCGATGAAATGGTGATTTATCATTACTGATGCACTTGTGTAGCGTGCTCAGTTGTTCTTGATAGATTAAGCTAAGCGACGTTAAATTATCTGCATGAGCTTCAACCGTCGCTAAGCAATGGAAGTCTTCTTCTTCTAAAACTGTGGTTCGTATACTACAGACTGACTATCCTGAGGAAGTTTTTAGTCATGGCTTAACGGTTATATTCGGAACTGTCAATTTAAGACACGCATATAACTGCATAGAACGTCGATTCCTATCAATCACAGCGCTTAGTAATTTGCATTTCAGTTATGATATTTGTACAATATTCTATAAATAAATAAATAAATAAATAAATAAATAAATAAATAAATAACGCTGGACTTTTCACACAGCATCATCTAGCCCCAAAGTAAGCAGAGCTTGTGTTATGGGTACTCGAATGACTGATAAACTACTTATATACTTTTTGTTTGTAAATACATACATAACCTATAACTATCTATATAACCTTGAATTTATGGCATCAGCATGAAAGCTGTCCACCAGCAGACTGTACACTGTATGACACACAAGATAATTTATACACTCGCAACTCATAATTGCGGATTTACATAATGATCAAATAAACATTACGTTTTTTGCGTTGCATTGGCAAAGGCTTTGTAATAACGCTAAAAAGCAACAAACTATGCCATTTCGACACTGCTTGGACCTATTAATTGCGCGCAAGGCTAACCACGCTTTGACCAAATATGAAATGTTTGCTTTTGAAGTGGATTGCACCTACTTCACTTGGGTGTCTCGAGACTTATTCAAAAGCAACTCAGATACTCATTGACTTACAAATTGGTGTGGTTCGAGATTTTTTTCAATGTTTAGTGCCAGCTTGGGATATTTATTATGTGGGCTACAATGAGGTTATACTGAGAATCAATAACAGCAGATATCTTTGATTTAATAAAATTACTTCCAAAGTGATGCATCCATACCTTCAGTATTAACTAACTTTTTTGATCGCGTGCCATACAAACATAATTTCTATAATAAATATCTATAAGCGCGTGATGGCGAACGATAGAACACTCTCGCCGTCATACGGCAAGCAGAGAGGAAGAAGAAGAGATTATAAAAATATTAAGACCTAAATTTGATTTTTCATTGGAAACTACGTAGTTATAACGACGAGACTTTATAGTAGGTACCACAGCCGAGTAAAAACGTTGCATCCAAATGACACAAAGTTATTTTCTTTCCATTCGAACCACTTTTCTGTCGACAACCTTTAACTTTACTTTAACTTTATAACTTTATTGGAACAAATAAACAATAGGTATATAAACATAGAAAGTGGATGATATCTTCAGAAGTATAAACCTGTGTCGCAAATATCAACGCCCTCCTCCGAGATACAGAGTTCCATAATATTAACAGAAAAATGTGTGTGTGTGTGTGTGTGTGTGTGTGTGTGTGTGTGTGTGTGTGTGTGTGTGTGTGTGAGTATGTGTGTAAGTTTGTGCGTTTCTGTATGTGTGTTAGTTACTTAAGCGGAACCAGTAGGTCTTCCGTATTTGAATAAGTTAGTAACTGAAGCCATTCATGGGTTTTAGTTTAACATTTTTGCAAAGTTAGGGGATATAATTATGTTTAACCGTTGATTTATTTATAGAAAAAAACTTAGAAAATAATAATACCGACCCGCAATTTTAGTTCGTCGGCAAACAATCTTGCAGACTTTAGCCACCCCAAGCTCTTATGAAGTATGAGATAACTGACTGGCCCATCGCATAGAATACAGTCTTCATGCATTGAATGTCCACGAAATCCCTACGGCTTTTGAAGACAAAAATTAGTCTTCGTACGCGTGACACACCTTGTCGTACTCGTAAGCTCTGGCGTTACTCAGGGCCGTCTGGCACCCACACGTCACTTTCGATTTCAACAGAGCGATTTAATTAAGAGCATTTACACCGCTATCTACAAGCCTTGCAGGTTGATAAGCTTGTTAGTAGATAAAACGTATTATTACACATTTCTTCAACAAGGCTAAAAAGTGACTAATGAAAAAAAAATCAGATATTGTTATATTTCTAGTAGATCATAAACTACGGACATTATAAATGACACAATATAAGATGGACTTCTTTCAAAAAACTAAGCTAATTAATTAAACGAGAAAAAACTCTTGGTTAAAATATTTTTCTCTTCATTAAATTGATCTCACCTACCCATCATGTTTACAATCACATTAAACTTAAAGCTTCCCCATCGTAATGTGAAAGTAAGAAATAATCCTCACATTAAGCAGTTTAATTTACCTACTCAATTACACAATATTGCGTAACCGTGCAGCATTCCGTTTCAGAGACCTTTAACACAAACATATTATTGGATCGCCTTCACCGCCTCGGGACACTTGCCACTTGCTAGCAACTTGTTCCAGTAAGTAATTAAATCTCCCCTTTATCTACTAGCTTCTAGTAGTTCCACTTAGGTAGCAACATTAAAAAAACAATTAGTGAGTACCTACTTCGCAGTGGTTTATCAGATACCTGACATTTACTCGGTCCAGCCACTCAACCAATGTAAACACAGCATACAGTGAATGCAAATACTTGCATTCATATGTTACGCGTGCTAATTGCTAATAATTAAATCGTCATTATTACGATTGGTTATACGGGTTAGCAATAACCGTTCAGCACATCCGCTTGCACCGGAAGTAACGGTGCCATCGACGCATGCGCATGTCTTGAAGTATGAGGCTGTCACTAGATAAAAATGAGCTTTATGGTAATATTTTATTTCGTAATAACATTTTGTATTAAACTCAGGTACATTATTATTTGTGATTTTATAAATCTCTAGGAAGCCATTTTCACTTTCGATAATACTTTGTTCAAAGCTCCGGAAATTCTTTTGTTGAATTTTTCAATGATCACTCTCAATTTACGTCATTTACGTTTAAGATTATCCTCGATCGCTGATTCTCAAAATTTTCCTTAATTATCTTTTATAATTCCATCATAAGTTTATCAGCAAAAACACAAAACAATCAATTTCTTCCTTGTTTAATCATTTCATGGTACTTTGGAAATCCCGTCTTACCATACATGTATAAACCTTTTAGAATTTTAAGATGACTCATTATTGCCTACTTTAGTTTGTAATAAGTCGTACGAACTCGCTCCAATGCCAAGTAAAAGTAGGAATAACCTTATAAAACCGGCCAAGTTTGATAAGCATATACATGAAGGCTAAGGAAAATCAACCCTGCTTAACTTACTTTGGGGATAAAGTCGTCGTCCTGTTTAGTTTGTTATTTAACGATACTACGAACAATGGTCTGTAGATCACTTTAATCGATTTTAGAAATGCACGACATAACAATAAATCAATTCATTTATTTTTATTGTAATTATACATAAACCTATATTTCATTCACTAGCATTGTAGTAGCACGTGTTTTCGGCCCTAAGCTTGAATCTGGGTTCCACCAGCAAACAGTTTTTTTAGAGTAGAATAAGAATTGACATTTTGAAAACATTATTGGTGCTCTCTGTAAAAAATAAACTAAAATAAAATGAGTTTTTGAAAGATATCCTTTGTCCACACCTTTTTCCAATTATCTCAGGAACAGCACAATATTTAAAAGTTACCTTCTTAAGCGCTATTAACACGATACCATTCTCGCATACCATTCTTGTATACCTACTCAAACTCAACTGAGCAAGAGGCAAGAATGGTATGCGAGAATGGTATCGTGTAAAAGGCGTTTTAGCCTTCCTGGTGCCCTCTTAACTTATGTTTAAGTCATCTCAATTGCAGCTTGACAATAGTAATGTATGCAAGTTAACCTTCCTATTGTGTCACGGAGAGAAGGAATGCAAGTCGCACCTAAATTCTTGGGCGGTGACACGCTATCAATTCATTTCTGTAATAAAATGCCTGTTTTGGTAAGATACTTGCATAAAACACTGCATTTTCTGTTAAAAATGCAAGTTTATAGAGAAAGTTTCGCAAGACCTGATGCTCTGTTAAGGCTGAAAAGGAATGACGGAATAGGATCGGGTTCACTACTTAAGATTGAGTAGGTACCTATTGGTTTTTATTATTCTGGGTGAAAAATTATGGGACCACAAACGCTATTCAAACTCAAATAGTACTCGTACCTAGTTATGCTAAAGCTTTGCCTAATTTGATATTGTACCTATTCCGACTGTGTAAGTCGTCACCTAAATAACTGAAAAGTAGTTTGAATATAAAATGTTTTACCTCTAAAAAATATTTATTTATTTATATTTAAGAGACTTCAAAGCTTTGTTATTCGTAAAGTCATACAGCTACCAGCTGGCAAAGTGGTATGTGGTTTCTGACTTGTCCTTGTAAATTCCACACAGTCGGCTCATGCACCGATCACAATTGATAATGAATAAACTTAAAGGTATAATGAAGTACTAGCTAGTGAATTAAGTTAATGCAAATATTCGCTTAATTTACGGCATAATATTAGCTACCGCAGGTGCTCCATTCCATTGTTATATTAGAAGTGAGCGGTCCTGATTCGTTTTGCTTAGCGTCCTTTACTTTGATATCCTTGAAGTGGTTGTTCGAAAAAATTTTTTTTTATCTAAATTGTGAACTATTAGCCTTATTTTCGATGAAAAGACAAAGAAAATAATGATCAAACATTTTCAAGATCAAAACTGAAATAAGGGAAAAAAGGAAAAAATCTTAATTTGTACGCTCCCCACAGTGAGATCATGAAAATCGTGACTAAAAATAATGACAAAAAGACTTCCTCCATTCCAAACCTAATCCAGTCAATGACAAAGTTGATAAAAAAAATCCGCTCAATTGTGAACTTATTATATTACCATTGACATTCCAATCAACCTTAGAAATAAACAAAGAAAACAATTATCAAGAGTTATGGAATCAGAAAAGGAAAACCACTTTATAAAATCACAAAGAGATTAGTAATATTTCCTCCGTCATCATCATAATCGTCATTGGAAATATATAGGGTAAATTGGACATTTTCCTTCAATAGTTCTTGTGAATAGGTAAGTCTTGTAATAAGGGGGTGAAACAATATTAGTGCATTAGCATTAGCTATAGCGGTATACATAAACACAAGTAAAAAGCTCTTTAATGTCATCAATTATATATTACATTAATTTGGTTTTATTTGCTCTAATTTCTTCTTCTTCTTATTACGTAGTTGTGACAAACCCTAAGTACCTACTTATCATTAGGACAGAATGACACGTTTGTATGAAACGAATAACCAAGATTTTCACTTATCCTTACGCACGTTCAGAGGTCAACAGCAAACAACAGTAAAATTGCTCAAATACTCAAACTGAAGCTAAGACGAAAACCGTGTAGGCGCACAACTGTTCTTTAACCAAGTCAGCATTGGTCACTGACCATTTACCGTTAGGCACATCCTAGGCAAACCATTTCCGTCTACGTGCGTAATGAAGATAATCAATCATCATTTCGGTACCAAAACAATCGCGCTTCTATTGTAATTTACGCTTGATTGAATAGGTATCTTGATTTGACTCATCTTTAGAAAGTTTCTAGGTGTAATAAAATAATACTTATTTTTATCTTGGACCCACAAACAGATTGGATGCAATAATTGATCCATGCTCACATACAGTGTCACTTAGCATACCGATCACAGTCTCATAAGAAATCGTATCGTATCATTTAGGAGATACAAGGCAAAAGACAAAAACACACACACACAGACAGACACGTCAAGCTTTATTACAACCTTCTGTTTGCGTCGTGGGTTAAAAATTTTAATTGGTTAGACACAGACATTTCATTTATCAAACATTACTTTAGAGCATGTAGAGTTATTATGTAATACAAGTGTAATCAATAGGAAAACTACAGATTATGTATTAAGGGTATTTACATAAACCAAAGTAAGTTCGCAGACAATTAGCGTAGGTATCGTATTACCATAATTACTTATTAGGTATTTATGTATGTGTGCACTAAGTAGTTGGAAACTTATAATCATAAGCGCATGGCTATTACGTGGTAGGTATGTCTATTAGACAACACTTAGCTCGTTACTTACATTTGGTCTAACCATTATTCATTTGGATGTAGGTTTGCCGACATCATCCAATGGTTATGGCCACAATAAGAACAATATAAATATAAAATTAACTGCAGAAACAGATTTTTCAAGCTAACTAGGACCAACGGTTTTATCCGTGGTTAAAATTATTGTAAAAGTATTTGTTGTGTTTATAATTGTGCATTTACTCATTGGTTATAATAAATAATCGTTGAACAAGATTAGCGCTACAATTCCGTGGCACGAGCGCTCAAAGTCGCAACGAGGCCGCCGCGTCACGACTGCGAGGGCGGATTGACTAACACTTGGACATTCCTTCACCTGGTGACTGCTTTGAGTATAGAATAAATTAAAAATAGTTTAAATTTTAAAGAAATAAAGAGTGTAAAACAAAAATAGAGTACTAGCATCCACAGCTTCATTCGAGTCACAACGTCATACAGACACAATCACAATCAACTCCCAAAGGGGTAAGCAAATATATATACCACTGATTTACAATTTCTACTATCTTCAAACATTATTTCCTCATTCCTTCCATACTTTCATACAAGTATACAACTACATTTAAACCAAACCAGCAAACTCACGCATTACTAGCCCGCACGCTACATTCATTAGCTAGATTGTTACATCTTCACACCGACTACAATTACAAGCCTATAATTTCGTAATGCTAAATGAATTCATAAGCCCTCATGAGGATTTCAATCTTGTGGGCTTCATAATGTAGCGAGGCGTGAACACAACATTACTAGGTCCCACGCACACGGTACTAAGGTCTTGTTTACACATTGCGTATAAAAAAGTCCCTGACACCATGAGATGAAGATTGAACCATCATTGACGATTCCAAACAAATTCGTCATAGAGCAGTGGTCAACTCTTGTAAAAGAGATTTCAGGTTCTTAAGTCCAGTCCAGTGGTGAAGATCTACAACACAATTCAAATAAAACAAACAAAACAACAAAAACATGCTCAAAATGGTTTGTTTAAACTAACTCCAAGAACAAACGCATAGCCATAAAGCTCGTTGAAGTCTTTTGCACACGACAATATAGTCGTATCGGCCTGTAGATCACAATACTGTGGCACTTGAGATCGTAAAGTACCGCCGCATGCGCACACAGCCTAAGGTCAGGCTAGTGAACTTCAGTAGACGGTGCATTCTTCACGGTAACCGTTATAAAATCAAGATTACTTACTAGTGGCGTAAAACCGCGAACTAAGAGTGTTCAACTGCTCTGAACAGAGCTAATACATCTTCAAAATATTTATTTCATAACAGTCTCACAATATTTTATTCTTAAGCGTATAATTATTAAAAGATATTATGCGCATATTAACATGCACTTGAGTTTATGATTATCTATGCAAATATTCCAGGGTTATAACATTAAAATAAGTTAGATACTAGCTTTGACACAGCTTTTAAAGAAACCTGTATTAGTATTTAGTACAAATAATAAATTAATGTGTAAAGTTTTGTCATAATAATTTAATTATCCAACACTGAGAGCAAATGCATTGTAATTTGCTCATAAAGGTCAAACTCAGTATCTGTAGGTACTTTAAGAATATTATCAAGCTAGCAGTTAATTCTGACGATGAATCGAATTTTACTATTACATATAGATTCGGTTTCTCCCCTCTGTAACGTGGCCTAATGCTCAACGGTGAGGGAAGCTGAAGGACGACAGTCCGCATATTATAACATACTAACAAACATCGAAATCTAACTAACCAATAATTCTAGAGCAGAACAAAACCCAACTCACGATTGTATGTAGATGCAGATGCCAAAATATTCCGCAACACAACCTGATCGGAATAGCCGCAAACAACATTGTATGAATCTTTGATAGTCTACTTTAGGTAATTTGTATGTTTACCTACCCGGCTATGGTAATATGGACCTTCCGGCCTTGAAGCCGCACGCGAGGAATCACAAGTATTTGTATGTAATTTAGATGACATTTTACCTTCGCGAGAGGTTTTGTAACTCTAGCACGTGAAAATTTAACGCATAAGGACATGAGGAGATGTGATGGTAGAATCTTCCTCTTTCCTATAATGTTAATTCAATACCTATGCCAAGGCATTATGGTTATCCACAAAAATACACATCCTGGCATGAGGTAGATAATTATTCAATAGCAGTAAACATCATTATATGAGCAACTAGACTGAGATTATATTTGATGTGAATGTGGGTCCAAGATATTTCTGGGTGGCGTTCTATAAAAAACTATTTTCACCCCCAAAAAGCTCATTCAGCTAATTCAAAGACATAAAACTAAATGGTATTCAAGCCAGGTCCTGGGTATTTCCTACTTTTGGCTATAAATTCGAAATCTATTAACCTTGCCAATGAAATCGTTGTCCTTAAAGTGTTTCCTTTACTGTTCGATTTCCTTTTAAACCTCGGCTAAGGAACTCCAAAATTAAATACTAATTTTGTGGTCGCTTACCACCTGCAACATCCGATCGAAATGCGTGACGCGTATGCATATGCACCAATCACAGGAAAATAATTGAAACATATCCTATTGTCAGATGAGTCCCTCGCACTAGATAGATTTTTTCATATATATAGGATGTACAAAAGGTACCATGCTAAATCTATGGATTTTTTGATAAAACAGTGCGACAAATGATTCGCGAGTCTCCTTTTACACAGATAATTAATCATTTTTATTTACATAAATTGATTGTAATTCATTTATTTATTGATGTATTATGTTTATGAATAAATTGTCTAAAATAGTAACACATCGTAAACGTGACTTGTCAAGTTCTAAAGTAATACAAATTATGTACTAATATTATCTGGGCTAATACATAATAGATTTACCTATTCGCAAGCCAATTATATCGAGAGCGCTAATTCAATAAGGTTTTCCTGATATATTTTAGAGTGGACACATTCATGATCAAAAGACTTGAATTGAATCCGGTTTGTTAGTTGATTACTTCCTCGACTTCACCTTCCAGATACATTGCCTCTGTAAGTACCTCTCCAGTAATATTACTTATGTTTACTCCGATATCTTGGCATTGCAAGAACTATGCTAGTAAAAGTCATGCTGTGATTTGTTCGTTTATTTCATTGCGCTATCAATTTAATCAGAACTTAATATTCGTTGAATGAAAGGCTATATAGCACCCATTATTTATAATTACTGTTTCTCTTACTTTTCCTATCCCTGAGTGAAGTGAAGATATCTGATGTCATCTCTAAAGAAATCATCGTTTCTTTTAGCAAGGCCTTGTTAATTGATTGAAGCAGCGTGTAGACGAAGAAACCAGTTCCGTTTGAGTAAATATAACACCTTACACACTTTTGATTTCTACAAAGAGTCGTACTTTTACATATTAAAATAGAAAGACTTGTACGTACTTACCTACATTTATTTCAAGAAAAAACACTTGTAGAATCAATACAACCTACGTAACAAAAATTGGGATGTGTATTTTTTTAATCTCGAACTTTTTTAATCTTAGTTAAATAAACAGGATACAGCTCAGACGTGATATGCAAAAACAAAGTATCGTGACAGGTTCATCTTCAGCGAGTGACCTCCGCCTTTCACTGCAAGTGCAAGTACTTAGAACAATCGCGGCGGATAGCGTCGGCTCAATGAGCACACACAATACGGCATATGTACGCCACATCTAAATGCTGTGTTGTTTTTGGATTGGATGCTGCACTTTTTATATTACTTTATGCTGTGTTACCAGCGATTTGTAGGGAATACATACTTCACTTTCCTGGGATATGTAGCCTATACATACTAATCTACTCAGCCGTTTCAGCGGGAAGGAGCAATTAACATCCAGGAGCACTAAATGATGCTAAACTGTCGCTTGCTTTTTTTAATAGTTATTTTTATGAATATTGTTGAACGTTGACGAAGTTACCAATGACGTTCATCTTAATAATATCTATTTAATGCAAATGTATTGCAGTTTTGCTATCATCACTGCCATTTGTGCAATGAAATATAGCTTTTATTACCACACTACCGAAGACTGAAGGATCATGCCACAATTGAAATTAACGAAACATAAGCCTTGAAGTTCGATTCGTCAAGGTACTTTTAACGCTTTGTGAAATTCTAGATTTGTTAAAGTATAGCTAATGTCCTGTGAATTTTGGTAAGTATCGTTGGTTTTGCCTAGACCCAGACAAAATTGAGATTTCTCAATCTAAATTGTTTGCAAAAATTTTAAAATGACATTCTTAGTGCGAAAGTTTGTAAGTTACTTACATTTCGCTGAAATAGATAATGATAATAGATTTGTATGCCCACACAACATTTTATACAAATCTATTCTATGCCCATGCATAGCTGAAGCCGTGCCCCATGTGTGTGTTATAATATGCAACTTTTTAAAAAAACTGACTATTCCCGTAGAATATTTTATGATTCCGCGTTTCTCCTTGAATGTAGGTATATATTTTTTATACTTTTTGTTTGTAGATATCCCAGAATATATTATTGTTACCTACTTACCTATGACGAAAACAAAAATATTTAACAAAAACGGCTTACAACAAACTCGCGTCGTATTTTTCACTCAAGAACGTTTAATATTCTAGTCTAAATTCTTAATAATTATTTGACAATCAATTGCGTGCAAATAATGGTTATCAAATGCAATGAAACCTACAATAGGTGATGGAGAATTACATAGTAATAGTGCATTGTTGGTAAACTGTTCGTCCGTCATCCTATTCTTTGAATGGCCACTTATTGTGCGCCAGTATTCTTTTAGCGTGAAGTCATTCACACAAATACTCGATACAGGATGCTGTTTTGCTATGAATTTCAATTAGCTTGCACCTTTACCTTCTAAGTGTACTTAAACTAAAGGGCCTTAGCCCTGTCTCAATCTTCAAGAAGTATTGTATTTCCTTAACGTATAGGTTGCGTATCCCAAGGCTTAAATTTGTTTATTATTAAAACATTGTTATTTACTTTCTATATAGATTTTACATTGCGAAATGCTAACTGTTCAGGTATTTTTAAATGTAGACAAATAGGTACTTAATAAGGGGAAATAGAAATGGCCTACCGATTTTGAAATTGCCAGAAAAGCCTCAAGTAGCAAGAGATGCGTCTTGCAATTTGCTGTCAAAACACATCACCCTTGCACACGAAGAAAACAATACATATTATTGTTTACATGATTGTTTGATTCGTCACCTGAATGAGCCGACTGCCATCGCGCGGCAGTTTCTTGTCTGAAACGGTCTGAATGATACTGAAGAAATCTTTTAATCTAAAGTGAATTTCAAACTTTATTATTTGTGTAGTAAAGTTGTCTTTTAAACGTGTGGGTTTGTGTTGGTTTTTGGTGGGACATGTGAGTGGAATGAGATGACAGGAGGGGGGAACCTGGTAAGGTATGAGCGGTACCGTAAGGCGCCACGCACGCCGAGGACCGCTCATGCCCGCTACTACTACACGAGGTCGTTGGTTCTGGACTCGCCCGAGAAGAGACGAGGACCGCCGAGAACGCGGTAAGAAATGGAGCCATAGACTGGCGAGCGAAGCAAACCGGTAACACTCAATATTCTGTCCTAGTGTGTTCCGTGACTTTCCTAGTGTGACCGTATGTACTTTTGTAGGTTAGTTAATTTTGCTAGAGTTTTTGGGCAATGTATTTCGATAATATTTCTGATACTTAGAAGTCAGAGTCAGAGTCAAGTTTTAGTGCAGATTCGTTTATACGGATACATTCTTATAAATTTATATATAGTCTTCTAACTGTAGGTACGAGTACATTCGCGAAGCCAAATCTTATGGACTTTCCGTAAAGCCGATGGTAGTAAGCAGTAGGTCGCCCACGAAGAGGGAGCATCTTAAATCTTGATGCACGCTCGAACGTTGCAACACTGTGAGGAATCCTAAAGGTTATGGTGCTATTATTTTAGAGTCATGACTGGTAAAATTACCTTTACATACCAACTTATGGCATTTTCTATAAACGGTATGGATATACCTATTAAACAATCTAAGTTAGTTAACTTTTGTTACGTTATAAAACTTCAGTTTAATTCCTTTTAAATCCGAAAGACCAGCCCTCTTAGCATGGCGTTTGTCTAGGTACCTAGGAGAATAGTTATAAATGACAGTAATGACATTAGAGTGTGGATAGCCCGGGAAAAATGTGTATAAAAGTTACTTTTATCTACACTCTAAAGTCATTACTGTCATTTTTATCTATTCTCCGATAGCTAGACAATCACCACGCTAAGGGGCCAGGTTGGGATAAGGGTTCCTTCAGACATCATGATAATGATTACAATGACTCTCTTAATAATTGTTAAAATGGATAAGCAAATGCTTCTTAGTTCTTAAAAAACTTAATATGTATGTAGGCCAGCGTCACCAACTGGTAACACCCCCGCAGTACAAACTGCCTTACTAAGGGGGTTACCAATTTGTGATGGTGACTGTACATACCCAATGGTTCAAACTTGTTCAGCTTCTTACTAATTGTGTTATAAATGAGGGCACTAAACCAAACATAGCTAAGTTCGGTCTTTACAAAATTCACGACGCGTTTTGTTCCTTATACGACCTCTAGCATTTGACCCTGTGTCAACGATTATAGTTTAATATAAAGCAGCGAGTAAAAGGTTGCTCGCCTCGTTACATCTATTCGATTAAGGACGTATTAAACAAACACACATACCTAAGCAGGTATGCACACAGAGCCTGTTTAGTGTTTATTGTTTAGAATGATGACCAAAACAATTGCTTTCATACGATACAGCGGAATAAACTTAGTGATTCATATAACTTTCAATTGTTTTAACAATCGTAATTATCAGCTATAGAACTTTGAGTATTTAAGGCTATAGAATAGAACCACGTGGTTTATCACAAATGACTATAACTCTAAGCTGACAGGATTGTCTAGTTAGCACCTGTTTGCCACTTAGAGACCATTATTCCACTAAGAGGAGTTAGTACAGTACATGTTTCCTGTCCTTTATCGCTAGTAGGGTGGTCGCAGACCTATCCGCCCCGAACTATCAATTCAATAGAAGAAATGCTGAGACGTCAGAAGCCAGCCGCATTTTCTGACGTCATCAGCAGTTTTTGTATAGAAAAATGACTACGGCGCGTACGGCGCGGCCAAATGTGCGATCAGGTTTATCATCTATCAAAATATCATTACTTACTTTTAACACATTTCTATCTATATTTCTGAGGATATATTCACTATCATCCCTAGTCATGTTACATTAGTCTTATGACGGCTAAAGTTCAATATAAAATCGCTGAGAGAAACAATAATTGACAAAAGTAAATGAGTTCCTAAAATATGTAATCAAAATTTTGAAATAATTGCATTACCAACATTATGTTGATTGAGATAGACATGCGTATAATGATTTGCTAAGTACCTAGTTATCTACTTAATTATTTTTAATGTAGGTAATGTTACCCAATATGCTTAAGTTTTGTAAGTAATGTAAAAACTACAGTTAAGTATTTTTAGATAATTTAAAAAATATCTGTTGACTACAGTTTACAAGTTTCAAAATATTTTTAATAGTAACCGCAGCAGGAAACATGGCATGCATTGTTTCTGACGTCTTAGCTCTTGACGTGTTGAAAAAAAAACGTTACCAGCCGTCGAAATATTGTCAATATGTCACACGCCAACTTATACTCGTATTAGCAATCTCGACACAATAGTTTGGACCATAGATTTAGTATGGTACAATACGCACAATCGTTCTTTAGCTCTCTGAAGTAGCTGCGCAGAACGCATTTTTGATGACACCTAAAATCGTGCTATCTAGCTTATTCTACCAAACCTGCGCAATCGTCGATTGCGCCTAACTTCAGAGAGCTAAAGATCCGTTGTGCTTAGTATACCTCTTAAAATATGGTTTGGACAAAGAAACAATCACAATTATTTTTTGTTTATTGTCTAGTTTGAAAGATGAACGAAACTTTGTCAAGCCTGACTGATTGCTTCTTACAAATCTAGGCAGTAGGTATTCACGTGTCATCAAGACTTTAAACTATCTTCGCTTTTTCATATGAAGCGACACAAAATGGGTAGGTATAATGCTAATTTAGTTTTACTCATAGACATGATATATCTACATTAAATAAAATGAATGGCTAGTTGCTAAGCGCCTAGCTCGAAAACGGCTGGAAAATTGAAATTCAGCTCATAATTTTTTATTAAATATTTGTTAAAACGTTTTTATCTAGAGATAAACTTGAAAACAGAAAAACATAAAAACTGATAAGTTAATCCTTATAGGTAACAGTAATTGTTAGTTTTCTATAGTAATTTTTACTATGTTTGTCCACAGATGTCAGTCCGCTCCAAAAATAATGGATAGCCACAGCAGATCGGCGTCGCCTCGGGAGCCGATGCGGCCTCAAATCCGCCCCCCCTCTCCGCCGTCCCCCGCAGCCTTCGACAACCGGGCCTACCAGCACGACGAGGCTGACCCCAACCACAACGAGTCCTTCACCTCCAACGGCCCTTCGAATGGACCCAATGGAACCCAGAATGGCCACAAGCCCAACGGTGATACCAAGCTAGAAGCCGTCAATCTAGAGCTGATCAACTTGACGCCAAAGAACGGCACCAAGAAGGATACAGCTGTGGATATGAATGCTAGCAACCCGTATGATGAATACTTCGTGCCGGTTAATGAACATAGGAAGTTTATGAGGTATGTGTTTAATATAACCTAAATATATATTTAATTTAAATAATGCATTTACTAGGTTTAAATAATCAGTGAACCCTCGACATTCGAATACTTACTTACTTACCAAACTATTTTGAAACGCTATCAAAATCTGAAGCTCATCTAATTACGATTGACCTGTGTCCAGACCAGTTCCGAAATCCGTGCCTGTGCCTTATTATTCCGTTATTAAAGGCTCAATTTAAACTTTTCTTGTCAATTACAACCTATAGGTACTCTACAGACTACAGGTGTAGTTAATCAGAGCATCGATCGGATTGTGGCCAGATGTTTATCTCAGGCACCGTTGGCTCACCGCAGGCGTAGGCTCAACGGATTTATATGACCCCCCTACGTGGTAGGTCAATAATCCACCTGCATAATAGTAGGTTCTTAATACCTAATATTAATTTTGTCTTAAATATGACAATTAAAGGGAAGAGGAAAACCTCTTTTAACCATTCACGTATCACGTTCAAACGTTCTAAAATAAAATAGATATGATTATTTGATTTTGAAAGGTTGCTGGGAGCCGTTGGGTGCAGGCTGCACAAGATCGATCGATGTGGAAATCAACAGGGGAGGCCTATGTTCAGCAGTAGACACTAGATGGCTGACATGATGATGATGATTTGATTTTAAATAATCCCTCTTTTAGAACATAGATTAATATAGAAATAACGTAAGATGTGACTTTTCAACATTCGTAGGTGGATGTAGGCAGATAAATTATTATGATGAGTATGCCTACACCAAAATAGTTTAATATATGTTTAAGATCACAACTAAATTCAAATTGTATTTGTAAACAGTCTTCTTGGCATTAGGTAATTGAACGGTGATAATCATAACGTATTGATGTTGATTCATAGTGTTAGGTAAAATGTCCCTGAAACATAACATTTCTTTACTAAGTCACTTTGATTGAATTGAGGGTTTTGTAATCATCATGAGCAGTTCATCATCATCATTAGCAGTTAAAATAATAAGTAACTGCTGGACGCCTCCACCGATAAACGCCACCCTAATCAGCCCTGTACTGATCTCATACAGGTCTTTATCAAAAAACGTTCATAGCATCCGTGATTTACCTTCATCTAATAAATATTTTCTTTGGATAGGTTTACAAAATTATCTTTAGAACATTTTGTCACTGCAATTTATGTCCATTCTTCTCTAATTTCTTACACAATGACTATTCCACGAATTACCACGATAGTCTTGATGATGAATCAGGCAAATTTTTCAACCATGTCTTAGAATTAGTCACGGCCCGTATTTCCGCTTGTACATTTAAGTTATTTTCGATTGGACGCGTCCTTGGGGCCTTTAGCCTCCGTAATTTGCAATTAGTTTCTTTTGTCCTAATCCGTGGTAAATGTTTGCTATCTTTGAGTAATTTAAGAAGGCTTTGTTTTAGGGCGAAGACTCTGTCATGCTTGTAAAATTTTAAGTCTTTTAAAGCAGTTTTTGAAATATCTGATATTTCTCTTCTACGTACTTACACAAAATATGCGTTTGATTATTAAGTAGGTACTTACGTACAATATAATTATTTGTTTTCGGCATTACTTACACTATTACTTTGCATTTACACACTAAACTGTATTGTCTTTTCGTGACTATGTAATCTTCTCAGATAGACCATTGATGTCAAATGTCAATGCCCTTGACCACCAGTCGTACATTTTCATGAGATCGACCTCGACTACAATTAAATGTTGGAGATCTGTAAGGTTAAGATGATCAATAAAAGTTGCTGGGAACCAATCGATCACTCTGATTTCCATTAATAACAAAATAATAACCACTATCGGTAAACAATACTGCGCTCCAAAACTTAAATTGGTGACGGCTCTTAAAAAACTGCTGAATTGAAATGGAAAATGCGGGGCACGTCTGCCGCATGTCTAACGATCTCTGGGCAAAAACCACAACAGAATAGACACCAAACGACGGTAAACGACATCGCAGCAGACCCAGACTGAGGTGGTGGGATGAGCTGGACTCTTTCGCAAAAGATTGGCATACAACCGCACTAGACAGCGAAAAGTGGAAGGGGGATAGGGTGGCCTTTGCCCTGCAGTAGGATGATCCAGGCTGAAAATAATAATAATAAAATCGGTAAACAATAAGGAACCTGCTCAATTCTACAAAGTGCTACATAGTGCACACCTAAACCATCATTCGTCATTGGCAAGAAACTCCAAAAAATCGAAAATGTTGACGACCTCTGTAGCGCAGTGGGCGAAGGTCCGCTTGCGATGCAGAAGGTTGTGGATTCGATCCCCGCCGCGGGTCTTTGTCTTTATCTCGGGTCTGGGTATTTTCTCTATGTTATATTTTTACAAACAAAAAGTATCTATGTAATATATCAGTCATGTAGTAGGTACCAATAACACAAGCTCTGCTTACTTTGAAGCTAGGTGATGCTGTGTGAAAAGTCGAGCATTATTTATTTATTATTTGGTAGTAGGTACCTACTACTATTATTTTATATGCTGGTAGGTAAGAAATCTACATGTAAGATTTATTCAGGTAGGTATTTGGGTTTTATTCTTCCAAATCTAGTTTTAAATTGTAATTGAGCACTTAGCTAAAGCCAATAATACTCGTGTCGTATTACCAGGTTGAGCCAACCAGGTTGGCAGTCAGAATGCGGTTGGTTATGCAATACCCGCTGAATCGTGACGTCATTCAACAAGCTCATTTCATTTGCTTGACCAATAAAATTTGCATTTGCAATGATTTAATCAATATTTGACGATATTGCCAAGGAACAATTAGTTTTTCGGTTCAGGTGAATTAACATTTTTCATTACTTTATGTGCTTTGATCACTTGAAGACTTTTTGATAAGGATGGATATAGGAACTTTTTATCTAGAACTCATGATCAGTTTCAAATCGTGCTTACTCGAACAGATTATTTTTTGGTCGGGGTATACGAAAGGGTTTGCAGTGATTAGAAGGCGGCCGGGACTTAAAAAAATTTCGAGAATTTTTTTTCTTTTCTTTATTATTTGCTTTTCTTATAGATCTCGTAAAAATAAAGCTTTTTTGCCGTATATTTTTTTTTCGTCCGACTTGTACTTTTTGAGAAAATCGTCGATAAATGTTTCAGTAAGCTTTTAGTATCTTTAATTTCTGGAAAACTATGAATCTGAGAGAAAAATGGTTTTCACGAAATATCTTTATTTTTATTCATACTTTAAGTTAAAATTGAGAAAAACGTATGTTTATAGAGTAACAAGTATGTTGAAAATTTTTCTGTCTTTGCCTTCAAAATAGTACAATGTTGCCAGCGACTTAGAAAATTTTTCAAATTTTTTTTTGATCCCGAAATGACTGAATCACACGATTAGGTACCTAAAAACAATACAACTAACAGACCTATAGCATAGGTTGCGAGGAGCGAAGCGACGAGTGGTTAGGTGTATAGTGAACAACCACGCACGAGCCGAGCGAAGCGTGCCGTGGTAGCGGCCGGCGAGTGCCAGACAGATCTCCTTGGTTTTTATGTTCAGTAGTAAAAACCACGGGGATCTGGCACTTCACACAATTTTCAACATACTTGTTACTCTATAAACATACGTTTTTCTCAATTTTAACTTAAAGTATGAACAAAAATAAAGATATTTCGTGAAAACCATTTTTCTCTCAGACTCATAGTTTTCCATAAATTAAAGATATTAATATCTTACTGAAACATTTATCGACGATTTTCTCAAAAACTACAAGTCGGACGAAAAAAAAATATACGGCAAAAAAGCTTTATTTTTACGAGATCTATAAGAGAAGTAAATTATAATGAAAAAAAAATTTTTTCCTCGAAATTTAAGTCCCGGCCGCCTTCTAATCACTGCACACCCTTTCGTATACCCCGACCTATTTTTTTATGTCGATGTAAATTCGTTTTTAACCGACTTCAAAAAAAGGAGGAGGTTATAATGTCTCGCGTGTATACTTTTAAACTGTCCTTGAGTTTATCAAAATTCCAAAATGTCTCAGCAAACGTAAGCTCCCTTATGAATTGCTAATAGGTTTTTAACGTGCGTAAAATTCTTTAAACTGCCTAACGATAACGTGATTCTACTTGATAAAACATAAAAGTTTTTAAATCAGGCTACAAATCCTTAGTAAATGTTAGTATGGAGTTTCTCATGTTTATATCGTTTTTTTTTATTTTTAGAATTCTTTTAACCTAAATTATTTGATGTTTAGATCAATATCATATAAGGTAGGGGCTCAGAGACCTCGCGTTTCAAGAATGGAAAAGGCATTATCTCCTTGTGTTCAAACGACAGTCCTAAATTAATTTTCGCTGCGCTCATTAAAACAATATTCATTCTGTAAAACAAAATTAAAAACAAGAATCCTTGATTTTATATTAAGTTATTTTTTATTAAAACTGTCCACTAAGTTATCTGAATACAATTATTTACCTGTTGAAGTTGCTCCATTGTTACTTAAAGCTAACTTAAATATTTAGAAAAGCATTGAACTGTGTTTTCTTTGTGAATCAAACTTGACTCATCCGAAGTCAGAGATATCACTGTCGAGGATATTGAAATATTTTTCCTTAATAAATAATGTACAGTTGGCATCATCAACTGGTAACCCCCTAATAGGCAATTTAACCCTGCAAGTCTCGCTCGAGGGGGTTACCAGTTGGTGACGCTGGCTCACTGACCTAAGTAATGTAAAGTTTTGAAATCCTACTCGAAGAATCTTGAAAAGTAATTGTCGCTGTTGAAATTCGTTCCTCAATTTCAGTGAAATCAACATCCTGGTGAAGGAAACAATTAATCACACAAAACATGTGTTCTTTTGTAGTTGGTTTGTAGTTAAGTTATTTTGTACAGCATTTTGTAATAACATACCTACTTAGGTACACCACTGATTTCATACGCTCTTTCGAAAGATTTTAAGTGCAATAACAAAACAAACAAATCATAGTCGCAACAGTCATTCTCTCAGATTATTTTATCTTGTAAGTAAATGTACTCCGGATCCTTTGAAGATGTCTAAGGGGGTAGTCAAAGACATGTCCAATTACATAATTTGGATACTGCCCACATATCACCAAAATTAGCACTCTGCAGCAAGCATGATGGTAACCTTGTCTTCATGCACCATTTCTTAAACCTCGTAACCAGTTGTAGCTATTATTATTCATAGCCCAAAATTAAGCTATTCTACCAAGGTTGAAATCAGATCAGTTTCGCTTAAACTCACACAAGGTCAGGTTATAATTAACCAAAAACCTGATATTGATCCATTCACTTTGCTCGTCGATTGTCGAACTATTTTCTAATGAGCAGAAATACCTTAGTAAATACCTATTAGTTAGTCACCTAATGTCGGTTTTTTTAGAATGAACACAATTCTTGATATTTTTATTCTAAGTTATGTTATCAGAGTATAACGATGAGTACCTAGGTATAGATACTTAATAAAACTTCCTCCTTTTGTCCCCACGGGAAAAACAACTGCCCTTTGAAGCAGATTTCACAGTTTGGTGACGTGTTTGCCTCGAATTAATTGAATCGACACCCGTTGTCTCCTGCCTGAAGCAAGTATTTTTATCCAAGACCATTATCACATGGCCAGAAACAGTTGGTAGGTATTTATTAAGGCCACGACAAACAAGTTTGTTTCTTTTTCTGCCAAATTATAAAATAATCGGTAATTTTTAGCGCAGTGTCAATTTCACGCCTGGTACTTTCACTTGAAAATAAACTGAAGCTATCCCACGATTGAAAGGCCGGAAATTCCGAGGAAGCCACACGCGGTTCCATATCTTATGCAATTTATATTCATTGTTGTATGTCAGCGGTCACGACATATGTAAAAAAGTTTAGCTAAAGGCCCTTTTACGCGTTGCGGTAGGTACCTACGTATCAAAGCTATGACGATTCGAAATTAAAGCTATAAATAAGTAGGTATTCATGTCTGTCCTCATGGTCATGGTGTCCAAGTGTCCAACACTAGCCCTCGGTGTCTTGAGCCATAATAGTTTGCTCAATTCGAAGCTTTTCATCATGGCTACTTCAAGTTTCATCTAAGTCAGTCCACTCTGGACTCTGGCGTGATTGAAACAAAAACATAAAAACTCACCTACTTCCAGATTTATAATATTGGTAAGATAACACTGCCACTTTGCAATATTAAAGCAGCTACATTGTAGATTTGTGGCTAGGAAAACTAAAATTAAGGGAATTAAGAAAGTGTGCAGCGTGCTAACCTTACTTAAACGCACCTATTTTTGCAGTGCGTTCAAATCCTGTTCGAATATCACACCATACTGTGCAGGTAAGTAGGTATAGATAATCCAACTATCGAGCTTAAGCGTTAAATAAAAATAGCAGGTTTAGATTGTAAAGCTCCTGTGCCGCAGGTGCATTTTTATTCAACTTTAATGGGTAGTCAGCGGCAAATAATAAACAACTTCGTTAGCACGATAGGCAGAGTATCGGTTTCACAAACCTGCAAGCCTATTTCGTGTAGCCAGTGGAAAACTACAAGATGGAATGTTCATGTGACTAAGCGACATTTTTTTTGCAAATATTCAGGTTTTGCGCCTTTATGCGTCTCAATCGAACAGATCATAGAGGTCAAAATAAACAACACAAGTAGGTACCTAACAGTAGGTACCTTCCTACCAACAGAATATATACCGAAAAAAAATACCTACCTGTCCGTCATAATACCTAATTGTTAACAACAATATTTATTAACAGTTAGAAGCGAATGCGTCTTCAAAGCCTTCGTTCCGGTCTACCGAACATTATCATCTATTCACTCCACCTCTTAAATATGCAACAACACAATGGTAACTATTCGACAGTTCAGGAGACTTTGAAAACTTTCTGCCGGATTTTAAGGCGTGGAACAATAGAACAGTTGTGCAACCTGAAACTGCCTCTCAGGCACGTAATTTGAAAGTAAGGAATGGGATTGTTTAACTGAAATAACTCAATGTTCGTGGTCCGTTCGTGTTTGTGGCCGTTTCAATACTGTTCACTGATACGGGTTATTAGCATATGAGAGCAATTATGGTACAACTCCTTTCATTTATGGAAATATCGAAAAAAATGCTCATTATCATACCAACTATTCAAGCGCTTAAGATCCTTTCCTTTTATGTCTATGGTGGTAGACGTCTAAACTTTGAGAAAAGTACCTTTGTTTTATGATGAATGGGTCGGTTCTTGACTCCGAAACTTACACAGGCAAGAATGAGGTCTATGATGGAGCGAGCCAGCCCAGAAGGTAAATAATAAATAAATAATGCTGGACATTTTCACACAGCACCATCTAGCCCCAAACTAAGCAAAGCTTGTACTATAGGAACCAGATAACTGATATACTACTTATATACTTTTTGTTTGTAAATACATACATATTATACATAGAAACACCCAGACTCGAGACAAATATCTGTAGGTCATACAAACATTTGTCCCGCGGCGGGGATCGAACCCGCAACCTTCTGAGTCGCAAGCGGACCTTTGCCCACTGCGCCACAGAGGTCGGCAAAAGGTGCCTATTAACTCTCTTCTTAAAAAGAACAGAGTCGTAGCTCAGCGGAAATACAGACGCTGGAAGCTGATTCCAAATTTTTGCAGTGCGCATAATAAAATAACTTTCAAAGCGCTTAGTTCTAATAAGTGGAATATCAACCAGGTGAGGATGATAATAAGCTGTGCGTCTGAAGTCTTTGTAAAAGAACGGTGAAGGCGGAATAAGGTCGTGTAGCTCCTGGGTACACTCACCGTAGTACAATCTGAACCACGAAAACACTTCTTACATATTTTTTTTCATGTAAGCCTAGGTACAATTTAATGAGCAAGCTACATTTAACTTTTTACCTACACTGATTTTATTTGACTCGACTAGACGTTTCTAATACCTACTCATACACGAGTAGTTGTTTAACCCCATAGCATTTTAATATTAATGTGTCCAGACATTGCTCTTATTCAAATGAAATGCAAGGCACAATCATTACACAGTTGTCTTAAAACCTCCATGGGTATTCCATTCACGTTTAATCGTTTTCATTCCCATATTTTAAACCTTGTAGTACTTAAAACAATGGTTATTTTTCCATAAATGCGGTGCCGAAAAAAAAGACCCCACAAGCGATGGTGGTTCTTTAAACCACAGGTTATATGCGTGGTATTCCTGTTCCGCCTTACATTTTATCACAATCTAAGTAATTTTATCTGTTATTTTACCTGTTTTGAATATTGGACAAGATTTTTAAGCGCTACACTTTTATGTTTGACTGTTTTGGAGGTAGGTACCTACCTAGTTACTGTCAGGTAAGTATTTCCATTTCGTAAAATAGTATACTTACCTACATGGCACTGAATTGAAGATTTTAAATAAAAAATCTTTACTAAGGAACGATTTTAGGTACCTAGCCATTAGCGCCTCTGAATACGGACATGAAAAATTTAAAAGAACATGAGAAATGTTGCTTAAAAAGCCTTGAAAACAGAAAGTATGCACAGCCTACGTTTTAATAAAATACCTAAGTACCTGCATCGGCTGCATCATTAGTTACACTTAAATGTGTCAACGAATCTTGCATAAGTGAAATGAATGGCACACTGATATTTGGATCCATTGGTAGTTTGAATGCATTGCTCAATGATGAGGCTCAGTGAACTGATCACGGCGCAAGCAAAATTTGTAGGTACAAGTTTTTAAAACTGTTACTAACCCAGTATTTTTAGGTAAGTAGTACTTACATACTTACTGCAACAAGAAAAAATATTTTAAAAAAAGTACGTGATTGTCGTGAAACACTCGGTTGGAACGAAGCAAAGAGTACCTACTTTTCTATATATATACTGGGAAATTAAAAAATAATTGTCAACTAAGTATCCTAGAAACGCTCTTCCGTACTAACAATGTAACAATCTATGGACTGTGTCGCGGCAGTACATTTCGCACTGTGGCGATTTGACTTATACATGTGTCGTGACGGTAAAATGGAACAAATGTTTTATTCCAGCCTCAGTCTTTTTTTTTCTTCGATACCGTCCGAGGAAGGAAAGTCCGAAAGGAACTTCGTTCCAAAAACATTATTTTCTATTTTCTTTCTCGAATCACGTGACTGTGTACTGCCTCGTGTTCATTGAAGGACCATAACAAAGCTGATTGTTCCGCTCCGGGAATGCTAGGAACAAAGGCGGTCGTTGACCCGCCGCGCTCGCCTCTTGTGCCTAGATGTGTGGAGCCGTCTGTGGACTTAGTTAGTGTGGGGGCCATATCATGTAACTTATACTTTATGACAAGTTAGCCTATTGGTATATTACTATAGTATATTACCTACCTACCAAAATAATAAAATACAAGTGAACAGTGGTCGTAATTATTATCCGACACGGCTTTAACTGAGTTTCATGATTTATTTTTGTAATGGGTTCACCAAAAAAGTTCGTAGTCAACTTAAAGTAGTCTAGGTTTTTTTTTTAATTAACAGGACAGTCTTGATTCTCACCAAGCGGTCTCTTCCAGATAATCTGTGTATAGCATGAAATTCTATGGTACTTAATCCAGGATTAGGTACCATACAAACTTTCCTGATTTTATTGCAGTGCAAATTATAATTACAAAGTTAATTATTGCTGAGCAAAGGCTGGCAAAGTAAGATACGCCGTAGGTAATTACTTTAGTACCTACAAGCCCTCGGATAAAGTCATATAAAACTTAAGAGCGCACCTGTTCGTGTTTCTAATAGAACATGTTGGTTCCCTGCTCTGACGCAAATTGCTGTATTAAAACTTGTAATATAAAATCCAATGTTAAACCAAAACACACCTATACGTTCTACACAAGCTCTAACATAGAGAAACAAACTCACGCATGCAATTTATACATCCGCTGAGATAGGTACCTACTTATTCCGGTATTTATGATCTTTGAAGATGTCTGCTTCTTATAACCTATTAAAAAGATATAGAGCTTCATGAGAACCCTTTTCAACCGACTTCAAAAAGGAGGCTTCGCCATTTATTGACTGATTTGCAAAATTATTTTTATGTTTGAAAGGATATACCTACCTACCTACTCCCGAGGTGCCCATATAAATTTAATTCCTGAGGAATTCCCTCCTAGCAATGTTACAAATATGCAGTAAATCGTCAGTTTGACACTTCGATCAAGAATACTATAGATGCTGTGTCACACAGCATGTGTGGTAGGTACCTAGGTACCTACCCACAAAATCAAAACTAAATTCTGTTCGCGTGACTTAAAAGTTTGAAGTTCAACCGAATTACACCTTTTGCACCTAGTCTTCATCTTCTTCTTTTTGTCGTGTCACTAGTTGTTTCGAACCAGTCTGGTTAAAGGATTATATGTGCGCATCTTAGAGGCCCTTTCGTGCACCTCGCTAGTAATAAAGTCTCAAATCCTCAAAAAATTACCTATAGGTACATAGATTACGAAACAAAATAACGGCGTGAGCTGATAAGCTGCGCTGACCCTATCTGTATCTATAGAATCTAGCGTTATCTGTCGATTTAATTTCTATTCTATTTCGATTTATAGGGTGGGCTTATCTTCACTTGACGCCCTGAGTCACGCCACGTCCTGAGTCAAACATTGAAGTCGGTTTTCTTTTTAGTTTTGAAAACGTAATTATTCATAGTCTACATCATTTACTTATCTTATTTTACAATATCAATCATCAGTTAGGTACCTACTCACTCTTACTGCCACTTTATTTTACAAAGTTTCTTCTCCTTCTGTTTTCTGCCTTAGAAAGAAGGCATATAGGTATGTACCTATATACCTACCTAACTTAGATTTTTTTTCAACTGCATTTAACTTGAAGAAATCATGCATTTTCACCACTGCAAGAGTAAATAATCAGTACTCCAGTGCAATCCCCAAACTAGCAGAGAACAATGATCTAACGATATTAAAACGTTAAAATCAGTAGGTATCTACCTACCTACGAAGAATGCCATTACAATAGGTACCTACTTTGGTTGAAATATTCATGTTAGGTTAGGAAAAGAATGCGCCTGCGACGACGCACTCTGACCTTTGAGCAAACTCGTCATGTTTACAAAGGTGCAGTCCAACTCAAGCTTTATGCATTTAGAGGACTAAAACTTGTCTTGAATGAAAATACGATTAATGTAACTACACTCGCCTGTTAGGCCATTCTAATGCTAAAAACATGTAGGTAAAATCTTGCAATCTTTTGTACGCACGTACCTATTCTTGCTTGTTAAATCCAAGCTTACACGGTAGGTACTAAAATCAAAACTATTTAAACACCCCTATTACTACACCGACGCATTCACATGCGAATGCGAACCCACGTCTCACTCTAGCACATAGCTAATGAAATAAATGCGTCCTTGTCGGATGCAATCTGTCGCATGCGTATTAGGGATGGGCCGAAGTTCGTTTCACATTCGGTTAAACCGAACTTCGGCAGCTTGAACCGAAGTTCGGCATTCGGCCGAAATTCGGTTCAAACTGCCGAAGTTCGGTACTACAAAATATAGTAATCAAAAGTACGTGAGTGTCGTGGAACACTCGGTTAGAACGAAGCAAAGAGTACTTTTCTATACTGAAAATTTCAAATTCAAATCAAACGCACTTCCGTACTAACAATGTAACAATCTATGGACTGTTTGCGACTGCGCGCTTCGCACTGTGACGATTTCGTGACGTGGCATGACGGTAAAATGGAACGAAATTTTTCTTCCAGCTCCAGCCTGTTTTTCTTCGATACCGTCCGTAAATGAACTTTCACAAAAACACAACTGCTAGACTAAAATATTCAAACTAAACCAGTGACTCTCTACCAACTGAGCAAATGTGCAATCGACGTGATGGTTAAAACTTTGTAGGAGTACATTAAGTGCATTAAGTATAAGTACTCCTACAAAGTTTCAACCATTCTGTGAGAACAGAAGACCTCCCATCCAAAAAAAAAGTCCGAATTTAATTTTTATTTCAGGTTCTTGAATTTTTCAAAAGTTAAGGTAGACTTTTTTGACGTTTAAGTACGTTTTAGTTTTCTGAATATAATAATTTCTGACTACGCGCGTTCCCTTGGTCCTAATAGGTAGAATCTGGTGTCCACTGGTTCACCTCTTGAAAGCGGAGAGGACTGTGTAGCCCCCCGTTTCCCTCCCATTTCAGCCCAGTCAAACATCACGATCGACAAAAGTAAATATAATAGTACATTATGGTACTAGTGTGTAATATTGGTGATTACCGCCGAGGCAAATAATTGAGACCCGAGCCATCGGCGAGGGTCTTAATATAGCCGAGGAAGGTAATCATCAATACACACGTGTATCATACGACGTTTTTCAACACACTTGTGAATAAAATAACAATAAAAACTAATTTCAAACAGTGAAAACGAGTTGTGAAAAATGTTTCGCTATTGCGGGAAAAATGAATCAGTTTTCCTATGCGCGCGCATTGCGATCGGCCACAGACTATATTTCCGCGCCGCGCACAGGGTTTGCGCCTATTCTGCCACGTACAAAATGGGGAATTTAAAGTTTTCTTTTATTACAGAGAAAACAAAAGTTATATTTGAGTGAAAGTTTTATTTATTAAACACGTACGACTTAAAATTATCTATTTAAATAAGAAGTTGCATAAAATGAGCAAGCAATAGGAACATTAATTTATTTGTTCTGTTGAACACGATCTTTTTTCTGAATAAAAACTTTTTTAAGAACAAAGCAACTCAATCAATAAAATTAAAAAAAAAATTCTATTACTCACTAGTGAGTTATAGTAATGAAAAAGTCACATTTTGATTATGGGTGTCATTAAGTGCCTAATTGCGGTGACCATAAAGCCACTTTATGAGCAAGTGTGTTGAAAATCTTATTATACTACGGAACTTATGTTCAAAGAAGGAGGGCATGATCGGACCTCAAATTTTCCACTGATAAAAAATATACCAAGTTCAGTACATTTTAGGGGTAAATAAATAGTTATTATTATTTTTCGGCTTGATAATAAGAAATTACGAATTGCATACGGTAAGTGGCTTCGTAAGCAAGAAATCAGGCTGTAGATCAAAACTGATAACGATAATTATTTGAGCCAGGTCACAGTTTGTATGGAGACGACCGACGTTCTTTACATCCAAATCGGTTGAAAAATGCGACCTGAATGACAGACAAAAGCATTTTTTGGCCAATCTCGAAACTGAGACGCTTCGCTCACTCGATCAACTAAAGTCACACACACAGTTAACACCATAAAACGTTAAATCGGACGGTTTTACAGTGTTAACCGTGTGTTATCGATTAATGCCAATTAAAATAGTGAAATACGTCGTACGTACGTACACGTACCTTCTGAACAGTCGTAGAATTGAAAATAAGTAGTTGTAACGACAACTCAATCATCCATATTTGTCACACAGTGAAAAGCAGTACAAGCACCACACTCCATCTACTCTAGAAAACTTCAACGATCGCGTAAACAAGATTTGACGTATTTCTTTCGAGAAAATACAATGAAACTAGGTACCTACCGAACTTCGGCCGAAGTTCGGCCGAACTTTTCATTTTCACCGAATGTTCGGCCGAAGTTCGTATTCGGTTAAAACCACATTCGGCCCATCACTAATGCGTATGCGTCGGTGTACTAACAGGGTAAAACAAAAAGATTGACATCTGCGCCACAATAAAAATCTAAATGTGGTTAGAGAAAGAAGTTGTATCAACTTCAGGGTAGTTTTAAAATATCCACTGTCTCTGGCAAAGATAAAAATCCAGTCAACCGAAAACCAGCAAAGATGGAGCATGGTCCAGAAAACGAGCAGCTTCTCAACACGAGTGATGGCAAGAAAGATTATGAAAAGTACGTAAATTATCTCAAATAACTAAATAATGTGTACTACTTATAGATTTTGGTTTCAGTCCGTTGTATTATATTATATAGCTGAGTTGTTCATGCACCCATTTTGTAGGCAGGGCATGGCCTTGCAAAATTGAAAAAATAGGCCAAAAATTGGAAATAGCAGTCTATTACCTAAAGTTAATTTGTGGAGAAGTGACTTTAATGTTCCAGTGTTTCTATTTTTCTTTAAGGTTAACGAGATTTAACATAATATCACTCCCGCCATTTTCTTTCAAACTTCAATGTGAACGCATGGATTGATTCGGTATCACATTCGGTATTTACCGACTGTACCTACACAACTACCTACTACAACCAAATTACAAGTTAAATACACATAAAAATTCTCCGTTTGTATGTACTTTTATCACTTAAAGGTGCTCGTATTAACTACATTACCTATTCTTAATTTTGACGAATACCTACCTAGCTTGAGATTGACTGAGACAAATTATAGTGGATTTGATGACTCAAATAGGGAATGGAAAAACTCTACATTAGATAATATGATGTCATTTGTTTCAGAGGCGAGAAGCTGTATGTAACAGCTGACAAACGAGGTGAAAAGGGCGGCTGTAAGCGACCTCTATGCTGGACCCTGCTGGTGCTCATAGTGGCAGCCATCGTAGCCGTCATCGTACTGGCAGCCAGTAAGTTTTCTTTCATTTTATATTCATTTCCAATAAACCCACAATGACACAATGGTATAAATGACAAATAGCTTTTTAATCCGTTCCTTAGTAGGTATTTAATGATTTTATAAGGAAAATCTGTAGTAAGTACCTACTAATAAACAGGGTTTAGGTAGGCCATTACCGTCTACATTTCACACAGCGTCATCTAGCCCCAAACTAGACAAAGCTTCAAGTATGAAGTAGAAGATCGTAAAAACGTTTTAAATGTTGTTCTTAGGTATGAAAAAATACTTCTCGAATGTCGTCCTATATTAATAGGTTACCGGCATTTTTCTAAGAATTAAGCCACTACCAATGACTTAGCCCAACCTTCTGAAATACACTCTTATTTTAAACTTTATTTTTCAGCTGGCATTCTTTTCTCTGGCTCTCCATCTGCACTCGAACAGTACAACACGACGGTAACATCTGCGCGCGCATTCGGTGGAGCCGTGCATGATCATAGTGGCCACGATCATGCTGATCTTGATCATAGTGGGCACGATCACAGTGAGCATGATCATAGTGGGCACGATCATAGTGGGCACGATCATAGTGGGCATGATCATAGTGATCACACTACTGCAAAGGATACCACCCAGACTCAACACGGACCTGAGACGCAGAGTGATCAAGCTAACATTCATAATAGTGGATCGGATGAAAGCGACATGTCAATTTACGGTAAGCAATGCTACTATAGCTAATTCTAATAATTTTAGTGTCACAAATGACCAACATAGCCTAACCTCCTTTAACTTCCAAGCACGGTAGACATCCGCTCAGATCAGACATTCAAGATCACATAAGATGCCTTTAAGAGATCGCTTCTCAGCGATAAGGCCGCCCATTGTGCATTAATATGACATTGTGCAATAAAGTATTTTCGTTCATTCATTACACTTAATAAGCGATACTAAAAGCCCAAAAGACTTTCAAGCACAAAGAGCGCGTTTAGGTCTTTTGTATGGACTCTTTCTCGCTTGATACTGAATACACTCCAAGTACTCCAACTGGTTAAAAACGTCTGTTCTTGTAGGTGTACCTTGTAGGCGAAAAAAATATTAATTCTATTCTATTCCAAATAATGAAAATACATATTACTCTTAACTAATTACAATGTAAACAATCCACAATAATAAACTAATTTTAACTCTCTTGCAGTGCCAAGAACACTAGAAGGAGAACTGAAGATCGACAATGAGGAGTTTACACCAGAGCTAGAAGATCCAGACAGTGATGAGTACCGCCAGTTTGTGGCCAGCTTCACTGACGCATTGAGACGAGCTCTCTTCGACCGCAGCGCAATCGATTACGGTGATCATGACATCGGCGTCGAGGTTATACAACTCGGGTAAGGAGACATCATGATAAGACACCTCTTAAGGTATCTGATAGGCTTCGAACTGCATGCCTGCTGCAGAGTCATTAAGCCATTTCAACATGTCAACTAAATCCGTGGATTTTTTGTCACTTCGATATGTGACAAAAAATCCATGGATTTAGTAAACACAAGCCAACCATCCCAAGCACAGGCCCCGTAGCTGTATTCTGTGCCCGGTTGACGTAGACCATCATCATTGATCATCAGCTGATATTTTACGTAAACGTACCTACGTGAAAAAACCGGCATGTCGTAGAACCTAATAAAGTTCAAAAACATCATGTCTAGTACACAAAAGGGGCCTCATTGAGGCGCACTTAAAATCCTTTCACCACACTGATTCGAAAGAACTAGTGACACGATAAGAAGAAGAAGAAGAAGGTACCTACCTATATGGAGAGGACACTATACTGTAGATAGGTTCGTTCGTATAGCAAGTGGTAACTTTGGTGACGGAGTTTTTAGGCCGCCGACTTGATAACCGGGACAGACTATTTAACGTGCCCTCCAGAGCACAAAAAACGCGCAAAGTCAAAGCCCATTTTTTTGTAATAATAATAAGATATGCTATCAAAACGATAACTAACTCTAAAATATAATTTCAGGAAAGGCTCGGTGGTTGTTACTTACCGAATCCACTGGACGCCGAAGCAGACTGCCTCGGACGTCGGAGAACTTCTCACAGCTGACTCTCTCAAGACGAAACTTGAAGACTACCTCGAAAAGAACAACCGTATGATCAACGTGTACCATATTGCCGAGGAGAAGGTGGTCGCCAAACCTGTCCTCGACATCTGCCAGATAGACAAAAACGAGTGCGAACATGGATGCGAGTTCAATGAAGCGTCCCTTGAGTTCACCTGCACGTGCCCACATGGACAGATGCTAGACATGAACAACCCGAAACAATGCATAATGATCCTAGACAATTCGTATCCTTTAGAACCCACGGGTAACAAAGCTCACGAGTTCAAGCAAACAACGTTTGACTCGAACCCGTCCACAACGAAACCTACCCCAGATGAAGAAACTCCATCTAACGAAGAAGTACACATTGCAAACGAAAATTTCGACTGGAAAGAAACGAAAAAAGCCACACCCGAGACGACAACTGAAAGCGAAGCTGATATGAACTTTTCTCACATATTCGGCAATGGTGACGAGCGAAAGAACGAAGCACCAGCTCCGGAACCTAACGCTGAACCAGAACCGACGGCAGAACCTAAACCTGAGCCAGAGCCCGCAGCAGAACCGGAAGCAGAGCCAACAGCAGAGCCAACAGCAGAGCCAGAAGCAGAACCGACGGCAGAGCCCGCATCAGAACTGGAAGCAGAACCTGCGGCAGAGCCTGCAGCTGAACCCGCACCTGAGCCTTCAGCGGAGCCCACAGCAGAACCTGCAGCAGAACCGGCAGCAGAACCTGCAGCAGAACCAACAGCAGAACCGGCATCAGAACCCACAGCTGAGCCCAAAGCTGAATCAGAACTGACTTTTGTCCCAGAACCGAGCCCAGCAGCCGAACCTGACTCTTTGGAAGATGAAAACAGTCTAAAAGTGATTCCATCTCCGACAACCGAATCGACTCCCGAACCTACAACTGAACCCGAAACAAAATCGGAACCTGAGCCTGAACCAACGTTAGAGCCAGAACAAGAGCCAAAGATTGAAGAAGAATCCGAACCGAAATCAGAACCTGAACCAAAATCAGAGCCTGAACCGACGTCCGAAATTTCAGTATCTGAAGAACCCACAACAGTGAAGGTTGCATTTGTTTCTACTACCGAACAAAACAACGCCAGGTTTAATGATGAAATGGAAACATCAACCACTAGAGTATCAATTTCTGAACCTAATATTATCAACGAACCTTCATATGAACCTGAACCAGACATAATTTCTATCTATCGTAATCAAAATCCCCAGTCGGTATCTGAGTCTGCAGACGACAGTGAGACCACCACTGAAAATAATGAGTGGCTCGAAGATAAAATACCTCAAAATGAAAAACTATCTACTTTAGAAAGCGTAAGTCCTAAAAATGGTGAACAAAGATCATTCAAGTCAATCGATGTTTTTGGTGAAGAACCAAGCACGACCGAAAAGGCAGAAAATAACACAATAAAAAACGAATTCATTATTCCTACTGTGGAAGTGAAAAAAGAAGATTATATAACAGAAGAAGTATTTACAAATGCACCACTTGAAAGTAAAACCGCCACAACAATGAAAACTAACCGTTTTGATATCGATGAAAAAGAACATAACAACGAAGTTTTAACCACTGAAATTCCGGTAGAAAAGAATGCTGAGAAATCCCTTAACTTATTTACTAATTCTCTCGGTGGTATAACAACACAGGAACCAAAATCCGAAGATGAATATTCTATTATGCAACAAAAGTTCAAAAATTATGAAGAAAAGCGATTAATAGACGCACTTAACAAGAAGAGCGAAATATCAACAGAAACTACCACAGAAACTCAGAAATCCGAAGACTCATACATTACATTCGATACTATCAGTAGCCTCTTTAACCGTTCCTCCAAGTCGATCGAGAACAAAATGGAACATAGTCAGCCTACTGAGAAAATGCAAACGTTAGATACAACTACTGAATCCGACTGGCTTTCAGAAGCAGTAACTGAAATCAAATATGAAGAAGCAATGAACAAGCTAGAAAAACAAGAAACTACAGAATTACCTGCAACAAAATTTGAGGAACTCGTTTCCGGAGGAAAACGTAAAGACGATTTCGAACCCGATTATTTAAATACCAACAACAACAAAATGTCTGAACAAGACGAACCGATGTATGGCTTGGCGCAGGATTATGATAGTGAAGATTCCAGAGTGAAAAGAGTAAACTCAGAAAAAGAAACCACAACCGAAGCCCCGATTAAAGCTGATACAAACAAAACCACAGTTACTGAAGCATCTGCACCAGTAGAGCCCACAACAGTCGTCGAATACATTTACAAATCCGCAGAAACGACAACCAAGGACAATATTGCAGTAAGCTCGTCTACGGAAGCCCCCATGTCCGAAGAATCAAAGCCAGCTCCCGTATGGGAAGAATCTGAAGATTTATCAGTAAAAGAACTACCGAAACCTACAAAGACTCAAGAAGAAACTACTACTACCCAAATCGTCATGATTGATGACATTGTAGTGCCTTGGGAACTGACATCTACAACGACAACTGAGATTACGTCATTACAAGAAACTGAGGCTCCATCTTCTTCACAGATGCCTGACTCTACCACATCAAGTAGCACTACAACAGTCTCCGGTAGCGATATTGAATCTCAAAACACAACACAAGTCAACAATCTGAATGTGAACATCTATGAAATACCTAGTCACAATGCCTCAGTTGTTGTAAAAGATGCGAATGCACAACTAACAGATTTTGAAGATCACGAGACCGAAATGAATCCTTTTCTTCCCGAAGTAGAAAATAACAAGGTTCTTGTAAAAAAACTGCAAGAGGGTCATGATATTGAACCGAATAACTTCACTGAAAGTCAAAATGAAAACATTGATGAACACAGCCAGGTTTCGGAAGCAACTGCCTCGCAAACTATGACTGATAAAGCTAATATAACAACAACGGCAGTCACTGAAGAAAATGCTACGTTTGATGAAATTATGAAATCCTCTCAAGGAAACAAAATGGAAAGTGCGAATAATATCGCTTTACTAAGTGCTACGAAACATAAAGAAAAAATTTCAACATTTTTACTAGACACTGATGACTTAGATGTCGGAAAAAGTCACATTGCTGAACATAAAACCACTAAAGGAATGAATAACTTGGAAAATGGAGAAGTATCATCGTCCCCCACCACCAACGACGATAGTGAATATTTGAGTGTTGTGCCAATCGAAGAAGAAAAGATGGAAGAAAAGGAAGCGTTGAAGAAAAGTTATAGTAGTGAAAGTATGCAAGAACTTAATGATATAAGTGATTCGCCAAAAAAGAGTGACAGAAGGACATTAGATGAAACCAAATTTGATTCGGTACAGAACAATGAAGCGTAGTTGTACGTGTAACATGTAGCGTAAGTTGTAACTTGTGTATATTTGCTAGCTTCTTATCCTGTGATGCTGTCGGTTCTACTAGAGATTATATTATTACAGACTACTAAACCAATAGGAAGACAATTAATTTTATGTTTTTTAATTCTGAACAATTTTTGTACTATAATAATTGTATTTTAATATTTTAATGAGCGAATAATTATCATTAGACTAGTCAAACTAGAAAAGGAGTCATCTTGAACAATTACATAGAATTATTTATTGCTTCGTACTTAGAATATTACGTGAGTCATCATCAATCACAATAGATAATCGCAAATTCATTTAAATGTTAATTGTACAGAAGTTTGTTTTAAGAACTTTTTTTTTTTCAAGAACAATTTATTTCCTCTTCATTTAATTGTATTCTGTTCAATTTGTTACCATAGCTCAATTGTATATTTTAGTATCTATCGAAATTGTTAATGATAATTTCAATTTGAAATTGTTAGTTACTTATGTTTGAGTGTTGTTGATGGAATCTTTGTCTGCCATGCCGTATGTGATACCTACATTCCAATATATAAAATTTACTTAGTGATAACAGAAGTGAGGTCTGATGTATGTATAATAATAAGATTAGTACGCTATTTGTTAACTAAATATATTGTATAAATGGTTGATATTGTAAAAATTACACTGTAAATAAATTTTAAGTTAATAATTATTTCTGAGTTATCATTTTTACCGCAGAATACTCATCTATGCAGTCTACGTTTATTGAGTTTCTAAGTACAGTAACTAAATGTACATTTACATTATAAAAAACGTTTACAATCAAGTAAAATTAAGTACCTAGTATTTCATCAAATTCATTGTCCCTAAGTACATTATCAAAGCACTATAAAGGATCATTAGGTTGTGGTGTGATATCATCTATCTCTTGAGCCAGGATAGCTTGGTCTTCATCAGCCATCATCCTCGCACATAGGCAGCCGTCTCCATTGCTAACGAGACAATTTCCAACCGCATCTTTACAAGTCAGTGGAATAAATCGTTTACAAACATTCTTATCTTCGTTAAGTACGATATCATCGTCAAATGTATCTTTAATTTTGATTACACCATCTTTTCTATATTCTATAACTATCTTTGGTGGTTTGTGTTTGGGTACTTCTGGCGCTAGATACATAGATATTTTATCACTGCAAATGTTAGCGCAGTCGCATCCTTCGCATATATCTTTTTCATTTTGATTGTAGTCCGTTAGGCTGCTGACTTTTACTATATCCAGCTTTATATCATCAACTATTTCATTAATCTCAGTATCATAGAGTAATTTGACAGTATCATTCTCAAAATCATCTTTATTGCAGTTATCGTTAAAAACATCAATGTTTTCAGTGTGTGTTGAATTGTTTTCTTTAGCTTGTGTGTCGGTTTTGGTTATCATACAGTTTTCACACTCGATTTCACTGCACCCAAGCATTATGTTACAGTTGCTATCTCTTTCTAAAAATGATTCTGTATTACATTTATCCTCAACAGTATTTGGTTTAAACGGGCTGTCGGGCCACTCCTCATCTATGCTATTCGGATCATTCTTGACAGCAACTATACTAGGTCCTATGTTACATCTTGAAGAATGTGTCTTATATTCATTCTGTGGAACAGTTTCACCACATGTAGCACATAAGACATGCACTGAAAAAAACAAAACCATAAGTATTTTTATTATATTTAGCTGTCATAGTATAAAATTGTAGAAATAACTTTTTACCTTCACTGAGCTCTTTAGATGAAGTAGAATCATCACAAGAGTTTGAATCTGAAGATATTCCGCTATCGGGTTTATTCTCTGTAAAAATAATACATTTAAATACCTAAACAACAAAACAGGTGAATAGTACTCTTAATAGTCAATTGAGGCTGTTATTTTTTTCTTTTCTTTAACCTATATCTACTTTCCCACAGCTGGGCAAAGGTACCCCAATGTTTTGTCCATTGCCAAATCCTACCAGCCTTCTTTAAAGGCAAGATCATTCATTAATGGAATACAAATAAGGAAAAACATAAAAACATAAAAAGGAGAAACATTTTGAGCTTTAAGCACATTGACCGATTGCTTAATAGTATATTGCATTAGATGACTGGCATTGCCTTTGAAGGTAGCCTAGCCAAACCACTAAGCTCAAGTGAGACTTTGCAGGCTATAGGAGGATATTTGAATATCTGAAGATTAAGGTAGACAGCTATCGTCTTCGGGAGTAGAATTCTGAGTAGGTATAAGTTTATCAAAACACTCACTGTGAGAAGTCATATGTCTCTTTCTGGCATAGTCAGTGGAAAACCTCTTCTTGCAACCAGAGATTTCACAGTACAACCACTCTGTAGGGTCGTGAGATTTAATATGGGTCTTGAGATGATGTGACTGGATAAAACCTGAAAAAAACCAAAACAAAATATGCTTAAAACACACATTCTTTTAAACAAGTTGTAATACAATAAGACTCATTAAATGAAGCCTATTCCAAAGCAATATTGTTGTATTCTGAGTATATTAAATTATTAATAGTTTAATGTGAGGCTGACTAACCATGGGTTTCCTCAGGAGATTTACTTTGATTTTGTCTGGGATTAGAAACAACAGCCTTCATATCAAAAGTCTCTCTTCAACAGGACTCTTATCCAGCATTACCTTTACCACAGACGCTGCAATAGTGCTGTTTTGCGTTGGTGTGTGTGAGCTCATGGTGCTTCAGATGGTGGGAAAAGTTGAAGGACTTGGTGCAACCATCATGGCTGCACTTGAAGCGTCGCTCCGACTCTGGCTTGTGTGTCTTTGTGTGTGCTCGCAGGGCAAGCTCACTGCTGAATGTGGACTTGCAATCTTCGCAGACAAATGTCCCTGGATATGAGCTCAGTTTTACAAGAGTATGGAAGAGGATAACCAAAAAAATTTTTTATTTACAATTTTACATAGATGAATATTAATGGGGTGTTTTCTATGGATAATAAATGTTTTTATAAACAAAACCTATCTAAGTATTGTATCAGTCATCTAGTACCTATAACACAAGCTCTGCTTACTTTGGGGCTAGATGCTGTGTGAAAAGTTCAGCAGTACTTCATCATCATCATCATCAGACTTTGTCATCCCACTGCTGGGTATAGGCCTCTCTTCGCTTTTGCCATTCGCCTATATCCTGAGCCAGTCTTGCCCATAGCAAGCAGTACTTATTATTAAATTATTATTATTATATTGTCAGAACTTTAATTGATTATTGTTCAAAATCTAAACTATAATCTCCACTATAAGTTCATATACCTTTATGTGCATATTTGATATGTCGTTTGAGTAGTACATCGTCTCGGAACTTCCTGTGACAATCCTGGCATTTCACACTTCCTGTTCGTTCATGCTGTTTCTGATGTCGACGTAATGCTGACCTGCTCAAAACAAAGATACCTACTTAAAATTATTGATGAATCTAAAGTAGAAGTAAAGTCCTCACACTACGATTGATTCATCAATAATTTGAGCACAGTTTACTTGTTCGTAACTTTGTTGTTTCTATTTCTACAAATATTTAGTTTAATAGAATAGGTACTGAATAATAGCTTAAATTCATCTAATGTAAGCTTAAAATAGAACTAAAAACTTACACGAAACTAAACTTTTTACTGCAAATTTCACACTCGAAGCGCGGAAAATGACTCAGTTCATGTCTCTTTTTTTCACTCTTGTAGCGGAACTCTTTAGGGCAATGGCTACACAGTAACATAATCGCACTTGACTCCTCTTTTGCTTTCATCATGGACTATCGCTTGCACAATAAATTAGCAGATGAACATAATCTCCAAGTAGGAAATGAATTAGAACCCCCAACATCGCTTGTATAAATCAAACAGTCACAAATCATTTACACATTGTTTTGTTAACTTTTTGTAGGAAATAAAATTGCCGATAATTATTTTTTGTTTGCACTTTAGCAGAACTTTGTTTGTTTGCACTTTATGACTTTTCATATGGAACTAATAATGCACTATTTCTCTATAGTATGTATTTCGCCAAGAAAGTAAGTGATATGCTATCAGTCTTCGTAGAACAATAGAGAACAGCCCCCTTAGCATGGCGATTGTCTACGTACTGGAGAATAGATAAAAATGACAGTAATGACGTTAGAGTGTAGATAAAAGTAACTTTTATCCACATTCTTCCCGTTTTATCCACACTCTAATGTCATTCCTGTCATTTTTATCTATTCTCCGGTATCTAGACAAACGCCATGCTAAGGAGGCAGCTGATAACCTGTCAAGAAAGTAGGCTATTCTTCCGAAAAATCTCTAGTGATTTCATTGGCCATTATTGTTAAGTTGAGACTAGTTTTAGCATAGATTTAGCATGGTACCTTTTATAGTAAGTAGGTAAATAATATAGTGGATAATATTGTTGTGGATTCGTTCTAATATTATATGATTTCCCTTTGCTATGATAATTATTTATTTTGTCTAACGACCCCAAAACGACCCTTATTATTATTATTTACTAGCTGGTACCCGCGACTTCGTCAGCACAATAACATACTTAATAAAAAATAAAAACAGAACTGAAAACTGCTGTTCAGAAGATTCTCTTCTGATACTTTTAAAAGTAAAAATGCAATAATAACGCCATCTTGACCTCAGCCATAGGACAGCAACGCCATCTAGTGGCCTTTAACTGGAACTTCACTTTAAGTCCCCATACAAAATTTCAAACCTTATTTCACGCCCTTCATGATTAGTTATGAAAAAAAAAAGTAGCCTATGTCCGTCCCTGGGACATAATCTTTATCCATGTCATATTTCAGCATCATCTGTTCAGTGGTTTAGGCGTGAAAAGGTAACAAACAGACAGACACATTTTACTACATAATAGATGGCGCCACAGGAAAAATTAGATCGCGCTATCGTTGCGTTTTGGAGAACGTAACATATAAACTCGCTAAACCTCTACTTTTCAGCTTTATAATATTAGTATGGATTTATAGGCCAGGGTGCGATTTAGTTAACCGGGTTGACCGCAGTCCTTGGTCCTAAACCCGGTTAATTAATCGCACCCTGGCCTACTACCAGTACCACTCAGCCCTAGCCAAAAATGTAATGTCAAAGTCAGTTAGTGTTGAGTTCAATCAATCAACAAATCAGCTGATCGGTAATCGCACCGCGCCGTACTTGTGCGGAAAAAAATTGTGTACCTAAAAAAATTTTTTTTGTTGACTTTGCAATATATTTATAAAGTACAAAAACTAATAATTCACATACATAAAATATATCTCACAATAATTGGGTGACTAAATCCTGGTTGCAAATAAAATGAAGTAAGTTCTACTAAGTACAAATTACGATTCAAAAATCTATTTACATGAAGTCCGCTTGCATAACATGTGATTACTACGAAGAATGCCGACTATGTGTGGAGAAACCGGCAGGCGGACTGCTCGCCGGCGCGCGCGTTTTTCCACTTACCTAGCAGTCTCGTAAGAAAGTGCATGTGTCGGTTTTTATAACCTTATTATGCAAGAATGGGTCAAAGTAATGTTGAATCTATGCGCGTTTGGCACACTACGGGAGATTCGCCCGTCGGAACCGTTTGTGTCAGAATTTCTGCTCGGAGAATGGAGGAACATCACAGAGGAGCAGCTTAACCGGGATGTTTATCCACTTGGAACATATTCCTACTTAGGGCTGTTGGTTTTTGTCTTCTTGGTGACTGATTTTTCGAGGTTCAAACCTATCATCATCCTTTCAGGTGAGTAAATTTCTTTTTATTGTTTGTTACCTGAATAATTTGACTTATATTTTGCCACTAAGTTACATTATAGAACTTGATAAAACCATAAAGTACCGGGTCAGTTACACTCCTTATTTTTGATGCTGCATTTTCAATACCTAAAGAAATAAGCCCATTCGATTTTTCAGAATCACTGTGATTAATATGTATCATCCTTGCGCAGGGTCCATGCTAATCTTCTTTCCGAAGCAAGTACTTAATGTAGATCCAATGTATCCTTTCCAAAGCAGGAAAATAGAGATTCTTATTCAACGAGCAAATAATTAAAATTAAATATTAATAGCATTAAGTAACTTTAACTGTAACTTTAGTACTTTTTTTTTTTAATGTAACATCTTCTGTATAGTGTTATCATCACAATTCTTTTTATGGGATCTTATTTGTTTTGTCAGATAAACACATTATCTAGATTATGTTTTATGTTCAGACGATTAACTCAAAATTGCACTAGGAAGTCACAATGGTGAATGAAAAAACTGGTGAAGATTATTATTTCTAATTCATACCTATAATCACACTAGTTTTAGATTAACAGCCGGCTTCTCAAACACTATTCAAATTAACTAACTGATTAGACTTGGATTCCTTGGTCCTCATTGATCAAATGACAGATTAGTTAATTTTGAAGATGATTTGCAGTCGAGAAACCGGACGATACTTCAGTTCTCTTACAGATTTTTTCCTTTACATAACATTATTTTATTTTTGTAAAGAAGTAAGAGTCTGTTTAGTAAAAAGGTAACAGACAGACAACTACATTTTTATTTGATAATGTTAGTATGGAATGGACTGTGTACAGTGGAGCATTCATTCACATTTGTATAATCAATTATCATTGTTAATTGATTCAATTGCTTAGCAGACAATCTGTAGAACATTCATGGTCAATGTCTGTAACAATGTAGTCAATACTAATAATTATCATAAAAATAAATACCTAGATGCAATTTTGACCAGTTTGTATAAAACATGGAGGAAAACCAATGCAAAACTTGGCAAAATATTGTAATAATTAGAATATTTTCCTATTAGGTCATTAATTATGGTATATTCTTCTAGATATACATAGCCTTTATGCTACTAATTGCTAGTGTTCCCCCTTGAACATTTAAAGTGTTTGTTTTAATTCTTTCAACAATAGACTAAACTTGAATTTTTTTTTTCAGGATTGAGTGGAATAGCAGTGTATGCTATTCTACTATGGACTACCAGCTTAGCATGGCTACAGGCATCTCAGTTCTTCTATGGGCTGTACTCAGCTACCGAAATAGCATATTTTACTTACATTTATGCAAAAGTAAGTACCTACTGAGAAAAAAAAAATCTATTTTGTCAGCAACATTTGCAACCAAGATGAGTTAGCACTAGTGGCTTTAACGACAAAGCTTCTATGATGGCATTTTAAATGATACCAGATTTGTTGAGCAATGTGGCTTAAAAAAATTGTCTTTATAGCTGGAAACTAGTTTCTTATATAATTATTACTTACCTATGTTTAAAAAACTAGCCATAATAACCTTGGTGTTTGTACCTAAAGTTTTATCTTAGGTGGACTCCGCCAAGTACCCAATCGTCTCATCCTACACCCGCATCGCAGCGTTAACTGGCCGCTTCTTGTCAGGCTTGAGTGCACAAATACTGACACACTACGGAGTGATGGACTATCGGCAACTCAACTACATCACTTTTACAGGTCATTAGTGTACATAACAAATAATGTTGGACTTTTCACATAGCATCATATAGCCCCAAAGTAAGCAGAGCTTGTGTTATGGGTACTACATGACTGACTGATATACTACTTATATACTTTTTGTTTCTAAATACATACACATTATACATAGAAAACACCCAGACCCGAGACAAATACTTGTAGATCATACAAACATTTTTCCCGCGGCGGGGATCGAACCCGCAACCTTCTGCGTCGCAAGCGAGCTTTTACCCACTGCGCCACAGAGGTCGTAAACACGTACATGTCATTGTATTGACGAGAGGGTGGTTTAGGTGCTGGGCAATCCTACTCAGACAATGTCCCAGGCTATACTATACTACCGCCTCCCGTTAGGTAAGTGTAGGCATAGGTTGCCTCCTGACGCTGTTATCATCTAATAAAGATGTAAAGGGCTAATTTGAGTATGTAAGTTTTACTCTAACACACAGTCTGCCCACTTGTTAAACGCCAGCGCAAAATCGCTGACACACTATGGGGTAAAGAACTGATGTACCACAATACCACAGTGGAAACCGCATCCGAATTGGATAAGCCTTATCGAAATTAGTGTACACAACCACACATAGATCCGGTTTCTAAAATAGTTTTTCTCAAACTTCCAATAACAGACATTAGTTTTTTATTTTATTTTATTTTACAAATGGGAAAACTAACTATGAAACAATTTAGAGTAAAACTTATAAATAGTTTGCAGCAGGAGGCTTTCATTATTGGGCAGAACACCTGGCTAGACGTGGTGATGGCCAGTGGAGTAAATCTTTGAGCCAAGATCGGACCACCGAAATCGAGGTCGTCCGAGAGCGCGTTGGGTCGACGACATAGTGAAGGTCGTAGGAAATGTTTGGACGCGAGAGGCGCAAGAGACTGGCATAAAAGAAGGGAGGCCTATACCCAGCAGTGCGTGTTACCGGGCTAAGATGATGATGATGACTTTCATTATAGTAGATAGTGGTTTAGGTTTTAAAATATAATGATGAAACTTGGTGTTTCCAGCTCAGATCCTGGCCACTATATGCGCGTTCATGCTGCCTCCTCTACAATACGGCATCTACTTCCATCGCCGCAGCTCACCTATAAACTCGCCTATAGACAAACAAGCCCAGATTGATGTATGTACCCAATGATGTTAAATAACCTAATCATACCAACCTAATAATACTCGTATTACTTCAAACATTTTCATTATCTCTTATGAACTAAGATAAGTTTTTATTATGAACTATAATATAAACTTATTATTTTCTTTAAAAAAACAGACAGCAGGTTCACGACTGTATCCCCAAGGTGCGGTAGACATTCTCTCAGATCTTTTTATGTTACTTATTCCAGATCCTTTGAAGATGTCTGGGGGTTAGTCAGAGGCATGTCCAAACACATATTTGATACATGCCCACATCTTGCAAAAGTTAGTATTCCATACGTGACAGGTTGCAAGCCCATCACCGCCTATAAGAACACTAACTGGTTTCCTCACGAATTCACGATGTTTTCCTTCACCGCTTAGAGCACGTGTTAAAGTATTTTCTTAGTAGGAGGATATTAAACCTTATCCCCTTATTTCTAGAGACCATTTCGCTCTAACGTGGCGGAGGCGATAAGACTGCTCAGCCGGCACGCTTGCCTAGCCTACTCCCGACCGAAGGTGTTGGCGTGGTCTGCACTGTACGCATGTGCAACTGCGCTCTTTGTGCAAGCACAGGTGTACGTGCAGTTACTGTGGAAACATATACAAGAGGAGAGTGAAGCACCGGTGGGTAGAAACAGATACTTACAAAAAATTAGGATCAGTAACTTTAACGGTACAATAGACATTCTCTCAGATTTCTTACCTATGTATTCCAGGATTCTAGATCCTTTACATAAGTACTTGATAACCCACATTTCGCAGAGTTACCTATAAAGCAAAATCGAAACGATATAGGTTCACCGATTGTATCTCAATTCTCAAGTTACGGTAGGTAGGTACAGTACACCGTGGAAATTCTCTTTTGAGAAAATGGATTGTCAGAGGCACATTCAGAATCTACTATCAGACGTCATGTGGCTGAATTGTTGATGATAATGATTAGTCATATGGCTGTATACAAATATACCTATGTTACAAATAGGTTCCTTCTTGGTAAGCATGCTTCATCTGAGACCCCATTGTTGCGAGGTCAAATGATAACCTATTTAAGTAGGTACCTACCTAATTTAAAAACAGCGAACTAAAACCGATGGTAACTGCGAGGCATAGGTTTTCGTATGGTTCGTATGCGGATTATGAAGCCATTATCTGCAAAATAAACACAATCTAAACGTAGAAACGCTTTGTGCTATCAATGTTGATTTTTGATCTTATCTTTATTGTCTAGCTAGAGTTAAAATTACCCACGGCATCTATGTGCCATTGTTATCTTTATCACGGTCATTCACATGCACGCAAACTTACTACCCGCAAAATTCCATACAAACGTGTGATGTAAACAACAGCATGGAACATCACGTGATGGTGTGAATTTACAAATTCTTAATTCAAGTCAACTTTATGAATTTAAATGCGCGTGATCAAGTGATATCTATGTCCTATAAAAACTATAAAACTCTTCATAAATATGAATTTTATTTCCAGAGAGCGTACAATGGTGCAGTAGAAGCCGTACAAACCCTTCTTGGCGCGGGCGGAGCTTTCCTAGCGTCTCTTCTAACACGATCCTTCTTACCCGCGCCTGTAGCGGCTATACAAGGAGCCGCTTTGTTCCTCGGTACTTTTATACCGAACATTTTCGTATCATACATCGGATATATTGTGATGGGCATGCTGTTTCATTACACAATCACTTTGGCTAGGTAAGTGTTGTACATAGATTGTTCTTTTTGCTCTCATACTGATACTCAACCCTCAGAACAGAAGGCAGAGCTTAGCTTAGTAGCTCCTGCCTCCTGTCTGTCTGTTTATGTTTTCTGCCACAAATTCCAACCGAGCTTTATATTATTTATTTTACACTACTTTGTGGGCATTAGATAAGATAACAATAAATATTTATTATTAAATAAAAATAAACATGATCACAAATGTGTCCCCAGGGTGCGGTAGACATTCTCACAGATCTTTTTATGTATTCCAGACCCTAGACATTGATAGTAAGATTAATTAAGGGAAAAGTTGTGCATTAAGTTCTTGTATTCTTTTCAGTGCCAAAATTGCCAGCCAACTGAGTGATGAGAGTTGCTTCGGACTTATATTCGGGGTGAACACCCTCGTGGGCACGGGCTTACAGACAATCCTCACACTGGTGTTAATTCAGACCATGATGCTGCCGATACAGGCGCAGTTCTACAGCGTTAGCGGTCTGCTTCTACTCCTGGCTTCCACCTGGGCACTCGGCTGGATCGCTCAGCAGTTCAGACAGAAACATTCTCTTCATAATAATACCGGGCTTTAACAATAACTACTATATTGTTATAGCTCGTTTATACGCAAGCCTAGTGTGCAAGCGAGAAGAATGATAAGCGCCGTCACTGGTGTGCGAGCGAGAGAACACGATAAGCGTTCGGGAGTTTGGCGAGTGTTTAAACGCGGCTTTAGAACCTTGATTATTAGTGCCATGCTTGGTGCCATGAGATGAGAGAAGTAATGAATATAACTGGTAAGAAGACTACGAGTAATAGTAAACAGTTGGAGTTCTCATAACTAATTGTAGTTTTAAAAAAAAGACTTAATTTGCTACATTTTATTTATTTTTTATGCTTCTTGAATGGTTGATTAGGAAATAGGTCTGTGATAGTCTAAAAGTATAGATAAATGTATCTTGATAAAGAATTAATTTGTAAAGTTTATTTACTAGAAAGACAACTTGTAGTTAAAGGAAAATGAAATACCTCAGCTATTTATGTACCTACCCTAAGAAGTTATTTATATGAATGCAGGTAAAAAGTAAACTAGGTATATTAAGACCCAAAATTATGTATTTGTAAGAGATAAATACATTATCTTGCTGTAAATACAACTGTTTCAATTTCTTATACCAACACCTATCAATTTCATGCGCACATTTTATTGAATCAACAGTTCAACCATACCTACCTAGTACCTACTGAGGCTTACTTTTTAGTTAAAAAAATACATTTAATCTGGAATGCAGTTTTAATATTTATACTCCGAAAATATGTAATGATATGCAAGACGCCTGGAACATTTACTTAAAGGTAGGTAAGTACTATACAAAATATATTCCATAATGGACATAGACAACACCAGGCGCAGTCTCAAGGGGGGGTCACATGGGACATGACACACACCCCCCCCCCCCACCAAATTAGAATAATTTACAAAACAAAAAAAATCGTTTTAATTCAGGTAAAAAAGATAGATTAGTGACCCCCCCCCCCCCAAAATTTCAGGCTGCGACCGTGCCTGGAGAACATGGCTATTAGCTACATCTCAAACATTGAACTGAATCACAACCATTATCTTCTGCTAACAGGTGTATTCATATTTTAAATTTTTTCAATTCAATTTATACAAGAGAATAATCTACAATAAATTTAATTCAAGCATACTGCATTGAGCTTGGTCGTGTCTTCATGTACACGTACAGGCATATAAATAGAAAAATTACAGCTAAGGTGGGCATAACCACTGTATGGATTTGTTGGCGGGATTTAGCGAAATCTTGCTTCCTTTCGCGTTTCTGACGTGCATTTTCCTTCACAGCACCTTTAAGCTTCCTCATTCTAAAATGCTAAAACAATACGATCAATAAAACATTAGGAACTTACAATGCCACGTACAGCCAATTCATGGTATACATAAACTAGCTAATTAATTAAAAAAACTGATTAAAATCGATGCGTTTACTTAAAATATGAACACTACTCGATAAAACTAGTCACCTGCTTTTTATATAATGTAGGCAACTTGAGATTTCACCTTTAGAAATAGCAAAAAAATAATATTTTATGGTGCAAGAGCGACGCAAACAAAATAACTTTCCAGTTTCCGATTGATTTGGTTGTCCGAAATTTACAAAACATACACACGTCAACACTATCTGTCAACGTCAACATGTCAATTTTTATTTTACTTTTTTTTTTTGTTACCCTTTTACTCTTGGGGTTGGCTACACAGGCTCATACATACAGCAGGCTACACACACACAATCCGTGCATCGTTTATTGCTCCTCACGGAGACAGAGCCTTCTAATAAGTAATAATATAGCCGAAGTCGAAGTACGATGATACCGAACGTCGAAGTACGATGCTAGAGTCTGCCAAATGAAAGTAGACCCTGAAAAATCACGGCAAATTCAAAAAATATAAGTGTGGCAACCTATTAATTAATAAGGACACACAACTTGATACTTGGTTATTGATCGTATAACGCGAATGCTCACTGTGAGCACACACGTCCTCGTCCAGAGTAATATTGTTCTGTGCACACGTGCGTCCAGACAGACAGTCCGAGGCATGCGAGACGAATCATCCATTCGCAACGCACGCCTCGCGATGTCTGTACGCGGCTTTAAAAATGCTATTAAAAATGTTCTAATTCATAATCGGGAGTGGGCAGAGCGAATCTGTCATAAAGCGAACAAGCCGTCATGTCATCCGCATGCACTCAGACAGGTGGACAAAACTGGCAGGTCACCACTCTGGCCCATCCCGGTGGATGGCAGGCGAGGCCTAAAAAGCGATGGCCCACGCCTCTATGAAGGATTGGAGGAAGATCGCGTAGTGTGGAAGGTGACGGGGAGGCCTTTGCCCAGCAGTGGGACAGTTTATGCTAACTAAAAAAAAATGTTAGTATCTCACTTTTAATAAAGTTTTCATTACACTAGCTAGATAATAGTAAATATCTTTGATTCTGTTGACAATAAAAGCGTAGGTACCTACAACATTTAATGGTGTCTAATAGTTCACAGCTTGTCACACACACTACAGCCTCAACATTTTTATATTTATTCAATAGCTGCAGCCCTATCCTATGGGTGGCACCGCAGTAAGTAGCTGTTTATAAATGTGATAAAATAATAATCATTCTAAACACACCAAAATACATAAATCCAGTGTTGATATTAATTATTAGGTAAAGCTTTAAGGAATTGTGTCATTAAGGTTTGACATTTTTAGACATGGAATTCCCCACCATCTAGCTTTTCATCAGACAATGAAGACAAAATACTAGCTGAGGTACTTTGAGATAACCATAGTGCACACATGATTAAACCTTCAAGTACGCCTATTCCCGCACCACAGATAACATCTAAAATGTAATGGCGTTCTGCTAATACCCTGGAAATACATATGGATGTAACCCAGGCCAATATTGGTGGGAAGAAGTATATCGACACTGGATCTAGATAGATCAATGTGAAAGCAATCATAACAGATCGGCTGGCATGGCCTGATGGAAATGAGTATTTGTCTGGGTTGATTGACAGTAACTTGTTCATGGGTATTGGTCGTCGTCTTCTTACAAATGCTTTGATTGAAGCTATTATCACTATGTCCAGGATGAGAGCTGAAAACAAAACATGTATTAAGTAAATATACATAAACAGGTTCACGACTGTATCCCCAAGGTGCGGTAGACATTCTCTTATATCTTTTTATGTCTGATCTTTTTATTAAGTAAATATATTATTGTAAATTGTGTGTAAAAAGATTTAACATTTCATAATTTCGTCAGGAGCTAATAAGAATCATTTAACACACTGTGTTTTGTTCGGGAAAGGTTTCAGTTTCACCTCCCAGCTAAATGTTTAATCAGATTAACATGTAAATCTTACCAAACAAAAGGTTCACTTGCAGCTGATACAGTTCCTTATTGTTGAATAGCCAAATGAAAGTTAACCACCCTGCCAGCCACACAATTCCATGACATGACACCTGGAATTCACATGAAATATTGTTAAAAAGTAAGCAAATGCTATACAATTTTTCCACATAATATCATTTTGATAAAGTAAAGTAAAAAATTCTGAATTTGTTCACAGCACTGTGAAAATATACCTCTAAGAATTTGGAGTGGTTCCTCAAAGATCTCAATGGGGTGACTCTTAGTGATAGTTCCACAACTTTCTTAGTAACCTGAACATCATAATTCAGTATTTTCCTTAACATTGGTGGAACTTGCCGTTTTGACTCCTCACCAAACTGGAAACATAATTTTATCATCATTGGTTACTATTTTAATGTCAAAAGAACTTATTCTTTGGCAATATTCAACAGAATACTAGTGCCTGGGACCTTGTTGGTATGCAAAATATTTACCCAAGCCCAAGTTTAACCTCACTCAACCATTACCAGTAGGGGAGGTAATCTGTTTTATTCTTATTTCTGATGTCTGTGGTTTAATAGTCCTAATTTTTTGCAAAGTTTTCCCACATTCAGTAAATTATGCTAGCACATAATTTAATTATATTTTCAAATAAAAATTCTATTATTACCAGCCATTTACTTAACAACCGTTTTTAGAAAATTACTAAATAATAAACGGCTTATTCCCAGATTATTAAAAACAATTTTATGTACCTACCTACTTCTATGGATTATTAGATACTTAGCCCAGATGAGTTTCATTATCTTTGCTTGTAAGTTAGTACAAAAGATAGTTCTACAGTACAATAATGACTCAAGCAAAATGATGTCATTGAAATGCAAACAAGCTATCATAAATAAACATAAAATGGTAAGGTTAAAATGATATTGTACCAAGTTGAATAGGGAATGATTTTCTTACCGCTTCCATGCTGCAAAAACTAGGAATGTGATGAAAAAAACTCTTCAAACATTTGCCTTAGAGTTAAATAGGGTCTTGACTAATGTAAAACTGTCTGTCAATGCGTTACTTTAGTTAGAAATGCAAGCACAACAATGATCAAAGCAGCAAGTGTTCAGAAAGTCCGCTGCTGTTGTTCTATTTATAGGTACTTGCTTTGGTGTGCAGACAGTTATCTGGTTCTACGAACAGATAAATTAAACAGATTAGGAACCTTAGGAACTAAATACCTTGAGCTTTGAAATGAAATGGTAAATAAATAGTAGTAAGGTAAAAATGAGCAAGAAAACTCACCTTTAGATACTACTAGGCACAAATAGGATGCTCAGCTCACGTCACGCGTACTACCTATGTTAGATCAGTCATCTCATCTGTCACAGTGCGATGACATGGATGACATCGTCACGTCAATATATTACGTTTCTTTTCGCGTAAATGGTTTGACGAACAATACTGGCTGGCGCGCTGTTCGCTGTTTCAATATTATTTTTAGCAGTTTTAGCTTGGTGTCATGATCGAAGTTGGTGTCGGTCGATTTATTTATTTTGTATTGTTTTTGTTAGTGCGAGGTAAAATAGTGTAAAAGCAAATGAATAGCAGTATAGAAACTACTGAAATCAAAAAAATTGTCGAGCTGAGATTTTACTGATTAGTTTACCTAATTACATAAACCTACATAGATGCAAAATATTGGATGGTAGTTTGACTTGTTTGTTATGTTAGGCCATGTATTCACTGAGAAACATTTTGTTTATAAAAACGGTTTCAGAAACAAAATCTACTTACGTGATTCTGAAACAAGTTAAATTGTTTCAGACACTTTAAAATGTTTCTGTGCTCCCCCGATGGAAGTGGTGAGCACCGAAACAAATCTGCAGCTTTATACAAGTGTGAATTATTAAAAAAAAAAGAAGGCGATATCAGGGATTGTGCAACTCGCGGTCGCTGTCAGTCAAGTCAACTGAACTGAGGTGTGGACGGCCAAGTCTCCGTAACATTATAAGTACGGATTTTTTTTTGCGAGTTGAAACAATAATGGCGCATTTTACAAATGTAGTTTTTTTTATTAATTATTATTTAATTCGGCGAGGTAAAAGGAAACCGAAAAAACGAAAACATGCCGAAACTCCGCCGGTTTGTACGTTCGGCTGTGATAACGAATCGGAGTGCTCGGAAAAGGAGCAGTCTGTTAAGTCTGAGCGTTTGAGGCCGAAAGAAGCTGAGCATGTCGGGAATGACTTTGGATTTATATTATATATAATAATTATATAAATATAATATTTTAAATGTGAAAGTAACTCTATCTGTCTGTCTGTTTGTTACTTACTTACTTTTCACGCCTAAACCGCTGAACAAATTAAGCTAAAATTTGGCATGGGTGGGCAAAGATATATTAAAATAAAGGCCATAAATTTACTGCATTTCTTTATTAACTTTCATCACAACATAGTAAGCTTATATAAATCATACATGATCTACCTAAGTAGTGCTGTAACCTAAAATATTTAATAATGATTATAAACACCCATCTATCAAAAGGGTGTGGACACTCTTTTAGTTAAAGATGAGCGTTTATAGGCAGTAGGTACCAAATTAATGTGTTTAATAAAGTTTTCAGACCTATGAAAACTTATTAAGTATCAAAATGATTGTGCTTACGAAATACCAGTAGGTACCTACTTACCTAGTAACCTGAACCCCATATCGTTTAGAGGGCAAAATTAAAAAGTAATATCTTTTTGGAAAACAACGAAACAGACAGAAAAGAAGTACAATTAAGTAAAATTTTAAAATTCCCTACTTTATAAAAATGATACCTAATTAACTTCTTTCATGCTTAGGCAAGTATCTTAAGTACTATACAGGGTGGTTTTTTGAGATGGGCGGTGATGGCCAAGTCCGAAACCAAGAGAGTTAAGAGAAAAAAGTCAGCCTATATTATTGCAAATTAAGTTCTGTTTTTTTGAAAAACCATTTGGGTCAATTTTCGTTAAAAATAAAAGATTTATAAAAAACTAAATATGCATTTATAGTTTTTATAAAAATCGAGGGCATATCTCCTTTCACGACTTTTCTCTAACTCTCTTGGCCATCAGCGCCCATCTTAAAAAACCACCCTGTATATACAGGGTGTAAAAAGACTACTAACGAAAACTGAGGGGTTGCAATCAGACCATGATTCTAAACATATTTCGCGAAATATAATTGACTAAGCTACTTCGTTTTATGTTATTATCGGTTATTTACTACTAGGGCAACATAATAAGACCATACCTACCTGATAATTTACTTAATAAAAGAAAAAAACAATTCTAACTCAAAATCCAGCAATCTACGTAAACAACACCCCCAGTACATACATACGCAAACAGTAATCTTCAAACGCTGTTTTCTCCGGATATGATTTTTTCGGAAAATCCTTTTGGATTTAGTTGTGTGTTGCTGTACCCCTTTTCGGCTTCGGTAGACGACTTTTTACACCCTGTATATATATAATTATATATATTTTGAATTATTTATAATCAAAATGTCCTAGTTGATTTTAAGTCAATTTTCTTATTTATTATTAACAACGAGTGGCAAAAGTCAAGTGTGTAGGTAAATCTACTCCTATGAAATGAAATAAGTAGGTACCTACCTATCTCTTTTTTATGCATTATTATTATGATGATGCTTAGATATCTAACCAAAGTGTTGATATTCTGAATAAGCTGCTTATCAACATTTGAAATTATAATAATTATACTTAAGTGTTATTCTAATTTATGTAGTAAACTAGAGATATAATAATCCCAACATATTATAAAGTCGTTGTAAATATTAGTAACCAGAATCGAATCAAACAAAGATGGATATGAACATTGAATGATCTAATAAAATAAGTTCTAGAAAAATGATACCTACCATAATACATCATTGGTACTGTAAAGTAAGTAGGTACCTTAACTTAACTTATCATTCTAAAATTACTCATCTTGCAAGAAATGTGACTTAAGATACTTCATCATACCGAAGATACGGAATCTCTGTTTTCCAATCACTTTGTACATAGCGTCATCACAGATCGCAAATTGCTTGTTGTTCGGATCGTAGAGTTGCTTTTCTTTGACTATTGCCCAGATGCGTTTTACGACAGCGTGACGAGGCATCACATCAGCTCCCATGAGCTCTGCAAGTTGTGGCGACAGTTTGTAGGGTCGGGTGAAACCAGTGCCTTTGCCTTTTGTGACGCCACCACCGCCGCTGGCCCGCTTCGTGCTTTTCGTTGCAGCCGCACGTCTTGTTTTCTGGAAATTAATTGTTATGTACCTAACTCATAATCAAATTGATCGATGATACATATTGGGTTGGGTTTTATTTTGTTAATAACAAAACTAAGAGGCTACTGTGGACAGAATAACCAGGGCCCAAAACACTGACCTAATGGGCCGCTATTTTGGGCCCTGGGCCTTTAAATATTTACCCGGGGTTTCTCATCACTGTCGCTGTCTGACTCGCTCGCACTCTTCTCTTTCTCACTCCCGCTCTTCTCTTCCGGAGATTCCATACTGTTGATGTAATCCATAACAATTTTGTCGATCTCATCCTTTCGGGATTTGAGATTCACATCAAGCTTCTTCTCCAATTCTTGTCTTACTTTCTTGGTGGAAGTTTTTGCGAGGTCAGCATCTTTTAGGATGCCTGTTATAAGTATAAATAAATTTCGTTAATAAGTTACATATTTATTTCGTTAATTGGGGGAGACTTTTGGCCAGCACAGGGACGACTTAGGTAGGATTATAAAAAAACAGGTTATTTTGGCACGCAGTCAAATTAATTTACTTAATAGAAATCTTACACTTGGCTACACTTTTCTAAGCCGTTTTCTTTATAATGGTTAGGTATGTCGCAGCATAGACAGCCGTTCAATTAATAGCCGAGCCTCTTTTTTTTTATAAATAAAAATAGAATACATATACCTACTCAATAAAAATATTTATACCTACCTACATAAATAAATTACTTATTTGACTAAACACGTAAGTACCTACTACTACTACTACTAATAAGTTAAGAAATTGTATAATATTTTTGTGATTTTTCTGTTGGTTGTCCTAAATAAATAAAATAAAACAAATGATATTAATAATAGATACCTATACCCTCTAAAATAACAATTTTGTACTTAAGTACCTACTTAAGCCATGTATTCACTGATAAACAGTTAAGAAACAAAATCTACGTGTTTCTGAAACATGTTAAATGTATCAGAAACATGGTAAAATGTTGCGGTAAACACTACGTGTTTCTAGAGCGTTTCGGTGCTCCCCGATGTCACGCCCCGAACAAATCAGTTTCGCAACAGCTGTATTATACAAGTGTGACGTGTGTTTCAGTTGTTTATAAACAACATGGTGGCTGTTTGGAACGATAATTATTTGAAACGAAGCCGATATTATGAGATTGCGCAACTCGCGATCGCTGTGAAACAATCTGAAAACATCTACGTTTTGTTTTAGAAACTTTGTATCTGAAACATGTTTCTCAGTGAATTTAGTTGGTACCTGGCAGTTTATAACAAAATGAAAGGAATATCGCGAATCGCGTCGCGTAGAACGGAACGTAAAAATGGCGGCATGAATGAATTTCATGCTTTGTCAATGAACAAAATATATTTTCTTCACATTTCTAAGAAAGTATGCATTAAAAACTAACATAGTTTTTCAGACTTAGGTTCTTACATGTGATGCGCACCTTTTCACACACACAGTTTCGTAGAAAACGGTGCCATTAATCTGTTTTGTATGTGAAATAATTTTTGAGCAACATAAAAATAAACAATCAGTAACCAGACCAAACGACAATATATACGAAACGGCTCTGCGAACAAATATATGCGCACTTAGTGTGGCAGTAATTATCATTTAAAACATTTTCTCGTAGACCCTGTATTATCAGAGATATTCCTTACAAAATAGGTCGTAAACATTGTGTAGTATGCAGGTGGCCATTTTCTAGATCACAAGCAGGCGGGAATTTGTTGAACAAAAGCTTTTACAAGCTAAACTTGCCTTGAAATAACGCATATAATAAGTACATAATAAAGTAACTTACTTTCAATTTCTTCCTTCAGAGTAGTTTCGCTTATTTCATTAGCGTCAGCCATAATTCTAACTTTGATTAACTCTAGCTTTGAACAAGTACACACGAAATAGAAAGAATGAACGAGCAACGAAACGACGACGACCGACGGCCACAGTGCCACACAATAATAAACCTACGCGCTAGGTGCTACACGCCCTACACGGGGCATCAAGACGAAATTGACCGAAGTTGTCGAACGAAGGCCACAGCTTCGGAGCCTGTGTTCGGAGCACATCGGCTTTGACTTACCAGGTTTGTAAGAGTAAACCTTAAGCACATCAAAATAAGGGTAAGATTAATTTGTGCTACTAATTTACAGAATGGCGGTCGTACTTAAAGCATAGACTAGAAGTTTTTTAAGTCGCATTGCATTCCCGCCGAATTTAATTCCTTCTAAATCAGTGCTAAAAATGTATTTTTTTGAAAAAGTAGTTCCTTACATTGGCCCGGTTTTTTTTATTTATCTAAAATTATACGGTTATCAGATTTTTCCCTGTACTTGTTGCCTAAGATGATACTTACTACATCATTTAGAAGTTTGATTTTTTTTTACAGCTTATAGGGACCGTAGACCTTAGGGTACAATTTCAATATCAACTCGATATCTCCATGCGTTCCCGAGATAAAGGGTCATGACAGACAGACAGACGGACAACAAGGTTATCCTATAGGGGTTCAGTTTTTTTCCTTTTGAGGTACGGTACCCTAAAAATGACTAAAGATCAAGACCGTGAAGTTATTACACATCCTATGATAGATCTAGCTCAGACAAGTCTAAACTATCTATGTAATGTAGTCTAGTGGATAGGTATTAGCTGTATTCTGTAGTAGAGACTAATCTATACGTAGGTAGGTACTCCTTGGTAAAGACCATGTAAAGACAGAGACTCGGACAGATGCCATTAAATTCACTGTCAAACTAAAGTCTAGGAAACTGTCGTGGAAAATCTGTCTTGCATTCAACTTGCATTGAACATGGATTTTGAGATTCATCAGGAAATAACGATAAGCTCATAGCTACTAGCACATGTACTAGGTAGCTATAAATACCTAACTAAACCTTAAATTAGATAGAGCACCATGGAATTTTTTGGGATCACTTCATATGGCGCACAAAATTACATCAAAGATAAAATGAGAGAGCAATACCACGAGCCTGAAAGTAAGGAGGACGCTATTGCAGTTTTGCAAGAAGTAGAAAATTCTTCTACACTTCCAAAAAAGGTTAATAAGTACCTACTTAATACACATACCTATTTACCTGATTATAGGTACCTACCTACTTAAACTTATCAAGTACCTATCTACCTAGTACCTACCTACTCTACTTTAGGATTTTTACGGCTACTCATTCGCCGAACTATTATTTGGATAGGCGATGACAGGCGAATACAGGTGATGAGGTCACAGAGGCCCTGTACACGTTCGTGACCGTCGGGATTCGTCTATCATCGTGAATATGTAAAAGGCCCATTTAACCCATTGAACACCGGCCTAGAAAGTAACCATCTCCCCCCCATGCCGCCATACATTGGTACATGTCCCGCCCATGGGCGGGATGAACTTAAGGACAAAGTATGGACTTTTCAGAATGAGGTTGTAGATTTCGTAAAGCTTATTCAAAAGTCAGGTATAGTTAACCTTTTTACATTTTAATACTTACTTATTTTTTAATTACCTAAATTGAAAAAAGTAGTACCTAGTAGGTAATACACAACTACTTTGTAATGCAAGAAATCAAGCGAAATTTCAGCCCGAAGATAGGCCTTTCCGGCATGAGGCTGTAGATTTCGCAAAGCTTATTCAAAAGTCAGGAGTTTTTTAATACTTACTTATTTTTATTAAGTTTCTGACCTAGTAAATAATAAAGAAAGTACGGAGTGTCGTGGAACACTCGGTTGGAACGAAGGTGTAATTTTTTACACAGACTTGACTTTGACTGACTGACTGACTGACTGACTGACTGACTGACTGACTGACTGACTGACTGACTGACTGACTGACTGACTGACTGACTGACTGACTGACTGACTGACTGACTGACTGACTGACTGACTGACTGACTGACTGACTGACTGACTGACTGACTGACTGACTGACTGACTGACTGACTGACTGACTGACTGACTGACTGACTGACTGACTGACTGACTGACTGACTGACTGACTGACTGACTGACTGACTGACTGACTGACTGACTGACTGACTGACTGACTGACTGACTGACTGACTGACTGACTGACTGACTGACTGACTGACTGACTGACTGACTGACTGACTGACTGACTGACTGACTGACTGACTGACTGACTGACTGACTGACTGACTGACTGACTGACTGACTGACTGACTGACTGACTGACTGACTGACTGACTGACTGACTGACTGACTGACTGACTGACTGACTGACTGACTGACTGACTGACTGACTGACTGACTGACTGACTGACTGACTGACTGACTGACTGACTGACTGACTGACTGACTGACTGACTGACTGACTGACTGACTGACTGACTGACTGACTGACTGACTGACTGACTGACTGACTGACTGACTGACTGACTGACTGACTGACTGACTGACTGACTGACTGACTGACTGACTGACTGACTGACTGACTGACTGACTGACTGACTGACTGACTGACTGACTGACTGACTGACTGACTGACTGACTGACTGACTGACTGACTGACTGACTGACTGACTGACTGACTGACTGACTGACTGACTGACTGACTGACTGACTGACTGACTGACTGACTGACTGACTGACTGACTGACTGACTGACTGACTGACTGACTGACTGACTGACTGACTGACTGACTGACTGACTGACTGACTGACTGACTGACTGACTGACTGACTGACTGACTGACTGACGGACTGACGGACTGACGGACTGACGGACTGACGGACTGACGGACTGACGGACTGACGGACTGACGGACTGACGGACTGACGGACTGACGGACTGACTGACTGACAACGCACAGCCTAAACCGCTAGTCGTAGAGACTTGAAATTTTTTTTTCCGTCTTGGTGCGTAGAGGGAATTTTAAGAAAAATAAAAGAATTTCTAAGAAGTGATTTTTTTTTAATGTAACTTCTAAGGGGGTGAAAAGGGCTAAAAACTTTTGTATAACAAATCGTATTCTTGGCACTTTTGAATTATGATAGTTCAACGGTTTTAATGAAAGTCTGCATTCAAAAAGGTTCAAAGCTACCCCTAGAAGGGGGTGTATGGGGTGTTGATGTTTGTATGGGGTTTTTTGAATGCGTGGTCCAATTCGCTTGAAACTCGGCATACAGAGTTTGAATTTTTTTGAATGCATATGCATACATTTTGTAATTACACTACTTATTTTACTAATATTACTAGCTGACCCGCGCAACTTCGTCTGCGCATTATTAGGATTCAAGTGCAGGAGTGTTACCTAAAGTTTATTTACACTGTGTTTGAAGTGAATAAAAAGGATTCAAATTTTCCATACTAACTTTAACACCCTGTAAAACATCCATATGGGTTGGTTTTTTTTAATTAGATAAGCATATATTCAAGTAAAAAAGCTAAAGCATCTACCTACGTTCCAAATTTCATTACAATCGGTTAAGTCGTCACGTCTATGAAACTGCCTATTTTAATTTCCAAAACGCTAAATGATCTGTATTCTTGATCTCGCAACGCTACCTAGTTGTGAAAATGAAAAATATAGATGGCGTTGCTAGCGTTGCTAATCAACGCCAAGGAAAAATATTTTATTTTCTAGCTGGTACCCGCGATTTCGTCAGTAAAATAACATAAGTTGAAAATCTATAAAAATTATCGAAAAGTCTAAGCTAAAATCTCCAATAGCTTTCAAAACTCAAAATGATCGTATCTCGACCTCCGCTATAGTAGAAACGCCACCTAGGAGAAAAAAAGTAAAAAGCAGTTTTGACCTCGGTGATATAGATGGCGTTCGAACCAAAGCCTAAGAAAAAGTATTTTAATATACCAAAAAAATCTTAATTTCGTATGTATTGATGAGTGGAAATATACATGTTACATGTTTTTAATTAATTTAAAAATCATTTATCATGCAAAATGAGAAAAAAAAACAAAAAAATCTGCAATGCAAAAACAGAGCAAAAAGTGGCGGTCACCCATCATCTTTATGACCTCGCCCAGCGTCGCTCAACTTTTTTCCCCATACAAACTTGCAACCCTTATTTTCACGCCCCCTTATAAATATTTAAAGAAAAAAGTAGCCTATGTCCGTCCCTGGGGTATAATCTTTATCCATGCCAAATTTCAGCTTAATCTGTTTAGCGGTTTGGGCGTGAAAGCGTAACAAACCGACAGACAGACAGACAGACAGAGTTACTTTCAGATTTATAATATTAGTATGGAAGTATGGATTTAACAAATATTTAATAATAACATGGCGGTCCCGGAGCGGGATGTATGATCCTTTAAAGTTTAGAGGTTAATATGTAGGTAAGGTCTAAGGTAGGTAGGGGAGTATTGGGCAGTAAGGCAGGTTTGGACACCACCGGCAAACTCCCGTGTTATGCCGGCCATACACCATCATGTCAATCCACCCCCAAAAATGGTCAATTCTAACTGATCAAATTCCGATTTGACGATAGGCATGATGGTTTCTGGCCGACATGACATGGGGGTGTCCAAACCTCCCTACTGCCCAATGCTCCCCTACCTCCCATATATATTTCATTGATATATTACCACTCCCCTCTCTCATTCCATAGTTCCCAGACACTTTTTAAACTATCATGGTTTTCAACATTTTTAACACAGTTAACGGGATATTTACCATGATTTAATGTTTTTTGAGTTTCCCGATATTTCGGCGCAGTTGCATACGCCATGATCAATAGTATCTATGGTATTAATCATGGTTAATATCCCGTTACCTGTGTTAAAAATCCCAGACACTTGTCCTACCGTACTAACTGATATTTATTCTGTGGTCGCGATGTATCTTACATTTTTAAACTCATGATAACTTTTAAATAAAATGTCCGATTTCAATCATTCAAAAAGTAATCGACGGGTACTGAAACAGCCTTTACTAAGAAGGAATTTATTTGGATAAGAATTAATACCAAAATAAGAATAACGTGGTCTGCTTTTGGTCGGCATTTTTATTCTCTTTTTAAATTATAAATGTTGTTATTCTGACACAACCACAATAGTTGGGCATATGCTATCGCTGACTTTTTTGTAGATATTGATACGTTCTTTAATATTGTAGAACATTTTTTTGTTCTATCATCAATAGTTTTCGCAGCGCACGCGATATGAAGAATTTTATGTTCAAATTTTTTACACCTTTGGTTACATTATTGCAATTTTCATAAGGATCTCTAATTTTTTTGAAAATAATTTATAGCCTATGTTCATCACAGATAATGTAGGATTCTAATGGTGAAAGAATTTTTCAAATCGGTCCAGTAGTTTCGGAGCCTATTCAATTCAAACAAACAAACAAACAAACAAACAAACAAACAAACAAATGTTTCCTCTTTATAATATTAGTGTAGATAAATGCGAAAGTCTGTGTGTGCACATGTTTGTCTTCGCGTATCTCCTTGACGACTTAACCGATTGTGATGAAATTTGGAACGTAGATAGTTTAAATTCTGGAATAACATCTATATGTTATTCCAGAACTTAAACTTATATTTTTGAAAAATTTATACGCCTATGCGTATAAATTTTTCAAAAATCAACCCCTAAGGGTATTTACAGGGTGTTAAAGTCTTATTCACTTCAAACAGTGTAAATAAACTTTAGGTAACACTACTGCACTTGAATCCTAATAATGCGCAGACGAAGTCACGCGGGTCGGCTAGTTACTCATAAGTAATAAGTAGTGTAATTACAAAATGTATGCATTCAAAAAAATTCAAACCTACCCCTAGAAGGGGGTGTAGGGGGTGTTAATGTTTGTATGGGGTTTATGTATGCGTATGCGTATGACTTTTTTCAAAAACTACCCTATACAGGGGGTGAAAGACTGTAACTGTTGCTATGAGAACCATAAGTCCTAAAAACTTGAAACTTGGAAGGTACATTCTTCTGCCGTATTTTAGGATTTCATAGGGGTGGGGTGAACTTTTGTACTTAGGGGGTGGGTTGAAAGCGAGGGCTGTAAATAATTCCTGAAACAGGGTGTTGGCGCTGATTAAGTATGTATGGAATTTCTTAAGTGGGAGTGAGAATGGGACTGGGATTGATGGATTTGTGGATTTATAGATTTATGGATTTGTGGATTTATGGGGTCAGATTAAATTTGAGAGTGAGATTGAGGGTCAGATTTAGAGTGAGACTCTGACTCTGATTCAGTCATCAAAGTTGAACTTCAGTCACAGTCACTCAGTTTAGTTAAAGTGATGAAAAGCTTAAGCTTACTCAAGTGATAAGGGCTATGTTGATATGTACCACGTGAACGAAGTCGCGGGCGTTCCACTAACTACTAATACTCACACCGAGTTTCAAGCGAATCGGACCACGCATTCCAAAAACCCCATACAAACATTAACACCCCCTACACACCCTTCGAGGGTTGTTTTGAATGCAGACTTTCATGAAAACCGTTGAACTATCAGCCCGCTAAGTGCCAGGAATAAGATTTTTCATACAAACGTTTTTAGCCCTTTTCACCCCTTTAGGAGTTGAATTTTAAAAAATCCCTTCTTAATACACATCTACGCACCAAGACGGACATAGCCTCAAAATTTCAAGTCTCTACGACCAGCGGTTTAGGCGTGTGCGTTGTCTGTCAGTCAGTCAGTCAGTCAGGACAAAGAGATTTATTAATATTTTCGGACCATATCAAGGCTAGGGGGCTAGAAGAAAAAAAATCTTTAGATTTTACGACACACATAGGTCAAAACGTCACAGTACGAAGTGTGCAGTCGCAAAACAGTCTATAGCTTGTTAGATTGTTAGTACGTGAAAGCATTTCTAGGATTTGTAAAAATTGATATAGTAAGCAAGTACATCTCAAAGGTGCGCAAAGTGCGCAAATTCGTGCGCAAAGAGCTGTACAAAAAAAAACATCTTTTTTTTTGTACAGAGTATGCAAAGTTGTGCTCAAAGTGATTTACGCAAAAAAAAGATGCGCAGAGTGCGCAAAGCTGTGCGCAAAGTGCGTTAAGTGATGAATGACAAAAAAGATGCGCAAAGTGGCGCGCAAGGTACGCAAAGATGTGCAAAAAGTGCACAAAGTGGTGCACAGTGCTGCACAGAAAAAAAAAATATGCGCAGAGTGCGCAAAGTTGTACGCAAAGTGTTGCACAAATAAAAGATCTGCAAACTTCGCAAAGCTGTGTGAAAAATGACAAAAAAATTGCAAAAATCAAAATGTCAAAAATGATAAAAATTACAGATTTCAAAGTCAAAGTTGAAATTTCGTTCGAACCCAGTGTTTCGAGTATTCCACAACACTCACGTAGATTTTTTTACAATATATTGTATCTAATAACAAAAGGTTTGTGAACTCTAAATAAGAGTCTTGCCTGCCAATACACGGGCTCGGCATGAAAGGTTAAAAACGATTATTTTACAATAACTACCTTAGATATCCGCAGGCCGTTTTAGTGGCGAATTAATTATAATAATACGAATAATTACACAAAATTATATTAATTTTAGACGTTATTTAGCTAAGAAAACGAAGTCTGAAGTCAGCCCGCCCATGGGCGGGCTCGGCATGATAATCAAGAACGTTTCCCCGCCCATGGGCGGGCTCGGCACTGAATGAGTTAAATAGGTAGGGAGGTACCTAGACATACCTATACCCTACTGTATACGTAGGTAATCTTTTGTAGTTTGCTGTTGAGGGGCACGTTAAGGCGGTCATCATCAGGTACTTACCTACCTAGTACCTACCTCCTCGCAGGTAATAATGTGAAATATTTTCTTTAGATTCAGAGACCAGATTTCCACACAATTCGCGTAATTGATTGCTACATTGGCAGAGTAAATGGCTTCGCGTATGGATCTATGCAAAGATTTATCAAGATGAAACGTAAAGGTGTCATTAAGCCTGTTGGGCCTTGTGATATGTTTAGGCTTCCACCTACAACATCTTTAGAGGTGGGTCTAGGTTTTTTTGTCTTCTATTTAGTAGCTACTTAAGTATAAATAGTTATCTAGGTACCTAGGTACCTACTTCTCAACTTTAGATAACGAAGTTGTACCTAAGTGCCTATGTTGGCTCAAATTAAATATTATTTTGATTTTGATAATAATATCTAATGTAAGAAATGCCTACCATTTTAGTTTAGTTGAGCCCATATCAGAGTGCATGCTGTGGCATCCTACAACTGGGGAAATACTTGATATACTATTTTTGTGATATTTCTGTTGGATGTCCTAAATAAATTAAATAAAAAATATTTTTTTTATTTTATTTATTTAGTTTTAGTTTTATTTACCTTTAACTTTTGAGTTTCAAAGTATTTGTCGGGCTAATCTCTGGAAGGATAGAGGGGAGGAAGATAGAGGAGGTTATAGGACTGGTAGAGGTAGGTAAGTGGTAAGTATTTAGGTTACCTACTTAGCTACCTACATCCCATAACTTCCTTTTTTCAGTGTGGTTGGTGGCAGCACGACCCTGTCCTTTTGAGTGCAAACTGGTACCATACATCTCCTAGGTACCCTCAACCTGCTTCACCGAATTCCTTGATTCTTGATAAAGTGCGTAAAAATAATAAATATGCGTCGTTATTCTAATAAAACTGATTTTCACAACTGTTAGGTGTATTATGTCCTTTTATTTATGTACCTAGGTAACTACCTACCCTATCAATTTATGATCTAAGTTATCAATATACCGTCATACTTAGGTATCTTTAAGAACACGCTTTTTACCACATGACAACCGTATTTATACGCCTGCCAAAACTTGGAGTAACTATTGCTAACCCAGTTACCAATACCAAGTGTAAACATGCAATTAAATAGGTAGGTAGTCAGCGTCACCAATCGGTAAGGTAACCCCATAGAGATATGGTAACCCGCTTAACAAGGCAGTTTGTGCGCAGGCAAGAGGGTTTATTAGTTGATGACGTTGACCGTACATTTTAATTTTTTTGTAAATACTTAGGTATTAAAAAGTAAGTACATCTTGATAAAAACTGTAATGTGATATTTTTGTGACAGACGATTTCGTCTGTGGTTTTTAAATCAAATTCAACATGAGTGAGTGTGGGTCATAGATTTAGCATGGTACCTTATATACACAGAACTAGATATAGTTCTGTGCTTATATATATGGTTCCTTTACGCATAAAAAGAAGAAGAAGAAGAAGAAGACTAAGCTAAGATGTTACTGATTGGCGGTACAGTCGCTCAGCGACAAAGCCCCTTTCTTTTTATTGTTAAATAAAAATAAATAAATATTTAGTGCGTCCGTTTAAACAGGTTTAACATTTCATACCACCAGTCACCACTCACCACTCAATCGTCTTATGTCAATGTCAAATTTAGTCAGTTTTGTCAGTATTTATCAGTCAGTCAAGTCAGTCAGTCTGTCTCTGTCGTTCTCTCCTCCCACAGATTAGGTAGAGATAAATCAGATAGACATGTCAGGAACATTTTGGTGTAGACTTGTGTCACAGCCTATGTAGTAGTTACTTACTCCTGATTGGCTATCAGAAAATGATGTATGACATTTAATTTTATATTTCATTCTTGTTTTTTTTTTTTTACTGCACTGAGCAGAATGATCATTCTACCATATTAGCTGGGGTAGTACCTACCTACCTATTGTTTTCGTTCCTATCTTATGGGAAGGAAGGTGTTGTGCTGATAGAAAACAACGAAAGTACAAAGATTCATTTATTTTGTTTCTACAATTTTTTCTTATATTTAATGTGCTTTTTTTTGCATTTCAGTAAGCAACCTGTTTTCTAATCTTACACACTTGGAGTCCTGAAATCTCGTTCAAGCTCTTGTTTCTCAACGCATCACTGTTTAAACAATCGAGCCACTTTTTGAGTCTTTGACTACACACTGGGAATTTGCGTAATATAGCGTCCTTTCGCGTATTGGTGCAACCTGGCACAGCACAGCACTTATAATACATCGTACTGAAGGTACAAACCGTATATTTGCATCTAATGTGGAACAGAAATACTTAGGCGGAAATTAATCGACGCAAACTACTCGCTCAGCACAATAACAACAAATGCACAGACGGTTATTTAGAGAGATACAAACAAACAAACACACTCATTCATTCAATAGAACTCAATCGTTCATGACCCAAAATAGCGACTCATTCGCTGTCATACATCATTTTCTGAGCCATGCACAGATTATATACAAGTCCACGCTTTTGATTGGGAACATTTCTACCCGTGTCTCCTCCCTCTCTCTTTCAGTTGTCACTCGTCGTGCTGGTAGGTTATTCCGCCATCGAAAATGTCGTAAGTATTCAAAAAATCTATGATTATCTTTGTGATCCTGTAGTATAATTTAATTATTAGTCTGTTATTAAGTGTACGTAATTGTGTCAAATCATTTTCAGTACATTTTTTCTATGCGTGATGTCAATCAAATAGTACCGTAACCTAACCTGTCTTCGTAGCCCGTTCTCGGCGTTCACCTGTTTTTCGATTTTCAGGTCCAAAGTATCTCGTGATACTCTCTACGAGTGTGTTAACGCTGTTATTCAAACGTCAAAAGACAAGAAACGCAACTTTTTGGAGACCGTGGAGATACAAATCGGTCTGAAAAACTATGATCCCCAGAAGGACAAGCGTTTCTCCGGCACCGTCAAGTATGTTTACCTGGAAAGAGCATTTTAGTGGGACATTTTGATGAGTTCCACCAAAGTGAATCTGGACAGGGAGTCGGATTATCTGACGGGACTTTACCCAGAGTCTTTAAATAATGGGTAGGTTAGCCTCGGCATACCGACCTTTCCTAGGCTGATGAAGGCACACCGAGAGGTATCACCTATTTAATTATATTTTTAATTTATGTATGGCTTATTATATATGAGCTGTTCCTGTTTATTCAATTAAAATCCTTGTCACAACAATATGATGTTTACAATTGCATGTATTATCTGTTGATATTGATGAGATATATAATCTGATTATAGATCACAAGTTTAAAATAAGTTCCTCATTAGCCCTATAATAATTGAAGAATTCTTTCAGGCTAAAATACATTCCCCGTCCTAAGATGCAAGTATGCATTCTTGGTGACCAGCAGCATTGTGACGAGGCCAAGTCTCTGGAAGTCCCTTGCATGGATGCCGAGGCTCTCAAGAAATTGAACAAGAACAAGAAGCTTGTGAAGAAACTGGCTAAGAAGTGAGTTATGCTTAATTTCTTTATATATTGTGCCACAAATTCCACTGATCGGTACTAGGAATTCTCATTGTTTCACGAGTCAATACAGTTCGCCCAAGGGATCTAACTTTTGAAGTTAGCCGTTTCTAAAGCAGAAAACAATTTTGTATGAAAAAGCGTTCACTGTGCAGACAAACGGCTAACTTCACAAGGCTTTCGAGCAAGTTGTTTTTGTCATATATACCAATTTGTCTTGAGTTCTTGGCCTCTACTTAGTTAACTCTCATCAAGAGTACAGGTACATGACAGCCATCTAAAATCTATTATTTACCTTGATCTCATTAAATCACTAGTAGTCATAACCCTTTCTTATTCCAGGTATGATGCTTTCCTGGCTTCGGAGTCGCTCATCAAGCAGATCCCACGTCTGCTTGGTCCTGGTCTGAACAAGGCCGGCAAGTTCCCTGGTCTCCTCTCCCACCAGGAGTCTATGACACAGAAGATTGATGAGGTCAAAGCCACCATCAAGTTCCAGATGAAGAAGGTACCCTTATTTTCACCAACATAATATCATAGTCTGCTACTAGTGCCAGAGTTAAACATCTTGTTAGTTCTTAATAAAAAATATTCATGAAGTTGTTACTTAGCCATTTTGATGAATGACAAAATTTTGTATGAAAAAGCGTCGCTTCACAAATGTAAAGATTTGTTGAACATGTTCAACAAATGGTATACAAAATATAAAAATAGTGTCTCACCTCCCTATCTTTTTTTCCAGGTATTGTGCCTGTCTGTTGCTGTTGGCCACGTCGACATGACGCCTGATGAGCTTGCTCAGAATGTACATCTTTCCATCAACTTCCTTGTGTCGCTGCTCAAGAAACACTGGCAGAATGTACGCTCCCTTCATATGAAGTCCACCATGGGCCCACCCCAGAGATTGTACTAAGTTGATACAATATACTTTGACCTAAGTTTATTTCATTGTTTTATTTTTATGAGAGTATTAGTATTGTAGCACATAATACACTCTCGTTATCCCAGTAGGTACATAGCAAAAGTAGTAGTAGGGTACATTTAGCAAATGACTCGTATAAGATTGAAGAACGACTATGCGGGTTGCAGACCAAGAGCTAAGCTAAGTTAGTTTAGCTTAGCTCGCATAGCTGACGCAGTTTTCCATACTTGTGTGCAGACCGTAAACTATACGAACTAAGCTATGTGAGCTAACTAAAATATGCGAAGCTAAGTTAGTTGTGCATGCCGATGCGCAGCTACACGAGCTAAGCTAAGCCCCTCCCGCTTTCCCCGCACACCCTTTGCACATCCTTCGCCAGTGCTGTCCAGTGTTGCTGTTTAGTTTAGCTTAGCTGTTGGTGTGCACGCCATTTATTTTCTAGCTTAGCTTAGCCTAGCTTGCTTGGGATAGCTTAGTTTAGCCTTGGCATAGCTTAGTTTTCGGTCTGCAACCGGCATCATGGTCCTTGTTATTCCTCTATCATAGTAGTAAGACTAGCATACGTCCACAGCTTCGCATGCTTTTGCAAACAGTAGGAGACATGTATGACTAGGTAGGTTCCCTGTTCCTACCTATAGTCAGCAGCAGCAGCTGTTTCCTAGCTCAAATATTTTTTTACCTACCGTTGTTGTAAACATAAAGTTGAACAGGAAGTGTGCCCTTATTATAATCATACCTAGGTATACACACCGTCTTATTACAAGAAAATGAACAGAGCTTAGACCAAGTCTAACTAAAAAACTGTCCCTAGAAAAACGATCTTTAAATACTCGTAACATTTTCCCTACAATTTTATCGCCCTTAAAATGACGAAGGTCTGCTGGTTCTTTTCTTAGGGTTAGTTTACCACCTATCTAAGGTATTAAAGGAAGGTAAGGTAGGTCCATAGACCAAAATGAAAGAAATTCCAATCATTTCAGTTTTTTTATTACTTACCTAAGAGAGATAGGTATGTAGGTAATTTTTACATAAGCAGTCTCCTGTAACAACAGTTGAGTTGCGCTATACAATATCACTGACGCTTTTAGAATCTGGATCCAACATTTCTTCGTCACTATCGTTACTATCGTCATCTTCAGGGAGCTGTTCATCACAGTCCTCCAGAGATTCTTCGCTATCTATGCTCTGTTGTGTTGCTATTATTTCTCCATGGATGTTTTTATTTTTCAGATTTCCCATCCAAAAGGCTTCGGAACACTTATTAGCAGCCAAAACCGCCTTGACTTTGTACAAAAGTGTCTCTAGCAACTGCCTCACGAAGGGAACCTTGCTCATCAGAGCAGAATCTTTTTTCAACCTTGAATGACAGCATAGAGATTGCAAAAACCTGGTGGATTGCTGAAGAATCTTCAATATTTCCAAAACCTCTTGTGTGTCATTCTTGAATTGGATTTCTAAAATTGGCATTCCTAGGGTCATAAATAATTTCAGAACAGGCAAAGATATCTTAAAGAACGCTGATAGGTTGTTTCGGCTTTCTAAAGTTTTTGCGATATCAGACATGTATTTCAAAGTGGTAACAACATCCTTCCAAATACTGAGATGCTCCGAATTTGTCATACCTTTGCTCAATGAACTCTTTGTTGCTTCATGCAGTGCTGTTCCTAAGTTTCTGTAGATAATGGGGAAGTTATTTTTGTTTATACATTTCATTGAACTTAATGTATCGTTGCGAGTCTTCAAATTATTTATATCGTTCGTCAACTGCAGGGACAAATTCTTTAAAGACAGAACTTCGTTGTTTATGAAATAAATCGATGCCAGTCGATCAACACTCTGGTTGAACTGCAGTCCCTTCTCAGGTAATCCATCAAGAGTCTTCCATTGTTGGGACATAAAGTTTTGAGCCAATTTCTTCAATATCTTGAGAATTACTTTATTGTCTGAGTAGTTTTGGATAGCTTTTAAAAGTTCAATTAAAGAAACTGCTGTTGTAAGCTGAATGCAATATTTTTCGTGTTTTTCAAATCTTTTTGCAAAAGCTATTAATAGATCTTTAAGAGAGATAATAGCACTGTCAGAGTTAGCTACTGTTCTAAGCGAAGTCTTGAGCAGGGCACTATGATGGTTCCTAAATCCTATCCATTTAAAGTAAATTGTAAGCATGTTGTAAATGTTTTCTAAACAGGTTATGTGTTCAATTGTTTCAACTGTGTGTATAATTTCGCTCTCATTTTGAGTATTAGGGTGTATATGCTGTTCAATGTGATTCATTACTTGTAGCAAATGGTCCATCATCTTAGGCAGTATTTCACCAACAGCTTTAGCAGTTTCTTCAGCTTTAAGAGGGTCATACACAACGTCTTCCTGTTTAGATAGGAATGTCTTTCTCTTTACTTTTGAAATTAACACACTTTCAATGTTATTATTAACACATTTCAGTATAAACTTTAACATCTTTGGAGTTAGTTCAGTTTCTGAGTCATTTTCTGATGTCATGTTTAATTTAAATAGGTGGAGCAGGTTTAAATTTAGTGGTCTAAAATTAATATTATGAACATCTTGTTTGCTTTTTGCAGCATTATTTTGTGTTGCTTGAGTTCTAGCTGTTTCTGGTATAACTGTATCATCAGGGGCATTTTTCTTTTGTTTTTGCTTAATATTTGGGACTTTTTGAACTTTCTTTTCAACTAGTTCTCCAGTATACTTGTTTATATTGAATGTTGTAACAGGAGGCTTGTAAGATATTTTGCTTCTTATCAAAATGTCACGAATAACTAGCTCAACTTCTTCTATTTGAATAATTCTTCTTAAAATTTTACTTTGTAGCGCTTCATCACTTTGAGTTGAAAATGCATTAAGCAGTTCTCTGAACCAGTTGACGCAATGTACAAGACAGTCCAGCAGTTTTTTTACATTATCTTGGTCCATATCTTCGACTAAATCAACATCGAATTTAGGCATCACTACAGCACAACCTAACAATGCATCAATGCTTGACAAATTGTTGTCTTGTTGTTTGCTGTGCAATGTTTGGACCAGTTGAAAGAGTGGGGAGAGTATGGCGATGCATATTTCACTCTTGGGTTGCAGAGCTAAACCAGCTATATTTATGGCAATTATTTCATCCATCTCACTATCAGCATTCAGACAATGTTGCATACAAAGCTTCAAATCTCCAATCAGATTTTTTTCTATTGCATCAACTACAAAATTCTGTTGCAAATCATTAGTTACAGCATCAGTTAGCCATGACATGAAATTCTTACTAATGAATGCAGCGGATGATATGACTTTAGATAGTTCATCATAGAAAAAGGCTACCATGTCTGGGAACTGCTTTGTGCTGCGACTAATCAGTTCTATGATCTGAGCAGCTTCCCGCAGGTCACCCTCAGCAAGATATGTAACAGATCCATAGCTTATATCATCTGGCATTTCTTTTGTGTCTTCATCATTAGTGTTAGCCATGAGGTATTTAACAGCATGGATACCAGCAAGTACACCCTGTACCTTTATTTTAGAGTCTGAACTGCTTAGCTGCTTCCTGATTATCATGTGAAGATCATCTCTGATGACAGAATTTTCAAAGCTATAAGCGAGACCACAAAGCAAGTTCATCACAGCCCTTACTTCATTCAATGGCATATCATTTGTCCGATCTAGCAGTGTTAGCATCTGAATACTTTGAGGCTTCAGTAAAGACATGTCTTTTGTGGCAACATTATTGAGTATGAATAGTACATTCATAACACTTTGCTTTGAGTCCAAACTCAACTGTAGTAACTCTGCTACTATGGTTTGGCAACAGTCTTCTAATTCAGAGAACATGAGTGTGTACATCTTAGAGGCAAATGATTCCACTTCTGGGTCTGCTTTGGTTTTCAACAGTGAGTTAGCTAGTTCAATCAAGTTTTTTAAATAATCTTTCAGTATAGGCTTGAATTTCTCAAAAGTTTCTTCTAACAAATTTTCTCTCATTACATCCATTTTAATTTGCTTTCGAATTAAACTTTCTACTTGAGTCTGTTTTTCTTCTGATGTTGAAAATAAAATCAGCAGTATAATGAAATCTATTGGTTTGTGATCGGTGTGTAACTTGCAACTTGTTATGATCTTCAGCCAGGCATTGGCAATGACTTTAGATGAAACCATAGTGTTCCTTATGGCAGTCGCTGTTAGAACTTGGCTAGAGGCAATTTCTTGTGGCTTAACACCAGTTGTGGGCCACCCGAGAGAGTTTCTTAATCCCTGAACAGCATCCAGGTATGAACTGTCTTTAAGACAATTAGGAATCAGTAAAAATTTCACAAATTGTGGAAAGTAACTGCATTTAGATAGGGTCATCAATATATTTAGGGTTTTCTTTTGAAGCTGGTTGTATTGTTCTTCTGACAGACAGAGATATGATAGACAGTCTAGAACAGCAGGGACAAGGTCATGATCCTCACTCAATATTCTGCTCATTTCCGTTGCGATAATATGATGTTCTTGATCTCCGATAATATCTGGAATTGCCGTTATTATTTCATGTCGGACCATTTGTTCAGATGTGATATCAAGAAGATTTATTAAGTTTGTGAAAAGTTTTTCACTGTCCATGATATAGTCAAGTGTTGAGAAGCATTTGAGGATCATTTGAATCCAAGGTCCACATGAGGACTGTGCTGCTAAATCTACAGCTCTCTCAAATACATAATCAGACATTTTGTTTTGAATGATTGGTATACTAAGCAGTATTTTGATTACGCTGTCGCTAACCGGGTGCTCCTCAGTTATCTCATCTGATATTCTAACGATGTTTGGAAATAGGTACTGTTTGAAAATATTCAAATCGTTGCATTCTTTTACGAAGGATCTGTAGAACTCCGATACGTTGCGAGGATATTCAAAATGTTTCTCAAGATTCCTTTTAATATTTCGGGTTATATCAATACATTTAGAAGACGCTAAGCATTTACATGGAGGATGTTTTAGGATGAGCCCACTGTCTTCTAAGGTTTTGTAAAAGTAGTTATTTGTGTCCATAGTTTTTGACTTTTTTACATCACTAATTTCACTTCGGTTAGCAATATTCGATCGCTGAGATAAAGTACGTTTGTTGCTCATGATTAGAACCTAAAGTATTTCATTCAAGAATTACTTTTCAATAGCTAAATACACTACACACCACAGAAATACACTTCCCGCCGGCGCCGTTTGGAATGGAATTTCGTTAATTTCGGTCGGTCGGCCGGTTTGTTTGTTTTGTTTACTTTTGTGTTCGGTAAGTTCATCGATAATTCGGTTGAGTTCGGGTCACAGATTAGGTAGGTTCGGTCGGGTCAAACAATAGTTTGTGGTCAAAGAGTACGAACAAAGGTGCGCTTATACGGGCAACTCTATGAGCAACTTACTGGAGTACTTTTAACTTTGGATGGTCATAACCAGTCATAACTCATAACTAGATCTAGCGAACAGCGGTTCTAGCATAGATTTCATTCTTTTCTAGCACGAAAACACAAAGGCGGGAAAAAATTAAAAAACTAACCTACTGCTTCTTTTTTTATTTAATGGCAACATTGGCAACAGTTTTTTTTTTTTTTTCCTTAGATAGCTTGACTAATCCAGCCCTCTTACCATGGCGATTGTCTAGGCACCGGAGAATAGATAAAAATGACAGTAATGACATTACAGTGTAGACAAAAGTAACTTTTATCCACATTCTACCCGTTTTATCTACACTCTAATGTCATTACTGTCATTTTTATCTATTCTCCGGTACCTAGAGAATCGCCATGGTAAGGGGGCTGTTGTATTTTGTAAATATCGCTGCCTCCGGGGAATAAAAGGATAACTGCAAAAACACAACTTTTCAGGAGAAGCAAAAAACATGTTTTCGTTAATAACTTCACTAATACTGGACGTAGACGGATGGTTGATAGCTTTAAGCATAGCTGATTTTTTATGAAATCTGAATGTTATGCTGACACACGCGTAATTTATGCGTAAGAAGAGATATTTTGAAAACAAGAAGTTATCTTCTTGTTAGTCAAAATTAATCATCGTCCATGTTGCCTAATGTCGGTTATCATTTTATTCACCGTATTTTCTAGCGTAAACCTAATATTGTACCACGTGTACCACGGTCCTACCATTTTATTCAACGCTTTTTAGGGTCGAAGTGTATATGATAATAGGTGATTATAATTCTAATCTCGTAAATATTGTGTCACTTCGTTTATGTTAAGCGCTTTTAAATAAAGTTAGGTAGAAGTAATCACCTATTGTTTTATTATTTTCAAGATGTTTTTGAGTACTTTTTAACTAGCAAACCTCTTCAAAACTGTTCTAAAGTATTAGAACAAGGTTACCTTGCCTTGAAATAAAATAATGATGAGTAAGAAATAACCATAACTATTTCATAAGTCTTTTCAAGCCTTCAGCTATGTCAAGTATTAAAAACTTCTAGATTTTCTTTGATTTTTTTATAATAACGATAAAAATCAGACATAAAATCACATAAAAATATTAGCAATTAGCATATTTCATCATCAACATTCCCCTGCCCTTATCTCATGATAAGATGGGTCGACACAGGGGGTAGTTCACGCTCTGGTCCATGCCATAATGTTATTCCTCCACTCACTCTTATAATTCGTCAACAGCTGTGCATACACTCCTTTTACATTCATATCATCTCTCACACATTGCAACCACTTCTTCTCTAGCCTTTTTATACTAGCATACTTCCAGCCACACTCATATTCCACCTCATAACTTGTCCTTACCATGCCAATTTATTTGGAAATAGGTGCCACTTTCAAACTTCCCTCCTCGTATATGGGTACTCATTCATTATCTTACTTACCCGTTAACATGAGCTCTTAACGATGGCGGAAAACATGGTGAAGAATTCTGTAGCTTCAGCTCTAAACTACGTAAATATAAGAAGAAGTTGTCTATACGTGCTAGGCAAGCCTCAAGCCATCTCAAACAATGTCCCGGGCATTACAGCGTCCTATTGAGCGTAGGCATAGGTAAGTTTCCTCATGGTGCTTTATAAATCATTTATTAAAGATGTAAAAGTTTTTCTTATCTAACCATGGGTGGGATACACAGGCATACATACATCCAACTCATTTGCATCGCGGTAACATGCACTTTCCTTTCATCCATCTTCTGCATTTCCTAATATCCATCTTTTCCTTGGTTTGCATATCGTCCCTGAGACCTGTGGCAACTTTATTCATCACGTATTCATCCTCTTTAACGTCTTAGTCAATATTATCGTCGTTCTGGAGAACACATCAAGGAAATTACTTAAAATCGAAGTAGACTGGACATAGGGTTTCACAATCTAGTCTACAATTTAAAAGTATGGTGACAGTGAGCTTCTGATAATTTCGCTGTCACCATATTGATGGAGTGAGGAGTTGTTCAACAGAACTACTCAGAAGATAGTCCTATTGAGTTGGAACTTAAGACATCGTTCGAGTTTCAACTCTAATGTTTTAAAAATATGGTGACGATGAGCTGATCTGATGATTAAATCAGGAGCTGTTCAATGGAACTCCTCAGTGAGTAGCAGTAAACTACCCGAGTTTGGGCTCATATTAATCAGCCCACAGTAGTCCATTAATTGTATGTTAGTTGTTGACTACCATGATTGGTTTAATTTAAAATAGAACTAGGTACCTAACAAAATCTTATAACCATTGATCCATACCATTGTTTTTTTTGCAAGTTGACGTCCTAGAATGTTCAAAATTGCGTTAGTCGCACTTAAATGTTGTCAACCTAACAAATACGGTTATTATACACCGCTTTAACAATCAAATCTTATGACGGTTCCCTTTCGCACAGACTCTAACAGCGGTATTATACGAAACGTATGGACATGTTTTCACGAGAATAAAATGATAACCTGCGTTTACCATTGTATAGACGAATATTTCTTACGTGAATATAATTGTATGACTCTTTGTCATATTAAAAGGTGTGGGTACATTTTGATAATATTATATTACAACTTTATTCTTGTAAGTTTAGGCATGTCTAGAAACATCGAAAAGTATTGTAATATTTTGTATCTCCGTGAATAATTGTACGAATGTTACGAAAAAAATTGAGCAGATGTATTAGCACCCAGAGATCCCAAATATGGCATAACACTAAAACTAAGATAATGGCAGTTATCCGTTTATTCCCCGGAGGCAGCGATATATGTAAATATGTAGTAGCTTAGTTTCTGTAAATAAATTGAAATAGTTTTTCTGCTATATAAACAAGTTTTTTTTTTTTATTAATGGCTTTTGATACTAGTCCTTCTAGCCAATCATATATATATATATAAACAAGTATAAAGTTGTGTTGCTATATACATATATCTCTATGGTTGTGTTCTTCCAAATTTTTGCCACGATTTTTCAGGGTTTACTTTCATTTGCCAGACTTATAGAACTGATATAATTATAGAAGAAACCAATAAGTGAAGTGAACCCATAATATGAAGACCTATATGATGAAGACCTAGACCTAGATGATGTTTATTACCGATTGGGCGATATAGTCGCTCAGCGACAAAGCCCTTTTATTTTTGTGATTAAATAATAATAATCTGTATGTAGAACTGGACTGGCCGCCAATTTAGTCGGATTTTACCTTACAATCAGTCAATGTCATGTTACTGTCAAGTGACAGGTCAGGTCAGTCAAATCCATGTCAAATCAAAATCAACATCACGCACTCACTCTCGCTCGTCACTAATTTTAATTTATTCTGTGTCTGTCTTCGACACTATTTCCAGGAGTAATAGTGTTCTGTGCTATTTCCCGACAGAGATTTGACAAAAAATAAATAAACGAAAGAAAAATCTCTTTCTTTGTTCTTCTAGTGTTTGCTAAAATCATGAATTTAAATATATGCAGTGCTAGTAAATTTGTTTGGAAATCTCAAGCTGTAGCTGGTTGCAGTGTAAGTTCTTTCCTAAAGTTCACTATGATTTTAGAAATAATCCGCCTAATCCCAGTAGTTTTACCAGTTGCACTCCTGGGAATTTTCTTCCCAACAGTCGTAGTTTTGTACTTTGAATGTTATCATTTCAGTTTCAACAAGTTCGCAACAAATGGGCTAATTGGCACATGATTCGTGACGTGAAAAGACGTCGCATGAGTGCCGAGAACTTCCTTGAGAGAACCAGGATTAATGCATTGAGGAAGAATGATATTCTGCCTGTGGAAATTCGGGAACTTGCTGATAAGGATATTAATAAATTTGAGATGAATGCTATCCCCATGAGAATAAACAACAGATGTGTTATCACCTCAAGGTAACTTCAGCTCGATACCACCAACATTGACAGTCTGACTTCGCTCACTGCTGGGTATAGGCTTCCCTAGTCTTACCAATCCCTAAAATTACATATCACCTATGTACATGTGGGGCTGGCCCAATGTCATAATTTTACCAGTAAAGGTATTGATGGTTAATTAATAGGGTGGATTGACAATGTATGAAAAAAATTTTTTTTTCGACAATCGTTTGCTAATAGTGGAGGAAAGTTGTATTATGGTGAGCATAGAAACTGTGATTTTTTTCAGATTTTTAGAGTAACATCTAATGCTGCCGCATTGAAGTTGAAATTTTTTATTTTACTGAAAATTTGCCTTACTCTCTAACATTGATATTGTTATTTTGAATATGATATTTTTATAAATCTTGTTATAAAATACAAATATAAACTGTATATTTAAATAATTAACTAAAAAAATAGATATCACATCCATGAAACTACTAAAACTACAGAGCTAAGTTTGACCTAAAATCTCTCTTTTTCTCAAACTTGGCCATGGCTTTGCGAAATTCTTATTTTGTTTGAATCAAGCTTTTTCTAGCTTTTGATGTGCAGACAGAACATAGAGCTTTTGTTACAATTAGTAAAAACTCATTCAACAGCTTGTATGTGACAAGGTAGACTTGAAAAAGACCCATATTAAACATTTAGCTGTTTTCGCACGTACGCCGCTCATCCGTTATAGAAGTTTTTCGTAGCGAAGTAGCTATTCCTTTGGATTACTGGTCTACTATCATCTTTAGGCTTGGTGGGAGGTATTTTGAGTTTAATAAGTGCTGAAACAGAGATGTTGAGCCCATTATTACACGAAGAGTGTTTTTTATAGGAACCACGTCTCGGTGCGTAAAGTTTTACTACAAATTTTGAAATTTTGGTGCGATATCTCCATAAAAAATGAAAAATCGTAATACCTATAGAAAAAGCACGTGCTACCATGCGTGTGGCAGACTTTCAGGAGATATATTACTTTGCTAAATCGTCTGCAACATGGCTAATCGCAGAAAAAATATTCTGTGTAAACAAATTGATCACCACTCAACTTAGATCATCTGTACTTTCAGGCAAGGCATCACTTATACTCTTAAATGATTTATAATAATAAGGATTAATAAAATAATGATAGCTTGTAGTTTTAAAGTGCCTTGCTTATCATCCCCACGTAAGAGTGTGGTTCTAAAGTTAAACCATCCTGGTAAAGGGACAAAGGGGCAACTCGTTCATAGTAACAGGAAAATTATCCTCTGCATTGGTCTTCCAGTTCGTTTTTCGAGCAACCTAATGATGCCACCGCCGCATTAAGTTAGTTCTTCGTTAGTTCCATCACATTCTATGACAACAAGCTACTTTTTGACGATATTTTTATAGTAAAGATCTGACTGACAACTTTCTCTAATAACTTAGCAGTATCTGCCATTATGCGGTGGTATATGACCCAAGTAGCAGATCCAGGCTCTTCTATTATTGAATGGTGATCCTCCACCATGATCTACTGGTAGTTCCGTTTATTCTTTTTCGGTATTTGCATCGTCCTGACTTCTTTTCCGTCAAAGAACAATAGTGCGAATAAGTTCGAAACAGGCGTCTTTGGGAACATTTTCACAAGTTTTCTCTTCGCACTTTGTATCGATGTATTACGGATATTTTTGACTTCTGCGGTGAAAACTTAAGTTCTAATTAATTGTTCTACTCAACAACTAGAGAACAGTGTACTTAAAAACAAATTAAACTTAAAATGCGATGATCATAGATGCTCTACAAAATTATGAAAAATTACCTATATTGCAAAAGTTCAATGACCTTGCGGCGGCACTTACCCTTTTTTGATCCTAATAATATTTTGTACACTTTATATTGAGCCTATAAGACACCCTTTTTTTGCTATTAGCAAACCATTTAAAAAAAAAGTGAATTTCGATCCACCCTATTAATTAATAAATAAATCTACTTTGCAAACTTTATTGAAGTACAGTATCAAGTTTTAAATACTGTAGGTACTGTATAATTTTTATTTTTTCCAGACCTAGAGGTATTGTTCCTGAGTGGAGAATGAGCCGTATTGTTTGGAGACACCTTGCGGACTACAATAAGCTTTCAGGAGTGCAGAGAGCGATGTGGGGATAGATTTTATAAATTCTTTTTATGTAGATTAGTGTTCATATGTAGTAAAATAAATGTCTTATTAATTGTACCTAGTTTACTTTTATTTCACCATCTTATTACACAATGTGAGTAATGAGCATTATGACCGAAAAGTGGAAATGATTGTAAGGGAGTGAGTGCAGGGATGAAGAGTAACAGAAAAACGAAAAAAAAATTAAGGCTAGTACAGATCATCCAACGTTCGTGAGTGTGCGTTACCCCAGCGGCAAGTAGACTCGGATCGAGCTGAAACTTTGGGAATAATTAGTGCCCTATGCCCTGTAAATGTGCCCCAAAAATGAAATTTGTGCCTATCAAGGTTTCGGAGTTATTCGAGAAAATAACTTGCCGCTGGGGTAACGCCGAAAAACGTTACCCCAGCGGCATGCTTTTTACCTATTGGTCGTAGCCAAGTGGGATAAAGCTTAAAAGATAGCTTATATTTGTGCACTTCCAAGGCCAAGTAGCGGCATTTGTGCCCCCTGTGGTTGATGAGTTATTGGCAATTTCCGCTGCGGTAACATTTGACAGATGTCCATATCTTCGGATCGGCTGGACGCACAAATATGGTTTTTTGGGAGAAGGTGCGGTGTAATTTGTGCCTATTGGTGCCCTAGTTGTTTTTTAAAAAAAATGCATGTTTTTTGAATTAGAAGAGTTTTTGTGAAAATCGAAAATAGCCTCTAACTCTTGAACTACTAGAGGAAGACGCTTTGTGATTACACTGGCTGATGCCTATTAAGAACATGTATCTTCTGACAAAATTGTGAAACAGTAGATCTAATTTTCGACGAAATAAATCAATTTTACATCTGAAAGTTGTTTACTTATTTCGTGCCTCAAATAAGGGAGTTTTGAACAAGCTAACACTTCAGATGATTTGCCAATAATTAGTGCCCATATTCAAATAAACCCACACTGAATTTCAGCTTTCTACACCTCATAATTAACCGGTAATAAGTAAAAAACACGAAACGAAAACATTTAGACAGTTATCCGACCAAATACGAAAGGCCATAAAAAAGCGGCAATTAGGAACATTCACCTTACCTTCTTAATTTATCTACCAGCTTTTCTTATGTTTGTGCAGTGGTGCAGAAAAGCTATTTCAGTTAGGTGATTTATTGTTTGATTTCGATCATTTAAATTTGTTCCTAGGTACCTACTATTAGTAGGCTGCATGTTACGATGATTATTATTTGGATAATTATTGTTGTCTGAGAGTAAATATTAAGTAGAATTTGATGCTTCCTACTCGGTGCAGCAATGTTTATTAAAAAACCTTATTAGAGGTTCCAGGTAGGTACCAGAAATTTTAAAATCATCTCATACAAGCAAAAATTAAAATCCCCAGAAGGATAAAAAAGAAGCGCCTAGGCTCTGTCTAGCTAGCCTTGTTCTTGCCTAACGGGATTAGTACACCGACGCATTCGCATGCGAATGCGAAGCGATGCGAACTCACGTCTCACTCACATAGGTGCGTCCTTGTCGGATGCGATCTGTCGATGCGAATCGCATGCGAATGCGTCGGTGTACTAACGGCGTAAACGAGAAAATTTTTAAAAATAACCGAAGCGAAAGATAGGTAATAAAATTAATACTTACGAGCGTAGTGATACGGTCTGTATTTACTTGACAAGTGATTAGCGGGAGTGCGAAAGAGAGGGTCGACGCGTGACGACCGAAAATTACCGAAAACAAGGCAATCTGAACCTTATTCGTATAACAGTAATGCTTGAGGGGCTATGTGCGTATGGGCACAGTAGGCACCTATTATCTTTGGTATTGTTATTTAGTCTTTATAGAGAGTCTCAGCCGAGCCGTGCCGTGTGCGTCCCTCCCGCCCCGCCAGCCACCGCCCCACCGACCGACTCTTTGTGAATTTTATGTCTTGTTAAGTTTTAAATGGCAATAACTATTTAATTTTAGGATGTAGGTACAGGGTAAATTACCAAAATACCTACTTAATATTACTTAGGTATTATAAATCAGCCAAGTAGGTACATTTCGCATAACGAATCTAGGCATTCGTGAAATAAGCAGTTTATCTGCACAGAACACAATTTTGTATGAAAAGGCGTTTACTGCGCAGACAAAAGGCTAACTTTACAAATGCCTAGATCCGTTGAGCGAAGTGTAAATTTTGAAAACCGAATGATGTTTTAGTTTTCAAACTGAATTACTACACAGGCAGGCCAGAGCGAGGAAGGATTTACCTCTCTCCCATCACTTTTTACAATTTGCCTTTGAAGAGGGGCAGCAGAGTTAGGTGGGCGCGGGTCACAAAACACTATTACTCCTAGCGCGCCTTTGAGTGCGCACCGCACCGCCTCGCTAACAGCGAACAGAGCGCTACAAACAAGGCTCAAAGTTGATTGGTGAAAACTAGTAAGGTTCCTATCTGTTCCAAGGAAACATTACCTAATCTTTGGCACTGTTTATGTAATGTTTAAACGCTTGCAGTATTTCCCATGTTAGATGTCTCATTCGATTACCTGATTAAACATCTAATCAAATCATCGAAAAAAGATATCACCTTCGCCACAGGAAAGGCCCTAATACAAGTCCGACGAGACGAGAGCGGGTTAGTTACAATCAATGACAAAACTTTATATTTGGTAATAATAATATAGGTACCTAACAATAGAAACGGCTACTTAAAACATCACTAATTATTGTCGAGTAAGGTGCTTCTATCCCACTCTAAAACTTGTCTACGTAAGTTTACCAAACGTTGAACATGATAAACCTACCGATTTAAAGATGTTGGCATAAAGTACTGAACATCCGCTTTTTTATGGCCTTTCGTATTTGGTCGGATAACTGTCTAAATGTTTTCGTTTCGTGTTTTTTACTTATTACCGGTTAATTATGAGGTGTAGAAAGCTGAAATTCAGTGTGGGTTTATTTGAATATGGGCACTAATTATTGGCAAATCATCTGAAGTGTTAGCTTGTTCAAAACTCCCTTATTTGAGGCACGAAATAAGTAAACAACTTTCAGATGTAAAATTGATTTATTTCGTCGAAAATTAGATCTACTGTTTCACAATTTTGTCAGAAGATACATGTTCTTAATAGGCATCAGCCAGTGTAATCACAAAGCGTCTTCCTCTAGTAGTTCAAGAGTTAGAGGCTATTTTCGATTTTCACAAAAACTCTTCTAATTCAAAAAACATGCATTTTTTTTAAAAAACAACTAGGGCACCAATAGGCACAAATTACACCGCACCTTCTCCCAAAAAACCATATTTGTGCGTCCAGCCGATCCGAAGATATGGACATCTGTCAAATGTTACCGCAGCGGAAATTGCCAATAACTCTTCAACCACAGGGGGCACAAATGCCGCTACTTGGCCTTGGAAGTGCACAAATATAAGCTATCTTTTAAGCTTTATCCCACTTGGCTACGACCAATAGGTAAAAAGCATGCCGCTGGGGTAACGTTTTTCGGCGTTACCCCAGCGGCAAGTTATTTTCTCGAATAACTCCGAAACCTTGATAGGCACAAATTTCATTTTTGGGGCACATTTACAGGGCATAGGGCACTAATTATTCCCAAAGTTTCAGCTCGATCCGAGTCTACTTGCCGCTGGGGTAACGCACACCGTTCGTGATGTTAGCAGAACACAATTTTATTGTATGAAAAAGCATTCACTGCGCAAACTGCTAACTTCACGAATGATGCGTTGGGTGAAGTATACCTATTTGACAAATATTAAAGTTATTCCAGTAAGCAGGATTGTCATGTATCTAAATTCAATAGAAAACTCTTACATCATACCTACCGTAGTGATTATTTTCTCTTTGCAGCATACTAAGTTGTATTCTGCGCATCGATACGGCTAAGTTCACAAATGCCTAGATCAATAATTGAGAAATGTATGTGGGAATATATCAGGGATCTCAAGCACCAATAAATAAAATAATAAATAATGCTGGACTTTTCACACAGCATCTAGCCCCAAAGTAAGCAGAGCTTGTGTTATGGGTACTAGATGACTCATAAACTACTTATATACTTTTTGTTTGTAAATACATACATATTATACATAGAAACACCCAGACCCGGGACAAATATCTGTAGGTCATACAAACATTTGTCCCATGGCGGGGATCGAACCCGCAACCTTCTGCGTCGCAGGCGGACCTTCGCCCACTGCGCCACAGAGGTCGCCTAAACCAATGTTTGTTTACCCTGCCTCTTTCTCTCTCTCTTCCTGACTGTTTCAGAGACATTTTACTACATAATAGATGGCGACACAGGAAAAGTTAGATCGCGCTATTGTTGCGTTTTGGGCTGTGTATATTGTGTTCATCTTTCAAAGTGATCCCAGCGGTCCTACTGAATAAATGCTTTTTGACTTCTTACATGGATGTGGGGTCAGCCTTCGTAATTCTGCCTAAATGCTTTTTATTGAAATTTCTATTTAACAAGTTCTTATGACTCTAATCTGAGGTGTGCGTTACCCTAGCTGGAAAGTGTCTCCTAGAGAGATTTTAGAATGAGGAAAAATTAGTGCCTAGTGAGCTATAAATGTGCGCGAAATTAAAAATTTGTGCATATTGTAGTTTTTGAAATAAAGGGAAAAAACGTTTCCAGCTAGGGTAACGTTGCTCCAGCTGGAAAATTCTAAACCAATGGTCGGAGAGAGATGAATTGTATATCAGCAGATAGCTTATATTTGTGCAAATTTGTGCGCCAAAAAAAAAATTTGTGCGACTTGAGGTTTTCGAGATATTGCGTTTTCTAGATTTTCCAGCTAGGGTAACGTTTTGAAAAATCGTGTTTCTCAAAAACTACTGTATGTACGCCTGTAGAAAATATATACACGAGTAGCTCTTAATTTGTGCTAATTTGTGACGGAATCAGATTTAAGAAAATATTTATAGTTCTTGAGTTATCGCGTTTTTTTTAAAAACCTTAAAATGATCCTAGCATCTAAATTTGACCATGCACAAGGTCGCTGAAAACTGTATTCGGTCCGTCTCGACGTCTATAATAACCACACAAAATTTCAAAAGTGTACATACTTGCATTATTGAATAATTTAACTAAAAGTAAAGAAAATGGTGTCATAACTTTGAAGTCAACCTACAAGAAAACGGCGCAACCCACAATTTGTGCGCTTGACCAAAAATTAGTGCTTCTTATCAAAAAGCATTGTGTAAAGTTTCAGCTTCCTATGTTTCGTATTTATCTAGTTATTAAGCTAAAACCAAAATAGTAAACCCATGTTGGTTAACCAAACAATTTCGAAAGGCTATTAAAAAGCGACGGTTTCATACATAGCGATGACCTTCTTAAATTTGCACACCAACCGGTTGAGACTTGTTGTTCCAGAGTACACTGATGTAGAAAACAATGTAAAAATACAATCTAAATATTGATTTAAATGATCTTGTAACTAACATGAAGCAATAAACGTTTTGAATAAAATTGAATTTTATTCTAATAGCTGTTTTCATGTTATTTACATGTTTATTAAAGTAAGTACCTATTCTACATAATTTTATTAGGTAGGTACCTACAGTTCTTCCAACGGATCTAGGCATTCGTTAAGTTAGTTGTTTGTCTGCGCAGAACACAATTTTGTATGAAAAAGCGTTCACTGCCCAGACAAACGGCTAACTTCACGAATGCCTAGATTCGTTGGGCGAAGTGTACTTATGCTATCTTCATTCAATTCTAATATTATAGGTTACTACAGATGCACCTACCTACATATATTTAGTATTTTGTGTGAGAACGGAAGGACTTAAACGTAGTATCCAGATAGTACTTAGTAGGTACCTATTAATAATAGGTAGATAACTCTTCTTCTTCTTCTTCTTGCGTAATTGGTTCTACGTTATGCCGTTTTAATTATTATCAATAAATACTTGCCCTTGTCCCACTAAGTAGGGTCGGCCGGCACATGTTTCTCTCTTTCATTTTCTTCTATCACTCTTATTAAGTAGATAACAATTACGATACTAAGACAAAAAAGGTGATTTGTGGTTTTTATGTAGGTACCTAAGGACATATGTATGTTACCCTACCTACCTACGTTGGGTGTACGGTAGGTACCCAAAGATTAAATCTTTGTAGGTACAGTTCGGCCAACGGATCTAGGCATTCGTGAAGTTAGCCGTTTGTCTGCGCAGAACACAATTTGGTATGAAAAAATCGATCACTGCGCAGACAAACGGCTAACTTCACGAATGCCTAGATCCGTTGGGCGAACTGTACCTAGGTACCTACCTACCGTACACCCAACGTAGGTAGGTAGTTAGTTAAAGTCCATTCAAATAGAATTAAATTTTATTTTCTTCACCATACAAAGAATACACAAATGAGCGCTATTTTAGTGGTTTTAGGTACCTATCGTATATATAAAATGCATGACAAAACAGAAAACAGTAATTTTGAAACAACAGACAGCCTAACATAGGTCAATTTTACTGACTAAAAACGCTTGAACGCGTCTGTACGGACACCAGCATGGTGGTAATACGTCCAATAAAAAAGGTCATCGCTATGTATGAAACCGTCGCTTTTTAGTAGCCTTTCGAATTTGTTCGGTTAACCAACATCGGTTTACTATTTTGGTTTTTCTTATGTAACTAGATAAATACGAAACATAGGAAGCTGAAACTTTACACAATGCTTTTTGATAAGAGGTACTAATTTTTAGTTTAACGCACAAATTGTGGGTCGCGCCATTTTCTTGTAGGTGGACTTCAAAGTAATGACACCAATTTTTTTACTTTTAGTTATATTATTCAATAATGCAGGTATGTACACTTTTGAAATTTTGTGTGGTTATTATAGGCGTCGAGACGGACCGAATACAGTTTTCAGCGACCTTGTGCATGGTCAAATTTAGACGCTAGGATCATTTTAAGGTTTTTAAAAAAAACGCGATAACTCAAGAACTATAAATATTTTCTTAAATCTGATTCCGTCACAAATTAGCACAAATTAAGAGCTACTCGTGTATATATTTTCTACAGGCGTACATACAGTAGTTTTTGAGAAACACGATTTTTCAAAACGTTACCCTAGCTGGAAAATCTAGAAAACGCAATATCTCGAAAACCTCAAGTCGCACAAATTTTTTTTTTGGCGCACAAATTTGCACAAATATAAGCTATCTGCCGATATACAATTCATCTCTCTCCGACCATTGGTTTAGAATTTTCCAGCTGGAGCAACGTTACCCTAGCTGGAAACGTTTTTTCCCTTTATTTCAAAAACTACAATAAGCACAAATTTTTAATTTCGCGCACATTTGTAGCTCACTAGGCACTAATTTTTCCTCATTCTAAAATCTCTGTAGGAGACACTTTCCAGCTAGGGTAACGCACACTAATCTGAGGCAAAAACAGCACTCGGCAACTGAACTCCTGAAGCTCCTATGATACATAGCTTTGAAAAATCAAGTGTTAAAATATTTAATTTCATACAATAAATTATCAGGATACTGGCATTGGCTTCAGGATAAAATTTATACACAAAGAAAAGTTTTGAAACTTTATTATAAAGTCATTTCCTTACAGCTAAACGCTCCGTAAAGCTTATAATGGAATACCACAGCTTTAACGTAAAGCTTTTTAGTCAAAGAGACCTGAAACAAAAGATAATAGTAATTTATTATAAGTACTTCTAAGGTAATTATTTGTTGAGGTGGAATGGTCAGTGTATCTTTCTCAGTGATAAATGCTATCAACATAATGTTCTGCAGCTAATACATGCAAGCATCATTGAAAGATTTCAAAAAAATGTAAGTAATTGCTTCATACAGATCTAAGCAGCCATATTATAGGCCTCCTTTGAATGTCAATAAACCCTGTATTGGGTATCTTAATGATTTTATTTCTCTATCCACATGGTTATTATTAATTACGGTGCCTGCCAATCAGAGCGTCCTAATAGGCATCGTTCACTCTGTCAAAGTATACTCTGATAGTGAATCATGTCAACACAGCTTAAAAGTCACTAAGGTAGGTGTGGAGAATTCTTTATTACCGATTGAACGTAATAGTTAGAATCTCTGATATTAGTGGCCTACAAACATTATTGTTTAGAATTTAGATTCAGTCAAAATGTGTTTTATTAGAATAGTTTTGATGCTTACCGAAGCCCATGTCGTCGTCGGACTCTTCTGGCTCCTCCTCCTTCTTCTTCTCCTCCTTGGCCTCGGCAGCGGGCGCTGCGGCGGCGGCGGGCGCAGCGCCTCCGGCCGGGGCGGCTCCAACGCCTGATCCGATGTTGGTGATCAGCTCACGCACGTTCACACCTTCCAGCGCCTTGGCGAACAGACCGGGCCAGTAAGGCTCCACGTCTACGTTCGCCGCCTTCAGGATGGTGGAGATCTTCTCACCCTAAAACATCCATAGTAAACATCACTTCGCGCCACAACTTTACACCGAAATACAACTGCGAATAACAATAGAAGGTATCTGGAAGGCTAGCCAGCACATAATTACGATGATTGTGAATATTACAGAATAGATGAACACGGATTCCAAACATGACTCCGCGCGCGGGATATCATAACCTCGAAGTGTTATCACGGGATTTGAGTTTAGAACTTACAGTGACGGCGACATCATCATCCACTAGGATAAGAGCGGAGTAAACACAAGCTAATTCAGCCTTGGACACCATTTTTAATAATTTCGTGCAAGTCGCCGAAAGGCCTTAGCTCGGAGAGAACAAGCACGATTGACTTCTCAAAGAGAAAGAAATTGAATTAAAATTTGAAATGCTACGATAGTCATCTCATCTGTCAATGTCAGCTTTGACATTTACGTGTGTTGTGGTTTTTGTTTCAAGACTCCTCTCAGAAATTGAGCATGAGCAATAAGTTGCGCCACCTCTAGCTCATAGAGTTTTCTAGTCCGATCCATTGTCTTTATATGGTCCGGTCGATCCCTAGACAAACTCTGAAAAGTCCGATCCTGCTCGGTCTGCCTCATAGATTTAGCATGGTACCTTTTTAGGTCTGCCTTGCCTAGGTCGGCCGACGTCTAAAGCACAGATTAGGTAGAGATAAATGTCTAAAGCCCAACTACTGAGCTAGAGTCTGTCCATAGAGCTATACAAGTCTGTCAAATGAAAGTAGAGACAGGTCCTAGTCCGCGGTATTTCATAACTTTTGTTTCCTTAATTTCTACAATGAAAAATGGTACATGCACACTTTTTGCGAAGCAAAAAAGAAAAAAAAAGTAGAGACTGAAAAATCGCGGCAAATTCAATTGGTATGGCAAATCATTAATAATTTTATACTCGTAGTACATAGTAGGTACTTGGGTGGGATTACTTAAATTGATACTTGGTTATTCTAAACATAGCGACATATATATTTATATATTTTTAATTCATCAACAAAAGGGACGGATGAACAAAAAGTGCACGTGGCTGAGATGCGAATGCTGAAATGGATGTGTGGAGTGACGCGAATGGACAGAGTAAGGAATTAGTACCTACATAAGAAGAAGTGTGAAAGTTGCGCCAGTGAATGAAAAGATGAGGAGCAACAGGCTAGCATGGTATGGGCATGTAATGAGAAGGGAAGAATGTCATGTAACTAGGAGAGTGCTTGGTATGAATGTTAATGGATTTACGAGTAGAGGTAGGCCAAAGAAAAGATGGATTGTGTAAAGGATGACATGAGTAAGAAAGAAGTGAGTGTTGAGATGACGGCTGATAGAGGAGAATGGAAGAAGAACACATGTTGTGCCGACCCCACATAATGTGGGAAAAGGGCAGGAAGATGATGATGATATTTTTAATTCATCATTTTTTTACTTTATTTTTTGAATTTTGCCGTGATTTCTCAGTCTCTACTCTTATTTGACTAGCCGTCCGCCTCTCCACTCCGACATCGGTTGCAGCATCAGTCTGCATCTGAGGCCTTGGATCAATCTGTGGATCAATCCAAGGAGTCCTTGCAATATTGAGTGGATTACGTGGTAGTTTAATAAACTTGTATGTACGTACAGTACTTACAGTCAGCGTTACCAACTGGTAACCCCCTCGTAGGAGGCTCGAAGGGCTAAACCAGTTGGTGACGTGCGCTGACCGTACCTACTTACAGTTCTTCCAACGGATCTAGGCATTCGTGAAATAAGCCGTTTGTCTGCGCAGAGCACAACTTTGTATGAAAAAGCGGTTACTTCACGAATGCCTTGATCCGTTGGAAGAGTCCGTACTAAAACTTGTAGGTACCCACACACGCCGTTTTCAGGGTTCTGTAGATACCTGAACTCAAAAGGAAATAGGTAATAATACCTGTTAGTAAGTAAAACGTACCTAAACAGGTTTACGACTTTATCCCCAAGGTGCGGTAGACATTCTCTCAGATATTTTTATGTTACTTATCCATCCAGATCCTTTGAAGATGTCTAAGAGGGGTAGTCAGAGGCATGTCCAAACACATTTGCATGCCCAGTTAGTAGGTCTTACATCTAATTTGAGTTGTAATAAATGATACAAATGTAATTAGGTATTCTATAAGAAAATTTTAATGGCGAATAAATACATTTTAGGTAGGTATGCTAAGTATTTATCAGAAATTTACAAATTAACATGTATATTACAATATTTATCTACATGGGGTAGGTAAGGTACAGTCAGCAACGAAAGTCAATAAAATTAACAGTCTGATTTCTTAAAACACCATTATTTTGTTTTCGATTTCTAAGAAAAAATAAACTTTTCCTGGGAAATTAACATGGGCTGACACAATATGTCATACAAATATTTGACAAAATATTGGTCATAATGTTACAGATTTTGGAAATATTGAGATTTGTGAAACATCAAATGTTTAGCGACTTTCGTTGCTGACTGTACTCCAGTCCACTTCAAGAAAATCTAGCAGGGAATTCTTATAAAAATTAATGATTTCTGAGGTTGCTGATCCTAAAACCTTCGTACGAGGGGCCGAAGTAATTGAAATAGAACATTATACCTACAATCATGTAAATTGAATAATTTATATTAGGTAGGTACTTATAGCATGATCGCTGTCATGCAATTTATTTATTTGATCAAGTGTAGGTAACTCAAGAGTGGCGCAGAATTATAAAGCGAGCCACACAACTCCTCTCTCTGTCAAGAGTGAGACGACTGAGAAGAAGAAGAAGGTAACTCAAGCAGTATGGTTGGATCAAATAAGTAGGTACCAAATTAAAGTTCTGGAGTTGACTGAAAATACCTCTAAAGCCTAGTTGGGACTAGGTAATTATTAAAGTCGAGTAGCGAGTAGTTTAGTAGTAAAAAAATACTTATTAAATTAACCTACTCGAATATGTATCTTATTTTTCTTTTGGCAAAGGCCAATAGTACCATATCAATGCTGCACACTTTCAGAAGGTCTATCTGAATATTTGAGTCCCAGACAGGAATGTAGTACCTACTACCTAGTGATTATCTGTGAGTGGATTGAATTGTGAACCCTCTTCTACGCATTGGCTATTTATCTTCAGATTGTGACAGCTATGTTTTGCTAATCTTCTTTATCATAACGGAAGACGTAGCACAGTTTCCATTTAGCTTATTTACAAAATACTCATATTATAAGTTTTCATTTACATACATAATTATATTCTTTTTCTTTATAAGCTTTAGAATCTATTGTATTAATAGAATTAAAGATATGGTTCAAGTTACAAGTCCCATGAAAATAAATGATGTTTTACAAGCATGTCTCTCACGCCTTCTTTAAGTGGTTGATTTTGAGTGTCCTTTTTTACTGGCAGTTCCCACTCTGGGTTCAAATTAAATCCAAATTGTGAAAGAATTCTTAATTCGCACTTAATCTGAACCCATCCTGGTGAATTTATAAATGACCACGGGTGGTACCATTTTTGCACAATATCTACGCAAGAGCAGAGTACTTCCAACCACAAATGCAATGCTTCTTCATTCAATCCCATACAAATTAGAGTTCGCAACTTAACATCCATTTGTGCGTGCGCATTGTCGTGCGATAAGTTTATTGCCTGAACACATCTGTACAGTAATTCTTCAGGTGTAAGTACTTTTCCATCTTCATCTAACCGATATGTTTTACATAGCACTAAGCGACTATAAACTGAATTGAAATCTTTTTCAACCTCCCTAGATGACGCTTCTTCGATAAACAGCCACGGGTGACACGGCCCATCGAGGAAGCTCGGTCGTTTTATACCGTGTAAAAGAACTCTTTTAAAAGCTGGTGCTAAGACCCCACGAACCAAATGCGCAATTTTTTCTGTTACTGAGTCATCTCCAGCTCGACTGTATTTAACCCCCTTTTCATCTAACAATTTTACGAACCGAGCTGGGAACCATCCTCTTAGCCCATTTAATTCACCAATCCAACAATGTTCATCTCTGGAACTGAGTACATCAATTACGTCATTTTTTCTAAATCCAAGTTCATCCCCATCTCTCCTTTCAAAGTCCAGTAAAGCTTTCGCTCGTCTTTTCTTACTTTTTGATACATTGACATATCGTTGTCTATCTGCTGCATGACTTTGCATTGTGTAATCAGCAGTCAGTTGAACTTCAGAAGCTAATTGAGGTTCAAGAGCAAGGAAATGACGGGCAACTTGTAGTATTGCTTCTCTCAAATCAACAAGTATCTCTGTTTGCTTAACATTTTTTGATATTGAATCATCATTGCTACTTTCTTCTCCAAAAAGAATAGTTTGTATGACAGATTTATTCTTCTTAATTTGACGTCTTTGCAATTGTTGTTTGGGTAGATTTGCTACAGCTCCGGGATTCCCTACCAATGCACCTTGATCTGTCATCAGATATGCAAGATGCCGCCGTCTATGTGTATCTATCAATGTTGGGCTCAGCGTATCACCACATACCTCGTCGATAGTTTTAATGAGAAGATCGACATCGTCTATTTCACCCGGAATATCAGAAAGTGCATTAAAGATTTGAGCTGAATTAGAAATTTCAGTAAAACGGTTTTCCCTTATCTTCAACATTGCTAATGTTACTTTAAAAAGTACGAGGGATCCATCTAAGAAGAAGAGATCCCATATTCTCAGTAATATTTTCATGTGAACAACATTTGCATACAATGTCAAAAACCAATGCATTGTTATCAAAGATAGTTCTATATCATGGGCGTTTAGGACTTGATCTATACCTGGAAGATATGTTGAGATAAGGCTTCTCAATACTTTTTGATCTGCTTGTATGCCAATCAGTGTTGAAGAATAATAAGAAGCTGGCAAGAGATCTTCTACAGTGGTACACATAATCCAAAATGCATCTTCCTCTTCCATCAAAAGTAATAGCGATGCAGCTATCATTCCAGTTCCCTGACAGTAACCAATATCAGGATAAAGCCAAGCTAAGGATCGCAATATCCTGCGTAATCTAGGTACGCCAGTGCTCGTTGGATGAGAAAAACAAACATTATTAGGCAAAATTTGGACTAAATCTTTCTCTATCTGTTTACTGGTAACTAAACCATCGTCACTTGATGCTCGAACAATATCGTGATAAGTTATTTCTGTTGCGGCTCTTTTTTTATTAGCACCGCAAAGATGCATCCATACTTGCGGACGAAGTGAATGAGGTACACCATCTTTAACCATATTCTGTAATTGGTCTGTTTTTTCCAATTTACCATCACCATCAGAGAAATTAATTTCTTTACTATAAAATTCCCACTGTAGACAATGCTGATCATCATCAATTAGGGCATTTGAAAGTTGTGATTTGCTTGAATTTTGTTCTGGATCATCTTCTTCTTCGACACAAAAACCAAATTCATCAAACCTATAGTCAGGAAGACCACCACCGTGACCTTCAGATTCTGGTTGAGCTAATTTTGCCATGATATCTTGCGGAACCATACTTGGAGTGAGTGCAGAAAAGGGTCCACCTGGAGCGGGAAGAAGTTCATCGGCGATGTTCAGCCCTCTTAATGCATCTATAACGTCTTCTGGATCATCATCTGCTAACGATCCACATATCTTACGATCGTGATCTTCACGACCTACATAGCCATCATGATCTCGAGAACTGAATAGAGATTTTGCCAAATCCATTGTTATGCTATTATTATTATACTTTCACACTTTTTAGAAATAAATAGAAGACATAGTGATTGTTTTTACTAGATTTCACTTGGATTACCTACAACCACAGAACACTTGATTACAACACAACACAAACTATTGATTTTGATTTCCTTGCTAAGGGCTAAGGTCAAACGTCACATCAAACAAACAAAATGTTTTTTTTTTTTACTTTACACTAAAATGGCTATTGCTCAAAAAACCTTGGATGTATCTGGCTGGTGCTGCCATAAATAGTTAAGTACACAAAACTACCTACCTTAGCTACCCTACCTATCTAGAAATGCAGAGCCTATGATAGAACCCTATGGTTCTATGCACAAACTAGGTAGATAGAACTACAACTACCTACACAATTTAGCATGGTACCTTTTCCTATACAAATGCAATAGAACCATAGAGAGATATATATATATACAAACCATAGAACCATAGAGATATATATAGCATAGAACCAAACATCTCTACCTAATCTGTGGAACCAACCAAACCAACATCCGTCCGATCGATCGATTGTTTGTTTTACGCACATTGCGTTGGTGGTTGGGTTGGGTTTCGTTTTGCAGTTTTGCTTTATTTTGGATGGAAAAAAACGAAGGAACTCCAAAGTGCAAGGAAATAAAACTAACTAATCAAAATACCGAGTGAATGTGTTTGAGTGTAGAAATCTGCATTTAGTTACTTTACACAGATAAAATTCTCCGAATCTTACCTTGGTAAGTGTAACGAGTATTTTGTTCTATTTTCGCAAGTTCTCGTGTGGCGTGCGTGCCAATGATTTGTTAAATAACATCGCCACCGCTTTTGCGTTTCTGTCCTACTGTGCTACCAGTGATTCTGATTACTATCATGTTGCGGTACCTAGTACATAATTTTCCTCCTCGTAATATACCAGCATTGTTATGAAATACAAAGACGTGATGACCGATCAATAACTCTTGCATTATTTATTGTAGAAAATGAGAGTGTTTTCTCAAATACAGACGCTAAAATGCCTGTAAAAAGGTGTAGTGTAAGTGACTGTAATTCTTGCTCAACAAGAAATGAAGACAAAGGTGTTACTTATCACAAATTACCGAAAGATGATAAATTGCGCGATGAGTGGACGAATGTGGCGCTTTTATCCGTCCTGAAACTAGTGCCGTGCTCGTTTGTGTGTTCAAGGCACTTTTGTAGAGGGGATTTCATAAAGAACAAGGACTCAAAATATATTTTAAAGTCAGGTATTCGGAATGCTCATGAATAATAATTAAATCTCTTGAGTAGTGCATACAATGAATAGTAGGTACTATCCTTTTGGTTTCGTAGTTTGTGTAAATAGTTTATTATATGCTTGTTTTCATCTGTTTTGATTGTGTATGTAATAGCATGTTTTGCTACTTGTTTCATAATTGGAAAGATTGTACTATGGCATGGAACATAAGACTTATTAGCATATTAACATCTATTCCTATTAGTTCTCATAATAAGTGATGATGTTGTCACAATAACCCCCTTTGAGGCACACTTTAAATTCTTTCAAAAAGAGCCATGTTGATCGGTCGTGGGTTCAAATCCCGGCCGTGCATCAATGGAATTTTTCGTTATGTAAAATTTATATGCTCTAAGCTCTTAACGGTGAAGGAAAACATCATGAGGAAACCCGCAGCTTAGTCAGCTCCACACATATTGACGTCGTCTTTCCTGTGGGCCAGGCCGATTAAGCTGAGAGGATGGTTTTTGGTGCTGGGCAAGCCTATTCCATCTCAAACAATATCCCAGGTACTACAGCGTCCCGTTAAGTGTAGGCATGGATTGCCTCCTGACGCTGTATAAATCATCTAATATAGATGTAAAGGCCTAAATTTTAAATTCTTTCACCTCAAAAGAACTAGTGACACAACTAGAAGTATGAAAATCTTTGTACTATAGAGCTAAATAAAGGATAAACTAAATTTGGAATAAAACAGGAATTTATGCAGTTCTGTACCAGATTAATCAATGTGTTTGTTATTAGTGTTGTACATTTTGTCTTTGTGGTAGTGAATATAGTTGAGCAATATAATATTATGTACATTATCTGTGTTTTATTTCTTGTAATGCATTTTATGTACATTGTATACCTTTTATTATTTATTGCCTGGATTCTGATATTCTGAATCTACCAATGCATCCTAAAGTCTGATAATTTTTGATATTCTCAGTTTTGTGGTATCTATTTCATGTAGCAGCATCTCTGTCATGACAATGTCAGATCATATTGTTGGATTTCAGATGCGGTCCCTTCAATATTTCCATGGGCAGTTGAGTCTTTAAAAATGGAGTCAGAAGCAACGGGGAATGAAACTGGACCATCAGATAAACCACCCAAACCGTCAGTGGAAGAAAATGCTCCTAATATAGCTCAGAGCAGCAAAGGCTCTGAAGTGGAGAACCTTGATAACATAAAAAAGTTCATTGAAGCTCAAGAAATGGACCTACAGAATAAAAAAGCTGATGTGAAACAACACCTGAATAATATTGAACATGCTAACATAAAACTTGTTGGTGATTTGGAAATGAACCTAGGAAATATTGAACAGATTGAAAATGAACCTCCTGTAAAAAATGCTCCATTTGAAAATGACGAGGAAACAATGGCGGTGGCCTCCAGTGTTATGGAAATGATTTTAAGTGAAACTGAAGCCAAGACCTTAGAGACGGAAGCTATGAAGGCAATGTCTAAGCAAACAATTAATCCAGGTAATAATATGTTGCTATTTTGTTGAAATTTTTATTATTAAAATATAGCCCTAGGTCTGACTTTAAAGTGTAATAATGGTTTTTATTTTAATGACATTGATCATAGTTTTATTAAGACAACTTACATGAAGTTATAAGATGAAGTCTAGAAGAGTTTTGGGTGCATGGACTTTCATAAACTACTCATGTCAATACACAGTAAAGGAAAACAGCCAGCATTGTGACACCATTTTTTTTTTTTTTCTCGCTGGGAAAAATGCGTTACGCATCCCCTCCGCCGGGGGGCGAGAGGGGTATGTGGAACTCCCCGGGGACTCCCGGTATACCCACTAAACGACCCAGCGTCATTCCGGTGTCGCCTGGAATGGAGGGGGTCTGGGAAACCGGCACAGCCTTTACGTCCAGTCCCCCTCTGGCGATCCCCGCCCTTAAGGCGGCCCCGCGTCGTGGTGAGTAGTGCAAGGCGGACGAAGGTGCCCCCGCACCTAACGTCCGCTACTCACCACCAGAGCTCTCCGCTCCCTTCGTGCACTGCGCACTCTAATTAAAGCATTGTGACACCATAGGTTAAGTAAACACAATATTTAAGATCTGGTGCATATTGCCATCATTTAGTTCTAAGACGATCTAGTTTTAAGACAATTCATAGTGATCCCAGCGGTCCTACTGAATATATGCTTTTTGACTTTGACTTGTTTTTTAATTTCATGTTTGTCTTCAGCAGGTAACAGCAGTATGCCACTCTCAGTAGGATCTAGAGTTGAGGCCAAGGATTTCAGTGAGGAGTGGTACCCAGCTGAAATTGCTGAAGTGGACTTTGATGAAATGGAGGTGCTTGTGCATTATGACAGCTATATGAAGAAGTAAGTGACTTTTTATTTTTAGTAGAGAACTGGTAGGTAGGATTGTAGTGCTTAGTTGGGAAGAATACCTAAATCTATAAAACTGCATACTGTATTGCATATTTCTATGTATTTTAGGTACAAATTTTTATTAATAGTCGTTGGATGAATCCTAGCCTAAGCTCATCAACATAATAAAAGCGAACATACAGCGAAAAATATCAGTAAACCTTTTTTTTAACCTTCATCGATTTTGTTAAGTAGTTTAAGTACCTACCTACCTAAACATAACTCCTAATACGAGTAAAAGAGAAGATAAGATAATTTATTTCATAAAAATCTCCCCAGGACCCAGCACTAAGCAAAGCTCGTGTTGCGGTAGTCCCGAGTAACAGTTTTCATAAAATACAACTTTTAAATAAATAAAATAGAAGCCCTTCTAGCTATGGTTCCTTGCACAGCTCCCTGGTAACAAAGAAGGGTGATAAACAATCGATATTGGATATTCCTGCAAAACCTGATCGCACATTTGGCCGCGCCGCAGCCATATTTCTATAAAAAAAATGCTGATGACGTCAGAAAATATTGCTGTGCCTAACAGGGTTTATGTTTGAAACAATGTATGTTACACTAACACCTCACTAACAACATAAGTTTCTATTTCTATAAATGCGGCTTCTGAAGTCTCAGCATTTCTTCTATTGAATTAACAGTTCGGCGCGGATAAGTCTGCAACCACCAAAATAATACATTTTGTAACTAATCTTCTTGGCGGTATACAAACTTATTAATTACAACCATAAATTAAAAAGATTTTAACTGAAGCAATCTGTCAAATGTGTGTCAAATGACATCTGTTCCTAATTCAAATTGGCGGTCGAGTTCGGTTTCGTGACCGCGTAGTTTTTGAATTCGATATTTTATTTTTTCATCATGTCGTTTTCTTACGAAACTCGGTATAAATCACGGCGGCGAGGATTTCTCGAACGAAGGTAAGTTTTCAGGCTGTATTTTTTAAATCTTTGAGAAATAAGGAGTGGTCGCAACATCTGTGACAATATGTCACAATCAGCTGGTTTATCCCAGCTGATTCATCTTACGACTAATCTGCAGATGATTGCGTTTATAAATTCGTGATTAATTTCTCAAAAGCTAGTGTTTGGAATTATTATTGTTTTCCAGCTATTATTTGAATAGCATTTTATAAGCTTCAGTATTTTATCACACTGTTTTGAAATAAAGTTTCCACGTCTCAAAAATAACTGTATCTAAATAATAAATAAATAATGCTGGACTTTTCACACAGCATCATCTAGCCCCAAAGTAAGCAGAGCTTGTGTTATGGGTACTAGATGACTGATATACTACTTATATACTTTTTGTTTGTAAATACATACATATTATACATAGAAACACCCAGACCCGAGACAGATATTTGTAGATCATACAAACATTGGTCCCGCCGCGGGGATCGAACCCGCAACCTTCTGCGTCGCAGGCGGGCCTTCGCCCACTGCTCTACAGAGGTCGTCAAATCTAGGTATTATTGTACCTACAAACTTGTATTTATAATTTTATTTAGTAATCAACCGTTGCTGGCTATGTCTCTTATGAAAGCAAAAACTTTTTAGGCCCGATGAGTGGATCAGCGTGAGCAGTCCAAGACTCCGCCCGTTCACAGGCATTACCACTTCCAAGCCGGAAGGACAGCCAGAGCTGCTGAAGCTTCTAACAGAAGTCAAGGAAGAACCCAAAGATATTAAAACAGAGGATAAGAATAAGGTGTTCGTGGTCGGAGAGAGATGCTTGGCTCGCTGGAGGGATAATAGACGATTTGTTGCTACCATTGACAAGGATTTGGGTGATGGTTAGTAAAACTAAACCAATCAAATACACTCAGGGACTGATTTAGAGGGATGTATTAATAAATATTACTTGTTTAAGTTTAAATCGTTTTTTTGTGAGCTAAGTTATAAATAAATAAATAATGCATTTCACACAGCGTCATCTGGCCCTATAAATTTTACGAAACGAAAAATCCATTGATGCACGACCGGGATTCGAATCCACGATCTTCGGTTTGAAAGTCGAGGCACAACCCCATTTGGCCAACACGGCTCGACGGCTTAAAACTCCAACAACATAATGATTACCAAATTCTATTTTAATTTTATCAATTTTCATTTCAGGTAAATTCGAAGTGATATTCGACGACGGTTTTCGCTGGCCTTGTCCAGTCTCTCGTCTCAGCAAATTGAAGGAACAGCGTGACTCTTTAACCATCGACACGACTTTACCTCCTATAAGTGGCGAACCTTCGCCAATCCTCCAAGGAGGTCCAAGTTCCAACTCCTCGGTTCCCATCTACCACACGCATCTCTTTGACCCGACCAGAGACTATTTGTGTTCAAAAAGCGAACGCCGTGAGAAGAAACGCAAGTTGAATATAAAAGAGATTTTCAATATTGGACAGAAGAAGCAGAAGGTGCCTAAAGTTGAGAAGATGCAGAGAGAGAAGAAATCTAAGAAGGTGAAGCCTAAGGCTAAAATTGAGAAGGGAATGCCAGGTAGGGAGTACTTTTTTGATGTTAAATTTTATGAAATGAATTCAACACAAGTTTTTATGGGATACCGTGAGCTGATTCAAATGAGTCAACATGAATCCATCCATACACGCATAGTTTACTGTTGTTCACTTAGGAGCAACGTAAAACAGATCCTGACCATAAGATCAGCTCACTGTCATATTTTTAAATTGTAAATGAAACTTGATGAGGCCTTTGTCCTGCAGTGGGACAATATTGGCTAAACTATTATTATAATTATAAATAAATTGGTGGACATTTCACACAGTATCATCTAGCCCCAAACTAAGCAAAGCTTGTACTATGGGAACCAGATAACTTATAAACTACTTATATACATTTTTGTTTGTAAATACATACATATCATACATAGAAACACCCAGACCCGAGGTAAATATTTGCAGATCATACAAACATTTATCCCGCGGCGGGAATCGAACCAGCAACCTTTGGCTTTCACCCACTGCGCCACAGAGGTCAATAAAAAATTAAATAATAAATGAAAATTGATTACAGCGCTTCAACTCCTAACTAAATTGAGAAAACGGTACATTACAGATGCAGTGGCCTCTATTATTGGCACAACAGAGGTAAAACATGAAATTAAAGAAGATTATGAGTCTATGGAAGTTGACTTCGATGGAATGGACCAGCTTGAAAATTTTTCCGATTCCAAACCTGATTTGGATCCGGTAAGTAAACTTTTACAAATAGAATAATTTGCATAGTTAGAGCAGTAAAGCAGTTTAAGATTTAGTTCTCATTTATTTGCAATTGATGTAGAATTATAATTATGATGTAGATTATTTAATTGCTGAGAATGCCTCTGAAATTATACCCACATTTTGTATTAGAGTTCATTTTAGTTAATTCAATATCTAGGCTTATTCTTCCCTTGTTTTATTTTATTGTAGTCTTAGTAACTATTATTATTCTATTCAATTTATGTAAATCTAGGTTGAAGAAGAAGATAAACTCGAAAAGTTTGAAAAACCAGACCAAACGATGCATGATGAAGTTATGGATAAAATGAAAGAGGTCATTAGTAAACTAGAAGGTGGGCTCAAAGAAGACATTGAGAAAGCTAAATCTCCAATGGTTAAAATTGATTCGCCCAAACCGACTGACCTACCGCAACCGGTTACTGATGTAGCAAAAACGGTTACTGAGGCGTCGATAACCGTAACCGATACACCGGTGTTGGTTACTGATGTTCATAATGCGACGACTGATGAAAAAGTGGCTATTGACGCAATAAAACCCGAGATGCCTGATGAAATTTCTGTTACTGAAATGCTTGAGATAGACGTTGAAACAACTACGGACAATAAAATCTCCGATGTACTTTCACCAAGCTTGATCGAAACATCTGAAGTTGATCTAAATAAAATAATACCTGATGATGACTCAACGAAATCTGACATAGAAATGGGTAATGAATCTCCGAGATTGGATATAGATTCGCAACCTATTTTAGTTGATATAGACGCTCCACTTGATATGGATCAGCCCGACGAAGTTGAAACAACGATTGTGCAAAAGACTAAAAAGATGAAACATAAAGATTTGGATAAGCCCAGGAAAAAGATGAAAAAGGAACACAAGAAAAAGCTTTTTAATCAGAAATGGGCGGAAGTGGACCAGGTTAAAAGCGAGTTGTATGAAATGCAGCAGAGGATGAAGGAAATGATGCGAGAGATTGAGAGGGAGAAGAAGGTACGTACTAGATTTGTAGGCGAAGTAGTGTATTGGGTAGAGATAAATAAGGTAAGGCACATCATGCAATTTAAATTTTCAAGGCGTAAGGAGTGTTCTAAATTTTTTTTTTCGCCTTCATAGTTGCTTATATGAACTTGTACAAAAATTATGAATGTTTTAGTTTAATACGTGTTTACATAGTCGATTAAATCTGTATAATTGTACAAGGCGGTCACCCATCCTTACTGACTGTTCAAAACGACGATCTATCAAAAAAGACTAGGCAAGCTACACCACGAGCGCTTTATAGAAAATATGGTGACAATGAGCGGTTCTGATGATGGATCTAGAAGCGGTCCAATGGAACTCCTCAGTGAATAATAGTATAACATCCGTGTTTGGGCTTATATGAATCAGCTCACGGCCACTTATGAAAAGCTTATTTAACAAAACTTATTTCTAGTGATTTGGTTGAAATATAATCTGATGAAAATAATTCAGGTGTCGGAAGGTCTGCCATTACCGGAGAGTTGTTTGGTGCCGGGCGAGTGGGCGTGTCGCTGGGTGAACGGCCAGCCAGTCGGCAAGGTCAGCGAAATCGAGGCCGATACCAAGCCTGACGCTAGCGGCAAGCCAGCCTTACCACGGCGCAGCGTAGAGGTAAATATTAGTCTAAAATCTTCGTTTGCTGGGTGTAAAACTTAGGCCTTTACATATATATTAGATGATTTATACAGCGTCAGGAGGCAATCTATGCCTACACTTAATGGGACGCTGTAGTGCCTGGGATATTGTTTGAGATGGAATAGGCTTGCCCAGCACCTAAACCATCCTCTCAGCTTAATCAGCCTGGCCCACAGGAAAGACGACGTCAATACGTGTGGAGCTGACTAAGCTGCGGGTTTCCTCACGATGTTTTCCTTCACCGTTATGAGCTCGTGTTAAAGCGCATATAAATTTTTCGAAACGAAAAATCCATTGATGCACGGCCGGGATTCGAACCCACGACCTTCGGATTGAAAGTCGAGACACAACCCCATTGGATCAACACGGCTCTCTTGCTGGGTGTAAGTGAATTGTAATGGGATTCAGACCTTTGATTTTCGATTTAGCACGAGAAAATTTTATGGGGGGGGGTTTATGAACTCTTATTTCCCAGTACCACGACACGACTTTATAGTCTTTTATGGCGCCACAAATTGCCTGGGAATAAGAGTGCATATTAACCACCCTAATCAATTCCAACAGAACCATCATCTTCCTGTTTTCATCCATGCCTTAAATTCCGCATTATGTGGAAATCAAGGAATTTAAGGAATCACCATTAGCCTTAACCTAAACATAGACCCGTCAAGCATCCGAGTTCACCTGCAGATAGTCTTGTATCTCATGCTGGCCGTGGTAAGTCAGATCTATTTCTGAGAGAATGGAGCGAATCTCATCTTCCGTTGGCTTTACACCAAATTCATTTTTACATTCGTTTTTGAGTAATTCTCATTAATAATGGTTTTTTTCTACTTTCTTTTCTACTCGTACAATAGGTTGACTGCATCCAAGTTTTGCTTAAATTTTGTGACTTTTGCAGGTAGAAGACAAGAGGCTGCCAGAAGGTTGGACCAAACACATGGTGCGGCGGAGCGTGGGACATTCTGCAGGGAAGTGGGACGTGGTTCTTGTCAGGTACGTCATTATTAATTATCACTATGGCTTGAAACACTAGCTCTTAGAATGGGTCTTTAAATTCGTTTGCCTGAGACGGGATCTTAAACGTGCACTCAACTGGCAATAAACACAAGCCACAAGCTCACTTATCCGAACGTAACGCGATAACCCACAAAAACTGAGTTTCGGCATGGCCCAAGTTTCGGCCGGTTTTTGGCCGATACCGAAACTATGGCCGAAACCCCATTTTTGGCCAAAACTAGCCGAAACCGAAACCGAAACTTCAGTCGGACACTAATAATCTGTAATATTTATTCTTTCCAGTCCAGCAAACCGTCGCTTCCACACCAAAGTAGACATGCGCCACTACCTTGAAACAGCAGCCGAGGATATCAAATCCTACGAGCACGCTCTCATGGACTTTGGCGTACATTTGAAACTATCCCGAAAGCTAGGTTGGATCACAAACACCCCAGATGGCGCCACTGTAGCCCCAGAAACTATTCTACCAGCAGATATAAAGAGTTCTCTTTCTCCCCTCGTGAAGAGAAAGGCTTTAAGCTTGAAGAGACGACCGGGATTGAAGGAGAAAAAGAAGCGCCCGATTAAGATTAAGCTGCAGCGCAGGATGCATACTGTGAGTATATTATTAGCTGGTGTCCCACAAGGCGGCGTCCTCTCTCCTCTTCTGTTTGCCATATTTATTCAATCAATTTCCAATAATCTTTCATCTTCCTACCACCTGTATGCGGACGACTTACAAATCTACTGTCAAACTACGCCAGACAACATTGACGGTGCCATAAGCCTCCTAAACTCTGACTTGGTTCGGGTTTGCGACTGGAGTAAATCTTTCGGACTTAAAGTTAATCCAACTAAAACTCAAGCCATTATAATTGGTAGCTCGAGACAAATTGCTAAATTAGATTTTTCGATTCTACCTCCCATTATTTTTGATGGAACTCGAGTGCCAATTAGTCCCTCAGTTAAAACTTAGGCATCATTTTGGACTCCAAACTCTCCTGGGTTCCTTGGATCAGTGAAATTAGTCGCAAAATGTTTGCATCATCTGCGTCTCTTCGGAGACTACGTAATTTCCTGCCCACCGCTACCAAGGTTACGCTGGCCCAATCTCTTCTCCTACCTATACTAGACTATGCCGATGCCAGCTATCTGGATCTTACAGAACTGCAGCTTAACAAACTTGAGCGCCTTCAAAACCTTTGCATCAGGTTTATATTTGGCTTACGTAAGTTTGACCATGTGTCTGAATTCCGTGCAAAACTCAAGTGGCTTGCCATCCGTCTGCGCCGTAATGCTCATATCTTGGCCCTCCTTTATAACATTATTTTTCTCTCTACCTCTCCTCTCTATCTTAAAGAGCGTTTTGAGTACCTGCACCAGGCAAATGATCGTAATCTGCGATCCTCTGATACTCTGCAGCTGGCTACCCCTGTACATACTACCACCATGTATGGCGAGTCCTTCACGGTACAAGCTGTAGCTCTTTGGAACTCATTGCCTTCTTCTATTCGTTCATCTAAATCCATTCACATCTTTAAATCTAAAGTCTATGAACACTTTTTGTCCATGTCAGCTACAATGCTAAAATGACCATGTGCTTATTTTATGTTTATGTTGAGGTTTATTTATGTAGGTATATGTATTTAATAGTATGTGTAAGTACTATATTCTTATTATTTTATTTAACGTACTTATTGTGCACCGCCGTTTTTTCTGTGTAACTTTTCCAGTCCATCCAAAGGTTGTCTGGAAGAGATCGCTTTTAGCGATAAGGCCGCCCATTGTACCTACTTACTTATTTTCGTGTATTTCCTGTAATGTGTTTTTGTGTACAATAAAGTGTTTTTCTATTCTATTCTATTCTATTCTATTATTACTTTATTACACGAACACCACAAAGCTTCATAGAAATGCCGCTGTGTAACTACTTACACTACAGTATCATTTTTTGTACAGTCAGTGCAACAACTGGTTACCCCCTGTTTGAGACACTAGGGGGTTATAAATTGGTGACGCTTTATATATTTGCTTATCCAAATAACCTTTTATATTTTGTTTATAGTACAACGCACAATTGATCGACGGGGAGGGCGAAGCATCCATGATGGCCGCACAATTGCCTGAAGAACCCTTATTGCCGGCTCTCGAAGAAGGATATGGTGAGATTGTTTTAAAGTTAAAGAAACCCCATAAAGTAAAATATTGTTTTTAAATAGTTTTTCGTAGACAGAAAAATCTGACATTATTTATCTGATACTAGCTGTGCTCCCGCAATGTGACCCGCGGTCCCTCGGGATTATTTCATTTTTTCGGGATAAAAAGCAGCCAATGTCCTTCCCCATGCCAATTTTCAGCCTAATCTGTGGGCGTGAAAAGGTAACAAACAGACAACCAGATACACAGACAGAGTTACTTTCACATTTATATTAATAGTATTATGGATAGTATGAATTAAATGTTACAAATACAAATATGTTTTACAGTTTGGGTCGGCTCGCTAAAAGTGCAAGTGATCGAGAACCTTCTCCGCTGTCCGGCCGAAGGTTGCGTCAAGAACTTCAGAAACAACACTCTTCTACAAATGCACATCAAACACTACCACCGGGAACTAAGGAAGATGATGGGAGCCACGCCGAAGGTTCTAGACCTCGCTGCCGCACGATCTAAGCCGACTCTAGCCGAACTCAACCGAGCCGATAAAGTTTTAAAAGTCAAGATAAATAAACCAAAACGAGAAGATCTTAAACACGAAACGCAAGAGCAAGAGGTTAATGACGTCACGCATTCAACTCCTACAAAAGAGGAATCTTTACCAAAAATACCTCGAAGCCAAGACTCTCCTAAACTCCGAAACGCGCTCATCAATAAACCAGTGAAACGCCCGAGGGTCTTACTCCCCGTCAAACGGCCGGATCTAGAACAATCTTTACCCGACTCTTTGTCCGATGACGACTTTGAAACCGCTGATTCGTCACCCAGAGTTTCATCGGGCCTAGACTTCGAAGCTGCTATTTCCACTCACACAGTAACCAAAGCGACGAAGAAGAAAGGGGATAAGAAACAGAAATCTTTTGCGTCTTTCTCTAAGCATATTAGTGAGGATGAGGAGTATTTCGCGATGAACTCTGATGAACTGGACACAAGGTCGAGTTTCCCGCGGTCCGGCACGCCTGATGACAGTAAGATTCTTGATATGAAGACGGGAATGTTTCTATCTTCAGATCCAATGGATGACCAACTTGATCCTTCATTGTATACTTTTACCGAAAGTAAGTTTAAGATTATTGTTGTGCGTTGTAGATTCCTCACTTCTGGAGTTTATTCCCGTTCGTTTATACGGACGACGTACGACTTATGACGTACGTCAATAAGATGAACGTTTAAACACTGTCCTAACCTAGGACCAAATATTAGAAACCGAAAAATTGGCCCTTAAAGTCAGAAATCGTAGTAAAAACATCCGAATATTCATCTAACGAAAAAAGAACGGGAATACGGCCTCTGCTAATCTTGTATGAATCTTTTGAACGAAACTATGTCTGTTTACTGATATGAGTAGATGACTAATATTTTGTGGTGAAACAAGTGAGGCCATAAAGACGATGCCGAATTTAGCTAGAAAAAGAAATGGTCACGCACGACACAAGTACTCCTGAAATGTCCAAATTATAATGCAGATTGAAGCAAAGAATTGCGTGCAAAACATTAAATATTATTATTATTTCAGCCGGCGAGCGTATAAAGATAGTGCACATGAAACAAGAAGAGATCATCAACTGCCACTGCGGCTTCAGGGAGGAGGACGGCCTCATGGTGCAGTGTGAACTCTGCCTTTGTTGGCAACACGCTCTCTGCCATAACATACACAGAGAATCAGAGGTTATAACTAGTTTGAATACATCTTTGCCTATTTTAATAAAAAAATATTGATTTAAAAGTATTGATTACGAAATGAGACGCTATTATTTATTGTTGGTTGCCTTTTAACTGCGATAAGTGCACATGCAAAAGTAATGGTATTTTGTCACTTATTTTTTAACTATAATTTCATTTGGTTCGTTTTAAGCGCTACGATCTTTCCTTACGAGCTCTAAATAGCGAAGGAAAACATCGTGAGGAAATCAGTAAGTATTTTAATTGGGCTTGCAACCTGTTACTACCCCCTTAGACATCTTTAATGAATTTGGACTGTTCCAAATGTACATACAAAAGATCGGACAGTCTGTCTACTGCGTCTTGAGTAATTCCTATATTTGTTTTTGTTTATTTTTTGACTAGGTACCAGATAAATACACATGCAGCATCTGCCTGAACCCGCGTCGCGGTCGCCGCTCGATGCGGTTCCGTCACGAGCAGTCGCGCATGTACGACGGCGTGCTGCCGGGCGCACGAGCCGACCCCTCGCTGCGGCGCGCGCACGAGCTCGCCGGCAACCTGCTGCGCGTGCAAGACTCATTGCATGCGCTGCGCCTGAAGCACTATGTGGCCACGTGAGTATCTCACGCCGAGCCATCCCTTTAGGCTGGCAACACTTTAGATGAGTCTTTGTCAAGAGACTTTATGTGCCAAAATTCAGCTCGCCGGTTCTGTTAAACAGCTCGTGGCTCTACCATCAGAACAGCTCGCCGGCACCATAATGTTGCAATGTCAAGAGTGTGTCAAAATTCAGCTCAATCGGATACCGAAGAAGTTGGCTAAATTCAGCTTTCAAGATTTGACCCAGACAAACATTGCAATAAAGCCTTAAAAAATCCCCTTCAGTCTTTGCTTGACGCCCTAAAGGGGATTTTGATACTAAAATTCCCAAAATTCTTTTTAGGGGTATTTCCAAATGGAATTTGGCACTAAAATTCCTAAAATCCCCTTTTGAGGGGTATTTACAAAGGGGATTTTGACACTAACCCAAATTATCACGTTACACAATTATGATTATTATCTGTTTGTTCCACAGCAAGAAGGATCACCCCAAGTTGTATCTATGGGCGAAGGATTGGGAGCAAACAGAAATCCCTTACAAGCTAAACTCTGAGTACTCAGATCTCAGTATAATGATCAACGGCATGGACAAAGAGAACCTGCCAATGAAACCGGATGAGACAATGGTTGATATGAGAACTGGCTCGGAGGATGAACCTGATAGTGACAGGTAATATAACATTTTTTTTAAAGATCTGTCTAAAATTTTATACTGACATTTTTTAACTAGTTTTTAAATACCTTTTTAGCTCTTCTTTTTTTCTCGTGACTTTGTCGGCATTAAATGTTGCTGTCTCGGTTTAGTTCAGTTCAGTTGAAAAGGCCAATTAGATACCAGAATAATCACTGCTCCTAAACTATTTTAAAAAGTTTGTGCCATATCTATTTATGCCAAATGTTCTTATCTATTCAGCGGTGTAAGCGTGAAAAGGACACAAACAGACTGTCATTATCAAGCCTTGCAATCCCCAGCTTCGTCCAACCAATCTAAGATTTATAAGGTCAACTCAACATTATATTTTATTACGTTACAGATTCTCTCAACGCGACGGTCAACTCGGCTCGCAGGCGCTTCTAAGCGGCTTGCTGTCGAGTCCCAGCGCTGCTTCGTTAGAGCTGCCTATTAGCACGTCAGAGCTCGAACGACTCGCCAAAAGCGTTCAAGGTAACTTTGAAATTGTCAATATACGTAAATAATATTGGTAGATATTTCATCATAGATAAGGCTTTGCAGACTGTGGTATCTGTGAACGCATCACAGATACCAATAATAGACAAATAGTACACTCTACTATCATCTCATTCTATATCAGCACCCTTAAGAGAGAGAGAGAGAGTGTTCAGCACAAATAAGAAACACACATACCTACCTAAGTATTTATTTGAATTACTTAGATTTAGAAAATGATATGTACCTACTATTGAGATACTTGAGCTTACATGCTCTTTACCAGTTGATCGATTCTGGGTTCAGTCTTTGCCAGAGCTATTGTTAAATCGTTATCGACAACTACCTAGAGCTGAAAAGCCTGTCATAAATAAGTGGACGAAAATAAAAAACAATTAGTATTTTTAAGAGAAGCAACAGGAATCGTTTGACACAAAATTTCTCCAATGTCAGGAGATGGAAGTCTATCTTTCATGGTCGAATCAGCCTTCATTTCTAGAAATTCTTCCTGAACTTCTTCTGGTAATTGTAAGTACATGAACGAGAAAGGGGTTGTCATGTGCCATATTGTGGCGCAAGAGGACGCATCACAATGTCGAGAATAGTTTTTTTTTCTTTCTAAAATGCAAACGTAGGGGGGGCCTACCCCCCTGACATTTCTCTGTGCCCCCTGCTTGGGAAGCCCTGTTCTAGATGATTCAAGCCACTAACTTATTGAATCGAAAGTTGGTTTGAAACTGAATAAGCCACATGTTTCTTCTTTGATGTGTTTTTAAACAATTGTTGTTCATAATAATTTAAAACGCTTGAATCAGTTAAAGAGTAAGGCAAACAAACACCTTCTCCACATTCTCGAAAAAAAAATTGCAGAGAATATTTTTTAACCTTATCTTGTGGTTTCTTCTAACCAGTGCAGCAGTATGGAGCAGACATTCAGATCACTCGCACGAGCTCACTGAATGCTACTTTTTCTACTCACCAACTTACTTTTTCAAAAACCATAACACATTATCACAAGTAGCACTACACTATTGTAACACATCTCGTGGTTTCAGAAGCGGCGGCGGAATGGGGCGGCCCGGGCCCAATAGCCCCGCAACCCGAGCCGCCCATTGAGAACGAGGCGTGTCGTGCGAGACTACTCAAACATATACAATGCTGTCAGGCGCTGCTTGACTCGCGACTTGATTCTATCGAGGCGCAGGTTGCAGGTACTAAAATTGCTAAATATTATTTTTTATACAGAAAAAATCATTGCACAACTGAATTCTCACCTAAAAACTTGGCACTTCTAATAAGTGGGGAAATACAGAAAAGATATTCCCGACCGATATGTTATTGAATTGAGATATCAATGCTCGACACTCGTGTAGAGATCCTGAATACCAGGCATACTGTAGTTTTAACAAACCAGATTCAGTTTAATTTGGCTGTTTTGGTTTCGTCCTATTTTCAAGAGGCATTTAATTTATTCTACACATTAAAATTGGAATCATTATTTTATTTAGTATTTCGAGATGATTGTATATAAAAATAGATAAACAAATCACACTAGTATTTCATTCATGAAACTGACTACGAATTTTGCGACAGGTCGAATGTCGAGTTTGAGTTAAATTTAATACAATTTCGACATGAGTGTGAATTGGTTCCTTTACGCACAACAACGTCCGTTTAGCACAAGTTTGACAGCGGTGACTGCGAGATTACGCCTGTCGCAAGATTCGTAATCAAGGAGCGGGAATTCAGAGCGTAATTTACCTTCCTTTTCTCATATTTCCAGAACTGGAATCCCAAGACCCATCATTTGGGGAGCACTACGAAACAGCAGAACACTACCCGCACATCAAGCAAACAGTCCAGATGCTGATGCGAGACCTCGACACGATGGAAGAGCTCGGAGTAATCACATAACCCGAAGCCCTTCACGCGGAGTCGCGTGAAGATGAAAATCAGCCTAGCACATCGACCGGAATCACACATCCACATGCCAAGCCAACAAAGCGAGCTAGAGTATTATTACCGTGCGCGCATACGGTACGTGTGCCTGCGAGGAAACGCAAAAACAGCAAGAACAAAGCTAAGAAAAACTTTAAGTGTAATCACCAATGAACTATTTAGTGAGTTTAGTAGTAAATGTTAACTTCAGTGTATGTAGTTTCCGATGTAACAAACTACTTTTTATAGCGCTTATAATGTGCTACCTATAAATTATAAAATAATCCTAACTTATAACAAAATTGAAATTTATTAGTATGATGACTATGGTTCAGTAATGTAATTCAGTATTAATCAATATTTTGTTTGTAATTAGCTGAATGTATTCCTTGCCTTTCTCAGCACATAGGCAGTAGGCATGTAATGGGTGTGTAGAAGTGTATTCAATGTAAATAGCATTAGAATTATAGCATGTAAGTTAAATTTTACAGTAAGGTAAAATGAATAAAGAGTTATAAATGAAATACCCATAATATACCGTGTTTTATTTTACTCATTAGTTAGGTTCACTACGTACGTAGGTACAAGTTCGCCGAACGGAAGTTAGTTTTTAGTTTTCGTGAAGTTAGCCGTTTGTCTGCGCAGAACACAATTTTGTATGAAAAAGCGTTCACTGCACAGACAAACTGCTTCAACAATTTCACGAATGCCTAGATCCGTTGGGCGAACTGTATCTGTAGCATAATTATTATTATCATTATTTCTGCTAGACAAGTGGTTCTATGAGAAATTCTTGAAAATCTCTTCTAAAGGCTTTGAAATTAATCTTTTTTAAATCCTTCGAAAGCTTCCTTTTAAGCCTACCTAGCCTACCCACCTACCTATTAAAATAGATTTAAAAAAAAAAGCCTCCTTGGATTGAGATGTACGGATTCCAAATAATTTACACAACTTTACAAATTAAAATGCTTTATTATAAACCTTACATTACATCAACCTTCATAGAATTTAGGCAGTTGATCTCCCAGGATCACAGATCTTTCTACACCCTTCTCAGTAATCACTCCTAGCCTCACAACACCACCTGAAGAACCATCACGGAGCATAGCAAGAGTCAAGGTGTTGGTAACAAACTTCATGGCTTGTTCCTTGGTCATGTTGGGCTTGAAGTTTGCATCTACATAACCATAGACGTATGTGGATCCAGAGCCTCCAATAGAAACTGCCTGGCGCTGCACCATGCCTCCAATTGGGACTGAATAGATTTGGCCTGGAAGATGCAAGCTTTGTTATATTTTTGTTGGACTGCTTTCATCAGAATAACATACAGTTTCTATAGTCATATTTCTCTGGTTTGTTGTCAGATATTTGAGTTTTATAAGACTTAAAAAACAAAACATACCTCCTTTCTTCTTATCCCATCCAGCAACTAAGATACCGGCAACCAGTGAGTCGCGGTAGTTGTAGCACAGCTCACGGAATATGGAGGAAGCTGTTTCCACCATTGGGGGTTCTCCGAGCTCCATCTCGTGGAAATCTGAAAATAGATAGCATATTGTTTCATTTTATGAAATTCCTGTGACTAATCTCACATACTGTATATTCTAAAATGGAAACTTGCAACTGTCCATTTGTCAACGCAGAACAAATTTTGTATAAAAATGTGGTCACTGCAGAGAGAAACGGCTAACTTCACGAAAGCCTAGATCTGTTGAACGACTTGTACAATACTGACCAATAGGCAAACCTGTTTATTATACTCACGTAGATGGTAAGCGACAATATCAGCGATGGCTTGTGTATCAGCAGCTGACCCAGACCGACAGCAGTAAATACGGTCAGTAATCCTGGTCAACTTATCCGTGACCCTGTTGGCGATGTAGGCGCCGGTGGTGGTGCGCGAATCAGCGCCGATCACCACGCCACCGTTGAATTCACAAGCCATGATGGAGGTACCCGTGCTGTGGGGCGCGTTCATCCAGTTCATGGATGGATCCGCGTATGCGTTTACCACTGATGTCGCCATTTTACTGGAAATTTGATTGAAGATAGAGTAGGTTGAATGATTGCTAGCTACAAAAGATTGTTATAGCTGAGCTTGTACAAGATTGCTCAGATTTCGCGTAGTAAGCACCAAGGTGAATGCGAACGCTTTGAGTGTGAATGCAAGGAGTGTCTAGAAAGAATCTGTTCAGTAGGTTTATTACAAAAATCAAGTAATGCTAGTAAACATAGAAGCTTGGTCATAGAAACAGGAGGGCCTATGTTGGTTTTACATCAAAAGGAATAGTAAAAACTTGTTAGAAAATTAGAACACAGTTGCACTAAGTTTTAGTCTAAAATTAGTAAATTACGAACACAGAAGGAAGAAACTTACGTGATTAATAGAAATAATAGCAATTTTTGAAAGTCACGATAATCCTATCCGGCAAAAATGAATGAAATGAAACTGGCTGGCTTGTCTGTCATGTCATGTCTGTGTACATTATGTCACAGTCATATTTTTGTGTAATGTCACTGTTAAAGATAAGCACGACACGAAACGTTTGGCTGTTGGTAATTTTCAGTTTTTATAGCTAAATACATATTTATCATTTAATTTAGTAATTACAGGAGTTTTCTAAAATTCCTTCTTAGAGATTTTGTTTTACTATTTCAACCATGCAGTCGGTGGGCTAGGGTTCATAGGAAAACCAAGAGATCGAGCAGGGTTTTTTTTTTTCAAAACTTTCGGAAAACTAGCATCGCCATTGTTTGGTACTCTTTCATAACTTCTTCTTCCTATCGTGTCACTTGTTCTTTCGAACCAGTGTGGTGAAAGGATTTTAAATTTTCATAACTAATGAAAACCAATACGAAATCAGAGTTTCAGTAAAACGGACTGACTAATATCTCTATGTTGACTACATACTTACCTACTTACCTATAAAAAAATCCTTCATTTCCTACTTAGTAAACAGTAGGTAGGTAGGTACCTTAGGTAGGTAGGTGTGTAGTGCCTGCTTATACCTACCCCTACTACGTTACGTAGGTAGGATCGAAAACATGTAAGTTCGGAATATTAGGTAGGTAAGTAGGTAGGTACTTAGGTACCTATTTCTGCATTGGCAAACTTTATTTACTTACTAAAGGTGCATTTAACAATAAAAAGTGCGTCGTCATAGGCGTGGGTGTTCTCCACTCATTAGCTTCCCTTGTCCCACCAGAAATGCATCTTTAAATAAAAAAATAAAAAGATTAAATTTGCCACGCATCATTTTGTACGTCATCCCAAAAACGATGTTTATTTAAAAGTTATAAAAGAGCATTGCATTGAATAGATGCGACGTTTATGATAAATTGTCTTTTTATTCGACGTTTCTATTCAATGGAATATAGAATTTGTATTATTCATGAATATTGCGATTCGCCACCGTTGTTCAACGACTTCGGCACACGTCTTAGAATAAAATTATAAAAAGTAGCAAATAAAATGTCGGTGAGTTAGGTACATTTTGAAGTTTTGCAAAACTAATTTGATACTTTGGATTGATTTAGTAGCTATGCACATTTTAATCCTATTCCATAGCGAAAAAAGTGTTGTTTGATCCAGTATCAAGTGCCGACTCCGACTCTACCACTAACTTTTTCGATGTAGCGCGGCGCGGTGCTACGGGGCGGTAGGCACTACGACCGGCTACGGCTGCTACGTAATAATAATATTCAGGAGGTCAATCTACAATATAAAATCAATAAGTAGGTCAATCTATAAGTACGAACGATATCGTGGCTAGCTGCTACTTAAGTTTTTATATACCTAGTAAATTTTTAAGTTTGGATAAGTATAAGAATCGGTGGTTAACCGCAGGAGTAAAACTCTTAAGTAAAACATTTACATACAATCTAAAATTACAATAGATTTCCAGTATCAAAACCAACCCACCGTTGCTCAGCATCAATAACTAGGCGTATTATTGAACCCGCGACCCATGGACACAAAGGCCAGAGCCGGTACCTACTGGTATTCAGGGTCTGGAAGTGGCTGTCACTCGCACTTGAATAACGACGCGTGCGGTGGCTACGTTTTGTTACCTATTTATTTATTTTGTACCCAAAATAAGGTACAGGGTGTTTCGGATTGATATTAGCAATTTATTAAATCAGCCGGTTGCACAAATAAAATTGCAATACCTATTTAGTTACCTACTACTTATATTATTAAGTAGGTCAAGGTACCTACCCATTTTCATAGTTTTAGACCTACTGATGGATGCCAAATAATAATAGATGTGGGCATGTATCTAATATGTATTTGGACATGCCTCTGACATACCCCCTTAGACATCTTCAAAGGATCTGTGGAATACTTCAAAAGATCTGAAAGAATGTCTACCGCGCCCTGGGGATATAGTCGTGACCCTGTTTAGTTTTTACGTGATGGATGCCATGGATTGTGTGAAAGAAGATATTGTAAGAAAGGAGTGGATACCTACGGAGATGACAAGTGATATAGGAGAATGGAGGAAGAGGACCATGTTGTGATGAGCGGGATAAGGGCAGGCCAATGATGATGATCATACATTACCTACATACTTAGGTAATGAAACACCCTCGAAACATCATTAAATGTGTCCCCATGATGAAACCCGGTCAGTTGCGTCAACTGTATGCAAAAAATACATTTCCATTGGAATATATACATATAATCCTCCTGGCCGATTTCGGCTACGGAGCTTTGTGTATTTTTTTTTCTTCGATGAAGAATACTATGATCGAAGATTTTTTTAAACTACTGGATGTTTGCGCATATGGCTAATATAACCTATTTTAGCGCTAAAGGTTACAAGGAGCGCATCGGAATAGAGAATCACCCTATAGGCCTACTGACTCCCCCGCGACCGCTACACAATGACCAGCTGTTGGCATTTTTTCCATCATGCTGCAGTTTGGATGACGGCTGATGCGTCCTTCCGTTGGCCTGACACCCTGAAAGGATCCTCTGAAGCGTACTTCACTGACGACCATTTAATTGTCTTTTGTGATCATTCTGTAGTAGAAATATTTTGGTCAATACTTACTTTAAAATTAGTTGTTGATCTCGTAAAGATAGGAAGATAGAGGCGCATAGGATCTAGCTAGGCTATCTCATATTTGGTTTTATGAAATAGCCTAGCTAGATCCTCGGACATTAATAAAAGTAGGTAGGTAAGTAGTTTTAATGCAGATGGCAGACACATCAAATTAAATCGCGTTGCATTTTACGATATGTAGGTTCATAAAAGACCTACTCAAATATCCACATACAAATTATTATGATTTTATTAATACTTAGTAGGTACCTAGAATCTGAGTTAGTTGAGCTTTTAACTAAGTACCACAAATAAACATTACCTACCACCAACTCTAAGTAGAATTTATTTATTAAGTAGATGAATGGATAAGGTTTTAGTAAGGATATTATGGTAGTTCAATGGATAGAGTAAAAGGCTGGATTTTTACAAACACTGTTCAAAGAGCAGTCATTACTAACGTCAAAGCAACGACTTTTGGCTTCCTCCCAACCTTTGAGCAGTACCTAGGTAGGTACCTACTTCGCTTCACCAAGTACAAAGGCGGTTTTAGGTACCTAACTACCTACAGTCAACAAATTATTTCAGTTTTAAAGGCACTCATAAAATAAATTTTTCATTACCTTTATGGTAAACTAGCTACTGCGCGCGGCTTCGCTCGCGTGGTACGAACATTTTGAATAGCCTATATGCTATTCCAGGTCACTATCTACGCCTATTCCAAGTTTCATCCAAATCGGAACACAAACATACTAACATCCAAACATCTAAACAAACTCACAAACTCAGCTTCAGCTTTATTATATTAGTGGGATAGTGGGAGTTAGAAGTTATGTTTTAAATACCTAGGTAGGTACCTATACAATAATAAGTATAATAGGTAGGTATGCTGTAAGTTCGAATCTATAAGTAATTTGTGAAACTTTTGATGGCTGGATCTCATCCCCTTTTTAACCTATAGGTACCTAATCGTATTCACTTGGCACCGACTTCAAATTATATTCTTATTTTTCTCTTTTTAGTGTGTAGAAGGTTCTTCTGTTTGTGTTCTGTGAAGTCGGTTCAATTTTTTTTTTCAAAAATTTTTATAATACCTACTTACGATAAGAGTAGGTACCTAACCTACCAACTTAGGTATAGGAAAGTAGATTTACCTACTCTGTTCACGAGAGAGGTGGTAAAATATGTTTGTGACTCTTTGTTTTGTTGCTATATTAGCTCTCTGTATTATATGGCTATAGGTAGGTAAGTTTTTAGTTGACCACACTCATATTATAAACGCCAAATTATGTGTTTGTTACTACTCCATAATTTTTTATCATTGACGCAAAAGTCAAAAGAAAGTTCCCCACGTGCTGTATCTACTACCGCTACACTCAAGCAAAGCTACATCCACACAGTCGACTAAATTCATCAAAACATCCCTAATGTTCATTCACGAGTCGAATCAATAGGTTTTTTGCTCCTTCGCGTCAACAAAAGCACTTCCCATTATATAAATTTGATACGATATTTTATAGAGAACATTGTAGCACGCGCGTGTTCGCGTCGATATTTTTATATTTTTTTGTTGTACGTGTGTGGGTTTCCCCCTTGGGGAGGTAGGGGACGGTGGGGTGGGGACTGCCCCTAAAAAGTTATGTATTTTTTCCTCTTTTTTCCCATCGACGTGATGAAACGCGCCGAGTTGTATCGACCCGGCGGAGACGAGGGTGCTTTCATATTTTCAGATATTTTCTTGAGCTTTCTGGGCGTGGCTCAAGATTAGATTACCTATACATAGGATTATTGATTCTAAAATTTGATTTTTATTATACACTAATCATTATGTAGGTACCTAATATGAGTAGTTATTCAGCTATCACATTTGTTGATAGAGTGGTAAAGTTGAGGGGCAGTTCGACAATAGACACGTTTATGATCAGGTATTAGATCATTTAAAGATAGGGTCAAAACATGCTCACATTTTGCAAGTAGCATTTCATATGACGGCATAAAAATAAGCATTCAACTTTTAAAATAGACCTAGGTTATGTAATGTAACCTAGGCTGATAAAGTGTACCGTTGATTTTTTTTATTGATAAGCCAAAGAATGTTGTGTTTGTCTTTCAATATTTTAAATTAGAGTAGGGCCTCACATATTTAAATGTTTTTGGAACGAAGTTCCTTTTCGGACGGTATCGAGGATGGAGGCTAGAAAAAAAGCAATCGATTTTACCGTCACGGCATATCGCTGTCTCCTGGGAATAAAAGGATAACTATAAAAACACATCTTTACAGGAGAAGCAAAAAACATGTTTTCGTTCGTAAATTGTGAAAACGGTGCGCATAGTAGAGCGCAAAATGTCAAAAATGTCAACTGTACAAACTTCGTTCCAACAGACTGTTTGACGTCACTCACGTACAGTTCGCCCAACGGATCTAGGCATTCGTGAAGTTAGCCGTTTGTCTGCGCAGAACACAATTTTGTATGAAAAAGTGTTCACTGCGAAGACAAACGGCTAATTTCACGAATGTCTAGATCCATTGGGCGAACTGTACTTTTATAAGTAAAGAGGTTGGATTTGGACTTCTGTCCATTTTGTTCAGTCTGGGTCCGGCAGGTGGCCGTGTGCGGTGTGCCATGCCTTTAGCCCGGGACAAGCTGTGCTGAGGTATCGCACATTGCGAATATACAGGGTGTGTCTATGGGGTAGTTATCTATAACTTCCATTTAAAAAGGTGTGTAAGAAGGTAGGTACAGTAATTCTTAAAAAGAATCAATTTTAATGAAGCTACGATTTTACATAATAATATATTCGCACTCTTTACCATACGAGCTAGCTAACATAACAAATTGTATGTAAAATGCTTAGATTTAGGTAACGATTAGTTGTAGAAACAGACGTAAGTACAGTCAACATCAAAAGTGCCTGGTTTAAGGAAATATACCTAGATGTTTATTTATTTGGAAAATACCCAAAAAATTAAACTTACAAGAAAATAAGCCGAGTTTAGACCAAGTCTAACTAAAAAACTGACCCTAGAAAAACGATCTTTAAATACTCGTACATAGAACGCTTTTTTGTGGTAACAGTTTTGTTTTGCCATGTGTTAAAAGTTTCATATTTTTAAAATTCTAGCTAGGCTTAGGAACAGCATTGAGTAACTAACTGTTTAACTCATTCAGTGCCGAGCCCGCCGATCGGCGGGATGATGTTCTTGATTCACATGCCGACCCCGCCAATTTGCCGGCTGACTTCAAACTTTGTTTTCTTAGCCAAATAACGTCTAAAATTAATAAAATATAGGTATACCTATATTACACATACTACACATACTATACTAACAACAAACATCTGTAACCGACTGTACTGTAACTCAAAGAGTACCTACTTATAAGTATTTTATTTAACTTGTTGTTGACGCAATGCTTCCACTTGTGCTAATACGACTGTTAATTATACGTAAAACAACTAAAAATAGAACTGAAATGTAGATAAAAATAGGTTGTCTAGGCATTCCTAATGCTTCTTTTAACTTGCAAATTGAAGTGAAAATATCTCAAAGCGGGTTTTTCCGATCGTTAACGATCCAGGATTTTTATGTTGAATGAAAAAAAAATTGGTAATGTATTGAAATATATCGGAATCCTAATATAAATAGGTTGATGCGGCTGTCGAGGTCTAGATTTGTTTTTTAATGCAACGTTTGGTTTGACAGCGTTTGGTAGTCATAAATAAGCGTGGTACAAGTAGAATCTACAGACATTAGTGTTAGCATTTAAGCCATTTTATTTCCCTAAAATATTAACTTAGTTTATTCTATACTTAAATATGATGTAAATTACTTATAAAAATTATAACATGCTATCAATTAAAACAAAATACTCATAGTACCTACCTGAGGAGTTTTGGAATTATTAGCCGGCACTCGGCAGTACTTATTGCGGGTGGCTGTCGGAGGACAGAATATAAGAAAATTAAGCGATGATTGTTCTGTGAATGTAGTGGAGTTCGGTTGTTGTAAAATTGATTAAAAAGCATTGAGTACCTATTACTGTTGTATCTGGTCAGTATCCTGATGGTTTTAATACATACACTAAACTACTTTTTTTTTTTTTATAAAAAGAGAATTATTTATTTACAGAAACTAAGCTACTACATATTTACATATATTTACAAAATACAACAGGATTAGTCAAGCTATCTAAGGATCGTTAGAAACGATCTATAGATAGCTCAACTGATCCAGGTCACTGTCAGTCGGAAGCGTGCCCAAAACACTGGCGGCATTACCACGCTGGATGGCAATGCTGATCCTTTGAGCCAAAAATGTGCCAGCTCTCGGATCACGCGTCGCTTCGACCAGACGCCCTGAAAGAATTTTGAAAACCCGAAGGGCTCCAGAACCCCACGGACCTATGTTATTTAGATACTATTTTTAACAAAATAAAAGGTTAGTTGTTGGCAACACTTGTTTTAATAGGTTATGGGCCCAGTCCCGCTAATAAAAAATAAATTAATTAAATAGTAATAAGTTCAGTTGTGTTCGAAAAAATGACTACAAATTACCTAACGAATGTTCCGAAGCTGAAAGGTCGCGAGAATTACGACGACTGGTGTTTCGCAGCGCAAAATGTTCTCGTGTTGGAGGGAATGGCGGATGCCATTACGGGACCTTTGCCGTCGTCAGCTACAACGACTCAGAAAGCAGATGATATGAAGGCAAAAGCAAAGTTGATTTTGACGATCGATGCTTCTCTCTACGTGCATATCAAACAAGCGACAACAACATACGACTTGTGGAAGACGTTGAAGAATATGTTCGACGATTCAGGATACGCGCGGAAAATCAGTTTGCTGAGAAACCTCATCAATATTCGCCTAGAAAACTGCGAGTCTATGACTAGCTACGTCAGCCAGATCATCGAAACTGCTCAAAAATTAATTGGTACCGGCTTCGAGATCAACGATCAGTGGATTGGGTCGCTCATGTTAGCCGGGCTTCCTGAAAAGTTTGGACCAATGATCATGGCCATTGAACATTCGGGCATAAACATCAGTGCTGATGCTATAAAATCAAAATTGTTAGACATGAGTGCAGATTTTGAGGTTAAGTCGGAAGGTGCATTTACCGCTAAAAATTTTCACCGGCGATATGTTGGCAGCACTGCCGGAAAGAACGGAACGTCAGCGTCACCTGTCAACATGAGTGAAAAAAATATGGCGTCTAAGAAAATTATTCGTTGTTACAAATGTAAACAGATTGGGCACTTCAAGAATCAGTGTCCGGATGCAGTAGTAAAAACGAAGACAAATGCATTTAGTGCAGTATTTCTTACCAAAGAATTCAGTCAGACAGACTGGCACTTAGATTCCGGCGCAAGCACACACTTAGTTTCGAACAAGAACTTATTGACAAATGTTTGTTATCAACCCAAGACTAAGGAGATAATTGTTGCAAATCAAACCGTCGTGCCAGTTTTATGCTCCGGAGACATGCAGATCAAGACACAAGTTGGAAATAAAAACTTTACAATTGATGTAAACAATGTCTTGTGTGTACCTAACCTCACAACAAACTTACTATCAGTGAGTAGAATAATTGCGAGCGGCAACAGAGTGATGTTCAGTGAACATGGATGTGTGATTCGCAACTCACAGAATGATTGTATCGGCCAGGCGCACTTAGAAAATGGTGTGTACAGATTGAATGTTGTGAAGATGGAGCAAGGCCAGAGGCAACCCTTAGCAGCGACAGTATTAACCTCAAGTATTTGGCACAGGAGGTTAGGCCATATCAATGCCAGCGATTTAAATAAATTGAAGCATGGAGCAGCAGAAGGTGTTAGTTTTGATGACAAGAATGAAACGGGCAAGTCAAGCTGTATAGTTTGCTGCGAGGGCAAACAAACAAGATTACCGTTCCCTACAAGCACAAGCAGAAGTCAGGAGGTCCTAGAATTGGTTCACACAGATTTATGTGGGCCAATGGAGAATCTATCTCTTGGTAAAGCACGATACTACCTGTTATTCGTGGACGACTTCAGCAAAATGTGCACTGTTTATTTTCTGAGATCTAAGACTGAAACATTAATGTATTTCAAACAGTACAAAGAACTTGTCGAGAACCAGCAGTCAAAGAAAATAAAGATTCTAAGATCAGACAACGGAGGAGAATTTTGTTCAGCAGAAATGACAAACTATCTAAAACAATGCGGTATAGTTCATCAGAAAACAAACAGTTATACACCAGAACAGAATGGACTATGCGAGAGAAACAATCGATCCATAGTTGAGAAGGCGCGCTGTCTCCTGTATGATGCAGAATTCAAAAAATTTCTTTGGGCAGAAGCAGTGAACACCGCTGTGTATATCAAGAATCGATCACCAGCAGCAAGCTTAGATCAGAATACCACCCCGTACGAAATGTGGACAGGCAGAAAGCCGAATCTGAGTCATCTACGGATATTCGGCAGTCCAGTAATGGTTCACATTCCGAAGGAAAAGCGAAGAAAATGGGATAAGAAAGCGAAGAAAACGTTCCTAGTTGGATATTCTGAGAATGTCAAGGGCTATCGCTTATATGATCCTATATCACGGGATGTTATTGTAGCCAGAGACGTCGTAGTGATGGAGAAATCAGATGACAGTTCAACAACGTCTATTGTGATCGAAGAAAACAAGCAGCCTGATCAGTCAACCGATGTAGTTCCAGTGAGCACTTCAGATGAAGAAAACCTGAATGATAAGACATATGTCCCAGATAACTCATCAAGCGACTCTGATGACTTTGTTGACACTTTGTCTCTATCACCAGAAGCAAAGAACCTCATCTCTAGGCAGTGTGACAATCTACCAGAAAAACGTGTTAGGCGCAAACCAGATTTCTATCAGAGTGCAAACATGTGTGTGGAAATGTCAGGTGAACAGATTACTCTTAGTGATGCGATAAGTGGATCTGAAAAAGATCAGTGGTTGTGTGCTATAAAGGAAGAACTAAAGTCTTTTCGTGACAATGACTCATGGGAGCTTGTGGACAGGCCAAAAGAAGGTACCGTAGTTAAAAATAAGTGGGTATTTAAAAAGAAGTACAACAGTGAAGGTGATGTACGTTTTAGGGCTAGACTAGTTGCAAAGGGCTTCACCCAGATAAAAGGTATAGATTTCAATGAAACTTTTTCACCAGTTTTGCGATTTTCTACTCTTAGATTATTGCTAGCTTTGAGTGTTGAACTAGGTCTAAAGATTAATCACCTAGATGTACCCACTGCATTTCTTAATGGAATTCTTCATGAAACAGTGTATATGGAAATACCAGAATGTTCAGATATTGAAGATTGTAACAATAAAGTTTTAAAATTAAAGAAAGCTGTCTATGGCCTTAAGCAGTCAGCTAGAGCTTGGTACACTCGTGTTGAGGATTGTTTGTTAAAGTTAAAGTTTAAAAGGTCAAATTATGAACCATGTCTCTTCATAAAGAATGATAAAAATGTTAAGATTTATGTAGCATTATTTGTAGACGATTTTTTTGTTTTCTATAATGATTGTCAGAGTACTTATAATGAATTGGTAAGTGAGTTGGTGGCGGAATTTAAAATTAAAGATTTAGGTCAGATTAAACAGTGTCTAGGAATGCATGTAAATGTTTGTAAAGACAGTATTACTGTTGACCAAAAGCAATTTATAGAGACTATTCTAAAGAGATTTAATATGTTAGATTGTTCTCATTCTGATACACCAATGGAAATAAATTTAAAGTTAGAAAAGGATGTAAACAATGTTAGTAAATACCCCTATCAGCAATTAATTGGGAGTCTGATGTACTTGTCTGTACTCACCAGGCCAGATATTTCCTTTAGTGTAAGTTTTCTGAGCCAGTATAACAATTGCTTTAATGAAACACATTGGAAACATCTGAAACGTCTGTTGAAGTACCTAAAGAAGACTAAAAGTTATGGTTTAGTATATAGGAAGACTGGATGTAATCTGTGTGGTTTTGTAGATGCTGATTGGGCATCATGTACACTAGATAGGCGGTCATATACTGGGTTTTGTTTTTTAATGTCAGGCTCAGTAATTTCTTTTGAAGCTAAAAAACAGAAAACAGTAGCACTTTCCAGTACCGAAGCGGAGTATATGGCCCTATCCGAATCTTGTAAGGAAGCAATATATCTGAGAAATGTGTTAGGTGAACTAGTTGTGTTAGATGAAAGTATAACAATGTGTTTGTATAGCGACAACCAGAGTTCTATTAAATTAGCAACTAATCCATTGTTTCATAATAAACGCACAAAACACATTGATATAAGACATCATTTTGTAAGAGAATGTGTTTCAGAAAGGAAAATAGAAATTAAATATGTGTCAACCTCAGAAATGCCTGCTGACATTTTTACTAAGAGTTTATGTGCAAATAAACATTACAAGTTTTTGAAATTGATAGGCATGTCTGAAGTTTAGTTATAATGTTACTGTAATATAGGGTTGAAATATTTTTTTTGTTATAAAGATTTACATATGGCTGTACTTACTACTCTATAGGAGTTAGATTATTTTGTTAGGTGAGGATGTTATTTAGATACTATTTTTAACAAAATAAAAGGTTAGTTGTTGGCAACACTTGTTTTAATAACCTAGGGTCTCAACCCCAAATGGTTCAAATATATAAACCCTATCAAGATTTATATATTTGCGCCTTTTGAGATCCTCAGCCGAATCTGCCGCCGCGCCAGGCCTAACGGATGTCCCCGGTAGATGTGAAAGCGCAAGTGAAAGCGCGGGTGTCTACGCAAGTAGCGTCCCACACCAAAGGCCTTCCCTAAACTAACTAACTTCCTTCCTTCCTAAACTACTAATAAATATATAAACATCAACTTCCAAAACTAAAACTAAATTCAAACTACTAATCCATACATAGATACCTACCCGATAGAATAATATAAAATCCACTCTATATTGTATAAAAATTCCTTCGAATAAGTCCGTTTTTTTCGACAACCGCTGCCGTTTTGTCTGCATCAATGGACATCAAAATCTGTACTTGGGGTCACTTTTTGGAGATTATTCTTCATTGTAAAAGCCTCGATCAACAATACTGTGAAGTCGAGGATCTGAACAAAAGGTTATCAGCCCGTTGACCGATGCAACTGTTGAAAGAAATACTGGATTATTATAAAAGATCGGTTACACATCTTGATCTGCGCGTGCGCAAGCTAGATACGCATCGTAATCAAGATATCCGATGTTGATGGGTCGTGAAATTGGCTTTTGCAAAAAATTAAACTCAATTGTGAATTTGTGATAGTGATAACGTGGCTAGCTGAACGGGCAGATGCTGAAATGATTAAAAAAAAAGTTGTAAGTACTTTAATAAAAAAATGTAAAAGTAAAACGAAATACCTAGAAGGTTTACAGTATAGCTACCATAATACGTTTACCTAGGTTTAGTAGAGTTTTTAAAGCTGTTGTAGCAAGATAAAAATACTTTCTAATAAGCAAGAATTGCAATTACTCCCTACGCATAAAGTAAAAAAACCGGTCTTATTCAGATGTCTGAATTTCTTAAATCGTCAGAACACTCTCAATCAAGTAAAAAAACTCGTATTAAAGTAAATATATTTTGGTGCACATTGCTCTACTTTTTAATTTAAAGAATTATCTTCCTCCTTTGCTAAAAATTGGTTTTCAAAAAACTTGTTAATTGATTCAGGTGTGACTTGGGTGTGACTTTGCTGCTGCAAAGTGCTTTGATCTCTTCATTTATAACAACATATTACTTCGACAGGAAGGAAGGAAATTCGTTTATTTTCTCTCAAAAAGGTCCATTACTTACATAGATCTTAAAAACTATGACTTAAATTATATTTAACCTACAATTGCGAGAGACCGGAGCCTGAGGTAGGTTCGTAAGAACCTGTATTACAGGTCACCGGGCCCTAAAACAAAAGACATAAACACAAAAGACAGACACACCCCTTCTGCATATAACATAGAAAACTTAGGTATTACTTTTATCCCTACATTACATCCAATCCTCATTTTACATGCCTCTTGACAAAAAAGTCCCCTATAGTTTTTTAACCGCACTGTCAAATTGCCCCCCAATTTAGTTCTAAGGGAGTTTTTTGTAACTTAACCTGAGATTATTGTTGACGGAAGTATAACCTGGAGGTGTTAAACAACGATTGTAAAAAGTTTGCTCATAAAAAATGACTTCGTGGGGAGGCCGATTATTACCGATTATGACCTAGGTATTGTTTAGTAATAGGTACCTACTCTTAATAATAAATGATACCACATGGAATGGTTTATTTTACAGACTTCAAAAAAGGAGGTTCTTAGTATGTTTGTATGTTTTTTTTTGTATCTTGTTATGCGGTTTTTCCGCATTTTTTGACCGAGGGTACATGACATAAAATGTATGTAACTTTAGCAAATAATGTCATTAGACGCAGGTGGAGTCTAAGCGTTATCTGTCGATTCGATTTCTATTCTATTTCGATTTATTATAGTGTGGGCTTATCATCACTTGACGCTCTGAGTCAAGCCGCGTCCTGGGTCAAACATTGAGGTCGGTTTTCTTTTAAGTTTTTAAAATGTAATTATGTTTTATTATCATCCAAGTAGGTCCCAAGTAAGCTAACTGTCAGTTATAGAATACCGCGAAGAGCAAGATATGCATCTGCATAATGGTACGATTAAAAAAGAATAACTAGTAGTAACTACCTACCTATATCTGCTCTACTTAGAAGAGATGCTTGTAATTTTTAATACATATACTTATAAATAATTTTCCTTAAAAAAAACAGCTCTTTAATTTTGTCGACATAAATATCTAACAAGATAGAATACGTGTACAGAAGCATAATAATGAAACGTATGATTTAATAATTATAGTTTTATTTTAATTCTACACAATCGATCAACCCTAACCCCGTGATAGTTCATTATAAAAATCTAAAAAAGTAAAGTAAAAAGTCCCCTATTACAATCATCCAATCATCACGCTATTCAACCTTATCCATTAACACGCGTTTGCGGTTAGTGGATAAGGTTAGGAGATTAAAAAAAACCGCAGCTTCCGCACGTTTAAAAAGTTATAAATAAATGATTGTGTTTTTTGGCGTGCGCGTGCGCTCTAAGGGCGCACTAATGTCAAGTGACGTGGTTCCGGTATGGCAAGGCAACCCTCGGCTTTATGGAAGTATTTTTTTGAGAATGTTGTCGACCTATCTTTCCAAACTTATTCACTTTTTATTGTAGGATATTACAAAGTTACTCATTATTTTTTAAGGTTTTTAGGTCCTTATCTTATGTAGGTACCAAAGATACTACCTCTACCGTGATGTTTTGTCAATGCGTTTTCTCCTTAGAACTGAAAAGGCAATATATATTTTTTTTGTTAATATGTGTTCGCGTTTGTATATTTTCGCCTAATCTCTTTGCCGGGACGGAAACATGAAAGGTTCTCAAAAAGTCCGTTATTTTCAATCGTAACTTGGCCTAAAAAAACAAAGGGACCTAAAATTAATGCCATTGTCCATTAATCAAGTTAAAGGGATTTTCGATCGCAAAAACTGTGCTTTTGATGTCCAGAACTGGTCAACCCTTTTTTAGGACCAAAGTACCGTTGCTTTGGTAATATTTAGAACATTTTCTTTGTAAGTTTTCTAAGCTTTTTACGACGGGCAACGACGTCGGGTGCCGGCTTTTTGTTGTCGGCACAAAAGCAATATATTTGCATATTGAAACAGGAAGATTTGCATTTTGTGCCCGTTTCGCTATTGATGGGTTAATTTTTATGTCACTCACGTTTTTGACAATGAGTTAAAATAATAAAATGTAAATTAAAAGAACAGAAAACAGTTTTAAACACAATAGGAGCTTGGTATTTAGAGCAAAGACATTCTAGCACAAAAAAAATGTTTTTAACACAACAAATTTGTGTTAAAGTGAAAATAAAATAAAAAATACTAAACTTACAGAACGTCTTTACTGAACACATGTTGGGAATTTTTTTAATCTGGTCAATTTAAGTTAGGTTTAGTTTTGTAGGTATTTGAAAGCGTTGGTGGTTACTAGAAATTAATCTTATAATTTTATTAAAATTATTAAAAAAATCTTTTCGCTAACCTACACCTGAAAGTATACTTCGATAGATAAAAGGATTTAAATTCGGAACATATTTATGAGATCCCTTTTCCACCTTGATCGGACAAAGAACATGCTATTATGTCAAACGTTTTTTTTTCTCTGGTAAAGATGGTATGAAAGATATTTTTGTAATATGGCAATCACTGGAATAACATTTAAAAATGGAATGTGCATGTGGCTGTAAAGGGACAGTGTAAAGCAGGTACTCGCGTTTTTGCATTTCCTTTCCTTACTTTTTACAATAAAAACTTTCTTTTAAATAAATAATCCCGACATCGCTTGACAGGGATTCAATGTAAAATAATAATTGTCTATGACCACATTTTTTATAAGCTTTACATCAAAATCGTGAGAGTAGGATAAAAAGGACATACATTAAAGTAAGCATTCTGATTCTGAAGACATAGGTAAAGCCAAGAGGGTGGAATGGCCAAGAGGGTGAGTAGCCATAAATTCGGCCAGTCTCATCTGAATTTCCAATCAGTGCATTTATTAGAAGCTGGAGTCGAGGGGGAATGGTGTGTATTCATCACATTTGAAATAAAGAAAATAAATAAAACAACAGGCAGTTTTATTTCATTGCTACCGCTTTTTCTTACTTTCTATCAAACAAGTAATTCTATCAACTAAGATACATACAGCGAACCATAGTTGGTAGGTATGATATATGCTTATGCTAACTTTTGCAGTATCATCGTTTTATTTTTAATTTTTGCTCAACTGTAATTCGTTCTGAATAAACATATTTTGACTTTTTTTAAATGCTACCACACGTAAACCTAAATGCCTAAGTAGGTAAAGAAGAAAAAAGAAAAAATTTGCTAGAGAAATGAGGATTGCGGCCTAAATTCGCGGTCACTTATTGTGTCATATCGCTGGTTTTTAAAAACGCTTTCTTAAATGTATTAAAACATTGCACGGTTTATTCAAACCATTTCGTTACCTGCCTGTTATCTTGATGGAAGCTAAGTAATTTATTGTGTGGATTCTAATTCCATAATCCATAGCTTACGATGTTCAGGTGTCGATTGCGAGATAAACTCTCCTACTATCTTGGACTCTTGAATTGCTCCTACTATGAAATTGTTCGACTTCGATCGCATAATAGGTTACCTATATTTCAATCTGCCCGGTATTTTCTGTATTTTTATATAAAACGGGTCACACAAAAAGGCTTGTTTACGTTATGATTCTACTCTTGGCTAGTAGCAAGACAAAGTTTTCATTACACGATTAACTCTCTTAAGTATTCGGAAATTAATAATGATTTTCGGGTAAAAAAGTTGGTATATCCGGAAAATGAAGGAATTCGAGAAAAGCTGGAAATCGTTTTTCTATTTCTGAATTTGGGAAAAATTCAGTAAGCCACCTTTTGGATCAACTGATTAATTTTTTTATATTGAATCATTAAATTGAAAAATTTAATTAAACTGTTCGAGAACCGCTAGTAAATATATATGTATGTAGGTACCTACCAAAAGTTGAAATTTGTTTTTGTGAAATAAAAAACGGATAGAACTAACGCGAAACACGTGTCCTCATGAAATAATAGAGAGGCATGTGTCGATGGAAGATTAAGCAAGTGTTGCATTCTGGCACAGTAGAGGCATCACAAGCAGTATAGCTGCTTTGTAAGTTTACTTTTTTTTATTAAAAGTTCGTGGATAAGCTTGTTTAGTCGGTCTTGTTCTCTGTAGATACCTACTGAGAATAGTCTTAAAAATTATAGGATTCCACTCCCTCCGTGAATGAAGAAGATCTTCGATGGAGGGAGCTAGAATCCTAACTATGTGGTTAGGATTCTAGCTTTCTGTTAGGTGACACCACGCGAACCCTAGTGTCTAACTAATAGCGTTGTAGCAAATCTTTACAGCAGCAGTTGAGTTCATATCATATTTACGATCTTTCAGACTGAATATTATGATATGAATGATGTTTAATTTATTTGGCTGCATATTCTAAAGCTAAAAGTACATACCTTGGAATATTATGTGAAAACATTTATTATACTCGTAGTAGGTAGTAATTATACTAGTACTAGTACCTACTAGTAGTACCTAGTGACTCTACTGTTTAAAATCAATTAAACTTGAATCCGTGTTTCTCTTCCTAGAACGCGCCAAAATCGAAATTCTAATAATATCCTCGCTTGTTTTGGGGATTAAGATTTTTTGAAAAAATAAGGATTATGCGTAAAAAGTTTCTTTATAATGCAGATGTGCGGTTTTGTAAAGTTTAGGATAGGCACGTAGACTTACTTTTAAAGATCATGTTTTATGAAATAAGGAATAAGTATAATTTGATTAAATATTATGTTCCGATTTATTGTTCAAGGTTTCATTGTAGATTTTACAAGAGCTAGGAGATAAAAATACCTAGCTTAAAATATAAGTAAGTAAGTTCGTAATGAGTCAGTGGCCAACTCTGGTGACGGAGTTATTAGGCCGCCTTAAGGCCTCCGTCATGGCATAACGACTTAAATAGCCGGACCGACAATTTAACGTGACCTCCGAAGCACGGAAGCGCTCTGATGAAAATGCCACTGGCGGTCACCCATCTACTACAGACCGTTTCGAACGTTGCTTAACTTTGACGATCTATCAAGTACAACTAAGCAAGCACGACCATTAGCAACTACAATACAAGTTTCTTTCATTACCTAGTATAGGTAAATATTTTTTTCATTTAACCTTAGTGTCATCATAAAATCTACGTTTCTCAGAACAGAATCACATCTGGTACTTCAAAGTATCCCCAATAGTAGTATCACTTATCCCCAGAATTAAAAAATCGGACAACATGAGTGGTCATCAAACAGCAGATGCTATTTGCCACAAAGAGACGAAAAAAAAGAAGTATGAGGTTGCGGAGCGTGCCGCCTCCGTCCCGCCTTTTACTTTAAAAACTGCAATTTTATTTTTAATTTTTAGAAATAAAAAAATCTGGTCAGCGAAAACCATATGGCACTGGTTTTGATTGATTATTATTTGGTACATGCTTCTGATTTTCAAAAGTTAGCATTTCATACGTGTATCTACCTATAGGTACCTTACCTTACGTATTGCAAGGTTTTTGTTGCCTGTTAGAATAATTAGTATACTACCACATATACTACTAGGTAGACTGGAGATGACTACTAATTAAAATATAGGTACTTTAGATAAGGACTAGCCAAACTAATAATTTTGCCATAAGAGATTTCATACTACCATATTAGGTAGGTCCTGATACACTCATTTTATTAAAAAATCTTTTTTATTTTTATTACAACTTTGAAAGATTTTTTACACGGAATAAAAAAAACTATGTTCAAAGGTCTAAAATTTTTAAGGATTCATTAATCATTTTATGCATTTCTTTATTCTTTAATAGAGGGGAGTGTGTGAAGAATCACAAATTAGCGGTCAATAGCACTTTAGTGTTCGATCAAGCGCTGACTTTTGATAAATTCTGCGGTAATTGGTTATTTTAAATTTCAAAATAATAGTATTATGACAATTTATTAAAGGGATGTTTTTAAGAGGTTCTCATGGAGATACTGGTAAGTAAGCACCTCAGAACCAAAAAAAGCCTCATTTTCATCGCACTGGTCAGACTTCATTTCGTTGTGAAACGCAGTTTAATTCGAAAGTTTCTAACAGAGCGCTGCAATTTTATTTCTAAAACATAAAAAAAATTGCCCATAAGTATCCAACCATAATGTTCAAATTCAAAGGTTTTGTGATTCATATGCGTGTTTTAAACACAGGTCCTTTGAGTTTTTTCAAGTGCAGCCTGCAATGCCACCTGCGTAGGCACGAACTTGGCAAAAAAGTGCTTTTATTCTGCCACCGATTCATGGTTTTATAGGAATGTATGGAGAACAGAAAATCTTTGAGTCGACTTTACAAAATAATGTTAATCTTGTCCTCAGAAGTTAATATTGCCTAACTTGCAATGAACCATGTGAGCTTGTTGGTGGCTTATAATTTTCAAATTCCACTATTTTTTTTTATTTCCTTAGTAGTTCCATTATTCTACTCTCACCTCTGAAAATGAAGATACTGTTTTAAGTCTTTCCATTAAAACTTTCAATAGATAATGCAAAACGTAGTTGCGCAGAAATGAAATGATGACGCCTAAAAGAAGGCAGCACTGTATAGCTGCCTCGCTCACTAGCTTAGTTTGTTGCATCGTGCTATCTCGCCTACTCGCGCAAATCTGCGCAATTGTTTAGTGCACCTAACTTCAGACAGACAAAGATCGGTTGAGCGTACTGTAAGTCTCTAAATATTTTTTGTTCCGCTATCTGTTGCGAGTTTAGCTGAATTCTTTTTAAGTTTTTTCATCTCCATACTTACATCCGCTGGATTTGGGTCAGGCGACAATTGGGACGTTAGACCAGTGGGTTGAATGGTTATAAAATATTGCAAAGTTGGAAAAAGGGCAACGCAACTTCTTGGAAAGTATAATCTATGAATTTCGAAATTTGGGCCAAATTTCAAAAACGTTACATAAGGACATGGAAGAATGGTAAAATGGTAGAGTCGGGCTTCGTATGATCCCGTAAAACAAAAAAAAGTGACCTGATCACTCAGTTTCCTTCCATGACGTCACTGGTTCCTTTACCACCTTATATTTTAATATAGCTATTGGTAGCTATATTTTATTTTACATAGACTTTCTTAAGTAAGTAAGCATTAGTACTTATATGACTTATTTGCTTACTTTTACATTGACATTTTTTTTTCAGAATTAAAATTATTTCTTATACCTACCTACCTACTACTAATATACTTTTTGTAAGCTTATTTTTTTATACAGGGTGTAAAAATACTACTACCGAAAACTGAGGGGCTGCAGTCAGATCATGATTCTAAACATATTTATCGAAAAAAAAAAACGCAAAAAAATTTTTGACTTAGCTACATCATTTTATGTTATTTCTGGTTATTTACTACTAGTATAACATAATAAGACCAGACCTGCCTAATAATTTCATTTATAAAAGAAAAAAACAGTTAAAACTCAAAATCCAGCAATCTACGTAAAACAACGCGCCCAGTACATACGGTACTGTAATCTTCAAACGCTGTTTTCTCCGGATATACCTAATGATTTTTCGGCAAATCCTTTTGGATTAAGTTGTGTGTTGGGATGCTGTACCTACCCCTTTCGGCTTCGGTAGCAGTCTTTTTACAACCTGTATACATAGGTACCCTACGTCGCGTGTTTTTTTATGACCCTGATTTTTAATAAGTACCTACGCGTTGTGTCTTTAATGTGATTGTGATGAGTGAGCATGTTGTCAGCGAGCATGCAGTCGTTGCCTTTTCTTACACGTGCCTTTGACATTGACAACTAACTGTTACACCCTTTAACTCTGTTACCCTTTGCTGATACAGCCCTTAAATCTGCTGTTCCTATCCAATATATCAGTCTCAAAGCTACCTAGCCCTCAGTCCGGTCCCAGCTCTCGTCCTGAGCATTTCGAATTCTAATTTCAATATATTCAATTTTCAAGTACAAGTTCTTTTTTTTAAAAACCAGTTTTAACTTATCGTTCTAACAGAACCTATACGCACACTTCTACAAAAGGAGTTACATAAATACCTAAGTATATAAATAGCTCCATGTAAAAAGCGAGACGAAACCAAAACGCGAGCGTTGCGACAATGGAGGTCACACATGTAACTAAATTTTCCATTACTTAATCAAGAAATGTTTTTTCACACCACCTGCTCGAAGAAGTCACTTTATATGCCATGCGAAACGTAACCTAAAGTTAGTTAATATAGTTCAGCAACGACAGCGGATAATAATGTTGTAGGTATATAATTACTGAATTAAAAATCTCTCACTCATCACTCATCATCAGCCTATGGCAGTCCACCGCTGGACATAGGCCTCCCCTAGTGCGCGCCATTGCGCCCTGTCCTCAGCTCGACGCATCCAGCTTCTGCCGGCAGCCTTTCGCAGATCGTCACTCCACCTGGCCGGAGGGCGTCCTACACTACGTTTGCTGAGTCGCGGTCTCCACTCAAGAACTCGTTTACCCCAACGGTTATCGGTTCTTCGGCCGAAAAATCTCTCAGCACAGGACAATAATATGATTTGAATTTAGAATTTCAAAATTTCATGATTTTTTTGGAACGAAGTTCCTTTTCAGACGGTATCGGATGGGGGCTGGACGAAAAAAAGCGTCACGACACATGTATATGACAAATCGTCACAGTGAGAAATGCGCAGCCGCGACTCAGTCCATAGATTGTTAGTACGAAAGAGCGTTTCTAGGATACCTAATTGACAATAAATTTATTAGTTGAACTTCCCAGTATAGAAAAGTCTCATTGCTTCGTTCCAACCGAGTGTTTCACGACACAAACGTACTTTTTTACCATGAAATAGATCTCAATTCGAAATTAAGATGTGCTTATTTTCACCAAACTTTTATCGTGTAGCTTTTAGCAGGTGACAAGGTTGCAAGCCCATCGCCGCCGCCGCGTAAATACTTATAAGTATTCAACTTTTGTATAAAACCATATTTATGACATTAATAGCCTTAAAAAAAGAACAGCTTCGTAAATAACAAATGTTTCAAAACAAAAGAATATGTTATTTTTAGAGTAGCGTCGCGTTGTGGTACACGCGCCACATTCTACTTAATGTTCCATTGTCTGTAAGTACAGTCAGCAACCAAAATTAGATTAACAGTTGGACTTTTTAAAATGGCTTTTGTTTTCGATAATCAAAAAAAAAAATTGGTTGTCTGTAAAGTCGGTTTACTGACGATAGTTGAACGTGACAACATCTACGCATCGCTCACTCAAGTAGGAGAGAGAGGGATGTCGAACGCTGCCGAACGCAAAGGCCGACTGTGCTTCTTTGTCGCTCGTTCCGCGCTGTCGCTTGCACTTCAAGCCTTACATGGAACGCCTTAGAGCGAGGTAACGCCGCATGAAGGTAACGCCGCATGACGTCATGTTTTTTCGTGCGTGCAGCCGGCTCTATCGAATTATAAGACGTTGTCACGTCAAAAATAACTTTTCTTGGGAAATTAATATGAACCAAGACTTTATCTTCAAATATTATTAAAAATGTTGGTCATGATGTAATACGGATTTCTGAAATACTCAGATTTTTGAAACATAAAATGTGAATCGACTTTCGTTGCTGACTGTGCATCAATTTGTTCTGCATACGTAAAAACTTGTCTATGGAATGCTAAGTACAAATGTGTGCTAAAAAAACATCTTTGGTACTTGAAGACAGTAAGTAGTTAATGGATTTTGCATTTTGTAAAATTTAAATGAGCTCTAAAATCGTGAGGAAATAGCTTACGATTTTCCTCACGATGCATTTGAGAGATTTTTTTTATTTGACTTTAAGAGTACCTATAATGTATAACAAGAACCTATACTTATGTGATGTGTGTAAGTAAAGGTTTAAATTTTGGAGAAATGAAAATACAGGAATGAGATAAAATTCAAGTTTATTTTTATGCGCACGCATTCAACACACACGTAAGAATAATCGTACGTTACAGTAAAATATCGAGGTACATGACTGAGTTCCTTACGGTACATAAAAGCACACTACGCTTTTTATTCTACACAAACAGTTAACATAACACAAATTATTCACTATAAACTACCACTACCTAAAGCCGTGGAGGATAAATAAATTATTATAAACTTTTCTCGATTGATATAAATACACTCTGAATCACTTATGTAATACATAATAATTATGTATATTTTTTACTGTTTGACACATTAATGACTAATAGGTAACTTTACCGTTTCTTTTTCAAATGTACAATCACTTAAAACTAACATTAAAACCACGAGAATTGTATTTTTGTACTTAATCAAGAGATACAGTCTTACATTGGTCACTTGTTGCTTACTACACTTTGTAGGTACATAACTATTATATATCGTTATATAATAGGAATAAACATGTTATTTTATGCTAAAATTTACAATTAACTATTTTCCTGAGTGGAACTATTTGTTGAATACATAATACTCTAAAATTAGTACACATTACATTTTATCAACTCGTTTTCTAAAACTATAATACGAAGTCCACATAGGCAAGTACTATACTATACATACAAATATATTTACAAGATTACATTATTAGACCTTCCTAGTACTACATTACAACTAATTATGGTTAACAAACGGTGGTAGTTAAAATAATAAGTTCTGAATACGTAATAATCGTCGTCTTTGGCCTTAATTTTTAACACTCTAAAATAATTTATTACACACACTACGAGCAAGCTTTGACTAGGGATAAAACTTATTCTAAAAGATTTCAGTGGACAAATTACGGTCGAAGCGTTGCATAAATAATAAACATTTTAAGGGTGTTTGAGTAACGGTTAGACTGTAACTTGTTCAGTAAAATATATGAACCTAGCTCAAATGTTGAGCTCGCCCGAGGTGGATAAAGAAGGCGACGCGGTCAGCGCTTCGCTCTCCGCATTTGTTGCACATATAGGGGTCGTTGTACCCGTGGAAACCCATGTGTATTGTGTGCATTGTCAGGTCCCCGAAGGTAATGTCGCAGAATTGGCAAGTGTAAGCACTAGGGGCGGTTGTGCTCGGCACTTCAACCGACGCCTCAGATTCAGATTCTGATACCTCCCCACTCTGGACTTTCTCATCCTCATGTTGAAGCCTCAAAGCAGCCGGCTGCAGCTTGAAAGCGCGCCCTTTCCTCCTGTTCTTCAGAGCAGTTGTGGGGGTCACGGGGGCAGCTCTTTCTTGGTTAGGAGGAGGAGATCCAGCTTCACTAGTTTTAGTACTTGTTAAGTCCAGAGCGTCGTTTGTCTGTGCGGCGGGAGGCGATGCTCTTTGGATCGGTGAGGATCGGTGTGCAGTCGGGGTAGTGGGCAGGCTAGCTGGGGATTTGACCGGTGGTGATGTGATCCCAGACTCAGACGGCCGTTCGTAAGCCAAGCGCTGATGCAGCAGAGATGGAGGGGGAGATGGTGTTCGCTTCTCTATTTCAGGTAGTTTGGGAGAGGTTCTCTGCTCATAGTTGTTCGGTGGAAATAGGAAGGAGTGTGGTAAGATTGGCGGAAGGTAAGGTAGGTTAACGGGGAAATGGCCTCCGAAAAGAGGGTGCTGTGGAGTAGGTTGTTGGTTATTGTTCATTGCTGACTGTTGGTGCTCAAACATTTTTGGGAATGGCTTCTGTTTCGGCCCTCGGCGTGTTCCGTAAACATCGATAATCGGTAGAGGATTGGGGGTGCCATCAATGTTGAGTACCATGGCAGGGTTGTGTTGGTATTTGCGGAGATGAAGCTTCAGGGAGTGGCAGTATTTAGTTGCGTAGTTGCAGTCAGCGCAACGATACTGATACACATTGGAGTGGGATTTCAAGTGCGAGTTCAGCATAGATTTGTTCACGCACGAGTACGAACACTGTGTACATTGGAAAGGCTTTGAACCCATGTGGTTTCTCATGTGGTATTCGAGGTGATGCTTGTATTCGGTCACGAATGGGCATTTGCGGCAACACAGCATTTTTTCTGGTTTGATATGCTCCTTGCTATGCTCCCAGAAACTCAGTTTAGTAACGGCAACAAAATCACACTGTTTGCATTTGAAGGTTTTGACTTTGCCGTGGGAGTTCACAGCGGGTACGCGGAGCCCTGGTTCGTCGTCGTCTTCATCCATTCCGGAACCATCGCGGCCATCATCTCCGTGCTCCTTGCCCTGACCGTCGAAGCCAGAGTCATGAAAGCGTTCGAAGGATCGTCTCTCGCTGTCTCTGTCCGGTGAGGAGGGAGTTCTGGGTGATTTAGGCGGAGTGGCGTCAGCACGCGCGATTGGTGTGGATACGTGTGTGGGTGGCGCAAGTCCTCTGGGTGAGTATCTGTCGAACGCAGGTGAATTTTCTCTTCCCTGTGGTTCGAACCCAGGTGGTGTTAAGAGACTGTAGGGCAGGCCGTTGCGAAACGCATCTAAATGCATACCCAGGTTAGCCTTTGCCTTCAGAGGCATTGAATCATAGAAGGGAGAAGGCTCGCCGGAGCTGCCCACGCTGCGGGGCGAGTGTCCGTTCGAGTCCTTGCTGGAGGACGATGGGGACGAGCTGTGGAAACCTTCCGAGTAGAATCCGCTGGTTTGCTCCTTAGCAAAGCTTCCGTCGTCCATCGGCTCTGATTTCTAGTAAGAGACATAAAAGTTAGGAATGTTTTATAAATATTGAAAAAGGAAATAATAGGGAGTCTTCGGACCGATCGAGTTCCTTTAAATATTACATTAAGGATACTTACAACTTGTGGGGGTTGAAGTAACGCGCCCCAGGATTGGGGGTGGCTGGAATGGGGCGCAGGCGGCATGCCGGCGGGAGATGCGCAGCTTAACATTCCTGCAAATTAAAAAAGAATAAGACTTCGAAACTCAAATATATGTTTTCTAACGAGGTCGATTGGTATGCGGACTTTTTTATAACATCCGCATAAAAAGTGCAGAGCAAACTATCCGTGACTGAGATTGCGTTAGCACAGCTAAATGTGTACTTAATCCTCAAAAGACAAAATTACTGCTCATTTAGCAAAAATGTCGGCGTAAAAAATGCGAAACGCGTTAGTCACGTACTTTTACATTCATGTACGTATCTGTAGGTACAGTCACTAATTAACATTAATATTTTAGGAAGAAAACCTACTACAATGTTTTTTTAAACCTAAGTATAAGCTGTACAATGGTCGTTTTTAGATTTCTCGATGCAAAAAAAGTATTTTAAGTAAAAAATATTTATATTCTTTCTATCTTGAGGTCTGGTCAGACTGTACCTACCTATGTTTTTTATTTTTTATCCTGTTCCAAAAATGTATTTAGACGTGTCTAGGGCCACTCAGGTTTAGTAATGCGTGCCTATAATCTAGCCTACTATAGAACCTAATCCTAACGTAAGACTCTCCGAAGGGTTTTGATTGCCCAAATATAATGAGAGAAAGTCTAAGCCTGGAGAGATCTAAACAAATGTAAGTATTTAGGTAGAGTCGAAATATTTTTAAAAAAGGAAAATCTATAGGATTATTATGCACTCTCATGATACTCTTTTGTTGATTTTCAATAATCATTAGGTAATTAGTACACGCACCGACGCGAAGGTTAATTTCCTTTGAAAATCAAATGAGCCGTTATCGTTCGTAGGTAGGTACTTTACCTAGTATTTTTCAAAATACCCAAATTAGTTAATTACCTACGAATAAATGCATAAATGGTAAAGGGTTATTTTATGACTATTGAATTATATTTTGCCCATATTTGTTAAACGAAAAGGAAATTACTTTAGAAATATCCTTATTTAATAAACCCGCAAGTTTTACTAAGACCAAAATTACATTTACCGCATGAGTCAGGAAAATGAAAAATAATAATTGTTTTGTAATTAAGGATGCGCTTTTTGACAAAAATAGAAATCGTTTGTTGCTAGGTGATATGTTTTATCATACTTGAGTTGTTATGTTCGAGCATGATATGTTACATTATGTTATATCTCGGTGGTAGGCTGTTTTAGTACATAACTATGTAAACTATAATATATTAGCATAATTCTTCTTATATTATAAATGCGGTTTCATGCGTTTGATTCCCACCCAGGACAATTATTTGTGTTATGCATGGATGTTTATAAAAAAAAGTATAATTAATTACCTATTTTATTTGTTATCTCGTTTATTTAATTATCATACAGTTATCATAGTTTAAGGCTAGATGGTGTTGTATTAAAAGTCCTTAAATTGTTCATAATTTTAATTAGGTACATAAAGTATATGTATCGGTTATGGAAAATATACAGCGTCTCATTGAGTAGGCTAGGTTGCCTCCTAAAATCATCTAGTAATAAGTCTAAGGACCTCAAAATCTCTATATCTGAAAACCTATTAACTCTTAGACTAGAAGAAGTAACAGTAGATATTAGTATTCAAAAGTGAAGTTACAAGTGAAAGTTTACAAAAAAATAAGAAATCGGTACTAGTAAATAGAATATAAGTAACAATTTTAAATATTTAAGAAGACTTAATTAATAAACTGAAATGAGAGAAAAAAAGCTACCAAAGAAAAAATAAAAAATATGTTTTCATTTAATTGTACCTAAAGACATTTAAATGCTAAAAATATAATAATATTTTACATACCTTCTCCTTATTTGAGCGATAGAAGTTTTCAGATACACAACACTGCAAAATTCTCATCAAAGTTTTTCACAAAAGTCTTATTTCACTGGCTATATTTTCAGAATAAACACAAACGTTTTTTGGGACAACCCTTCGCTTCAGTGGCCGACAGGCGTCTGCTCACTACCGACTCTCACAATGAACTGAAAAAAATCTGTCAATTTTTATGCTCCAAACATCGATAAATGTATTCTACATTTGAAGGCGACGAGTTTTCTCGATGGAAAGAGAACGACTTACGCGGCTCTCTTTCGCTCCCCCACAGCCTATTTTTATTCGAAGTATGCGAACCAATACGGAGCCGGCTACTGTGGGAGGGGATCAAGTTATTAAGTTATTGTTTATGCGATATTAATAATAAAAAAATAAGCATCCCCTGGTTTTTCTGTTGTTGTTGTACTATAGGCGTTAGTATATCGCCTTATGATAGCAAAACTGTGAGAATACAAAGAGAAATTATATTGTTTTTGCATACCGCCTGTTATACTAATGCGATAGTGATGTTTGTTTATTTTATGGGTAATTTCGTAAATTTTTATGTGTGTAAATGAGAAAATAATGACATAAAATCAAAATAATTATTATTACCTTAAAAATATGTGTGAATAATTCTACAACACTTACTAAAGACCAAGTATTGCGTTTTCCAAAATTGATCGACAAAAATATCAATAAAATATCTACTGTATTTATACGCTACTGTTTATATGTTTATAGAAGGTACCTACTACCTATATTATTCAATATACATTTCCCCTTCATGCATAGTTTTTTATTTAAAAATAAACGTAAAAAGTCGCTACGAGAGGGGCGTCTTTTTTAGCGGTGATCACAACCAATCACAAGACGACGTTTAAAAAAGGAATGTAGAGTAGATATTTTTTTACACCGTAGCACAGATCGTAGCAGCAAACAAGCAATTTATTTCGACGACCTCTGTGGCGCAGTGGGCGAAGGTCCGCCTGCGACGCAGAAGGTTGCGGGTTCGATCCCCGCCGCGGGACAAATGTTTGTATGACCTACAGATATTTGTCTCGGGTCTGGGTGTTTCTATGTATAATATGTATGTGTTTACAAACAAAAAAGTATATAAGTAGTATATCAGTTATCTGGTTCCCATAGTACAAGCTTTGCTTAGTTTGGGGCTAGATGATGCTGTGTGAAAATGTCCAACATTATTTATTTATTATTTCAAGTATGCACATTTTTTTTTAATTATTTTAGCAAAGCATTAGTGTAGCTGGTGAAGGATGATGTTTAGAACAACCAAAACGAACTATTAACTTTCAAAACGATTTATTTACGAGAGCGAGACACACACAGCATGAATAATTGGCCGTAGACTCCATTTTTCCAAACTACCTTAGATTAAACTTAAACTAAACAAAAATACCCTAAATATTCATACAATGGTGTATAAGTACCCACAATTTTCATACAATGATGACGAAGTACCTCCAATTTTATTTAAACCACTAAATAGCTATGAGCGTCGCTTACACTTAGCATATGATTTTTTTGTAGGTACCTAAGGATAATATTAAAATAAATAATTATCTATTTTCGACGTCATACGCGATGAAATATTAGTATTTGGTCATATGTTTGTAACAAATAAACCTGTTGTGTAAATTACGAATGTAATATTTGTTTATTTATAAGGAAAACGGAAAAACAGCACTATTATGCACCAAATAATTAATTTCAATTACGAATTTCTAGTGAAAATTGTTTGAAACAGTTTTTCGAAAATACCCAAGGGTATACCCATTTAAATACCTTCGTTATATTATTTTAAAATAGCATTTATAGTTCTTGTGTCTACCGCCTTAATAGGATTAAAGTAATATTGTTTGAGGATTAAAATAATCCCCAAAAATCGTACAAACAAACAACCTTCGATTTTATTAGCGGTACTGAGAACAAAGGACTCTTAAGTAACGGTACCGCCTCTCTATACATTTGTTTTGAAGAAGTTAATCCGTTCTATCAGGACCGCTACATTCAAGAATTTAAAATTAGAACAAAACTTTTTCGTTTTTTAGTCATACATTTTTTTAACCTTTAAAATTTTTATGTTTTAAGCCTGTCACAATTTGTGCTTGTAAAGTCCCGAAAGGCAAAAGAGTTAGTGAAAAAGTTTTTGAATAATAAAATGACGCTTCATTTTAAGCTCCAATCCTTGCCATTGCCTTGATTCTTTAAGTTATTGATTGCAAAATAGCGGTTAAAATCACCTAGGTCTAAGACTTCTCATGGCAGCAAAACCGAGTTTAGACTAAGACTAACTAAAAAACTGTGCCCAGTAAAACGATCTTTAAATACTCGTACATAGAACGCTTTTTGTGGTAACAGTTTTGTTTTAACATGTGTCAACATGGGGTTCAACTAAGGTTTAAACCTTAGTTGAACCGTGTTTGCAAAGTCAAAGTCAAAAAGCATTTATTCAGTAGGACCGCTGGGATCACTTTGAAAATTGACGTGACTTGACTTGACTTGACATGACATAAATACATATTTAAAACTTGACATTGGCAGAATTATACTTTTAATACAGTTAGTTACCATTAATAAAAAGAAGAAGAATAAGCAGCTTGATGTTTATGTCAACCACGCCACGGAAGAAGACACGGACGCGAGCAAGTTAAACAAGTCTACGTGCTACTTACTACTATTTGTTATTGATTATTCACTTTGTTTTAGAACTATTTGTTTATGTGACATTATTTGATAACTGGCGACGTTGTCCTATCTAGAACAAATTCAAACTGACGCATACAGTGTCCTTTTTCTGTTTTCACTGACATTTTTGTTTTTATTTCAATCTGACCATAGAGATTGAATTTAGATTTATTTATCTAATGAATCTGGGTTCGATCCCCGCCGCGGGATAAATGTTTGTATGACCTACAGATATTTGTCCCGGGTCTGGGTGTTTCTATGTATAATATGTATGTATTTAAAATAAATAAATATAAATAAAACAAAATATACAGGGTGTAAAAAGACGTCTACCGAAGCCGAAAGGGGTAGGTACAGCATCCTAAAACACAACCAAATCCAAAAGGATTTTCCGAAAAAATCAATATATCCGGAGAAAACAGCGTTTGAAGATCACTGTTTGCGTATGTACTGGGCGCATTTTTATACGTAGATTGCTGGATTTTGAGTTTTAATTGTTTTTTTCTTTTATAAATGAAATGATTAGGTAGGTATGGTCTTATTATGTTGTACTAGTAGCAAAAAACTAGAAAATAAAATAAAATGACGTAGCTAAGTAAAAAAAATTTTTGAGTTTTTTTTCGATAAATATGTTCAGAATCATGGTCTGATTGCAATCCCTCAGTTTTCGGTAGCAGTCTTTTTACACCCTGTATATATAAAATAATATAGATATAAATCATCTAATATAGATGTAAAGGCCTAAGTTTTAATGTATTTACAAACAAAAAGTATATAAGTATCAGTCATTCTAGTACACATAACACAAGCTCTGCTTACTTTGGGGCTAGATGATGAAACAGGTTCACGATTGTATCCCCAAGGTGCGGTAGACATTCTAATTCGAGTAATAATGTAAAATATTATAAGTAGGAACATACTTATTTTTTTTGAAGTCTCACTCTCTTATGTATCTCCCTGCGCCCTATGTCATGTACACGACATGTATGTCATGTATACTTTCTTAAGATTTTATATACTTTAAATCTGAGAAATCAGAATATTTTGTGAATTTCTCTAATTCGAAAATGTTAATAACGGTTCTTTAAAAACGGAAGGGTTATTTGTGTATGAACGAACCGTTTAGTTATTATCTAGTAAACTAAGGGTTAGTAAACATAAAAATAGGTTAACTGTTTCTATTGCTAATTGGGATAATGATGTGTGGGAATGTAGAGATAAAATATGAGTAGTAGGTATCTCAAATAGAACAAACAATTCGGACATACTAAAATAATTTTCCCTTATTAAATATGACTTCTTTTAAATACGCCAAACTGTTAATCGACTTTCGTTGCTGACTGTACTATTGAACTGTTTGTCAAGGGCTATAATTGAACAGAGTTCTTTCTACTTCATTTATGTGGTACCAAAAAGTTAAGTAACTTTTTGTATTTTTTCAGATCCATCTACTATTACCAATATGAGTTACATGTCTTTCCCGCAAAATCTACAAATTCAATTAAATTCAAATATTTACTATTTGATTCTAGTCTTGTGACACAGTAACAAAGTGCGTGAGACTGTCAAACAATTTTATAATCAACATTATTTTGTCAACAAAACGGACCAGGGTTGGCAAAATATACTATTTTTCCACTCAAGAAGCAAGTTATAGAAGAAAGAAGAATATATTCAAGTTATAGAAGAGGAAAGAAGGATAATATGTTAAATACTTTATGTTATTTTTTAACACCAAGTACAGTTCGCCCAACGGATCTAGGCAATCGTGAAGTTAGCCGTTCGTCTGCGCAGAACACAATTTTGTATGAAAAAGCGGTCACTGCGCAGACAAACGGCTAACTTCACGTATGCCTAGATCCGTTGGGCGAACTGTAGGTATTGGTAACTTTCTTTAAAATAGAATGAAGAATGGAATTGATGAACAAAACTTTGGATGTAACCTTACCTACTCAAATTATTTTTTTAAGTTAAATTATTATAATCATAGAAAATTGAGAACCCTAGAAGGGTGACATGGTGACCGAATACTAAAAATCAAATAAAACATTTTTGAAAAAAAAATTGAACCGACTTCACAGAACACAAACAGAAGAACCTTCTACGCACTAAAAAGAGAAAAATAAGAATATAATTTGAAGTCGGTGCCAACTATTCATTTACATCTAAGAAATTCAAAAGAACTTGGGTGCAAAATTGTATCCTGGTACGCTATCGCTCGATTTCTTTTTTTGATAGGTACTTAATCGTATTCACTTGGCACCGACTTCAAATTATATTCTTATTTTTCTCTTTTTAGTGCGTAGAAGGTTCTTCTGTTTGTGTTCTGTGAAGTCGGTTCAATTTTTTTTTCAAAAATGTTTTATTTTTCTCTTTTTAGTGTAAGTAAATAAATACTGTGTAAATAAAAGTGTATGTGTAAATAATATAGTAAGCTACGAGTACATTAAGACTTTGCTTATCGTAGCTTAAGTAGGAAAGGATAAGAGAATTCATGGGCAGACCTACTAAAGGACACACCGGAGTTCAGCAAGGGGGAAAACTATCAATCCATAAGGAAAAGAAAATATTTTGGACTACCTCGGGTGTAATACCCTTTCAAACTATTTAATGTTTGACTCAGATTGTGAGTCAGGGAGTGTTGTGTAGTGAGAATGAGGTTTTTTGAATGTTACGGGAAAACTGTCAATCCCTCAGGAAAAAAAATATATGGCGCCACCTTGAGAGTGTGTCCTTTACACTTTCTAACAAAAAAACTTTTGGAAATCGGTCCACAATTTTCTTAAAGTTCAGTGATTGTTTTAGTTTTACGGGAAAACTATTAATCCCTCAGGAAAAAAAAATATATGGCGCCACCTTGAGAGTATACCTCTTTCTAACCAAAAAAAAATTTTGGAAATCGGGCCACAATTTTCTAAAAGTTCAGTGATTGGTTTAGTTTTACGGGAAAACTATTAATCCCTCAGGAATAAAATTTATATGGGACCACTATAAGAGTATACCCTTTCAAACAAAAAAAAAATTTTGGAAATCGGTCCACAACTGACGGAAATATCGGTGAACATACATAAAAAAAAAAAAAAAAAAAAAAAAAAAAAAAAAAAACATACATACAGCCGAACATATAACCTCCTCCTTTTTTTGAAGTCGGTTAACAACTGATTAACTTTGTATAAAATTCAAACTATTTGCTTGTAATTAGAGCGGTCTGGCGCCGATCTAATGATTTTATTCATTATATTACCATTAACCCTAGACACTAGTTAAGCGTCTAGCTTTTTAATTATTTTATCAAATTCTTTTGTCTTTGTCGGCATTATGTCTAATTTGTTAAGTAATATAGTAAAAAATGTAAACCGCTTTTGTATCAATAGCACTTAAGTATTGCATTACCTTGTGGGTTTTTGATGAGAACATGCCACTATTAGTGCTGTCTTTTATTTTTAACCGACTTCAAAAAAAAGGAGGAGGTTCTCAATTCATCTGTATGTTTTTTTACTAACTAGGTTGCGTCGAGGTAACGATTATATGGAAAAATAGCAGTAACATTTGGTGGTACTCCTTCATAATTAAAGAAAACTAATATGTACTTTGCCTTTACATAAACGCGATCTAGTAAGTCAAAAATTCGTACTGGACACTCAGGATTTATCATAATAGGTGGAACTGAAGCACGTTAGACAAGTAAAAATGAAGGTGCTCTATAGTTGAACCGCCAAACTTGCATTCCATTCTTGGTCCTTCGAGCAGTATCCGTGGAAATCACCCTCCGCTGGTAATGTCCATTTGCCGGTCACCGATCTATGCTAGTGATGTGCTAGTGATTCTTCGGTGACCATTGTATTTAATGGTGTTTTATTTTAATTGCGATTGACTTTTGTTTGTAAATGAATAAATAAAGTGTAAATGAATAAAAAATAAAAATCTCCGTTTAAAGCTAATAATCTTACTTATAAAAATAATTAAGCTGTTTTCGTATGGAAAGTATTTTTTGTAACCTATAAGTGTGTAAAAAACTCACTTCACTCCTTAAACCTATCTCAAGGATAATATAGAGTCAAAATATTGTATTTAATTTTAGTAGATGATATATGAGTTTTAGGGCAAAAGATTAGATATATGTTGAAAATAATATTTTGAGCGTGATCAATCCGTATTCGTATACGGACCATCGAATCATCACAGCACTAATCCGCAGCGGATTCAATGGCAGTTTCTTTGGCTGTACGCAGAAATATGTCCCGCATTTAGGGTCGTGGAGAAAACCTCTCGCCCTTATCGCGAGTAAAAAGTAATGCGTCCAGCTTTTATGGCAGTTTCGAGACACGCTCTTTATTACGGAGGGCTCGGACCCTGGTTAAGGGCTGAAGACACTGGGAGCACGTAATCGAAATAGTAAATACAGGGTCTTTCATTTTAAACTACACAAACTGACAAGGCCTTATTTTTGGGTTGTAAATAGACGATTTAAGTTTTCACTTAAAAATGTATAATTTATTGATTTTTTAGAAATGTTGCATAATGGTTTTCAAGGAGTACAGACATTGCACCAATCGCAGCGCAGCTACATCACGAATGGACTAAGTTATACAAGAAGAAATAATCAATTGAAATCATCGATTTTCTCGGGATTTTGATAACAAAACAAAAAAAAATCATTATATAAATATTTATTAATTTGTTTGTTGAACCCAATTCCTGAATTAAGTTAGTTTAAAATGAAAGACCCTATATAGGATTTTATCGCGATTGTTTACTTTGATAGCTTGCTTCGTCTGGCCAAGTGTCCTGGAGGCGGAGGTCAGAAGGCGGTTTAAAAACTTAACCAGAGATGGTCGCTAACTCATACGAACTTATTTTGGTATACTTACTTCGACAGCGCATCGATTGACACCGTGTTTTGATACCCAGTGTATACGTACCTCATTTCCCCTCACATAAAAAATGATTGTACCTTCAAATCTATCCCGAGGGTGGAGCTCCCCCCCTCCCCCTACGCCGAGTTATCTAACGTCTTTTAGCAGAGCTTTTCTTTAGCTGGTCGAGATTAAAGGCTGTATTTGGCTTAGAAAATATATAAGTATTTAGATAATACATAATGCTAGACTTTTCACACAGTATCATCTAGCCCCAAAGTAAGCAGCTAGTGTTATGGGTACTAAATGCCTGATAAACTACTTATATACTTTTTTATTTAGATAAAGTCAGCTAATTATTATGACGATCTGTAAGTGGATGGGTGACCGCCAGTGGCATTTTCATCTGAGCACCTAAACACTCCGTCACCAGTGTTGGCCACTGACTCATACGAACGTACTTACTAACGACCAGACGTGTTGGCCTTGTGGGGTAGTGTCTCGACTTTCAATGCGAACGTCGTTGCTTCAATTCCGGCAGTGCACAAAGGTTTTCGTTATAAAAAAACTTATTTTATAACGAAAACGAAACGAAAAGGAAAAGAACGCGAGGTAACGAGTTAGTAGGTATTCTTACAAGTATAATAATATAATAAGCTAGGTACATAATATTTTATTTATATTTACATAATGTCTCGCAATAATTACGCAAATTAGTTAGTAGGTAGATACAGATGTTTAACTTTAATAAAATCGTAGCTGAATATACATATATGGTGTGATATTTTAATATCCATACTATCTATATCCATACTAATATTATAAATGTGAAAGTAACTCTGTCTGTCTGTTTGTTACGCTTTCACGCCCAAACCGCTGAACAGATTAAGCTGAAATTTGGCATAGTTAAAGGTTGTATCCCAGGGAAGGACATACTTTTTATCCCGAAAAAATTAAATAATCCCGAGGGACCGTGGGTCACACCGCGGGAACGCAGCTAGTTACTTAATATTCCAAAAAAATCCATACTTTTGTATTAAAACGACTGTACTGTACCTACTATTTCTGTATTATCACCTGATTAAATTACGTCACAACATCGATCAAAATACAACAGTCACCACTATGGACACACATAAATTAAATGTTCTTATATCTACTTTCATTTGAAGTGCTTAAATAATTAGAAGCTACAAACTAACAAAATAAAGGTGAAAGTTTGTGAGTATATTTATATGCACGATTATTGATTAAACCCTCTTTAATAAATAAAGATTTAAAAAAAATACTTACTACTTGCATGCGCTTCATTGATTGATTCTACATATCCAAGCTAGGTATATTTTTACTAACTCATTCAACTATAAAAAGGCACGTTAAATAACGAATACCCACCCAAAAACCTCTTATCCATACATTTATCTATCCACAAGTTGTCTGGTATCGCTTTTTAGCTATAAGACCGCCGATTGTATATCATAGTTAAGTTTTTTTGTTCAGTTTTATATTTGTGTCAATATATAAATTTAGTTGATTCTTTATTTACAGAAACTAAGCTACTACATATTTACATATATTTACAAAATACAACAGGATTAGTCAAGCTTCTAGGCGCCGTTCTCGGCACCTTCAGTGCCCGCCATAGTCCGGTAACACTAAAACGGGCCCATAGGCCGTTAATATTAGGCACTCCGAAAAAAAAAGAATTAGTCAAGCTATCTAAGGATCGTTTGACACGATCTATAGATAGCTCAACTGATCCAGGTCACTGTCAGTCGGAACCTGGATTAGTTGAACTATCTATAGATAATTTTTACGACGATCCTTAGATAGCTTGACTGATTCTATTGTATTTTACTTTTTATTTATTAGACTGCTTAACTACTTGTCTAGCCAAGTCTTGGCTAGGCAAGTAGTTAAACGTAATAGCTCTAAGCCATTTGCCTATAATCATTCAAGCCGCTAGTTGAACGGCGCCATTTAATCAAATGGCTAGGCGCTTTATTAGACGGCGGATTAAACCAATCGCACCAAGACGCAATCAATTTTAAATAGTAGGTAACCATGAGCTAGATTACCTATGCCTATTGCCTGCCTATGCAATATTCTAATAAAAAGATGAAATTTTTTAATATGTTAACCCATGGCGCGCTGACGTGTTTCGTTTCGCCATAAAACAGGGTAACAACGGCCACGTGTCAATTTTTCGCTTCGAATCGCAGAATGCGGAAACAAAAAACTAGTAGCAAAAAGCGAGAGTGGTCGTAAAGCGTTTTCTATTTAAATTATTTATTGCGGCGCACTGCATAAACGCATTGTCTACCGACGGGGTCGTTTTTACCCAAATTGGCACATTTTGCGACGGCTACTGTCATTGTTTGCAGGATTTACAAAAGTCGATTGTTGCTTTATCAGTTCGATTGGTTATATTCTAAACGAAGAACATTTAATAATTAAATAATAATAAAGAAAGACTTTTCGTGTTTTCGTCGTTAGAATTTAAAAGAAAATGTAATAAAAATGAAGTTAGGTAATCTCTATTAGGACATTAAAAGCTTTAAATTTTTGATTGCAGAAAGAAACAACATAACTATAGATAAAGCGTTTTTAGCTGACCCGCATACAGTTTTTGATTTCAGGAATCTTGTTCCATCTAACGCATCTGCCCAATTATCAACAAACTGACCTAATAGTAGACGCGTTTTTTGTGTCAAACAAATGAAAGGCCAGTCTAGTTCAGCTGCCGGCTAATAAATCAAGCATTGGTCTATTCAGTCACCAAATTGGTGGACAATTGTAACGTCAATCGCATTTTTTAATACCTTTCGCGAAATATATAAAAAATTATACTTACCTACGTTCTTAACTTGCCTGTTGCTTGTATTTTTTTTTAATAATATTACACACTAATTTTAATGGCAGTTTTATAAAAATAGCTACCTAATCTTCTAACTTTCTTAAATTTTTACTAGTTTATATAAAAAATTATACATTAATATATCATTATATTATTTTGTTATTTGGAAGTTGAAATGGTTGCGGAAGGTTTACAAGGTAAAAAAATGCAAAAGATACGCTCTAAAACAAAAAGTTATTAGAAAAAATGGCAGTTAGGCATGCAAAAAGCTGCGCAGGCACAAGTCAGAGGCACGAGACGCAGCTGCCGTGCTTCCTCTTCCGAATACGATAAAAAATCATACATTTTGGAACTTGAGAGCTGTCGCCAAAGAAATCAATGCGTAGAATATTTTATCGTAGCCAAACTAACATTACAAAATGTTTAAAATTGAGAGGGTTTTTAGTTAATCTTAAGGATGATCCTACATCGTAGTTGACTATTTCTATTTTAGCAGTTTGCATAACCATAAAGAAGCTTAGTTGGACTAAAGCTGCAAATAAATCTAGCTTTTGTTCAATCGATTTCGTGGGTGTCGCAAGCCCGGTAGCAGATTTGCGTACATTCTCGGAAGGTCTTTGCACAAAACAATAACTTTGCAAAGAAATGAAAGTGTAAATGGCTCATTGAAGTTGCTTTTATTTTCAACAGAACAAAAATGAAAGTTTTTTGCAAAGTAAACTGTCCAAAAAAATATGCACCCCGTCTTTTTATAAAAAAAACAAGTTCGCTATAAAAAGTTTCACTTGTTCTTCCTAGTTTTGCGATCAACCTTGTAATGTGTTAAAAAAGCCGATTCATTTCACGGGTACCTTTTTAACAGGTTTGAAAAAAACGCGGCAGGTTTTTACGCTGTGATCGCGGGTCGCAAGGGTCTTTTTTACCCACCCCAGTTATTACAGGTTCGTTTTTGTGAAGATACTGATCTCTCTCACGTTTTTTAAATGCTTTTTATTGGTGTATAGTGTTAATTCCGTACGATTAGGGGGATGTTTTACTCGTGTTTTCTTTTATTCGTTTTTTATATAGTTTTATTGATAAATGCAATAGGGACATTGATATTGGTTTGTGAATTGAAAAACTACATACCGGTAGGTACTACTTTCTTATGAACATTTGATGTTTATTGGTATACCTAACGTTGTTATAAAAATACAGTTGGTATGTAATTTTTTTGCACACAATTCAAAGTGTCATTGTTTCTCATGCAGGGTCAAACTGACCCACGTCATAAAATGGAGCATTATTTAATACAAAAAGATTTCAAAGTAATTTATTTTAATAGTGACCTTTGTTCACTTCTATTGTAAATAGAGAGTAATTTATAATTTATGTTATCTCAATAAGCATTGTGATCGTGTTATTATTGCGGCCCGCTGGCAGCAAGACGCTGGGCCTTTGTTGGCCACTCAGTGGGGTCAAATGGTCGTAGGGTCAACGATTATTTAAGCACAAATATTAGAAATCTTCTTTAACATTAATTATATTATTTATGTTCATTTTGTGCTTATTGATATTCACTTTTCGTGGGTAATGTACGATACTAGGTAATAATTGAATAAAAAAATACGTTCACTTATTTTGTGAAAGGTGAATCTGGATTCCTTTAAGTTGGTTTATTTTTGGAGGATAATTACAGTAGAATTTTTACAAGTAGGTACGTACCTAAACTAAAATGCAAGTACCTACTATTAATTTTTTTAATTGTTAATATGAATTTATAATAGGTTAAGAATAAGCTTTTGCATCGGAAATTTTGTATGTTAATACAAACCGTTAAATACTATTTTTGGTTACAATATAATAAATCAAAGATTTCTTTCAAGACGACCGTCAACCTATAACCTATAGGAAGTGTGCGACCTACTGACCGTTATGTCATTTATATCCCAACACAATCGAATCTATTGAGGCGCTATTGACCCGTAACCTAAACATCTTTTTCCCATCCCTAAGAATTCCAATTTCAAATAATTTCCTACATAAATCAAAGGTTTCGAACGCATTCGACGTTTGAAAATGTGTCAAAATCGAACGCAACGGTCACCGGACAATGGCCGCCGAGAATATACGGTTACATTTTATTTTATTTCGCCAAAAATGTAACAATGTACAATTGTTATCAAGGAAAAAGGGTAGTTGGTAATCTTCTTAATGGCGTGTGTGAAAAGATTATAAATTAAGTTTCTGCAACAAATAAAAATGACCCCTGGGTATTCTCGGGGTGTCAATATGTGTGACCGGGGCATTGTGCGTGACCCCAGCCGGCCTTAGCGCGGGCTTAGCGCCAATTTGCGATCGCTTCACTGCACAGCGTGATCGGTGACGGATTTTTAAATAAAGAATTCTATTTCATTATTTAAATTTTATTCAGTTTCACATGTTTTTCAAACTATACAATTTGCTGATTTGTAAATAGTAGGTAAATGTAGCGTTATTTTGGTTTGAATTAAGATGTGACTATAATGATGAAGAGGTTTTTTTAAATGAATAGCTATAGTAACATCTTTACAGCTACTTTTGGTTTATATATATATATTATATCATTTTTTAAATTTACTTCGGTTTTATTCTTCTGCTGTGTAAATTATTCAAAAATTTTGAAATGGCTGTCTAAAATTTTGCAATAAAATGCACGCAACATTAGGAGGAATGGAGCACCATTGTAAAACTTGACCCCTCGGTAAAAATAATGGCTGGGGGCAGATAAATTAAAAATGGTCCAAAATACCCCTTGACATGGCGATTTATTGTCGAACTTATGTGCCGGAACATTTTAAAGGCGGGCTGATGTGTCGAGTGAAATATTGAACAGACCCTTACATTGGTTTCATATATATTTTTGTCTAACATCAAAGAATTTATCGGTATTTAAAAAAAAAATTGAATTAAAAGATTTTATATTTTCTTGTTGAAGTTGGCAGCCATTAGTTACATCTTCTCTTCTAGACAATTTATACAACAGTGTCATGTCAGTATTATATATCGGGATATTGATGAGATTTTTTTATCATTTATTTCGCTTAGCGAATATGGGAACAGGGTATAGATTAATCTTCCCAGTTTCATCGGTTTTATACGCAGGAAAGATAACGTTAGACGTGTGGCTGACTAGTTGCGGGTTTCTTCTCGATGTTTTCCTTCACTGTATACACACGTGATAATGCGCATATTTTTGAAGTGAATACTTCTTTATCCGCGTTATAGTACTTTCACATAGGAACGGTTAGGGAACCGTATTTAATTAACATAAAAGAGCCTTGTCACGTGACAAGGCTCTTTTATGTTAATTAAATATTATAAAATGAAATAGACAAAATCCTTTTTTTTTGAAGCTGCCTTTTAGTATTCACAAGATTTCATTTATTTCAAAATTTTGCATTGTTGTACAGCGTAAAACGTAAAAGTTCTATGTGTCAGGGATACGTTCCTAAGTGAAAACTACTATAGGCATTTTTCAGATGAGGGAAAAATATCAAACTCAGTCACGTAACTGTTACGACACCATCCTCTTACTATTGTATCTTCACAATGGTCAATTTGTGAGTAACCGCCTCGGGTGAGAATGCCCCGAGTTCGAATACCAGTGGGACAGTTACTATTTTTGTACTTTTTTAAATTTGAGAACCGTTACCAAAACCTCGTTCAAGTTTTCACTTCTGTTGGCACTCCTGGAGTGCCACTATTTTTTTCGATGTGATTCATCAATCGGTGGACGGCTTGGATTCGAATTGGCAAAGTTTGGATTTAAAGCTGAGCTTCATCCCACTAGGCCAAAGCGGTTCATATCATAAGATAGGTAGAGAAAAGAGCTTTTTTTTGTGATGATTTGACAACCAGTGTTTTAGGCACGCTTTCGACTGGCATTGACCTGGATCAATTTTCTATAGATCGTTTTCAACGATCAAGATGGCTGTTATCAGTGGTTGTTTGTAGTGGTTTCTGCAAATAAATATGTACTTGCATGGCAATTTTTTACATTGTAAAATCTAATTCTTAGTAGCAGAAACCTTGTAGAATCAAGATTGTTGTATTTTGAAATCAACTAAATTCTTTGTGCAAACAAAGAATCACGTAAGATTGATGTGATTTTTATTCTCATACATTTTTTAAGGACTATTTAATGCCACCGAATAATCTACCTTAATCAGTTGAATTTTAGGTGTAGTTTAGCTATTCATAGACGGATACTTTTTAATGTCTTTTGTGCTTTTTAAAGGGACAAGGCGATTAGGGATGTCCATTTTGTTGGGTATTATTGTTGCAAAATACTTATTGGTAGTAAATGCCACAAGTTGATCGATGAGTTACTTTGCACCTGCGAATTTATCATCTATTGTTGAGAATTTTTAAAGAAGCATTGAAATATTTTTAGGTACGCATTTTAGGTACTCGTATGTACTTTTTACTCGACTACGGTGTAGTTTAAGATTCTAAAAGACATTGCTTGATATTAGATTCAAAGCTCAAGAGGTTATTGATTAGAGTTTAAATTAAAACTGTATTTGAGCTATAATTTGTACGAGTTACGGTGTTTTTCATACCTAACAAGTTAGAGTCGAGATAAGACGACTGAGTAAATGCACTTTCATTCTTTCTTTTTAAATGTCATACCTACTTATGTTTTCCTATTTTGGCTTTCATTTTGTTTAATTTTTTTTTATTTAGTGCTATTATAATAAGCAAGCAAGCTGTTACTTAGGTTCAATATGTGAACATGTAAATGGCAAATAGTTATATAAATAGTCGTACATCTTTTTTAACGGCTGTTAGTTTTCCTAAGAAATAAAAAAAAGTACGTGAGTGTCGTGGCACACTCGGTTGGAACGAAGCAAAGAGTACTTTTGTATACTGGGAAAATAATAAATTAATTGTCAATTAGGTATCCTAGAAACGCTCTTCCGTACTAACAATGTAACAATTATGGACTGTGTCGCGGCTGCGCATTTTGCACTGTGACGATTTGACATAATATATTTGTCGTGACGGTAAAATGGGACAATTTTTTCCAGCCTCAGTCTTTTTTTCTTCGATACCGTCCGAAAAGGAACTTCGTTCCAATAAAATGAAATAAAATAAATACCTTGAGTGCATGTATTTCGGGCACTATTATACTTCAACTTTGTTTTTTTATTTTTATCACGGAAATAGATAGAATTGATTGACCTCTGACCCACCCAAACTTTATTACGTCGCGTCGTTCTCATTGAATTAAAATATCGGTTACAATTAATTATGTCACAAGTATTTTCTAAAGTCAATTTTGGTCTATGCTTATCGACATTTTAAGAGAAAGATAAATATTTCATTAAACACACTAGATCTACACCCAATGGCGACATACTAAGTTTCATATACCTAAACAAGTATTGCAATTAAAAAATCAAAAAACCGACTGAAAGAAAGACAACTTTTGAGATTTTGTAATGCGTTGGTAGGGTACCTATGAATTAAACCATTTACATGCATTCATTGCCAATTTGTTCTTCAAAACTCAGTTGAAACATATGACTTGTATATATTATTGTAGTCCCCTTTTAATTTCCTTCATTTTGATACCCCACTCGATATGATTGTGACTATTTTTTTATAGCACGCATTCTGCGCATAAGATCCGCCATATTGTTTTTTTCCCTAAACCTACCCTATGACTCTCTCGTTATTAAGACGAATCTAACGATACCCTAAATATCGAAATCCACACAATCGTTTGGAAGATACGAATTTGAATTGGAAGAAATTTAAAACATACATACATACAAGATACGCGCGAAAAACATAACCCTTCCTTTGACAGTCGGGTAAAAAAGAACAGGATATGAACTCCCACCGGATTCAAAGCTACGTCCCATTAGGCCAAACACAGCTTATTATCACAGTTTAGTGGAGTAGAGAGAGTCTAGTAAATTGCTGCATCACAAAAGAAAGAAGTAAATAACAAAAAAGATTTGATCGAGACCGCAGATACAACCCCTGATTCGTTTCCAACGCCGCATGAATAAAACATGGGTCCTCGGGGTGGCAACCCTTTCCACTTTAATATCCCACCCTGTTTTTTTTCGAAGGGGGATGACGGTCGATATTTTTTTTGAGAGAAAGCTGCGAAAGTTGTATGAACTATGGATTGTTGTCTGTGACATGTGCTCTAGCTTCTGGCAGATGGATTTTATAAAAAAACATTGGAAATGGAATAAAAAAGTACGTGAGTGTTGTGGAACACTCGGATGGAACGAAGTTTCAACTTTGTTTTTTTTTTTTGTCATTTTTGAAACTTTTGAAAAAAAAAACATTTTGCACAATTTGTGAAGTTATCAACGAAAACATGTTTTTTGCTTCTCCTGTAAAGTTGTGTTTTTGCAGTTATCCTTTTATTCCCCGGAGACATCGATATGTCGTGACCGTAAAATTTTTCTTCTAGCCCTCATCCTCGAACCGTCCGAAAAGGAACTTCGTCCCAAAAATGGCGGATAGTTCATGATACAATTGATACACTCATTGGTATTGTTAAAATTATTTTAGAGCCTAGTTGAGTGTGATGATTTTTGATTCGATGGTTATCTCGGTCGTGAAATGCATTATCGCATCGGAAAATATGCGCATATTTAGGCATGTGCCAAATAATTGTATAACAATAATATTGTACGGTCACCCATCCGTTTTGTGACGACGACGACGACGTCCACGATCGTCATGCAATCAAATAGGCATAAACTAGGAAACATCTTTGCATGGTCTACAAGGGTCTACGAAGTTGCTACGAAGTGCTACAGTTTATATCATAAAATATATCTTTACTGCCTACTAGCAATTTTCTCATAAATATCTACTACGAAAGAATTACAACATTTATTTTTTTCGTTAACTTATTAGGTATAGCTAGGAGATATAATTATTAAAATAGGCCCAAGGCACGGTAGACAATCTCTCAGATCTTTAGGGAGTTCAAGATTGAAGATGTCTTCCAGATACAACCCTGTCACATTCTGCAAAAGCATGACACATGACACACATGACAGCAATTTTTTTATAAATATAACTGGTCCTCACAATTGGCTACACCAAATATCTAATTTGTAACAGCAGTAAATACACGAGTTTTTTGAAAAGAAAAATCCATTGATTCTCGCTGGGATTTGAACTTGTTACCTTCGGATTGAAGGTCGTTCTCGTCTTCTTCTATTCCACTAGGCCAACGAGGCTCTCGTTTCAATAGACTAAAAATATATATAGGGGTGTCGTATGTATAATATATCCTCACCCTCTTTTTTCATATATCTATAAGTATATATTTTTTAATCTGGTAACTCACGTGATTTAGCGAAAGGGGTGAACACAATGAAATGTTCAAAGCACCCTTTTGCTCTGAGTGCCGTGTGAATCGCTCTCAATAATATTAGAAATTGTATTATAGGTACTTATTGTATACTCGTATTGGAATAGACGATAATGTAAATACTTATTGTATGTTAGAATAGACGATAAAGTAAAGGATTTCTTTGTAGAACAATTTATCAAGCACTTGGATCATAATTTGAGCTATCAAATAGATCGTTTTAACGATATACCTATGTTCAACTATGTTGGCGTTATCATGAAGGAGGTTCGTATCTGTGAATAACTAAGAAACTAGTTAGAAAACCAGAAAACTTTAAAAATCAAAGTTCTCTTCATTCTTCTATAAACGAACGATTCTGACAACTTTCCCTTGCTCTAACTGCACTAGATTCACATTTCGCTGACTGTACAAAACAAATAGCCATCGGAAAATAATGAATATCACGAAAAGAGGGTGAGCGTTTTGCAACGTAAACAATCGTATCAAGAATATATCGCGAGATTTATGAAGCGTTATGACTTCAGTTTTCCTTTTCATATTACCAAGGATTTCCGTGGAGCTTTTAGCAACAACTGCATATGAATAACAAATAAATAAATAGGAATTTATTGAGAACACCAAATATAACAAATAAATAAATATGTACCTACTGAGAACTTTATAAGGAACAATTTACACGGTAATGAAATGAATAGGAAACCGCTAGTGGCGTAAAAGGAGACTATTTCTATTTTAACAATAAGAATGAAAAAAAAATGCCTACGCGTACCTTTATGTCGACTTTATTATCAACGATAATATTACCATTGTCTCAGTCATCAGTAGATGAGGCTAGCTAACATTTTTAATTTTATACTCGTAGAAGCTAATATTAATTTACTAATATTATAAACTAGCTGCACTTCCGCGGTGTGACCCGCGGTCCCTCGGGATTTTCATTTTTTCGGGATAAAAAGTAGCCTATGTCTTTCCCTGGGATACAACCTTTAACTATGCCAAATTTCAGCTTAATCTGTTCAGCGGTTTGGGCGTGAAAGCGTAACAAACAGACAGACAGACAGACAGACAGACAGACAGACAGACAGACAGACAGACAGAGTTACTTTCACATTTATAATATTAGTATGGATGTGAAAGTAACTCTGTCTGTCTGTTTGATACGCTTTCACGCCCAAACCGCTGACAAGATTAAGCTGAAATTTGGCATAGTTAAAGGTTGTATCCCAGGGAAAGACATAGGCTACTTTTTATCCCGAAAAAATGAAAATCCCGAGGGACCGCGGGTCACACCGCGGGAGCGCAGCTAGTAAGTAATAATTATGAACATTTTGAATATGAACACCCTAACAGAAAACCAGAAGAAATCATGTACTTAAAATATTCAAATGCGATTGTTTAAAATCTCTGATAAACTTTTTAGCTACTCATTTTTGTAAAACTGTGACTTATCCAGTTCTAATAGTGAGCCCTCCTCATATTTTAGATTCCCTCCTCCGAGGCAGAAAGGGACGGCTAGATAGAGGGAGAAAGAATAAAATCCATACTTATAATATTTGCAGCCTCCACTCACACACACACGCGAGTCGCGATTTAGCGCTCCGTGGAGAGTTTCGGACAGCGTACAATGTACAGGGTGCTTCAAAATTAAAAGGTCTAGTTTTTTTTAGTCTTTTTTGGGGGAGACCTTTGCCCAACAGTGGGATGAGGTCGGTTGAATAAATATAAAAAAAACCGGACATGTGCGAGTCGGGCTCGCCCACCGAGGCGAGGGTTGCAGTCTGGGTATTAGAATACATATAATAAAATTAAATGATTGAATGAAAATGCTTTATTGTACTCCTTAAAACTACAAGATACATTAAAAGAGAGAACCATTACAGTGCACAATGGGTGGCCTTATCGCTGAGAAGCGATCTCTTCCAGGCAACCTTTGGATGGATAGGAAGGTAAATGCATGGAAGATTGAACGGTTGCAAAAATAAGAGAATCTAAGAGTTACCTTATCTAAATATATAAATAAAAGCGATCCATTCGCTTGATGTAAGAACATACACATACGACTATATTTTACTTTTTTAGGTATGTAAATTAACTACGTACAAAGTAAAATGATACATGTTAAGGAAATCGTAGTCTGGAACAAACACTGGTCAACAATTTAGTCAAAATAATATCTCACGTAAGAAAACGTAACAAGATCACCCTGTATAGCTCCACCCACATCTCTGCTCCTTCGGAAAAAATGTACGATGCCATAAAAAATCACCGCCAGTTCGCTCCCGCAATTTTTACCCGTTTTTTCCCCTCGGAGGGTCGCCCCGTTGCCATGGCGACGCCGCCCCGCCTAGAATGGACCCGCTAAAAGCTGCATCAATATTTTTATGGAAGTGAAAGCTTTGCTATTGCGGACGTTCTTTATTTGAACGAGATTTTTATGGAATTCCTTTTTTGAATTTGCTAATGACATTTCACTTTCACATTTAAAATAAATTTAATTATTTTGATGAATGGGTGTTCGATATTATAATATCTCAAATTACTCTCGGCCCTAGACGATCAATTTTATTACGCAATTTAACGAATTGTGCAATATTATTGACCGTTCTGGGTTACTATTGAAGATTGCGCAATGATTCAATAAAAGTTTGTGCTAGTTTAATTTGTATTGCACCATATTTTTACTGCACCGTTTTATATGAACGACTGAACACATTGCGCAATACCTATTATTGATCATTTGGATTTAAAGCGCCTTTCAATCTTATTGTACAATAAATAAAGTTCCTTTAACTATATGGTAATATAATACGTCATCGTGGAATATAATAAACTTGAAATTAGAAGGAAAAACTACGATATAAACACTTATATTTTATCGGTAAACATGAAGTACGTACAAGTTCATGAAACTCAATGGATATAAAAGTGGAATTTTGCATGAATTATGAATGGAAAATTACATAATTACGTGCGCAGTTTCCATAATTATTATTTAATTATTCTAGCACCAAGGAATAAGTTTTGTTCATTACTTTTTTAAAATAACAATAGATGTGGCAAGTTCAATAAGTCAGAATAAATTATAAAAAAGTTGTGCAAAAATAAAAGATTTGTATTCATGTTTTACTCATGTATTTAACCAATACAGTCATCCAAAAAGGTACCTTTGGATGAAAAAAAGAGATAATTTTTATACCTATTAAAAATGTTGTATGTTGTAAATTGATCAATTAATAAAATATATTCGAATGCTATAATAATTAGCATATTTTCAAAAAAATCAAACTTTACCGGCGCGCAGAAATAAATTTATTATTATTGTTTAACCTGTAGTGTCCCACTGCAGGGCAAAGGCCTCCCTTCCCTCTCTCCATTCATCTCTATTTTGGAAATAAATGATTAGAAAAAAAAGTGATGTTTATCTGGCTGACTGTTCGTATAATTTGACAAAAAGTGTCGGATCCCTGACCCCAAGTACCTACACCTACTATTTAAACACGCTTAAGTAATTGAATAACTTCCTCAAGGGTAAAAAAGTAACGCATGTCTTTTAAACTGTTTTTCTAATTATTAGAACCTTAATAATATCCTGACTTTGTTTATTTACCACATATTTAATAAATAAATAACGCTAGACATTTCACACAGCGTCATCTAGCCCCAAACTAAGCAAACCTTGTACTATGGGAACTAGGTAACTGATATACTTATACTTTTTGTAAATACATACATATTATACATAGAAACACCCAGACCCGAGATACATATTTGCAGATCATACAAACATTTATCCCGCAGCGGGGATCGAACCCGCAACCTTCTGCGTCCCAAGCGGGCTTTACCCACTGCGCCACAGAGGTCGACAACGAATTTTTTGAACTAAATAGATCAAAGTTCAATTATCTATAATATCATATTATGATATTTTGTTTCGCCGGGGGTTGTGGTTATTGTTCGCGTAGTTTGTAGTCCACGGAATAGGTCCCATAAGGTGGAGTCAGGTGAAAATAAATTATTATCAGGCTCTTAAAATCTATATAAAATACATTTGTTAAAATCTTTGTGTTATATTAAGACCCTCTCAGACGTCATCATAAAAGGCCAGTTTACTGAATAAACAGCATCGCAAATAGATAAGTATATCATTTCTAAGTAGTAGAACAAACGACCAACAACGTAACTTAATATTTGGAAATCAATTACCCATACGAAGCGAAGAGTAGTAAAACTAACCGTGACGTTGATCGACAATTTTATTATAAAAAAGTACGTGAATGAACATGTTTCAACTTTGACATTTGTCAAATAAATAATTGTAAATAAACAATAGAAACGTACTAACAATGTAACAATCTATGGACTGTTCGCGACTGTGCACTTCGCACTGTGACGATTTTACATATACAAGGGTCGTGTTGCAAAAATCTAACACTTACGTCTAGCCCACATCCGATACCATCCGAAAAGGAACTTCGTTCCAAAAATGTATATTATTTAAGACATAGAAAGAGGCTTTCGCCCGCAGCTTCGCTCGCGTTGTAACAACATTTAAAATAGCCTTTAAGCTATTCCAGGATACAATCTATATCTATTCCAAGCTACATCCAAATCAGTTCACTGGTTGGGACGTTGTTAAAATACAAACATACTTGAAATATTCACAAACTAAAGTATAGGAAAAACTAGCTGATCTATCAGATGTTATGTTCTATCAAATAATCTTGAGCTCATACAAAAATACATTCCAAAGACCACTTTCCGTTTCTCCTGAATTTCTTCGACTTTGAACGACATTATAAATAAGATTTTTTGAAAAAAAAAAAACAACAAGTACAAGCTTTTAATGGGTTACCGTGAGAGACTCTGGTGTAAGTACAAAATTTTATTTCAATTAACCTTATCTGAGGAGTTCCGTTCTCCATCATAAGGTCAGCTCGCTGTACCACATACAGCTGTACACCATATTTTAAAATTTTAGATGATACTTGATCAACAAACAGAGTTTCAACTCAATCGGCCTATTTTCTGAGGAGTTCCATTGAACAGCTCCTGATTTCATCATCACATCAGCTATCTGTCACGATAATAGTGCATTGTCACCGAAGACTCTTAAGTGTACCAAAATTCAGCTCAATCGGATAACGTGAAGTGGGTCAAATTAAGCTTGCAAGATTTGACCCGGACAAACATACATACAAACATACGAACATTGCAAGTTAATAAAAAAAACTTATTAAAATGATTTCAAAGTGTAGTCGTATCGTACACCAGTTTCTTTATTGTGGATCTCAATAATATTACTCTACTTTAGTATTATATTATCTGTGCTCTGGTAGTATTTCCTTGGACGGAAAAATAATGTGATTAGTAGAATAATGTACGACGAAACTGAATGTGTGATTAGTAGTGACATTTTCATGGAAAAAAAACAAAATATTAGTAGGAATTTCCTGTATGTCATCCATTTTACTTATTTTAGTAGTAAATTCTACGTATTATAAAAACACACACAACATAGATGACATAATAACGTAATGTGTAATTGCCTGTGTAAAAAACGTTCTAGTAAAGCACCGCCTCTTCTAGTAAAAACCTTATTTACCACCACATACGTAACATAAAAAAGTCCCCTTACTTTTTTACCGTTATAAAAGAGAGGGCTTCTCATTGGCCGTGTTCCCCCAATAAAAAAGTTAAAGCGCGTGCTCGCGCACGCGTTCCTCCATTCAAATTCAAATATGGAACGCACGCGCTACCGTATGTAACATACGGAACGCGCCTGCAACTTATTATTAAAACGATACCAATTTATATAATAACACCATACCGTGCAACGTCGACGTGTAGAGAGCTCTTCATAAATTGGTTGGTTCCGCGTAAAAATACACACACGGAAAAAATATAAAATAAACGGCAGGGAAGTATTTTAAAAATAGCATTTTTCTGTTCTCCCTTCGGAAGGGGAGTGACGGCTTGATATATAGCTAGAGTTACTTGGGATTTTAATAATACACAGCGTGTGTTGGTTCACTGAGGCCGTAAGATTTGTCAATATGGCAAGCTGTGGGCGCTATTTTAGGTCGGTCGCGTGGCCTGCCCTAACTGATATCGAGTTTCTAGATATTGTAATGTTTACACGGCAATGTGTTGAGTGCGCTCGGGTTACTTACTGTTTCCGTTTAGATAGTTAAAATAATGTAGGCACCTCCTTGTGATAAGCTAAAATCATCGCTATAATTTTATTATTAAAATTAAATTACGAAACAAACCAGCACCCTCCTATTTTAAAGTAAATTTAACTTGTAAGTAAATCGTTTTGCATAAAATATCTCTAAATTCTATAATGTTAGACACTTACGTCTTCATTGATAAATTTTGCATACGTTCATATTTTTTTACAGTTTTTAATTAAGTTTTTGGATGATGAGGTATATAAGAATGAGTTAATGTTTTTATTTCCAAGTATACAAATACTTAGATAAAAATAAAGCTCAATTTAATTATCATTACTCACACGCTCTAAAGCCGGGCTGAAACCGACAATTTATTATTATGGACCCGTATCCAATTTAAAACAACGCACGACCGAATGGAGCCATTAGGTATGAGGGGGACATTGTTTTGGATCGGGAGAACATAGAGGGGAATCCTTGTGGAGTAGAAAAAACAATTTAAAAATAAAATGTAATAATTATAAAATGGAGGGAGCGCGGCGCGTGGCGGTGCCTTATTTATTCCAACTTTGAATCTTCAGCTGCCGTTTGAATTTCGAACGCCTTGTCTCTGGTGACATGTGGTTTGTTAAGTTTAATACACCTGTCTTTGTTCATTGTGTGCAATATGGCGGTGTTCAAAAACTAGGATTTCGCAGACAGTCGTCAAATACTTGTTTGTAGATAGATAGAAAACACTTTATTGTACACCACATGGAAATTACAAAAAGACAAGCGAAGACAAGAGAATATTTAAAGCGAAGTACAATGGGCGGTCTTTTCGCTGTGATCGTTTCCTTCCAGACAACCCTGGTAGGTACTGACTTACGAATTATTCCTTCTAACACAAAAAAAAATCGATTAAGTTTCTGTAGATATAACTTTTACCTTAACGTACGCCAAAAACTACTATTTGATATATTATATTTCAATGTATTTTAAGATAATAATATGATAAAAAGACGAAATATAGGGTTTGATTAAAATCTAAATCAATAATACCCAGAAAAGTTAATTACGATAGTGATCAATGCGGGCAGACAAATCAACAAAATCAAATTATATAATTCCATCATTCTATTTCACAATTACACTTCGCTACTTAAGTAACTGTAAACAACACCCAAAGACTAAAATAGTTTTTTTAATTTTTTTTTTATTTACAAAAAAAGAAAAGGACTTTGTCGCTGTGCGACTATACCGCCCAATCAATAACATCTTAGCTTAGTCTTCTTCTTCTTGGTTTCACTTCACTTCTTGGTTTCTTCTCGGTTTGATTATGAAAAAACATGGCGGCTTGTCATTTCAAAACTCCAACGGAAATCTTTCGTCAAATGAGAAATCTTCTTGAATACTCCTCCATTCCATTTGCCAAATCTCCTGTTACGTATCCAAGGCTTCATTAGTAAAATGCCACCGAAATTACATAATAAAACCTAGTTAAACACGGGAAAAGTAAATAAAATAGCAGAGCCACTAGCTCCTTCAAAAATGGCGAAAGAAGACCTAAAATAGTTTTAATTTGCCAATTAATCACCATTTGTCAAAGCAGAGTAATTTGTTGTCAGGTAACAATCTTATCTGACATCTTGCCACCTACAAGTTCTCGGAGACTCAGTAATTAAACCATTTAAATGACCACTGGACCACCTATTATAATAGACTCAGTTTTTTTTCTTTTTAAGTTTAAATTTTAATAGCAAAAAACGTAAACAGGTTCACGACTGTATCCCCAAGGCGCGGTAGACATTCTCTCAGATCTTTTTGTTACTTATTCCATATCCTTTGAAGATGTCTAAGGGGGGTAGTCAGAGGCATGTCCAAACGCATATTTGATACATGCCCACATCTTGCAGAAGTTAGTATTCCATACGTGACAGGTTGCAAGCCCATCGCCGCCTATAAGAACACTAGATGGTTTCCTCACGATGTTTTCCTTCACCGTTTAGAGCGCGTGTTAAAGCACATATAAATTTTACGTAACGCAAAATACATTGATGCACGTCCGGGATTCGAACCCACAACCTTCGGATTGAAAGTTCAGGTACTTTTATTTTTATTTTTTATGATGAATGGGTCGGCTCTTGACCTCAGACTTACACAGGCAAGAGTGAGGTCTACGATGGAGCAAGCTTACCCAGAAGGTGCCTTTTTTAATAGTTTTCATGAATAATTGTTTACCTAGATAAGTTGAATTCGTTCATTGTTTGTTTGCTAGTTGCCATAATGTAAAATTTATATCCGTTTTGAAATGTTATAACCAATGTCAGTACTTACTATTTACTTTATTTTTACCTGACACAATTGTCAGGTAGGTACTTGATAATATTGATTATAGCAAATAATTACAGAAAGAGAATATTTTGTTATTTTCCTCTCGAAATGAGTATTGAATAAGTAAGTACTTGTACCTACCTATATTATTTTATTATGTAGATGTAATATCTAAAACCATAATAACATTAATAATTCGGTACCTAAATAAAATAATATTAAAATAAATATAATTAACTAGGCATTTGTTAACCTGTACGAGTCAGATTAACTTACCATTAAATTACATACGTACTTACGTGTATTACCTACTTATTCAAAGAACCTTGCAAAAAAAAAGCTTTAAAACATTAGTAGCCTGCGCAAAAAAGAGGCGCACTGAGCCCAAGAGTAGCCGCTCTATGGTAATTTTTTTTTTTAAATTGGCTCAACAATACAATCTTTTTTATCACTCAGCATCTGCAACTGGACACTAAGCGATAACGTTAAACCACAATGACTACGTACATACATAAATCTCCTTCCAGAAAATTTACAATTATTTTAGGATATTTTTTGTTTCGATTATTGATCGTCCACCCTCGCATCAGGAGCCATTGTATGTAAAAAGAGTGTAATTTTTTCTGGTCATTTTAGGGTCTTTGTAAAAAGATGTCCTCTGTCCCCCTGGTTAGGGCAGCTGGAGCACGTTTTTGTTCGGACTTTGGAAAGTATGGATTACACATACACATTCGATGGGTGATACGAGTACGTGGAGATCTTTATAGAATCGCACGTGGTCAAGCACCTCACGTTTTTATGTAAGATTATCGTGATGATAATACATTGAGTCGAGTGTCCATCCAAGAAAATTATACTGCGAGATAAAATCAAGAATATTTTAAAATTTCATTTTAAAGTGTTGACAACAAATAAATTTCATGTTTTCAAATTCGGAATATGCGAAGCAATAGCTGTTTTGTAATTTTTTTAAGTTAGTAATTTAAAAATATTGTATACTTAGTTTATTATATATCTACTTATCTATTATCGTGCCATTTTATAAGTATTGCTTACCTACGTCCTTTGTAGGGTTCCCCAAGGGGTAAAACGGGAATTATTATATTACTGAGACTTCGCAGTCTGTTCGTCCGTCCGTCTGTGACCAGGCTGTATCTCATGAACCGTGATAGTTAGACAGATGAAATTCTCACAGATGATGTATTTCTATTGCCGCTATAATAACAAATACTAAAAAACAGAATAACATAAATGTTTAAGAAGGCTCCCTTACAACAAACGTGATTTATTATACAAAGATATTGGTACGAAACCCTTTGTGCGCGACTCGCACTTGGCCGGTTTTGTTACTTATGAGCAAGCAACTAGTATCCTAACTTCATTGTAATACAGCTACGTGTGAAATTACCCGACTAAAATTCCTGGCAGTTTGAAACATGAAAGTGTAAATTTGACCTTTCGTCCCCTGACGAGGGTGTACTCCGCACGATGACAGTCCACGTCAGTTCCGAACCTTCGAACCTTCAAGTCACGCCATATGACGGACTGTGGCGGCCCTTTTTTGACAAAAAGTTCATTGAATTTACCACGAACAAAATACGAGTAGTATGTGTAACTTATTATTATTGAAACTGCAATAGCAGTTCTAGTTTTTTTTTAAATACCTATACTACCTATGAGCCGTGTTGGTCGAATGGGGTTTTGCCTCGACTGTCAATCCGAAGGTCGTGGGTTCGAATCTCGGCCGTGCATCAATGGATTTTTCGTTTCGGAAAATTTATATGCAGCTCATAACGGTGAAGGAAAACATCGTAAGGAAACCCGCAGCTTAGTCAGCTCCACACGTATTGACGTCGTCTTTCCTGTGGGCGGCTGATTAAGCTGAGAGGATGGTTTAGATGCCTATTTCATATCAAACAATATCCCAGGCACTACAGCGTCCCGTTAAGTGTAGGCCTGGATTGCCTCCTGACGCTGTATAAATCATCTAATATAGATGTAAAGGCCTAAGTATACTACCTAATTCAGAACATGAAAACAGTCCAAGTCAACCTATTTAGAATTACCCTAACATTACGGAATTTCACCCTGTGAAGTTTATAACCGTGTCGATTTTTTTTAAGTACTAGCTACTGCACGCGGCTTCGCCCACGTGGTACCAACATTTTGAATAGCTTATATGCTATTCCAGGTCACTATCTACGCCTATTCCAAGTTTCATCCAAATCGGTTCACCGGTTTAGGCGTGATTGAAACACAAACATCCAAATAAACTCACAAACTTTCAGCTTTATTATATTAGTGGGAAGAGGGATATTATATTAGTGGGACTTTTTATGAAAATTTTAGAGTCTAAAGCTTTCATTAAAACCTAATTTTGGTTGATTAAATAATCTAAAGTTCAGACCATTTATCAACCTAATAGGATGTATTCAAGTTGGTAGTATAGGGTTCACCGATTTTGATTAGTTGATAAAAATACAATCATCACGTCTAAAAATTATTCGGAATTACCCACGAGTACCTTACCTACCTATGAGCACCTTTAATGAGTGAATACATTTTCATCATGCATAGAAAACAATAACAGGAAAAGGTTTTACCATTATGTAATTACTTTATTAAAATTTAAATATTAATATCAATATTCCCATTTAAATATTATTTGCAAAATTATTTTTTTTATTTGGAAACAATAACAACACGGTAATATTTCACATCAAAGTGGTACGGTCAGCGACAGAAGTTCATGAATATTTGATGTATTTGAATCTTCAATATCTTCGAAGTTCGTAGGGTTTTTGCCTTGCACTACTATTTATGAAAAAAAATTGGCAATTTTCCCACAAATAATGATGAAAATGAAGCTTTAAAGTCTGCAATTGTTCATGAACTTCTGTCGCTGACTGTACATGCAAAGTGTTAAAAGCAATTATGAAAATAAAATAACTGACATCTTACAACATACTATTCTAAAAATAAGAATTAAATAGAACCGTTTTAATCACTACATAATTGAACAAGTGTATTTCTTACTTCGTTTTTTTATTTATTAATTTTAATGATTATAAACTATACAATAAAAAAAGTTTAAATTCTGAAATAAGTAAACATTTAATCAGCTGCTTCTATACAATGAGCTATTCTGAATGATAGTTAACTTAATAAGCGACAATCTTATGGGCTCGAAACATCAATTCCAACTTTAAACTATATCCGTCACATGCAATGAAGATGAACGACCCAGCTAAGCTAATGAATGAGACGAGAATTGCCAAAGAACACCGTTGCACAGAACATTCATTAGGAATAACTGCTTATTGAAACACACCCGCAGTGAAGCTCCTCTTAAACATGTTAGTATAAAGTTTTCGCAAGTTTAATCAGTCATTGATTGACATTACTACCTATGCTCACAAGTGATTTGGTCACTTTCATGTTAATCTCTAAGTATCTCTATATATAAAAATGAATCCCTATATCCCTTGGTCACGCCATCATATAAAAAATATCTTTTATAAAAAATGATGCATGGGTATGGGTTCTTGGCATACCTATGCCCACATTTTGTAAGTATTCCATATGTGACAAGCTGCAAGCCCATCTCCGCCTCTCTGAGTATCTGCTGACTGAGACCTTTATTGTTTTTCGCTTAGAGCATTATTTAGTAAATATGCATTTTACTAGTAAAAAACCTTGGACCGCATATCAATTAAAAATTAACCAAATACTAGTGAGTAAGAATAGCAGCAATGGGGTAATGATAATGATAGGAATAACGAAGTATCTGTGTCAGTGTTTCGCGGATAATGATAGTGATGATGAATAGGAACAATGGTGTAAGTACGTATCTGTTTCAGTGTCTCATCTTTGATCCTCATTTGGTTTCGGCATGAGGCACTTGTTCAGCCTGTAGCCAACTTTTTATAGTGACCTTTTTATTACTAAATAAAAAACAATAACAGCGTAACACGAGCCTTCATGCGGATGTTAGTTCTGCATTCTCTGTTTGTCATCCATCATGGAAGCTTTAACTAGAAGCGCATTTCATGGCTTTTGAGAACGTTTTTTGTTGACATAGCTGTAGACTTTTGCCTGGTTAAAAACTTTTTGAATTTAGATTGTAGAAGCTCTTAAATAAAAAAAAAACAAAAGAGAATATTTTAGCCGTACAAAGTGTTGGTTAAATTCTTCCCTAACCAATTTATTACAAAGTTCAGAGCCCTAAACCGAAGCTTAATGTCAACTATTTTAAGAATTTACCTTCCATTGAAAAGGGGTAGCGATAGATTCTAATTCCGTAGTGTAAGATTTCTTCTTGAATGATTTTTACAAAAATTCCAATGAGTACAGTACGCACAACCGATCTTTAGCTCTCTGAAGTTAGGTGCACTAAACAATTGCGCAGGTTTGCGCGAATAGGCGAGATAAGACGATGCAACAAGCTAAGCGAGTGAGCGAGGTAGTTATACTAACACTGTCTTCGTCTTTTAGGCGTCATAAAAAATGGGTTCTGCGCAGCTACTTCAGAGAGCTAAAGATTGGTTGTGTTCCACTAGGGTTGACCATTTTCATAAAATAGTGGTTACTATACTAAAGGGAGTAAGGGGAGAACGGAACAAGCATCTTATCCGACCCAATTGTCATCCTCACCTGCTCGCGTTGGTGGTTCTTCGGAATAGCTGGAGGCAACGACTCCAGTGTCGTTGCGGTGCTCCCTGCTAAATAACAGACGAGGCAATGACGACCGAGCATAGGCGGTAAAACCTAACTCCCAGTTGGGCAAGCATCTGGCTTTAGTGGCCTGGAGAACTAAATACTCTCCGAAAGATCTGGTGCAGAAGGCAACGGGAAACCACTGCATTACAATTCCCAAGAAGTATGGAAAATGACCAGTCCAAACTAGACACGACCTTCAGCAATGAAGATAACAACTAAGAAGAAGATACTAAAGGCTCATTCAACCTAAAAAAGGCAAAAACACATGCAAACCGTCATTCTGTATTTTTGCGTCATTTTTTCTGGATTCCTTCAGGGTTGCCGCAAGTTCGCTCTACCAGGAAATGACGCAAAGGAATGAGGATATGTACTCGTTAATTTGCGCCATAAATCATCGAGAATGTTCGGTTTTGGTGGGAGAGGGCGGTGATAGAGCTTTTTGTCGCTTTTCTCGGCTGGATCAGGTTTCTAGTTTTTTGGTTTGGTGACTATGGTAGTCACTAAATTTCAAGATTTCAAAAAAATTACTGAAGTATTTTGTGTTAGAGAGTTTTGTACACTTCAAATGTTTTTAACACAAAATAATGGGATATTTAATTTACCATGATTTACTGTTATTTCTTACCGTTACTTGTGTTAAAAGTATTGATAACCTTGATAGTTTAAAAAGTAACTTCAAATGTTTTCACGTTAAATAAGAAATCACAATAAAATAATAATGAAAAGGACTAAACTATCAACATGGCTTATTGCTAATACCAAAGACAATACGAGTATATTACACTAGCTAAGCTACTACTAGCTAATACTAAGTTAATGAATTAAGATTTCTCGTGTTGCCTGAAACTCAGGTTCAAACATGGCTTCTTGTTTAACCTTTAGTGTTGTCATCATGCATTTGGGAGTAAAAAGTTCTACTTAATTATCACAGTTTGGGGGCAAAAGCTCATATGAACCAACTTCTTCTTTTCGTCGCTTCCCTATTTCTATCGAACCAGTGTGATGAAAAGATTACAAGTGAACCTCCTTTCGTGCATTTGCCGCATGTTTTAGAACTTTTAGGTTCTACGATATGCGGAATTTTCTACACTGATTAAACTAACAGCTTTCCAACAATTAAAACACACCCAATCGTCGAAAATTAATCTACCAATTCTACAACAGATATTAACTTTTTCCCATGGACAAAGTATGTTTTCGGAGGCGGATGATATTACGATTGCATTGGGAATATGCCAAGACATATTGACCCCGGGGGAGAGCCAATCCGGAACTTTGCAATACCCAACTATTAAAATATGACGTGATTTATCGAGATTGGGTAAAAAATTAAGGAAATAGATAAGGACTTCTCGCAATTTTGTAGCCAAGGAAAAAGAGTCTTTGGAGACATGCTGTAAGTCGTTAAGATCTAAAATAATTACGTTTTTTAAAAACTGAAAAAAAACAACTTCAATGTTCGACTGAGAAAGAGGTTTTTTGAGTTATAAGTACGGGAAAACTACCAATCCCTCAGGAATAAAATGGGATCATCTCAAGAGTAGGTATTAGTAGGTACCCTTTTAAACAAATAAATAATTTTGGTAATCGGTACATAATTGAGGTATCGTTGAACATACATAAAAAAAACATACATACAGCCAAACATCCTCCTCCTTTTTTTGAAGTCTGTTAAAAATCACCTTTATTATGATTTCTGGATAGTATGTATGTGTGAGTGAACGGATCGCAATTCAACGTCTTACTTGTAGTCTTTTTGATGTATAAACGAGAACCTAGTGCTTAGACAAACTAATTTAGGTTTATAAACACTACTAATCAAAACTGTACTGTCAATTAATCTCGTTCTATTAATATCGTAAAGGCTACCTTTACATAAAAACTCCCAATATTCGAATTATTCCGTCTTTTCATAGGTCACCTCTGATGCCAATGATTTGATTATCACCCTTAGGAGTATACAGTTTTAGGACAGACAAATTAAGTGTTCCTTGTTGCACTCCGAAGGTCGAAATTCTCATTAGCCCTTTAAACTCCAGTTATTTCGGAGCCATAATTCACACTCATTAAGTCCACCTTAGATGTCAAATGGATACACATAATTAGTACATTTCAAGTCCTTAGGAAATGCCTCGAATACTTAAGGTGCAAGGTTCCTCCCGTGGGACCCCAATCGTTAGCCGAAACTACGGAACCACCTGAACCAGCACGTGGACACTTGAAACTTTTTCTACAGGATTTCACACTTACTGAACTCTAAGTTCAAAGATGTTCACACTCTTGTAACTTGCAGTCCTGCTTGTCATCCAAGTTTCAATCTTTCTTAGTAGCTTTAGAGTTTAAAATGGCGTGCGTGAACTAATCAACAATGTGATGTTTTCTGAAGATAAAACTTAAATAAAAGCGAATCTTATTTTAAGTAGAAATATCGGTTTTCGACTGCAAAACCTGTGTTAGTGCCCAGTAGTGTTCTCAGTAGGACACAAGCTTTGTCGTACCTACAGCATTTAGGTTCTGACGGAATATTTCAAATGAACTTTCTTACGAAAATTTACAAAATCATGGTCTTAAGTTTATCTCCTTTGCAGTTAAATTGATTTGTTGAAAGAGGATTTATCGCGTAAATACCTTATTTTTGCTTCTTGACGTTTCGCTTATGTTGCAATAAGCGTGGTCGCGGGCCAATTATCAATATTTTATTCAGAAAATATTTTAGGTAGCTTTTGTCTTTCGGCAATAACAGAAAAGAAAATTCCTTGCATCCTTGAGACTGAGATAAAAAATCTGAACTACAAGCTCAAATACAAGGTGAATAACTCTACCATCCATATTTCTCCAACACCTTGCGGATGTCGTACGTAATACATCATTGTAATTTCTATTCAAATGGCTAAACTAAAAACCATTTACATCAATCCTTCCAATCTTTCCTTTAATTTTTTGCTGCATCCCTTTGTGGAAACACTTGCGCAGGCGATTATTTGACAAAAATCTTTCTACTCATATTTACCTGTACAAAAGGTGCTCTACTTTGAGTAGGGTATACTCAAAGGGTAGCAAATATTTTATCTGTGCTTCAAAAACTCAAAATTGTTTTATTATTGTGTTTTAAAAAGTACTCTATAATCATTAATTACTAGTTTTGTATGAAATTTCAAAAATAGGGGTCATAATGCCTTTGCATAGGTAGTACATTATTTCATGTTAATGTCATTATTATATTAATAATAGTTACATGTCAAGATAAATAATAATAAGTTAAAAATAAATAATTAATGTCCCTAACCATTTAAGTATTCATTTACTCTATCATTCAGCTCTATGTAGTACCTATTTGCTTTTGTTCTTCGAACAACACAGCATCCTTTAGTTACCCCAATTATTTTTGCAAGCTCCCACTTTTGTCTAGTAGACATTTCGCCATATTTGCATTCCCACAAAACCTTTAGATTCAACAGGTAACAGTTTTTTTATTATTCGCAATGAAAAAATCTGCCCGACTCGACTCCCCGGTGAAAGTCTTGTACAAAAATCCGTTCGTGAACAAACACATAATGCAGTTTTTTATATAGATATTGGGAAAAAGCTCGGACCTTTCTTCGAAATGTACAAAAGGGTTTTATATTTCACAAACAGATGTGTATTTTTCGATTTATATTCGCATGAAGGCTTGTCAATGTGTTGTATGATGTATGACATCTGTCGTTATTATTTTAGTTATAATATTACATATTCGCAACATTTTTGTGTGTTCTTCTAACAATTCAATGCTAGAAAATCTGTAGTTTGATGAATTTGAAAGCTCTTAAATAATTTTTATATCTATTTATTACAATGACAGCTGAGACCATTCTAGTGTTTGTACTACCAAATCTAGTGTTCCTACTAACGCATTACGTACGTATCACGCATAGAATGCACAGATTTGGTAAAATGTATCCAGGGACTTTTAACTTTTACATCTGCGTCTGATAGATCTGCCTACCCCAGAAGCGCTTGTGGTCGCGCTTGCTTAGTCGTTCTTGATAGATCATCGAAGTTAAGCAACGTTCGAAACGGTCTGTAAGTGGATTGCAGTGTCATTTTCATCTGAGCGCTTCCGTGCTTCGGAGGGCTCAATAAATTGTGGGTCCCGGCTATTTATGTCGTTAAGCCATGACGGAGGCCTTAAGGCGGCTTTAAAATTCCGTCACCAGAGTTGGCCACTGACTCATACGAACTTACTTTGCCTACCCCACCTTCTGAATCTACGTGAAAGATTTAGTAGGATATCTTCGGAATGCACATGTCACTTAATTTCGATGATGCGTTACTTCTAAATGGTAGGTACTTAACTTCTTAGATCTACCAATAAGAATAACAAAACAGTGCAAACATTATTATTTGTGCAAAAAATATTATATAATGCCACAATTCATTTTTGACAAGAAAATGATTGCGTGTCTGTTAGATTTGATGGACAGTCACCTTTAGGACCCTTTGTACTTTGGCACGCGCGACCTTTCCGGTAGGTACATTTAATATTTGATAGAATAATCACTTCGATCGACTGTCATACACGTCAACATGACAGAAAACGTGTTTAGTATTTTGACAGAAGCAATTTTCAGCTGGGTTTAATTCTACAACTGTAGGTTTGTTTTTAACCGACTTCATGTGTTATTATTTTATGTTTTAACCTAGTGTCGAAGAATCGAAATTAAAAAACTACAGTAAAACTTGTTTTTCTTTATTTAAAAAGTTTAAAAATAAAACTTATTTTGTAAGAAGTCAATGAGTTGAACTACACTTTGACCTCAAATTAAATGCACAAAGTGGCAATTTGTTAAATAAAGGCCATATAAAAAAACATACTTGAGCTGTCGCAAAAAAAGCATAATTAAAGCTTTTTCAACAAGAACCTTGATTTGCTCTAAACGTAATAAATTCACAAATTCAAAAATAATATTAATTTTACGTAAAATTCAAAAAGTTTTGCAAAGTTACTGAATTACGTTTCAAGCAAATATCCCATGAACACCATTTGCCACAAACCTAGAACTATTCTAAACTACACAATGAGTATTATTTTCTCCTAACCTAACTAGTAAATGCAATTTTGATACTAATTCATAAACACTTAGGTAGCCTACTTATGAAAATCAGGTATTAAAAAGCTATAACAACCATAGCTTAATTGTGAAAAACACGTTTGTGCATAGGTACTTACACTTTGAGCTTTTAAAACATGTTTTAAGGCATTGCCTGAATTACTCCGAAGAAATAAATTACTTAAGTAATTACTTAGTTAAATTGAGCCTCTAAGTATCTATGATACTTAATTTTTCACACAAAAATCTGCAAAATTGTTTTAAATCAGCTGTGTTTTCTTTGACGAAAAAACGTAACGTACGAGCTAAAACAACTCATCTGAATTTGAATAGTCAGACCATGAACATGAATTTCACCAGTTTACCCTATTGACTTGAAGAAATACGGATCATAAGTATTTAGATATAAAGGTCAAAATCGAATGCTCCGCCGCCGCTAAGGTAGTCATAGAGGTAGACCTCCATCTCCTCCAGGGCTTCCATGCTGGGGTCACGTGGGGGAGCGTCGCGGGTCGCACGTCCTGCCCTTGAGAAAGACCTGGGAAGAGGGTTTAATTGTGGGTCAGTTTCAATACTTGCGGACATTATACTTAGTGTATGATAAAACCTATCAACAGCTTATCCAATAGATTCTGATAATGCTATCTGAACTGAACTCTCTGATTTAGATTTCTAATTTAAGGCAGATATTTAACTGCTTGGTGTGATTGGGCCGAACTATCTCGTATGAAATGCGAAATCTCACATTAGAACCGACTTCTTCGACTGTATATTAGTTTAGGTAAGTACTATAAAGAAAGACCTATCTTTGTTAAAAAGGATGTAATTTTTACCCAAATTCAGGTTCTGTGTCGACGACGTACTCCTTGCTAAAGTGTTCACTGATGTCTTTCATGATGCACGCCTCAAGCTTCTTGTGCTGGAAAGGAAATTTCAATTTTACAGTACCAATTTGTACAAAAAGCTGGTTATTTGTTAACATCAGAACCCTGTGGCCTGGAGACCTGGATGCTATCCTAATGTTTAGTGACTCGTAGGTGACGCAGCCTGGTGTGCTTCTTTTTATTTGTGATGGTCTAGTCATCTAGCCCCAAAGTAAGCAGAGCTTTGGTTTTTGTGACGACATGTAATTCGTCCAGACATCGCTGATGTCTGACGTGATGTGACATGATGTGTTTAACATACCTGTGTAGGTAACCATGGTATCTGAATAAATAGATTACTGTATTTAAAACAAATACTGAGTATGTATAGATAGAAACAACTAAGTGTTTTTTTTCAGCAATTTGTATTAATGACAACACCGTGTGCGTCACGAGACATGCAAAGATATTAATAAAACAATGGACTGCTTTACCTTCCTATTATGTAAATTTGCTTAGCCTTGAAGACTTAAAAAATACTCTAGCTACACAACATTGTGTAAGTCAAGGCTGTTACAATGTGTATTACATGAATAGAGAAAAATGTCAAGGCCCCTACGGGATCTACGGGCAAAAAATCAGGATGGAAACTACTACGGGAAGTAAAAATAAATGATAAAATGGAGGGTTGGTCTAAGGATCGGTTACGAACCTTGTAGCATCGGAAGAAGAAGATGGCTTTGATCTGCTCCTGAGGTCGTGGCACGATGTTTCTCTTGTCTTCAGGCACGCATTGCTGCAAACAATACAATAACAGTGAACAAGAAAAATAATGAGAGGAAAGTATTCCAAAAAACGAAAAAAAAACAACGCTTTCTAAGCAAGCATCTATTTTTTTTTAGGTACAATTTTCGTTTTCCATGGAAATTGAGTCCTACGTCGAGACATGATTCATGTTTGGTCTGCTCTAAGATGATGCTTCAGAATCCTATCCAATCTTCACTTACGGAGAATTTCTGGCAGAAGTTGAGTCCCTCCTGGATATCAGCTTTCAGCTCGCTGGCCACGGGCAGGTTGTTGATTCGCTGCGTGATCAGATCGTAGTTCGGCTCCAGGCTGTGGTCGATGTACCCGAGTGCTTGCATCACGCAGGTCACGTTATCGGTGCTGGGACGGTTCAGGCCGAGGCGCGTGCGCAAGTTGAGTTGACGCTGAGGGAGAATTTAATTACCTAAAGACTTGACAGTTTATTATTGGAGTTGTCAGGGAGGGCTGCTAGTAGCTGTAGTGGATTCGTCAGGCGATTCAAAATGTTTGGTTTAGGTATCCAAAATGTGGAGTTTTGTTCTAAAGTCATATGATATGACTTATGATGAGCTTTGATGATTGTTGAACCTTTGAAATATTTTCTACAATTAATTAGGGTGTTGTTTGTAATTTAGATTTTTATAGACCATCTGATTTAATCGATGGAAGTAGGTTGGTGGGTGATCCTGATTCCTATTACTTTAAAGTTCTTAAAATGGTAGGTAAAAAAGGTAAAACTTACCGAAACCCGGTTGTTCCCATAATATGGTTGGGGGTAGTATCCCTGCGCCTGTTGGTACTGCTGGGGATAGTAAGGGTTGTACGGCAGACCAGGGGGGTAGTACATCCCTCCATAAGGGAAGGGCTGGACGGGCGAGTTGTAGGGTCTTAGCTGCGGCATCCCTGGCATCATGAACGGGGTCATCGCAGGTGATTGGAATTGTCCCTTTGAATTTAAAATGAAATAACTAAGAATCATTCTAATTACATAATTATTATTTATATAATAATCTTTACATCATAAACAAATTAATCATCGTTCTGAACGAACTGTATATAAATTTCAACACTTTTACTATCGCCTCTTTAGCTCAGTGGTAGAGCACTGGTCTCGTAAACCAGGGGTCGTGAGTTCAATCCTCACAGGAGGCATCGTGAAGTTTATTTTGTTTTTTTATTCTTACCCCATGGGGCCTGAAAGCCAAAACCCCTGCTCCACCAACTGGAACTTTTTCTTGTTGCTGAGGTCCATCTTGGTTCGGCAAATCATTTTCCTGATTATTGTTTATAGCGCCATCTGACGGCCGTGTGATGGTTTGCGAATTCGGGTCCATCGAGAACCCGGGTGGTAATTTGCTCAGTAAGATTGGTGGCATGTGTTGGTTCATGTGGTCTCGCATAGGTGGCGCTATTGAGCATTTTGCGTAGGCTTCCTTGAGTTCTGCGGCGATTTGTTTCAATAGTGCAGTGCCGAAACAACTTTCGTAGATCTAATTGGAAAAAGTAAATTAAATGGTAAACAAAAAAGGAGAAGATTTGTTGAATACCTTCGTAAATCGTAATTTTACCTTTCTTCTTTTAGAAAAAAAATATTTACATATTTAAAATATTTATAATTATATAAAATATTTACTTTTTAGAATGGAAGTAATTTACAAGAGTATTTTGATCTTTAACCTCAGAGCAAAGGTCATTTCCGATTACACTTGGTTGAATCTTTAATTTCAACTCCTACGAAAACAGCAGGCGTGGCCGAGCGGTTAAGGCGTCTGACTAGAAATCAGATTCCCTCTGGGAGCGTAGGTTCGAATCCTACCGCCTGCGAAAGCTTTTTGGTTGTTTTTTGGGCTATACATATAAATATTTTTTACCTTTAGCATAGCATAGTCCTTTATGAACTTGTTGTCTCCACTGTCTAGGGCGTGTGCAGCCGTGCACAGGATAAAAGCTAGTAGCACTGATTTCCGCATATTGATTTCTGGGGACAAAATGAAACCATGTTTATTTTCTTAAAATTACCTACTTACAACCTTAGCATAGTAATTTCTTTTTTAGCCGTCCTCAAAATAAATTAATGAGAGATGAATCATAATAGTTATTGGGTAGCTTTTATTTCATCCAACTAAACATAAATATAATTATGTAGGTACCTACTTAGCAAAAACACGCACTTGGCAGGTTCTTCCATGGTAAGTACCTACTTTGTGGTTTATTATCTTCGGCCGACATCTTATAAGATAAGATCATTCCTATAAATAAGCAAAAAAACTTGCATAGTAATCGGTTCTGTATTTATGCCTCCATCATAATTTCTTATTGGAATAAAAAACTCCATGATTGGAACAAAAACTTTACGAGACTACCTATGGTAATAATGAGGTTGGTGGTCGGTCGTACTATGCTTATTTTTTGTTAGACTTTTGTTCAGAATCAATTCAAGATATACTTACGAGTAAAAGTACCATACACACATATGTACGATGACCTATAACATTTCTTCAATGTTTTTTTAATAAAGACAACATACTACTATAGATACTATGAAATAAACTAAGTTTATCCTAATCCATCTCAAAACTACAGCGTCTACCTATTATGGATGCCTCATTTATAAATCACCTCGTAGGTATAAGTACTTATATTGAAGTTAGTATGAGTCACTAGCCTAAACTTTTTGTAATGTTTAAAGGTTAGAGTTTTCCTGAAGAAAATAGATTCGTCAGAAAAATTTACTCTTGAGATTTCAAACTTTATTATGTACCTACCAACTTCCTCTGAATCATCGTCCGTTTACTTGTAATGCATAAAAAAGTAATGGCACTTACATCCTGTGGAGGAATAACGGAAATGTCATGCTTGGTTCAGCAGTGCACACATAAAAATAATAGCCTTAATTAGGTACCTTTTCTATTTTTACATAGAATAATTTGACCATAATATTAGTGCCAGTTAGATATACTTATAATAATTATAAAAACTACATACAGCAATTTTACAAAACACACGAATTTGCTCACTCGTGTGAATGTGAATGCTTTGTATTCATTGGTAATGACAAATACCAATATAGTTTTCTAGTGTTAGGAATCAATGATAAGACAACGAAGGAGTGAAAAAACCTTTTTGGGAAGGAAGATGGAAATTAAGGAAAAAATTACCGTCTGATCACTATAAAAGGTTACTTATTTCTATGATTTTCACGTTCTGTGAACCTATTTCCAAAAATATTCTAAACTACCTAAACGTGAAAATAACAACTCTTTGCTCTACAATCTGCGCCCATAACCATTATAATAATGGCCATCTCGTAATCAAGCAGCAATGTAAATAATATAAGAGGTAGGTAGGTACGTGAGAATGTAGCGGTACTGTTACTTGACTCGGACGGTTCAGATAAAATGCTTTTATAACGAGACTTTATGACTACGAATTCTTGATAAGTAGATATTCGTAAGCCTCCGATGGGGTCTTTAGATACAGAAACACCCGTCAGCCTTCTTCTTGCTATGAGATACAATTATTTTATTAGGTATTGTTATAGTTAGCCCGTTGTGTCCCATTGCTAGGCAAAGCTAGTCTCCTCCTGACTTCTCCACTCGTTTTCTTATAATATAGTCTCAGTGGCATACGAGTGTGTAGAATCTTGATAATTGGCCACCTCGGAGTAAGCGTAGTATAGGCAGAACACCAGCCAGATGGGTCGATAACATTGAGAGAATAGGGGGCTTAATAAAGAAGGCCTGTGCCCAGCAGTGGGCGAGCACGAGCTGAGCATGATGATGATAAATCAAAGACCAAGGTAGATAACAACGACATTATGGGGGTGGTAGGAGAGCAGCAGTGGATCCTGGCACAAAACCGCTAGATAAAAGAGGCCAGGTGCCTATAGGTACCTAACAGTGGGTGTAACTGAGCTGTATAATAAAAAAATAAATTATATCTAAATAGTTAAAGACTATTTATATCTAAGTTCTAAGTATATAAGTCTATCTAAGTTCGAACATCATCTTCGGAATGTACAATTTATGCTTACTTTACTAATAACAAAGGTTTAAAAAAAAACGTTAATTTCTCTGCACAGTAGGCGCTCGCTATATAATTTTAATAACGGGTTTAGTTATTACAATAACGCTACAGTTTAACACAACAGTTAATTATAAGTATGCTTGAAAAAACTTAATTATGGTTCGTGGATTACCGGTTCGTGTAATTTAAATGTTAGCCAAAGTATTCAAATCGTTTGCGGTAGGTACCTACTTATATCAGGTTAATAATACTGATTTCTCAGTACCTATCGTACATACATAAAATAAAAATAAGTGAAAGGTGATCGCAGGCGCACCTGGATGAGGTAAGCACGAGATCGTGACCGAAAGTGGCATAAAGAGAGCATATGCCTCACAGTGGGCGAAGTCAGGTTGTGGATGAAAGGTATAAAAATTACACTATACCAATTGAAAAAAGACAAGCCCAATGTTTTGGGCGATCTGAAACTGGCACCTGTGTTTAACATTCAACCTATAGCTAAAGAAAATAAGAGGTAGGGTGTGGTTGTTAATGCTTCAAAATAAATCGATGCCACATCCTAGATAATAATATATGATAAGTCGTTCCATGTACCTACTTGATGATAATAATAGTAAGCTATGAAAATATAGTTATCTACCGACTGGAAGGTATACTTATTAGATAAGTTATAGGTAAGTATAACATCAAACTTTACTCTGGTTTTACTACACATTTTATAGAAGGGTTCTATAATAAAAAAAATGTAGTTACTATACTAATTACATACCTACTTACTTTATTACCTATTATGAACTCATATAACATTTTTATGTTTACCTTTTTAACAAAAAAATAATTATATCGGCTCGGCTCCTGTGGGAATATCCACAGAGCCATCGTTCTAAACTGCCCCGGTTGCAAATGCATAAAAATCATGCCTGGGAACCGATCGAACTATGATAATTAAAAGACTGGTTTTTGTTTTTCTACCAAAAAATAAGGCCTTTAAATCTATATTAGATGATTTAGGCGCCAGGAGGCAATCCATGCGTAGGCATACTACACTTAATAGAGGTTGAAACAAGGCTGTAGTGACCACCCCCCCGAGGATTCCGGTCTTGTCGCGATGGGGGGGCTCAGTAGCCGTGGTGGGTCACACGGTGAAGCCAACAGGAATCCAAGGCGGGGACGCTCGGTGTGGGCCCGTGGTGGGGCCCGCTTTGATGCGTCCGAGGCAGCCGGGGATGGAGTTTTCGATCCCCTGCAGCCAGGAGGGAGGGGTCGCGGGAGGAGAGGCGTGTCGGTGTGGCGTTGCCGCTCGCCCTATCTCCCGCGACCAAACGGGGGCGCACCGTCGGATGCGTTGGTGTTGGGGCCGCAGGGGAAGAGGAGTGTCGGTGTGTCGTTGCCGCTCTCCCTGTCCTCTGCGGCCGTTAGGCGGGGTCGCGTGAGAGGAGGCCTGCCGGTGTTTGCCGCTCGCCCTATCTCTCGCGACCAACGGGGGCGCACCGTTAGTTGCGTCAGCGGTGGGGCCGCAGGGGAAGAGGAGTGTCGGTGTGTCGTTGCCGCTCTCCCTGTCCTCTGCGGCCGTTTAGTGGTTTTGCGGCGGAGCCAAAGATCTGATCCGCCGCAGGGGCCATGGCGGCGGCATCGGGGGACGCCGTCGCCCATGAAAGGTCCCGTGACGGCGCGCGTGGGTGTTCCGCGCGCTTGTCCTAGGAGACCTGGTGGGAGGCAGTTGCCTCACCAGTAGGAGGGACTCGTTTTGAGTCAAACGCCGTCGGGGCCGTGTGAAGAGTGCGAAAGCGTGCCCATAGCCCCGGCACTATGGCGTTAAGCGGGAACCCAGTCGGTTTTTTAGTGGGTGCAAGCCCCACATATCCTCATCCGCTCCCCCCCGGGGGCGGTGAGGAATGCGTTGGCATTTCTCCGACGGTAAAAAAAAAAAAAAAAAAAGGCTGTAGTGACCAAAAAATATAAAAAGACAAATAAATGTTTTTTTATAACTGAACCACACTACGCCTGAATTCAGTGAGAAATTACTTAGTTGAGAAATGATTATTTTCTCATTGAACCCTTTTTTTTTTAATATTATTCTTACAGCAAGAGCTGGACTCTCCAAAAGAAAAGGAGTCATTCCGATTCCAATATTTATTACTTACTAGCTGGTACTCGCGCAAAATAACATACTTGAAAACCTCTAAATAGAACTGAAAACTGCAAGAATCTTCTGAAACTTTTAAAAATACAATACCTACCTACAATAGCGCCATCTCAGCATCAGCCATAGGTTACTTATTACCTAGATAGAAGCACTAATAAAGACTGTTTCAATAAGTATAATCACAGGTATAATTTAGGCATGAAAGCTGCATATAAACAAAGACTTTTCGAAGAATAGAGAAACTCATTTGAATGTTCACAGTGTGTTTGGGTCATGGAGAGTGTAGGATCTTCTCTATTCATTCATACAATGTCCATGCTTTGAATAGGAAATCACTACGTTTTACCCATTTTACACACTACAATAATGTTATTGTTAGCCATGTGTCAAATTATACAAGAATTTAAAATGTTGTGCGCAGCCAAAAAGTTGTAACCTACCTCTGTTTGTAGTTTGTGCGCTACCTATGGTAACATTTTTTTTGGTAAAGTAAGTAGCTTCGTTTGAAGGGTTAAGCTACCTTCCTAAACAATTAATCCACCCAGTGCATATTTGAGAACCTAACACATAAATAGCGCACTTTTACATTTAGGTACAAAGCGCTTTCGCATAAGTATAAGTACCTACCTACCTACAAATTAGCCCTACATAAAATTAGTAAGTACATAACAATGACATTCTCACACTGGAAGTAGCTAAACTATTTCTAACTGCCATCTTTTACAATGGCATAATGTTTGTATCTTGGAAAATAATCGGTTCCTGTGGGAATTGCGATGCGGGTACGTAGTTATTTTCCTAATAAGGGACTAAGTGTACATTTTATGTAATAGATTGAGAAACACAGGTAAGTAACTATTTTATTATTAGCAGAACTCTAAATCTGGTCTTTAGAGTTACATGTATATTTTATACCTACTTAAGTAATATTTTTATTTTTACGCAGACTTTGAAAACTCGTCTTATTAATATTTGAATATTGACTGTGTTCCGACTTGCTTCAGAGTTTAAAAGCAAAAATATTGACTTGTACTTTCAACAAATAAGCTATCAAGTTTTTACATAACTTTTTCTCTATTTTCAACGTTCGTGCTTTAGAATACGGTTTAGTAAAAAAATGATTTCATCTATAAAAGTTTTGTAAAAAGTTGAATGTTGAAGAAACTTATTTGATCGCATACAAAAGTTTGATAAAAAGATCTAAAAGATTGTTATTGTTATCGACAAACTGTAAATAGACACAAAGCTGAATGTAAACATTTGATACATTGCGATTCTTATGTACCTACTCTTTAAAGTTTTTTCTGTTGATAAGTACAAAAAAACTTACACACACACACACACACACACACACACACACACACACACACACACACAGTAATTTAAATTGGAAAGACCACAATTACTCGTAGAAGAGTAAACCAATTTTCATATGATATGAACATGCTGCGAAAGATAGTTCATGAGTCGGCCGTGACCACTGCATATCATGATTATGTTGAATCTGTTTTAAGATACGGAATTATATTCTAGGGAAATTCTACTGACAAACAGCATAGTCAAGACAAGTCAAAAGAAATAGAGTCATATGTGGACTTCGTAGAACTGACAGCTGTAAGCCATATTTCATTAAACTGAGAATCCTATCTCTGCCTTGCCTATATATTTATGAGGTTGAGGTTACATACATTTGATGTCAAGTACCTTCCGCAGCACGTGAGTTCTGGTGATTTATAATTAATTCATAGATTTGATAAGAGATGTCAGTAGTAAATTCGTACCACATCCTTCATCCTAATATTGAAGCGTTTTGGCTAAACGTCCGGCCTAATCTATTACGTAAGTATACGTCTTCCAATTTCGTACCTAATGGTATTTATTGATACTTGATTACAAAATCTACAAACAGACGATTTACAATGCCAGGAACTCACGTGCCGGCCGCGATTCTTGTTATAATATGTATGCAGTTTTGGTGATTATTATAATGCCCCTCTAGACACATGTGGAGTCTAAAAGTTACTGTCGATTCGATTTACCTATACCTAGTGGGCTTATCCTCACTTGACGCCCTGTGTCACGCCGTGTTCAGAGTCAAACATTGAAGTCGGTTTTCTTTTTAGTTTTTAAAATGTAATTTTTCTAAGATATTTTCTTGTCACTGACATATTAAGATTATCGATAAATAATTATTCTCTTAGCTTGCTAAATTGAGTGATGAATAAAGTGAAGCCTTTACTTGTATATCTATAGCACAAACTAACACTGTCCTGCCCCCTTAGCATGGCGATTGTCTAGGTACCGCATAATAGATTAAAATGACCGTAACTTTTATACACATTCTATTCGTTTTATCCACACTCTAATGTCATTACTGTTATTTTTATTGTTATATCACCTGGCAATGTTTAGATTTAGTACCTGCCTAGCACTTACACCTTCTTCAGCCATAATCTCGAGAAAGATACGTTTAAAACTGTCTCTAAAACTGTCTGTATGTGTTTGGACATGCCTCTGACTACCCTCCTTAGACATCTTCAAAGGATCTGGAATAAGTAAAATAAAAAAAAAAAGATCTGAGAGAATGTCTACCGCACCTTGGGGATACAGTCGTACGTTTTTTTACGTAAAACTGTCTAGAAGCACGGCCATAAATTTTTAGATAAAGCCAATTGAATTAAGATGCTGGACAAGTCTAATCAATCTCAAATTAAAAAAAAAAAAATCACGTGGGGAGTGTTTACTTTTAATAAGACATTTTTAATTACCTCATCATTGCCCTTATCCCACGCTAAGTGGGGTCGGCACAACATTTTTTAATTACCTAATTAATGTATTTTCTGATGTTATTCGGCCTTTTTAGCTTTATGATTATCATGCAAATTTTGCCTATGCTGTTGTGGGTTTGCCCAGCACCTAAACCATTACAGCTTGACCGGTATTATCCGCAGTAAAATATAAGTTTATATTTATTAAAGTTGTAAACATACCTTCTTTAGAATTAGAATTCTATAGAATCTTATATTTAGGTTGAAAGTTAATATTTTTAGTGGAATCTTTGATTTTATAAACATTTTAGTGAATAGTTCTGTTTGTTTTTCAAATCAAATTTTAGAGTCAAAAGCACAAAAGAAATTAAAGACACTCACCACACGATCTCTTCCCGGCAACTGCGCGACTGTTCTGCGCAAGCGCAAGTATGCAGCAAGCACTGAGGAGCAATGACTCCGCGCGCACTTGACCTTGCGAGTAGACGCGAAACCACTCTATGTACACGTTTTATACTTCCATCTCTGCAACACACGGGCCGTCAGTTCCACAGACTCAAAAACTTGGGCTCATTTAAACGTACGAACTCATTTGTATCATAAGGCTTCACCCAAGAGCTTTTTAAAAAGCGTTCATATAGCTTTGCAACGTACGAATTAGGCCTAACGCTGAATGCAGCTGGTGCATGTAATTGACCATGCGAGTACCTAGATGCAAAACCATTCTATGTATTACACGTGGACGGCCAGTTCCGCGAACTTACTAAATTCAGCTGGTGCGCACAAACACGAGTATTCAAAAGCTCGCTTGTATCAAAGCGCTGAATTCAGCTGGTGCGCTCAATTTGATTCCGAAACCGCTCTATTAGGTAAGTCTCTTTAATGATTTTATGTCTGCAGCACACGGATAGTCAATTTCACAATTAAAAACTCGTACATACAATTTTTAACCCTTTTGGAAGCACCCTAGAGGTTTAGATAATCAGCAGTAAGACGTCACGAAATTCACGTTTTTCAGAACTTTCAGAACAGATCTATGACGATCAAATTACAAATCACATGAGACCAAGCTTCCAAGTTGGATCAAGCACGCCAATTTGTTCTCACCATTCAACATATTCAGCTCATTGTTTCAACAACCAGTCCGTGTGTAGTCCAGCTACTTAGAATTACCTGTTAAGATAGCCCAGCGCGGTGATTGCACCTGATAGAAAAAAGGGACCGTCACACGTCTCCCTATCGCTGTTCTGTTTGCGCAACATGAAGGTTCTTTGAGCTTTTAGAAGCCCATGTTTCATAGTTCAGCTGTGGTTCAGCGTGGACTGAAAAGTTAATGAAACTACGAATGAGAGTGATGATCAAATTGAACGTTAAATCGAGTAGGTAAGTACCATCAACACATTTCCCTATAGCTGTATTCTGTTTACGCAACATGAAAAAAAGCTTCATTTGAGCTTTTGGAAGACCAATGAATACCAGCGCTCCAATAGCCATTGTGCTACTGGAGCAAAGGCTGCAAAGGAGTGGGTTTTGCAAGTGTCAAAATGAATGGCCATGAGAAAAAATGCCTCAAGAACATAATAAGTACATTTTATTCTAGAACTCCAATATTAGATCGACTTCACTTTCCTAGATTTATTCTGAGTTGATGTTGTCAGAGGGGGGTAGTCAGAGGCAATTGATAAAGTACTTTAACTTAGCTTTTACTGAGCACGCAATAGCTTGTGTCAGATATTGAGTTATGGGGTCTTGAATTCAGCATTGCGTTTTGCCGTGGTTGGACCAATTTCATCGATCTTGTGCAGCCTGCACCCAACGTCTCCCAGAAAACTTTACCAGATCGTCTTTCCATCTAGTGGGGGGGGGGGGGGGGGGTCGTCCTCTGCTGCGATTTCGCGGTCTCCACTATTTTCTGCCTTTCTACGGCCGTCAGTTGAGATTTTTACTCACAATAATTTAAATAAATTCTCAACAATAAAATAATGTATTTATTAAAATCAATTAATCCAACAGCATATCCAATCTAACGTAATGAACGTATAAACTTTGAGGTATATTTTGACTCCTTAATAGAGACTTTAATCTTATTGCTACTAAACGCCAGTAATGGGCCAAAATGGCCAATGACCATAAACTGGCCTATCAAATAAGATCGTTAGGTTGCTTTCATGGATTCCTAACGTGACTTTTATGAATGCAGAAACTATTCCTATAGAATAGTGTAGGTATAGACTAGCGAGACCCAGTAGCCAGAAGTAGCGTCAGCTGGAGATAGCTCAAAGATCATCATGAAGATAATCCACATCCAAAACCTATCAAATTTTTTAATAAAAATCATATCTTAATAATTTAACTTAGTATTAAATCCCGAATGTGCTAAACTGAAACGTTTTTTATCTGCCTACAATATCGGAATTGTATAGACAAGTAGTAGGTTCTATGTAGGTATACAATTCTAACAGGCTTTTTTTTTATCGGCTTTTCTGTAGATAAACGAGACGGCAATCAATGATGTCATCATTAATTTATCATGTCGCTTTGATTGCGTTGCACGTATACCTACGACTATCATAACAGCTTTCGTTTAATAAGCAAAAGACCCGAGTAAGTATTAAAAAGTTTTATGTAAAACTTTATAAAGTTTGAGCTTATAAGTGCCTAGGGTTATTTATTTTTATAAACATTAAAAACACATTTCCTTCTCATTTTATATCATGTCCATTTGCGCCACTCTTCCTCAGTATGTTTGATCTCAGTGCATCTAAAGGTAGATCACAGCAAATCTATTTATGACAATAATAATAATGCTGGACATTTCACACAGCGTCATCCAGCCCCAAAGTAAGCAGAGCTTGTGTTATAGGTACTACATGACTGATATACTACTTATATACTTTTTGTTCGTAAATACATACATATTATATAGAAAACACCCAGACCCGAGACAAATATCTGTAGATCATACAAACATTTGTACCGCGGCGGGGATCGAACCCGCAACCTTCTGCGTCGCAAGCGGACCTTCGCCCACTGCGCTACAGAGGTCGTCAAAAACCAATATAGTTAATTTAATTTTTTTGCTACGTCATTGATACTTTCCATTTTTTATTCTAGTTAAATACTAGAACTACTTAATACCTAGTGTCTAGACTCAATAAATGTAAATTTCCAACTGTGTCTTGAGATAATAATATTACAAGTACCTACTTATGTTAGAAGATATTTATTTTTATTACAATGAGATTTTTATTTCGATTGCTTTATTGCTATTTTAAAGCTTCTGTCTTCAAATTACTTTATGAAATGAAAAGGTAACATAATATTTATGGATATGTATGTACCTTCAGATAAATTACCTTGAGTACCTAGATCCTAGGTGCCTACTCAAGATTATTGACGACATGGAGGCAATAATTTCACTCACTACATAACTATGACTACCTAAGTCCTAGGTGTAGTGAGTCTTGTTGTGCTTTTGTACGGGTGCGTTGAAATCTTTTGTAGGAGTGCTTCCATATTTAGAAAGGTTTTTTTATTTTTTTTACGGACTTTAGTTACTATGACAACCGCCAGTCCTTTATGGGGCCTCATTTCATATATCAATACAATTGTCTTGCAGTAGCCTGTATTGCGGGTAGTCGTAAGACATCAAGTGGATTTCTTTCGCCATTTTTGAAGGAACTAGTGGCTCTGCTATTTTATTTAGTTTTATTAGGTTTTATTATGTAATTTCGGTGGCATTTTACTAATGAAGCTTTGGATACGTAACAGGAGATTTGGCAAATGGAATGGGGGAGTATTCAAGAAGTTTTCTTATTTGACGAAAGATTTCCGTTGGAGTTTTGAAAGGACAAGCCGCCATGTTTTTTCTATTGACTCAAATTGACGTTACATTAGTAATACATATTTGAAGAAAGATTTTAAGTGAAGTCAAAGTGAAAAGAAGAAGAAGGAATAAAAAGAAGAAACCAAGAAGTGAAGTGAAACCATGAAAAATATGAAGACCTATATGATGAAGACTAAGCTAAGATGTTACTGATTGGGCGATATAATCGCTCAGCGACAAAGCCCTTTTTTTTTTGTAAATTAAAAAAAAAAAAAAAGACATCAAGTGAAGTGAGAGAGAAGAAGAAGAAGACTAAATTAAAAAAAAAAAAAAAAAAAAGACATCAAGTGAAGTGAGAGAGAAGAAGAAGAAGACTGAGCTAAGATGTTACTGATTGGGCGGTATAGTCGCTCAGCGACAAAGCCTTTTTCTTTTTTGTTCATATAAATAAATAAATAAATCCACAAAGTGCGTTTTTCACGTTTGTCTTTGCGCGTTGAAATCCTTTGTAGGAATGCTTCCATATTTTATTTGCGGCCACCTGCCCAGTCTGTAGACCACTACACCATTAGGAACGGCAATCGAAGCAATTACCACCTATTGATATAACGGGACCTGAGGTGAGCCAGGTGCGCGTCCTAGTCATAAGTATTTTAACTGCAATGGTACTTTATGTTCTAACGATTCGATAGTACCTATTTTATGTATAGTTTGCGACGGGAGTTAATTTACTATTGATCTTAGAAAATACTTGAAATAAACTGCATGTATTTCATTTTTATTCATTTTTAATAACATAATAAACCACTTATTATGGATTTACTTTGAGTAGACAGTAAAATAATGGGATAAGGACAGGGAGATGATGATTCATTGATGCATTTTATTCATAGATTTAGCATGGAACCTTTTTTAGTTAGGAAAAGTTATTTCCGTTGAAAAGAGATAGGTTTCCTTATTCCGAGGTTCTCCTGCTTTTTCTTGTTTGACATATCTACTAAGCTGTCGTTTTGACACCCTTTAAAGTATTGCAAAAATATTCCATGATTTTATTTTCTTTATTTTTAAGCTTGATTCCCTATCTTATAAGTGAATGTGGTAGTTCTAAGCCAAGCTATGGGTTGGGAGCCAGGGTATGCCAAGTTTGGAGACGGCTGGTATGAGTTTCCGCGGGATTCCTTCGATCCTCAGGAGTACTGCAAGGTTCAGGCGGATTATTTGCTGCAGCACACTGAGGTTATTGACCACATTTTATAGGAAATACACTATGATAAGCAGTGAGTATTTATTTATTAATTATTCTAATTACCTAATTACATACTTATTTTGCAACCTGTTACGCATGTAACATGCTGTTACGTATGGAATGCTAACTTCAGAAATATGTAAGCATGTGCGAAATGTGTACGAAGTTTAGTAAAGTAAAATTTTCGGACGCGCCTCTGCCACTGGGCCACGCAATCTGTAAGTACTAAAGTCGTGCTTCTGAATATTACCTACCTACTGCAGACTAACTGTATAATATTCATTCAAAATTTCCAAAATCTTCAGGTTAGAGCTTTAGCAGCGCTGTTCATAGCGCGTATGGCGAGAAAATCGTTGAAGAATGTGAAAGTGCTGAAGGAAGCTGGTATTTTCTTCACGCGGCCTGCTGAAGACCTGCAGCGGGAGGTGGACTTGCAGCTGAAGAGGACTGGCAAGCTCGGGCCTAAACCAGATATTATGAAGAAAAATTTGGCGGTAAGACCTAGTTATTTCTTAATTTTGTTATTCTATCAAAGTTACTTATTAAATATTTTCCCGATATTTTGAAGTGAAAACTTCTTTAGGCGCGTTGAGCAGTTTTGAGATTTGAAGTTAAAACTTATGCACGCTGAGCAGTTTTGAGATGGCTAAAAAATTTGAGATTCTTTAATTGTAATTGTTCAAGTTTTCACACTCCGGGAGTGCCGGCAGAAGTGAGGTAGAATAGGATCTGGAATAAGTAATTATAAAAGATCTGAGTGAGTGTATGTACTTAGGTACCTATATGCACCTTGGAGATAGTAGTCGTGATTTTTATTTTAGGTAGGTAGGTACTAAACATTATGGCACAACGAAATGCAGACCATTATTGGACGGTAAATCGGCTAGTGAGGAGTGCTACCTATATTTAGTTCAGAAATATCATTATTTTCCTTCGACATACACAAGATGTTGTTTATTCGAAGCAGAATAAACAACATTAAAAATATAATATGGTAAGAGAGGTAAGATGTTTTACAGACGCCTCTACGACGTCCGAAGCACGCGGGGCCGGGCCCGTGCCCTTGTCCTCCTATCTGCACGCCCTCGATACAGTCCATCTACTCCAATTTCGTGACCGAAAGCACCTCTGCTTCTACTTTACTCTCTGAAGAAGCACCAGGTAAAAAAAGATCTGACGAGTCGTGATCCTGTTTACGTTTCTTGCGATAAGAGTTGATGTCACAGCTCTTTTGAATGCCTTTCTGCAAAGGTAGGTTTTTGTAATTCCGCAACTCATGCAGACAACTCTAGCCTCTAACCTCTAGGTACTACTCTGAAGATGTACCTACTAATATGAAAGAGTTGATATCACAGCTTTTTTGGATGCATGAAGATATTCATGTAGAATACTACATGAATATCTGCAGTTTTGATGCAGAAAGCTTATTATTTTGTTTTTTTTTGGGAACTATTTAGTTTAGATTCAAGAGGAAACATATTTCCTCTTTGAGTTAATTTACCTACCGTTTGAGTTAATTCTTTCTTTTACTTATGCCATAGCATAAAAGAAAGAATTAACTCAAAGAGGTGTTTTTTGCCCTGATTTTTCACGATCGCAAAGAAACAAGAGTAGGTAAATCACCTAGTATGTAGGTACCTACGACCTGTCACCGTGTGTTATAATGCCTTTGCGTGTGTAAGTAAGTACCGTGGCTGGACATGAGTATTCCAGGACCTTCGTTTGTTCGAGTCAGTGGCCAACTCTGCTGACGGAATTTCCATTCCTGAGTTCAGGTCTATGTTTGAAGGCCTATATATTTGGAATATATAGCCTATATATTTTGGAAAGAATCAAAAATCCTTTCACAACAATTTACTAAAAAGAACGTCGTGACGTGACTAGAAGATTGTATCTAATCTTATGAGAAATACTCCTTCATACCTACAAGCGTAGTTTTTCAGCACCACCAACCCCAACACTGGATGAAGCTATGGAACAGCTGGTGGTAACAGCTTTGAACAATGGACTGAACACCATGTACGCGGCCAGAGAACGGGACGTTGTGTACGATGAGGCCTAACTCTGCATCATATCAGCTGTACAATCAGCTGTTGAGGCCAAGTGGACTCCAGTCATCGATAGTATAAAAGAACTTCTGGGGAAGGTGGTGGATGATGTGCGGACGATCGCTGTTCAGAGGCATCGAAGTGAGTTCTCTTGTCTATTTTCAGAATATAAGCAAATAGGGTCATGTATGGCTCTAGCACCAGAAACCCCTGTTCCTGATTGTTTAGGTAGGTACCTAAGTAATCCAACATTTAGGAAATTTCTAGCTGCTTAGCAGGCATTCCATACCTACATACAAGATACGAGCGAAAAACATATTTAACCCTTCTTTTGACAGTCGGGTAAAAACAAGGGCGACGTATTTCCGGTCGGCCACGACCGGCGAATACCCGCGCCTACCTAATTTAAATTTTATTCCCTTGCAGTGAAGAAACATGCAACAGACAAAGTGCCTATCAAAACCAATCGACTGAGAAATCATTATAAAGGTTAGTGCCCATATAGCAGATAAAATACCTACTTAAATAAAGTAACTCCTTACTCAATGTAGGTAAGTAGGTACCTACCTCAGCACATTTATCAAAGTCAAAGTCAAAGTCAAAAAGCATTTATTCAGTAGGACCGCTGGGATCACTTTGAAATCGAAGATGAAAATCATTTCTGAACCGACCTGCACTTGTGGAGATGAATTTGGAGATACAAATCATATATTCTTTGCTTGTCCACAGTATGAGCATGCCTCTTTCTTTTGTGATCTCTTATCTTGTAATGTTCCTCTTCCAACCAATATTACTGTACTTCTTTCTTCTTTAGATTCAAATATTTATAATTGTCTAGCTTCTTTTATTTGTAACAATAATATTAATATTTAATTTTACATATTTTTATATTACTTATTCTTTAATATTTAGTTATAATTCCTACCTGTATCCACTACCTCTCCTGACCCCGTCCTAGTCCGCGGTATTTCATAACTTTTGTTTCCTTAATTTTTACAATGAAAAATGGCGCATGCACACTTTTTGCGAAGCCAAAAAAAAAAAAAAAAAGGTACTTACCTACCTAGTACCTACCTACTAGTGTGTCACCCATAGTTCTGATGCCCTGTGCTGTGGTGTCACCAAATAGGTAGGTATGACCTACCTACCTACCCTACTGGAAAATACAAGTTGGTGACGCCTGTGGTGACGCTGACTGTAACTGCCTACCTATCTTTTGCTTATGTGGAGGTCACCATCAAATTTATTTCTAGGTTTTTCGTCTGAAGAATATTCCACACCATCTAGAAAAGAGGTCCTAGAAACTATGGAAAAACGAAAAGGGACTTACAACCGTTATCCCAAAGATGCATTCGGAGTTTACATTGGGACATCTAATGAGGAATTGGAGGAAAGCGTAACGAGACACCCATCATTTGATTATGAAGAATAGAAACAATTTGCTTCTCCTAGCAAATTGGTGCCAATTTAAGTAGCAGTTTTTATTAAGTTCAAGAGTTTAATTTTAAGTTCATTATGATTTTTTCTGTAGAAGTTACTTATTTTATGAATAAGTTTTAGGTGACGTTAATTTTTTAAGAGACGGTGCCTTTGGACGGTGCTCTTTAGCTTTATGGTTTTTTGGTCATGGTGGGCCTAGACCTCTTTCTTGGACCCAAAAGTTCTTCAACTATTGAATTTCTGTGGTTTCTGTAAAAGTTTGTAAAAGCGCCACCTTTGTTTCTCCTTAGGAAACAGTGTTATTTCGTTCAAAAACGGAACGTGGAGTCCTCGCAACGCATAAAGAGTCGCAACGCGAGATTATACCTTTCGTAGCGGCTCGATATTTTAAGTAATATTTGTGTAAAATTCCCTGAGATAAAATTATTTTTAAATAATAATAATAATATTTTTTTCAAATTCTGCCTGCCCAATAGTAATTTTATTTCTGAGCGAAACATTTGCTGTCAAAAAATTTGTTATGTCACTGTCAAGTGTACAATTGTGTTTAATTTAGGCTTTGAGGTTATGAATTTGTTTGTTTTGGTTGGTGTGTGTTGTTGAATGTTAAAGTTTAATTTGAAACAGTGAGCGGGCGGTGTTTGTATATCTATTATATTAGACTGGAAATAAGTTTTGTTTATTTTCAATACCACAATGACTAGTAAGCCCAACTCAAAACGGACGATCTACGTCGGTGGTCTGGCGGAGGAAGTGGATGAAAAAGTATTGAACGCTGCATTTGTCCCTTTTGGAGATTTGGTTGATGTTCAGATTCCTTTAGATTACGAGTCTGAGAAGCATCGAGGCTTCGCGTTCATAGAGTTTGAAAATGCTGAGGATGCTGCCGCAGCTATAGATAACATGGTGAGAATAATAGCAACAAGTATTCTTTTTTAGGGCTTTCAATGTCGTATGTCGCAAAATCGCTTGATTATACACAATAAATTTGCAGAATGATTCAGAACTCTTTGGGCGAACAATACGAGTGAACATCGCAGCTCCGCAGCGCATCAAAGAAGGTTCCACTCGCCCGGTGTGGTCGGATGACAACTGGCTGCAGAAACATGCTGGAGAGACTCTGCAGATTAATAAGGATAGCGAAGAGGATGGCAATAAAGAAATTACAAAGACTGGTTCTAGTGTTAGTATAATTCTTTAAATAACCCTTGTTCTCTGGTATAGTCAGCATCACCAGCTGGTAACCCCCCTGCAGATCAAACCGCCTTACTTAGAGAATACCAATTGGTCAAGCAGACTGTACAGTACGCACGACTAATCTTTAGCTCTCTGAAGTTAGGTGAACTAAACGATTGCACAGGTTTGCATGAGTAGGGGAGATAGGAAGCTAAGCGAGTGAGTGAGGCAGCTATACTAACGGTGTAATCGTCTTTTAGGCTCATAAAAAAATGGGTTCTGCATAACTACTTCACAGAGCTAAAGATTGGTTGTGCTTACTGTACCTACCTACATCTTATCTTTCTCATCTCTTAAAGACTCATCATATGCGGACTACCGTGTCGGGACTACCACGACACAAGCTTTGCTTTGTCTTGGATAAATTTTTAGGAAATAAATTATCATATCTTTTCTCATATTTTATATTTAAGTTGCATCATTGCACCAACAAGAGCGGAGCTCTTAAATTTGATGAGTGATCTTATATTATTGTTACCTAACTAAAAAGGTCATTCTTTAAAACTTTGAAAAAAATCTGCTCTAATTTTTGTATTAAGCTTCCTAGTGATAGTGCTATGTAGGTAAGTATATCTAATTAATTAATATTAAAAAGCTAAAGTAATTTTTTTTAAGAGCACCATGAGTGTATGAAAGAGTTTGGTATTAAAAGAAAACAGACTCTTTAGTTTGACAGTTTTGATTGACACTGTCTATAATTCAACATGTCTAATCTTTGAGAAAATAAATACCAAAGAAAGAATATGAAGGATAATACAAATAAGTAATTATAAACTCTAAACATAAGTGGAAATGCAAAAATTATTTAACTATTAATGCCAGATGAAGTCCCAATAATTATGGGTGGCAGAATAACTACATTGTTAGGTAGATGTGGTAATAACCCACCTTCGGAAGAGTCTGCCATGTCTGTTAGACAGGCATATCGAGTGCAATCACTCCCAGGGAATTTAAATGAAGGGAGCTTGCAACGAATCGAACCTCCAGGGGCTTCCAAACGTCCAGATCCTAATGATGTTTGTAAACATTATGATGATTTTATATTAAGTGTGCTAAATAATGTATTTAGATGCCATCTTCAAAGGATCTGGCATCAAAAGATCTGGGAGAATGTATACCGCGCCGGAATACAGTCGTTATCATAAATTGTGTTTTTTAAAGTAATAAGGGTAGGATGACACATCTTTTAGCTTATTTACTACATGAATGCTTTATACAAACTTAATACTCGGATCTATCTTATCCAAACATATCAAATTTCAGATGGCGCCAATCAAACAAAGAGGCTACTAAGTAAGTTTAGTTTACTTATGAATAATTGAATTTCAGGTGATACCCGCAAAACCCACAGAGAAGCGAAACCCCCAAGTGTACTTTGACATACTAGCCGGCAAGCAAGAACTAGGGCGGGTTATAATGATGTTACGTGCGGACATTGTGCCACGGACCGCGGAGAACTTCAGGGTACTCTGCACACATGAGAAAGGCTTCGGCTATCAGGGCAGCTGCTTCCATAGAATCATACCGGAGTTTGTATCCTTTTATTGAGTTCACGTGGTATAATTTAATACGCACAATCCTTCTTTAGCTCTCTGAAGTAGCTGCGCAGAACCCATTTTTGATGACGCCTAAAATCTCTCTTACTCTACCGAACCCGCGCAATCGTCTATTGCACCTAACTTAAGAGAGCTAAAGATCCGTTGTGCTTAGAATAACAAGCCTGTGTTTAGCTTTGTAATGGAGAAGTAAGTAAGAAACAGGTAGTTTCTTAGTTTATTGAGAACCTAGGTACAATAAACAAACAACCTTTCATCTTTCTTAACATTTAACCTTTCGTCACACTGACTGGTTCTAAAGAACACGACAAGAAGAAGTACCTACCAAGATACAATTACTTATCACTAGCGGCCTACTTTGCTCGTAATATTTCTACAAAGTAGTAAAAATTATTTATGAAATTGTGATAGATGTCCTCGGTGCGCTTTGATGCACAGACTCACCCATTTGATAATGTCACTAGTGGTCAACATAATTTTATCCCTTAACTCAAAAACTAGATGTGCCAAGGCGGTGACTTCACAAACCACAACGGGACTGGTGGCAAGTCGATATACGGCCGCAAGTTTGACGATGAGAACTTTACGCTCAAACACACGGGGCCCGGTGTGCTTAGCATGGCAAATAGCGGGCCTAACTCCAATGGATCTCAATTTTTCCTGTGCACTGCCAAGTAAGTACAATGTGCTGCTCAAAAAGTTCTAGTAGGTACTTAGTTTAGAACTTTACGCTCAAACACTCGTGCTTAGCATGGCCAATTAGCGGGCCCAACTCCAACGGCTCTCAGTTCTTCTTTTGCACTGACTAGTATAATAGTGCTGTTCAAAAAGTTCTAATACTAAGAACTCATACCTACACTCCAACGGCTCTCGGTTCTTTCTGTGCACTGCTAAGTAATCAGCATAAGTGCTCAAAAAGTTTTTATACTAAGAACTTTACGCTGAAAGAACACACACAATATCCATTGTAAAATGAACTCTATTTTCCTTCCAGAACAGAGTGGTTAGACAACAAGCACGTGGTGTTCGGTCACGTGATATCCGGCCTCGATGTGTTGAAGAAGATGGAAAAGTTTGGCAGCAAGTCTGGCACAGTTTCCGCCAAAGTCACTATAAGCAATTGTGGAGAATTACAGTGATTTTTAGTAAAGTTTGTGGTTTTTTATAGCTAGTACTTACAGTAAATTTTACAGCAAGCCCTGTATTAGCCTAAGAGCCGGTGATCAGCAGACTTAAGTAATTTTATAAAGGCTAAGTTTGTCTGTGTATAACCCCAGTATAGGTACAAAAGCCAGTTGGAACAAAGTTTCTTTTCGTACGGTATCGGATGTGGGCTAGACGAAAAAAAGTGTTCGATTTTTGCGTCACGACATATGTATAATATGGCAAATCGTCACAGTGCGAAGTGCACAGTCGCAGAACAGTCCGTAGATTGTTACATTGTTAGTACGGAAAAGCGTTTCTAGGATTAGTATGACAATAATTTATTTGACAAATGTCAAATGTCAAAGTTGTTTTTTATTTAAAAAAAAATGAAAAGGGCTTTGTAGCTGAGCGACTATAGCGCCCAATCGGTAACATCTTAGTTTAGTCTTCTAATTCTTCTTGGTTTCACTCTATCTGTATGGTTTCACTTCACTTCTTGGTTTCTTCTTCTTGTTATTCCTTCTTCTTTCTTCAATTCACTTCAAAATGTACTATGTCACGTCAATTTGATTTAGAAAAAACATGGCGGCTTTTCATTTCAAAACTCTTCAAAAACGGAAATCTTTCGTCAAATGAGAAATCTTCTTGAATACTCCCATTCCATTTGCCAAATCTCCTGTTACGTATCCAAACTTTAAAATAAACCGTTATTTTTACTGAAATTTAAAAACTTATTCGAGTGTTTCTAAGACCAGCCCAATGCCCTTTTTATTATTAAAGTTTAGGCCGTTACTAGGCTTACCAAGTACAGTTTATTCAGCCCAGTGAGTGTATAATAGCTAAGTACCTACTTACTTAGTATTAGTCACCAGTCTGCAGTAAGTACTGCAGATTAGAAGGGAATTAAGAGCCACACGCTGCATCGTATATTAATGAAACTCTTATGACCTATCATCTAGGTATTCTAAGATAGGTATATTATTTTGAAGTGCTTTTGGTGTAGCTTGCATTTCGTTCTTGTATCGTTCTGTGCGGTCACAAAGTGGATGGGTGACCGCTAGTGGTATTATAAACTAAGCGCTTCCGTGCTTCGTATTGTTGATCCCGGCTATAAAGTCATTAAACCATGACGGGGGCCTCTATGCGGTCTCAAAACTCCGTCACTAGAGTTGGCCACTCACCAGCTATGAAATTTTAGTTACGAACGTGTGACGAAGGGAATAATTTTATTTAATTTATTTTACACTAGACTGTACAATGATTAGATTTATAATCGGAGGCATCGGAAAAAATATTCCCGCTCCTCCTATCAATCGGAGTTTCGATCGGAGGACAGGATCCTAATATGAACTTTGTACTAGAACTTACCTATGAGTCATCATCATCCGCAGCCTTTCTAATCCCACTGCTGGGCATGCATAGGCTTCGCTTCGCTTGTGCCAACCTTCCATATCCTGCGCCAGAATGACCCATGTACGACCTGCTGTTTTTATAATGTCGTCAACCCTCAAGCCTCTCTTTCTATCTAAGTATATCAAAATATCCACAATGTTTCCTTCTATTTCGACGTACTAAATCAATTGGGAGATGACCCATGTACCCACTGGCTTGACCCACCGGTGGGTCTAGGGGTAATTCGGATCTGGCACTCGCCGGCCGCTACCGCGGCACGCTTCGCTCGGCTCGTGCGTGGTTGTTCACTATACACCTAACCACTCGTCGCTTCGCTCCTCGCAACCTATGCTATATGTCTGTTAGTTGTAATTCCGGAATTACCTCTCGACCCACCAGTGGGTCAAGCCAGTGGGTACACGGGTCACGAGCTTATCAATTGTGATTGTGACCTTATAATTTCGTCTCCAAGTGCAAGTAGCTAGGTTCAGGTTAACTAGCAATTTGCATCCACTCCACCTCATCCCAGTTGCATCTATCATTAGCATAATCAGCCTCAAGCTAAGATAACCTACATTCAGGTATCCAACTCTAACTACGAGTATAACCGGTCCAATGATCAGGACTGTACTAAACTGACCAACTGAAACGAATCAACTATTTTCTTTCTCAACGATACAACTTTTTGATCTGTGTACTAGCTACAAAGCGAGAAAATTAATGGAAAAGCTAGAAAAGATGAAAAGTTGTAGGTATTCAATTCAAAAATAATATTCTTTACTTCAAGTTGGCTTGGTATGAAAAAGTTATTAATATATATATAAATTTAGATAGGTAAGTAACATAAACCTACCCCTAATACTATTTAGGTACCTACTTATTTTGATATGAAGATCGTGGATTCAAATCCCAGTTGTGCATTAAAAGATTTTCCGTTTTGGAAAATGCATTATGCACGTAAGATACGAAGAAAAACTTGAGGAAACTCGTGACTAGTCTATTGCACACGAATAAATTTAGCTAGGAGTTAAGTTTAACCAGGCTTGGTGTAACTAGCATCTTTGTTACAATCCCATCAGGGGGCTACGCCAGGCAAATGAATTCATGCTCTATCGTGTAATGCAGTGCCTATTTAGGGTTATTAAGCTAGGTAAGGAATAGGCCTAGCGTCTTGGGTGGTACCGTGGTCCATCGGTACAGTTCGCCTAACGGATCTAGGCATTCGTGAAGTTAGCCGTTTGTCTGCGCAGTGACCACTTTTTCATACAAAATTATGTTCTGCGTAGACAAACGGCTAACTTCACGAATGCCTAGATCCGTTGGGCGAACTGTACCATCCAATTTTTGACTCGTTTTGCTAAGACGTGAATTGACTAGAGCCATACCTCACCGGGACGCCATAGCCACGTCGCCGGCTACGGTAGCCAAATTGCTAAACCAAAATGATTTATTTATAAATAAATTTTTTTATACGTAAGTAGGCATTAACAAATTGATTAATAAAAAACTGGTTTTAGTTAGTTATTTGCTCTGAAGTAAAATTAATGTTTTTTGTTACTAATGTTTTTTCAACACACTTGCTCAAAAAGTGGCTCTATGGTCACTGCAATCAGGCACATAATGACACCCATAATCAAACTGTGACTTTTTCATTACTATAACTCACTAGTGAGTAATAGATTTTTTTTTTAATTTTTATTGGTTGAGTTGCTTTGTTCTTAAAAAAGTTTTTATTCAGAAAAAGGATCGTGTTCAATAGAACAAATTAATTAATGTTCCTATTGCTTGCTCATTTCATGCAACTTCTTTTTTAAATAGATAATGTGTTTAATAAATAAAACTTTCACTCAAATATAATAAAGGCAGAAATTGCGGCAGAATAGGCCGCAAACCCTATGCGCGGCGCGGAAATATAGTCTGTGGCCGATCGCAATGCGCGCGCATAGGAAAACTGATTAATTTTCCCCGCAATAGCGAAACATTTTTCACAACTCGTTTTCACTGTTGAAAATGAGTTTTTATTGTTATTTTTTTCACAAGAGTGTTGAAAAACGTCGTATGATACACGTGTGTATTGATGATTACCGTCCTCGGCTCTGTTAAGAGCCTCGCCTAACGGCTCGTCTCTTAAAACGCCTCGGCGGTAATCACCAATGTTACACACTAGTACCATAATGTACTATTATCCACAAAGAAGTATCGATACTTAGGTAGGTACAACATTATCTACGTTTTAAAGTATTATTTTAAAAGCGTTAAATGTACATATTTAATATAAATTTAAAATAACCTACAAAATACTGTTATTTTACGCGGGAAATTGCCGGAAAATAGTTGAGTAACGTCCAAATTAGAATCTTCTATAGGGTTTCCCAGAAACAGGCCAGTTTCTCCTGTAGTGATGTGAAATAAGGAAAATTTACTTAAATATTTGGTAAAGAAATGAACGTTTCTCGGGTGCTTACCTACCTATGTAAATTATTTCCTTTATTAAAATAAGTAGGTAGGTATCTATAGGTGTGTTGCAAATATGAGAATTTTCGTAGATTCAATAAAATCTATCTATTTACATAGTTAAGAAACTACTTAGCTGCTTTTCCATTTTTATATAGGAGAGACCCTTTTACAACAACTGCTGTCTGCTACCAAACGGATGAACTAATTTTGAACTAATCTTTTTTAAATAAAAGAGTTCCTTGGACAGGTTTCTTATTTTACATTATTTTCAGACTACTTTTTATGAAGAAGTTGGATTAGTACCGTTCATTGATATATTATCTAAATTCTGAACAAGAAATATTAAATCTTCTGTGGTCGTGCAGTGTTTGTTTGACAGTCGAATTTCGAATTGCTCCGTGTTTGTCTCGCTCAGTTCAGTATACCAACTTTTTCTCGAATTTAGTAGTGTTTCTTATTAGAAAAACAGTTTGTTGTGCTTATTAGACGTATTTTTAGATAATCGATTGTAAGAAACACAACGTAATAACTTCTAGATGAGGCTCGAAAAAGTTCATTGCCTAGTGGTAGATTTCGAAGTGATTTATTATTATCAGGTTTGTTAGTAGAAATTATAGTAATAAGATTATAAAAATAAATTTAGCTCGTTTACACAATAATTTATCTGTTAGTAGTTACAACGTTTTTTACAGAATGATAAAATATGGTATGATTGTAGAGTTTTTTGATATTTTGTACAATGTAATATTTTTGACGTCATCATTTCCATCCAGCGGGTGTCCTGCTGTGTGCAGGTGATGCGTTATATTATTTTGGTATTGATTGAAAGGTTAATTAATTATCTCGCACGCACGACATGCCACATATAAAATTGCATCATTATTTCCTTAGTGTTAGTCCTTATGTTATCGATAAATAAACATATCAATAATCGACCTATGCACAGCACTATTATACAAAAATGTTTCCCTAAATAATTTAGAGCAATGAAATTAAATTAATTATCCTCAATGAGAAGTCCCAAGGAAGTGTGACAGAAGACGCAAATGCGAAGAGAATTCAAAATAAGAACCTCGTTTTCTAGAGTAGGGAAACAGTAGTTACTGTACTTTCCAGAGCTAAGTTACTGCATTTTAGCTTTCTGAATTTCCAGGTTCCAATGGGAATTTTGATACGAGAGTCAGACTCTAAAAAAGTATTTTAAAATACGATTCCGAATACATATATATATAACTCAATTTCGCCAAAAATCGAGTTACTGTAAATATAGTTAGGAGGGTAGAGTAGAGTAGGCTACAGTTTTCTGAGCTAAAAACAATTAGGTAAGTACCTAGGCAGCTACCGCGCTAAAAAATGAGGCGCGTAGACATTATTTTAGGTAATTTAGTGTGTCTTACTTGTGCCATATCCTTTGTAGATGGTCTAAGGAGAGCGAATATAATATCCCCAACCAAACACATTTGGGGCATGTTCACATTTTACAGTGAAGTTAGCAAAAGTGTCATACTTGACAGGTTGCAGCCCATTGCTGTTTATAATCTCTACTATATATAAAAATGAATCCCTATTTCCCTTGGTCACGGCATCACGCGTGAACGGCTGGACCGATTTCATAATATTTTTTTGTTGTGTTTGTTATTATCAGAAAGTTCTTATGACAGAAAAAAAATAAAAAATTGCGCGGAAAAAATGAATCATGCGCAGACGAAGTCGCGCGGGTCAGCTAGTCTTTAAAAAAAATAAACAAAACGAAATAAGTATATGGAATTCTAGGGGAGTACATTTCAGGCTATGACCGTGTTTTAACGTTTGAAAAATTGGCCCTTGCAGTCAGAAATAGTAGTGGGAAGCATCCGAATATTCATCAAACGAACGAAAAAAGGAACGCGTATACGGCCCCTGAACTGAAACAGTCGAAATTAATATTGTTCTACGTGTCACCTCAGAACAGTGACTCAGCTTTCTGGAACTTGCTGGGAACCATTCACACTTCCATTACTCGTTATGAGATTCTCTAATAGTGCAGTTAGACCTTAGCTACCTTAACCTACACCCAGAAGTGTTGTCGACTAGATCACTATTCAAGCCGTCTAAGGAACCATGACAATTTTAGACTACCTACTTAGTAAAACGAACAAAATCTGCCTGCTTATCATGCACCAACTCTACGGTATAGGCCCAATGTCACTTTAGTTTAATTACGTTTTTATACTAAAAAGAAAACCGACTTCAATGTTTGACTCGAAACGCGGTGTGACTCAGGGCGTCAAGCTGTCGATTCGATTTCTATTTGTGATATGGCTAGGAGGGAAGGTGTTTAGAGTTTTACGGGGAAACTATCAATCCCTCAGGAATAAAATTTATATGGGACCACCTCTGGAGTACCCTTTCAAACATGAAAAGAATTTTGCAAATCGGTCAACAAATGGCGGAACAATCGCGTAACAAGATACAAAAAAAAAACATACAGACGAATTGAGAACCTCCTCCTTTTTTGAAGTCGGTTGAAAACGGTTTTGAGTGACGCTTGATCTAGCGTATCCCAATTTATCCAGCGCAGCGCTTCCATAAGCGATCAGCTTTTCACTAGCAAACACATCCACTTACTAAACGTGAACAGGTTCACTACTGTATCCCCAAGGTGCGGTAGACATTCTCTCAGATCTTTTTATGTTACTTATTGATCCTATGAAGATGTCTAAGGGGGTAGTCAGAGGCATGTCCAAACACATATTTGATACATGCCCACATCTTGCAGAAGTTAGTATTCCATAAGTGACAGGTTGCAAGCCCATCGCCGCCTATAAGAACACTAACTGGTTTCCTCACGACGTTTTCCTTCACCGTTTAGAGCACGTGTTAAAGCGCATACTTCTAAATTTTACGAAACGCAAAATCCATTGATGCACGGCCGGGATTCGAATTGAAAGTTGAGGTACAACCCCATTCCGCCAACACGGCTTTTTACTTACTATATCTCGTTACTAATGTTAATAGTGTTGATAACCATGATAAAAATGTTTAAAAAGTTAAACACATCCATTTTTTAACATCGTTTATTTATTCAATTTTATTTAAAGTAAACTTCCTGCTTGCATCCAGTGCCGAATATTCCACGATCCACGATTCGCAAGTGTTAAGGGGTCGGGAGTAGGAGGTAAGGAAAATGGCTTTAATTCATCACAAATGAAAATGAAGGAATTCCGGAATGTAACGGATTGCACTTTGAGGGAGAGGGCAATGTCTTGGTATAGTCAGCATAACAAGTTGATAACTTTTACTATTGGTACAATTTCATTAATTTTTTTTGGCACGACGACATGATTTGAAGGAACAACTATATTTTGTTACCATCTACAATTTTAGCAGTCAATAATTCTTGTGAATGAGTTGACCAACCCGTCTGTTTCAGTTATCCAATCCAACGGCGATACGGGAAAAACGCAATTTTTGTTGTAGGTACCTATCTACCTACTTATTCTTATCTAAATTAAACAATCATAGGTAAGTACCTACTTAAATATAGGAATATTAATTCCTACACTTGATATGTTTTTTTTCTTAGGTAATAAACAATCACTAATGGATTGATGTGGGAACGCTAGATAAGAACGGTTTTTGCGGTAAGGCCTTTGACCTGGCATTATTGCTAACATCACACGTAATAAGTGGGTACGTCATCTCTGTACATAAACATCAACAATCAAACAGGATACAAACGTTTCAACCACGTTTCAACAATCCAAAATCGCTATATCAACAGAAAGAGTTCAATCACAAAATAATTGCAAGCGATGACACCCAAGCATGAATGTGTTGAGAATTCTCATCGGCTCGAACATCTGCGAGATTTTTCCCGCCAGTTTCCATCGAGAGACTGCGCGCTTCGGACGGCTGTGACGTCGTCGCGGAAATCTCCCGCGTGCCGACGATTCAAATATCGAACGTGAGAATTCGAATTTCAAAATTATTTTAAAAGTTCTTTCAATTTGTGTGTAAAGTTTGAATTATCCAAGTTTAGTGGAGAGGTTTGAGTGACTGTGGTTTTGTGTAAAAGTTCACTCGTAATTTAGTGTAGTGGAGGTTGTTGGGGTAAAATAGAAGCTATTCAGCATGAGAACGGTGAGATACTGTTATTTTACTTTTAAATTACTTTTACAGAAGTTTTAAAATAACGTTCCTAGCTTTGTAGTTTTGTTGGGTTTGTTGTAGTCTTCCTGTTTTTTTAAGTGGGTGGATAGGAAATGCAGCTCTTTTTTTATTTCCTAAAAATAATTAGAACGGTAAAATGATGTTTATGGTATAGGTACCTGAATATAATTTTATACCTATGTACCTATTTTAGGTGAAGTTATAAAGAAAATATTTTTTTATGAAGAAAAATAATATACAGGGTCATTTTAAACTACACAAACTGACAAGGCTTCATTTTTGGGTTCTAAATAGACGTTTGAGCTTATCAATTTAATTTCAAACTCGATTTAAGTTTTCACTTCAAAATATTTATTTATTTTTAGAAAATGTTGCATAATGATATTCAAGGAGAACAGACGTTCCACCAATCGCAGGACAGCCACATCACGAATGGACTAAGTTATACAAGAAGCAAAAAAGGAAAGGATAGTCTTTATTGATTTTCTCGGGATTTTCATAACAAAACAAAAATAACATGACATAAATATAGTGCTTTCCAATCGCACTAAGCAGCCAAGTCTCGTTTACAAGATAGAGGGGGTGGCTCACTGTATGCTCTTGGTTCACTGTTACCCGCAACACGCTAAATATAATTTTATACCTATGTATTTTAGGTCAAGTTATAAAGAAAATACTAATAAATAAATACTTAATAATATACTATGTAAGTAACTTAGTGCATAGGTTAGTTCGTTAGGGCGAAAGGTAACAAAAATGCAATAAAAAAAATGTCAGCCTGAATAGCAGCGCTTTTCCGTGCCTGATTGATGCATTCAATGTCGCTCTCACGTTTTCAGCAATCTTATTTCTATAGATTCTTCTTTTTTTAGAGTTACGTAGTAAATAAATGTACTCTTGTTTTTAAGGTTCCGTACCCAAAGCGTAAAACCGGGACCCTATTACTAAGACTCCGTCCGTCTGTCACCAGGTAAAAAAAAGGGTATAGGAATGTAACTAAGATTTTTTATTTAATTTTGTATCTCATGAACCGTGATAGTAAGACAATTAAAATTTTCACAGATGTTGTATTTCTGTTTGCAGTGTAACAAAAAAATACTAAAAAACAGAATTAAATAAATATTTATGGGGGCTCCATACAACAAACGTGATTTTTTTGCCGTTGTTATAGATAATTAATGATAAAACGAACTTACCTGTATGTGAAGTTCTATCATAATTATGTGAGCTGCTCAATTCGAAGCGATTAAAATTTACTTGTAGTACTGTTTCGTATTTCCCGGCTATTATCACGAATATTTTTAAAGAAATAAGAATAAATAATCTGAAAATAAAAGTTATGTGAGGGTATGCCGCCACCCGGCCGGGTGTGGTCATTCTCTGAGCCTTCATTTAGTTTAAAGTATAGGTACCTGAAAACATTTTAATCATAGATTAGCCTACCTAATCTATGACTACGTATGGTCATAAAACAGATCTTTGACAAAAAAGGGAGGGAATTGACAAAGATACATGGGAGGGATATTACTATTAATCGCTTCGAATTGAGCAGCTCACATAATTATGATAGAACTTCACATACAGGTAAGTTCGTTTTATCATTAATTATGTCTCGCTGCTCAATTCTCGCGATTAATATTTACTTGTAGATGTTCAAAGATGTCAAAATCTGGTTTAAAATTATACCTGTCTGACATTAATTATACCTCTTGATTATTATGAAAATAAAACATCAAAGTTTTGACTTTACCAAAATTAGTTGTATATTGTCCATAATATATTTTGTTAAATATATTAGCAAATACAGTAGTTGCCTATGTAAAGTAATCTTAACATTACAATCAGATTTTTTGCAAAATAATAATTATTTACTTACTGTAGAATCGAACGAGCAAATGAATCATTTTGATTACCTAAGATATCACGGTTATAAAACCTTGCGAAAACGGATGAGGACGTGCTCCACCCAGCGGCTTTACGAATAATGTCCACATTTAAACCAACCGTTTTTGCCTTAGACGTAGACGCGTGTCGCGTACTATGCGCAGTATATGTGCTTATGTCTATACCGCTCCTGTGGAGTACGTCCTTTATCCAGTGACTCAGCGTTTGGCTAGTGACTTTTGCATGGGGTTTCTTAAAACTAACAAATAGATTATCGGACTTCCTTATTAAATCAGTTATATTTTTATAGCAAATCATGACACGTGCAGGACAAATTGACGGTCTTTCATTGAAATAAGGCAATTTTAACAATGGTTGAAAAGCATTAGGCCTAGAAGTTTTTATCAATTCGGAAATTTTGATCATTATACAATCAGGGTTAAAAATTATATTTTTAATTTCTATTTTTGCAAAAGTCTGAACTCTGTGAGCTGTTACAATAGCCAACAGTGTAATAAGTTTTTTAGACAATAATTCAAGGCTGATGTCTTCATTGGGAGACATTTGTGATAAACAATCAAGAACAATATCTACATTCCAAGTAAATTCATACTTTGGCTGTGGTGGACGGGATCGAAAAACACCTTTCATGAATCTTAAAATTCTATCGTCGTTTAGTACAGTTCGGCCCAAAATGCAAGATAGTGCAGCTTTGCAGCTATTGAGACTACCATATTTATAACCAGAGTTGTATAGCTTTGTTAAAAAATAAAGAATATTTGGGACTGATGCCGCCAAGTAATCTAAATTTTGGGCATTACAGAAATTGAACCATTCTTTATAATAACAATCATATTGTTTTTGTGTATTTTGGGCTAACGAATTAATCATTATATCTGTAGACGATGGGGGCACACTTCTTTTCAAGAGAGCTGCCCGGATAATATTGCTGCAGCCAGGGTAAGATTTTTGTGTAGTTTGTGATGTGATCTGGAATCATTAGAATTTAATAATTTACTGTTTGGATTAAAATATATGATTTCTGATACCACTAATTTTTGGAACACCGGATACCATGGCTGGGTAGGCCAATTAGGTATAACAACTATACCTACAGCTTTTTCGGCAATTATTTTATTGAGGGTTTTTAAAATAATGGCAAAGGGGGGGAATGCATAAAAGAAAAAATTGTTCCATTTTAATGTAAAGGCATCAATACAAAATGCATATGGATCTGCTTTCCATGATACGAATTTATCGCATTTAGTGTTCGATCGACTAGCAAATAAATCAATATCAGGGGTTCCAAATTTTAACTTAATTTCCAAAAACGCATAGTCAGCTAACTCCCATTCGGTTTCACTTTGTGATTTACGCGACTCAAAATCTGCAACAACATTGTCATGAGATCGAATATAAGATGCATAAATAAATATTTTTCTCTCCTCACAAAATTCCCAAATTTTTCTGGACACTTCGTTCAAGTGGGGAAACTGGACACTACCCATACGATTGATACATGCTATAGCTGTTGTATTATCTACTCGAAGTAATACTTGTTTATTATAACTGATATTGTTTGCAAAAACTCGCAATGCGAATAGTGCTGCTAGTAATTCCAATACATTAATATGATATTTTTTTTCGTCATTAGTCCAGAATCCATTCGCATTTTTATCAGAACAAGAAGCACCCCACCCTGAGAGTGATGCGTCTGAGAAGATCTCGAGATCATAATTTGGGTAACGAATAAGACATGAGGATTTTTTAATATTCTTCGACCACCAATCAAGATCATCTTTTAATAAATGTCTGTTCACTTTCATAATCTTGTCATAGTTTTCGCTATTACCTAGATTTAAGAACTTTTGTCTTTCAAATATTTTTGTGTGTAACCAACCGTACTCAATTCCAGGACATACTGATATTAATAAACCTATAAACTTGGCAAATTCTCGAATTTTACACGTATTCAAAACTTTAAATTTTTCTATTTCCTTAATAATTTTAGAGCGTTTTTCTTCCGGTGGTTGTACACAAAAAATCTTCGTGTCTAGTTCAAAGCCTAAAAATTTGCATCTTTGTTTTGGAATCACAGAGCTTTTATCATAATTAATTATGAATCATAAATTATTTAGGAGACATATCGTTTCATTTACATTTTGTTCACATTTGATAAATGAAGTATCGATGCACAAAATATCATCTAGGTAAATTGTAGACAACCAACCATGTAAACGTAAGTGTTCCATGACTGGTTTCATGATCTTTGTGAATACTAATGGACAGGTGTTAAGACCAAAGGGTAGACAATTAAACTCATAGCAAATTCCATTAAATTCAAATCGTAAATATTTTCTATGCTCTAGATATACAGGAATCAAAAAATAGGCATCCTTTAAGTCGACAGAAGCCAGATAACAATTAGGGGTAACTATTTTTAAGGCAGTTCGTAGGTCCTCCATTTTAAAATGAGGTGGTTTAATAAATTTATTCAGCTTTTTTAGATTAAGAATAAATCTTTTATCGCCGTTAGGTTTGTCTACTAAGAAAATACTAGATAAAAAATCTCCATCAGTTCTATTACACGGAGAGATAGCACCCTTATCTAGAAGTTTATTGATTTCAGTTTGAAAAGATAGGAAATCGCATTTATTATTAGGTTTATTTTTTGGATGGTCATTTTGTGTAGGAACCGAAGTGAAAGGTATTTTATAACCTTGAACCCAGGAAAGTACATTCGGGTCATTTGTAAGTTTTTGCCAGACACGTGAAAAATATTGCAATCTGCCTGCAGGCTTAGTTACCTGAGTATCTAACGCCTCCTCTGGTTCTTGTAATGGGCATGATGCCGGTTGGCACGCGATGTAGTTGTTTTGCGCGATGCCTCGTTCCGATGAGCCGTTGATGAGAAGCCCGCAGTCCGATGAGTTGTCAATGTCGTATTCCGATTCGCATTCTGATGGTTCGGCTGCGGTCGTTTCCAGTTTAAATGGTTCGGCAAACTTGCTGGTCTACTATTTTTTGAGGTGGGTTTTTGTTTTGCAACATACGATTTCAAGTCTTGGCTTGCGGTGTTAATAGCTTTGGTGGCTTTCAGACTGTCAGGTAAAGATTCCCCGAAAAGGTGTTTGTCTCGTTTTGATTCTTTAAGAGTATCCTTCAGTTTATTGTTTAGAGTCGAAATTAAGAAATTTCGTCTAAGTTTCGTATCTATGTAGTGTGAATCACATAGTAAACGAGACGCATTACTGACATGCTTTAATAGCATTTGGTTTGTATCTGATATTTTTTCTGATACCAAAATGTCCATTGCGCTAGATAAAGCTGACAAGGCTACTCCAACCTGACTCTGTCGTGCAGCTAGAGACGAGTCTTTTTTCTGTAGAACATTCGATATCGCAGCTTTCACCTCAAGGTTTAGGATTGGTGCCTTAAAAAACTGACAATTGCGAGGGATAGGGTATTCCTCTACTAGTTTATCTTTTTGATCTTTTTTCAATCCATTCTGAAGTACATCGACAAGTCTTGCCGCAATATCGCTGTGAATATCCTTTCCGACAGCGGATTCTTCCTTCGGCGCATCTCCAAGCAATGTAAGTATCTCATCATCCAAATGGTCGGAGACCACCGCAGCTGCTTCATCATTTTTATCGGTCTCCGCTGGAGGGGACGTTGATGATTCAAGAGTAATTTCGCCCACTGTCATAGATGCAGGTGGTAACGAGGTTTCATTGTCTGTGGCAGAAGCTTCGGCAACATCAATGTCTCTTTCATTGTCATATTGCTGATAATATGGGACATTCTCACCGAGTGCAGAGTCTGGAAACAGGAGTGACGTCATCAAACCCGTGAAGGAAATGGTCCCGAAAACCATTCGCATCACTATTAGGTAGGTAGGTACTCATATAGCACCCAATAGTTTAAAGTATGTAGGTAGGCACCTAAATAGGTAGGACCTAAAATTCATAGTATCGAATGTTGTATACTATCTATATTATATAATATCTTGGTATGAGAAGGTAACAGTCCCCGAACGTACTGTTCGCATCTCTTTATCGGCTTTGCCACAGTTAATGCCATAGATGTGAGCTAAAGTGTGGATGTGCAGTCACATTTTTCTATTTTATAAAATGAAAAATAAACATGATCATGACTGTGCCCCAGGGTGCGTTAGTCATCTTTTTATATTATTCCAGATTCTTTGAACATGGCTAACAGGGTTGTCAGAGGCATGTCCAAATAAATGCCCATGTAAAATAAGCAGTTAAGTAAGTACATAAGACTAATGTGAAGGTAACAATCCCAATGTACTGTTCGCATCACTATAAAATAAAGCTAGCTAAAAAACATAGCCTTTTTGTTCTGTTTTGTCGGGTAAACATGATAAGGTGAGCACTCAAAATCAGGTGATAAAATTTTCGCCCACTTGTATGGCATAAGTAGGTATAGCACACAGAACGCAGCACAACAAGCGGGTAGGTAAGTATTACCGCGACATGTTGTAAGTAACACAGTATCAAAATTGTACGGCTGCATATTTTTCACTAATCACCTAATCGTATCTGTATCTGTATGCACAACGGTAGACAAGGACAAATAGCTTGCTAAAAATAAAACTCACCGAAATCTGATCCAGAACTTGTTGATGAACTTCGACGTCGTCTTTGTAGTTCACGTTTAAGTTTTTTCAACAGATGTTCACAGTTATCACGGTCTCTGTGTTTACGCTTTCTCCCCATTTTTATATACTTAATTTTGAAAAACACTAGCTGAAAAACCTATTAAAACTCAAAGAAAACTAGAAATTATCTTAACGTGAAACAGCCGGTACCGCACGAAAACAGATAAATGAAGGCTCAGAGAATGACCACACCCGGCCGGGTGGCGGCATACCCTCACATAACTTTTATTTTCAGATTATTTATTCTTATTTCTTTAAAAATATTCGTGATAATAGCCGGGAAATACGAAACAGTACTACAAGTAAATATTAATCGCGAGAATTGAGCAGCGAGACATAATGGTACGGAACCCTTCGTGCGCGAGTCCGACTCGCACTTGGCCGGTTTTTTATTGAATTAAGCTTAAATCATCATCATCGGCAGAATATGTTTCCCGTCTCCACTTCCCTCTATCACTCGTCATCTCAGCACGAAATTAAAATTTTAAATTAATTAATTAATAGATTTTTTTAAAAATTGTGATTAAATTAGTTAAATGTATTTTATTTATATATTTTATTAGCTGATCCGCGTGACTTCGTCTGCGCACGATTCATTTTTTCCGCGCATTTTTAAATTTTTTTCCTGTCATAAGAACCTTCTCCTGACAGTAACAAAAAAAATTTGTGAAATCGGTCTAGCCGTTCACGCGTGATAGCGGGCGTGACCAAGGGATATAGGGATTCATTTTTATATATAGAGATTATACTTAGTGCTATTCTAGCATTTGGAAAAATCACGGCATGCATAGACAACATCAACGGCAAAAAATACTTAACTAAGTAAGTAGGTGTAGGTAGGTGTGACCTAAAAGTTTAGTAAAAATAAAAACTTTTAATGTATGTTTTCCCAACCCGTTCATTAGTCAGTGATCATCTATTTGTGTGCGTGAAAGTGACCGCGGTCAGAGCTGACGGAACGTTCCTTTGTTTGGAAAAACTTCGGAAGGTATTGTTCACGAGAGCATTGTATAGGAATGTAACTAAGATTTTTAATTTAATTTGGTACTGAAATAAATTAATCGCATTACAACCATATTGCAGCCACTTAAAACCTTGTTATAAATTGAACAGTTTTTTTAAATAACTTTTTGCTGGATTTCATATAGGTACCTACATAAATACACTCGGTTGGAACACTTGGTTCGTTCCAAGTGTTCCAACCGAGTGTAAAGAGTACTTTTCTATACTGGGATTTTTTTAATGTCAATTAGGTATCCTAGAAACGCTCTTCCGTACTAACAATGTAACAATCTAAAAAAATGTTTATAAGTAGTTTATCAGTCATCTAGTACCCATAACAAGCTCTGCTTACTTTGGGGCTAGATGATGCTGTGTGAAAAAGTCCAACATTATTTATTTTATTTATTTTGTCTATGGACTGTTTCGCAGCTGCGCATTTAGCACTGTGACGATTTGACATATACATTTGTCGTGACGTAAACATTGAACTCTTTTTTTCGTCCAGCCTCCATCCGATACCGTCCGAAAAGGAACTTCGTTGCAAAAACTTCAGAATGATTCAAGCTACTTATTACTCATAATTAAATTGCGCACAGTTTAACAGTTTCGTCGCTCAAGACGGATTTAAAGATTTTTGCGAGAAAAGTGAAAATAATAAGATTTCTTTCAGTCTTCATTAGGCGACGTCTTGAAGTAAGTATCCAACCAAACAGCCTACAGTACAGACAGCCAGTAAGCATTTTTACTCAAAATTATAAAAATAAATAAAAAGAGCTTTATTTTGCGTCACACACAACAAATACTTACACATTATGAAATAAAAAAAGAGCCAGATAAATATGCAACACAAAAATGGTCGCCACTCAGCATTTTTGCAATAGTTAGCAAAGGCTAACTAGTGACGCCATAACACACTAGGATTCCTTACATATATTTATACTTAAATAAAAACTCTTATAACTAGCTACCCTGCTGTAGGTAAAAGTGAATGTAATAAAATGCGAAATGCTAAATATAAATAAAACCTAGACAAAAGAATCCAGCTGCAACAAAACTATGATTTATCTAAAAGAATATTAAGTAGGTGTACCTAGTCAATAATCTTACCTTTAGATCCGGGCAAAAGCAATATGTTGGAGGAAATATATGGTTTCATGCCAAAAAAACATCCATGCGAATAGATAAACAAACAACGAAGGTAATGTCCGTTTTATAATGTTTACACAGCCGTGCACCTGTACAACAAGAAGTTATTTTTAAAAAACTTATTTCAAATTGTAGAAATTTACTCAAAAAGATTGCCCCACGACTCTACCTTCTTGCTATAGAGTTGGTATAAAATAATAAATCAATAATTAATAATGCTGGACATTTCACACAGCATCATCTAGCCCCAAACTAAGCAAAGCTTGTGCTATGGGAACCAGATAATTGATATACTACTTATATACTTTTTGTTGTAAAACATACATATTATACATAGAAACACCCAGACCTGAGATAAATATTTGCAAATCATACAAACATTTATCCCGCGGCGGGGATCGAACCCGCAACCTTCTGCGTCCCAAGCGGGCTTTCACCCACTGCGCCACAGAGGTCGTATGAAGCGCTATATTACGTTATACTCTTATTACGTATGATCTATGATCCGACTTCTGTTTTAGTCGACAATGGATGTGGTAGAGCCGGGGACTGTGGCGTGAGCAAAAAGAGGTTCATCCAGCAGTGGGTCAATTCAGGCTACGGATGATGATGAAGACGCCTGATCGGTTGTTGCATCTAAAAATCAAAGTTAAACCATTTGTTAACATAGGGTTCATTTTTTATATTTGTCGAGTTTTAGAAATTCTTGTTAGATGCATCTACACTGTCTACATTCAGGTATATACCGGTTAAGGTTAACAACCGAAATGAATCTGTTATTAACCGAATTGAATACCGGTTAACCCAAACAATAGGTTAATCGATACATTTCTGTTAACACTAACCGATAAGGGTTTATAACATAAGGTTCAAAATGGCGCATTTTCGGCGTGTATTGCGAGTAAACGTTATAACATGACGTTTTTTTTCAATTTTCGTGTTGTTACATCATTGACGTCAAAAAATACCGATATAAAAACCCAAACGTTTCTGTTAACCGCTTCATTTCGATTACTGTTATTATTTCTGTTTTTCATTTCAGTAAGCGAAATGATTGGGTTAACCGCTTCTATCGGTAACCCTTTAAAGCGGTTAACAGTTATGAATGGGTTATCCAATCTCTGTACATTGTACAGGCGTAGGCTAAATCAATTTTATGTTGGGCTAGGTTGTCCAAAGTTTGTTAGGCAAAGGCCTAATCAATTAATCCATGTAAATAAAAATGAATGATTGGCTCAATCCATCTTTTTATCTTTGTTAAGCTTCCAATACATGTTGGCCGAGGGTTGCCGAGTGAAGGCCAATAGCAACGTATTGGTAGCTTTGCTTTGCCATCGCGTGCCTGTACTCGCCTAGCTGGCCGAGTACGTCAACGTGTATAGAGTTCATTTGGCTTAACTTGTCACAGCTCGGAGTCGCTTGCGACCACTCGTCTCACTTCGGAGCTGTGTCGGTTTTTCTGCACAAATCATAGGCGCTCGCGGCCCTCGCCTGCGCTTGCCCAACGTGTGGTTGCTTTCTTGGGGCAGCTCGACAAAAGTCGTATACATTGGCCGTTTGCAATAGTTTCCATAAACTTGCCGCACGTCTAGACAGTAGCACTTGTCTTGTCTTGTATCAATTTGCCTACACTTGCGTTGGTCTAAGCTCGATCAACATGTATTGGGGCCTTTAGATGAAAGAAACCTATCCAAGATTGTGTTTGCTCAGCGGGATTCTTGTTGCGGGAACATTACGTCAGTTTTTTTTTTATATTTAGGTATTCATTAATCACACGTCATTTGGCCCCAAAGTAAGAAAGTTTTAATGTTTATACAGTTGTTATACCTCACGAAGGCGGATTGGTCTTTATTGTGTGTGTAGATTTGTTTCTGTGTTCGTAAGCATTACTGAGATCATTCGTCCATGTATAGCGTTCCCGAACTTACTTACACAGAAACAACGTGCATGTGCATTAACACACACAACTAGGACCAACCCGCATTCGAGAGTCAGAACAACTATAGGTACTTACTACAGTTCTGTTGTTGAGTGTACAGAATCGCAGATAGTAAAAAGAATTGATGGATCGATCTCACGAGACGGATAGCTTCTTATTGGTGCTGTATCCAGCCTCTTTCCTAAGGATTAGGCAGGGAGCCAACATGAAAATTTCTTGAAAATTCCGACCAAATTATTCAGCTCTGGATTACTGAAATTGGTTTTTACTAAAAGCTTTAATTTGCAAAAAAGTATGTAAAATTAACACGAGCACTACGGTAACGGCGGACGAGACTTATGTTTAGCTGTAAGCTATCATTTAAAGCCGCCAATAATGATGATGAAGTTTGAGATCTTAAATACTTAATATTCACATCCGAAACACTAAATTCACAGAAGAAGCAAGTGTTAAGATGAAAGCTTAATAAACTGCTTCTATTTTTAGCTGTGAATGAAGCGAGAGGCGTTTCATTCATCAGTGATGTCACTACGACAGGTCGACAGGTCGGCTGTGCTTAGAAACATATGAATAAAGAAAAAACTTTGTTTCTTTTTAACATGAAATGGGATTAATATAATAATTATGATATGTTATGTTAATATGTAGGTGTGTTAGCTGCTAAGTTCTATTACAAATAGGTAAGTACTGTACTTTACCTACCTGCCTATTGATTAAATAAGTATAGGTATTCGTAGATTTGTTTATTTTCTTATACTTTGAATAAGGTTTTTGACGTGACTACGTCTTATAATTCGAAAGAGCCGGCCGCACGCATGAAAAACATGACGTCATGAGGCGTTACCTCGCTCTGGGGCGTTCCATGTAAGGCTTGCGCAAGTGCAAGCGAGAGCGCGGAACGAGCGACAGAGAAGCACAATCGGCCTTTGCGTTGTCACGTTCAACTATTGTCAGTAAACCGACTTTACAGACAACCATTTTTTTATGCAGGTTTTTGTAACTTTGTGATTAAAGAGCTAATTATTTAAATATCAAGGTAAAGATAAATAAATAGTAAATTTGAAGTATTTGATAGTACTCAATGTGCTCATACTACTCGTAAGTACACTTGATGATAAATGAAGTCTTGGATTAAGTTCTTGAACTTAGCGATGGTGACTGTTTAAACACGGAAGCGTTTTGTTGGTGTGCTCTCTCAATGACTTACAAAGTAACCTATTCATCATCATCATTGGCAGCTCAAATAAAAGCCCACTGCTGGACATAGGCCTCCTCCCTCGAACGCCACTCTGATCGGTCCTGAGCTGATCTCATCCATGTCTTTCCCTCAATGGCCTCTATATCATCCACACACCTGGCTGCTGGTCTGCCCCGGCTTCTAGCACTTTCCCTTGGGTACCATTCGGTCAAAGCCTTCCACATGCCATCACCAAATCCAATAATCAAGTAACCTATTTTTTTCCATTATTTTTATAGGTATAAAATGAACGTACAGTCCGGTTGCACCCACTGCTGGATAATGCCTAATTTTTTTCTAAAGATTTTATTGATGTTGGCCAACTCTAATGACGGCGTTTTGAGGCCTCTGTAATAGCCTCTATAATATACAATTTTCAACGTTTTTTATAAAAAAAAAAATCTAATCTATTTAATCCCACTGCTGGGCAAAGGTCTCCCCATATCCCTCCAACCATCTCTCTTCTTCGAGACCTCCCACCACTCTCTCTCAAAGGCGTCAAGATCGTCCCGCCAACGCTTCCTCGGCTGACCTAGACCCCGTCTCCCTTCGGGCTTCCAAGATGTTGAGAGATTCGCTCATTCATCGGGATGCATCCGGCTTATATGACATTTTAAAAGATTAAAACCATTCATGTGCAATTCCAAATTTCCTTTAGCCGGTTTTTTGTTCGCTTACCTATTAATACTTACTTACGGAGGACTTAGGTTTTGTGCTTACTAAAAGAAACGTTTGTGTGAAAAACTATTTTCATCTGAAAGTTGGGCGTGCAGATAAAGTTCTAAGTTTTTGTTTACTTGAGTGCTAAGTAGAACCCCGTAGAACCTAACCAAACATAAAAAACAGGCATAGTATAAGGTACAGTCACCTGCAATAAGATGTGTGTTTTTCTGACACGTATTACTGACTTCATCGTCATCGTCAGCCTATAACAGTCCACTGCTGGATATAGGCCTCCCCTAATGAGCGCCATTGCGCCCTGTCCTCAGCTCGACGCTTATTTACTTAATCAATCAAATCAATGTACCTAAGTACTTACTTAATGTAGGATGATACAATCATACTCGCCTACAAAAATAATATCAAAGTGTAACTATGATGATCTCACAGCTCCAACATCGATTCGATATAAGTAGATTTTAAGGTACCTACACTATCAGCAAAGATAGTGGTCTACCACTTTTGACAACAGTTTCTGTGAAATCTACCTAACTATCGCTGTTCGATATATCGAACACATTTATATTCAGCATCATCAGCAGTTTGGCCTAAGTAGGTCGCTCGCACCGCGAGCGCGGACGGGCGACACACGTAAGCCAGTGCATCAGCATCATCCACGTAAACCGCACTCATTTACTCTATTATACATTTTCTACTCTGTGTAATAAATACGTACTTAACAGTTAACTCGGTCGTATCATGCAGCATCCCGGGAAAAGCTATCGCGATTTCCTACATGGTCCTTCGAGCCGTTCGAGGATTCATAACGGTGGTAGAAGTACACAGCGGAAATGACGGTTTGGTAAGAGTAGTGTCACTCAAGACGAAAAATGGTATAATAAAGCGTCCTATTATAAAATTATCCATTTTACCTATCGAGAAGGAAACATAAGTCGAAGATAGTGGTCAACCAAATGACGCGAACTCAGCAAAAGATAGCAAGGGAGCGCACGCCAAACAGCGTCCTAAATTTATCAACATAGCATTATCAATCATCTTTTTTATGAGCATCATTTGGTCCAGCGAATCAGCCAACATAACACAATTCAGCAGCAACCAATCATTGTACTACGATCCAACAGGTAGAATGCATTTAATACGTGATCAGTGGAAAATTGTATCCTATTATAACATGCAACCATATTGGCAAGGAGATAAGGCGATAAATGCATTTACAAAATACCTAGAGCAAACTTGTGATAAAGTAAAAGAAACGAGTCATTGCAATATGATTTTATTACAAGTGAAACACGATTATACCGAGCTACAGTACTACAATCAGCTGCTGCTAAATCAGCATTTCGGTGAGCGGTCAAGGTCCCGACGCGGACTTATTAATGCAGTTGGCTCGATAGCTAACTCATTGTTTGGAGTACTCGACCAAAGTTTTGCTGACAAATATCAGCATGACATTGAGCTTGTTAACAGCAACGAAAAGCACCTTATGCAACTTTGGAAGAACCAGACGTCGGTCGTAGAAGCGGAATACAACGTTTTAAAGCGAACGGAACAAGCAATAGAGTCCCAACATAAACTTATAAACAGACATCTAAACTACCTTACTCAAACAACTAAGCAGCTTCAAAAGGAGTATGAAAGCGTGTCCATTATACAGGAGTTTACTCTAGCAGCTATGGCGACCACAAATATGATCCGAAATTTGAAGCAAATACAGGATACACTTATCGACACCTTGACAGATATTTATCACGGCAAGATAAACCTACATCTGTTAAGTCCAAAGCAGCTTAACGATGAACTTCAAATAGTTTCTAGTCACATTTCAGAAGAGCTTACGCTACCGGTAGACAACATACAAGTTAATCTGTATAAAATTTACCAACTGTTGAAAGTTAAAGCAAGAATGGGCAGTGATTACGTCATATTTGAAATCAGCGTGCCTTTAACTAGCAGAGATAGTTTCCAGCTATATCACTTGATACCAGTACCTCTACAAATCGGGAACGACATGATTAGCGTGAATTTAGTCACCGATTTTATAGCAACCAATCTAATGAGGGACTCTTATCTACCAATCTCAAGCGTCGACCTTCAGGGCTGTGAATATCAAGATGAAACATACTTCTGTCAACTACAAGGCCCCATCAAGCACTTGGATCCAGAAGAGAAGTTTTGTCAAATTGAAACGACGGATACCTGCAAGATCAATAGAGAAAGCTGCAAGAATAAATGGGTTCAACTACATGACCCATCGATCTATTTATACTTTGCATGTGACACATATTCTTTGACGATCATATGCGACAGTGAAACACGAGTCCGCCAAGTCAGCAAGGCCGGGCTCATTCAACTTTATAAACAATGCACGGCCAAAGGTCGTGACGTCACTCTGTATTCATATCAACAACAAAATACACTCACACTCAAACCCGACTTAGTACTAACAAACATAGCTCCAATACAACATCATACGTTCAACACAACTTTACCGATAGTTGAACCAACACAAGATAAATTTCATCTTAATACGTCGCTACAGCAGCTCGGTGACCAGATCAAGGCTATGAAAGAAGCAGCTCAGCAGGAGGTGACCCTTACTACGCACGATGTACACCAGTACGCTATATCGTATAGCGTGTTAGCAGCCGGCGTGACGGCCTTCCTGTGGTTCCTGTGGAGGCGCCTAAGAAAAGCAGCAGTCGGCTCGACTCCAGCCGCGCCCGCTCCCACTGTGGCAGCACAGCGCGATCCAGCACCTGCGATGCCACCACCGCCGCCGCCCTCGCCTTTCCCACCAAGGGAAGCGCCCTACAGCAGTGATAGTGTTGCGCGTAATCAGTTCGTTACCGAACCAGAGTGTAGTGCCGGAAGGACCGTGCGGTGGTCCAGTTTACGCAACAAACCCGTAAAACAATCAGTGTTTACGATAGATAAGGACTAGTTACCATTAATCTAGCAGTATTTAGCAATCATATCATCATCAACAACATCAGCGATTTGTTCTAACCTTCATTAGCCTAAGTAAAATATTGTTTCATCAAAATGTTTACTAACCCCTTATAGGTACTTATTGTAGCACCTCATTTCATCTCATCCGGCATTCCTCCCTCGGGAGCATGTTCGATATATCGAACACATTTATATTCAGCATCATCAGCAGTTTGGCCTAAGTAGGTCGCTCGCACCGCGAGCGCGGACGGGCGACACACGTAAGCCAGTGCATCAGCATCATCCACGTAAACCGCACTCATTTACTCTATTATACATTTTCTACTCTGTGTAATAAATACGTACTTAACAGTTAACTCGGTCGTATCATTCAGCATCCCGGGAAAAGCTATCGCGATTTCCTACAATCGCTATGGTTTACTTTTCTAACTGTCATAATAGTAAAATCAACCTCAATCGTGTGTAGACCACATTTTTTGCTGAGTGTACCTAATTTATGGCTTGAGTCCGTCGATCAAATTATGATCAAAACTTGAGTCACAAAGGAAAGTAAAAACGTGTTATTAACTTAAATAGCTGACTGTACGTTACGAAGCTCTAACAGCAATATGGTCCAAAATTACAAGTCGTAATTTCGGGACTTTATTTACTGAGCACGATGGGAAAGTTATTACTAGTGCTAGGGCGTCGAATATAATACATATCTTTTATTTATTAGGGTTCTATACGCCCCAGCTTAAATGAAGCTAGCTGGTTTACTATCATAATTGCCTACGACACAATAGTCGACGCGATTATTCTTCAAACAAAAATTGCTAGTGTAGTTCTAAATATACCAACATATTGAGTTAGAGCTTGATATCTAAATGACTTTCTCAAACCTCCTGAGGCAAAATAAAAATCGATTCCTGGCTTTTAAAAACCTTATCTGTTCTCAGAGGACGAATGTTCAAAAAACTGATTATAATTTTGTTAAATTCAGGCCGTAGGAGAGGGCACGGGAGTTCGGTTGATTTTCTCGATGCATATTGGATACGTTTCTGACTTCTTCAAGCAATGTTGAACTTTTTGTCCTGTTGACACAATTTTGTTTACTGTAATTGCGCTAATTTTTCCAATTTTTTTAACGAAATCCCTACGATCTAAATTGATCGTACATTGGATTAGTAAACCTGCTGCTAACATAATTGCCTGTAATCATAGGTGCGATGAGGTAGGCAATTTGTGAAGGTCCATATATTTCTGTTTAATAAAGTTGTCGAGCAATAAAGATTAGCATTGCCACTCTGTATTTACAACAGGAATTTTCCGTTGAAGAGATGAAAGGTCATACCATATGCCCTAGCCAATGATGTAAGTTAATAGTTTATTTAATACTAGCTGCGCTCCCGCGGTGTGACCCGCGGTCCCTCGGGATTTTTTCATTTTATCGGGATAAAAAGCAGCCTATGTCCTTCTCTGGGATACAACCTTTAACTATGCCAAATTTCAGCTTAATCTGTTCAGCGGTTTGGGCGTGAAAGCGTAACAAACAGACAGACAGACAGACAGATAGACAGACAGACAGAGTTACTTCCACATTTATAATATTAGTATGGATCATTGGCTCTATCGTCTTCGGAAGGTGATTTCTGATACTCGCCACGTGTCAAAATAACTTTGCCGCTTTGCCTAATAAACTGGATTCAGATTTCAGATTTTCCTATGAGTCTGTTAAACTTGTTGTTTTTCGGACCAGTTGCATACAAGCCCATCGCTACTTATCATGCAAATTTCTGTCTCTTCATACTTCCTTCATTGTCGAACATTTTAAATTGAATTCTAGTGTCGAATCAAAATCGAATCGAAGGGTTATCCACCCCCGCTGAGGTGGTTAGCCTATAATAGTCTCCCGTCTGCCACCATGGCACTAGACGCAGTGGCAGATGTGAATATTATATTACTGTGTGCCCCCATATTTCATACGTGGGGGTGGATATCCATAAGTGTTACCGTCTGCGACCGCGTGGGGGCAGCTTGTCGGGGCAGACGGTAATAGTTCGAACTCACAGCCATGGAAACTTTCGGTAGGTACCTACATTCCACAAGGCTTAATTCAAACTCCCAAAAATACCAATCACCTAAACTAAAAACTAAAACCAGAAGCTCGTAATAAACAAACTTCTGTACAAACACCGGTGTCCAGTTGAAATTTACGACATCAAGAACCGTTTAAATCGGTTTTACTTATAAACAGCCCTTAAAAGTTTCATCATTTCATCTCATCCTAATGACCGACCTACGTAAACAGTTCCAAGTTATAATTTGCCGAAATTATAATACTGTTTGGAAAAGTTTTGAGTTTGTAAAGCTTTTGCTACGCGAAGGTGCGTGGTTTGGGATGGTCTAATCATTCTTAACCGAATTAAAAAAAAGGAGGAACCATGAGGCTGCAGGCATGAGCAGGAGGCTGTTTGTATGTTCACCGATATCTTCGTCAGTCGTGGACCGAATTAGTGGATCAGAGTGGAATAGATCATTCAATCATTCTTTATTTGTTTTCAGACGTTACCATTATCCTACTTATTTAATAAAATAAAACAGACTGCATCATTAATGACACCGGGCATGTCACAGAATACCAGCGCACAAAAATGCTGAGTGACAACCATTTTTTCTGTTAAATAATATTTATCGCGCTCTGTTTTAAATTTTATAATGTGTAAGTATTTGTTGTGTGTGACGCAAAATAAAGCTTCTTTTTATTTATTTTTTTAGAATATGAATGACACGGAATAAAGTAGTATTCAGTCCCGTAGCATGACTAAAAATTTACGGAAGAAAAAAATAAAATATACGGCAAATGGATTGTGCAGGCAAAGTCAATGTTGGTATGTTAACTGCACAAAAATTGCATGTGAACTGCATTTGTGCAGTCCGTCTCGTAACATCTTAAAAGTATACATACATATACGTATACTACGAAAAAAAACATATTTCTACCCTGTTGCGCCTGTGGTTCTGTCTAAACCTAGGCTTTAATTTTATAATTTCATGAATACTCGAAGACGTCTAGTTTAATTATAAAATTTTGGGCATAATATATTTTCAGAAGATTATGCTAAGACGGATATAACTTAATAATTAATATAATTTAAAAGCCAGTTATTAAGAGCTCTTAAAGTTAATTATTTTTTACTTTTTAATACTTAAGGTTGGTATTACTTAGAAGCCCACCCCGATCTCACCCAGGTTAACATTATTTTTCTAAAATGGTGAAATAACTTCTGAAGTAGGAAGAATATTTCGGATATTATGACATGACATGTATACTGTATTTTTATGCTGTTACTTATTTATTCAATCAAATTGTTAAGAATTCTTCCATGTGAGTGTAATAAAATATCATCAAAATCGTCAAGAGAAGAATACCGAATATAGCACACCGAAGTTTTATAGTATAGAGATATCCGGGAACTGACCGAGCAATGTTTCTGGTGAAACCCATATCTAAGACGTAAACTTTCCAGCTGATAATAAGTACTAGGTACCTAAAAATAACACCTAGAAATTGGAGGAAAATCCGTCGCTTTCAGGCATTGTCCCTCGGACTGTTTCCATTTAAAAGCTAACAAAGTTTTCGGCTTACTTTCGGGCAACCGAACTTTGGTGAAACCATCTTTCGGGCTTAAAACTTTTAAATTGCTTTTGCCATCACTACAAAGACGATTTGCTCCGTATTTTCATCACAGACGCAAATGAATTTCAGAGATGCAATCCCCGATTTAGCAAGACGTCGTTTACACGATGCCATTCTGGCATAGGTACCATTCTTGCCTCTTTCTTGCTTTCTCAAACTCAACGGAGCAAGAGCTAATATTCTGTGGCAAGAATGGCCAGAATTGTATCGTGTAAGCGGCGTCTAACGAAGTCAAGTGATTTTCATTTAACTTACTTGCATTTTTCATGTCTCATTTTTTGCATTGTCACTTGCATCTTGTTCTTATTTAAGTCAGGAGCGAGAAATTGTAGTTTCGTATGAAAAATTGTAGAAGTTGATTTACTTTTTCATTACGCTGCTGGTTGCGCAAATCTTGGTAAATGATGAATATTAATTTAAATAACGTGGAACGGTCTCTATTATAGTGTAATAAAATATACTTTGAAGGTATTTTTGTACCCAGAGGACGTAACTCATAAAAACAGAGGTTAGTGATAACATCTATTATATGTATCTATTATAGGTACCTACATACAGCTTGTCAATTATACAAAGAAATACTTTGACTGCCATTTTTATCCTTATCCTAAATGACAGCATTTTCGTCTCCCGTGAATAATTGACTCATCAAAATAATGGTGAAAAGTTGACACGCAAGAAAATTGCCGTCAATTCTCTAATGAATCCTTCAACTCATGTTAATCTACCTTTTAATGGATATGCATATGAAATTCACAAAATAATTACCATAATAATGAACTCCAGTGAAAATTTAATTCGTGAATTGATCAAGAACGTAATAAAGTTCGTGATCCTAAAGCCACTTTAATTTCTTATGAAATGAATGTCGTGTTTTAAAATTTTAAAAAAGTGTGGTATTTTATTAGTTATTTGAAAGCTTTAGCGCAGTTATTCATACTAATTAAGTTTTCAAATGAGTATTCAGTGATGTAAAAGAACATCTGCTCTATTACTCACTACTAATAGAGCTTTGCTACGGCACTAAAGCCTAGTTACGGCACTAAAACGTGTCCGAACACCAAAAATTTCGTCAAGTAGGTTAGTGAGTAGTTTAGTTGAGTCCATTTGATTATTTTTTTGGGCGAGAAGCACCATAGAGTGATAGAGTAGCACCTCTCACCAAGCGTCCGTGCTACTGGTTCACCGGCTAAACAAGTCCGAAGCTCTCGATATTAGTCGAGTACGTTTCGTTTCACGCTTTACAACTATGAAATAAAGAAGTCGAGTGAATAAACTAAAGGATCGTACTCGCTACTCGACTAAAATAGTAGTCTAGACCGTGCGAACGATTTCTTGGCAGTAGCGAGTAGTTTGGCGACTATATTCTCGCTACTCGACTAAAATACAAGCCTAGTCCGAACTAGGCTTAAATGAGTTAGTGCACTAAACTAGCCAAGTCAAGAGGCTATTAGCACGCTAATTCTGCAAAGAACTGCCTTTATATTTCGCTTTATCAGATACCAATTGTTTTTAAGTTAAACTAAGTAGTTTGTGGCCAATAATTGTGTTGGAGTTTGAAAAGCGCATTACATCTATTCTTTGACTCGTGTTGCTAAAACACTTCTCACGCACGCTCGGGCACTCCTGCCGCAGGGACCAGCTGATGGCAATACATACAAAAAAACCGCACGCTAATATGTAGTGCGGCAACAGCATCTAGGAAGTAAGAAGGTCTCGCACTCTTGCCGGGGCAATCTAGTAAATTGGTCCTGCTTCCTTATCACCTACATTAAAATTAAATTAAAGAGGCCTAATGACGCATGAATGGTTCTGATTGCAAAATAATATAGGTAAGTACGACTTAAAAATAATATAAGTACGTAATACGACTTGGGCTAGAAAAGCAGGACATAGATTTCTATAAAGAATTCTTGGGGAGGCCTATGCTGAAAAGCAAGACATTTAAGAAACCGGTGTTTAAAAAAATTGTGTTTCTATTCCTAATCTGTAGAACTAGGTAGGTACATAATAAGTACTTAGATTAAGATGAATTTATGTAACATTTATAAGATTGTTTATATAGGCTATCATTATCATTATAATGGTAGAAATATAAAACTGAACGACGTTTCTGCCCTTTGTAGATAGATCTACCAAACATTTTTCTACACCAGCTCTTTTTATTACACACATTATTAAATACACACTTGATATACCTGCGTCCAACGATCTCTCGTAATTAGCTTTTGCCGGATTAGTTAACACAATTATATGATGCTCATCAAGATATTGGCAATATTATCAGATAGAGCCGTGTTGGCCGTGGAGCCGATAAGGTCAAGGGTTCGTATCCCGACCGTGCATCAATAGATGTTAATAGCCGGATCCACACCGAACGATCCAACGCGCTCCGATCGCGCGCGGAATGAACTTAATACATAGATAAAGTTCCTGCCACGCGCGATCGGAGCGCGTTGAATCGTTCTGTGTGGATCTTGCTATTGATCAATGGATTTGGTTAGACTTGATTTGAGAGAATATCTACCGTTCCTTAAAGATACAGTCATAATCCTATTTATTCATCAGCAACTAAACAGCATGACAGTCAGCTAAAAATGATGCCTCTTTGTAAATCTTCGATCGCGTTTGTAAGTATTTTTTCCCTATTTTTCTTTTAGTTTAGACAGTTATCCCTTATCTACAATTGACGATGAAACTTGTTAGGTACTTTGTTTTTGGTATCGGTTTCTAAACAAACTCGGTTGACCTAAATAGTAACAAATGAACCTACTGGTTTTGAAGATGTTTATCTTGCCATTTTTTAAGAATGATGAGGTTATCTAGATGGGCTCTGTTTGCTGACTTTAGTTTAGTAAATACTAAACTAGTTAGTGTTACTAAACTAGAGTTAAAATTAGACTTAAAACTTGTTTAGCATAGAGCTGAAGCTATATTAATAAAACTAGAGTTAGTAGATTTGTCAAACTAGAAACAAAATAAATTCAATAGCTAGAGTTAAAAAAAATAACTAAAACAATTGTGAAACTAGAGCTACTATGACTCTATGAACTCATTGTTGAGAGATCACAAGCTTCTCTTGGCTTACCATTGGTATGTTAGCGGTAGGAAAACAACACATCGATGTCAACTTGAAAAGCAAGGGGCGTTTATTTTTAAATTCACAATACGCATGAAAACATTCACTTCCTGACTGTCAGGTAATTACCACAGTGTTGGCGGGTTGCCATAACACAAATATTGTAAAACTATTATTTTATTACTCTATATGATTGGCACAGCTTTTTATGAAAAAATAAATTGTTCCGGTATAACAGAGTGCTGTTCATTTAAAAAGTTTTTAAGCAGTTTATTTTGAATAAGGAGTAATCTTAACTACATGAAAATAAAATATTTTTATGGTTGTTATAGCAATTTAAAACTGGTAGGTACTCATCCTTCTACCAATTTATCTACAATATTATTATTTATCTGAAAGTTTGTATGTTTGTGTTTGAGTCACGCTCGATGATATTAAAAAAAACAATGTGTCAGGTAGTAGATACTGTAGGTAGGCACATGCGGGTCGCTTTTCAAAAAAGTGGACTTAGCTAAATTATCGGTAACGCAAAATTTATCGTCAACGAAAAACGACACAAAAGTATTTACACACTGTATCGCAACTGTCAGCGTGTTGTCAATAGCTATTTCTAATCCCAAAATATATGGGCGGCGAATGGCTTTGAGCTTTTGTTGATGCAAGCTATCGATAACCATTTATCTAGAAGATACCTGGGTAATCAATTCTATGAAACGAATGGCAATCTGATTGCGAATAATGTTTGTTACCTGTTACAAAATCAGTTACAGGATCACACATTGACTATAATATAGGTAATTTAAACGTAAACAGTTTTTCAGAAATCAAGAGAGAGAGAGAGGATTAGTGGGTAATCATGAGTACTTTTAAATATAAATAACCTTACATAATTAAATACTTATCGATTCAATAACAAATATAAAAACTTTAGTTGCTAATTAATTAAGCGAATAGGTATTAGACTATTAATATGTTTTATAACAAGCAAGAACCAACGTAGGTACCGAAATTATTTATTTTGTACTGTAATCAAGGCATTATATCTCATCATTATATTTATATAAGACCATAGAAATATAAATTAATGTGAAGACAATATGCTTCTTATTTTATAGCTGTCTGCGATGAAGACGTATACGCCCATTAGCTCAGAGACGTACGTAATAATATGACCAGCCTGTCGCGCAATTTGAAATGTAGACATCACAGTTGTGTTTAATGAGTTTTTGACGCAATTAATATTAGAATGAATTACCATTAGTCCGCAAATATTCCTCTTTCTGACGATTTAGGTAAGTTGGGAAAAGGAATATTTTTGGAAACATACGTAGGTACCTAAGTAATGCTGTTGGGTTAAAAATAAAACTCCAGTCGAGTCAGACTCGTACTTGTGCGTGGTTTTCGTACCAACAATGTGTTTGTGTTATTAAGCAATTTGTCTAATGCCTTATCAGTATCACACTTCTACTGAAGAAAGTTAATAAGTCTTACTGATTGATCTAATGCCTTGTCACACTTCTGTCGAAGATTATATTAGCATGGAATAGTTGATGGTAGGATATTAAAATTAGTAATTTTCATCACTGAGCTATAAAATCTTTAGCTTCGCCTCACAGCTCAGTTTCTGTGGGTCAATCAGTTATTTGGTTACCTAAGATAATGTTTTATTTTATAAAGAACTCTCGCTTTGTGAGAGGTTCAATAAAAAAACTTCTAGAAGAAATAGTTGAAAAGTGGAATACAATGAAATAAACGAATTACATAAACATCGAGACTCCAAGTACCTACAACAGCCTTTGCAGTGTAATATATAAACTTTTTAATGTGTGGGTTATCTATGATTGTACTTCTGGTGGACGAATGTATTGAAAGATCTTCATGATTATGATACGTGTTTATTGTTCGGTGTCTGAGTGTGAAGTCCCTTTACATTGATTCTGATATACTATTGCTTATGCTATGGTACATGAATGTGCTGAGCTTGCGCGCTCACACTACATCTATATTTTTGGGGATAAATAATTTTAATACATCGTGTTAAAATTATTTATAAGCTTTAAACATTACTATTCAATTGCTCACACTACATCTATATTTGTTACAATTGATTCTGATACAATTTTTATTTAGTTAGCTATTTCCCAAAACATTTAAAATACTTAAAATTCTCTTTCTAATTACCAAAATTTAATATTATTTCTATAAACATAACATATTATTTATGTATATTCTATTTCATGTTACTATCTCTATTACATAGCATTTTTTTTTTATATATCGACTTACGAATACTTATCATGAAATTCATATATTTTTCAAAAATACATTATTATAAACATAATTTAATACAGTTCAAAAAACAAAAATACAAAAAAATGTATTATTAAGTTATTTCATACCCTTATTACTTTAACATTTTTTTTTTATCCTCATAATTCACTTGAAATTTAACTTTTATCTTTCTTTGTTTAAAACGTTAACTTTTACATTATTTCTGATAAATGTCTCTTATTCATACATACTAATTTTTTTTTTTTTGTTACATCATACATACTAGAAAATAGTCATAAAGTCATTAATAACACTACAGGTTGATCAGTCCTGAATGCATCGCGTCTATGTAGTCAAGTCAATGCTAAATACTAAACTTTATATATACCACTTAATTTTATTATCTAATTCTAATACATTTAACGAAACAAATCAACCCTTAAATCTACAAGATTTTCTCCTCAATAACTCCATTTCCTTGTCAATATTTATTTTTGTCGTGTTACATTCATTATTATCTTTTCTTAAATTCAACCTTTGTCTTACAAAACATAAATTAGCGATACAGTTCCCTACTATGTCATTATCCATGTCGCTATCACATTTCATTACTTTGGTTCTTACAAGAGCGCATTTAGGTATCGAAGTGCGGCGAACACTCGGTACATCGGCGATAGAATTTCGCTGACTCTGTGAGATAACCATGTCAGGTGGAGGCATGATACACAATTCTTGATTTTTAATGCTGTGTCTCTTTCTTACATTCCTTTCATTTGAATTGAAATTTTCATGAGCTTGATTAATTTCTCTATTATTTTCTACATTTAACTCATCATTCTTATTTTTCACAATATCAAAAGTTTCCTCAGGATTAATTTCACTAACATTTTCAGTACTGTTCGTTTCGTTTTTACATTCAACATTTATTTTTTCATTTAAATTATTGCAAATCTCTTTTTTCTGAATAAATTTCTCTCTATTACTTAATTTGAAAGGGATCAAATTAATAAAATATTCCTCATCTAATGCTACTTGAATGGCTTCTGATAGTGATTTAGGTTGTTTACATGCCATAAACAATCTTAAACGAGAATTCCTAAGACCATCGCAAAAACATTTAACAGCTGATTTTTCGTTGACCTTTAACAAAATTTTTCTACTTTCTTCCTCAGAACTATCCAAAAAATCTAATTGAGCTAAAGTCAATTCAGTTAAAAGATATTCAATTTCCTGACCAAATTCTACTAAACTTCTATAACCTTGTCTACAATTAAACATTTGAATTTGCAAAGCTGGATGTGATTTCTTTGGCAACAAATATTTTTTCATGTCTTTAATCAATTCATCTACATTTTCATATTCAGAAGGTATCGATCGATCCTGGCAGGGTCGCCATGTAATATATAAACTTTTTAATGTGTGGGTTATCTATGATTGTACTTCTGGTGGACGAATGTATTGAAAGATCTTCATGATTATGATACGTGTTTATTGTTCGGTGTCTGAGTGTGAAGTCCCTTTACATTGATTCTGATATACTATTGCTTATGCTATGGTACATGAATGTGCTGAGCTTGCGCGCTCACACTACACAGCGCAACAAAGGAGATCTACTTGAGGATTCCTTGCTCCAACTCGGTGCAATTAATGAAATCTTTTAGTTTTCTAGTGCTTGAATACTAGTAGTTTTGGCCAAAGCCGAAGTTTATAGTTTATTATCCAAAAAAGGTATGGAGTTACGGTGGACCTCTTTAAGATCATACACTTAGGATTCTTTGAACTTCCCCCATCTAATTTATGGACATCTAGAGAAACATCTAAGTATTTGGACCGTGATACAATTTTGTTAAAATTGTGATCCTATTCGGATCATAATTTTATCAAAATTGTAGCACTCATGTTCACTCAAGTCAAGTTTGTTTGGGGCGATCACATTTTCGGCCTTATTCAAATGGCCGAAAAACGGCTGAAAAGATTCACTAGTCTAAGAAGTCAATGGGCTTTCTTGCCCAGTCCTTTGACTCAAATGCTCATTAACTGTACAATTAGTGAATCACAAATAAACTAAAATGATACTCCAATTTACTTTGCGATCTTGACTTGGCATCTGAAAATTTCTACCAATTTGGTACCACCATGACGTATCATGTTTTTTTCGCTCCACACATATTGATGTTGTCTTTCCTGTGGATGAGGCAGATTAACCTGAGAGGGTATATGTTTTGGAAGGCAACTACGGCATCCCGTTGAGTGATCATAGGTTGCCTCCTGATGCTGTATAAATCATCAAGATTACATTAATTTAATTGATGACTATAATAAAAAGCTTCGTTGACTAGTTATTGCGATAGTCACTTGACTTTCAATTGTGAGTTAAGTAGGTAGGTATATTTTTATATACCTTATGTATTTTACAAGGGAAGGTCTAACCTATTTGAGTCCAAGGCTACCACAGCTTGTCTAGCAGTTAGTAGGATGTAACGTGATCCTTGTCATGCTCTATTAAAAAGCACTCGGGCCGGCTTTACCAGTTTAACTGCACACAATGCATGCTCTAACTTACCCTGTTGCTGCGGTGCAAAGATAAATTGCAAAAGTTGAGGTTACCTAGATTTTGCAACCTCGACGGCGAAAAACGAAATATCCGATTCCTCAATTCATCGAATGTACCGGATTCCGAACTCAAACCTTCCTATTGAAAGTTTTAAGTACATCCTACTAGGCCAACAAAACAAAATATGGCTCTCAGACGAAGACGAGAGAGAAAAAAACGATAACTAGGTATTCTTCAATGCGCCCCACTTTGCACGCAGCATAGAATTCACGACATTATAATATAATATTATAAAGGTGCATTCAAGCATCTGCTAGCGCGAACGTCGATTCAATAACCAAACCGGGTAGACACGCCCTTAGAACTCAACATGAATATTTTATTGGATAGAGGTGAGTTTTCCTTTAGAGGCAAATAATGATAAATTGCTTTGGAGAAGATGTATATTTCGTGCGCTTAACGAGTTGCTTAGACGCTCTTGATATTCCAATTAGGTAAAGCAATATTGAAATCTAAGGATGAATGACCGCAACTTATTTTAGAGTAATAATGTTTACGAAGACATAATATTATATATTATATAATATTAATTCTGAGTTTTCTAACCTTCTTGATTGCGTCAACGTACTAATGTTTCTCAATAATTATGATTAGTTGCGCCAACGCGATTGAGATAACGAAGACAAAATATAGTTAAGTTCATATGTAGTTATGGTCACAAGTTCATATGAATTTATTTTATAGTCTACCTGAAACTGCCACTATCACAAATTAATATAAAAAAAAGAAACAGATAACAAAACATATTAGATGGTAATATTCTCGTTATTACTTTATTTACGTCCAAGACAATTATATTTATTTCTTGTTTAAGTAACAAAAGTCGTGAGTCGTGAGTCTTCTGCGACTATTGGGAAATACCTAGTAGATATGTCATTTTATTAAATAAAAAATATCATCAATTGTGCTGGTGATTTATCTATGCCATTATCATCAAGTATTTAATTATAAACTTCATTATATTACGTTTTATTAATTTACAAATTTAACTATGAATACAGCTTAACTATAATACAAACTTAAATGTACATAGCTAAAGTCCACATAGAACATAATATACATCGGCAAAGAAAATAAAAAATGTTCTCAAATAATTCAGTTTTGGTAGACCTCCAAACGTCTAATAAAAAACGTTCAAGTGTTACTTGATCACAGTTTCAATGCCGATGCCATTAGACGAAACGGAGAAAGTTCCATCAAGAGATGCGAATCATCTAACAGCCGCCAGTTAGATGTAAGATATCTGGAATTTATCGAATATAGAGATGTCTCTAGGCGAACAAAGTCAAGGATACACTAGGGCAAATGGAGCAACATGCTGCCGAACATGTCCCTCAACAACTACGTAGAACATGCCGAAGTGAATGTCGGGGAACATTGTGTTGACCACACTAGTCAGTGTTTATAGGAATGTCGCCCGAGGAGGTTGTAGCTATCGGAATCATTTCCCCACACTAAAGCCATGTGAGGCACGTTGCATACGCGACTACACTTGGTGACAAATGGCGCGACACTGACGCGACACACGTGCGCTCGCTCTCAAGGGAGCAAGCAACATGCCCCGCGTCACGTACAATGTTGCGGGGCATGTTGCGGGACAATATGCAACGTTGCAGCGTCACGTAAATTAAGTGTTGCGCGTCATGTTGCGGGACAAAATGTTCCCTAGTGTATCCCAGGCTCAATTCGACAAAATATGTTTCTCACAAAAAAAAAACAGAATGACGACAATATTTCCAATGCAGACACTCTTAGTAAGTTTAAAACCCTTTGAATGGGTAGTCCGAAAAATAGAACAAATATACATTTTGGTAGTTACAGTCAACGTCACCAACTGGTAACTCCTCCCTCCACCCCCATACAAGGCATGCAGGTACAAACTGCTTTTGGGAAACCAGGTGGTGACGCTGGCCGTACGTGGCGTGCAGAAATTAGCATTCCATAGTTTTGTGATGGGTTGCATCATGCATGCCCACTTACCTATTTTCAGTCGAACTACAAAATAAAGGCAGATTAGAAAAAAAATGTTTGCTCAACTCTAGGCTTAACTAGATTTAATGGATCGACAGACATCTGTCGCGGAGGTTCAGCTGAAAGATTTCGTCGTGGTGTTATCAGGACTTAAAATGTACTAAGCATTTGTGGGTACCTACAATTTAGTGTAACGACATTTAGAACACCCTTTTATCTCTAACTCACAATAAATCTCTAAATTTTCTTGTTCAATTCATGTACAGTCAGCAACGAAAGTCGATTAACATTTTATGTTTTACAAATCTGAATATTTCCAAAATCCGTAACTTCATGACCAAAATTTTTACTAATATTTGAAGATAAGTCTTGGTTCATAATAATCTCCCAAGAAAAGTTAATTTTTTCTTGGTTTTCGAAAGACACAGCCATTTTAAAAAGTCCAACTGTTAATCGACTTTCGTTGCTGACTGTACCTAACTAAGCTGCTCGTTTCCTCACGATGTTTTCTTTACCGTTTCGAACCACATTTTCACGTTTTTCAGTTTTTTCTACATTTCTAAGTTTCCACGCGCAACAATTTTCCATAATTTTCCATTGCATATAAGAAGGAATGTTAGTCATACTTAACTAAAACCCATGAGCAATGATCTTCCTTCTTCTTCTTGTTATGTTAGTAGTTTCTTTGAGTACTTACAGATATTTTTCATCAAAGAGTAGTTCCATTCGAACTAGTGACGTGGAGTCATGATGATCTCTATTTTTAGTAGGTTCTAATCTTTTTTTTGATTATTTGGATGTATTTGGGGGTCTTTGTCCCGTGATCATGATATCAAATTGAATTCGCCTCTGATAACATTTAGTTTTCTCTTGTGATAGCGATTTCAAAGGCGAATGAAATTATATACAGGCAAGATCCTTTTTTTCTCAAAATATAATTGAATAAGACCAACATTTCAAGTACGTACACAATAGTTTATCGTTTGTTTCCGCGCTCGGTAAATCACAGGATGGGATTGTTTGCTCAATATTGATATTACCACGAACTAGTGTAAATTTAGATCGTTTGACCGGTTTGATTTATACTAACACTAGCTGCGACCCGTGGCTTTACACACGAAATTTCCTTTTCAAACTGAAACTTTATTCTTTTTAATTTATAAAATGGCTTTGTATTTTCGGAGCAAATGTTTGTGACAGATAGAGCCACACGAGTGATCGTAATGATGTTCCGTTTTTTGTTTGGAGGCACGGAAATCTGAACAAGAAGTATTCCTGCCCTATTCCACTCTGATCCACTAATCAAATCCATTAAGGGATTAGTTTCCACTTTTTCTTCCACTTTAATCCATCAATGGTATAGGAATAGGAACTCAAAGTGGAAACAATCCACTTTGAGTTCCTATTCCGTATTCCTGAGGAACCACGGACAGATATATTATTGGCAATAATGTAAGTACATGTACAGACAGCATCACCGACTACACAGGTACACAGGTAACCCCCTGCATGAGGCTGATGAAATCGGGTTGTTTACGCTGTGGCCCACGAGCTTGTGGCCCGAATTCTTGGTTTCACGTTGTGGCCCATTCTAAAATCGAATTCACGTTGTGGCCCGGCTTATATACTTGAGGCATACACAGATTGGATAATAGTTTATAATTAAGTGAACCATTATTTATATTTGAATAAAAACGTTTTTAAGGGGTTTTTAAATTTTTATTAAAATCTCAATCAAAAACGAAAAATTTAACATATACTTAGGAAAAAACAGTCACTTATGTCAATAATATATAATATATAAATTATGTCAATAATGTATAAATTGAGATGCCTACATTAAAATTATTTAAAATACTTAACTTACATAACGTTTAGCATGCAAAATCGACTAGACTCAGGTACCAAATTTGCACTTACTTAGGCACTTAACTACATATTTCTTTATAAATCAAAAATATACTTCAATAACTTAACAGATAAATATAAATTAAATTAAATACTATAATAACACCTAACCTAGTGATAACTTCGATAAAAATTTTAACATGCAAAATTATACAAAAAACACATTTATCAATAAATTATTTAAAAATCAAGTTTGAACTTGTATAAGCCTTTACATAGGTCTACTAACTTATCTCAACATCTCTAAACAAAGTGGCATACGCTATGGTCTTTAACTTTAAAATTTAAGTATAATAGCCAAAATGCCTATAATTATTGTTAATTGCAACTATATTGGTACTACTAATAACATGATAATTGATTCTCACATATGTCTAGAAAAGTCTATTAGAAGGTTCAAATATATTTTAATACTTTTAAAACCTGAATTATATTAAATTATAATTATGTACTTACCTAAAATAATAAGGCTTCCACGATAATAGATACTCTGAGATTTCACTTGTCACCTTAACCACTTGCACAAGACTAAAGTAATGCATAACTAATTAGGCTTACTAATCAAGGGGACAGACTTTTTTACCTGAACCAGGTAAAAAAAATGGCGCAGGTATGACCCTTTCTTTTATAACACGCATTTCTACGATATTTTGCTGTATTAGGTACTATTATCTATTGAGCTGAACTGATAAGGATTCTGAGAATGAGTATTTATTGTCCCTAACCTTGTTGTACCTAATGTTTTACAGCAAGTACATAACACCTTTGTTGACGAAAAATCTATCGAGCCACAACGTGAAGCTAAAATAATATATTTTTACTAATTTATTTGTGGCCCGAAGTTTTGGGACACAACGACAATGAAAATAAATCAAAATAGGCCACAACGTAAACGAGCCACAAAATTCGGGCCACAGCGTAAACAACCCATGAAATCGCCGTATATGTAGAGTTACAAAATTGGTGACGCTGACCGACATATTCATAAAAATATTCGAAAGAAATATTGTGCGTTGTTATGCATGATAGTTACTAAATACAATTAATATTGTAAGAGAGCCAATAAGTGGTTTAGGAGAACCTCCTCCATCCGAACTTACAAACTTCATCCTTTTATTAGTGGCGAAGGATAGATTAAGACCTTTCATGCTAGCCAAGAATCTTGTGGTTTATCCTTGCTCTTGTCAGATTCGATACTGACCAAGGAAACAAGTTTTCAGCGTCTGAGAATCTTAGAATAGGTCGCTTTATTTGCGGTATGTTTAAGTTTATTCAAAGATAACCTACGCTGGATTAAAATTAAATGCTACTACTCGTAGTAATATTTATTACGGACAGATTTAGACTGTTTGTTGAATGTTTTTGTCATCGAATTATAAGATACAACTGTACGCACAACCAATCTTTAGCTCTCTGAAGTAGCTGCGCAGAACCCATTTTTGATGACTTGTATAGCTGCCTCGCTCACTAGCTTAGTTTGTTGCATCGCGCTATCTCGCTTCCTCTACCAAACCTGCGCAATCGTTTAGTGCACCTAACTTCTTGACGACCTCTGTGGCGCAGTGGGTGAAAGCCCGCTTGGGACGCATAAGGTTGCGGGTTCGATCCCCGCCGCGGGATAAATGTTTGTATGATCTGCAAACATTTATCTCGGGTCTGGGTGTTTCTATATATAATATGTATGTATTTACTAACAAAAAATATATAAGTAGTATATCAGATCAATTGTGCGTACTGTACATAGATTATTTTTTCCCCGAAGAAAAGAAAAGCGTCATTATCTTGGTTTTATTCTTTTGGATGCACTTCAAGTGTAGATCGATCAAATAGATATTAAATGCCTTTAGATTTGAGTTCATTGTCTGCCAAACTCAGACGTTATCCTATTTCGTTTTCTGTTTTTTTCTGATAAACTTAGGTACCTATGCTTTAGAAAAATACTTTGTTTCAACATTGTAATATAGAGTCCAACGATCTCTCGTAGCGCTACCAAGTATAACCTAGTTATTTAGTTCGTAGTAGTTTACAACAATTTACATTGTTTTTGCCAGGATCTCATTGTACTGGGTGTAATAGAATTGCTTTTGAAAATGGGAACCGTGCAATTAAGGGATTTATTTACCGAAACAAAGCTAGGGTTTATTCTATTCACAAATACAAAATACAATAGAATCCGTTGAGTAAAAACGATCTATAGATGCTCTGATCTATAGATAGCTTTCAGATTATTTTATAATATTGTTGGAATACGATAAGATGAGAGGTGCGTAAAAATATAAGTAGTCGTTTAACGCGTTGCCTGCCCCACTGAGGCATACGTAGCATTTACGAGTATACCTATTATAGTAATAACGTATAAGACAAACGAGAAAAGTTGTAAATATCAATATGAAAGTGGAATATTCAGAAAGCAATGAAGGCACATTAAGCTACATTGTAATTCTATAGATCCTGGCAGATTGCCAGCGGTGATAAGCATTATATCCTAGTGTTTAAAAATCGGTGACCGTAAAATAGCGGCCATAGACATCAAGAGTTGCTGACGTGCTGATTCGTGTATTCCCTTTCAAGGTATTCAGCCTTTTTATAAAACTTTTTGATTATAGCTGTTACGTAGTAAAAAACAATACCTACACATTTTGGTACACTAGCCACGCCTCTAAGCTTCTTTTACTTATTCTACATGCGTAGTTACCTTAACGTCTTGTACAGTATTATTTTATCTGTGGTTTTACGGTAATATCTGCATTAAAACCCCACCTTAACCTCTCCCGTCACGGACCGAATTAAAATTCAGTAACCGGCCCTGGAAATGTTGTACCATGGGCAATTTCAGCAACCATATTTTCTGAGAAGGGTTACCGAATACCGTTTTTGGAGTTTTTTGTACCATTTAGATGTGCTATATGGACGCTTTTGGTCGTAAATGTACGTAATTATAATGTGACTTACTGCTCAGTTTCAGCCTAAATTGTTTTGACCCCACTTCTACATAAGTACATACTAGAAAGGCAGGATAATGTGGATGTTGATCAATAAAAAAAAAATTGTTAGTTAGTTAAGTAATCGCCGATAATGTGGAAAATACAATGCTCATTTTAAATAAAAACTTCTTATAACTTCTGAAGCTGAATGTACTTAGTAACATGCTATAACTTTGGTTTAACGATCCATTAAGCTACCTGCACTTAACATACCAAAGTCTCATGTTGGGAGTCATTATGTTTTTGTTTGACTAATGTCCAGTTACTATGAGTGCGGACATCGTTATATCACTTCTGTAAAGTAGTGAAAACTTCTATGAACTTATATGGAAAATAAAAGTTGGCTAAATATAAATTTTGTATAAGTAACAGAGACACGTTCGGTAAAATATGGAAAAAAACATTTCTAAGAAAAAAAATTACAGTTTATCTACGTCATGTACCAACTGCTTCGATCAATAGCTGTGATAGATATGTGATGAATAAATAATCAAAAGGCTTTATTAGTAGTAGAATACTAGGTACCTACTCGTATAAGTACGGGTGTTATTTAGCGTTCGTAGCTTTTATGAGGAAATCGTAATATTAGTTTTGTTATTATATTGATAGTTTTCCTGTTTGGAGACCTGTGCAAATCCAACAAATTAATGCTATGATAATGGGAATTAAACAATAAAGAAACAATGACGAACAATGTTCTATTGTTATAAGGCAATGATACTCTTCATAACTATGAAGTGTGGTGTATACAAAAACAACAAAAAAAAAAACAAAACAACACTCGAAATTGATTTGTTAGATTTGCAGCTTAGGGGTCCATGATTCATGACCCTATGAAAAAAAAAAAAGAAAAATATTTTATTGCATAGAAGATATGAAGTTATAAAAGTTGCATACGAGTAGAACAAGGTTAACAAATGAAGAAACACTTATTTTACAGATACCGAAAAGTTAAATTGAAATTATCTGTCAGCTTCCTCACTTAAAAAAAGAAATAAAAAAATAAAATATTATTTATGGAAAGGAAATATTATTTATTTCAAAATGTCGTGGACCCGTTGGGAATCAAAGTATGAACGAGTCGTGGACCTCTGGGAATAAGCCAGATTTGCATCACGAATCCGATGTTCAATTTAAAACATTTTTGGTTTAAAATACTTTCGAAACAAAGAGAATACCTTTTTATCAAATAACAAAACATTCCAAGTGAAATACATTACTTAATGCGAGGAGAAAAATATTATAAAAACTAAATTTAAAAAGTACCTACGATTCCAGTGAACGTAAATTAATCATAACAATAAGTAGGTACTAAGGAATTGCGAAAAACGAGTATTTAAAAAAAATACTCACCCGACCTCTGTTTCTGATTATTTCATATATTGATGATTGTCATTTCAACAGGAAAGCATTTATTTCTCAGTATTTTCCTCCCTTTGAGTATTTATTCAATTTCCCTCCTGTAAAAAACATTTTTACACAGTCAATCCTCTTTATAATTTATATCTTTCCAATAGCACCTCTGTATCACGAGCCCGGTCAGAATGCAAAGAAGGTAGTAAATCATATAAACCTCCTTGGAGTATTCTCAATCACTTGATATACCAAACTATCTAGGTTTTTAATCTTGTTTTAGTCGTATTTCTGTTTGTTTTTTCTATTAGGTTTTTTTCGAGTGATATGTTTTAAATAGGATAACAGCTAATAGGTTAAATCTTCGATCATGATCGAATGGTTCATTAAAAAAGGTTAGCCGTCACGTATGGAGCGCTTACTACAGCAAAATGTGCATTACCAGTCCATCCACTTCGGCAACTTCAAAGAATCTTGATGATAATAAAAATCCATTGATCCAAGACCAGCAGTGCAAAAATGATCAGTATGCGGTGTGAATAAAGTATACCTTACTCGAAATGTTAGGTATACATACAGCCAATTCTTTCATACCATATTTATAAGGTTCCACAAATAAAACTGAAACAAATAAATCACGCAAACTCATATAATTCAATGTTGTAAGTTTAAAAGAGGAAAACGAAACGTAACATCTTACAAAATGCATAAAACATTATTTTGTTTACGTTCAGTGCTCGAACTTGGCAAGCATATTGCATCATGATCGTATCATTTTAATGGGCTTGCTAACGCGGCATATTTGCGGTGGGATTTGTGAAAACTGTTTGCCATATCTTTATAAAGTATTCCCAAAACTCACGGGGTGATCAGAATGAAAACTCAGATGGTAAAGATCCAACGGGAGGCAGAAAATAATTAATGTCAATAGATATGAACTAGCTGATCACACAGAAATATTTTTCAAACGAAACGAGAGTCCTAAATAGTCGGCACTAGAAGTTGCAGCAAATTATTACAAGTTTTAAACCTACAAAAGTATATAGCATTTTGAATTCATCGGCCATTGACCCGTTTGGTCGCATCAGGCTAAAGGTAGGTACTGTTAATTCCATTCCACTGATGGATACCACTCCACGTAAATTGCACAACACAAACAGTCTAATTCAACCCACACAATAGGCCCAGAGAGTGTACTTTGGACTAAACTAGACTGGTATTATTATATACAGTAATACTAGGAGCTGGATCTCTAAGGTATTATGAATTGGGCGGCGTAGAGATGACATGTGCGAATATTCTTGTGCCCACTAAAGAGTATTTTCTCAGTAATTGTATTCAAAGGTGTTATTATTCCAGATGTCAACTCTTAAAAGCTTTAGGTATAAAAAAAGTACGTGAGCGTCGTTAAAGACTCGGTTGGAACGAAGCATAGAGTACTTTTCTATACTGGGACTCAACTTAATATTATTAAATAATTGTCAATTAGGTATCCTAGAAACGCTCTTTCGTACTCGTACTAACAATGTAACAATCTATGGACTTTCGCCGCTGCGAATTTATCACTGTGACGATTTGTAATACATATACATATTGTGTCGTGACGCAAAAATAGAACAATTTTTTTCGTTTAGCCCCCATCCGATACCGTCTGAAAAGGAACTTCGTTCCAAAAAAGGCCGCTGTAATGTCTAAGAAATTGTTGATAATAGACTCGCCAAGGTCTTAAATTAAGTGTTACGTCTATGTCTGTCTAAAGTCCAAACCATTCTCTCAGTTTATCGACCTTAGGTATTAGGAGAGACTTGGTCAATTGGAGAACGAATCGGGTCCTTAGGAAAGTCTTGGTCAATCGTGCACGTATTGACGTTTTTGTGGTGCTGACTAAGCTGCGGGTTTATTTGACAGTAGAGCTTGTGTTAATGCGAGTATAAATACGCAACGCAAGATCGATTGATGCTGATAGGATTCAAACTTGCCTTTGAATCTAAGTGGAGATTTCTTAGGCCAACACGGTTCTCGAAGTTGAAAGTAAGCTCTTAAAATTAGACAATTCAATTTCTGTGGGTAGGACAGTTGAAGTTTTAAAGAGTGACGGTAGTTGATAGCTGACTATCCTCTTATGAAGTCAAGGCTACAGCTGCAATACACCGCTGCTTCTCCAAACAAAGGTTGAATGTGCGTCAGTCAACATCGTGGGCGATCAGTGACGTACAAAGTTTCTTCAACTGCAGAGCTTTTGCTGTCTCTATAAATTATCTGCATAAACCATTTGATTTATATTATTATTATTATTATTTTGTTTGTCAAAGTTTAACATTACGGAACTATAGACCTATATACCCTATATACCTATAGTCCCGGACCTTTGAATAGAAGAATAGAAGCCAACACACATAGGCCTTTTTGACAATTTTGATCTTGTGTGATGGAGACATACCGGCTATAACACTATAAAAATGCATTCAGGAACAGTCTCCGGTTTGTGCAGAACTATTGAGGATATGGAAAACTAATTATCAGGCTATGGGGTGGGATGGTAGTGGACTGGGTACTGGGGAAACTATGGGAACTATGACACCCGCCGAAACATAGTTAACGAACATGTAAAAATGGCGGGTGGAGACTAGCCAACTCACTATTGGGTACCTATCTATTATTACTATTAGGGTTACTATTAGGGTTGATATTTTATAATACATATTATGAAAGGATCCACTTTGAAAGAAGTAATCTCGGATACAGCTTGGAGCCTTTTGGTCTGGGTCTATACTCTAACTAACGAACGCATTTTGGATGCGACAAAAACACGATCGAAGTTCCGAATGTTGACCTCAAAGACAGATTTTTCAGTTTGGAATACTTGGTCCTTAGGAGGAGTTCATAGGTTGATCCGACGGAATATAATGTAGCTCGTAATAAGAAACGCTCAAAAATGCAGCTGAAATACGTAATTTAACACTTTAGAGCAGACGTAGTTGTAGATTCCCATTCAGGGAAATCATTGTCTGTCTTTTGCGTATTGGTTTATTTTATAAATTTTTTTTTAACTAAATATGTTAGTTAGCATTTGACCTCATTCTGCCCGATCTTTAGCGACAGTGGGGTCTAAGTTGAAGCATATGCTTATGAAGAAGGAACCTATTTACTTTCGATTTGAAGACCTGAAATTTAGTAAAATGGGAAATATAGACCCCGGTAGTTCTTGCTGCTCTCAAGTTCTGCTTAGACTGGATGGCATTGTGCAGTATTTCTTCCATTTTTATATTTATATAAGCACGCCTGGGCCTTATTCCGCTACTGGTACAGAGTACACAAGGGTGTTCGTTTCAGTCGAGATTGCATCTCTACAGCAAACACGAGAGGTCACTGTAATCGGCACAAATATTGGAAAGTGCGTAGGTCTTGGGAATTGATTTTGTGCGTTGAAGCTTTTCTATTTTTTGTAGATTTACACGCATTGGAAGAAAGGAGCTGCTGTCAATGATTTGTGGTATTTTAAGTTTCTGCAAGATACCTGCCAAAATTGAACAGCAAAATACTTAAGTTAAAAATACCTACGGTATGTATAGATGATAAGCCGTAACTAAAGTTGATTTTTTTTGAGAAAATAAACTGTCTAAGAACGTAGACTACGAAGTGATAATATTTCATAAAAAAAACTCGGTCAGGGGGGTAAGCTCTATAAGTTAATATAAAGCCCTTTGACCCGACAGACTAAGTGGATAAAAACTTCTACAAAACATTATCATAAATGTAACAAAGCCAGCAATTCACTAAAGCATATTCAAGTGGCATCATTCCGTCGTTTTACAAGTCAAAGAAACTTTTGTACTGAACTTCTTGTGATGTTTTTGTATCGTTGCTCGTCATAACTTGCCTCTTGACCTAGTGACACACCCTCGACACTTTAATACAAGTTTCTGAACTTATCAAAAACAACCGAGGGCCTAAACATACACCCACTTGTATGTAAAATCTTTCGATAAGACAGGTTTCTTGTAAGATGAATGAAGATGAGGCTAGTAGAAGCATTTCAGGATATTGCAATCCTATTTCTCTATAAGTTGTCGATGTGTTTGAGACACGAATGTGAAGTTCAAATAATACCTTGTAAATTCAAGTTATGTTCGATGGGTATTTCTACTCAGTTGCACAAATTAGTTGTTCAGAAAATCGCTTTGTTCGCTCCGTCCTAGATATTTCGACTTCTCAACATAATATGTAAAGCAGATAGCAGATTTTCCTTTCCGATAAGTATTATTTTTCAATCTCGGATTATTATTTTAGGATAACGATTTCACTGTTGATAAACAATATACTTACTCGTATTCTACCATGATATGCTATCTTTTGCAAAATGTAGGCATGTACCAAATAATGTATTGGACGTACTTCGGATTATCTCTAAAGATGCATTTACACGATGCTATTTCAACCCATACGATATCGTATCGCATGGCAATTTTTCACGTGTAAACGCTCATCGTATGCGATTTGTCATAGTTAGCGCGACACTCGTCGGCACGTTCGATGGGCGGGGCTTAGCAAATCGTACGAAAAATCGCTTTGTGTAAATGCACCTTTAGATAATCAAAATCTTTAGAAATCTTGAATGCCAGTGGCACAGTAGACTAATTACTGGATGTAACGGACGCCATAATTCTCTGTTTTTCTAAGAACTGTAGATTGAAGAGAGCAAGACACGTCTGAACGACCAAATCCTTTGGGAAGCTGATAATATACGACTTCTTTAGTGCCGACGAGCAGTATCTAATGAGATAATCAGTATTGAAGCTTCCTCTTTGTTCCAACATTAATTCAAATTACTTGTAAGACTGTTATTTTTGTAAGTTTCGATGTAGGATGTAAGTTTCGATGTAGGTGATGATCACCAAACTATAATACTCGTTAGATTTTGTACAGTATTGTGCTCTTCAATTTTTTATTGAAAGTGCTCTCTACAAGTACTTTTGTTAGACCATTGATACGCTTGACGCATTTTCCATCAAAATATATTATGCACCGACTCACAGAGGGAATATGCAGTTAGTGTTAGTGTTTAGAAGTACCTATTGTAACTATTGTACGAGTATATGGTGTGGAGAATATTAAACTTTATTCTGTTCTATTCTATTATATATGTTTAGGCAGCATTCATTTGTTTCACATGTGTGTATCAAATTGTTATTATAGGCGCATTTCTGTTTCATACGATTGTGGCAAGTAGGTGATAATTACCATTGAGGCTAATGGACAATTTCACTCGAGATGTTTGCGACTGGCATTAGGTTCAGTCTCAGTAAAGCGAGCATTAGAGATCGTTTTCGTGACAGCGCTTTGATTTCCCTAAGACTAGATTCGATGAAAGTCGAATGCTGACTTATATTGACCTTAATAGTGAACTATTCCACTTATTAGTAGGGAGTATTTTTTATTGTTTCAATTACGCTTTATCAGTTGACAGATTTAGGTAAATGAAACTTGAAATAAATATCAATTGACCTTAGCAATCTAGCGAACAAAACTCCCAAAAAGGTGGGATACGGGATTTGAACCCTGGATTGGTCGTTCCGTTGCCACCTCACATCGCTGTATTATATACTATAGCTATCGCACTAACATTCTAGCATGAATATTATATTCATAATTTTCACGTGATTGCCGTTGACAGTATGACCACAACCGATTATTCCATCACGACCACAACCTTGGCCCGCCATCCACCTCACATCGTGTGCAGAAAATTACTTCTGAACGAATGCACTAAGCCAGTCTCATAAAAAGTATAGCAGCCATTGCATTGTATAGTTTTACGCTTAAATATTAAATTCCCTTAGCAATGAAATAAAACAAATGTAAATTAATATTTTTCTGCCGCTATTAACTGTATTTTATAGTGGTAAGTGTGATAAATCTTTGTTGAACAAGCTACAGATAATAAACGAAATAATAGATTTTACTTTATAAAACGTACGTTTTTTGTAATCCTAAACTTGTATATCCATTTTTGTCCAAATATTTCTTGTACGTAATTCAGTCAAAAAAAAATAATAATAACAAGGTAAGATTTTATTTATATCCTCGATAATTATTTTCGAAAATTCCAGTCAATACCAAACAAAATGACGCCCATTAAAACATATCACGCGCTGATGGAATACAAATCGAGTTTAACGCTTTAGCGGCTCCGTGTAATTATTGTCCGGGCTCCAATTAACTTTACGATTTACACTCCTAGGGGCTGTTTACACTTGGATGAATGGACAAACTCCTTGTCCCTAGACATTATTGTTATCACACTTAATAAAGAGCAAAATATCGTGACGAATAGAATTAAACTTTGCGGCTAGCCGACGACGCGCGTATTTCTAACACTTTAATCACACTACATGCAAAAGTTTGTGCGTTTATATTAACTCTGAAATCGCTTGTGATGGATACTCTCTTGAACTTGGCATCTGAATCTCAAAAATATGTTTATAGTAAGTAGGTACATAGTAAGTACAAGCTACATACATGAGCTGAAAATGCATGTGAGCAAATCCACGGGCAGCATATATAATGTAAAGATCTGAAGAGATATTAAGAGAGTCCTCATATTAACGGGAAACATCTCTCATACATAAAATTTTATATTATAAATTTGAGAAGATCGTTTTACCAATATGAAATAACCTTATAGTGAGCTACTGCATTAATAATGTATTTAGCACGTAATTTTAGTCAAACTAAATAATTTTGGGTTATTTCGGAGCCGAAGGACCTAGTCGCATCGTTAATGGCGTTTGAATTACCGAGAGTTCAGTGGGAATTTCATGTCACAAACAACGCGTTTAATCAGACGGCGGATTTAACCAGTTGGCTGCGACGTATATATTATGTCCTTTATATTTACTACCAGTAGTCAGGAAAAATGAGTACGCCTCAAAGAAGTTACTAACCTACATATTTCCAATTTTAGAAAACATTACATATAATATAAGTAACATGCCAGGAATGATTTTATATCCTAGGTTATCGAATATTGAGGTTGCAAAGGAAATTGTGCTATTCCGAAAATAAAACAAGTAAAAAGGATTGTGAAAAATAAAAACATCCCTGTTCCCGCGAATTTAAAAGTGGTTAGATAAAACGCTTCACACCTGTTTAAACAGTAGCTATATTTTTAATACAAACAAGCTAAAGCTGTGTTCAAACTGACGTTGTAAACCAACGGTAGTGTCTGGAATATTGTTGAGGTGAAGGGTTATCCAGCTAAACCATCTCAGCTTATTCAGTCCTCATGCGGACATTCTTGCAAAGCTTAGTCGCGGGTTTCTGATGATAATCATTGCTTGGGAACATAAATTCCAAACCAAAAATGTTTTATGCAGAATTGGACCTTAATACTTGCTTGACCTATAGAAAAATAAGACTCTGGTGCCTTATTATTCTTAATGGCTTTCTGAAGACTGTCATGGCTTGACAAGATCCCAAGTTCCCAACCGTCACACCAAAAAACATTACAGCCATAACGGCCTTCAGGCCCTTGATTCATAATACAGCGGAATGCATTCGGTTCGGAATCGACCGACACCAACCAATCATAGTGCAGGAATTGATCCGAATTTTACGTTTCTTGCACTGTGATTGGTTGCTGTCGGTCGATTCCGAACCGAATGCATTCCGCTGTATTATGAGTCAAGGCCCAGGTAGCCGTATGTCCGAAGCGCTTTTTTGTCTTTGACGAAAGAACGACTAACAAATCTTCACCACAAGCGGTTCATTCGCATTAAAAATAATAATTTATAAAAAAAAGTATGATAATAACATGAAAAAAAATGAGTCAAAGCTTGTATCTGTTTGTTTTTTGACATGCTGATGCGCAATTTCCAGTGTAACAAGGAACTCGTACATTATGAGATGAGTTCTTGCTAAGCCTAGGCAGTGAATTTCACATCAATTGCCAAGCCTTCCGCTGGGCAGAGACTAATCCGACTTTTTCTAATTCGAAAACGAAACAGGATTTTGTATGCCTCTGACGCGACAAACTCATTGTTAAATATCTATTTAGAAATAAGGTAAAGTATTTATAGCAGATTTTAAATTAATTTTCAATCACTCAAGTCTTCCTCCGTTGAATTCGTAATGATTACTTATTTTCATACCTACGCCCTATATATACGTCCCTCAGAAATGCTTCACAATTTCGGGATAAAAGCAGCATATTTCTACTGGGTCCATCTTCATAGCCCATCCAATTCTATTCAGCTATTTCAGCGTGAAGTTGTGTGTATGTTACACATCGATTAACTTTAACATTTGTAGTTTGAAGTCTGGTTCACGTTACCTTGCTGGGTCACCCGAGGGTGAGAATACTTCTATCACAAATACATAATTGTATAATGATGTATAATGATGAGTACCAAGAAATCAACTATTTGATTTGATTTGATTAGATTTTATGCCTATCCGGCTATAAAAGCCGGAAAACCCTACTCATAATATATATATCATAGCTCATGCAAGTTAAGCATCACTAGATGAGATGTGCCAATATTTGTTTTATCAAGGTCATTTGTTGTGCTGTATAGCCTAGACCTCGAGAGGTCTGACTTCATAATAACCACTCTGTTCTTTTATAGCATTTTCTTTTTAGGTATGCATAGGGCCAAAGCAAACTTATTGCCATTTTGACTATAACTAGGTATTATTCGTAAAAAATGAACGTTTAGGGCCGAATATCACAATTTGCTGATTTAGAACGTCTACTAGTAATTTCAAAATAAGAATCACAGTTTTACCGCTAAATAGCCTTATCAGAAACTTGTGAAATACAATTTTATTTATTTATTTTATTTTACAAGTTTTATTCGTGTTCTATAAAATACTTGGTTTTTACATACATATACGGCAATATAAGCCAAGCCCTTCCTCAATGCCAAACCCTCATTAATATACTTACCATATGAAGTGTCCTCAACTATCAAGGACAAAGCCATGAACTAGGAAATGCGCATAAATTTATGACGTGGAAACTGCATGCATTGCCATTATACGAGTGAGGATACTAACCTACATTTCATTATGTCGCACTAAGATGTACCTCAATTTGTTCTCAGATAATTCTCAGAAGTAGACAAAATGTTTTTTTGAATCTGTTAGTGTAATTTTGTGTAAAACTTATCTTCTCTTCTTACATCGTATATTTTACACACACTAAAATTATTTTTTTGCGTTGGAGGCAACAGTATAGAGTGGATAGTATAAAATAGGTCACACGAGGCTTACAAACCTAGCTTCAAACCAGCATCTGTTTGCGCTGAAAAAAAATCCCCTCTACAGTGTGAAAGGCTGGTTTATTTTGATGAAAAGATTTAAAAAACCTAGTAGGCAGGTGGTAAATCTAGAACGTGGTTTTATCTCTTCTTTATCTACTGATTAAAGCTTTTAATCCGAGAATTAATGTGATCAATGTTATCTCATACTGACATCTCTCCTGTAGGTCAGCTGCCCGTGAAGTTTTAATCCAGACTTTATTCTTTTTTTTTCTAGATTTGGACCTAGAGATAAAAAGGTCACTAGGCAGATCCTTATTATAATATAACTATTATTGTAGAATTAACAACTTGGACAATGTGGCAAAGGTGGCAAAAGTGGTATTGATGATATTCTAGGGAGCATCAGTTTTTGTCTAATATCTTTACGGCCTTACTAATAAACGTGGTATAAAGATATTCCTGAGTGTAAACTGTCAAAATGTATGGTTATTCCTATTTTATTCTGAGGAATAACTTTACACCACGTTTATTAGTAAGGCCATTAGAATTATAGATCTTAATCTTGAACTCTGATAACGAGCAGCACAATGTAAGACTCATATATATATACATATATGTTATCCCATATTGTTTCGTATTATACGTTTTAATATATAATTATTTTATATTGTTTCAGATGAGTTCAGAATGAGGCAGTGATGCGAAGACATGATGTCGCGCGAGGTGACTTAGCACCTCCTCAATGGAATGACCCTGGAGATGACGAACTTCACCTACTTCGACTCAGTCTTCCAAGACCTGCGCTGTCGTCTCATCCCAGGAACTGGATGTGGTAACACCACATACGGCCTCGATTGTGGAGAAGAAAACTACTCAGAGTTTAACTGCGAGCTGAATATAGACATTCAAAATGAAACGTCGTATTCGTGCTTCGCGTGCTTCAACAATAGCATGGATTTTATCAGCAACGCAACGTCTTGTGGCGTTGGATTCAAGCTGAATATGCTGACATTCATGTTCGAAAGTGCGTTCAAAAACTTGTGGCTCCGACTGCCATATAACTGTGAAGAAAATCTCCTTTGCTACGGCGATTTGAACCGGACGTTTGATGCGAACAGTTCTTTAGATTTTCAATGTAATTGGGGTTACGCGAATGTGAGTGGGTTGCCGACTATGAAGGGGTACGATTGGAGTTTTCTCTTTGTGATATTATTTATAATAGCTGGAGGGGTGGGTAATATATTAGTGTGTTTGGCGGTGTGCCTGGACAAGCGTTTGCAGAACGTAACCAACTATTTCTTGCTTTCGCTGGCCATAGCGGACTTGCTGGTCAGTTTGTTTGTCATGCCGATGGGAGCGATACCAGGATTTTTAGGTGAGTTCTTGTATAATTTTTGGAACGAAGTTCCTTTTCGGACGGTATCGGATCTAGACGAAAAAAAGTGTAAGATTTTTCGTCACGACACATGTATAAGTCAAATCGTCAAGAAGTGCGCAGTCGCAAAACAGTCAAATAGATTGTTACATTGTTAGTACGGAATAGCGTTTTTAGGTTTTGTAAAAAATAATTATAAACATGTTTTCGTATTTATTTAATTGACAATAATTTATTTGACAAATGCCAAATGTCGAAGTTGAAACTTCGTTCCAACCGAGTGTTTCACGACACTCACGTACTTTTTTACTAGGATATGTTATTTAACTCTCTTTGTGAAAGAATCCATTAACCGAGTAAGTATGTGCGAACAACTTTCCTCCTCATTTGCAGTCAATCCAGTTCCTCATCTCCGCAGGAAATGTTCGACGCACATTTGCGTATTCGTAACTTAATATACGAATTGACACACTGAAGGAATTCTCTGAGCATCTTGATGAGATACTGTTTAAATTGAATTGTGGAAGTTATATTGCCGCCAATTGATTACTTTGGATTTAGTGGTAATTTATGGTGTGTGCTTTTTAATCCTGACAAAAAAAGGTGTATGATGTAGCTTCTAATGGATGAACCGATTTTTGAAGTGAAAACTTCTTTAGGCGCGTTAGCGTTAGCAGTTTTGAGATGAGTAAAAAACTTTGATTTCGCGTCGAGAGAGTCACGTGACTGTGACGCTTACGGCTTACACCGGCTTACTACATACATGACTTGCAATCATTTGTCATCCCTTTAGAGCTCAACCAATCTCTCAATACGAAAATGGCTATTGAAGTCTTGTGAATTGAGTAATGGCAAATATTGCCATGAGCAGTATGAACCGCGCCGTCTCAAAATCGCTAAACACAACGATAGCGCGATCCAGACAATAACCTCTTACTATAATACCTACCTTAATTTCGTGATTTCTTAAATTGTTCCATTGGTCCAAGGGATTAAACTTCTTCGAGTGCAAATCCCGGTAGTAGGTACAGTAACTTTTGCATTTTATATTTTTTTGTACATTTTTTTTAAGTATACGAGTAGAACCGTTACCGAAACCTCGTTCAAGTTTTCACTTCTGTCAAGTTTTTCTTCTAAAATGAACACCGAAAATTCTGTAAATAATGTAGTTTTGAAATTGGTTCTCGAGAATCTGAATACAATAAGTATTTTATAGTAAGTATTTAGCAGTTTTCTTACGCACCTCGTAGGTACTAAGATATTCTTATGAGTTGAGCTTGTTACAATATATTACTGTAAAAGTAATAATAAATGAACGTAAATAGACTTATATTATGAAGCATACACGGATATGAAAATTCTTATGAAAAAGTAATTTCACATCGGAAAGGAATCACACAAAGCTTGGAATTTCATATGTAGGACTTGATTGATAGTATAGAACTTCCTTATTGAGTTTCTTTATACAGATACTCAATACTAGCTGTTACCGACTTTATATGCGTTGTATTACTTTTAAAACTCTTTTTTTGTAAACTCGTGGGAACGCAATGGAGATTCTTAAAGATAATCAACCGAATGGCAGCGACGGAGTACGCCACCCGTCACGTCTCGTTTCCCGGGGGGCGAAAAGTGGCTCACGGAGAGCCGGTTTGCTACGTTGAACGTAGGAGGAGGGATGGAAGAGAAGTTGAATGAAGTGTGTTAGATGATGGATGAAAAACGGAGGCAAGTGTGTATGGGACAGCTGGAAGGGAAAGGCTTAGGCGAACCTTCTTGGATCAAATTGGCGACAATTTGGAGAAGGGCCAGGTCAAAAGTACCCTAAACCAGCGAGCGAATGAAGAATGTAATGAGAGTGAATGAGGCAAAAGTTGTGTGTCAGGATCGTAGCAAGTGGAGATCCGTGGTCTCTGCCTACCCCTTCGGGAAAGAGGCGTGATTTTATGTATGTATGTATGTATACTTTTATTGTAGATACCTAACTCAAACCGAGCCAATCGCAAGGCCCGTCAGATAGTTTCCAGAGAAAAAATTCATCCCATTTTACCACTTTTTAATGGTTAAGGATTATATTTTTATAGTGTTTACCGCACACTTGGGGATATCTAAAGATTTTAAATGCATCCCAAAAACTTTTAAGGGTGGTTTTGTGAATATCAGAAACACGTGTTCATTTTTTAAAACAACTAAACTAGAAACAAATTGGACCACCTGCTAAAAAATTTAATCTGTCCGTGGTGGTCCGATTTGTTTTTGAAACAATAATTATAAACTTTGGTCAATTTATGTAGCCTATAGGTATTGTAATGGATTTGTTTCTAGGGTATTGGCCGCTGGGAGTGGTGTGGTGCAACGTGTACGTCACCTGCGACGTGCTGGCGTGCTCCGCCAGCATCATGCACATGTGTTTCATCAGTATTGGCAGGTAATCATCATCTCTGCAAAAAAGTTTATTCTAATAGAAGAGGTAAAGTAATATTTAAAGCTACTGATAAAATGCTGAAGCGCTCGTAATGTTGCTTGCTTTATTCGTTCTTGATATTTCATGACCACCAGTGGAATCAACTGAGCGGTTCCATGTTTCAGAGGGCACGTTATTTTTGGTTCCATTCGCTAAGCCATGATGGAGGCGGTCTAATAACCCCGTTACCAGAGTACCACTTTTAAAATCGTTTTTATTTTAAATAATCAATCCCTACAGTGATTGTATAAAAAAGATGATTTTCGGTGGTCCGAAAATTAAGTCTTACGTTGTCAGAATCGATGAATTTTCATTATGCCAAATTAACTTCCAACGATCGATCAAATCAAGGTAATCTGCACATGATAACGTCAAGCTGAATTTCAACTTGGATCTAAGCTTTCTCATAAAGTTGAAAGCTTTTTTTACAAAAGTGATTTCAATCTTATCGACACTTTACAGAAATGGGAGCTTTAGCAACGATCAGGAGTCAGCAACCTTGACAGGTTATTTTATTTTATTTGGGAAACAAACAGTACATGATGAATATTTAAAAAACATTGTTTGTTAAAATTGTTGTACCCCTCTTGGGTTTGAAGTTCCGGATTTTTCAAGTTTTATTCGTTCGTACTTACTTAAAAACTAACATAATTTGAATCAAACAAATTAATCATTTTAATTTGTGGCCTTATACAGCCAAAACGAAATTAATAGTATAATGTAGATTTATAATATGTATCGAAAGTATTATTTTATTAGTTAGGAAGATGGGCACAACTATTTCAGAAATTCCGTCTGTATTTCCGCTGAGCTACGACCCTATTGTATTTAAGAAGAGAGTTAATAGGCACCTTCTGGGTAAGCTCGCTCCATCGTAGACCTCACTCTTGCCTGTGTAAGTCTGAGGTCAAGAGCCGACCCATTCAACATTAAAAAAAAAAAAAAAAATTGCTCGAAACCGATTATTAAAATGATCCTGTATGTCAAATATTAAATGACTACTTGCAATAAAGTTCCAAGGTATTGGTCTCCGTTGCCAAGTTACAAGTACGAGTATTATCCATATCTCTTCATAATGCTTTATCGTTTTTATCAATAAAAAGCTTTTATCAAAAGATCTGTTTTCGTTTTACGCGAAGCCCCTAAGCTATGTCTATAATGGCCAAGATAAGGTTAAAACAAACTAAAGTGACACAATGTGATTATTTTTAATTAATAACTCGAGGCATCGAAGGTTTTGACACCATGCTTGATAACTGGCCGCCAATACCTTGTTTTTCAATATGACGGATAGGTGTGCCAGGTTCCTTATAAAAATGTTCGAAATTCTTTGGACGGAATGTAAAAAAAAAACTGAGCTGCAAAGTAGGGCTGAGCATAGGTATCCGATCACATTTATTGCGTTGAAAGATTAATCTTTTACACTAATGTGGCCGCGGTCTTATATAAACTAAAAAAAAACCTTATTGAATTTAGTTTTGATTACATCAAAGGTTCATAATCATAGTTAATTTGGTCATATCTAAAGATAAATTATAGTATTTCAATGAGTTATATTTAACTAGCTCTTCAGAGTAAATTAATTATTTGATATGACTCTTCAATCTTATCGAATATAAAAGTGCTTATTAATATTTATTTCATTTTTAAAATCAGTTTTAAGCTAATTTTTGTCTTACGTCACGGAAAAACATTGCCAACGGGCTACTGAGCTTAGATCACCTTAACAATCTATCTAAAACTGCCGTTTCCTTAGAGATATACACCATGGCGTACTCGTCACAACCCTTTATATTTAGATTTTGTGCAGTGTAGTGTTACCAAAGTGTTACAGATCTTGTACATAACTTACAACTGTCAGTTAACTGTCAAATACCCTTTATTCCGGCACGTGTGCTTTTTTTATATATACTTTAGAAAGAGGTAGCAAAGTGACAGGTGTCAACATATTGCATTAGAGCGCGGGAAATACTAGTCGTAAACCATTTTTGTATATAAACGAGAACATGAGTACTTTTTTGCATGTAACATAGTAGGTTGTTATAAGTTAAGAAGTTACCTTCGTGCAGGTTTTTAATGCATGAAATATTCTGTTTTAGGTATTTAAACTGGCAAAAGTATATAAAGAAACAAGAAACAATGAGTTTTTGTTCTCTACCAATATTCGAAGTAAAAATCACTGACCATTTTTTTATTAAAAAGAGGGAGAAGAATAGGAATTATCTAAAGTCTCTGTATTCAAAATCTCTTTTTTTGATGTCGAATAAAAACCAAAAATTAATCTTTCTATTCAGAGTTCATAATAAATTAACAGGTGTACATACAAGCATACTTTATTCAAGATAATGTTTTAATTTAAAAGCCTTGTCGGTTTGAACAATAGCTTTCAATCATTATTAGGGCAAATAACAAAAGCATGTTTTATAACAGACGTCATTCTTTTTAAACAATGTTTTTGGGGTGTTATTTTTACCTTTTGAAAATAAATTGTGGAAATATGTTTTTACATTTATTTATATTAACCTCATATTTTTTATATTACCTCTTATATTATTTCATCACAAACTTTAGGTACTTTGATTATGATACGAGTAATATAGAAAATTCAAGAAGTAATATGTTTCTAGGCAAAATTATGACAAAACCTCAGACCGATTGTTGAAGTCAATACTTGTCAAATAAAAACGTTTTTTACATAGAAATAGACGATCAAATTATGATACCCAATTTAAATCCCGATATGTTATTCTACGTGTCGTCTAGAATAAGATACTATATACTTTTAAATCCATACGATTCTTCTATAACGATTTGTGAAGGAATATCCGAACGTTTCGCAGCCCATTGCTTTTTGCAAGATGATTGTGGCCCTATATCGGATTCGTAGCACGTCACGCGTAGAGGGTCTACGAATCTTAGGGTTCGGGTACCGGACAGAAAGTTTGTGTCAGCTAGGTCTACGAATACTTGAAGGGTTTTGCAACTGAACTATAAATTTAAACAATTTGGTACGAAGAAGTTTCCTGCTCTAATTTAACATTATACTTATGGTATACATTAAAATGTTTGTTTCTTAGACGTTGCAAGAAAAGGTTGCCTGACCCATCCTTGCTTAAACCATCGAAATAATGATGTGAAGGCATATTTTTATTTATTTGTTCCTTTAGTACAAATATACATAATCAAATCACGTCTTTTCCCCGAAAGAGTAGGCAAAGAGAGACCATATTTTTTTAGCTAGTTCAATTTGGTATATTTCTTATTATCTTAAAAAAAAATTACTTTATTGTGTGGAAAAGTCCAGCGTTATTTATTTATTTATTGTAAGTACGCAACAAACGTCAAATTTACGTCCAGAATCTTATACGTCCAACCATTACATCACGCGTAGAGGGTCTACGAAACCGTAGCAAAATTGTATCATGTTCGTAGCGGTCTCGAAGTAAAAAGTTACACAGCTGTTACAAACGTGATAAGACACTCAATTCTTACGTGATACAAATTCGTTTCAACAATTTTCACTACCTTTAAATACTGTGTTTAGTCTACTATAATCGTACGCATTTCTATAGACATTTTTCTCTATTTAGAGTCAGTTTGTCAGAGTGTGTTGATAAATAAATAAACAAAAAGTATTTGGTTTCTGAATGAAAGTGTTCCAATAAAATACAGACAAAATTACCAAAAAATATACCATGGTTCAAAAATACAGAGCTTTGTTGAAATAGAGAGCTATGTCAAAGATTAAATGAGGCCTTTCTACACCACAGTTCTGGAACGTTTAATCATCCTATTAAAGACAGGCAAGACGCGGAACAAGGCCTCAATTCGACGCGAAGTCTTCATGTAACTCAAGCAATGATCTGAATAATCGTAATTAAACTCATTGGTGCGATATCCGACAGTGTGCGCTGTAAATTGAACTTTATTGTAATGCGATAAGGTAAACTAGCTTCCGCCTACAGCTTCGCTCAGATGGTAGATACCAACATTTTAGTCTATAGGCTATTCCAGACATCGATTTACATTACATATATTCAAAGTTTCGTTCAAATTGGTCTAACACAAACATTCAAAATATATTTACTTTTTAATTTATAAGACAGGGTCTTTCATTTTAAACTACTCAAACTGACAGGGCCTCATTTTTAGGTTGTAAATAGACGTTTGACCGTATCAATTTAATTCCTAAGCCGATTTAAGTTTTCACTTATAAATGTATCATTTATTGATTTTAATAATGGGAGACCCGATACACTAGTAAGCCGTGGGGTAAAAAAATAGTAACACCAAATATAAAGTTGGTATGTAAAATTGTCCCAATCTACATCTATACAATACCATCTACTAGGATGATAGGGGTACCTATCATCCTAGATCCTCATATATCAGATACTAAATATTTGTCCCACCACTAGAATCGAATCTGCATCTCTTGTATCCCAGCCGAAGTTGTATAGCAGCAGTTAAAATAACATTAAGTACTATTTTATTGTGTTCAGTTTTACTAACTTTAGTTTTACTGGCAATTGCTATTATTTTATACTGCTGACAACTATCAAACAAGTCCATAAAAAAGTAAGTTCTCATGTCCAAATTTCATTTTTAAACACTGATTTATTTGAATCAAATGCGAAATAGGGAATCATTTTAAACTAAGCGCTCGTGGTCGTGCTTGCTTAGTCGTTCTTAACTGGTCGTCGAAGTTATGCAACGGTCGGAACGGTTTGGAATTGGATAAAAGACCGCTAGTGGCACTTTCATCCTGAGCGCTTCCATGCTTCGGAGGGCACGTTAAATTGTCGGTCCCGGCTATTTAAGTCGTTAAGCCATGACGGAGGCCTTAAGGCGGCCTAAAAACTCCGTCATTAAAGTATGAATTCATACTAACTTATTTTTATTTTTTTTATTTTTTTGATAAGATAAGATTTATTTCAAATAAATAAAGGTTTACAATAGTTTGGCTCCCCAGCTCACCTCACAGCCCAAATGCGTGTTCGAATCCCAGCCACACTCAAATAGATTTTTCGTTTGGGAATTTTTATAATAATTTTGAATTAGCTCGTGCTGCTGCACGTTTTATGCCACACCCTGTACCTACACGCTCTAAACTGCTGCCAAAACGGTATAGCCACCACAGTATACTTTTTAAAAATGAATATGAACAAAATCAATAACATGCTCTTTATCCAGTACTTGTAATAATTGTTACTTACTTAGTCAAAACATTAAGTGATTGTTTAACCAAAACTATGTTTTGCCTGGTCCTGTTACTCTGATCATGGAAACCAACTCATGTTTTTCTAAATCCTCTAACTATGATCATAGATATAAATGTGACTTCTTTTTCTACGAGTAAACAAGAAAAAAAGATTTTGATTAAGTATTATACTCGTATTATAACAGATTTTATATCTGACTTTCTCCTGGACATTAAACTCTAAAGGATCGAGAACTAGCTTACTAGAGAGATAAAGGTGGTAAACCTATTGGTTTTTTACGTTTATAAAATGAGGTACATTCGAATTAAGGTCATCGCACATAATATTGCCGCACCGTAGGTACCGTACGCATTTTTGTTCATAAATCTTTTTAAAAATAAAGGAAAAACTAAAAAAGACACTATAGATATTGTCTGAGAGTTAGTTAAAAACCATTATTTGGCTAAAATAGCGTGTGAACTTTGTACTAAGAGTGATGGGGCAGGCGACAACCTATGAATTATACAGCCCACGCCGACGAATCAATCTTCTAACCCCCAATGCGGAAAAAGCTGAGTTAAACTTCTAACCGAATTTTTCATACATTTATCTGAAATAGCACTTAAACCATTTAATATTTTCCCTTTATTCTCTAATACGAAAGCTTGTATAAAAGCATGGAAAATAGGAGGTATATCAAAGGCCAGCCTTAATATACTATCTGGCACATGTCCTCATTTTGCAAGTAATATTAACTTATGTGACTGGTTGCAAGCCCATCAAGTTTTCGTGACAATTTTAACTCAAAATCGACTGAATTCAAATATATTTTTCTCATTAACTCTATTGCATTAAGTATTGGACGACATGCCGGACACGATTTCCTAGTCCGACTTCTTAATCTTAGAGGTCATCAATTCTGAAAGCTAGGAAATAAGGTGTTTTCCGCAGATTTATGGCGGAGCACAAACTACTCCAAATACGTGCTAAACTATAATTGGATTGAGGAAATATGTTTATTTCAAATATGATCTGAAATTGATGGTATTTTGATATATAATGCTGGACATTTTACACACAATACACCATCCGGCCAAGTTAGCAGAGTTAGTGTGATAACTTATAATAATAGGGGAACCACCATGTAAATACATACGAGTATATTCATATTATACATACAAACACACAGACCCAAGAAAAAGAGATCATACATTTTTCCCACGGCGGGAATCGAACCCGCAACCTTCTCCGTCGCAGGTGGAGCTTTGCTCACTGCGCTTCAAAGGTCGTCAATTTTGTTGACTGATTTGGCAGTTGACAAATGAAAGCAAAAACAGTAGGATCACGCCTTTATCTCCAAGGTGAAGTAAATATTAGAATATTATAACAATAAAAATAGTCTCTAGACATCATGAAGATATAAATGGTGTGCTTTAAGTTATTATGAAATAGTCTAGCCTGGAAGATCCCAATTTATTCAAATAATTTTAGTACTGAGTCTGGTTCAGAATATAATCTTCATAGATATAAAAAAAGATTCCTGGTCTATAATTTGACGACGTTTCTAATACCCTATATATTTTACCATCTCACTAAATTATAAATCTAAATGTCGTGGGTCATATACTCGTATAATGTGGATTAGCACAGGATTGTGGTGGATGGCATAAACAACGGGAAAGCTATGGATGATGATGATGATGATGAAAAGTTTGTGAGTATTTTTGTGTTTCAACATGCCTCAAAATGCAGACAGATTATGATATAATTTGGAATAAATATAAATTGCAGACTGTTAAAATAGTTTTTAAACAGTTTTATATGAAACTGTCTGAACTGTTCAACTCAATTTCACAACTCAACATCATGAACATAAGTGCTAAGCCAATTTGAAAATGAAAACTAAAATTCACAATTTTCCATAAGTGCATCTCTTGCAATTTGGTTGAACCGAGAGTCACTTCAATTTTTTATTAAATAAAATAACATTTTTGTTTTCAATAGATTATAAACTGCCATACTTTGAGTTCAAAACAGATAATATTTTAGACAAGTTTTCTTTAAGATAGCGTAAGATACATAACAATTTTTACAATAAAATTCTTTAATTAATTTAACTTTAAAAAAACACTAAAAATTTTATACAAAATATATTTGTTTTAAAGCTTAGTCTTAAAGCAGGGTATTTAATGCATTTCATACGTACGTTTCCTTGATTGTAGAAACGATTACTAATATGCAAAAGCATTTGGCTTCTAAGCTTTGTAGAAGCACTTACGAAAAATTCTACTTCAAAATGTAACTTTCCTTAGTTCAACGCATTTCACAAATATGCGAGTCTCATGGTGGCATAACATTTTTAGGCAAACTTCTCACATATTTTTACTGAAAACATAGGTAATTTTTAGTAAAAGTATTTAGGGTTGGTATTGTTACAAAAAACTCATTCCTTTGAAGCAGGAATCAGTTTTTTTCTCAAATATCTCCAACTACATACATTGCGTAAGAGTTTTATTATAGTATAGACTTAAGAGTGTTTTTCTCTCCTGCAATCATTAATCACGTTCTTAGTGAACATAGGTTACAGTTTAGTGCTTAGCGGTTTTTGTGACGTCACTAACTGCTAGCCTGTGAAGGTTTTATTGGGTGATTAGCGTGTTGCATTTACATTTGCACACATTAACATGGACGCAAATGATGGACATTCTATCAGTTATATTATACTATACACTTATTTTTAAAAAACCAGAAAAATTTAAACGTGTCTGTTACTGATTACGTCAAAACTAAAAAAAATAATAGTGTCAATGATAACCATTCTTTCAAAAAACAAGTTTCCCGTCTATTTATTTAGGTTACTTCTGGATACTCTTATATATTATGTTGTACATGTTCAAATAAATACTTGGATCTAAGAATATGACATGATTTAGGATCTTGAGCTGCAATTCTGAGAAAACGTCTACTACGTGAGAATGCAATCGTGATCATGTTTTGACTTTCAGGTACCTAGGCATAAGGAACCCATTGAAGAGCCGGCATCACTCCACAAAGCGGGTGGTTGCCATCAAAATCGCACTCGTCTGGCTACTCAGCATGTTCGTCTCTAGCTCTATTACTGTTCTTGGTGAGTATACCTTTTATACAGGATTATTTGTAAAACACCGTTAACCTCTCAGGACTGTATTACTATCATCATAAACAACAACTTTTAAAAATTCATCATATTTTAATTCATCTGATTTTCATACAAAAATAAATATATTTAAATTGAACGCTCTAAATGTTATGAAGTCTATTTGAAGCAAAAGAAAGCAATACTACAATAGTGAGGGGAGCGGGGTTAGGGCGGCGTGGGTGCTCTTTTCAATACAGAGTTGAAATGTGTTAGAAAGGACACATAATCTTGAAGGTTTGTTTTGGTAAATGTATTATGTTGTCCTCGTCGGCACAACTACACCTTTTCAAGGAAATTCTCTCTATGTATGGACAAATTTGAAAAAGTCGCTGAGACAATCTGGATCAGGGACTCACTGAACCGAAAGAAGTAACTGTGTGAAAGAAGGTAGCAGAGAGCGATACTGGGCTGGAATGATGATGATGGATCCCTTGTCATAGGTAGGTATGCAAGTACCATCTTATGACAATATCCGCACATAATTCTGTACATACACTACATAACCCTGCATAATTTATACTTAGGTACACACAATGCATTGCATTCTGAACGATAAGATACCTGTTTTTCATTAAAATTTGGTCAATATCTCTGTTGGACCCCATCCAAGTATCGACACGTCGCCGGTCCCAATGAATAGGGAATTGATTTTCATTATACCCTGTTTTACCTATAAATCATACGTTCTAAATAATAGCCAGCTACCAAGGTGTTCTACGATAGTCTACATTTCAAAAGGAAAATAATATAATGCACTCATCGGTATTTTGTAGACTACGTTTGAGATGGTATAGGCATGACTATGCCCAGCACCAAAGCCATCTTATCAGCTTAATCGACCATGTCAATATATTAGAGCAGACTAAGCTGTGCTATTTGTCACAATAGCTCGTTAAACGCAAAAACCATTGATGCACCGTCCCGACACTCTAAACTAGTAACCTTGGAATTCAAAATAAAGTAGATCCCACTAGGCCAAAAGCGAATACGTTAGGGTGCGTTTACACGATGCGATTTTTCGTACGATTTGCTACGCCCGGCGCTCGGCCCATTGAACGTGACGACGAGCGTCGCACTAATTATGACAAATCGCATACGATGAGCGTTGCCATGCGACACTATATCGTATGGGTTGAAATCGTATCGTGTAAATGCAGTTTTAGCACGATTACATAAGTATAGATGTAGGTAAGCTATGGCCAAATTGGCCAAGGTCACACTTAAATTTTCCAGTTTTAAACTCTTTTGTTGTTTGTATGGAATAAAAATAATTCCGCCATCCAAATATAATCCAATTCAATCCATACGCCGTATGCAGAAAAACATTTGAAATGGTCTCGAGCAAGGTTTGAAAGTAGGGCGTTTCGTGAGCTTGATATTGTGACTTTATAATTTCATTACATTTGGCTTCGTGAATTTTGTGTAAAAAACTGCTATTTATTATTATATTATACGACTGGTTATTCGTTTGAACAGTAGTTCGTAGGAACAAGAGTAAAATCACCTAGTTTTAAGACTATTCAAAGTGATCCCAGCGGTCCTACTCTATATGCTTTTTCACTTTGACTTTGTTTAAAATTATAGTGCATCAACATTTAATCTTGCTAGGATAAATCGCTGAATCTCCTGAATTTCAATACTACATTAGGAGCGCCGACAAAAGATTTGTTGGGTAACTGGAAAATTTGCCACAAATTTCAGACTTTCAAGGTTATCGAATAGCAATTTGTTTCAATGATTTACTGAAAATATTTCGAAGAAAGATTTTGGTTTTTCATCGGCATTTGTTACAATCTCTTAGCCCGTGAAGACCCTACAAGAAAACTTCCACGATATCTGACAGCAGCTTGAAAGTGTAAACATCTGCATCTATTGGATATTTCTCGCAGAGGTTTTCATGCAGATGAAAACGCGGCTAAAGATTTAAGTATATAAAAGCATATATATGTTTATATCTCTCAACATATCCGGGCTAAGAGTCGAGATAATGTTTTATTTCTCTATTTTTTTATGATGTCTCTTGATCCCGATTTCATAGCGGCCATTCAAGGGTTTTGTATAATTTTAGTTCTATCATATTTGTCTTCTAACGTTTAGATTTCAAACGTGCGAATATAAGCTACAAATACAAATAATTTTTTTTACTAAAATAACTCACTTTTTTACGAATATTCTCAGGTTAAGTATCTACAGTGACTTTTTTGGTGGTCCTGCTTGTACCTACAAACAACAACAACCTGTTTACAATAGAAAGTTTGACCTTATTGGACCTGTTTGTTTCTTCCCAGGTCTTATAAACCGGCAGAACATAATGCCGACGCCGGACCTCTGCGTTATCAACAACCGGTTCTTTTGGATCTTCGGCTCTCTGGTCGCGTTCTACATCCCAATGCTGACAATGGTGGTCTCCTTTGCATTGACTGTTCAGCTGCTGAAGCGACAGGCGAGGCTTGCTGCTACTCCTGTACCGGGCGGTACGCAGAGAAGGTAAGTACATAACATGTCTAGTTTCAAAGTCAAGGCAGATTTCTAATGACTTCAAAAAATGAGGAGGTTCGCAATTCGTTGAGATTTTGTATGTATGTTCCCCGATTACCGGAAGAGGGCTAGACAGATTTGGAAAATTCTTTTTTTTTGTTGTGATTTGTGTTGTGTTTTTTGTAGATCACTGGTAGAATACATGTAAAGAACCGGGACAACTTTATTTTGGATGATTCATCTTCTTCTTCTTGTCGTGTCACCAGTTCTTTTGAACCAGTGTGGTGAAAGGATTATCTTCATAAAACCATATGATTTGTGATAAAACTAAATAGTCGAGCCCAAGTCAATGATTTTTACCCTAAAGTATCCTAAGCTTTTGTGTCCCGAACAACAGCAACCCCATACTACTCGTAGGTAATACAAATGTTGAAGTTTCAATGTCAGCGTTTATTCTTCTCAGCGTTTATATACAGGGTGTAAAAAGACGTCTACCGAAGCCGAAAGGGGGTAGGTACAGCATCCCAACACACAACTAAATCCAGAAAACAGCGTTTGATGATTACTGTTTGCGTATGTACTGGGCGCGTTGTTTTACGTTGATTGCTGGATTTTGAGTATTCATTGTTTTTTTCTTTTATTATTGAAATTATCAGGTAGGTATGGTCTTATTATGTTGTCCTAATAGTAAATAACCGAAAATAACATAAAATGACGTGGCTTGGCTAAGTCAAAAAAGTTGCGTTTTTTTCGCTAAATATGTTTAGAATCATGCTCTGATTGCAACCCCTCAGTTTTCGGTAGTAGTCTTTTTACACCCTGTATGGATTATTTTTATGGCTTCAAGTAATATTTTAAAGCGCTTCCAGTAGTCAATATTTCATTTTTATTATATGCAAAGCGGCTTGCATACGAAAAGCGCTTAAAATTTAAAACTTTTGCATTTCGTATAGAGCAAGTTACCTTATAGTTTAAGAGGCTAGTTTTCGAATTTTACTATGGCACATAAAAAAAGCACGATTCATGAAAGGTCACAAAGGAAATAACTTGTTATGTCCTAGCACATATTTTACCACTAGTGGGTTATGAAAGTTGATTTTCTTGCTCATAAAATCTTCTGTATTCATTCAGTCACAATTTTTTAAAGAGAATGAAATAAAATTACTACTACCCTATACTATGAATGCCCAAAACGCTTAGAACAAATATTGTACAAATGGACCTACTGCAATGATAATGGTAGATGCAGCACTAAATAATACCGTTAAAGCTTGAAGTTCTGGAATACAAAAGAAACACTCTGTTTTAAGTGCAGCTTCTAGCTCTCATGTAAGATAAACTTAAGACTGCATCTTTACTAAATTATTTATAAAGCACCAGACGGAAACTTTAAGTAGGCAGTCAGTGTCTAATACAAGGCAAACCAGAATCTTATTTCCTATCTGTCGTCATTACCTTTACAAGCAGACGTCCAAGTTTAGCATATTCCATTCAAATATATGGACGAAGGCAATCGTTTCCACTGAAACTCGGGAGCAACCACTTCACTTCTTTTCAATAAACGACGCACTCTATCTGACTGTCCGGTACAGACGCGTGCACTGGTGCATATCATTTAATCTGTTGTCCCGGTAATCTGTATTACGTTCGAGGAAAAAGACGATATGAATCGCTCAATTTTAGCAATAGGTTGCAAAAGTAGTCGTCATGAAAATTCAATCTAGTGGAAATTGTATTTGGTTCAGTTGTAATCTACTGAACCTTGGATAATTATGTTGAACATTTGAATAGGGTTCAATAAGTTATTGTAGACATTTATGTCAGAATGTGTACTTGCTTTAAATACTGAACAGTAAAAGTTTTATAGCACAAACATACGAAAACAACAAACGTTCATATCAGAAACACATAAAATATACTGACGATGTATCGCAGTATATTTTATGTGTTTATGGACTGATCTACTCAAATACATACTAACTTATATCAATTTGCTTTTGACATGAAGAAAAGTTATGAAACACAGTCACTTCGTTATGACTTCCTTTCGAACGATCAGCGTACTTTATTTTTTTATATTCCTTTTTGGGGATAAGCTCGCACAAAATCTCAAGAGTGTGAACTTTGAAATAAATTTTCCACTCGACTGTCCGATGTCCAGTACAGGCAAGTGCATCGCCTAGTACACGAATAAATCGGCATTATCTCCTCGTCAGAGTATCGAGCTTTTCCAATTAACTTTGTAGGTTGAATTGATTGCATGTTAGTTTCAATTTAATTAAAACGTGGTAAATTTACTGTGATGGAAAACGTGGTTCTTCTGTAATCAATCAGGTACCAACTAGGATCGGCTTGCTTAAAATAATTGATTGATCCAAAATAGCGCTATAGTGGTGGCTGTGTTTGCGTAGGTTAGAGGAACGGAAGTACAGTTGCGATACTTAAAGGTACTTTGTAAAACCGATTAATTATCAATTATATATATGCTCTGCAGTTGCAGAACGGAATTAAACTACTTGAATTTTTTATGTAACTTCATTATGTAAGAAGTGAAATATTACATATTCGAATAAACTTTAATACAGAACAACCTTTATAATAATTTATCTAAATATCAAAGTTTATACAGATATCCATACTATCCATCCATATCCATACTTCCATACTAATATTATAAATGTGAAAGTAACTCTGTCTGTCTGTCTATATGTATGTCTGTTTGTTATGCTTTCACGCCCAAACCGCTCAACAGATTAAGCTAAAATTTGCCATAGTTAAAGGTTGTATCCCAGGGAAGGACATAGGCTACTTTTTATCCCGAAAAAATAAAAAAATCCCAAGGGACCGCGGGTCACACCGCGGGACCGCAGCTAGTACCCTATAAGAAATACACATACAGGCACAGATGCCTATCTTCATTAAATCTATAAAGAATGACCAAGGTATACACGCGTGCTCCAGTTCTGAAAATTCGCACTCATTTTGTTCTATTTCTTTATCTATAGTAGAGAAACTTGTGGTAAAATTCCATATTATCGTAATATTTTATGACATATTCTAGTACCGCGGTACACTATATTTTTCTGTCACGGTTTAGATAAGTAGCAGACTTAGGGTTGTCTCATAATTTTTAGATAATTAATTACACATTTTAAACTTCGCGACTTGAAGACATATTTTTTGTATACGGGATTTAATCGCGTAGGTATTTATTTTGGTTATTTTTTTATTTACCCGTTTCAGTGGCATTACAGCACCCGTCCAATCCAGTGAAATTCGAGGTAAATATATAAATAAGTTTCACCCACGCGATTAAGTCCCAAATATATATACAAGATATACAAATTTAAATACACAGTGTAAAAAAATCTAGGAAGGAAAATGTTGTGAGTAACAAAATCACGAGTATCCCAAGGCACGGTAGAGTTTCTAAACCAGTAAGCTGTATAAATAAATAAATAATGCTAGACATTTCACACAGCGTTCTCTAGCCCCAAACTAAGCAAAGCTTGTAAATTTATCGCTTGGAATACTTAAAAATACGACATGCCTCTGACTATCCCGATTCCCTAAACACCGCTATGTTATGACTACCAAAAAAAATTTAAGGACTGTCAGCAGAAAATAATGGTCAGATTTTTTTTTATTTAACTATCACAAAGTTATCGAGGATTGTAGTCAACCAAAACCGAACAAAATTTTAAGAAAACTGTACAAATAAGTACTATAGACAACAATCGCGTACGGACTCTTCAAACTATGTTCTCGTATCATCCCCAGCCATTACGAGTATAACCGCAGTAGCTATCATAAATCCATGTCTGACTCGTCACGTCTCCTTTTGAGGTTATTATTTTTTTTTAGTTTTAACCACATAAATTTGATCAGTAGCAGACACCGAGACCACCGTTAATTTTTTTTGGTAATTAAAAAATAGCGGTGTAGATATGAGATAATATTAACCATACTTTGGGGATACAGTCATGATCCTACGTTCATCTAGAGGTGCAAAAGTAAATTAAATTATTTCATTATTGGTTTTTTGGTAATTAAAAAATAGCGGTGTAGATATGAGAGAATATTAACCATACTTTGGGGATACAGTCATGATCCTACGTTCATCTAGAGGTGCAAAAGTAAATTAAATTATTTCATTATTGGTTACTTATAAAATATTTTAAAAATTAAGTGATAATGGATTTATTTCTCTGGTGCCAGTAGATTAGCAACCCTATTCATAAAACTCACATAAAATATTGAGAACACTTTGGATTGCCAAGTGTGAGTGTGTTTTCAGTGCAAGGAAGACAGAATTTACCTCATGGGGTGTACCTATATTGAAAGTAGGTATCAAAAAACACTTAACTATAGTAAAAAATATTATAATCAGAGATTTAGCACATTATTGGGTTGGAAATAAGTTTTTTTCAAAGACTTCATTTAACGCTTTTAGTTTCCCTACCATTTTTCGATGCGACTATGACGCTGAAAACACGTCCATTTATTATGTAGAACCTAATAGCCTAGTTCAAAAATGAAAGGACAATACATACACTTGTAACCCGATATCTAAAACTCTTCAGCACTGAATACCCGAAATCGAATATCCCGAACAATAAACCTCAAGCGGAGATTAGCGAACAAAGAAATAACTTTTTCACTCTGCTTACTTATGCTTATGTAAATGTGATCTTCAGCAAAGGAACTGTAATTTTATTTCAGAGATAAAGAATACGAAATAATCGATTGGATTGAGAGTATTTTCTGTCGAAGCTTGTAAATATTTCTTCGTTTCATGATAAACAGAACTATTTGACAAATGTGAATTGGATGAAACTTTGGATATAGGTATCACGCCTAGAATAACATATACCTATGCTACAAACTATTAAAAGTGTTTGTAAGGGGTTATTCCCGACCCCACTGCTCAAGTAAATGGGGTCATTGACTGCAGGCGAAAGCTAGTGATTTTTAATTATGGTTCGAAGCTGCATGAATATCAGTTACATGCCACGCCCTTTCCCATGATTATTGAAATGTGTCACCCGATTTTACGTAAAAAACCCGAGGGAGAAGAAATGGATTGGTATTTCCAATCACTTTTTAATATTAAACTTCAGTATCTTCTAACCTTGATTGTAATTCTTCTTATTGTCAGTGCTGAATGAATTAAGTGCCCCTCAAACAGGCTCCTAATTAATAAGTTGAAGTAACGTTGACGTCAATAAAAAAATACATAAACGTATTTTTTTATATAAACAAGAAGTTTGTGGTCCGTTTATAGAAAAAAATACCTTTCCAAATTTCACTCGCCCAATATTGCACGCTCAATTCTGTGCCGTTGGTTGTAGACTTGTAGTAGGAAGATGTAAGTACATAATTCCCAGCCGATATGTTCAGAGCGAAGAAACCGCTCGGATTAGTTGAGGTCGATTTTAAGCAGCTATTCACATTCTGTATTGTAAATACCTACCCTCCACAATATGGCTTTGAAGATACAGATAGCAATAATATTGTGTATTTTAGTAATCAGATAGAAACAAGACATATTCACTTACAAACCTATAACAGTAAAAGTATTATTCAATCAAACATAAAAGTTATGTTCAAAAGCCGTTGCTTCAGCAGTAAACTCCTTAAAATAACAGCCCAATCAATCTTGTACTTTATTACCACGCATCAAGCCATAAATTGGTCCAGCAAACAAAGCAGATCTGTTATCGGCGAACAAACAATTACATTGCGTTTATCGCCGATTATTTCGCAAGGATGAAAATCAATGCAATATTGAACCTTATGTTGTGCCGAATAAGACGTAGACATTTATTGGTAGTATTTTGTGAAGTTTAGCTTGCAGATTTGTTTTGATCTCGTTTACATTATGTTCAGTTTGTTGACTTGTACATAACTTTGGATTTCGTTGCTTATTGTTTGTAAATTACTTTGCATTATTATCTGATAAAAAAAAAATCTGCACGTATGGTAACGCAGTTAGAAGAAATCTCTATTCTAAAATTTTTACCCAAGTAGTTTGCTAAGTTTTCCTCGATTTCGACCAAAAAATTCAATAATACTCAGTCGCCTTACTGAGCTTCCTTGAAATTCTACTTTTGCTTGAATGATCATCCGTCATGCTATAAAATCATTCGCGCAAAACTTTGTGCAATAAATGGAACTTTGCATTTGCAAAATGTCGTATCGATACGATATTATTTAGGATAGTATTTCTTCGAGTGTTTTTTACTTTATTTTTATCTCTAGTCTAATCTACCTCAAAGACTTGTTAAATAAGACCTTGATATGCAAACGTACAGACACGTGAACCATCAAATGTTTTTATTATGCACTCTTGTCAGTTGGAAATTTATTTTTCCTGTACTGAGACTCGTGAGAATAATGACCAATTTATTTCTTACTTATCCGACGTTTTTCTGTTATATCTTTTCCAGTCTATCCAAAGGTTGTCTGGAAGAGATCGCTTTTAACGATTTGTGTACAATAAAGTATTTATCTATCTATCAAAAATTTTTCACTTTTACTATTTTGAAAAAACTATTCAAACTTTCAAATAAAATAAAACGGTCGTCCATAATTCAGTTTGTGAATACTTTTACTACACAAAAGAGATTTGCAATTTGATCACATTTCATAATCCCTTACCTACTAATACTTTATCTATAGCTACCCTCTATCAAAATTGCGCCTCTGGAGAGCTACTCATCTACCGATACGAAAAAATAGTAAAAGTATTACCAGAATCCCTAAAAGATCGAGTCACTGAGTCAAGATTATTATCCCAGAGGACTCAATGATACCATACATTTTTAAAACTCGTTTAGATAAAGGTCCTTTGTAAACCAAATCCTACGGGATCGTGGTATTGAATCTATTGAATAACTCTTACCTGTAGGGTTATTCTGGTTAAGCTGGATTCTTATGGGTTGTTTTTTTTTAGGAAATTGTCAAAGAGTGTCCCACAGCTATTGTTGTTTTTTGATTTGAATAAAATTACGCTTGAACATTATACGAGTATTGATTAAATAAAATGCTACCTGCGCTCATGAAGCTTGTCTTTCAGACAGTGTGGGGGCTTTGACAACGGCCCCATCCAGGGGGCGCGGAGAGTTGGAGCCCGGAGTTCTCCTGACCTGTCTCCAAACAGAACCATGAGCAGGCAGCTCACTTGGAGAGTCACCAGTACTGCCAGGTACGAAAGCAACTTGTTCTAACCGTATCACTAGTTCTTTCGAACTAGGGTGTGAAGTGATTTGAGGTTCACCTAAAAGAGGCTCATTAAAAAAATAACAAAAAAAGTTATTTTGTTGAAATAAAATTAAAACGAGTTTGATTCAAATGTTGACAAGGAATATGGTGTAGTGCGCCTCAGAAAGACTCTTTTCGTCCAAAAGCACAAAACGTTATTTTTTACGAAACCTTGCGAAGTTTTGGTAAGAATATGAATAAGTGTGAATGAAATGTGGATAATTTATATAAGATTTCAGTACGTATACTTATTTTTAATGTTTTTAACAGGCAACAACGCAACAAGATCGGTATGAGCTTGTCTCACCCGCAGCTCAGCTACATGAACGGGTGCGGAACGAACCCCAACACTACAGCAAAGCGAGGGAAAGATGTAGCTACGCAGACCCCTCCGAGCATAACCGCTGAGACTAGGAGAGCCAGGCTACGTCCTTTAAAGCTGATGACAGCTCCGAATGCTCTTACTCTAAGGTACGTAGAAAAATGAAGACGTATCAAGGTATGGTAGATAATCTCTCAAATCCTATGGGAGTTCAATATTCTGTGAAGAAGTTTAAGAAAAAGAGGCATTTGTAATTGAGTACATATTTCACTTTAAGTTTTTTTTGTTTTATGTGTCAATTTAGCACCTTCCAATATTTATTGATGATCTGAGAGAATGTCTACCGCGGAAAGTAGTCGAGGTCCTGTTACATTTATATAACTGAATTTTTGAAGCATGGAAGTGCTTAAGGCGCGGGACAAATACAAGAGGCGTGGCGCGGAAGTGGCGCGGGCGCGGCGCCACTTCTATACAAAACAAAGAATAATATCAAAGAAGTGGTGGCGCCACTTCTTTCAAAATGTATAGAAATGACGCCATGCCCGCGCCACGCCTCTTGTATTTATCCCGCGCCCAAGAGTTATCCAGACACTTATATACCATTTTTTACTTTTCGTGTTCTGAACTAAAAAGCAATTTAGTTCAACTCAATAAAGATATTTCCAGCAATAGACGAAACTATGACAATAATTGTTAGTTATTTGCAGCAGTAAATTTTTCCATTCCATTCCACTCCTAAGAGGATTGGAACATGAAATAAATCGGTATCTGTGATGGCTAGAATCAATTGTAATCCACTGAGACTTGAGTTTATGATTGATCTGACCCCGAGGTGTGTTTCTTCATTGAATTGAACACACACACACACACACACACACACACATTACTACTCAAAGAGAAATAGATGATTGTAAAACTGTTTACTAAAAGTAATTTAAATAAAAGATTTTAAAGTGGCCCTCTACTATATTTATCTTTAAGAATCGAATGAGAGTTTGCTCCCAAAAACTGAAGAAGTGCACTCAAAGTACACGACATAAAGTTGTTTAATGTTTATTTTTTCATTTATAGTGGTTTAAAGTACACGATGAAAGAAATATTGAATGGCAAAATTCATTTCAATTTAGATAATAAATACTTTCACAAAAGTGTAGACACATTATTGTGATAGGTTGTGATTCGTAGTTATTGATACCCACATAACACAGGTATGCACTTGTGTAAGGGTCAGGACAACCTACGTTTGTAGTAAATTGTTGTTGCATTTGTGTCTTATTATGAACTTGTAAAAGCAGCACCGAGGTCATCAGTCACACATCACTCAGGAGATAATGACTTTTTCTATTTGTAGCAACATAAATAAACTAGCAATTCAATCGTTTGGTGCACGGGTTGTAAAACTTTATATCAGTTGGAGGTGAAATGGTTTTTCAAGTGTTGATTTTCATGACGCAGAGTCTGTGTTTTTTACGGTTGATAAACTAGTCGTTTTAATGTTTTATTTGTTCATGCTATGTAAATTATGCTGAAATTTAGAAAAAGTCTAAAAACATTTCACCATGGCAAATATCCCATTGTATTTTTGCTAAAAATGCAGCAAAACTTACGACAATACTACGTTAAAAATTAACAATATTTGTGAGTTCAAATGTATTCTTACAACAACTTCTCAAAACACACATAAAACACACTACTTATTTCAATTTGAAAATGTTCTTATTTTGTCTCTAGCCAAATCTAAAAAAAAAACAATTCCAATTCACACCATCCAAGCTAATAAAATGGTTACCCTCAATACTCCATTTGCGATTGTAGCAAAAACAAAACGAAGTTAATCCCAACATTTTGGACCCTATTTGAGCACTAAAGGGCTATATCCCTTTATAAATGGGACGAATGTTACAGATTTCTACAAATTAGATCCTTAGGGACCTCTCCCGAATTGTTTTCGCCTTTTTGTCTCTGAAATGTTGTTTTAAAAGAAACTCTATCAAACTTAACTTTTGTATAATGGAAGTCAAATTATAGGATATTCTTCACACTTTGTCCGTTTTAGGGAGCAAGTTCTAAAAGTCATTTTGGAGAAACAAGTAATTTTTGGCGGGCATCAGCGTAATACTATAAATAAATACGAAAATCGGTACCTATGTGTGTTAAAAAAATTGCAATGTTGAGATTTTTACTACGTGGTTTTTGTTTGACAAAATTATATTTCATTCAAATCCATCCAGTGCTTCGGCTCGAAGTTCAGCGTGATTGAAATACAAAAACACAAAGATATATTATAAGATACATAATTTGACTAGTATTTTGTTTAAAAAAATGTATTATCTTGTTTCAGATTCCTTGCCAATCGCAAAAAAGGCCGCTCTCTCTCCGCCAACGCAGTAGCAAACGAACAGAAAGCCACCAAGGTCCTCGGCCTGGTCTTCTTCACATTTGTTCTTTGTTGGGCACCGTTCTTCTTGCTCAATATACTCTTCGCATCCTGTCCGGCTTGTATTGTACCAGGTTTGTATTTCTGATTTCCCATTTAGATCAAAACAATACATTTTTTTAAATCACGACTTCATCAATCACGTAAGGCTTAATCTCATCACTTGTGATGTTGTATTGTCATCGCACATCACTTGCACATCACCGCGTGTCATCATGTGTGATTCGAGAACTTAGTGTCTAGTCAAACTTATTTTAGTTTAAAGACACTTCCTGAATATGTATGTTACTTTTTACTGAATAAATATATATCTATGTATCTATCTCTAGTTGGCATTACTCGTCATTATAATTTTATTATAAGTTGAAATTCAAAAAGCATTTATTCAGTAGATTGTGAGGTGATTCTACTCCTGTTCCATTGCGAGCAACCCCACTTAGCTCTTCTATTGTTATGTGAGGTCGGTGCAATAGTTTTTTTTTCCACTCTGCTCTATCAGCCGATATCTTAACATAAAACCCTTTCTTCCCCACATTTTTCACACTATCTTCAATTCTATCAATTTTCTTAAACTATTCAACTTTTTTTAGTCTACTATTTCTTTTCGATCTGTCGGACATTCAAATTTTATATACTTATTTAAATTAAGTAAATTGTCTGTATAACCCTAAACTTTTAGGTTAGAATGTTGAGTAGGATACATAGGTACATAGTCTAAAATCTTCTTTAGACGACCTTTTTAATCACACCACGACAGGTCTGTCACCATTACGTAATTAGTGATAGGCTCGGGTATAATTGGATTGGGTCGAAAGGGACACCTAGTGTTAGGTGTAAATTGAGTTTGAATTTAATAAGCCCTTTGAATCTCCGAATCGACGCTACCAAAATAGTTTTTGAACCAAATTGGCGAATGTGGTTTAAGCTTAACCGACGTCACACCTTTGCTGGGAGCCCGTATCACCAACTGTTTACTAGGTGGTTCGGTCAACACAATATGCGCTTTATTGCGATGGTTTTAAAGTTGCTTTGGGTATCTATGCAAAAGAATAAAAAAGAGCGAGTTTTGTTTTGTGAAATGAAATGAAGCTGTCACTTCAGTTGGTTTCAATACGGCGTGCGTAAAATACTGCTAGCAATATTTCATCCATCCATCTAGTACCCGAGAACAGTCAATCATTTTTGAACTAGGTTTCGGACCTGATATCACAATATTTATGTATGTTATGCTTTTTAAAATAGTCATTTAACTCTCATAGCAACTTGTGAGTTTTGTAATTTAAATCGTTCTGACGCGTTTATGACTACATCTTAGTCCCAATCAAGGATTTCGGATGGCTGGAGTGTATCTACTTTATCGAGGGATACGAAGGAAGTCCAATTTACTTTTCCAAGAAAGTTTTTTTTCAATATGAAAACTTAAGATTCCGGTCTTACCCTACTTTCCCCTTCTTGTTACCCCAGCCAACAAACGTATTCCTCACACAGAACAGTAAAAACCAGATTCCTCATAGGCACTTCTTACTATTCCACGGTATAACAATTTGACGGATGAATCAGCGCATTCCAAAAATAAACAATTGATTTCCATTGAAATTCAACGGATATTGCATTCGCCTTTAATCTAAACTCCACAGAACTAGATATAGTTCTGTGCTAAACTCAAAGACAAACTTTTAACATCAAAAATGATTCTGAATCATGATCTAGGTTTGATATTTATACGTCGTCTTTATTGAAGCGTAAGCGTTAGCAGTTTTGAGTTATTTTGATGAGTTTCGAGAGTCACGTGACTGTGACACCGGCTTACTACATGACTTGCAATCAATTGTCATCGCTTTAGAGCACAACCAATCTCACAATACGAAAATGGCTATTGAAGTCTTGTGAATTGAGTAATGAAAATAATGCCATGAGCAGTAAGGAGCCGCGCCTTCTCAAAACCGCAAAACACAACGATAGCGCGATCTAGACACCCACCTCTTACTATTAATACTTACCTTAATTTTGGAATTTATTACATAGTTCCATTGGTCCAAGGGATTAAGTTTCTTGTGAGATATCCCCGGACCCCGAGTTCATATCCCGGTAGTACAGAAACTGTTTGCATTTTATATTTTTTAGTACATTTTTTTTAAGTTTAGAACCGTTACCGAAACCTTGTTCATGTTTTCACCTCTGCCGGCACTCTCGGAGAGTGCCACTGTATTTTTTTATAAATGTGTACGTACATTGAATAATTTGAAACATCTAGGAACTTTGCAATTAGTAGTATCCGTTCAGTAGTTTTAGCGTACCCTTTCCTTCCCTTGGTACCTTTTGTTTATGTATGGATATACATCCTCACAAACTTATTATTATTATTTTTTGCAAGGATGTATACGGCGGCCTGTCTGTTGGAAAGCTCCAATAGGTTGAAATATTATCTGGTTTTTGTCCTCAGAACACGTGGTGGATATCTGCCTATGGCTTGGCTACGTGTCTTCCACCATCAACCCCATCATCTACACAGTCTTCAACAGAACTTTCAGAGCGGCTTTCTTGAGACTGCTGCGGTGTCATTGTACAAGGTAAGTTTTTCTCAAAGATAGATAATAGTTACTCGTACATTATTGTACCTACACAAAAAAAAAACACAATAACAATTAACATACTTTTTCTTCTAGATTAATCTTGATTCTTGATGATTCTTTAGGAATAAAATTTATAAAGGACCACCTCGAGAGTGTACCTACTTATTCAAAGATTCAAACAAAAAAGAATTAGATTTCAGTCCACGACGGAGATATCGGCGAACATTACATAAAAAAACGTAAGTACATACAACCGAACATAGAAGCTCCTCCTTTTTTGGAAATCGGCTAAAAATCCAACAATTTACCACATGAACGATTCAGCTAGCATTTTTTGTTATGGCCAGTCGTATTTTATAGGAAATCCATTCGATTTAATTCTATTTACCAATTGAAATAGAAAATAAGGTTGCATTTTCATGGGTCGAAGTACAATAAATTTTACCTTTTTCGTGACCAAGTTTTTTCTGAAATCCACTCGAAGGTACGCGAAATTGTGTTTCTCAGTGGGCACCCAATGGTATGGAAACGGGTGTTCGATGTATACAACAAAACCATGAATTCATGTATAATACAAATTATTATTATTTATATTAGCCCCCTGAATCCCTTTTCGTCGATTAATTGATTTCTTTTGTAAATAGCCAAACACAATAAGTGGATGTAGTTATACAACTGAGTTCACTTTCAATCTTATAAAAGTTGAGCGTTTTTCACGCACAAAATAATGACAGTTAAGATACAAAAGACTAATTTTGCTATTTTGAGCCAGCAAAACAATAAGTAGGTACTCAATTTGCCAAACTGTTTTGTGAATTTTGTTTAGTCTCAAAGTAAATGCTAGATAAGATAATAAAAAATATGTGAAGTATTTCTACGAGAGAATCCTTGCAATTTTCTAATGCTTTGAAGTTGATTGATTTAACGGTTCCGTGAAACCTTTGTCTGCAGCTGTTGCTTTATTTATTGTCTCTTCGATGGTTTCAAATCGCTTGAAATAATTTAGAATCTGTTTTACTAATAGGTTTTGTAGAGAAATAAAGAAATTTGAATTTAGAAGAGATTGAAAACGTATCTAGTGCACGCAAGGCGCCTCTTCGAATCCCGTTCACTCTTTCTTTCTCTTGAGGAATTTGAAATATACAAGCTCAACAATGCACAGATTATGGCTTCGGCAAAAATATGAAAAAACATTCCAATTTCAAATAACATATGCTATTCCAGTACAAAAGTACGTCGCCCGAGGCAAGAATTCAACCCGAATTTGGTCAGCATGAATTGCTGCATCAAATAAACCAAATAAAATACAGATGTTTTAAATATTTTATTTCATATATTTTTGGCCGCAGCATGGTATCGTGAGTATTATCCCTAATTACACTGACCACAGTCACATACCATGTTTTATTTGTAAACGCGCATCTGTGTGTGTTGTCGTTTGTAAATGCAATCGAAAACGCGAGAGAGAAGGGCTCGATCATTGCGAAGAGTGTCTATTTCGTACACACTACGCAGCATTGTTGCAATACAATCAGTCAAAAATGTATCTCACGTGAGGCACTTTGACACGATACTAGTTTACGCACGATACACGCTGATATTAGTTCACGCACGATACACGCTTCTAGAACGCATTGCATTGTGTAGATGGTTCTCGAAAGCTCCCATGCAAAAACATATCGAGTTTTCTGGTTCGACAAGCTGGCCTCGTAACCTCGCATGGTGACAACCATAACAAAATAAATAGTATGTTGGAAATCTCAAGATGTGGAATGGAGTCAGCTAGTTAGTGTCGTGCAAACGTGTCGTGAAATAAACGTGCCGTCGACTGGCAAGTCTGGTGGGAAATCTCTAAATATAATTTTGGTACGGCTTATTTTCTAACAGCTCTTGGCCAAGCGGGATAAAGCCTTAAAGATTTGTGGGTTCGAGGCTCAGTTATGCATCAATTTTTTTTTTCAGAATTTTACAGGAGTGAAATTTGACTATTCTAAGTGATCCCAGCGATCCTACTGAATAAATGCTTTTTGACTTTGACTAGTTTACTACTTTGAGTAATCTTCATTATCCTGTTATTATGTCCTGACGAGCTCACACTGCATCTATTTGTACAGTCAACTCAACAGGAATGTAGACGGAAATGCTGAACTATTTCTAGGAAAGCCTTTCTAGTTTAAACCATGCATGATAGGCAAAGTCATAGTTCTAACTTTCGCGATGCATTTTAAAATCCTAAATAGATACAATTTTCTCGTTTATTTCATATCTGTTTGCCGTGACTTTTTCTTAGTTATCTCGGTTCCTCTTACCAACATTTCTAAATGTTATAATTTTGTTATGGTAAATAAACTGTTTTTGTTGTACTTGCCACCTTTATTTGGAACCCCTCCATGATTATTTTTGAAAACAAAAATTGCATTTTCTAAGTATGGAATCTGTTATATGTCAAGCTTTAGCCTAATCTGTTCAAAATTAAAGGAAAAAAAAAGTTAAACACAGACAAGCAAACAGAGATAAAAAATATAGCTAAATTCACATTTTAAAATATTAATAGGGATTTAGAAACCGTTTTCCTGCACGTGTCATCCATATCTTGCACTTTCCAATTTCCATTTTAATGCTTGGAGTGAAGCCAGCCGGCAAAGTTGCGGGAGCTACATTTCCGACGGATGACACCTAAGGATGTCCCGCACACGCACAAGCAATACAACTGCTTAACATCCATAAAATAATACATTTATTTTGGCAGACATAATAAGAAAAAACATAGGTGAGAAGTAAATGAGCCTTTTTGATCACAATACCTACGCCGCGAAACGACTTTGATCGTCTTATACAAATGAAAACTAAAGCTAACCTGGTGAATTTACTAGCAACTCTTGCGTAAGAACTTGAAAAATGTATCTGCATTGTAGAAAGCGACAATATTTGAGAACTGGCATCTTAAATAATAATAATTACAATTATTCGAACCAAAGACAATTATTATTTGTCATTATCAGCACGTCTTGTCCGAACTATATAATTTGTTGTATTCATAATACATCAGTTTAAGTAGTTCGTGTACGGCCAGCCTAAGCCTGCTCAGCACGAGATAAAAAGTTTATATTTAGTACCTACGTAATACAAGTTTATAGGACTTCTTTTCGCACTGTTTATTGCCGAAAGTCGAGCTCAAAGATGGCTTTACTTTACAATGTCTCTACGAGTACTTAGTTTTAAAGGCTTGGTAGTTTTTTGGTCACTTCATGGTTAGCTTTTGGTGTCGCATTATTTAATTTGTATTGGGCCAGTAATTACTTAGTTTTACTGTCGTACATCAACACTACTCTTTACGATCCAGAATGGTATAATAGGTTTAAGTTTAGAAAAAATAGTAGCTTCTGCTGACATGGAAAAATTTCATGTAAATATTATGTAGGTATCCCTTTTGCTACAAGGAGATGACATTCAAAGTTGCAGCTTCACCACATTTACCTCAAATTCAAGATTCAAATTGGACTGAAATGCTGACCAAAGACGATGGCATTTTAGCACCGTGTGAAGTTTCTTGGCGCAAATAATATTTTATCTAAACAATGTTTGCAACAACTTTTGTGTGCCTTGTTCATACTGCAAAGATGATTAATAAAATAACTATTCAAGCCACCTGTAGGCCTCTGCCATGGCTTAGCAACTTTATATCTGAGAGAGTCAGACAATTTCCTGATATCTAAGCGCGACTAAACGTGTCTAGCAGTCAGACAATTTCACTTAAGAGTGGTGAGCGTCAGTGTCGTTTGATACGACTGACTAGTGCTGACTTTTGTTGAAGTAATCTTTGAAACGGATAAAAAATTGAACCGTAAACTTTCGGAGACCGCATCACAGAATAAGTAGCAGTTACAATTAATAGAAGGATCACTCACATGTGAAACTAGTACTATATTCCATGTTATTGTATGAAATAAACGTAATTATTCTCATAGCTGTATCCCATTATTAAGATTTGCGATATTTGAGGTTCTAATCCAATCTTCATCGGGGTGCCAATACTATTATCAATTTCTTGTAGCACCATAATAACCCCGGCGCCAGAAATGTGCGCAAACATTTGCACACATCTTTGCGAGACTTTGCAAAGCTTGGAACAAACGTTTGTACACATATTTGCGCACCTGCCAGACATGTGACGCAAACAATTTTCTGCACAGTACGCAAGTAGACAGCAAATAAAATGAATGACGATTTCGTTGTCCTTTTTAATGTGCCTTTATTATTCATGTGCATGCAATTTTTTTTATATACTCAACGAAATATTAAATTTTATTTATGTGCATGCAATTTTTTTTTACATTTGCAATAAAATAACATAAACAAGCACGTACAACCGTTCCGCTCGCGCAACTGGACTTTGCGCAAGTGTGGCAGGCTGCGCAAACGTTTGAACACATCTTTGAAACTTTTGATGTGCGCTAAAAAACCGATACCGCATGGCAAAGTGCAAATGTTTGCTCAAACTTTGCACACATAGTCAAAGTACCGTCCCACACATGTGTTCAAACATTTGTTCTAATATTTGAACAAACATTTGAAGCAGGTCTGGCGCCGGCTTAAAGTCCATATTCATTTGTAGTCCAATTCAGAGTGGCACTACGAATAACTTACCAAGGTCTCGTTACCTTGTAGGTGTCTTGTGAGTTTGTGCTTTGGAGTTGGTCCAACGGTGAATAACGTAATCGATATTTGAATTTATCTGACTAATATCACGACCCGTTTGATAAAATATATAGTTATATATATTTCGTCGTCGTATTAGTTGAAATTGGCTTTAAAGCTAGGTGATCCTATTCCTGTTCTTTTGCTACTAAATTGAGGCCTTAAAGTACATCTATACTAGATGATTGCTACAGGGTAGGTGCCGTGGAGTACGGAAGTTGTAGTTCCTGGGACATTATTTAATACTTTAAACAATAAGCTTGCCCAGCACCTAAACCAGCATATCAGCTTATCCACAGACATCGTCATACGTATGATGTGAAGATGACTAAGCTGTGGGTTTCCTCACGGTGTTTTCCTCATCGTTTTGAGCTCGTGTTTTAACAAGACTTAAATAATTTTGAAAAATCAAAGGAAGAAACCGAACCCACATGTTATACTTAACCAGCTGAGCCAATGACTCTAGTCAAAGATATATCATTATGTGATATAACTATGTTTTCGTTAGGGTTTGAATGTTTTCTGTCACAATACTTAAATATCCAGTGGTCAATCTATTGTGCGGATTGTGGTCGAATAATTTAGCATCTCATTCCAGAGCGCTAAAATATAATCAGCGATAGTTTGATTAATTTGTATTATGATATGAATACTATCTGGGTTCAACGCATCGATTCGCATTTCAATCGTTTGCGGTCTTTGCATACCTAGTTATTTAATTGAATAAGTAAATATATTTTACACTATATGACTTGAAATGCCTGGATTTTAGCTTACGTTTTAATAATACCCCTGGGATTAGTTATCATTGTCTGAGTAAGAGAAGAAAACCTATATAACCTTTAAAAATATCCAGGAATTCAAAATAATTATTATGAACTTCAAATGGGTGGTCAAGTAAGTGGACCGATTTGGATTATTTTTCAGGTTTTTTTTTACTTTTCACTTTACGGTTTTTTTTTACTTCAACCGTAGGGTGGTAGACCACATTTTTTGCTGAGTGTACCACGCGAGCGAAGCAGCTGACGAAAGCTAGAACAACTTTAAATATGTATATACTAGCTTCCGTCAGCAGAAAGATTGATTTTAAGCCTTTTTTATTTGGGCCCCCTTAGATATCTTCAAAGTATCTGGAATACTTAAATGTTAAGATTCTGTTAAGTTTATTCTTTTTTCGAGTTGATTCTGTTTTAACAAAACATTTCTTCCAGACGCGGCCAATGTACCCGCTACCGCTCGGTCGGCTCCACCCGCGGAGCCTCCCAGCTCTGTGCACGATCAGCCTTACCACTCGCTATCTCACTCCGACCCTCGGGAATGCTGCAGGGAACCCAAGCACAAGCGGTTGAGACCACAGAAACTGTTCTCATTGAGACGCCGATGGGAGACTATAATATGAGATATTAACGCAATTCCAATTCCGTATTATATTTATAATGACCCCGCGATCTTTGGACCGCCTGAGATTTTTTTTTAATAACACTCGATTTTTTACAATTTTCTATATTTGAGTGGAGACACATGTAACAAATCAAATATGGTTTATATCGGCCCGGCCGTTTTTGAGATGTTAATGGTGTAATAAGCCCGACTTTTTTTTTTTAATTTTTGTTTATAGAATCTAAGCTACTTTTTATTTACAAAATACACTAAAGTCAGTTGAACTACTGAGGTCACTGCCAGTCGGAAAATTGTCCAAAATACTAGCGTGCAAATAATGCACGGCCTCGATTCAAACCCACGACCTTCCTAATGCATGTCTAGGTGAACCCTACTTAGCCCACACATAAATGACCTAAACACAGCTTTACTTTAGATTATTACGTAAGTTTATAGCAATGTAATGTGTGGTTTGGTAATATAGGGAGATGACAGCATTGAGATTGATCGAACTGGCGTAAATAATAAGTTGTGTTTAAACGAAAATTAGTTTTATTAGTGAAAATTATAGAATCGTGTTGCCTCAAACATGGTAAAACAACTTTAAATCAATGCTTTATTTAGTGATTTTGCAAATGAACTAGTTCGTTTATTGATCTTTCCTGATTTTGAATCAAGAAATATATTATGAACTATCTCTGAAGCTGCCAATTATTATTGTATTGAATGTTGTGTGTTAGTTTCTGTTTTCCATCAAAGATGATATTGGTGAAAAGTTGCGAAGAGTTTTGAATAAGTAAATACTTACTTGGTCAAGATGACTAGAACGCCAATAATTTACAGGTTCTATGTAAACCCACAGGTTTGGTATGTCATAAAAAATATGCCATCATCTGAATAAAAATTAAATAATGTATTTTGTGAGCTGAAAATTCATGAGATTAAAATTTTGAAGTCGAATCAACTTTTAAAGTTTTGTTTTAGGAGAAAATGCCAAATGTAAATATGAATAAACCCAGCTAAAATTAAGGCAATACTAGGTATAAGCTATTTATAAGAAAACCCCGTTTTAATGTAGAGCCTCAAAGAATTTAAAATGTAAATCAAGTTGAATTAAATTAAGGTCCTGAGAGAACTTTATCTAAAGTTCTTTTATTATTTTGTTTAAATGAATGTATCTTTGTAGAATAAACATTATTTTGAATGGTATCGTTTCATTTTCATCACGCCTCAGAAAGCCAGAATATAAAATATATAAATGAGTCTTCTAATTTATGCCCATCAGGGTGTCAAATAGATTGAGTGCTATTTTGTATTCACAGTAAAAACAGAGCTCAAAGTATTAACGCATTTTAACTGAATTGATGAGTTGTTACCTAGCGTTTCGCGAGTTCCTTCGGGAATACTTCACTTTATCTGAATAAACAGTATCCAGCAGATTTCGTGGTGTGGTTCGCTTAGTTTATTCGTAAAGCAATGTTCTGTACGGTCACAAAAGTGGATGGGTAGCCGCTAGTGGAATTATATCCCCTGAGCACTTCCGTGATTCAATTTCATCGCATAGAACTGCATTGATTCCCGCCATGAGAGCCCCAAATCTTCAAGTACGTACTAAACGAATAATAAACAATTGCTTTGCAACTCAAGGGATATGTTGGAATAACAAGTTTATCGCGCAACTTTTATAGTTTTAATAAGTTGCCAAACAGTATGGAGCAAACAACGTTATCCTGTAGAGTTTATTCTTATGAGAGAGTAAGACAGGGATGTATTAAGATTGAAACTTAGAACGGTCTGCAAATACAAAAAAAAAACTTTAATGGGACGCTGTATTGCCTGGGACATTGATGACTATCTAATAAGTTGTGAGGAATTATTCAAACATTCCAATCCTATTTAGCTCAAAGTTTACAAAATCTCTTGTAATCCCACAAATAAGAGATGAGAACGATAAAAGTGAGTGCTTATAGGTGAGAAGTGAGAAAATGGAAGGAGATAGCATGTTTTACCAATAATGTTTAGTTAAAGATGCCCACTTCAAACTTTCCGAGACTGGGTTTATCAACAATCGCGTAAAAATAGATCCATCTAACTGAATACCTATCTGTGCTGAAGTAGTATAAAACTTGCACAAGTGTCGGTAATGTATTTGGGAAATTTATTCACTCCAAATCGTGGATTTATTTGAATGTGTAAATGTAAGGGTTGGAGTGACGAATTGTAACTTTGCCTTTTGACCCTTTTGCCGCAATAAAGGATGAAAGGTGCAAAGTGACTCAATTTGAATAGGTGTCTCTTCCTGCTACCCCACGATCAAACCAAACAAGTTAGTACTTTTTAAGTTCTTTATCATTTTAGATAGGTTCCTACATGTTTTATCCAAGCAAAATATTAATGGCAAGATTTATGCAATATGTATGTTATGGGAATATATATAAATAATATAAATAAAAGGTATTTAACGCGGTAAAATCTTGTTTAAACACATAAATATGAATTGTAATCGCGAAAAAAAAAAAAAAAAAATTATAAGAAAGATTTATGCAAGATTGGTACATAATAAACGTATTCCAATAAAAGTTTTACCTAACTTCTTAGGTAGTTACAGCTAGTAAGTATAGTTGATAATGTAAATGGAATAAGATTTTTTTTCTTTTCTTCCGTTTCTCTTGACTTCAATTTGTATATTATTCTTTTTCTTTTGTGTCTCACGACTTCATTATCAGAAGTCTTCGCGGTAATTGCTTTAGTGCACTCACAGATGGTAGAGTGGCTCACTAATGCATCTATCAGCGGAAATCTCATAAGAGCTTTGATTTTTTGAGAGAAAACAGAAATAGCATATAGCTTTCCAAACACTATTTTCATATCTATATAAACTTAAATACCGCCGACCAATATCTTGTTTAAGATTTTAAATTGCATCGATCTTCACCGATACGTGGTGGTGGTGACGCTCTACCTGAGTTTAAAATTTCAGCTTTTTGGGATACATTTAGAATCTTTCATCATTAAGAAAATTTCCGTATTCACGTTTTTTATATGGGAGCCCCCTAAAATATTTATTTTATTCTAGTTTTTAGTATTTATTGTTACAGCGGCAACAGAAATATCTGTGCAACTGTTTAACTATGACGGTTCATGAGATACAGCCTGGTGTCAGACGGACGGACAGCGAAGTCTTAGTAATGAGGTCCCGTTTTCCACTTTGGGTACGGAACCCTAAAAACAGACAAAAACCTTGCAATAATACCACCTTATTCTCCCTAACCTTTTTAAAACATCAGACATACGTTACTGCTTAAATGATGTAGCTTGTATCCCTCGTTATGAACAAACCACTACAAAATGACACCCGACAACTTTTGGGTCGTCGGTTATTCAATAAAGTTACAAACAAAACGTACTCGTGAACTCAACTAAGTTATACAAAGGCCCACCTCACTGCCTGCAGATTTAGATAAGCTATGAACTATACGTGGGCCATGACAGCTCAGTGAGCAAAACATTGTTGGGCGGTATAGTCGCTAAACGACAAAGCCCTCTTCTTTTTTTTTTGTTCACGTAAATTAAAAAAAAAATACATTGTACAGGTACACTATGGCCCTTACTAATAAACGTGTCATAAAGTTATTCCTCGGAATAACCTAAAAATAACCATACATTTTGACAGTTTACACTCAGGAATAACTTTATACCAAGTTTATTAGTGAGGCTGTATGAATTTTAAATAACTTTTATCTTTGCTTCGATACTCCAATTTTGTAAGAACAACTCATCTATACTAGATAAATAAAAAAATTTCAGAAGGCAGCTTAAGCTACGTTTTAGTTACATTAAGACGTAGTTTTTGGGACATATCGCGATGGTTTATAGATGTACCTAATATACGAGTACCCAATGTACCTTAAGACTTCTCTTTTGATGCCAAAAGCATAACAGATTTTATACAAGTGACTAGAATTCAGTGCAAAAAGTATTTGATATTCGTTTTCATATTACCTGAAAAAAATACCTTCAATAATTTCCATGCTCAACAAACAGGAAACAAAACCCACTTTCATATTTATAAGCACTTTCCTTTATCTACATCATTTGACATGAATGGGTAATAAACATATTACGAAGGTCATATCTGTTTCAATTTAAATGAATAAAAGGATCAACTACTGGCATTGGTTCCGGGACATATAACAATTTAATCCTTTATAATTATTCTATAGATCGTTTCTAACGATCCTTAGATAGCTTGACTAATCCTGTTGTATTTTGTAAATATATGTAAATATGTAGTAGCTTAGTTTCTGTAAATAAATTATTTAACGATTAAAAAAAAAAAAAAAATCCTTTATTGAGTTCACTTTAGGACTTATATAGTAAGAAATATTTGAAGACCTCGTGCGCATATTCAGTACTCGGGCTAAGTTGCAACGATGCAATTTTCATAGCATGTAAGGGATATCCATGTCCGTAACCGAAACTACCGGATATCCGAAACAAAAAAATATCCGTAACCGTAACCGACACCGATATAAAACTTTCGAATAATTTCGGATATAGCGGAGTCGCCAAACTTGTAAACAAGACTGTTCAAAGTTGTATGGGACGTGGTCTATGAACCAATAGCGATACTGTAATGGTATTTGTGTAGGGATGCCTCATCTACATATTTGTGCAAAGGGGCTTCAAAATCTGACCCTGCAGAGTTGAGATATACAGGGTGGATTTTTAATCATTATAGTTACAGGAAAAAGTTTTTAGGAGACCATGCATAACTTTTTAAAGTATTCTGAACTGCACTAACTCATTTTGGAAAAAGTGTACAGTCAGCGAAAAAAGTGCTGACCAAAAGCGGAATTTGCACCAATATCAATACTGTAATAGTATTTCTGTAGAGATACCTCAACTTTATCCATATGCAAAGGGGCATCAAAATCTGACCCTGCAGTTCTGAGATATACAGGGTGGAATTTCGAGACTAGCTCATAGGGCAGGCACCTTAACCGTTCTAGTTACAGGAGAACGTTTGTAGGAGACTATTTATAACTTTTTGAGATTTTCAAAACTGCATTCACACATTTTGGAAAAAATGTACAGTGAGCGAAAAAAGTGCTGACCATAAGCGGAATTTGAACCAATAGCAATACTGTTATAGTATTTCTGTATAGATACTTCAACTTCATCCATATGCAAAGGGGCATCAAAATCTGACCCGGCAGTTTTGAGATATACAGGGTGGAATTTCGAGACTAGCTCATAGGTCAGGTGCCTTAACCGTTCTAGTTACAGGAAAACATTTGTAGAAGGCTATTTATAACTTTTTGAGATATTCAAAACTGCATTTACACATTTTGGAAAAAAAGTACAGCCAGCGAAACAAATGCTAAAATCCCAAAAAAATGTTTAAAAGATTTAGGACGTGGTTTTTTAACCAATAGCAATACTGTAATGGTATTTGTGTAGGGATGCCTTATCTACATATTTTTGCAAAGGGGCATCAAAATCTGACCATGCAGTTTTGAGATATACAGGGTGGATTTTTAATCATTATAGTTACAGGAAAACGTTTTTAGGAAACCATGCATAACTTTTTAAAGTATTCTAAACTGCACTAACTTATTTTGGAAAAAGTGTACAGTCAGCGAAAAAAGTGCTCACCAAAAGCGGTCTTTGAACCAATAGCGATACTGTAATGGTATTTGTGTAGGGATGCCTCATCTACATATTTGTGCAAAGGGGCATCAAAATCTGACCCTGCAGAGTTGAGATATACAGACTGGATTTTTAATAGTTATAGTTACAGGAAAACGTTTTTAGAAGACCATGCATAACTTTTTGAGGTATTCTAAACTGCACTAACTTATTTTGGAAAAAGTGTACAGTCAGCGAAAAAAGTGCTCACCTAAAGCGGTCTTTGAACCAATAGCGATACTGTAATGGTATTTGTGTAGGGATGCCTCATCTACATATTTGTGCAAAGGGGCATCAAAATCTGACCCTGTAGAATTGAGATATACAGGCTGGATTTTTAATCATTATAGTTACAGGAAACCGTTTTTAGAAGACCATGCATAACTTTTTGAGGTATTCTAAACTGCACTAACTCATTTAGGAAAAAGTGTACAGTCAGCGAAAAAAGTGCTGACCAAAAGCGGTCTTTGAACCATTAGCTATACTGTAATGGTATGTATGTAGAAATACCTCAACTTTATCCATATGCAAAGGGGCATCAAAATTGGTTAAAAAACCACGTCCTAAATCTTTGAAACATTTTTTTGGGATTTTAGCATTTGTTCCGCTGACTGTACTGTTTTTCCAAAATGTGTAAATGCAGTTTTGAATATCTCAAAAGGTTATAAATAGCCTCCTACAAATGTTTTCCTGTAACTAGAACGGTTAAGGCACCTGACCTATGAGCTAGTCTCGAAATTCCACCCTGTATATCTCAAAACTACCGGGTCAGATTTAGATGCCCCTTTGCATATGGATGAAGTTGAAGTATCTATACAGAAATACTATTACAGTATTGCTATTGGTTCAAATTCCGCTTATGGTCAGTACTTTTTTAGCTAACTGTACACTTTTTACAAAATGTGTGAATGCAGTTTAAAATATCTCAAAAAGTTATGGATGGTTTTCTAGGAACGTTTTCCTGTAACTAGAACGGTTAAGGTACCTGACCTATGAGCTAGTCTCGAAATTCCAACCTGTATATCTCAAAACGGTAGGGTCAGATTTTAATGCCCCTTTGCATATGGATGTAGTTGAGGTATTTGTACAAAAATACTATTACAGTATCGCTATTGGTTCAAAGACCGCTTATGGTCAGCACTTTTTTCGCTGACTGTACACTTTTTCCAAAATGAGTTAGTGCAGTTTAGAATACCTCAAAAAGTTATGCATGGTCTCCTAAAAACGTTTTCCTGTAACTATAATGATTAAAAATCCACCCTGTATATCTCAAAACTAAAGGGTCAGATTTTGATGCCCTTTTGCACAAATATGTAAATGAGGCATCCCTACACAAATACCATTATAGTATCGCTATTGGTTCATAGACCGCTTTTGAACAGTCTCCTTTGTTTATAATTTAATGAGTAGATCGATATACACTTCAAGGTAAGCCTAATAATATTTACAGTAAAAAAATAAAGTCGTTGTAAGTAAATGTAAAATCACTACAAAGTTTGCCCCTAATAAAGCTAGATGGCGCTACTAGAAAAGTTAGAACGCGTTATCATTGCGTTTTGGCCGGCCATATCCGAAACCGAAATTATCCAAAACTATCCAGATACTCCGAAATAATTTAATATCCGTAGCCGTAACCGAAAATGGTATAATAATTTGCAAATATCCATATCGACCGTAACCGAAATTACACATCCGTAACATCTTTGAGTTAAAATGTATGCGAGATCTACGAATAGGTACATGACCAGGATCTATAATTTTCTTTTGGCTTCGTGGTTCAACCGCATGGTTGGATCAATTGGACTAATGATTGTGGAACTATAATTTTACTAGATAGGTACAAGATTTTTTGAAACCTATGTCACGTGAAATTGTATTGCGGGAAAATTATTTGTTTTCCAAAAACAACAAGCGGTTTCTTCGCTATTTGATGACCGACATGTCACAAAGATACGCGAATTGAAACTTTAGCTTTTACAACATACCTAAATATTTATAGAATTTATCTAAAAGTTAGTTAGCCTAGTTAACCTTAGTTGCCTAATAGATTCTTGGTATAACAAGAATCTATTAGGCAACTAATTGTTATCTATAGTGGCAATAATTGCAGTTTTTAAATGAACTGACTCCGACGATTGGTTCGCGTGTGGCCATTTCAACAATAACCACTTTAAGCTGAGCTATATGAAGGGTTTACCAGGGAGCGCTTATAGTCTAGTGGAGGCTTTGTCTTGTCCTTGAGAACGTGGGTTTAAAACCACCACAAACCATGTTTTAACCACTTTAAGCTGATCTCTATGAAAAGGTTAACTAGGTAATATGTCGGATGGGGGCTAAACGAAAAAAAGTGTTCGATTTTTGCGTCACGACACATGTTTAATGTTTATGTCAAATCGTTACAGTGCGAAGAGCGCAGTCGCAAAACAGTCCATAGATTGTTTCATTGTTAGTACGGAAGAGCGTTTCTAGGATTTGTTTAGAATATTTATTTGACAATAATTAATTTATTTGACAAATGCCAAATGTCAAAGTTATTATTATTATTACTATTTATTTACAAAAAAAAGAAAAGAGCTTTGTCGCTGTGCGACTATACCGCCCAATCAGTAACATCTTAGCTTAGTCTTCTGAAACTTCGTTTCAACCGAGTGTTCCACGACTCTGACAAAGATAAAGCTAGAGATAAAAATGTTTTATTTGTATTTCGTTACACTATTTTGGTACTCCATTCTCAAAAGCTATCTTTTGAGAATGGATTACCAATATAAGGAGTATTATACTTGGTTAATATCATTTGAAGGTTAAATTCCACTTCGCTGAACTTATCATTAACAATACTGAATTCTAAACAAATATTAATTTCCCTGAAGCTCATCGTAAAATGGTTTCTGTCTGCAAATTAAAATTATTGTACGTAACTCTACAAAGCAAATTGATTCTATACAGTGAGTGACGTTACAAAACATTGTTTCCTACCCTTTTGTTAAAAATTGAGTTGTGAAAATGAATAAAGCTGTGGTTTTAAAGGATGTTTTAGGCCCAAATAAACTTATATTACCGCAACAACCAAATCATGATGTAAGTTTTTGAGTTCATTATACAACGCTACGAATGCTACGACCGCTACGAGTCTGCTACAGAGAGCTACGAAACATCTTTTAAATTGTTTTAAGATTTGTTTTCATATAAAATATTTTATTTATGGTGGTTCAAGTGTATGCAAGGGCTCCTTGAGGCGTACTTAAAATACATTCTGAACACGGTATAAGAGAAGAAGAGTCGAAAAAAAAAGCCTATACTAACTCTTTGCTTATTTATTTACTTAACTGTTATACCAATTACCAGGAGTTTCTGCAAACAATGAGAAAAATATTCGTCTACTCTTCCTGCTTTGGCGTGATGGGGTCGCGGAGGCTTCTCGTGAGGGCTTGGAGTCTTCTCCTGCTTCTGAGCTTAATAGTTGTGGTTATTCTGTCCCTTTGGAAGGTTATCAAAGCCCTGGCCGGGTGGGCTGTAGATATCGTTGGAAATAGTAAGTAAATATTAATAGCTTTTATACAGGGTTATTTGTAAAACACCGGTAACCTCTCAGGACTGTATTACTATCATCATAAACAACAAGTTTTGTTCTATGACTTTTTACCAAACATTTACCAAAAACAAACCATCAAGATTTCGAACAAAAGTTGTTGTTACCATGATTTTTGAGTTTTGGTTGTTTCCCAATATTCTGACGCAGCTGCATGCGCCATGATCTCGGAACTGAATAGTGCCTCGAGGATAATCGTGATTCTGTTATTGTTGTAAAATCGTCAAATCTAATTATTATGTAATCTTTCTTTAATCTACCGTAAGTAAGTTCGTATGAGTCAGTGGCCAACTCTGCTATTCTACCGTAGAGAGTGGTCATTGTAAGGAATTATTTTTATTTATTCCAGGAAGCGTCACAGCGCGTTTCTCAGGCACCATCTTTTATTCCATCGCTACTATATCTCTCGTTCTGGCTTCCCGTCTTGCTCACTCCTGGGATGAGTTGTCTTCGCACTGGGCAGGCGTGGAGAAGATGATGGTGATCAACGTGCCTGCTGATGGGAAACTTAAAAGGAATGTCATGGTTGTGGTCTATTTTATGACTGGGTTTTGTGTATGTAAGTATTGGAGGAGGCGTGCAGAAGATTTTGTCCCGTGATGGTAATATTGTGATGTTACCATCAAACATGACTAATATTACAAAAACCCATCTTTGACCATAATGCATCTGAAAGTCTTGTTTGCGCTTTATGACTAAGTTTTGTCTGTGTAAGTTTCTTTATGTGGCTCTGTATGGCAAAAACAGCGGGGCTTATTCCTAAGGGTAGGCTCGCTTCATCGTAGACCTCATTCTTACCTGTGTAAGTTTCGAGGTCAAGAGCCAACCCATTCATCATAAAAAAAAGGTAATGGATTCGAAGATGATGTATTTGTCTTGCCGTTATAACAGCAAATACTATAAAATAAATATTTAAGGGGGCTCCCATATAACAAACTTTTTTTAAGCCACTTTTATAGATTATTTATAGATTCGGAACCCTTCGAGTCCGACTGGCACTTTGTCGGTTTTTTTATTTTTACCTTCCTTAGACCACCAGTACTCTAACTAGGTCTAAGAAAGGTAAAAATAGTAGTTAGAGCCACAATTACTATTGTGTATATTTTTTATTTAAACTTGCAGTTGAACATGGAATAAACATGATTTCACTGATAGGATTCGATTGTCCTACAGAATTGATTTTCAAGAAGTATATTTTGATGTCACACGGATTTATGATTCTGCGAAGTAAGTAGCCAACAAACATTTTCCTCAAATTCAGAATATGAATTCAATGAAATAATTTATAAATTGATATTTTAAGCCAGTTACTCTGAATTTCAATAAAACTATTTCAGTGAAATAAAGGTTTTTTTTACAAAATATGAGTATGTTAATCTGTATTGTTCGCTTAGCAAAATAATAATTTCTACCGGTGAAGTAAACAGATATTTAAACTTGATAATTATCATTAACAAGGCCCGCTACAGGTGGAATAAATTGGGGCAGACCTTTGCCCAGCTGTGGGAAAACACAGGGTAATTAAAAAAATATATCATGATCACAGAACAAGTAGACGAATCGGTATTTTATATTATTCTTGCCTGATTTATATATTTATATAAAGTATTTTATGTTCTAAAGATTATACCCATGTTCTACATCCTACATCTACACTCAACAGGTGAATACTCAGTTTGGTCGTTTCCTCTCGTCTTCATAAGCGCAGTCGCCACAGCGTTGTGGACCTTCCAAGATGTGCTGATAGTGCTCCTCAGTATGGGGCTTACGTCGCGATACCAGCGGCTCAACGAATACGTGGCAAAGATCAGCGCGATTGAGAAACTGCAAATGAAGTCGGAGAAAGTAAGCTAGTTTACTAAGATTGAGACTTAGATCATATTTTAAAAAAATCATACTTTTTAATGAAAAAAAAAAACGATATTGGAAGGATGGGATTGAATGTTGAAATGAAGGTAGCACAGTGGAAAAATAAAGCCAGTTGTGGTTTTATTCTGCCGCAGTGCTATTGTGCCAGCCCCACATAAAGTGGAATAAAACCAGGGGTTATGTTAAATTAATGTTCAATGATTTTTAGAAGACTTTGAAAGTATACACTTGGCGCAAAATAAGAGAGGCATACGTAAAGCAGAGTGCACTGGTGAGGAAGGTGGACAGAGCTATCGGGGGCATGATCGTGCTGTCCTGCTTCTGCAACTTCTATTTTATCTGCTTGCAACTGTTTTTAGGGATCACGTGAGTAAAATAAAAAAAATCGCTTATATAATAATCGTGTTTAGTCCTTCTTGATAGATTTCCTGCATTGTATGGTTGGGTGTTTTATTTTTCACAATTCGAAAAAATATACAGGGTGTAAAAAGACGTCTACCGAAGCCGAAAGGGGTAGGCACAGCATCCCAAGACACTAAATTTAAAAAGATTTTCCGAAAAAAACATCATATCCGGAGAAAACGGCGTTTGAAGATTACTGTTTTTTTAAGTAGATTGTTGGATTTTGAGTTTTAATTGTTTTTTTTTTCTTTTATTAATGTTAATGAAATTATCAGGTAGGTATGTTGTCCTAGTAGTAAATAACCGAAAAAAACATAAAATAACGCTCAGTGCGTTTTTTTTTCGCTAAATATGTTTAGAATCGTGGTCTGATAGCAACCCCTCAGTTTTCGGTAGTAGTCTTTTTACACCCTGTATATTATTACCTACTCACAAAAATTATGATCACAAGCAGTGATGATCTAGCAGCCTGTCACGTATAATTTCTGCTAAAATGGCGTCTGATTACCCATACATCTTCAAATGTTAGAGAATGCCTGTCTTGGGATATAGATTTATTTTTGTTTTTTACATTAAATAAATCCCTAAAGTATCGCTTTATAGAGTTTAAATTCGTGTAACTCTCTTTGCAGTACTGGAAAGTCACTTTCCACGATCCGCCGGGTGTACTTCGTGGTGTCACTCACTTGGCTCTGCATCAGGGTAGCTAGCGTCGTCCTCTCCGCGGCCGCCATTAATGTCCACTCCAGAGGCGCACTCGATTATATCTACGACAGCGAGCCTCATTGTTACAATGTTGAAGTATACATCTTTTAGAAAGAGATCTAAGTTTAGCCAACATCCTGGCCTACGACTAATCCATGGCATAGAGTGTTTATTTTTACCTTTTTCCTACTGCTGGACAAAGGTATCTCCCATATCCCTCTAATGATCTTTCTCCTTCGAGATCTCCCACCATTCTCTCTCGAAAGCGTCTTTATAAAAAACAGGGTCACGACTGTATCCCCACGGTACTAGACATTCTTTCAGATCTTTTGAAGATGTCTAAGGGGGGTAGTTAGAGGCATGTCCGAATACATATTTGATACATGCCCACATCTTGCAGAAGTTAGTATTCCATACATGACAGGTGGTTGCAAGTCCATCGCCGACTATAAGAATACTAACTGGTTTCCTACTGACGATGTTTTCCTTCACCGTTTACACACGAGCACGTGTTAAAGCGATATAAATTTTACGAAACGCAAATTCCATTGATGCACGGCCGGGATTCGAGCCCACGACCTTCGTATTGAAAGTCGAGATGCAACCCCATTCGGCCAACACGGCTCTATTGTTTCATAATGTTTTAAAATATTATTTTAGATGGAGAGACTGCGAAACCAGCTTGCGAAGGACTATGTCGCTCTGAGTGGACTCGGTTTCTTCTACTTGAGCAAAACCATTCTACTGCAGGTCAATGTTTCTTTTAAACTTCTGATCTCATAAATATTATAGCGTCTGTCGTTTCAAGTCCTTGTTACCCTTTTCCATTTTAACCTTGTAATTCATCAGACTTTTATTCGTACTACAGCTCATACTCATACTTTTATTTTTTCTTTTTGGTGTTTTAAATTAGAGACTTCACACTTTTTAAGAAAACTGTTCTTAATTTTCTTAGTATCAAAAACTTTGTAATTTACTTGCAAATTAAACATTCAAGCTTGAATCAGCCATTTTAAAGTTTAAACAACAAGTTAGCATAAAATAAAGTTTTAATTAGGAACTTTTGGAGCATCTGAATAGGTTATTGAAATTTAATAGACAACCTGTTGATAAACTTTGTGATAAAAGTATTTTTTTAATTGGCACTTAACATGCAGCAAAGTGCAATCAAAGGCAAGATTTTTTTATATATTATAAGTAACCAAAGTCGAGGGCCTTAGATGAATGAGACTAGCAAAGGATCGTGTTGGATGGGGCAAAGGGAGCCAATTGGCTGAATCGGGCTGTGGATGATGTTAATACATTTAGTGCCAACCCCACACAATATACGACAAAGACATGAAGATGACAGCTTCTTCGATTTAAAATATTTTTTTCAGATGGTAGGTGCAATAATAACATATGAACTAGTATTGATACAGTTTGATGGTGAAGAAATTGTTTCCTACAACAGTACTGAAGTATTAAATGGCACCGACGCTCTACTTGTAGGATGAAGTTTAAATTCATTAAGTATAACTCGTCTCTTTTATAATAAAATATTTTTTGTAAAATAAAAGTATTATTTACTCGTATAACCTTCCTATCTAAGCCCTTTAGAATGTCCTAGAACTTTGTTTTCTGTTCCCTATTACCCCCGGTTTAGGTATTGTTTTATGTTATCAAGTACTAGATAATATTTACAGAAAAATGGTTTATCATATTTTAACACCAGTGGGTTGTCACTAACTGTCACTGAAATTTGTATGAGTAGTAAATAAGGTTTCCAAAATTTTAAAAGTATTTCATTGCAAAATGAAAAGTCTTATCAAAATTTTCGATTCCGACGGGATTCAAACCCGCGACGATCAGACGACCCTCTTTAAGCCGGAGTGCCTTAACAGCTCGGCCACAAAAATCGAAAACTAATCAAATCGGTCGGAATCAAAAATTTTGATAAGACTTCATTTCGCAAGTTTTCTAATTTTTTTTATTTATAAATTTTACATTGTCATAACAGTAAACACCAAAGCGACAATGAAAAGCCTATTAAAATACATTTATTTTACATAAAAAATATTTGTGAATTTGTCACGCTATTAACAAATATATCAACATCCTCGGCCACAAATGTTTTATACCTATTTCAAAAAGCGCGAGTAGTAGGTTTATGGGTGTGATTTGACCTTATACCTACTTAATAGTCAAAAATCCCCTTCAAATTAAACCAAACTATTGTTTTACTTCTGGGAAAAAAACTTCAAAGTTATTGTGAGCCAATTATCTATGTTCAACATAAACCGAGAACTCGTAATAACATGTATTTTTCTAATGCGTTCCAAAAGTGTTCTGTAAATATGCTTACTAAATTTATAACCTTTACAAACCATTTTGAACTCTACCTCTCCGATATAAAGGCTTAGAGGCTAAAGATTTTGTGGTGTCTATTTTACCGACACGTTCAAAGTAAATTATCATGGAACATGCAATAGTTTTAGACCCGATATATTTGTGGCAAACTTCGATAAATAATTGATGAAAAAGTGAGTCATAGTAAAGTTAACTAAAAGCTTGTTGAGTAGGCATTTCAAATCAGTAATTTATTGTATTTTTTGAGATAAGATTTGATAAATGGTGTGTAAAACAACTAGAAGAATACTCGTGACTTCGTTTAGGGCTATTTTTGTTATGAAGTTCCAAAATCTTAGGCGAAACTACCCTTAAACCTTGGGTTAATCAAAATTAAACCAGAAAAAAGATTGCTGGAAAAAATAACTAAAGTGAGTGAGTTTTGAACTAGGTACCTCTAGTGAAACCAAGGGACTTTTGTTAGTGGAAATCAATTTTCAAGGTAGGTTATGTGTGTTGTGCGTCAGTCAGTATTTACTTTTCTGTCGTACTTACGATAGGTCATAAATTGTTGTTTGGTTTTGTGTGTAGTTGCTTTTCGTTTTCAGTTTAGAAAAGACGTAAAATGATATTTATTTATTTTGGAATAACATAGAACAGGTAAATTCATAGATAAAATAAATAATACTAGACTTTTCACACAGCATCCTCTAGCCCCAAAGTAACCAGAGCTTGTGTTATGGGTATTGCATGATTGATATACCTACTGAAATACTTTTTGTTTGGTACATACATATTATATTATACAATACATAGAAACACCCAAACCCACGACAAAAACTTGCAGATCATACAACCTTTTTCGTCGCAAGCGCACCTTCGCCCATTGCGCTACAGAGGTCGTCAAAAGTGAGTTTTTGTAGCAAAGTTTATGAAATGTGAGACAGCTTTTCAAAAAATAGTTTTCAACAGGGCTATTTTTCGGACGGTATCGAGGATGGAGGCTAGAACAAAAAAAGCGTTCGATTTTACCTTCATGACACATACATAGGTCAAAACGTCACAGTGCGAAGTGCGCAGTCGCAAAGGAGTCCATGGATTGTTACTGATGATGATTTGTAACCTTGTTAGTACGGAAGAGCGTTTCTGGGATTTTAATACTTATTTGACAATAATTTATTTGACAAATGCCAAATTTCAAAGTTGAAACTGCGTTCCAACGAGTGTTCCACGACGCTCACGTATTTTTTATTAATACAACTGTTTTTATATCACAGAAACTGAAAATATTTTTATCAGAAATTAAATTGTTTATCTTCCGTACAAAATGAATACAATTAATATTTCTTTCTACTTGTTTGTACATCCTTGCTAATTAAGTGTTTAATTAAAAACTTCCCATTCTCCAGTGTTACCAGCGGAATAAGTGTTGCCTGCCAGCATGAAATTGTTTTTCCCGAGAAATGGAGCTACAACTCAAAATGATGTAAGGTCCATGATTTAATTTATCTAAGCATAAGATGTTTTATTATTTTGTTGCCAAAGCTGCGTGAACGCGCACCTGGAACGCGTAGTCCGTCTACACGTTCCAGGTGCGCGTTCACGCGTTCCAAGGCTCGCGCGAGTCGATGTAAAATGTCAATATGTATACGATTTTGACGACTCGCGCGAGACTGGAACGCGTGAACGCGTAGCCTGGAACGTCCGTACACTCGTATTGTTTGTTCAATGTGAATAAATATAATTTTGTGAATGTATTTAAATATTATACTTAATTATAAGTTTTAAACTACAACTAGCTATCGCCTACAGCTTCGCTCGCGGGGGGCCCATAATTTTAAGAGGCATAATAATTATAATATCAAATAGAGATGTAAGAAAGTCGTTTTTTTATATAAAGTCATTAAGCCATGACGGAGGCCTTAAAGCAGCCTAAAAACTCCGTCACCAGTTGGCCACTGACTCAAACGAACTTACTGGGGCTTATTATAAGAAAATGACCAGAGTTTAGACCAAGTCTAACTAAAAAACTGTCCCTGGAAAAACGATCTTTAAATACTCGTACATGGAACGCTTTTTGTGGTAACAGTTTTGTTTTGACATTTGTCAACATGGGTTTCAATCAAGGCTTTACGTTTTTATAATAAGCAGCACTTACTTTAACTTTATAAACGTTTTTCAGGATTTTCTTCAAGTAATGCATAAAATATTCTCCGCGGCGAGGTACATTGGCATTTCAAGCATGAAATACGACAGGTTTTTCATCTGGACGGTCGCTGTGTTCATACTTCTAGTGTTGATAGAAATGGCGGCAGTTTGGAAGATCATCAAACTACTGACTGGCCTCGCGAGAAATCCTGCCGTTGGGTGTAAGTTAAAGATTTTAATGATACGACAAAAATTTAAACACTCATCCCCTGCATCAACTGAGACTCAAAGATCGATTACGATTGAATCCTTGAATTTTAGTGGAAATGTGAGTCCAAGTATTTCTTATCTTATAAAGTGTAAGAAGATTTATTTTATTAAAAGGAATAAAATGCATTTTATATTTAGACAGTCCTTTCTTGTCTGGATTGAAATTTTCGTCATGTCGTCTGATTTTGATATATTTGTTATTTTTAGGAATATAATTCTCTTTTCAAAGATTTTAATGACAAGGGCATCGCAACCTATCTTTAACAATCTCAAATTCAACCACAGATCATGACTTGCATTATAATACATTTTCAGAAGTATTTATTTCGATCGTAGTAACAAAAATGTATTTCGTAGAAGTACATTTTATTGTATTTGGAACTGAATTTGTGATTTTGTCTATCAATTAAGACCGATGTACGAGTATAATGTATATTTGTCTACATCACACCTATAGACTAAGTGCTGCTTATTATTATATTATATTTGTAATGTTTTTCAGTCGTCGCAAGATTTTCAGGAATAGTTTTCTACGGAAACGCACTCCTCTCTCTCATCTTCTCCATACGTTTCATTACATCTTGGACCAATTTATCCTACCACTGGTACAAAGCAGACTCACACACAGGGTTCAGACTACCACCAGATTTGAGGATACGGAGACGAGTGATAACGATCACCACTTTTGTGGCTATCTGTGCTTTGGGTAAGTCTTGAACATTCGTGTTTCAAGCACTCCAGTGGCTGCATGGACGTGAATTTGTGAAAGAACATTTTGAGGTTCAGCGATATAAGTTCATAAGCAATTTTCAACCGACTTCAAAAAAGGAGGAGGTTCTCAATTCATCTGTATGTTTTTTTTTTTTTTTTTTTGTATCTTGTTACGCGATTGCTCCGCCATTTGTTGACCGATTTGCAAAATTCTTTTGAAAGGATATACTCCAGAGGTGGTCCCATATAAATTTTATTCCTGAGGGATTGATAGTTTCCCCGTAAAACTCTAAACACCTTCCCTCCTAGCCATGTCACAAATAGAAATCGAATCGACAGCTTGACGCCCTGAGTCACACCGCGTTTCAAGTCAAACATTGAAGTCGGTTTTCTTTTTAGTATAAAAACGTAATTATAGAATTAAAAGTCAGTTTTTCATGATGCTTCATAGGAATTTGCCTACAAATAGTAATGTAAGATTTAAAAACGTCAAATATTCATGAACTTCCGTCGCTGAACGAATGTTAATATCAAAAAAATATCTGGTGTAAAACTGCAGGTGGAATCATGTTGGAGACTATAAAGACCAACAAGCTTAATTAAAAGTTGTCTGTTTCAGTGGAACACATTCTGAGTATGATGTCTGCGACAGGACTAGATTGTTCCCCAGAAGAATATTTTCGGCTTTACATTTTGGCGTCACATGGTTTTTTAATTCAGTCATGTAAGTTGCTTCTGTGATTATTTGAAGTCAGTTTTGTAATAATATTACTTACAACGATCTCTAAGTTTATACATTCAAATTATACAAACCATCTTTTTTAGATATAATATAATAACCATAATAACCATCTATTATAGATATAATTGATGGTTTATACAGCGTCAGGAAGCTGTGCCAAGCTGGAAGTGTAGGCAAGCTGTGCCTACACTTAACGGGACGCTGTAGTGCCTGGAACATTGTTTGAGTTGGTATAGGTTTGCCCAGCACCAAAACCATCCTCTCAGCTTAATCAGCCTGGCCCACGGGAAAGACAACGACAATACGTGTGGAGCTGAGCTGACTAAGCTGCGAGTTTCCTCACGATTTTCTTCCTTCACCGTTAAGAGCTCGAGTTAAAGTGCATATAAATATTACGAAACGAAAAACCCATCGATGCTCGGCCGGGGTTCGAACCCATGACCTTCGGATTGAAAGTCGAGGCACAACTCCATTTGACCAACACGGCTTAAATATAAATGAGTTGTTTTTGTTGTAACTCAAAGTTGATGTAGAGCTCAAATAATAACAATGATTTTGTACAGGTAGATACATACAACAGGTAATTTTGAGTGTTTGATAGGACAAAATGTTTCATCACACACATTTTGTGTGATAAACGAACACGTTGATAAAATGTTTGTATTTAGAAAAATATAAGTTAGAATAATATGTTAGTTGTTCCCGAATACAAGTCATTGTGTGACAGTGACTGTCCTTCAAAATGTTATCACGTTCCAGACGAGTACACCCTATGGATCGGCATTCCTGTATTCATAGTAAGCAAAGTGGCGACTGTTTTGTGGAACTTCCAAGACCTGATCATCATTCTAGTCAGTATGGGTCTGACGTCGCGGTACCATCGCCTGAACATCTTTGTAAAACAGGTTGTAAGAAGGGAGAAAAAGAACAAGGATGTTGAAAAGGTATTTAAATTAATATACTTATTTATTAAGTACTAGTGGACCCGGGCGCGACTCTTCGTCTGCGCATTGTTTCGTCATAAAAACTTTAGAGATAGAACTACCCTGTTCCAATTCAACCCATGAAAACACTGAATTCATTTTTGGATTTGCTGTCTTTGATAAAAACATAAATAAATACCCATCAAAGGGGTTGGGTAGTTTTGAAAAAATAATAAATACGTGTTTCGCTATTTATTAAAAAAACTTATTTAGACATCAAATAGACTGTAACAAAAATTGTTCAAAGCATAGTAGAACGAAATGACATCGCCATTTTGAAAAGTCAAAAGTGAATGGTTGTCATGGCAACCTTAGAGCAGTGCTCTTTGTGTGAAACAGACATATATATAGGATGTAATAGATAGAACTTTAGAGTAATTTGAGCGTCTCCACTTTTCATTACATTCATAGACAACTATTGATATGTTTTAAACGTAGAATAGTGCTGTACATTTCTTATCGATAATCACATTAAAAAGTATTTAATGAATTTTTAGAATTGTCTATTATATAGGTATTCTTTTATTACTGTAGAACGTAATAAAATTGTAATTGCTATAAAGTTTTATTATTTTGGTTATAAATAAATAATGCTGGACTTTTCACACAGCATCATCTAGCCCCAAAGTAGAAGAGCTTGTTCTGGTAGGTATGAAAATGAAAAAAAAATGAAAATAAAAATATTTTTTTTTATTACAATACTCAACATATTACAATACTACAATACTCAGTACAATAACAGAAAAATAGGTAGGAACACAGTAGCAATAATAATCATTAGATATTACTACCTAACCTATCAAGTGTCGAACACAAATATATAAATATTCATTATTTAATTTGTAACTAATACAAAAGATAGGATATATTCACGTTTTATACAAGGCTGGGCCCAAAAGTCAAAAGTGCCGGCCAAGAGACTTGGTGCTATATTGAAAATTACTTTGATTGAATTCCTCAATAGTCACAAACACAAACATTTGCGTTTATGGTATTAGTAGGTAAGCAGGCACTTAACTTGTAGATACTTTATCAATGAACTGCTTACTCGATCTTCGTCGTTATTTATGGCAGAAGATGTATTTACATCATAGTCAGCTTTCGTTTTTTAGGTAATTTCTGAAAATAAATAATTGGATATTAACTTTGTAAGGTAGGTACATAGTGTAAAATTAAAGATTTAACCGATTAACTGACTGCTTACTTAGTATTCCTCGATATCTATAGCAGTATTTGTAGACGCACTATAGCCAGAATGTCTAGCTACGAGCTTTCTTTTTCTGGGTAATTTCTGAAAATAAAGAATCCATTACTGAGGGTAGGATCCGTATCCAGTTATCCACCTTTAATTCATCAAACGAACCATTGAATTGAGCTTAAATAAAAAACCAGCATGAAAAATAGTTAGTAATATGGTTTGTAAATATTGTGGGCACTGCATATGAATGCAGATTTTTTCGTCCATATCCTTCACGATAACATGATTTTTCAAAGAGTAAGGAAGAAGAAGGAAGTTCTTGTGTATTGAGTAGGACTCCATTCTTCGCCTTTCCTGATATTTTTGATCCACGATTTTTTTAAATCTAGGTCAGCTGGAAACCTATTTCCAGAAAGTATAAATGAAAAAGTTAATAGTTATGTGCCTAGTACCTACACAAAAAAAAAATATTAATATCGATAAATATGTCGACACAACTACAGCACTATTGCGCAGCTATGGAGTACAAGAAATGTCAAAACAGGAATGTAAATTTCGCTAGATCGAAAATTCTAATTGAGATTATCCAAATACACGCGTGAAATCGATGTAAAACGATGTTAAATGATGCAATGATACAATGTTTGTAAAATAGCTTCCGTAATTCTAAACACAAACGTATTTTTCACTGGTATGACTTACCGATGAAAATAAATATTTGCTTCATTCTCCCTAAGCACACCCAATCTGCTTCGACATTGTGGAGCAGCACAAGGCATCATTGCCAAACTAACACCATATCACAAACACAGTCCAAAAAAAACATTCATTTAGGAGAAAACCCGTAATTTTTCACCGCGAACTTGGTAACCAGCTGGTTAGTAAACAAGAAAGCTCTGGTGTCAGAGTGGCGCGCTGCGTAAAAAATCGCACGTAAGTATCTATCGCGACCGCTCTTTTTAGCACAGGCAAAATGGGCCATAGAGTGACGAGTATGACAGAAAATGTTCATAGTTCAACTTGAAATGCGAAATCTATCTGTACCAAAAAGGTACCATGCTAAATCTATGGAAACAGAGTACTGCTAAAGTTTTAATGCAATATTCCCGTTGTCCTTTTACAGATTTTTTGTTTTTCAGGAACGATTTTTCGGGGTAAAAAGTAGCCTATATGCTATTCTGGAGTTACACCTTTCACCTTACCCACCTTACCAAATTTCATTGTAAACGGTTTCGTCGTTTGAGCCTGATCCTTACACAAACATACAAACATCTAAACAAACTCACAAACTTTATTATATAAGCTTTATTATATGAGTGGGATGTATTAATTAAGTTAAAAAAAAATTTGGCTTTTGGGTGGTTTAAAAAGGAAAGAAGGAAATCACCTTTGGATACCGCTTAGCTTGTTTACATCATCTAACTGTCCTTTATTGTCTGTATGGTAATTTCTAGAAACGTAAAAAAAATACTTGTTGGAACGAAGTTTCAAACTTTGACATTTGTCATTTTTCAAATAAATTATTGTAAATTACAATAGAAACGCTCTTCCGTACTAACAATGTAACATCTATGGACAGTTTCGCACCTGCGCGCCTCGTGACGTTACGCAAAAATCTAACAGTTTTTTTCGTCTACCCCCATACGATACCATCCGAAAAGGAACTTCGTTCCAAAATTTCATCTGTTCATCCTTAGCAAACAAAATATGAGAATTAAAAGGTCTTTGTAAGTAACAACCAACAACACTGTCGTTCATTTCGTAATTATTTTCAATTCCATTTATCGCGTTTAGTTTTGTACGAAAGGGTTTCTCATTAAAACTTTCAAAGTTTAATGTTTGACAGCAAGATAATTAAAATTTTATCTAAAACGTTAATTTGCCGTTTCTGGCGCTGTCCTTGGCCATCGCTCGCGCGATGATAGCGTTCGTCCAATGAAAATGTTCATACGCATGAGATCAAACAAACTACTCTACTCATAGAGCTGTGGATTTTGTGTAATAAACATAAATATATAAAATAAATAAATGTCTTAATTTACGATCCCACGATCATGCGCAAGTAGTTCGAGCAGTTTCATCGCTCGCTGAAATTGCATCGCATCACCACGCGAGCGATGGCCAATTAAGACGGCGTCTTTATCGTCACAGTACTGATTTTCTCCGGCCCATGAAGCGAGATAATAAAGTTAACACCCAACACAGCCGTGACCCATTACAAAAGAACATTCGACAGCTCGTAAACTGTCTTTGTCTAAATCCTACCAAACTACCCTCACATCCTGGACACTCCATACAAACCTCTCATTCACACCAACAAACGAATTTAACCTTAAAAACACCATATTAGGCCGGCCATACATTTACGTTAATTAAATTTACGTAAAATTTACAAGTTTTACGTAAAATTTGCTCACGTAAGTAACTTGCGATGAATTTGCAAACGTAAACACTCTTTTACACTTGTAAGTTTTACTCACGTACTTTACGTGAGTATTTACAAGTGTAAGGCCGGCCTTAGATGAATCCATGCCAATCACCTGTTTCATAAATTCAGAAATGTTTGTCAAGTTTTCTGACACTAAAACGGCCTCATAGGCCAATAGTATTAGGCCCTCCGAAAAAAAAAAAAAAAGTTTTCTGATAAAGAAAAATGATGCAAGATTAGTATTAGAACTTTTATTAACTATAGATTAGGAATATTATTGGCTATGGATTATAATGATCGTTGTGAATGAAAAACAAAAAAGTGTATGCATGTAGAACACATGATTTGTTAGTGTGCACGGTAAGAATGTAATTGAGAACTCAAAGGGCAGAGTCGAGAAGTGTCCTGTCTATACAATGTGTTATTAGTTATTCTCTGCTACCGGTAGTACTACTCAAGCTTATTCAAGATGATTTATACGTTTCTGCGAGGAGACACGGAGGTAAATCCCGGAATAGGTTTTAAATGAAGTGCCTTACATTTCTGCCATTTATCTAAGTAATCTAGATATACGAGAGCATCCGTATGCTGCCTAAAGGTTGGAAAATTATACCTTATCTAAAGAACAAGTTTAAAATTGTTAAACAACTTTAAAATCGGTCAAGCTACGAATACTCCGTTTACTCTGTTCAATGTATTTTGCGAAACGAAAATCTATTGATGCTAGTCTGCCGGGATTCGTACTGGCAGCCTTTGGTTTGAAAGTCGAGACTCTTGTTGAAAATGCATAATTTATGTTTTTTTATAATATCATCAATGGTCTACCGCACCTTGGAGATACAGTTGTAATCCTGTTTTTTATAGTTCGGAACAGACGCGTACCTGCAAGTCCAGACGTGGCGGAAGGTTCGCGAGGCCTACGTCCGACAGGCAGCTCTGGTGCGGCAGGTGGACCGCGCACTCGGACCTCTCACTCTGCTTTCTAATGTCAACAACCTGTACTTCATCTGCCTTCAGCTGTTTCTTGGAATTGGGTATTATTATTATTATTATTTCTTTGACAAACTGATAATCTTGAAGCTACGTAGTCCCACCTTTGATAGGCATGGTGCCGAAGCCTATTCGTAGAGGCCTTTTTGATAATTTGGATCCTATATTATTAGAGAAATATTCATCCATAAAAAAAATAAATAAATATTAATGAAATTGTTAAAACGATTATTATTATATTGATATGCTTCTCGACACAATGCTTGTCAATGTACTTTCAGCTGTCTTTGAATTGGATATTATTATTAATACTAAGAGCCCACGACGTCCCACTGCCTCCTTTCTATTTTACCACTCTGTGTAAAGCCTAGTTCGGACTAGGCTAGTATTTTAGTCGAGTAGCGAGTAGTTTAGTAGTAAAAAATTAAATATTAACCTACGCGACTAAATTCGTTTGGTGTTCAGACACGTTTAGGTACCATATTACTCGAAAAAAAAGCTTAGTCCGAACTAGGCTTAAGATCCAGTAAAAAGCAGTGTCCTACTCAAAACAACCAGAAGCTTTTCGAAATAAAAAACTACGGTCGACGACCTCTAATAACCAATAATATTATTCACAAGTCAAGAGGAATAATTTAAATGAAATTGGCAATTTACGCCGACACATTTTCCACGATATAAAATTTTAAATTGAGGTTAAAATTCGCCCATACTCACCCTAATTTGGTTGCAAATTCTGCTTTAGTGTAAAATGTCTTGCCCAGCCGAAGGGCGTATCAATATTTTCATATTTTGTTAGATAGTTTACATTTTGTTAGTTTGGATGTAGGGCGTAGGAGCGTGTGGCATTAAATTTTTAATTCATGTTTAGTTTTATTCGATTCGCAGTAAACTCAGCGGAACTTTCATACACCGCACATACTACTTCGTGTCGCTGAGTTGGCTTCTCTTCCGAGCTTGCAGTGTTGTCCTAGCGGCGTCCGACATCTACGACCATTCATCTATGGCCCTGTCTAGCTTGTATAAATGTCCCGGGTCGAGTTATAATGTTGAGGTAAGTTTAATTTGATGACACCAATGTCTTTAACAAAATAGATGGGTGACCACTAGTAGTAATAAATACATATACTGAACTTCCCGTTGAGTGTAAGAATAGGTTGCCTCCTGATGGTGTACAAATTAGAGCAAAGGCTTTAGTTTTTTTTTATCGTTTAAAGCTCGTGTTGTTGCGCTTTTCCAAATGGAAAATTTGAACCCAAAACCTTGTATCGAAACACCTTGCATAGTCCTGAAGTAGTTTCCTGAAAACTTAAGTCAACTCAAAATGTTTCAGATTAGAAGATTGATAAATCAACTCACTCATGACGATGTCGCTCTCACAGGAATGAGTTTCTTCAGCTTGAATAGAAGACTTCTGCTTCAGGTGAAGATTTTTTAAAGATTGTTATAAAATTATCAATACTTGTGCCAAGTACCTAACTACCTCTTATCAATTTATGGGTAATAAATCATATTTTCATAAATTACCTAGTACCTAACAATGTTAATAACATGAATACTGCTCGAACAATTTTTACAAGTATATCTACAATCGTCTATCTTGTTTGGTGTTCACTGAAATGCAAATAATAAAGCACTTAGCTCACGTTTTCGTTCAAAAACTTCTCAAATTTGCGCACTTAACCAACTCAAAGTACCTCATTTCAATTATGTTTAGCAAACTTTGTACCGTAATAAGAGAAATTTGCATGGAAAAGTCGACATTTCTTTGTGTTTTATTGTGGAAAATGTGTATTCGACTTTAGACTACAAGCCTCCGGTTTTGAACCGGTTCTGAAAAAGTGAATTTAACTTTGACTGCAAATGGATGTATCAAAAAAGAGATAGTTTAGTAACTTTCAATATTGAAAGTTACTAAACTATCTCTTATTATCTATCATAATTAATAATACTACGTATATAATATTTTCAATTGCGTTCTTACGACCTAAGTACTATTTTGGGTAGAGATAAGATATTATACTTATTATATCTTATCTCTTTTTTGTAATGGTCATTATTGTCGTAAGAACGCTAGTGAAAAGATTCTATTCTGTATTTTAAACTCTTCAAATCATTAAAATACATCTCATAAATTATACTTATGCGGGATTTGAAAGTTACTTCTTTTCGTAGACTGTAAAAAAACGGATAAGTATAGCATTTTAAAAACTTAGGTTTTATCGCATCAGGTTCCCTACTCGTACATATTTATCATCCTTCTGACATTATTTGACAATATAACATCCATTTTATTCACATTTCTATTTTATTTTCAAAATAAAAATGTTTGTTACAGGTAGCAGCTGTTATTTTAAAATATGAGCTGGTGTTGATACAATACGACAAAAATTGAACTGTACACTGTACAGTTCAAATTGTTTACTGTGTCATTTTAGCAGTAAACACATCTCTTCTTATAATCTTACCATTTCAAATCACCAAAACGGGATTGAAAGCTCATCATGGCCTTGCTTTTTAGCTACTTTTTAATGTCAAGTAAGTTGACGCAGATCACTGCTGTACTTACTTATGCGCCAGTTAGCTTAATATTCGTATTTGTCGTTTGGCTGTAAAATAAATGTTAATTATTTGATAATTTTGTGTTTTTTTTTATCTTCGATTAATTCAATTGAATGGCTTTCTCATATTGCGATTGCTCACGCAATTTCTAACATTACAATACGAGCAATGCGTCAAAACAACAAAACCTAAATTTAAAATTTAAACTGCAGCATAAACATCATTACTAAAAAGTAAAAACATAGTTTGAATCCTGTATAACATTTCCAAAATACCTAAAGCAACTTACTCGTACTAACCTAAGACGCCATTTACACTATACCATTCTGTCATACCATTCTCGCCTCTTGCTCTCTCAAATTAAGCGGAGCTAGAGCTAATATTTTGTAGCAAGAGGCAAGAATGTTATGCCAGAATGGTTTCGTGTAAATCGCGTTTAAGCTAGTTAAACGAGTTGATGGGCACTTGGCATTCTCAAGATCTCGCCAAGCGTGTAGAGTTCTCGTGGAAGAAAGTGGGCTTGTTTTGCAAGGAAAACTGAATTATTTGCACAAAAATTTTCAAATCCTTCTTAAAAAGAAGGAACTACTCTTCATAAAAAAAGGGACTTTTTTTATCGGTTCCAGGTATAAATGTGAATTTCGAGGCATGTTGGCAAAGGCCATGACGGAGGGACTCAGCGTCTAAAATCTCTGTCAGTAAGATGAACTTACCGTATGTCCCCTATGAAATTAAATAATATTACAATTTTTTTTCTAATATCAGTATAGATTTTGATGGTCAACATTCTAGATTACTTACTTGAATTTTCTGCCTGTAACTATTGTATAAAAATATAGATATTTTTCAACTTAATCGATCGAAGTTTTTCAAGCGTAGTTTATATTTCATGACGTAATAGGTATAATAGACAGGAAAATGATAATGACGTCCAAGGAAATTAATATTTTCTATTTCAACATACCCTGGGGCAAACCCCTAACGAAATTGTATTATCTTGAGGCAGAGTTCAATCAGTTGGGATGTCATTTTTCGCAGTAACCCAAATCAATCAATCTTCAAATAAATCTTGTAGGAGAACAGATTACACAATAGGGTTCGCATAATAATAAGTAAGTATAATCTTATTGAGGAAAGTAATTTCGTAGAGCCTTGATTTGAAATATCTGCGTTATAAAGATATGTACAAACCAAATTGACTAAAAAAACATCAAATCGTATGCCTTGTATAGACTATGCGTTCCGATGTACGCGTAGTCGGTTGAGCGTACACAGGAACGCTAGTCCTCTAGAAACTGACATAACTGCAGATACGGACTAGTGTTCTTATGTACGCGTAATCGAGTACGCGTACTTGGAACGCCACTACGCATACAATAATAGTGGGTAAAGCCAACAGTAGTAATAAAATTGAAGGCAGTATGATCACAATAACTTTATTCACAAATTAATTCCCTTTCCTTAAACTAAGATTACACATTGTGAATTCTTCAATCTGAAGCGAAAATCCAGCGTTTCAATTCACTATTCAAACGGGTGTGGCGGAAGTGGGTGATACGCCTGTGAACTGCATCAAGACTAGTTCGTATGTCACAATGGTGCCGGCAATCTGAAGGATAAAACTTTTTTAAAGGTACGATTTATAAAAACATTGAAAATTGTCTGGCTCAGATAGTGAATTAAAAATGAAATGTGAAGACATAGCTTTAAGGTATGTAACGGAGAATCAGCGCTCAATTTATTCTAGAACCTTAATCCTAATAATATTAATTAATTAATAATAATAATGCTGCACATTTTTCACACAGCGTCATCTAGCCCCAAACTAAGCAAAGCTTGTACTATGGAAACCAGATAACTACTTATTTACTTTTTCGTTTGTAAATACATACATATTATACATAGAAACACCCAGACACAAGACAAATATCTGTAGGTCATACAAACATTTGTCCCGCGGCGGGGATCGAACCCGCAACCTTCTGCGTCGCAGGCAGACCTTCGCCCGCTGCGCCATAGAGGTCGTCAATAAGTAACATATTATCATAACCGAATATAATACCTTACTTTATAATTAACCAAAATCACAATGAGGAATGTGATTCAGAAACGGATATTAATTTTGCTGTAATGAAATTATGGTTGTTAAATACGAAAATCCTGTTATGAATGGAGCTAGACAGACAAACTGACGGGTATTGTACTTTGTACGATTTCTTGGGAAATTCTCCGTCACAAAATTACAAATACGTTTCAGAGGTTATTAAGATAAAATAAGATAAGATAATTTATTTCATAAAAATTTACTCAGGACCCCGCACTAAGCAAAGCTTGTGTCGTGGTAGTCACGAGTAACAGTTTTCATAAAAATATACTCATAAATAAATATAAAATAACATTCTGGTCTATTTATACTATAGGTACTTAAAAGTAATTAAAATATTCTCAAACATACAAAAATATAACCTACTCCAAAATAACCTAAAAGTCAGGGCGAGGAGGAGGGGTTGGAGCTCAATAACCTGTTTTCACATTATGAACAATAAGCATTATTTTGTGGCATTATCAATTTCTTGAAAATATAATATGACTCAAACTCCCTTCCCACCTTTGGATAGTAATTCAAGACATCCTACTATGCCAACACGGCTGCTTTACACTGTTAATCAAAATATAACAAAATATCATAACAGACTTATATAAGCTCCCACGTGGATCAAGATGCGGTCGCCTGTACGCAACGAGTTGGAAACCTACAAAGCAACTAATTAAATCATAATCTCCTAAATAACTTTGAGGTGCCTTCTGCAGAGACCTAATTCATTACAGAGTTTAGATAGAAATCTGTATTTTGTTTATTTGAACTAGTTGCGCTCTGCGGTGCGGCCCGTGGTCCGAGGTACTTCACTTTTCAGGGATAAAAAGTAGTTAAATGCTATTTTAAAGACTAAAATCTATCGCTGTGACTTTGATCCAAATCCACTAAGTAGTTTTTGCGTGAGTTTTTGTAATACAAACATCCATCTATCCTCATAAAGTAGGATTTATACTCATTTACTTCTGCAAAATGTGGGTGTCAATTGTATATTTTGGACGTGTCTTAGAAACTCATATCATTAGAAGGATCTTGAATGTTGATCTGAGAGAATCTACCGGGGGACAATCGTTTCGTAACGTCGCTGTAATTTGTGACATTTATTAAAAACATACAATTTTCAATTTCTTTTATAACTTACAGCTAAAACCAAACCGCGTTTCACGTGAAAAAACCGGAGACCACTTAAAGCAACTGTATCTCCATGTATCTGATCCAGAAATCGTTGAATCTGAAATATTTTAGATTATTTCCCGACCCAAATATCGACCAATAGAATTGCACCATTCGACGTCACGTGGTACAACCTACATGGTATTATACTGATAATTTTTTGAAAATTTTAGGTTGTACCACGTGACGTCGAATGGTGCAATTCTATTGGCCGACATTTGGGACGGAAAAATAATCCCCCGAATACCACACGAGCTTCAAAATTATCTGGCATTTCCCTCAAGGTTCCCTGCAAACAAATAAAATCGTCAAGTTTTTCAGGTTTCCTGAAAAACTCCTTCATTTGTTTGCAACGAACCTATCGGGAAATACCCGATAATTTTGAAGCTCTTGTGGTATTATAAGTGAATATTAGAAAAGCACAAAGGAATATTGTCAGTTTGTCATGTCAAAGAACATAAAATGTTCAAACCTAAACGGTTTCAAATGCACGGTGATATAAAAATCCGCTCTTCAATCTTTTCTTTTAACACATTGCTGCTGGTGCCAAAGTATAATTTCTATAATAAAAAGAAGAAGAGGCCTGGCTATTAACCCACATAAGGCCTTTATAGGGGCCTTTAGGTACATCTTATAATATTAGATGGTTACAGCGTAAGGAGGCAACCTATGCTTACAAAGTTAAAACTAAAACATGCCAACCAGCATTTCGAACAAAAATGGCTCTACGAAGTAGAAATACCTCAACACAATATGTGGTTGACGAAACGTGGTAAAGCGAGACAGCTGGAGCTTTGCTAGCCGTGTGCACACTCGCTGCCGTCAGAGACACAGCTAACGAACGCACCATGAGGAATATGAATGAGTACGCGAAATACACTGCTTGCTCGTACCCTTTCAGCGGTCTGCAATCAAGGTAAGAATCAGCAATGGTTACGGTGTGTGGAAGTTGTATAAAATGAGTAGTTACCGATCATCGACTCCTGTTCCAAATCTGCAACGAGGTGTAGCCTTCAGCCCTTCGCTGTAAAAAAATACCTACAGTTAAAACGGCGTCGATTGTTTAAATACTCTAATTATCTCTCATGGCTTCTAGTAAAAGCATGGTGTAGCGCCATATTTCTACTTTCTACATGCAAGAAAGTTTTTGAGATAAATGTCCAACAGTCTATCTGACAGCAGCATGCAAGTGTAAACTTCGTAGGAAGTGCTGTCGTGTCAGCAAAGTTTTATGCTTGCACTTGCTTGATGGACAAATGGACATCTCGTGGAATTTCCTTGCAGGTCTGCCACTAGATATTAATATTCACAAGTCTTTATTGTGTTGCTTACGCCAAAGTATGAAGCAGTTGCAAGCAGATGAAGAACAAATTATTAGCAAAGGAAATAAAAACGATCCCTCCAATAATTTCATCCACGCTCCTCACTAAATTGGACAATCTGTTGTAGTCTTCTCTCATAGTTCTCCAGAATGAGGCTGGGACGTACTGAAAGCAATTACGTAATAAAGTAAGATTGAAACATATAAAATCAAACAATACTTGACTTTTCATGTTTACTTGAACGTTTGTAACTTATCCTTGCTGGAACAACTGAACGGATTTCGATGAAATTTTGCCGATGAAATTCTGTCTCATTGAGATGAAACAAGCCATTAGACTTTTCAAAAAAATCCTCGAGGCCTTTCAGAGGTTTTTGCTTTGGAAACATTATTTTCGAATAATATTCCTGCTTTTTGATGCAAATATCTGGAATTTATTCCGATATCGAACACGCATTAAGAGATGTAAGGATTGAATTTATTTGGAGATGGACCATAATGTACTCGTATAATAAAAATAAGTATACAAAATAAAAATAACACCTAAAAATGTCGTGAAAATGTCGTGTGTTTGAAAAACAACCATTCACATACCAGTAGCTTGTGTTGGAATCATTGACCGATTCGGATGAAACTTCGGTCGGTCCTATAAAATTTTTGAGTCAACATCGTTTACTTTTGAACGCCATGATTACATATTGGGAGGTCTACTCTTTATATAGATAGATTTTGAAAGCCAGTTGAAAGCTAGTGATACTTATAAAGGTTCACCTTTCCACTAACTGCGACGATCCTCTGGTTGACCTGCTCAAGTCGCGATGCCAGATATAGACTCATACAGATAACAAAAACGTCCGCAAAATTCCAATTAAACGTGCCTTGTAGGTTAAGGAACTGAAAATAGTAATATTATAATTGGTTTTTAAAAACTAAAAAAAAACCGACTTGGGCTGCTTGGACTCCGAAAATTACAAGCATAGGTGACGTTTTTTTGGAAAATTATCAATTCCTCAGGAATAAAAGTATTACAATGTGAGCACTTTGTGTTTGTCGGACAGTTCAAAAATATATATCCTACAATAAAAAAAACATAATCATTTTTTTTGTAAAGTCAGTAAAAAACTTACCACAACTACAATGCCGTAAAAAGTGTTGTATTGAATGTATCTGAATATCCATGGAAAGCTGTGGTATATAAATGATTCGAACAATTCGATTTCAGGGTCACAATCCTTCGCCAATGAGATTCCATACAAATCTGCTAAGGAATGCTCAACTGAAAACAAAGTTAATATAAGAATCTTATAAGAACTTTCAATTAAACTGCTAGTCCTCAAAATTCATTAGTTTAATTCTTCGATCAAGTATTATTGACCGAAGGTTTGGTACTACTACCTAGTGTATTATATTGTCTTTGGTACTACCAACCTTTTTTCGAAGCTCTATATTTTTGAATTCTTAGTGCAGATGCTTATAGATATTACTTACATAACGCCAAGGAAAGTATAATCGCGCACGCATAATTACATCTCTTTATCAGTCCATAGTCCATGTTAGGGTCTGATGCCTCCGTTCTGGAGATATGAAGGCAAAGTCGGGGCCAATGCATAGCTATACGGAAGAACAGTATAGCTGTTATGCATGTCATGACATGGAATATTAGGGAAGCTGAAACCACATTAAAGATATCATACTTCTGAATTTTGAAATGGTTTATTGTGGCTATATCTAATCAGCCCGGTTGTACCCAGCTACTCCCCCCAGTAGTCTAATAGTGTAATAAGTGGCGTTACAGTGAGGAGGTGTAGGGACACCTCCTCACTGTAACGCCACTCAGCTGCCCTGTGCAGTCTTCCACGCTTTCCCGACAAAATGAATTATATTATCATAACATCGGACGGGTACGCTGGCCTAATATTTTAAATTGGTCTTTCCTTGGTACTAGAATTATGGTCTTATAAACCAATCATATGTAAAACTGACTAGAAGGAGTCTGAATATGTGCCTGAAATATCTAGCCATAAAAAACAAATATTTTTTTATTTGTTCTTACTGTTTGATCCAAGGGAAGAATCCGTATCTTTAATAGTCTTCAGAAAGCAGAAAACAACCAACCCAGATAGAAAAAATATTGTTACTAAAGCGTAGAAACATCGCCAAGATTTGAATGTAAATCTGAAAGAAAACAGATAAATAAAACTTCTATAGAAAATAACAAGCGAGAATGAGAGTTTAAAGAATTAGAATTTATAAGGAACCGCCTTGAACCATTTACTTTTCTAAAACTGGACATTTTTGATGAAAGCTAGGTAACCTCCATCTAGGTAAGCATTGTGCAGGTTATTATAGCATAGTTATTTTAGCTTATTAGTTAGATAATAGAATAGATAAATGAAGTTTTTACCTCAGTTTAGAAGCATCGTCATTCCATATGCCGATAACTGGCATAAGCCCAAAGCACTGACCTACCACGAGCGAAGCGCGCAGGGCAGCTTGGAAGGTGACGCAGCGCCCTTTGTATGGATTATCGGGCATATACGCTCGGCGATTGTACAGGGGATCTAAAACAGTGAAAAGCTGTATTATTGTAGCCCTACATGTGTAACTTGCTTGGCTCGCTGATAAGCATTGGGGGAGCATAGCGGGGTACGCTGCCAAAAATCAGTTTTTTTTATGTCCTAACCTAAAACTAAATGTAACCGAATTTGATTCAAAAATGGAACTAAGCTGACTCATAAATGTCCTTCCAGGTAGTTAGTTTATAGGATAGTCCTTAGTTTCCTCGATCGTAAGATAACCCATGTTAATTACGAATCTAATTTTAAATAAAAGGTGATTTAAGCAAAAAAAAAATCGGAGATTTTACCAAATCCTTTTGAAATGAAAAACGACAACAGAAAAAGCTTTTAAATTCATGCGTAAGCTATTTTTCTTTTGATGACGGCCGTCAGCAAGCATGCGTTAGTTGTTGTTATGTTACTTGTGTATGTGTACACCAAGAGATTATTTTTACAGTGAAATTAATTTTATGGCACCTATTAAAGTTGTTATTCTATTGCTTTTTTCAAATTATGTTTATTTTACTATTCTTACTTACTTAATACCAATTACCCTGTGACTTGTCAGTCAGCAGGTTATATGAGCACTACTTGATAAAACATCCTCAGAATCATCAGATCTTCAAAATAAGATCAGGTTGAGCCGACTGCCGTTTACGGCCGCTTGCCAACGGCCGTTGATAAGCCAAGCTTTAAGTAATTACGAAGCAGCGAAACAAAGGTTCACAACTTCAAAGCGGGCTGCTTAAGTACTACTTAAGTAGGGACAATTAGATTGTACTTCTTTGTAGACGTTTACGCTTTATACTCTAGAACTAACTGGACGGTGGTTTATCTAAGGTTTTGGTTATTTATAAAGCCCAAGTTCCCTAAAATATTGGAGTTTTCGCTTTAAGTAAATTGATAAATAACCATTTATTTCAGGCAACACAACACAAAATACCATTGGCCCATATTTGTAACATAAGTACATACAATATTAATAATTAACCGAGTCATCGACGTTACGATGACGCACGCGCGGTGTCGTTAGACAGGCGTCCGATGAACTTCCTGAAAACGACACCTTTTGGCCAAAACCCGTTGTCCATATACGTCGATATATACAACAAACGTGTTTTTTTCCGTTTTTATAGATGACTAGCCGCGCTCCCGCGGTGTGACCCGCGGTCCCTCGGGATTTTTTAACTTTTTCGGGATAAAAGGTAGCCCATGCGTGAAAGTGTAACAAACAGACACAGACAGACAGAAAGATAGACAGAGAGAGTTACTTTCACATTTATAATATTAAGTATGGATTAGTATGGATGGTACGGAACCCTTCGTGCGTGAGTCCGACTCGCACTTGGCCGATTTTATATCATTATTGGTGATGTGGTCGCTAAGCGACAAAGCCCTTAAATAAGTTTTATTTATGAATAACAGGAGTAGAATCAACTTGTTATAAATCCTATGGTAAACTTAGTAAGTAAGTACGTCAAAATGTTTTCTACTAAGTAGGTAGATTAATAAGTACTTACAGCTCCAATCACTCTTGTATTTTTGGAACTTCTCCTTCGCCATCGCTTCGATGTCCATTGTCGGTGCAAGTGCACAAATTCCCTTTGTAATTAATCGAGTGTTTATTGTTGTTTGCCGTAAAGCCTTGGTCGGAAAGCGATCGTGTTGAAGATAACTTGGGGCTCTGCAAAATGGTTTATTAATTGATATACCTATCATTGATTGTACATTTACATTAAAATGTACATGGGCAAGATTGGCCTAAGATATAGGCGAAAAGCAGAAGCAAAGAAAGACCCATCCCAGTAGTGAGATAAGGGGCTGATGAGGATGATTGTATATTTGAGCTGTGTTAGCTGAGTGGGATAGACATTTGTAGGTATGCGTGCCTTGAAGATTATAGTTGTTACTCTGTTTATTTGCATTTACTAAAAAGTTGTCGTAGATATTTTTTTTGTTTTAGCTAGACCGATTTTGACAACTGAAGTAAATGCTGTGTGAAAAGTTCAGCATTATTTTTTAAACTTACTTTTGTTTAATATCCATCGGATGGTAAGGAAAGGTTGTGGAACACGGCTCGAGCCCTTTTAAAAATCTTTAGATTTTATTTTATAACACGTCCTTACAAAACCTATGCGGAAATGTCCCTTTAGTTTACAACCACTGTCTGTACTTTGAGTCTCACACTGTTATTGTTCGGTGTGCTTCACTTGCTACCTTAGCACTAGTTTTTTGATGACTACTAAAAAACTTTAAGATCTTAAAACTAAAGCTTAAGACTAAGATGGAAACTAGTAGGATTGTGCTCAGACTTTCGATCTAAACTTCGCAGCGAATGTGTTAGGTATCCAAAAATATATATATACGAAATACAATAAAATCAGTGCAATGAATTTAAACTTTTGGAGTTTCATTTTATAATATGCATATGATAAAATAAAACATCGTATCGTAAGAAATATAATTTGACTTCTAATCGGCAAGTGGCTAACTTGTTTTTCAACGTAAAATAATATTAATTAGACATCCACCGTAGACGTGCCCAAAGAGATCTTGATTGAATGATAAAAGATTGGAGATAATCCATACTGTGCCTAATCGTCACATGAATTAGTACATTTCAACTGTTTTTAATTTGTTTACGTCTTGCTCGCTCTTTTTTCGTGTATTTTAGAAACTTGTGCTTGAGGTAGTGTTTGTTTTTCCAGTACTATTGATGTTTTCTTATCGGACATCGCTTCAGGTTTAGAATGTGCACGTTATTTTTGTGTACGGTACTTATGGAATCGGTAAAAATTCTTTAAAATAATAAATCACAATAAGAAATAGTATCGTCTAGCACCGAAAAACATTTCGAGTTAACACAAAAAAAAAGTATGGGAAATGTTTTTGATGATTTCTGTCTTTTCTAGTACTCAACTTGAAATGGTCCCTTAAAGTCTTTTGATCCCTACGTGAAACTGAATCGATTAACATCAAAAAGTTTTTGAGTTTTTAGATGTTTGGACTGTACATTTTTCCAAAATCTGTGAATGCAGTTCAAAATATCTCAAAAAGTTAGGGAAGGACTCATAACAGCGTTTTCCTGTAGCTACAACGGAGGTACCTGCTCTCCATGACCCATCTCAAAAATCCACCTGTCTAATAAAGTTATTATACAATTAGGTAGGTAACCTTTCCCGCAAATAACTATCTCTAAAACATATTCTAGAATTATTATAATTTGAAATTAAATAAGAGTCTTCTCTCGCAAATGTGGCTAGCGACCGCACTAATGATGATGTCAAATAATCTAGGGATTATCTAAATTCAGGAGAAACTGTACGGAGATGTATTTTGTTTTCAACTGCTCGCAGATTTTTTATACTGAGACAAGTACTTTATGTATTCTCTTATGTAACTTTATGGTAGGTATTCATTCGAAGTAAATGATGTGTAAACCTTACGTAATCTTGACAAAATACAACATTTTACCTAAATTAAGTCAAACTTTATCAACAAATTATTATAAAAAAACAGGTTGGTAGGTATGTTTTCTATGCATAAGTACAAATGTTTTTACAGAAAAAATAATTTATGTAAGAATTATAACAGGGCTTCGCATATTCCTAGGTACCTAAACTTATTTTGTGCGCTAATGATGGGCATTGGGTAAACTTGATACCACAATTACAATGTTACCATCGTTTGTTTGTACACGACATTAATGATTCTTATTCTCAAATATTACAAGTTCTACTTAGTTTGGGACTTCATGATGTTTAAAATATCCAGCATTACTTATTTATTTATACCCAGCACAGGCAGTGGCGTAGCGGTAGCCAAGGGCCTTGGTGCAAAATAAACCGGGGCCCTAACTGAACGGCTTAGGTTTTATCAAGTCAAAATATGCAGGGTTTGGCAAAATGTTCTGATTCGTCATTTTCTGGGTTTATATTTCAAAAATCTAATAATGCAGTTGTTTTTATTTTCAAAATAATCATACCTATAGTTTCCTATGAACAAAACCTTCCGGACTCTCGGGACTCAGAGTCCGACGGCCCCTTGAGCTTGGGGGCCCCTGTGCACTGAACTGCCTAGCCCTTCGGTAGCTACGCCACTGAGCATAGGGTGTAAAAGACATAATTAGTAGTTAATTATGTAATGGAAAATAAGTCCGTATGTTTACAAAAGCAGCCAGCAAAACTTATTAAAGTTAATACTTGCCCTAATCCGCGATTATTGGGCAAAGTGGACAACTTATAATGAATTCACTAAGGAACTGAAGCTCAGGGATTTTCAAAGAAAATTCTTTAATACCTATTGACTTTAGACTTTAACTGCCTTATTATAAAATGGATTTTTTATGCCAATTAAAAACACAGATTTTACTCGTATGAAATTATAAAAAAATGTAAAATAGTTAAATGAGTATGAATGGATGAAGGTTTAAAACGCCTGAACGTCTCTCGGTGAAACTTAGAATAGATGTACCTAAACCATAGCCTGAAAATAGCCTAATACATTTTAAAATGTTGGTACCACACGTGAGCATAGCTGCCAATAATGCTGTCATAATAATTATAACGACTAAGCGCAAAGGAATTGGGGTTGTGGCTTAGGTAAACAGTCACCCGACGTAGAATATATAAACAATGTTTTTTTTTTACAGACTTTTGGGCTTAATACACCCATAAAAATATTATGACAGCATTTTCAATTCAGAAATACAATTTGGCATACGAGTTTCGGATAAAAGTTTGAAACAATCCCATAAGTGGCCTTGAAGAACTAGGTATGCAACCTCTGGACTCAAGATTTCATTTATAATGAGGATGTCGCAGCCAACTGGTTTAATCCGCCGTCTGATTAAGCGCCTAGCCATTTGATTAAACGGCGCCTTTGTTGGCTTCGGTCCCATGCATGCCTGTCAAGATCCGTGACTCTATAGTTCCGTGATGTTAAACTTTGACAAACAAAATAATAATAATACTCGTATTCTTTAAACCATACGAAGATTCTACATAATATGTATTAAAATAAAAGTGTTATAAATTTATTATTTTGTAGCTGTAGGTAAATAACCTTTTGAATAATTTTTAAAAAGAAATGCATTCCATAGGTTAGATGGTTCAAGCGATCACAAGAGTGGGAATAATGCCAACAGATATTTCTGTCAATTTGGGTAACAACTAGCTATCATAGATGATTCATCTTCTCAATTTCTTATTTATCGTTGAAAGTGAAGGATTCATGAAAAAAATATGTTAATACAGTGTGGATTTTTAAGACGGGGCAGTCAACTACGAGCACTATCGATGTTTGTTGCAGGGAAACTTTCTAAGAAGATTGTCCTAAACTTTTGGAAATAAATTATATGGTTATGGTAAGCTAGAGCAAACACTTTTTTTATGCTAATCAATTCCTGTTTCTTTAGGGGGGATCCAAACACTCTATTAAACAAACTATTATAAGTTTCAAGGTATGAAATATAAAATTCAGAAAGTATAATCAATTAATACATACCCTTGGATTTTGAAGCTGGAAAATCAAATAAAAAATATCAAACAAACTAATTTATTGAAATGAAAAGTTTTGAAAAATGTTGTCTAACAAGCGAAAAGATATAATTTGCTGGAAATTCAACAATGAATTCTGTAATGAACGCAGAACATTGAACTTTCTATTCTGCACTATAATAGAGGTGCATCATGATGGATGATTCGTTCTTGGTAGATCGTTAGAGACAAGCAATGTGCTGCGACGAGACAAAAATAATGGGTGACTAACAACTGAGTGCATAAATCATACAATCTCTTGGATTAGCATAACTTCATGTTTTTTTCCAGGGGATAAAGATGGTCAAAAGCACATCTAAATTTCCATTTTGACACAATGTCCGCACATGCCATGTTGCAAGCTTATCGCCTAAAGTGGTTTAAAATATTTTATGTGTCAGCCAGAGAAATGCACATGCGTGCGCACAGTTTCTCCGAAACTAAAGAACTTTCTCTTCTATGAGAAAATAACACTTCTTGCCTTATTCTTTGTGCGATTTAAGATTGAAATTATATTCGCCTCATTGTAATGCCGTCCGAAAATAATAAAAAGGAAACGCCAGGTGGAGCTCATTTCAGCGATATTGGGGCGACAAAGTGATATTTTCGAAATTTCGCTTCTTCTCTGGAATTTCATAGACATTTTTTGTTTTATTTCGTAATTTTTTTATAAGAGCTTTGTTAACAAAGTATAGACACTTTGTTAATAATATTCAATTTATCAATGAATATATCAAAATTGCTGCTGGGTTCTCACATAATTAAGATATTATCCAGTAAAGAACCTTATCTACTACACAATAAGGTACAATGTTCTGCGGCAGAAAGAATCGTGGTAGAAGCGCTCGTGGTGGCTTGCTTAGTTCTTTCTTGTTACCATCAAGTTCAGTAACGCTTTGCGCTTCCGTACTGTGTTGAGCCATAATGTAGACCTAAAGGTGGTTTTAAAACTTTGTTAACCAAGTTGGCCACTCGTGTGACCTCGTAAGTTCGTATAACATTTTTTTGCGGTGTTGCTGAATGTACCTTTTGTGTGAAAGTAATAGATATTTTTCAACATTTAACTATAGTGTTTTGAGATATGAAAGTTGAATAGAAACTAAGTAAAATAACTAGGTTCAAAATTCAGATAAAATAAAAAAACTTAGGCCTTACATCTTTAATAGATGATTTATACAGCGTCAGGAGGCAACCTATGCCTACACTTAACGGGACGCTGTAGTGCCTGGCACATTGTTTGAGATGGAATAGGCTTGCCCAGCACCTAAACCATCCTCTCAGCTAAATCAACCTGGCCCACAGGAAAGACGACGTCAATACGTGTGGAGCTGAATAAGCTGCGGGTTTCCTCACGATGTTTTCCTTCACCGTTATGAGCATGTGTTAAAGCGCATATAAATTTTTCGAAACGAAAAATCCAGTGATGCACGGCCGGGATTCGAGCCCACGACCTTCGGATTGAAAGTCGAGGCACAACCCCATTCGACCAACACGGATCTCTCAGATAAATAACTACTTAAAAAAACATCTATATTCACTTGAGTACTACAGTTTTTCTCGAACATCCGATTTTTTTACCCGACTCTTTTTCAATGTAGACTATAACAAAATTAAATTACATAGAGAGAAATTTTTTTTCATCAAAAAATCTATTGATTTGAAAGATATAAATCTCAACTTTCGAAAGTCAATATATTTCTCTAGAATGTTTTATAAATAAAACTTTACTTGGCAGCCTTATCGCCATGTTATACCCGTGTATGCACGTCTTGTATGCAGCTCGAGTTGTGAATCTCCCAATTCTATTCCCTCGTTGCAAAGCCGCACTTGTTCTGCAAACTTTAGATGCCCTGATGTATGGTATTGTAGAGCTGGTAAATCGTTTGAAAAGAGTTTTTGTTTTTTTTATGGTAGCTAATTATAAGCACCAAAGGGCTGACGAACAAATTTTCTCGCTAGATTACACGTAGGGTGGGATGTTGGTGAACTTAGCAGATCATTGTCCAGCAGATCAAATTTTTTTGTGAGTTCTTATCGCATGCAGATGAGTTCTATAGTTCCTGATACTTTTTAGAAATAGTTCTGGCGTTTTTACCTACTAAACGACCATGGTCAAAATGATCTGCCAACTTCCCGTAGCAGATCATTTGTGGCAGATCATAATAAAAAGCGAGTTCTTTTCGCATGCAGATGAGGTCTACAGTTCCTGATACTTTTCTGGAATAGTTCTGTACTCATGTTCGAATAACAGCTGATCATGTCAGAAAAGTAGAAAAGTCGAAAAATCACGTTTTTTTTTGTTCAGTTGTTTCAATAACTTCTTAAAAGCTAGAACTATTTCTTAACTCTTTCGTTTTGCACAGATCCACATCAAACCTACAATCTAAAACTCTGTTACAGTCCAGAACTCACGTCCCAGTGCCAGCAGATCATATCCGAAAGTTCAAATAGGCCATAAAAGTCCTAAAAATGAAATGTTACCGATTTCATCATCTTTAATGATTGTGGTAGGCCGGAACTCTTTTGATTTTAACAGATTAGAATCAGAACTACAATCCAGAATACTTTTGGAGTCCAGAACTCACGTCCCAGTGCCAGCAGAGCATATCCGAAAATTCAAATAGGCCATAAAAGTCCTAAAAATGAAGTGTTACCGATTTCATCATCCTTTATGATTGTGGTAAGCCAGAACTCTTTTGATTTTAACAGATTAGAATCAGAACTACAATCCAGAATACTTTTGGAGTCCAGAACTCACGTCCCAGTGCCAGCAGAGCATATCCGAAAGTTCTAAAAAGTCGAAAATTCCAAAAAATTAAATGTTACCGATTTCATCATCCTAAATGAATGTGGTAGGCCAGAACTCTTTTGATTTTCACAGATTAGAATCAGAACTACAATCTAGAACACTTTTGGAGTCCAGAACTCACGCCCCAGTACCAGCAGAGCATATCTGAAAGTTCAAATAGATCATAAAAGTCCAAAAAATGAAATGTTACCGATTTTATTATCTTTAATGATTGTGGTAGGCCAGAACTCTTTTGATTTTAACAGATTAGAATCAGAACTACAATCTAAAACACTTTTGGAGTCCAGAACTCACGTCCCAGTGCCAGCAGAGCATACCCGAATGTTCAAGTAGGTCATAAAAGTCCAAAAAATGAAATGTTACCAATTTCATCATATTAAATGATTGTGGTGGGCCAGAACTCTTTTGATTTTCACAGATAAGAATCATAACTACAATCCAGAACACTTTTGGAGTCCAGAACTCACGTCCCAGTGCCAGCAGAGCATACCCGAATGTTTAAGTAGGTCATAAAAGTCCAAAAAATGAAATGATACCGATTTCATCATCCAAAGTGATTGTGGTGTGCCAGAACTCTTTTGATTTTCACAGATAAGAATCATAAATACAATCCAGAACACTTTAGGCGTCCAGAACTCACGTCCCAGTGCCAGCAGAGCATACCCGAATGTTCAAGTTAGGCCATAAAAGTCCAAAAAATGAAATGATACCGATTTCATCATCCTAAATGATTGTGGTGTGCCAGAACTCTTTCGATTTTCACAGATTAGAATCAGAACTACAATCTAGAACACTTTTGGAGTCCAGAACTCACGCCCCAGTACCAGCAGAGCATATCCGAATGTTCTAAAAAGTCGAAAATTCCAAAAAATGAAATGTTACTGATTTCATCATCCTAAATGATTGTGGTGAGCCAGAACTCTTTTGATTTTCACAGATTAGAATCAGAACTACAATCCAGACTACTGTTAGAGTCCAGAACTCACGTCCCAGTGCCAGCAGAGCATATCCGAATGTTCTAAAAAGTCGAAAATTCCAAAAAATGAAATGTTACCGATTTCATCATCCTTAATGATTGTGGTGAGCCAGAACTCTTTTGATTTTCACAGATTAGAATCAGAACTACAATCCAGAACACTGTTAGAGTCCAGAACTCACGCCCCAGTACCAGCAGAGCATATCCGAATGTTCTAAAAAGTCGAAAATTCCAAAAATTGAAATGTTACTGATTTCATCATCCTAAATGATTGTGGTGAGCCAGAACTCTTTTGATTTTCACAGATTAGAATCAGAACTACAATCCAGAACACTGTTAGAGTCCAGAACTCACGTCCCAGTGCCAGCAGAGCATATCCGAATGTTCTAAAAAGTCGAAAATTCCAAAAAATGAAATGTTACCGATTTCATCATCCTTAATGATTGTGGTGAGCCAGAACTCTTTTGATTTTCACACATTAGAATCATAACTACAATCCAGAACACTTTTGGAGTCCAGAACTCACGTTCCAGTGCCAGCAGAGCATATCCGAATGTTCTAATAGGTCATAAAAGTCAAAAAAATGAAAAGTAACCGATTTCATCATATTAAATGATTGTGGTGAGCCAGAACTCTTTCGATTTCCACAAAATAGAATCAAAACTACAATCCAGAACACTTTTGGAGTCCAGAACTCACGTCCCAGTGCCAGCAGAGCATATCCAAATGTTCTAATAGGTCATAAACGTCCAAAAAATGAAATGTTACCAATTTCATCGTATTAAATGATTGTGGTGAGACAGAACTCTTTTGATTTCTACAGATAAGAATCAGAACTACAATCCAAAATAAATCCATAAATCCATAAATCCATAAATCAATAAATTAATATATCCATAAATCCATAAATCCATAAATCCATAAATCCATAAATCTGTGAAAATCAAAAGAGTTCTGGCACACCACAATCACTTAGGATGATGAAATCGGTAACATTTCATTTTTTTTACTTTTATGACCTATTTGAACTTTCGGGTATGCTCTGCTGGTACTGGGGCGTGAGTTCTGGACTCCAAAAGTGTTCTAGATTGTAGTTCTGATTCTAATCTGTGAAAATCAAAAGAGTTCTGGCACACCACAATCATTTAGGATGATGAAATCGGTATCATTTCATTTTTTGGACTTTTATGACCTACTTGAACATTCGGGTATGCTCTGCTGGCACTGGGACGTGAGTTCTGGACTCCAAAAGTGTTCTGGATTGTAGTTATGATTCTTATCTGTGAAAATCAAAAGAGTTCTGGCCCACCACAATCATTTAATATGATGAAATTGGTAACATTTCATTTTTTGGACTTTTATGACCTACTTGAACATTCGGGTATGCTCTGCTGGCACTGGGACGTGAGTTCTGCACTCCAAAAGTGTTCTAGATTGTAGTACTGATTCTGATCTGTGAAAATCGAAAGAGTTCTGGCTCACCACAATCATTTAATACGATGAAATTGGTAACATTTCATTTTTTGGACGTTTATGACCTATTAGAACATTTGGATATGCTCTGCTGGCACTGGGACATGAGTTCTGGACTCCAAAAGTATTCTGGATTGTAGTTTTGATTCTATTTTGTGGAAATCGAAAGAGTTCTGGCTCACCACAATCATTTAATATGATGAAATCGGTTACTTTTCATTTTTTGGACTTTTATGACCTATTAGAACATTCGGATATGCTCTGCTGGCACTGGGACGTGAGTTCTGGACTCCAAAAGTGTTCTGGATTGTAGTTATGATTCTATTCTGTAGAAATCAAAAGAGTTCTGGCTCACCACAATCATTTAGGATGATGAAATCGGTAACATTTCATTTTTTGGAATTTCGACTTTTTAGAACATTCGGATATGCTCTGCTGGCACTGGGACGTGAGTTCTGGACTCTAACAGTGTTCTGGATTGTAGTTCTGATTCTAATCTGTGAAAATCGAAAGAGTTCTGGCACACCACAATCATTTAGGATGATGAAATCGGTATCATTTCATTTTTTGGACTTTTTTGGCCTAACTTGAACATTCGGGTATGCTCTGCTGGCACTGGGACGTGAGTTCTGGACTCCAAAAGTATTCTGGATTGTAGTTCTGATTCTAATCTGTTAAAATCAAAAGAGTTCTGGCTTACCACAATCATAAAGGATGATGAAATCGGTAACACTTCATTTTTAGGACTTTTATGGCCTATTTGAATTTTCGGATATGCTCTGCTGGCACTGGGACGTGAGTTCTGGACTCCAAAAGTATTCTGGATTGTAGTTCTGATTCTAATCTGTTAAAATCAAAAGAGTTCCGGCCTACCACAATCATTAAAGATGATGAAATCGGTAACATTTCATTTTTAGGACTTTTATGGCCTATTTGAACTTTCGGATATGATCTGCTGGCACTGGGACGTGAGTTCTGGACTGTAACAGAGTTTTAGATTGTAGGTTTGATGTGGATCTGTGCAAAACGAAAGAGTTAAGAAATAGTTCTAGCTTTTAAGAAGTTATTGAAACAACTGAACAAAAAAAAACGTGATTTTTCGACTTTTCTACTTTTCTGACATGATCAGCTGTTATTCGAACATGAGTACAGAACTATTCCAGAAAAGTATCAGGAACTGTAGACCTCATCTGCATGCGAAAAGAACTCGCTTTTTATTATGATCTGCCACAAATGATCTGCTACGGGAAGTTGGCAGATCATTTTGACCATGGTCGTTTAGTAGGTAAAAACGCCAGAACTATTTCTAAAAAGTATCAGGAACTATAGAACTCATCTGCATGCGATAAGAACTCACAAAAAATTTTGATCTGCTGGACAATGATCTGCTAAGTTCACCAACATTAGGGTGGGGCAGATCTTTCTCCATAGGTAAGGTACACGACACGTTGCTCGTGAAATATGTTTACATCATTCTTAGGAATAGTTGGATACTAACTTTCACCCACATCTTCACTCACATGGGACCAATCTTTATGCTATTCCAGACAAAAAACTACATATTGAATTCTCATCTAAATATGTCCTCTCAGGCTCGATTGAAACACCAATACATTTAAGAACTTTTGGATTTGTAATATTATTAAGATTTTGTTGCCATATCCATAAGTTTGTCCATCATTGACATTATCAGACGATAGATACCGCCAGCGGATACTTCACGGAGACAGCTCGCAATCCCTACATTTTCTTGTTGAATTTACATGTCGTGGAAGCGCTGATAGTTTGTGCTACTTTGAAAGCTGCTTAAACTCTGGTCTTTAGAGATGGTATCTATAGGTCATTCTTTGCTTATTTTGTCAGATTTAATCATTACAATGTCTGCTATGATAACTACTTGCTTGGACCCTTAGCTTTGCACAACACACTCCTAGCTTGACAGCGGTTTTTCCCAATACTTAAATTACCAAGCAACATTGTCATCAGTCGAAAAACATTATACTATTTTTGACATAATAAAACGTTTACAAGAGCTACGTTGGACTCTAAAGTTATTTCCCGCACGTTACTTACAAGATAAATAATACAGGGTGTAAAAAGACGTCTACCGAAGCCGAAAGGGGTAGGTAGAACATCCCACCACACAACCAAATCCAAAAGGATTTTCCGAAAAAATAATTATATCCGGAGAAAACCGACCTCGCACAGCTGGTCGAGCGTATGTACTAGGTGTATTTTTATACGTAGATTGCTGGATTTTGAGTTTTAGTTTTTGTTTTCGTTTGTAAATGAAATTATTAGGTAGGTATGGCCTTATTATGTTGTACTAGTAGTAAATAACTAGAAAAGAAAATAAAATGACGTAGCTAAGTCAAAAAAAATTTTGCGTATTAGTTTTCGGTATTAGTCTTTTTACACCCTGTATACAAGCAAATAATGTTGCTGAACACTGAATTATTCGAATTTATCTGACGTTTTCCGATTGGCTGTGGGCTCAACTTTGTGACAGCGATCGAGCACTCTCTGTAACTCAAAGCTTTAGAATATCCAATCGAGAATATGACATGGGCTGATTTGAGATAAGCTGTAAATGCTTTTTTGTAGAAATGCAAAAAAAATTACGTTTAAAATAAATGTCACCTAGCTGTTAGTGAAATTTCTCTAGAAATAATTATTTTTTCTGATAACACAAGCATTCTGCATTAACCTAATGAAAATGACCGTTGTAAAAACTATTTAAAGAAAATTAGAGACCCAAACAGTGGCCTAACAAGTAATCATCCTGCAAACCAAAAATCCCTTCACAGTAGATCAATCAGAATCGACAAATTCGGGTTACCCAAAGGAAAAGAAAATTCAAAGCTGAAGAATTTAGATCACGTTTCGGCCCCGTCCCGTAGGTCATCCGTCACGGTTACCAACGGGCAGATAAAGTTAGCTAATTATCCCGCCTATCAGTTACGGAGAAAAAACATTTTAAGAGTTTATTTCTTCGAAAAGGCCATTTAGGAAAGTTACTTTGCGCTAGGTTAAAATTAGAAATTCCTCTATTTTTTTTACCCCAGTTTGTGTATGCATTTGATATTACTATCGTAACTGAAATCAGAACTCTTACTTTACTGGTCTTCTAGAAATATACACGGAAATTGATAAGAAATACATCCTAGCTTAATCAACTCGTTCTCATTCAGATAGTCTAGCAAAACTGCATAACAAAATAATGAAAATGTCGAATTTCTCTCTCTCTCTGTTTCTCGCAAATAAAAAGGGACTTGGTTTAATTGCGACATGTACAGTACAGCATTACGCATCATGGTGTTACGTGAGGGAAAAAACATGGCGTTGGCCTTATTTTAATAAAAACAAGTTTGTATAAGCTAATGAATGAAGGTGAAGTTCAAAGGTTAATTGGGAAGGAACATTTTAGAAGGGATATTGCAATAATGGCTGTTTTGGCGTGGTACAGTCACAAACATTACTTCAACTGTTTTTCATCATTTTATTATCAAAGTAATCGTGGATTAAAATCCTAAAAAACCTAGATGTAATTTAAAACTTGAGTGTGTTCCCAATAAAAATACAGTATAAAATACATTATATTTATGATAAGCGACTAAAACTAAGCCAAAGATATCACTTTTTGGTTGTGTCTATAACACGGTTTCATGGTAATTTTTACGAAATATATATTTTTTTATTTCACATTCAAATTCAAATTCGAATTTGAATTTGACATGATAAACGACATCCTGTTTACGGTTTCGTAAATGGAGTATTTTGTTATATTTATTGAAATAACGTATCAACCCTTTAAACCTTTCAATAATTTATTAAAAAAGCGATCCCAAGATTACACATAAAATTGGATTAAAACATATTGGATTTTTTAAAAACATGTGAAAAACTTCCCCGACCTTCCTTTGGGACGCAAATATTTTGTCTCACTCTCTCACTGTTGTGATATCTTCTATCTCGTTTCGTTTTCATTATTAGCTTGCTGGCATGAAAAATGTATTGGTCCTCAAACATCTGTTCGGGTGTACCATGTGCAGCACTGAAAAATTCAAGCTTTTTAAAGTTCATTTTGCTTATTCGTTTGAATGAGAAGGTGAACTTCTGTTAGTAAGTGTCATTAGAAGCAGCATAGTATAAAAGTATTCATCATCATTATCATTAAGTCAGCCATCTAGTGTCCACTGCTGAACATAGGCCTCCCCCATCGATTTCCACAGCGATCGATCTTGTGCAGCCTGCACCCTACGGCTCCCAGCAACCTTTACCAGATCGTCTTTTCATCTAGTGGGGGGCCGTCCTCTACTGCGGTTTTCGGAAATCTTTTCTGCCCCAACGGCTGTCAGTTCTACAAGCTATGTGCCCCACCCACTGCCACTTCAACTTGCTAATCCTGTGGGCTATGTCGGTGACTATAGTGCGTCTACGGATCTCTTCATTTCTGATTCGATCTCGTAGAGCGACGCCAAGCATAGCCCTTTCCATAGCTCGTTGAGTGACCTTGAGCCTTCTTATGAGGTCCATAGTGAGGGACCATTAAAGTATAAATAATAGTCGAAAAATATTTTTTCAGTATAAATACATTTATAACACAGGATCACGACTATTATCCCTGAGTTGCGGTAAACATTCTCTCAGTACTTCTTACTTAGATTTTTTCTATTTAATCAATAAGAAATATTACAAGTTTTTATTGGTTAAACGAAACATTTTGTCTTTCAACCATAAGTTAAGTAAATTATCAAGTAAATTTTTATTCTTATTGAAGTAAGTCAAAACCAACGCTGTAAGACAACCTCTGGCTTTACAAAAAATGCTGATCCTTTAGGAATTTGCATTGTTCCAAGGCCCTCTCAATAACGCCCTTCAAATTTTAATTGCTCAAGAAATGGCTGTGGAATTCAAGGTTTCCGAAGGGCTCTCAGCCTGCAGTCAGCGTTTTTTTAAGTATTTGGAGACCCTCTTAGTGAAAGGACCAGGTTGAAACTGTGAATTTTTTGAATACGAGCGTGTCAGGTCGTTTAAGACCAAGTACTTCATATCTAAGTTTTTTTCTAAAAGACCAAAGTAATTTAAGTTCTTTGTGAGTTAATTTTGGTACAATGTAATATTAATAACTAAACCCTAAATAAAGCTACTTGGACTTACTCAAGTTATCCTTACAAATAGTTCGTCGAGCGTGGCAGTGGTTCACAAAGTACTGGTAGCCCTTCTTATATCTGCTGATCATCATACAGACGGGCTGTGTGTCATCATCAGGCAGATCGTCACACACATGCAGACAGTCATCGGAAATGTTTGAAACCAGTCTATGTCGTAGCTTAGACCTTGAACTAAAAACGATGTATTTTTGGTCTTGTTTTCTTATTTATTTTATTAAATATTATTTTTGTTAAATTAATTCTTAAATATTTAAAACTATTTTTTTACTTTGTTAAACTCTTCATAATCAGAAGCTTCAAAAGATTCTTTTTGTTTACTTCGCAAGAGCTAGAAGCTGTCATGCTAGAATTATCCTATAGGCTGCACCAAATAATGAGTCAATAATTACCCTTCTTTCATATTGTCTTTATCATCACTATCTTCAGTTGCCATTAAAAAGCTTCTAAGCATGGGGTCATTTTCAGACGAAACGGTTGTATTTGTAGGTTGGGTATATTTTCTTTCAGTTTCAGCCCCTAAAAAAATGTCTTTCTATTAAAAACATTTATTCTTTCTCTTCAATATTACATCAATTTACGCAAAACTACATTTCAATTCATTGTTGTTACCTTTTACTATAGTGATAAAACATAACACTCCTATAAAAATCATTTTACTGCTGACTTTCCTAACCATGTGTGATTTGATATTGCTGCGAAATCGCAACATCGCAACAATGAAAATAAAATACAAAGTTTTAAACAAAATTTTTACCGCACATAAAGTTCACTGTGTTTTGCAACAAGCTGAATAACGAATCACGAAGTAGAATAAGCACTAGTTTTGATACTGCATGGCAGCAAGTCCCTTGCAGAGTTATGAACTTTCAAAGTTCAATATAAAAAAAACAGCCAAGTGAGAGTTGGACTCGCGCACGAAGGGTTCCGTAGCATTATTTATAAAAACGGCAAAAAAAAAAAAAACGTTTGTTGTATGGGAGCACCCTCAAATATTTATTTTATTCTGTTTTTTAGTATTTCTTGTTATAGCGGCAACAGAAATACAATATCTGTGAAAATTTTAACTGTCTAACTATCACGGTTCATAAGATACTGCCGCAGCAGGGTCTTGTTTTATCCTTTGGCTACGGAACCCTAAAAATATACGCTTTTCAGTATTTATTTTATCTGGCTATTTTATTCGCTATCAAGGATTCTAAAGGAAAAAAGTGTATTGTGAACTAAAATTTAAATTTAATAATTTTTAAACAAATACAAGTACTGGGGCTTGTACGTAAAAACATAAATGATTCTCTTTGCATGAAAGAAGACTCTTTGAGGTGAACTTAAAAAAAATCCTTTCACCTCACTGTTTTTAAAACTTCTAGGATGTTTTTGTTTATTTGCTATGAACACATCTCACTTTAAGGTCGTTTTTTCTAGGAGTTTATTTCAAAAATAATACATAATTGCTTACTTGTGCTAGCAGTGCAACATACAGTTTCTGAATGTTGTTAGGTACACATGTACGAAATAAAATTATGCCCTTTTCGTGAGAATGTGCTCAGTGTAATTGTGTAATTAGACTTATTATTTTATACAAATATTGTAAACTCAACCAAATATAACTAATGAATAATATGTATAGTAAGCAATTCTTAGAATATTATTATTTTAGCTTTAATAACAAAAATTTTAAGCTTTTCATTTCATACACGCATACCCATGTAGCTAGGTTATAAAAGTCCATGGTTTATTATATTTATATTAAGTACATTGTGTGTGAGATTATCATTCAAAATTACATTATAATGCTCTCTGTGCAAGTATCTATTCAAAGTCCTTATAATACATTCTCCTGCGTTACGGTATCTCACACGTGCTCACGCCATTAACGAAGTCCAGTGGATCACTACAAAATAGGTACTTCCAGAACAGCGCTAGTTTCTACGTGACAAGATAAATTACAATAGATTTTTTTAAAGTTCTGATGCATTCCGCAGGACTTCCATGGCGCGGACCCTAGTTCTGCCAACTGGCTATTGGCATGTCTTCAACACCGCTTACTTGAAGTAGTACCAACTCGTATGTCACTAATGTACCAGCTACCTGGAAAGAAAATATATTAGTGAATAAGTTTCATTTTAGTCAACTAAAATGGGTCGATTTGAATAAAACTTTACTTATAATGTAGGTTTTTAAAAAATAAGTTGCTATTTAGATAATTAGCCTGTTGCTGTGTGCAATAATATTAAACTCACAGTTAAAACAATGTCTCTGGTGACGTAGAAAAATTGCAGGCCACTCAACGCTACAGGACTTGAATGCACTTGCTCTAAAAATCTTGCAACCTGAAAACAAAAGAAGTTTTTTTTTTAAACAGCAGCGAGCATGTTACGTAACGCCGTGTAATTTTATCTAAAAGCCGCTCTTTGCTCGTTGCCTTTTTTCCCTAATTATATTGTCTTTGCCCGAACTGACAATACTAAACGCTTGCTGTGTAACACGTACATTACGTCTTGTTACACCTTGATACTTACTTCCGAACAGTAGGACGAAGAAGGCACGTTATAGAGAGCGTTCGCTGGCGCCATTGAAGCGGAGTGCACATTAGCTGCTACTAGAGACACGGTCAATGACCTTGCGAGTAGGTACAAAGCAGAAAAGACAATGTACGCTTTGTAAACGTATCCGATGTTTACACTGAAAACATACAAGTCTGTTTACAAAACTTTTTTGTCTGTAGGTTTGTACACGATAATCTCAGAATCGAATTAGATGTAGTTTCACAGAGTTTTACTTTGTGTACCTAGTGTAAATCTGGATTATCTATACTCATAAAATGCTTTGTCCTGAATGACTCACTGACGGATCAACGTACAGCCTAAACCGCTAATCGTAGAGACCTGAAACTTGGAGGGTAAGTTTTTTGTATGACGTAAGCATCCGATAAGAAAGGATTTTTTGAAATTCAACCCCTAAGGGGGTAAAAACTACCCTTCAAAGGGGGAAAGAGAGAGTACCAGTTTCTTTGAAAGCCATATAAAGTCTGATCGGGATTAATTTTTAAAGTGAAATGAGGGTTCTATTGAGGGTCAGATTGAGAGTGACACTCACTTGATAGGTAGGTAAGGACTACAACGTGAACGAAGTCACGGGGGTTCCACTAGTCAGTTATATTTTTTCAGCATTTTTTTACAAAACAAAATATTCTTAAGTGTTATTAAAGGAAATTTAAGGAAATTCAGCTAGTAAGTACTTACTACTTACTACCTTTTAAGACTATCACTTACACATTTGAAAAATATTTACAACTCTTATTTGCATTTTCAACGTTGTGAAGTCCATGTCTGGAAAATAAACAAAATTTGATTATTGCAATATACGATCAACAGCAACAAAAAACACAGTGGTAACCAACCTATTGAATTGATTGACGCCTATTTCAATACAAACATACATAAGTACATAAATAAATAGACTAAACTTCTATCCTTCTTTGGACTTCAACGTAGTCGCAAAGCATCTTTATTTTTTAATTCGTATTTTCAACCGACTTCAAAAAAGGAGGAGGTTCTCAATTCGTCTGTATGTTTTTTTTTTTTGTATCTTGTTACGCGATTATTCCGCCATTTGTTGACCGATTTACAAAATTCTTTTCATGTTTGAAAGGGTATACTCCAGAGGTGGTCCCATATAAATTTTATTCCTGAGGGATTGATAGTTTCCCCGTAAAACTCTAAACACCTTCCCTCCTAGCCATGTCACAAATAGACATCGAATCGACAGCTTGACGCCCTGAGTCACACCGCGTTTCGAGTCAAACATTGAAGTCGGTTTTCTTTTTTTAGTATAAAAAACGTAATTATGTATATTTAAAACACCCCAATTCCTTAAGCCTAATAAACTTAATTTAATATTGCGGTTGCGTTTAAATAAGACGACTTGTGAAGGGCGAGGGGTTACCTCTTTAATCTTATTACTTTAGTTTATTCATATATTTTTTTTAAATGACGACACTAATCGAATCATTCAGTTACATACTAAATACCTGAGTAATCATGTAGCACTTTTACTTTAGCACAAGTAGTTTTCCAATAATTATTGAAGGTACCTGCTGTGTTCACAACAACATCAAAGATTATTAGCAAATAATACTACTAATGGAGAGACGTACCTCTGTTTGACTACTCTTCAGATATGTTTAAAACTTACATAAAAATATTGAAAAACTGCAGACAAATGAAGAAAAGATTGTTCGCAAATGACGTCAACACAATTCCGCTGATGACGTCATCGAAAGAACGGACCAGTAGCGTGGCTTTTGTGTAATCCTCTCGCAGGGTCCTCCAATAAGCAGGCTCTACGAAATCCTGGAATTTGTAGATATTTATTGTTAGAAAAATGTACAAGTAGATTTAATGAGCTCATATTGTGAAGAAACAGTTAAAATAGTATTGATTAAACTAAAACTTCCTACAACGACAGACGAAACAAAGACAGACTATCAACTGAACTGTGAGGACAGTTGGGTATTCTAAGTAGGGCTACCTTTTCACTAGCCGCATCAATTCGCAAATTAATCTTCTTCAGAATGGAAACCAAGTAGATACTCAGACATATTATGTAAACATCCGAGAAGTTCCAGTTTAGTGTTGATATGGTGTTAAGTAACTGAAAAGAAATAATTGAATGATTGTATTGAAAGGCTATTTCAAATTACATATATTATTTTATTGCGTCGATAAAACTGAAAATATACCTGTAGGAAGAATCCAGTTACATGCGAAACAGGCAGTCCTATGTTATAGAAAAAATCGAAATTCTGTATTAAGTACTCATCGATTACTTGACCACTGGGAACACAGTTGCTAATCGTAACTAATTTCGAAGTAAGAGCCAAAATGTGCTCCACTGAAAGAAAAATAAATGGTAGTTGTAGTTGTTCCATATCACGAATACGGGTTGGTCCTATTTGTGTGTGTTGATTTACTTATTAAAATTTAAAAACGTGTGCTATGCGTTTTGAAAGAACTAGAAATACGAGAAGAGTTACCTATTGCCAAAATAATAATAACTGCAATAGATGAATGGCACATGGACTTGACATTCGGGTCAATGTACTCGTTAAGTGCAGAATCTATCAAATTCCTCATCAGCCACTGCCATTTTGTGCCCAGCTGCACATATAGGATGGTTGTGATGCACGCTGTCAGATAGAAGATAAAAAGCCCTGAAAATTATTATAATAGTTTAATGAGCAAATAGCTATAACATTTCGGACTTTTAAGGCAAATTTGGAAATATCGTATGAAGGATTTTTAAAATGCATCCCAAAATTCACACCCAAGCGGCTATAAAACTATAAAAATGCACCCAAAGACTAACGTAGCGGTACATACCTAAACTCCCAATAGTTAGAGGCATGCTGCTCATCTTATACAGAACAAGCAACGTTGTAATGCCCTGCATGATTCCAATAAAGACGCAATACATCAATCTCCAACTCAAAACTGAAAATCTGCGAATTAAGTTAGATAAAATTAAATAATTATTATTTTAAAATTGTCTGCATTTCTGTTCGCGCTAATCTCTAGAACGGCTGAACCAATTTTTATAAGATTTCACTGGAAAATAGAGAAGGTATTAGGGCAAAATTATATAGTAATATGTATTACTTTTTATCCCAGAATTCTCGCGGGATCGGGAATTACGTGGGTGAAATCGGTAAAACTAATGCACTTCTCTCTAACCTTAAAGGTTTGCTGGAAGAAAACTCTATGTAGGGCTTAAGCTCGCCTTTGTACATGTCTTTTCTTTGTTATTATTCTGTGTGTGTTTATTTGTAGGTACAATAAAGAATTAAGAATTAAGAAAACTAATGAGTATTCATTTATTTACCTTATCTTTGTATAGTCTGTCTCCGAGATTCCTGCTACAGGATTCAAACCCAGAAACTGACCAATAATATTCAGAAGTTTCATTGCTCGCTGGAACGACTCTATTTGAGTCTTTGGTTCGGTAATTATTGTCTGTTTTGAATTTTCTTCTGAAATAAATCCCGAAAAATGTATTTTTGTTTTTATTTTATTTTTAATTTATTTTATACCTACGGAAAACAAAACAGTGATACAATAACTATGTGGATTGCATAGATACATGAAAAGCATCAATTACATGCTTTCAAAGTTTAATTAGGTACTCACTTGTCGTAAACCATCTTTTTGTTTTTTTTTGTTTTGTAATTTTTCTCAATTCTTTCTTGCTGAAAGAAATACAATATTATAATTTTTTTGTTCATGCAAAAGGCTTTAAATGAATATCAAAATTTTACGCGTTACCTAGTTTTTAGCTCAGGAAACTGCTTAAGTAACTGGTTAAAGTTGATATTTTCAAGTTCTCTAGAAATCTCTGAAATCAAATAGCTGTTTCAAAAAACTTTCACAATTTGTATTTGATGATATCACATATTGAACCATTTAAACCATTTAATCATACGACAGTATAGCCCAACTGATCTACATAAAGTCAACTATAAACTTTTCCCCTATATTTTTTTCTTAAAACTTTTCATCTATATTAGGTGATTTATACAGCGTCAGGAGGCAACCTATGCCTACACTTAACAGGACGCTGTAGTGCCTGGGATATTGTTTTGAGATGGAATAGGAGACAGGCTTGCCCAGCAGCACCTAAACCATCCATAATAATGCTAGACTTTTCACAACATCATCTAGCCCCAAAGTAAGCAGAGCTTGTGTTATGGGTACTAGATGACTGATATACTACTTTATATACTTTTTGTTTGTAAATACATACATATTATACATAGAAACACCCAGACCGGAGACAAATATTTGTAGATCATACAAACATTGGTTCCTCCGCGGAGATCGAACCCGCAACCTTTTGTGTCGCTGGCGGGCCTTCGCCCACTGCGCTACAGAGGTCGTCAATAATATAAACTATAAACAAGGACAACACAGAAATCTTATAAGCCGTACCAACATAACTGGACATTATCAACTCTTAACTAACAACAAAATATATTACAAAAATTGATATCCAAAAGTGCTTTAACCACCGAAATTATACAGGGAACTAAATACAATATTGTCATCAAAAAGTTTCTATGAATAATTGAACATGTTGACCTATCTGGTGTCAATTTTCCGACATGACAATTATTGTGCGTAGGTGACTCGATCAAGTTGTTTGATTTAACCTTGTCTTGTCTGTATTTTCAATATCCTACGATAAACTTGGCTATATTATCATCATTATCCCCCTGCTCCTAAGTCTCGTCTAACTACTTCCCACTTTTATGTATCATCTCCCTGCTCTATCAGCAATCATTTCCTTTTTCTGTCATCTTTCACACAGTTCCTCTTTATTTTCTTTGGTTAGTACCTCTTTCAATACATCCACATTCAAAAATTACATCCTTCTCGGCACATAAAGTTTATCATAACTAATAACTCATGTATATTACTTTTCAACATATCAATATTAAAACAACTAGGTAAAGCTTATGCCACTATAGCCTGTAGACTTTTAATTCCCAACTACCCCACTAGTGGGGAGGTTAGTGGGGTCGTTGAGAATATATCGAATGTTAGTCGGTACATTTTTGCTCAGTCCAGTAACTGTGATACCTCAGATCTTTACACGGATTGGTACTTTTCTCACAAAGGCCTTTTTTATTTAGATAAAACAGATCTCTCTAAGGGCCACTTCCAGTACCGATTATCCACTGAAATAATACCTTCGGACCTTCCTTTGATGATTTCCTTCCAAAGATGCCCTTATAGAATGTTCTGCCAAAAAGCTTCAGCTAAACTGACATCGAAAATCTGCGGTGGCTTTATGATTGAAACGAAAAATCTCGTAATGTTTTTCAAAGTTAAACTTGAAATGAAATCATTTTGGGTAGTTTATTTACAGAAACTAAGCTACTACATATTTACATATATTTACAAAATACAACAGGATTAGTTAAGCTATCTAAGGATCGTTAGAAACGATCTATAGATAGCTCAACTGATCCATTTTGGGAGACAAATTACTATCATAAATATATTTCCTTTGATCTTAAATACCTAACGTGTTCCTAATGATTTTGAAAGTCGACTGGAGGAAGTTCGTTAAAGGGGTGGGCCCTTTGACGAACTTCCCCCAGTTGACTGAATAGCAGAATTCAAAAAGAATCACCAAATATCAGTGACGTAAAAACACTGTTTCGTGCTCGATTCAGTTTAAGCAAAGCTTTATATGTATAGTCAGCAACGAAAGTCGATTAACAGTTTGATTTTATAAAACACCATTTCTTTTCGATTTCTAAGAAAAAATAAGCTTTGTCTAGGTAATTATTATTATTATGGCCTGAGACTTCATCTTCATATATTTTAACCGACTTTCGTTGCTGACTGTACATATAGTTTGCACTAATACGGTTTCCCTTCATTCTGATGATTGCTCACGTGCAAGTGAGCGTGAACTCTCTGTATCCTTAATTACGGATCATTTCCCAACTTTTTCTTATTTTACACGGACGTTGAGCCGGGTACACAGTGAGGTATGATCAGCAAGTTATGGACAATCATAAGGGTATGAACAAATAAAATACTGCTATGGTGACACTGTATTCTTCTACACTTGTAATACCTAGTTTCTATTTTGAGTACCTATACAGCCTCTTTCTGCAAGACAAAGACTTATTCTCTCTACCAAACCTTCTATCTTTCAAAGGTCGCGTGTATATTGATGGAGGATCAATCTACAAAATACCAAACAGAGGGTGAGTTCGTTTGATGATGACGGTTAGTTAGGTCATATAATGAGTTGAAAAAGGCCTAATACTAGCGGAGGATAGCAGATTGAAGGTGATGACGACTTTTATAATTTCTAACTAGCTAAATAAATTTTGGATAACCTATATGTATTTCCAGGTTACTATCTACACTTATTCAAAGTTTCATGCAAATCGGTTCACTGGTTTAGGCGTGAATAAAACATAAACATACACACAAAATTTCGGCTTTATGATGTTAAGTAGGAAAGTAGGATTTCATTTACCGAGCTCTTAAGTTCTTTCTCTGTACACGTAAAACTGTAGAACTACAATGTAACTAATCTACAGTGACTAAGTTTTATAGCAGTCGTAAAAATGTTGCTAAATAGTTAAAATGTTTCGGATATTGCTTATCCATTCTATACAGATAAATAACGGAAATTTGTACAGATGTGAGCTGAGATCATGAAATTAAGACAGTTAGATTAGTTTTTTATTAAGATTATTCTCTCTTCTTAGTCGTTATCTTCATTGCTGAAGGTCGTGTCTAGTCTGGACTGGTTGATTACTCGATGCATCATGCTTAATTATTAAGATTATTATTATATATTATATTCTTATTTAGATTAAGTTAGTTCGAATTTTTGATTGTAATAAAAAAAACCTCAAATTCACCCCTTTAGAGTTATAAAAGGTTTAATTTAAGGTTTTTTTTTGCTGTTTTATGTAACACCCTAAAATTCACCCTAATTATTTGATTCTCATTCCCAATTATTATAACTTCATGACACTGTTTAACTAACAGAGACCTCTAAGTTTGCAAAATTGCGGAATAATTACTAAAATAAAAACGACTTTATTATTTTACCTAAAAACGTGTACGCGATAAACACAAGAGTTTTTTCATTGCTATCATCATCTGAAATGGTTGGAGCGAAACAGATTAGGGCGTCATTTTCCTTGAAGACTCATTACGTTGGTTAAATTACGCCGGAAACTCGAGACTTGGAATGTCGCGGATTGTGGAAATAAGATTTTTCTGCACGAATGTACGGGTCTACTTTATCTAGTTCATATTTTGTAAAACATTTAAAAATTTAAACTATAACTATAATAACTATATTTTGCTACCTAAAACATTAGGAAATTTACTCTCATCGAGTCTATCCATCTCGAATCCCTCAATAAAAACCATTTAAAAGATTTCCTATTTTACTGAAAAAAAAAAAGACATATCAGTAAACATACACCTTCCTTTTTAAGAGTTGGTTAAAAATGTGTTTATAAAAATTAAAAGGGTTTATAAAAATTACATTTCAAAAACAAGACAACACAATTATTTTAGATTCCAGTGTCTGAAAATTCAATTCAAGTATTGTCTGGTTTTGTCCCATTACATATGAACTGGATGATGATGTAAACAAAACAAACACACTAGAAGCACGCCTGATGATGACAATGATTGATTGAACTAGACTACGCGATACGTACATCTAGCGGACAAAATATTCCGCTTAAGATAAATACATAATAACTAGTAGGTACCTTAATGTAAGACCCATTTCATACTTACACAAAGTAAATAAGTCCCGAAAAATATATAATAATGTTCAAGCATTTTCTTGAATTTTACAATTTACCGGGGATTTTTTTAAGTTTACTGTTCGTCAAAGTGTCGTGAAGTTTAAATGAAAAAATATTGTTCTTAACCCCGTTCTGCAATGTCAGAGTAACAATTAGGTACAGAAAAAAATACAAACAGACACACCGAGTTTATTAACGTGATAATCAACTTAACCAGAATCAGATACTTACTTCCTTTTAATCTAGCGGGAGTCATTGTTTTTTTTAATAAATATCTTTATGCGATTTAATAGTGTGTTGGTTGAGAATGTACCTACAGTTATTTCAGCATGCGGGAATAATAGAATTGCTCGAAATTCCCGCTTTTTTTTTAAAAAGTTAAGGTTATCTAAAACTTCTTTTATCAACTAAACATTTGTGGTCATCATATCAGCCACTTCATGACGTCATACATTCTGATGTAAGGGCTCAACGCTCAAGGTAGTAATTCCGCTGACTGAGCATACCGAGTCTGCACAAGATACACCTGAAGCTAATCTATTACAACGGACGGTGAATTCCATTTACATTTCAATATCTCGAACGTAGTTCATGCAAATTTCTTCAATGGCGAATATTGCGATCTTGACGTAAGCCCGGGTTTCAATACTACAGTTTGATTTAGTTCAAGTTGAAATGAGATTCGTTTATTGAACCTGTCTGCATTGAAAAGTTTTGTTAGCTTCTGCAGCAATTGGCTTGCCACAGTTCTGTGTGGCTTGCTTTTGTAGTCTAATTGTGGCTTTTCCACACTGACGAAGGATATTCTTATCATCATTATTGAGCCTCTTTGAGGCGCACTTAAAATCCTTCACCACACTGATTCGACAGAACTGGTAACATGATATGAAGAAGATCATCATTATTTAGTAATCATTTCAGATTCAAGTAATAGCATAAGCATAAGCACTTATCGATTGAATCTGAAATCGAATTCGAAAAAACTTCTAATTTCCCACTAACTTTTTAATAATATCGGGTTTTCAATATATGTGTCTATCATAATTTTGTTATGTGTAAAAACTGGCATTCACAAAGAAAGTCAAATAAAAACTTGCTCATAAGAAAGAACATGACAAAACTTACTAAAATTGCCTATCTCCGCTCCGTAAGTGCTTACTAAAAGTGGGATCATGTATAATTTATTCGTTGTCATAGTGCAACCAAGACTTACTAGTCTTGGTATGTAGTCTCTTATGGATAATCAGTTGATTATTACAAGGTTACCAGGAAGAGATCGCTTTTAGCGATAAGGTCACCCTTCGTTACACATTTTGTTAACGAGTCTTTATTTTCTGTTTATGTTACTTTTTTATGGTGTACAAGTGTAAAGTTATAATCTATCGTATCTATCTATCTGTCAATCTTATCCCAGACCTGTTAGGCAATAAAAAAACAGCGTCAACAAAATACTACATTGTGTAGACGTGTCTGGTATGTTCCTACGTTTTCTCAAATCCTGAGGAATTCAAGGGTAAGCTATCGATTTTTCAAAAATGAGACACCGTATTGTTTAATGTACTTATCAAACGTTTTATAGGTAAAAATACAAATTATTTTTTTATTTACTAAGCACATAGTCATTCCGCGTGAACAGCAACACTAATGTTAACTCCTCGGTTTTTATTAAAAAAAATATTTCAAAATACAGATGTAACCATAGATATTTTTTGCTAGACAGTTCTAAAAAATCGACCAAGTGCGAGTTGGTCTTGCGCACGAAGGGTTCCGTACCTACCCATTATCTGTGGGGTTCTGCCCCATATTAGGGATAGCTATGGAATAATTGTGATCAAAAATAAAACACTATCTAAAAAATCATTAAGTATCTAAAAAAAAAACGGCAAAAAATCACGTTTGTTGTATGGTAGCACCCCAAATATTAATTTTATTTTGGTTTTTAGTATTTGTTGTTATAGCGGCAACAGAAATACATTATCTGTGAAAATGTCAAGTGTCTAACTATTACGGTTCATGAGATACAGCCTGGTGACAGACGGGCAGACAGACAGTGAAGTCTTAGTAAGTAATAGGATTCCCGTTTTAACCTTTGGGAAAAACGGAACCCTAAAAATGCTTTTGAATATTCAATTTACTCCGTCATGTCCTTTAAATTGTTTCCATCTCAAAGTATTATTTTCTTCACTTATCCTGCAAACGGCGACTGGGCGGATGCCTAATGGATTTATCTCCTACCCGCAAATTTATAGGCAACCTTGTTCATATAACCTACAGATAAACTAACCTTATTCGCTATGACAGCGATTCTCATTCTATTTTGCTCTTTGTCTCTGTTTTTGTCAATGGAAAAGAGTGGGACGGATTTATAAATTGCTGATGTGTACATTTGCAAAAGTGGCTGTTTTGTATTACAGTCGGCTTTATTATTAAATCGATTTTCAAATGAAGGATTTTAATTTTAATACAGAAAATAGTAAAATATTTCAGTCAGTTTATTCGCAATGTTTATGAACATTATTGTAGATTGCACTTTCAATATATTTTTTTATTTATTATACTTAGCTCTACAAAACCCTATCTAATATAAAACTCCTCCACTCTTAGTTTAAACTTTAGTAGACAAATACTTTATTTATATTCGTATTTTTTTTTATATGATGAATGGGTCGGCTCTTGACCTCAGACTTACACAGGCAAGTGAGGTCTACGATGGAGCGAGCTTACCCAGAAGGTGCCTATTAACTCTCTTCTTAAAAACAATAGGGTCGTAGCTCAGCGGAAATACAGACGCTGGAAGCTGATTCCAAATTTTTGCAGTGCAGTATAATAAAAAAACTCTCGAAGCGCTTAGTTCTAATAAGTGGAATATCAACCAGATGAGGATGATAATCAGCTGTGCGTCTGAAGTCCCTGTAAAAGAACGGTGAAGGCGGAATAAGGTCGTGTAGCTCCTGGGCACACTCACCGTATACATCTAACCGCAATTTATTTCGGCAACTGTACTAAACATTATCCGGACTTTTTCCACTTGGATAGGTATCACTTTGGCATTGAGAGCTAAACGAAAAGGAGGTTTCTTCGAATGAAGTTAATTTTCTTTTGTATTCAATTGTATCTGACCAATTGATTGGAAATAACAGCCAGAGACTTTTTCTTATGTTACCAGTCAGCTTATGAAAATTGTAGAGAAAGTTGTTCGTCTCTCATCTTAGATTATAGAAAAAAAGTGTCTCATGTTGATGAAAATAGATTGCAGCATTTTTGCCTTTATTCCGCGCGAAGGAAGTTTGAAACCTTCTTCTTAATAGCCTGACTATTAAGAAGAAGGTTAAGAAGGAAGGAACTTCCTTGTATTGTAAAGAAAACCTTATTTTTACGCATTATTGTAAAATATTTTTTTCCATTTCGTATGGAAAAATCTTCGCATGCCTAATTTTATAATATCCTATAGATCTGCATATGTTTAAATGAAAACATTCATAATTTCAAAAGATATGAAGTTTTTATAATTAATAACCTTAAAATTAATATTATCTGTATAATATTAGTACCTAAGTACTTTTCATCATCTATAATAACTTTGTACATAATGCCTTGACGAGGCCACTTAACATGTAAAGTTCAAAGCTGGTTAGGTCGGGTCAAACCCACCTATCTGTCCGTACTCAATACCTAAAATCAATAACCGTACTTCTGATGACAGGGTTATGGAGTGGCTGATGAATCTGTTGCTGACGTAAAAATTAATAAAAGAGGTCGAATTTTAGTTTTAAAAACATCACTGTCAGTAGGTAAACAGCACAATAACCAGTAATATTGATATTAAGAATAAATACGTTTAAAAACAATAGAGAAAACCGACTTCAATGAATAGAACTATTCAAGTCGAAAATTACAAGTCACGATGAGACTTTTCGAGTTTTGCGGAAAAAGTATTAATCCTTCAAGAATAACATTTCGCACTTAAAAATATTTTTTCAAATTGGTCCTAAGGTCTTCGAGTAATCGGAAAACTTACGTATGTATAAAATATAAAAAAAGAACCCGAAGAATAATTGAGAATCCTTTTTATGAAGCCGTCTAAAAATTATCAGTTAAATACACTTTCTAAAAGGAAATTATCTACATTGAGTATGTACAGAATTTAGTTGACAGATTAATTAAATAGGTAGGTACTCATATGGTGTACCTGCTTCAACTACCCGTGTACACAATTACTACAAAATTGTATCCCGAGGCGTTTAGTAGGTACTAGTGAGTATGACTAGCACAAGTTAAAATCATTTCTCAAATGCTTTGGCACTCTACATTTTCTATAACCTTGTAGTCCATTCTACCAATAATGTACTTGAATATTGGTAAGAAAAAATAATTTTAAAATTATTAAAGTAGTTTTTATACCTTTGTTTTGTAAAAAAATACTTTTTCGATTAGTTAATTGTAGGCTGTCGAACGCGTGGAATTCTTCTTATTATTATTATGTTAGTTTTCAACGTCCCACAGCTGGTCAAAGGGATTCCCCCATTGAATGGGGCCCATTCCCTCCATTCACTCTCCTGTGCTATTATGGCCATGGCGGCAATGTCGCGTCATCGCAACGTATCAGGGTCAGTTTAGCCCACTGGTCTTCCAACATACGGCATTTATTATTCAGCCGTCGATATTGTGATTTTAGTTCAATTCAGAGCAAAAGCCTTCCTTCTCTTTTCCACTCCTCGTAATTGAACGCTGAATTTCTTGCTGGTTATAAAAAATTGTGCTAACTACTTGATATCTTGATGCTTCCGACTAGCTGAAAATTTGATAACGTTGTTTCCTGATGCTCTACCGGCCACGTAATGCGCATTATAATTTGATGTTAACGCTTAGCAACGCTAGTAATTTGAATATTCCTTCTGACTGCACAGAACGGATGAACAAATATTTTCTTGTGTTAAGAGATAAAGATGGCTTTTGTGATGTAAGAACAGTACAGGGTCGTATACCTACAACTTTGCTAAGAACTAATTTTTTTACTCTAATTTCTTGCTGAAGGTTGCAAGTTCAAATCTCGGACATTAATGAATGCTTTTTGTGCTTCGCTAAAATTCCATACACATACATACATACACAATCACTTACTGTTTCCCCAAGGCATAGTAGACATTTTTTTAGAGATTTAGTAGAAAAAGACCTGAGATGGGCTTGACTTTGGGCATCGTAGTTAAGAAAATCCTATACTCACACTCAGCTTAAAGCTTAAAAAATCCTTTAGTGGGCTGAGTTAATAGAAAATTAATTAATATTCACACCATAAACCCAGATATTAACCCGGATTGTTTTTAATTAAAACTAAAACCCATCCTGAAGTAATCTTCCACGATCGCTAAAGTGATTTGTGATCGATCCTCAAACAGTCTCGAACACCTCCAAATTGAAGTAAACACACAAAACCTAGCTATAAATTATTAACAGTTGCTCCATAGATAGTTATACAACTCAAATATCAATAATTACTTCAATTTAAAAGTTTTTTTCATTTAGACATTTATTTAGACATCAATAAACCTGTGCACGTGATGGAGAGGCAAAACTCATTATGTACGTCGAGTTATTTACGCTGCATTCCATTCATTTCAGTTTTATACTTACATACGTAGTTTTAAACGTTTTTATGAATTAATACTTTTTTATACAAAAGCCCATATTGTGGCGCACGGTGGATTGTTAAATGTATATTACGTGACTCATTTTACGCGACTCATATCAATAAGTCATTTTGGCCCTACCCTAAGGATACAAAACAAATTGACACTTTACATCATTTATCAGTGGAGTTGCTCAGCTACTTTTGATATTACCTGTGCACCTAAATTGAAGTAAACATTAGACAAAACGAAGCCTCAAATACAGGTGTCTAAGCAATTCAATCAATCACAAACAGCGATCCCATCAGCAAATAGTGTTTGATTTCTGAGAACTCCAATCAATAGACGTGTAAATGTTTTGTGAGCAACGTAATTTCAACTCTATTGCACTGGCTTTAAATAGCAATTGGATAAAGAAATGAAACCCTTCTTTACAAAATTCTAAGATTTAATGTGCTATTTTTTTTGGTTAAAATGAATGCTACCTACGATGGCTCAGCAGTTTTTAATGGGTACTGAAAAATATTTTTTGAAAATTGCATTGCTGTTTCACATAGATTTGACTCATTCTCATCTTGTGGTCCCACTGCAATGGCTCCCCTAAATATATTTATTGAATTTTATTCCTCACAACTTAAACAAAAGATAACCGACAAACAACTTTGCCATAGATATTTTATTTCGACGACCCAGAGGTCGTCACTGCGCCACAGATGGCGCAGTGGGCGAAGGTCCGCCTGTGACGCAGAAAAAAATACAAACATTTGTCCCGCCGCGGTACAAATGTTTGTATGACCTACAGATATTTGTCCCTGGTCTGGGTGTTTCTATGTATAATATGTATGTATTTACAAACAAAAAGATTTTAAGTAGTTTATCAGTCATTCTAGTACCCATAATACAAGCTCTGCTTACTTTGGGGCTAGATGATGCTGTGTGAAAAAGTCCAGCGTTATATTATTAGTACATTCAGCCAGCAATTTAGTAGGTTTACCGGTTCCGTAACTTCCCTGCAATAAAAAACGCCGTTTCCTTGATTAATAAAAACTCCTTTTATTTCTCGAGTTTTCCTTAATGTTTTTATTCAACTTTATTGTTTTCATAATAAGGTGATGCCGTTTATCATTTGTAAGATTATCAACACCATTCCCTTGTCTCACGCTAAGTAGTAGTGGTGGGATCAGCACAACATGTTTCCTTTTTCCACTCACTCGGATCATTCGTCAAGCTGTGAATTCGCTTTTCACATTGCTGAGTAGAGAGCCTTCCATCTATCATCTTTCTTGTATAATAAAACTCTTTCTAAAATATTAATTAAAAAACCATGTAATGTATTAATTAATTATTATTTAATTTTAATTATTTTAATTATTATTAATTAATTATTTGTTGGTGAATGTATGTCATTTCGTGCTAAATATTAATACTAGTATCGTGTTCTGTTTAGTGTTTACATTAATATAATAGTTTCTTAGCATGAACTTTGAATAAATTATGACTGTTAGTATAACACCCCTCCATTAACGATTGTGATAATTTTGTAATCGTCATCATTATCAACCTGCCCTTACCACACTTTTATAGTATCTACTCGTGGGGTTGGCACAACTGATTTTACTCTTCAACTCTACTACCTACTTTCTTCTCTCAACATTAAATAATTTCCACCTCTATCTCTTTGTTGTGATATTTTTGTACCATTTTAAAATAACATGCTTGGGCCTTACATTTTGAGTCGATGAATTTAGCATCATCAGACAACCACCATACACTCGGGAAGCTGTAATACCTGAGAAATTGTTCAGATAGTTTCTGAGTAAGTTAGTTGTGTTGAGATAGTTCACTCAACTTAGTTGGCCTTATTCGTAAAACAAACATTCCTAGTACCTACAGGAGTTGAGTAGGCCGTGGGTTTGATGTCGTTATTTTCCGTCACTGTTTCAAGGTCGTGGTAATTTTTCACAAGTTCAATTTGATAGTGTTTTAACTGTGGCTTTAGGTATCATAGTCTCTTGCTGTTCCAAACATATAAAATGATTTATAATATCAGCAGAATGATTGAATTTGCCTTTCCGTTCAATATTTATCCAGTAATGCCTCCGATTACAAATTCGACAAACAGTTTCATCCTAATATCGGCTTCCTAAACACAATATTTGCCGACTCGAAAATACTCGCAATTAAACTGTATTGCACGAAGCTAGATTAGGTGGCATACGGTTTGTTTGTGAAGTTGGCTAAAAAACGGTGACGTCATTTCACCGTGATGAGTAACACCGAGAAGAAGATTTTGCCCATGCCGCAACTGCTCCACAGCATGGCGCTTGTCCTATCAGAGGGCAAAACAAAAAAGTAGCGGGACCGAAGCAGCGCGTCCTACAACAATAATAATCACTCGTACTTGCTTACCACTATTACTAATCCACGACACCAAAAATACATAGACTGTTTAGTTACAAAAAGTTGTAGGTATCAGCGGTATTATCATTTTTCAAATAAGGTTGACGTATTCCTAAGAATATCAGATTCTGATGCTCCCGCTCATATTGGGATTAGTAGACGTGCGTGTGGGTTTTAACAAACAGACGCTTAATAACCCTGTATTCAATATATGAATGAACATTTTAACCGACTTCCAAAGAGTGGGAAGTTGCATATACCCGACAGACTTTTCTTGTATGAAATATAGCTTTTCGTTCGCATTTAACGTTTTCTGAATTAAAATAATTTAGTATTATAAAGTTGGTAGGATGGATTGACGCAATGAGACTATCCGACATAGAACCAAAGTTGTCGACATAGCTCAGAGAATTAGCAAGCTGAAGTGGCAGTGGGCTGGCCATATGACGACCTCTGTGGCGCAGTGGGCGAAGGTCCGCCTGCGACGCAGAAGGTTGCGGGTTCGATTCCCGCCGCGGGACAAATGTTTGTATGACCTACAGATATTTGTCTCGGGTCTGGGTGTTTCTATGTATAATATGTATGTATTTACAAACAAAAAGTATATAAGTAGTATATCAGTCATCTAGTACCCATAACACAAGCTTTGCTTAGTTTGGGGCTAGATGATGCTGTGTGAAATGTCCAGCATTATTTATTTATTTATTTATTTATTTATATCTGCCGAAGAACCGATAACCGTTGGGGAAAACGAGTTTTTGAGTGGAGACCGCGACTCAGCAAACGTAGTGTAGGACGCCCCCAGGCCAGGTGAAGTGACGATCTGCGAAAGGCTGCTGGCAGAAGCTGGATGTGTCGAGTATCCCGAGTCGAAATATCCCCCTGCTGGGTATAGGCCTCCCTCTGTTTGAATTCTGTATTGAAGCATAAGGAATAATAATAGTTTTTCCTTCATTTATTTTTTTATTTTTTCTATTTCTGTTGTTCTTCATTCCTCTGTTTATAGTCCTATACCGATCCCTTCATCGGTATTAATGGTAAGCCATCGTAGTTCTTGGTGTAAACCGTCCAGGGTATCTTGAGCATTCTCAAAGCGTTTTATTTCTCTTTCAGATCGCTAAAATTAATAAAGCTTTTGTAAGAACAGCTGAAGGCCATTATTTTGATGAACACAGATATTTGTTCTGTAGGTGTTATATAATACTTAAGTCTGTAGAGTATTCTGTCGGTAAATTACCAATTACTTTGCTTAGGCTTTAAGGCGCTGTGTGATGTCCTTCTTCTTTTTAACAAATAACCAAAACTGCTATATTGGAGTTCCTCCCTCATTTTTTCCCCATTTACGAGTAGTATCACTAGTACCAAGAAGGACATACATCACGACGTATTGGTCCGATACAATATAATTATAAAAAAGTTGTCTGAAGAAAAGAGGATTAAAATATTTAATTAAATTTTTAAGCACACATTCAATATTTGTCTACTACCTTTTTGGCAACGTTTCCGCTTGGCTGCATTTCAAATGAAATGATAGATCCAGCAAACAGTTTTAACGAGTTCAACTAATTGCCATTTCTTACCTCGAACCTTCTGTCTAATATTTCATCATTGTTTTCAGCTGTATCATACAATTGTCTGCCGATTACCTGTTCTCTCTGTCTATCAAAATTATTGTCTCTTTTATCCCAATTGTTTTCACTTTGTATATTTTTGTCATATTCTGTTCTCTTTCTATCATAGATGTCTTCTATTTTTCTGAAAGGACTGCTACGTGTCTTTTGATCTCTTTCTCCATCATGCTTTTCTCTTCTGTCTACTATTTCTTCTCTTCTTCGTTCTATCTTTTCATCTCGAATATCCTTAGTCCTTCTATAGTTTAAATTATCACTGAATCTTCTATTGATTTGATAAAGTGGTATCTGTGCTCTTTTTTTAATATTGCCAACTAAAATATTATCGCTACCATGAAATTCTTGGCAAGCTATTAAACTGAACTGTAGAAATATGAAAAACATTTTGCATTGCCATTTTATAGGCTGAAACAATTTTATTATTTCAGTTTATTACTTATAAAGTAAATATAAAATAAACTTATGAACGTGAAGTTTTTCAGAATATTTTTATGAATAGTTTTTGTTTTGTCTTGGTACAGAATTTTAGCATGGATCTCTAACTTTTGCCTTTACTTAACGGGACACTGTAGTGTCTGGTATACTCCTCCAATATAATTGACTTTTTTTTTCGAAATAGGCAATAATACACTTTAAAAAATCATTACAGCTCAATTTGTCTTATTCACAGGCATAATATGTTTAAAATAATCGTGACGTAAAATAAGATAAACAAATAAATCACCTATACAATTTAAATACAAATTAAACAGATACCAATCTCTCAGTAACTACCAGCAGGCAATTATTAGATACTCACGCTAACTCAAATAGGTACTACAGAAAAATAACCTAATGACTTACTAGAAAATAACAAAATGTTTTTCAACAAAACATAAATACTCATCAAGGACCTTGTCATCAACATCTTTCCACTTTTTTCCTACATTGTTGTGTGGTCAACACAGTATTTTTCTTTTCTTTTCCTGTACGAGTTGATCAGCACTCCCGTTTAACTAAGACGGAAGTCTTAGTTAAACGTAAAACGGATCACGATTCACGACGTTATCCCTGAGGTTAGGTAGAAAATATTCCAAATTTTTATGTAAGTATTTAAGATATTTTCAAGATGTCCTTTATAAATTAACTAATGTATAAAACGCCACTACCATTCTGGCATACCATTCTTACCTCTTGCTTTCTCCTGTGACAAGAGGCAAGAATGGTATGCCATAATGATATCGTGTAAATGGCGTACTTATAAGACTATTGGTGGCAAGATGTTCGTTCTTCTTGTCGTGTCACTAGTTCTTTTGAACCAGTATTAGCAAGATAGCTTCATTATTTAAAATGTGTAATATATTTATGTACGCAACAACAAAAGCCACTAAACAAAAACAGAAATATAGTAAATAAAGTGTAAAACAGTTTGAGAACCAACGGTGTCTTTGTCAACATAAATGTTATTGATTCAAAATTGGAAGTCACGTGGCATAACAAGTTTACGCGAACAGACGTAGAGTTTGTTTTGTGTACAATATTGTATTAAATGTTTACCTTTTTCCACTAATTTGAAAAAAAAAATACAGCAAAAAAAAATTGTGAAAAATTATACAAAACTTCATTGTGCATGTATGTTCTTCTCCCAAATGGTTTGATCAAATTCCATGATTATTTATTAGGGGTTATTTGGTTGGATACTCGTAGGTCATACATACATAGTCAAAGTCATACTCAAGATTTTGAACTATACGACTTTTAGGCATTCTTCTTATTCTTGTTGAACAAGTATAGAATCATTTAAACATTGAAACAAAAACATGACAAACATCCACGAACCACTTTTCAGATATAAAATTAGTGGGGAGTGAACTTAAAAAGTGTAGAAGATTTATTTCGTTTTCAGGTGACGCCTAAGAAACCGAACCCTAATTGCCTTGTTTGACAAAAAGCGTCCATTAGTGATCCGAACTTCAGAATGAAGGTCGGTTGTAAACAAAAGTTGCCCGATTGTAAGTGAATTATGGCTCAAAAGAGTTTGAAAAGCCTTTTTTTTTGGATACCTTATAAACGTAAGAATTATTTTATACAAGCTAATTAATTATTATGATATTATTTTTTATTTTCTAGATATTTTAGAAAATAGCAGTTTGCAAGGGGTTGTGCAATATTTGGGATGCATTTTTCCATTTTGTATCGTGTGTAGTTAAAAACTTTTAGTATGCAATTTAACATCTTAAATCGCACGTGTGTGACACACTTCCTGCACTAGACCACTCAAGGTGCTCTAAGGTTATGAGGAGTGCTTTCAATTTAATTCGACTTTGAATAGAGTTTATAGGTATAATGATGATTATAAAATGTTATACTCGTACTTCCAGAGAACAAAGTGCACGCGTCAAAGACAAAAGTGAAAAAAGCCGCAACAATTCTGAACTCTCTTCGCGTAACTATTATATTTGGGCAAATATTCTCTCTGATGCCTTTTGTTGGTGTCTTCAGTAACAACGCTAATGATGCCAAGTAAGTAACCAATTGAAGAAAAGAAAGCATGTGTATTGTGTGTATAATTTATTTATGCCTTACTAGTAGAGCTCCGATGTTACCCGATGTCCCTCGAATTCAGTCGAATATAAAAAAAACATAATTATCTCTCACGTCAGACACCTAAATACCAACTTACATATAATAGAATAAAATTAATATTTTATTGATCTACCAATTTATAAAAAATATGTTTCAAAATAATATTTTTTTTTTCAGATTTGTGAAGACCTCTTGGAAATGCGCATACGCCATTTTATCGTTTTTTGGACAGATATTTATGACAGTAATGTGCCTAAATAAATTAGCTAATTCTACAGTAACACTTATGGGAACTAGTAGGTTTGCTTTTGCTTGTTTACTTCATTAAACGACATTATACTGCCTATACAGGAATTCCTGGTTTAAATAGAGTTGTTTTAATTAGATTTAGAAGGTACTCGTAGATTGATCTGAGAGAAAATCTACTGCGACTTTGTGATGATGTTTTTTATCACTCTTTTATTTTTAAGATTGACATCAAAAATATAAAGCTGTGAGCTCAATTTCTTTATTGTATGTTTTTCAGCACCTTTCATATTCTACACAACAACATGCATCACTATGATCATGTTCTTCCAAATAGCCCAGAAATGGCCCACTCTGGTGCAGACGATATCAAAAACGGAAGAGTTGGACCCTAACTTTGATAGCACGCTTATAAGGAAGTGCGATATCACTTGCGGAATTGTATTGTTTTTGGCGTTAGGTAAGAATTAACATAGCAGCGGCCTTACTAATAAACGTGGTGTAAAGTTATTCCTGAGTGTAAACTGTCAAAATTCCTGTTTTAATCCGAGAAATAACTTTATACCACGTTTATTAGTAAGGGCCCAGGATTATTACCGTATTCTAGTCTAGAGGATAAAGCATGGTAGACATGAAGACATTCTCTAAAGACTCAAGAGCTTTCTGCAAAATGTGGGCTTGAGCGAACGATATATTTGGACGGACGTGTCTCTGAGAGACATTTCCAAAGAATTAAAATATGGTCTACAACACATGTAGTGAGACTATTTGAATAAAGAAAATTACAATCAACAGTCACATACATAAACATCCAACACGAAAAATTCCTAATAACCAGAAACTGTGAGTACTTTGGAACCACAACACTCTGACCTCTCTAAAACTGACTCTAGAACAAATAAGTCACAAAAACATTTTGTCCCATTAGGAGGATCGTATTCGCACTTCTCTTGTCATAGTTAACATGGACTCCACTGTTTCAGTGGAACATATTCTGTCATTATTATCAGCGTTTGCTGGTGCACAGATATGCTACCTCCATCTAAGTACTTACGAGGGTTTTGTCAGACACTTCTACCCGTGGGTCTTCAATGCCATACCTTATTCACCAGTATTGGGAATTGTGACTCAGGTATGTTCTATTACATTCATATTTAGTGCTTTGAAGAAGAAGTGTAATTTTTTACCAGTTTTATTTAACTTGCAATGTTTGTATCGTATGTTTATCTTTTTTAACTAATCTAAGTACTTATTTTTGTCATGTCACTAGTTTTTTTTGAACCAGTTTGATAGAGTAGAGTAAGATTTTAGGAATTGTACTAGTGTATGGGTACAAACTAACAAATAAGTTATGCCTCAGAATACTCCCTAAGATATTTCCAATTGATTTGAATGCACACAAGATCTGATAGAATATCTACTGCTCCTTGGTGAGTCGTGTTCCTGTTTGTATTGTTTGTTTAAATCACAATATTTTTCACAGTTCCTGCACTTCCAGTCCACGTTTATATGGAATTTCTCGGATCTGTTTGTGATCTGCATGAGCTACTACCTCACTTCACGTCTAACACAGGTCAACAAGAAACTCTTGGCTGCTCAAGGAAAGGTAAGATAAAAAATCTACTCAAAAATTGCACCCGAGCGGGATTGTGAAACCACGAGCTTAGGTAAGTCGAAATCTTACTTATTAGAAAACTGTATTATCAACGATTGTGTATAAAATATGGGAGAATCTGAATGGATGCTTGTTAGATTTGCTTTGAATCAAATCAACTTACCGCCAAAATCGACTACCTTAATACTCGTACGTAAATGGAAAAATCAAACCAAAATCTCATTAGCTTTGCAAAATTTATAAACCAACTTATTCTGAAATCCGTTGGATTTATAAAACTCCCACTTAGCCATGATCAAATTAGCAGTTCGCAAGGTTTTTGCGGTTTTTAAGTAAGTTTATACCGTCATAATGAGGTTAGAAGTTTTCATGCAATGATCTACTAATCATGTCGGTTTTTCGGTTATTTGTCTAAGTAAAAATTTAAAGGAACAATTTAAACAACTTTTAAAGACTTGATAGATAGACATTGATATATATTTTTAAAGACCAATTATAGTTTCATATGATTTCAAAAGTATGAGAAAAAGGTTACACAACATTTAATCAGCTTAGATGTAGCAGAAGGTAGCTGACCTTCTGTTTAATACTAATACATATTAGACCTCATTTTCAAGACCTTGCTTTTTTTTTTTTTAATTAAATAGGTCAGCATTTGACCTCCCTCTGCCTGATGTTAAGCAGTAGTGAGGTCTAAGATGGAGCATGCTTTCCTAGAAGGAACCTATTTACTCTTGATTTAAAGACCCCAATATTGTACTTTTCGGGAAATACGGTACCCGGCAATGAGTTCCACAATTCTCTTCTTCTGACTTTTTTCTGGTTTTTGACTTAGTATGTACTATGCAGGTTAAACTCAAAATAATTTCAACAGTTTCTAGAGATTCATCCGAGAAATCAATGTTTTGCAAGAATTTTTCGACTTCTGTAATTTTTTGTGAATTCAGAATTCATCATTCCAAACATTCACTGTTGAAAATTCAATTGAAATTCAGTAGGATTCCTAATGTATGCTCGTGCACAGTGCTCGAGCCTATTGACTTTTTACGAATAAAGCAAAACCGAAATAAATTATTCATTTATTTGGAAATCATTCATGTACGCACTTATTCATAGAGAAATTTACCGACCGTGATTTTTATGAACTTAAATATTTGTTATGGTTTTTTTTTCTTGCTCGTTTGATAATACAATCGTTTGCCCATATAAACCTCTTTAGGTAGGTACGGGAAAAGTAAGTCATACATACACCCGACAGAAACTGAGAAAGGTCCATACCGCGGTTAGTTAATGTCAGACTGTGGATGATGATGATGAAATCTCTTGTAATCTGTTCCGTACGAGACACAGAGATTGGACCCAGACCAAGGTCCAGCAGATTAGTTGGAAATTTATAGTAATTGGAAAAACTTAATTGAATTTCTCGAGAGCTGCAGTTGTACTGCAGTCTTACAAAAAGCTTTACAAAATATTTTGGTTACTTAGTGAGCTATATTGAAAAGCTTGTAGTTTAGCTTTTTAATATAACTTACCTTAATAGTTAAAAATGCGGTGATCAAAATAATTATGCAAAAATAAAAAAAAATAGAAAAAGATTTTTTTCTCGTAAAATAAATACTTACTTATTTCATTTTTTAAATGGTGAAGGTGGCGGGACGATCTCGACAGTCATGCAGATGACTGGCACAATTTGGCACAAGATTGAGAGGTGTGTAGAAAGGGGAGAGAGGCCTTGCCCTGTAGTGGGAAGATGCAGGCAAAAAAAATAATTAATGCAGTATTTAAATCAAAGTCAATCCTGGGACTCATAACTAAGTAAAATTTTCCGTCACTACAGCCGATTTAGATTTTTCTCAAAGAGGGCGGCAACTATATTGCAAGAAAAAATTACTGTTTAGGAACGTTCAATTTTATGTTGCTTTTCCAGTATTTACCAGAGGTTTTCTGGAGAAGTACCAGAGAGGAGTATGGTAGAGCGACCCAACTGGTGAGAAAGGTCGATGACGTGATCAGTGGCGTCGTTTTCATCTCCTTTGCGAACAACCTCTTCTTCATATGCCTTCAGCTCTTCAATACTTTGGAGTAAGTTTACCATTTTAAATTATTTTTCTTCTTTTATCCTCGACGCCGACGCTGTTTGGGTATTAATAATACATTTTGTTTTTTTACAGAGATGGTATCAAAGGAACGGGAGAGTGCAGCAGTCGTGCAAAAAAGTAAGTTTTAAAATTCAAATAGGCCAATTTGCAGGTACAAATAATCGACCCTTGTTTTAAATCTTGATTTTTTTATGAAATAGTCATTATAGGCCTACGCCTATAATGACTATTTCATGCCAGTTCTACAACTGGCTGAGCCGTGGAACACAACATAGAGTTTTCTCAAATGCGGGTCGTTGTTTATGATACCTACTCAAAGGGAATTCTGGCTTGTGAGTTCAGGATGTATGTGAACATTTCAATAATAATTGGTCTATTCTGATTTCTAGGACAACACTTTTAGGAGGTTATGAAGCTGCTACCTACTTCATATTCTCGCTAGTGTACCTCATCTCGAGGTCAGTGGCCGTATCTCTGATAGCATCCCAAGTGAACACCGCTTCGGATGTGCCGGCTCCAGTTTTGTACGATGTACCTTCTCCTGTTTACTGTGTTGAGGTACCTGAGTATTTTTTTTATTCGGTTGTCATTTGACTCAATACTTTTGCAAGGTTACTCTCTTATAGTTATTAACTTTCATCTTAGGTACTTAGTACCTAGTCATAACCAAAGTCAAAGTCAAAAAGCATTTATTCAGTAGGACAGCTGGGATCACTTTGAAACGTCTTAAAACTAGGTGATTCTACTCCTGTTCCTTCGCGACCAATACCGTGGCAATATATAAATTGAACAAGCAATAAATAAATTGAAATTGAAATATCTTGTGGTCAGATTAAAGTAAAATAGAAAATCTTCCATCTCTATACAATTTTGGAGTGCACTGGGGGACTTGTTTATGAGCTTAAAATTTTTAGGTGCAGAGATTTTTAGACCAAGTAAATGGAGACAACGTGGCTTTAAGTGGTCTACAATTCTTCTCGGTGACTAGAGGATTGCTTTTGACGGTAAAAATTGATTCTTATTTAGATACGTCAATTATAATTAAAATTGTTTGTATTGAATAGTAGAGCTAGAGTTTTAGATACATTGGGGCAGCCGGCGTGAATACCAAATCCTATATTTTTCCTATATTTTTTATAATCCTATGTTTTGGGCTGTTTTTAAGCAATGCCCTATACTATTAATACGTTTGACCCTCATTGGTGTACTTTCAAAAATCTACATTTTAATTTTCAGGTTGCAGGAACAATCGTCACGTACGAGCTGGTGATGTTCCAGTTTAGTTCACCATCACCGGCTGCAAATTCCACCATGCCTACTACTACTGCAACTCCTAATCTTTGATTTTCATTGTATTCTTCATCATAATTTCCGTAGGTGACGGGTAAGTAAGCTTAAATGCCGTCTCAGAGAAAGTCCAAAAATATTGTGTGTTCGCCTATAATTGGCTTAAGTACTAGAATAAGTCCAAGTAACAATTTTGATGTTTGATATCTATGCTGTTGGCGACGTCAATTAAAAAGTATATAAATTCAGGTATACTCGTATTGTAGGTATTCATTATTTCTATGTATTTTCAGTTTGTATGACATGTGTTGTCGTTTGTTTTATGGTCATTGTGTATGTGCTCTTAAAATCATTTAATTCCGATAAAGTTATAAATATTCATTTTAATAAAGTACCATAACCCAAGTTACACAAGTTTATTACACGAAACAACACAAAAGAAAATATACAATTAACTTAAATTGGAACTTGGGAGAACAAGAAATATTTCCCGCCGTTACGGCTCGTATCTAACTGTAAGTCAAACTAAGTTCTATCTCTCTCCGATCTCTCTTTACCGCCTACTCATACAATACAACCATGGACAAGAGATGTCCACCACAGCCTCAACAACAATTATTTACATTCTCGATGTAACTAAAAACTTACAATATAATTACGTTTTAATACTAAAAAGAAAACCGACTTCAATGTTTGACTCAAAACGCGGTGTGACTCAGGGCGTCAAGGAGGGAAGGTGTTTAGAGTTTTACGGGGAAACTATCAATCCCTCAGGAATAAAATTTATATGGGACCACCTCTGGAGTATACCCTTTCAAACATAAAAATATTTTTGCAAATCGGTCAACAAATGGCGGAACAATCGCGTAACAAGATAAAAAAAAAAAAAAAAAAACATACAGTCGAATTGAGAACCTCCTCCTTTTTTGAAGTCGGTTGAAAATAAGGGGTACTGCACACTATCCCCTTACAGTACTTTAATCTTTTTGTATAAAACTCGTGTCGTGTTCTCTTCTAAAGTGACCTCTCAAAACTTTCCTTCAATCTTCGTTGTCTGTCTGTCAGTCATATAGCTGTATCTTACGGGAACCCTTAGGGACTCCTAGGGAACTCTTCCTGTGCAAGTACCTACTTGACGGCTTACTATAGCTTGGCTTACAAACTGTGCAAGATGAAAAAGCAACTAAACGTGTTGTTTGTTCTATCGAAGGCAAATAAAATCGTTCGACAATGGCGGATTCAATTATGAGTCGACAGAAACAGGAAACTAAAAGGAAGTCAAGAAATCGATTGTTGTGCAATTGTTCTATCGTACGAAGGCGGGATGGTCCTAATTGTGTGTGTTGGTTTGTTTCCGTGTGCGTAAGCGATAGTCGGTACTGAGTAGTCTTGTGTAGTTTAATTAGACTACTTTAGTTCTACTACGTATAGTTCTTCCTTCACTAGTTCAATTTCAATATAATCATATCTTTAGTTCTGTAGTTCAGCGCGGCGAATAAGCGAGACGAATGCTTCGAGCGAGAACGATAGAATATATAGACAGACTATCTATCTAGTTCAAAAGATAAGATGAATACCGATTGAAGCGATGAGAATGACATAGGCATTTGAACTAGATTGAACTAAGGAACTAAAAGATACTTCGCAGCGATCAAAAGATATATATCTAGGTATCTATCTTTTCAATTAGGCGACACATTTTGCGCATGGCTAGTACTGAGCGCTCATTCGTCTTTAAATAACGTTCCAAAACTTACGCACAACAACGTGCATGTGCATCTACACACATCGTGAAGACAACCGTACCTAGTCACTGTTCATCGTGAAGAAATCGTGAGGAAAATTAAATGAAAGGCATATTGAACAATACCTAGACATTTTTATTTTTAGCTTTTTAACATCTGCGTACATTCCAATCAGAGAGTTGTTCTAACTGCTAGATATTATAGCCGCATCAAAAACAAGAGACACATTTTTACCGGTATGTCGAGTAAGTTGTTGAAAGTGGTGGAACTGGCCCTTATATCGGTACTCAGAGTCACTAGTAAGACCTTCTAAGGAACGATTTAAGTAGCCGTTAGTTACTCAGAGTGCGGCTGTTAGAGAATTATATTTTTCTTTCTTAGATTGCTATTTCTTGCTTTATAGACAGGTTTATGAGACAGATCGTAAAACTTAATCAACGTTTGCCGGTGAATGAATATAACACTATAATTTAATCTTGTTTCTGATTGCCGTCGAAAGTTGAAGGAAGTTTGTTGAACTGAAGCATCACCAGCTCATAAGTTACGATTGTTCCAAGTAGCTGAAAAAAAAACAATTCATGATACACATTGCGAAGGAGAAACATAGTTAACTTTAGGTACAGTCAGGAATGAAAGTTGATTACCAGTTTGATTTTTTAAAACGCCATTAGATAGGTTTTTTTCCATTTCTAAGGAAAACTGATCTAAGAATGGAAAATTGTTATGGACTGAGTCAGAATATTTGTTAAAAGGATGACATTAAAATGATAATCGACTTTCATTGTTGACTATACCCACAAAGAACGAAAGAATTTCGACCCTTTTGAGCACTCATAAAATTATTTCTCCATACTACTGGTTTGCAAAACGCAAAAGAGGAAGAGCGCTTTTCATGAACTTAGCTTTGTCATAAAAATAAGGTAACAAGTGATGTGAAAAATTATGTTCAAAATCAAAACTTTACTCAATAAGAGCGAATCTATTCAACTAAAGCATAGTCGCAAAATATGATTGTTATTATAAACGAAGAAACTTCAAAGTAAATTAACGCGTTCATTTAGTAAGGCTCTTTCTACACAGACTGCGACGCGTAATCCGGTATAACTAAAATGGCGTTCATTGTTAGAGAGAAATCATTGTTAGAATTGTTAGATTCATTGTTAGAAGAAGTCGTGGCAATTTTCACTTCAGTATTTCCTAGGTGGGGGGGGGGGGCAAGCCCACAAAAGATCTCACTCCATGCATCATCGGATTTATTTTTGGGAAAAAAACGTGAAAACGACGTTGAGTTCGAAGTTTTGGGTATTGAAACGAAATAAATTCATGTTAATTGTGCATCTCTCACGCGCATCTTTATCATTTCATTACATAAAAATAAGCTGTCCTTCTTTAGAAAGCTATACTTACACGCTTAAGCTTTAATTTAAGCGTGTAAGTATAGCTTTGCGGTACCGCATCAGTCCAGGCAGAGCTTTAGATAGTTAATTAAAACCACTCACAGTTAATATCATAGTCCTTGTAACGTAGAAGAAATCTAAGCCGCTCAATGCAACTTTGATGTTATTTATTTGAGCAATGAACCTCTCGACCTGAAAAACGATTCAAAATTTTATTAAGTCCAACGTTTCAGCCACCCTTTCGTCTTGGCTATGGCTGGAAAACCGTAGCCGTCATATTTTTTTTTTATTTACAAAAAAAAAGGGGCTTTCCAATCAGTAACATCTTAGCTTAGTCTTCTCTCTCACTTCACTTCTTGGTTTCTTCTTCTTCTTTTTATTCCTTCTTCTTCTTCTTTTTTTATTAATGGCAACTAACTGAAAACTGTATTAAAACAAATATACATCCAACCAAATGAAAACGTGGTGTAAGTAAGTTCGTAAGTTGCCTGGAATTCCACTAAGAGATCCTGACTTGGTCACAACGAGTCCACCTTAGGAGTACGAGTATTTTTTCGTCACAGTATAATTCTGCCAATGTCAAGTATCTTCACTTTTCAAATATGTATTATGCCGCCGTCATATTTAAAACATGATCACGACACACGACATTCTCTCATATCTTTGTGTATTCCAGATCATTTGAAGATGTCTTGAATCATAATGATATGGAATACACATATCATTTGAAGATGATCTTTTGTTGAGGGGTTTGTCAGAAACGTGCCCTAATACAATATTTGAAACATGCCCACATTTTACAGAAGTTATCATTAGCCACGTACTGACTGAGCGAGCAGTCTCGCGCGGCAGCCACACGCGGCAAATTCTCAGTTGGTCAGGACGGGACTCGCCCGCTGCAAACGGTTGCGGTGTTCCTTGCTTGAAGCAAAATATGTCTTTGGTTTTACCCAATTTTATTGTGTGCTAACAATCAGCGTCTCTAACTGGTAACTCCCAGCACGACACGCAGGTTCAAACTGCCACACTAGGGGGGTTACCAATTAGTTACGCTTCTAATCTAATGCAAACAATTAATTTAATATAGATATTATACAATATTCTATTCTTTACTCCAGCAATGTGTGAGCCTATATTAGTAGTATACTCGTATTAGTAGTAATATATTCTCGGTCTCACCCAGCACCACCATGATGACTAAAGTTATTATTTCGTCAACGCACCTCAACATCAAACTTCTCGCTCGGCAGTGCGTAAAGATAAACCAGTGGTATCTTTGAATTGGAGTGTATCCTTGAAGCCAGCAGCAGCACAAGCAGAGCCCGCAGCACGACGAACGAAAACGAGAAATTGAAGTAGATGGCATGCTCTGTCTCATGTTGTGTTCTGAAAACATTAAAACTAAACTTAAACCTATTACGGCCATATACATACAGGGTGTAAAAAGACTACTACCGAAAACTGAGGGGTTGCAATCAAACCATGATTCTAAACTCATTTGGAGAAAAAAAAACGCAATATTATGTTATTTTCAGTTATTTACTACTAGTACAACATAATAAGTCCATACCTACCTAATTAATTCATTTAAAAAAAAATACAGTTAAAACTCAAAATCCAGCAATCTACGTAAAACAACGCGCCCAGTACATACGCAAACAGTAATCTTCAAACGCTGTTTTGTCCGGATATAATATTTTTTTACGGAAAATCCTTTTGGATTTGGTTGTGTGTTGGGATGCTGTACCTACCACTTTCGACTTCGGTAGACGTCTTTTTACACCCTGTATAAGAAAGTGTGATCTGCAATATTTTCTCGGGTCTGAGTGCTTTCTGTGCATTCTATGCATAACATGTGATTATTAAAAAACAATCATTTGAATTTATTCTAGTTTCCGCCCGCGTCTTTGTTTGCATGGTGCTAGCAATTTAAATAGCCTTTATATTCCAAGCTACAATTTGCATCTGTTCCAACATTCATTCAAATAGAACCCAATTGTGTCTTACTTGTGCGTCTCTCAAGACTACTAGCTCTATATCGAGACAAAAACAGTTCCCATGGGAACTTGCACTTACTTGAAACACAGCTTTTTTCAACAAAGCATTGTGTATAACAAGATGTTCTGTTAGGTAAATACTGAGTGCCATGATAAGCAAGTCATTGAAGCTCCAGATGAACGTCGATTGGAAGTTGAAGATCTGTAAAATATCCACTTTTACATTCACATACGGACAAACTAACACACATACCCTCATGCTTACAAAATGAGTTGTAGATGCGGACCACGAGCTAGGAAACCGGATTCCCAATTCGTCATAAAATAACATACTAATGGCAAATCAAACTTCAAATCAAATCAAATCTTCAGATAATTAAGTGATTTTAATTACTTAGCCTATACTTTATTAAAACTCTGAATTGCGCGTTGTCTGTAATTGAAAAATTAATAATAAATGAATTGATATTTGAAAAATTATAATTTTAGGGGCATGGCATGTGTGCTAATCTAAGAATCGGCTTATCCGATTTGGATACGGTTTTCACTGTTGTATTGAGGTAAGTCGAGATTAAAACTAAAAATCTAAAAAAAAATCCTTGGTCGGATTCACTCTAAAATCGATATAAATTGAAAAACTACCCCTAAGGGTTGTGCAAGGCAGTTCTAAAATTTGTTGACAAAACAATACGCAGACGAAGGCGTGCGCGGGTCAGCTAGTTGTGTATAAAACTGCACACACACAGTTCATCAAAAAAACAGTTTAGTAGTATTTATTACTTTTTGGTATTATGAACTTGTGAACTAGAAAGATACCTCGGTTATTATCCCTTTCCACAAAGAGTAGGTGGTGTATTCAAATATCCATGGCATGCTAGATCGGAAGAACGTTTCCACCACGTTATCTCTACTACATGACGTCGCTACTATGTAGCCGAATGCTACTGAGAAAACGTGTTCCACTGAAATAGAAAAAAAACTTAGAACTACAGCAACTGATGATTTATACTGCGTTTAGACCATAACATCTTGTCTTAAGTATGATTTATACAGCTTCAGGAGACAAAACCTATACTATGTATATACTGAGGATGCTGTCGTGCAGACATAATTTAAGTTGTAATATAGGCTTGCCCAGCTTCTAAGCTGTCCTTTCAGTTTAATTGGCCTCAAGATTATGCATTATCTGGAGGTAACAAGTAACGCAACGTGACGTTGTAGCGCCTGGGATACTCTTGAAGAGAAGGCTTGCTTAGTTCAATCAATCTCTGAAGCTCATGTGAAAGCTCTGTAGATTTTCAGTTAAGATACCTACATAAAAATTGCGCCTCTTTACCGAAGTGATACCACGAGATACCAAGGTTTACAACTTGCTACAATCCTCACACAATCTTTTGTCTTATTTACTCATGAAATTTTTTAATACAAGCTCAGGTTGTGGGTATTTTTGACTTGGCCCTTTTCCAAAATTTTTATCCTGCTCCCATACATCATTTGGAAAATTAGGTACTTTCTTGCATCTTCCTTTCATACCCAAACCAAATTATCATCTAAATACAAATATTACTTGAATAATATTAATTTGAATTTACCTACAAACTTGCACCGCAAAATATCAATTGTTACATGAATATTGCCGAGCCCAGGTGTTCACACCGTCACCTCATACGTAAATTGGATTGGCAAAGAAAAAAGATGATTGGAAAAAGTTTAGTGGAACGAACGCAAAATGGTCCTGCTTTGGAAATTGAAATGAAGGCGTATTTTCTAAGTCTATTCTTACAACTGATATTAAAGAAGAATATTGGTTAACATCACAACTTTGTGGACACTAGACACTCACGTAGTGATGATCCTTTTTTATTTAGGAACTAAACAAACGTAAATTCAAGTTTTTGTTAACTTATAGAATAGCGTGTCAGTTGGTGATGCTTTTAACGTGATGTTGTGTGTAGTACCTAAGTACTTGAAGGCTGGCAATTTAAAATCTGATATAGCTACCTCTGAAACGCTCCTACCTTCATCTTTATTGACTGTTTTTTTTTCATTCTTCTTTAAAAACTGTTTTTTTATCATAATAAGCTTTAATGCCATGTTTGCCGTATGTCGAGAGACCAGTGGGCCAAATTGACCACGGAGTGGTGCCCTGATACGTCGCGACGACGACGCGGCAGACCGCGAGCAAGATGGAGGGACGAGCTCGCCAAATTCCGTGCCAACTTGACATTATTAGCACAGGAGAGAGATGAATGGAGGGAGTGGGGGGAGGCCTTTGCCCAGCTGTGGGACATTGAGGGCTGATATAATAATAGTAAAAGCTTTAAATTATACGTACCCAAAGCGGCCATAAAAACGAAAACTATAGTAATATTGCAAGTTTTAGTAAAGTTACTTCCTAGAGGTGGTAAGGTCAATTCGATAGCTTCCGCAGCCACCATCACCTTTGGCCAGTTTCGAGCGATATTCAACAATATCAATGAAGACGTCAGACTTGAGAAGAAGAAGAAAAAATTGCCTGAAAATAAGCACACGTTACAGTACATACAAAACAGCCATAAAATATTACTCTAAATTCCCAATTATTTTTATGATGAATAGGTCGACTCTGAACAAAATTACTTTTCACTCAGGCCACTCCTTGAACTTGACATACTTACTTTAAAAAAAAGTATGTTGACCTATGAAAGCATGCTTCTAGAGAGCAAGAAACATAAGTATAGATAAGAAAGTAGTATTCTCATTCTAAACTTACTGACGTTTTTAAGCGAAACTCCACTTTGTACAAGCCAGACAAATGCCATAGTGAACATTAAGCATTGTCCAAACATACTCGCCACATAGAAGATCATGTATGGAGATCGCACAGTGAATCTGAAAAAGAAATTGGAATACTTTTTATTTACCTATTATTTATTTTAAGCAATGACAGTTCCATATGAGTGCAATTTTGGTTTTGCAATTCTATAAAATAAATACCTGAAGTAAAAATAACCTTGATATTAAGAACCTTGCTCTCTTGTCCGGATCCAACGTAGGAATCTATAAGTTAGTTGTGTATACGGAAACTACTACTATCAAATTATAATACTTATGGTGCTTAACAACTTGGACTGCAATTCCACTGAGTTTCAATTTAACAAATTAGACTAATTTAACATTCCACAGAGACCTTATTTGAACTATACATCATCTTGTCGAGACTTCAATTAAGTAGGCTACCTAGCTAATATCTAGAGCTTGCATAGTCATGTCGGTTTCTCATAATTTCGTTTTTGATGAATAAATAGAAGAAGCTGAGATGACGACTTAGGTGCTGGGCAAGTCATCTACTTGTAGTAGTGCCTGAGGCACTACTGCGTCCTGTTGAATATATTATGATGAATTTGCTTCCATTCCATTCCACAGTATTTGATCATTACCTTAACCGATCACTCGTAGAGCACCAAAGTCCAGACAACGGCAGCAGTCCCAACCACCTGGTACAAAGCAGAGTGAAACGTATAGCAGAGTAGATGCCACCAGGGTTGTTCTTCGTCATATGAAGTCTTCTCTCCAGAGGTCGATTTTTGAGGAATTTAAAGGATCTTGCAGCCATATTCTTCCTTGCATCAAATTGCGATAGGCTCGCAAACTGTCGCGTTACGCTTCCTACTTCTGAAAACTAAGGACAAGTCTAAATAGCCGCGTACTGAGTGAGCGAGCAGTTTCGCAAGGCAGATGCTTGGTCGGTCAGGACGTGCCACGCCCGCTGCAAACGCACGCTTTGCCTTGAGGCAAACGCCCTAGGCAATAGCCCAAGACTGCTCGCTCAGTTAGTGACTATGTACGTTCATATTGCATTTACTGTTTCAAATTTCCTGTAGCGATTGATTTAAACTACGAGTAGCCTGACTAGTCTAGATAGAATACTGTCGCTGAGATCCACTTGACTCTTAGTCTATAAACTATCACTTAATTCCCCATTGGGAAACGAGCACTTGGTGTTGTCATAAACTTTAGTGCTTAGTTAAGCTTACCAAAGTGCAGCTCGGGTTTAATGGAATACTAAAACGAGTTAACCAATAACACGGTTTTATTTAAAGCAAGAACTAAAAATGTTAGGATACCATTTCTGAATATAAGCAGGCTGGTGCTTTTTCACATAGGTATTTTGAAAAATTCTAAAATCTATAAAACTTACCACAGATACCTATAGGTTTGAGTAACTTCAGTGACTTTATAGAAAGAAAACTAAAAACATAGTAAAACAAACAAAATTGTGTCTTTCCATAAGTTTACCTGAAGAATAAGTCCAGTTAGAAGTGAACAGTACCTACACACTTGAACAACTTCCGAAAATAAAGCCATACTGTCAGAAGGGTGTTTTGCTAAGCAGCAGGTAAATATCAGAGTTCAGACCAAACAAAGAAGTGACATTGATGGTAGCACAAACACATAAAATCAAGTTGGTATGCGAAGACTAGGTATAGATTCAGACGTGCCTCTAGTCCCGCGTATAAAATGCTGGACATCATCTGGCCCCAAAGCAAGGAGCTTGTGTTAAGGGTATCACTTGACTGATAAGTAAAAGATAAATTTTATGTTGTAAATTAATATAAGTACTTATGTGTTTACAATATAAAATTATTGTATGCATAGAAAACACTTTGGGTGTTTTCCCGAGACAAATTTGCCGGTCGTACAAACATTTTGTCGAAAAATTTGGAGCTTTCTTCAGTCTTCAAATCAAAGGATCTTTGTTGAGTCATGATCAATTTTGATTTTTCCATAAATGATTCTTGGAAAAAATATAATATGAAAAGTAGCGTTTTTTACGTACCTACTGAAATAAAAATTTTCGCATAAGTCTATTAAAAACATGCTCTGCCTTTACGAAACATTCTCCCGCAGATTAGGTGCCAAGCGCCTGTCGTTCGCAATTTATTTCTTTCAACCCGACAATTTCGTGTAGTACTGGGTGAAACGGTCTTATATATACGTACTTAATTTGACAGAAAAATCATAGCTACTGAAGTTAGAAGGTTACAGTCATGGAATTCAGACTAAATTTTCACACCTCTTAGATGAATCGAAACCGTATTGCTGCTGAAGCTCATACACGAATCTCTCTGTATTTTGTACCCTCTGTGAGTGTATGGGTGCTTGAGTGGAAAATGTATTATATACCTGTATAAGTCTATTCTTATTAGCAAATAAAATATTGAGCATTTTAACGTACCTATTTATTTATGTTTCAGATCAAGACGAAGATTCAATGGACTGAAATGTGAAAAACAGCAGTATAATGTTTTATAATTTAAAATTAATCAAGTAAACCTCAACTAATTAACGTTTCTAGTGGACGTATAAAACTTACAGTAGCATAACATAAGGTCTTAAAATAAAATCATAATTTTAGATAATTTTAAGTGCTCGGTGACACCCTTTACGTAGCGTCTTATCTCAAATGCTTGCACGTAGCGGTTTAAACAAAATCGTTCCGAAAATGAGATTATGTTAATAAAACGTATTTTGGTATAAACAGGTTCTACTTAGCTAATTTATTTAAATGGATATAATACAACTACGTAGTTGCCGTTGAAAATGTGGGTAAATTTTGGTAATCATAGAAAAACAAAAGCTCATTACATTAGTTACTTCTAAGTAATATTAAAGCTACTGTAGCTTTGCCAACCATTGAGTAGGTTGTAGGTTTGATCCCCGCCCAAATGTTGGATTTCCTTATCATACATTTTAAGCACAGCCACGAGCAATTTTATACCAAGGTTTTTAAAAATATTTTCACAACAATACTTCCATTATTTAAATGAATCTCGCAGCGGCAAAATTGAGGTGTATTCAAATCTTGTAACAATGGGCTATCTTGTTGGCCATATTTTGCTTACAATATTAAAAGGTGCAGGCACATTTTGTCACTTTCGCATGCGGCGTTTTTAAAATCCGCATAAGTTCAGCGTTAAGTATCCTTTCGGCACGGCTGGTATATTATGTGTCCCAGCCACTTTCGCCCGTCTCAAAGTGGCTAGGACAATACATCAGCAGGACTGTTTGGTTTATATATAACTGTATAACATACTCGTAGATTTAATAATACTATGGCTCTGAGAAATATCACCTAAACATGATTCCTAGTTTTTAATAAAAACTTCAGTGTGACTAGGTCCTTACCTACTTAAATTTTTGTGAAAAGGAAATATTTTTAAGTCTCTTTTCCTTACTTGATTTTAAAGTACCTTTTCGCAAAAGTGTCAGCTTCCGTTAATGCCCCCTTAGCTCTTTTCATGATTGTTGAAGAATATCCTGTCTTAAAATGCGTAAAAAGTATTTTTTGTACTGTAAGAACACCTTTTGGCTGTTCTCATACACCTATAAATAGTGAGTTCAAAATCCTTTGAAGATGTCTAACGGGTAGTCAGGGGCACTTTCCTTATGCACATTTGACACAGTGTCCATAGAAAATGAAGCATATTCCCTACAGGCTGCCACCTAAACTCGGCGAATTAGAATACTTACCATATTTCCTCGCGTTTAAATAGCATTTGTTTTTTTTTAAACCGAATTCGTTTATTTTATTCGAAACAAAAACTTTATCAAATCGCTTTATAGCGATAAGGCTGCCCATTTTACATTTTAATATGGTTCTCTTTTCTATTGTATCTTGTAGTTTTAACGTGTGCAATAAAGTATTTTCATTCATTCATTCCAAATCTTTTAGTTTAACAGTATTAGAGGAAAAAGCTTACAAAAAGCTCTCTCGCACACTAGAAAACTGAAACCTTTGTTTGTACAGTTCAAATACTAAACATACGAAGTAGGAGCTTGTGAAAAGAAAGGGTAGTGCGCTAAAGAGCTATTTGCTAAATGTAGACGACACCTTTCGCAATCTATTTCCGCGCTGCAATCATCATTTATGCGACATGAGATGGATGTTGTCTTTCTTGGAGAAACGTTAGAATTTAGTATTTTAGGTAACTGAAAACGTCAGCTATCGATTCGTAAGCGAAAAAGTGATCGCAGATTTGTCCGCGCCGTACTCGCCGCAGTCATTTTTCTATACAAAAAATTCTAATGACGTCAGAAAATGCGGCTAGCTTCTGATGTCTCAGCATTTACTCTATTGAATTGACAGTTCGGCGCGTTCGGCGCGGATGGATCATATCGGACACATTAATATCTCGGATTCCATTCCGACATTGACGGATTTTGACTTGCAACTCATGACGACCAAAAATCGGTCTTTGTTTTATTATGTCCTGAAAAACTATTAATTGAGGTCCAAACTTAGAAGATGGATGTTCAATTTTCAACGAAAAATTATCTAAATGTTGAGTATAATATTTAAATGTTTTATTTTATTATTGAATAATATTCGTATTACTTATTGCTAAAATAGTGGTTATTTTTGACAGCTTAATTTCTAGTGGGATTTTTTGTCGAAACAATCTTCAAAGAGCATGTGTTTGTATCCATCCCTGAGGTAACCTTACAAATTAGTTTTGTTTATGTAATGCATTGGACAGATCGGACCCTCCCGAAGGTCTAAGGGCCCTTTAGATTGCGGTGTTGAGACATTGTATGAATAATTTATATACCTTCTGTTCTGCAGGTTAATAATAATTGTACTACAAATGATACGCTTCTACGACTCATATTCGTTTTGTTTCACATGTTTCACAAACGGCATCTTCCCATATTATTTGCATTAACAAATGTGTTGTATTTTGTAAATATATGTAGTAGCTTAGTTTCTGTAAATAAATGAATTAATGTGTCTAATATAAAAATATATAAGTATATGTATATTGCTAAATATACATTTTGCTATTATAAAGATAAGGGATTTGTCAACAGACAATAATTCCTTATCGGTCCTTCTCTAAAGTTAACTGAAATTTGAGAAGGCGGAGGACGAATTGACATTTGAAGAAGGTCATTTGAATTTAGCGACCACAAAAGGGTAATACGAACATGATCGGGTCCGCAGAGATCGTGTTAGTCCCTTAATAGTCTCGGTTATTGTCCCTTGACCTATTTGATGAACTCATTGCGTTGTCAGCAAGACCATAGTCATCATCAACGTTATCCGCAATTTTTTTTTGCATGGATATATATGTACTCTCGGTAGATTACCAATCACTACTGCACTGGTAGGGTTAAAAAACTATCGCAAACGTCGCAATATGAATGCAAAAATATTAAAAAGATATTCCGATACCGGGAATCGAACCCGAGCCTCCTGGGTGAGAGCCAGGTATCCTAGCCACTAGACCATATCGGATTATGAGAGTGGAGTTGAATTTATTCAACAAATAATATGACATTGTGTATTCTGTACTTATACATACAACTACAATATGTCAACCATTCATGTTAGATCAACAATCATTAGGTCAAAGCTTACAATACCAACAGTTTACTATGTCAACATTTCACCACATCATCAGTTTACTAGTTCTACATTTTAAATTAGGCTTTTTTGGGTGTTATAACTGACTGTTGATCTAACAGCTGTATTATCAGCCTAATTGACTAAATATGAGAGCACTATAAAACAAAACTTGTAAAGCTATTATAAGGGTAGGCAGACAAGTCATTAACGCGCCTCATCGCCATCCATCTAACTTTGAAATTCGGCAACCATTGCCAGCTTAGCAATGATTATGATAATCAATGGCATTTTGAGACACACGGCACTATCGGATGAGAAACTGACAATCGAAGACTTACGTTATCCAATGAACGTTGTGGAGTCACAGTTGATATAAGTAGTAGAGTGGAGTGACATGAACTACAGATTGATAAGTACTAAATGGATGCCGGTTGCAGCTGGATGCGTGTACAATAATATCTTATTGTATTCTATGCTGGATGTGAGAGGTCGAGGACAATGTCTTCTTCGTGTCGTGTCACTAGTTTTTTCGAACCAGTAGTGTGGTGAAAGGATTTTAAGTGCGCCTCAAAGAAGCTCCTTTCGTAAACTTGACAAGTACCTACCATGTTTATTGACTTTTTAAGTTCTACGACATGCCAGTTTCCGCACGATATTATCATTCTCTTATTATGAAAACGAAATACATAACTGTTCTTCGTTCTTCTAATCCATAGTTCCCCTCATATTTTACTCTGGAGCAAAGTAATGTAAATACCACAGAACTTTCCAGCAATGATGAATGGCAGGATTTGATTTCATTGCCAAATTGATGGAGTTCTTCAAACTTCACTTCTTTGTTCAGACGTCTCGAATTCTTCTGTATTTAGTTTTATTGCGTCGATAAAGTGTTTACCTACTTGGCAGTAAGTAAAAGTAATTTATCTTACGTAACATGATTACGACTTTATCATCCCGTATCACCTAAAATTTTCGCCATGATCAAGTCAGTCTTACGATCTTTTGAAGATGTTTGAGGGGATAGAAAGAACCACGTCCAAATGTTATTGATTGAATTGAAATTGAAATGGATAGTTTGTTCATAAATTCAAGACACAATGGATGATGTTGGATAAAGACCATAGGATTATTCGACAACTTTATAAGTATTTAATTAGAGAAGCTTTCATAAGAGAAAATATATAGCGCTTTTGTAACCCTTTAAATTTTTTTTATGTTTTATTTTGTGTTTCTTTTTTAACTCCTCGTGCTCCATAACTTCTCATAGACAATATCCAAACAGGACTAGAATGTGCGGATATCTCACACTATCGATAATATACAATGCAATTTCCTCAATTTCAGGCATTTTTTCTAAAGATCTTTCACCAGGAGCATGCATGTTATGTAATAATTTGGTCGTAATAACGAGCTCTGGTGCAGGTCTGGGCTTTGGCCTCACGATGAGTAAGTCCTCTAAAGGCTGTGTGTTACTTGTGCCGATGAAAACCTTGACCGGTATTGCCCACCTACTAACCGGTTTTTGACATACATTGTTTTTATTATATTTGATCGCAATGGTTGTGATTATTTTAGAAGAATACTTGAAGTTTGGTTTTATAAAAGTTATTTAACTATACGATAATTTTTCGATGAATGGGAGCTATTTTTACTTAGGTGTCCGGCAATACACTGCCTTACCCTATCGTTGATCAGTCTCCCAATGTCTAAACCATCATTCTGAGAATTTGTTTTGCCTACAAGTACCAATAAGTATTAATACTATTATTGTTCTGGTCTCATTGGAAGAAAAATCATTGTAAATAGTAATTCCACAGGGACTGAAACATTAAGTTTCTTTAGCGTAACTCACAAAATCTTTCAGGAAATGCTGTCGTAAAATGACATCCGATAACAGGCAATTTTATGATGATCATAAACATTTTATAGTACACATTTTTGGTGGACCAGCGATAGTATTTAGAAGACATTAACTTTATTATTTTTCCGTTATAGAGCTTATTGTAGTAGCTTAATAAATAATTAAGTACTCAGCTTTTTTAGTTAATTTTTGGAATATTCCAGATTACGTACTGTCTTTAGACAGGTCAAGGCAGTCTTTTTTTAGGATTGTATGAGCTTGACCCAAAATAAATATTTTATTTTGAATAATTCTACATAAATACTTAAGTTTTTTATTTTTTTTAATGCTAAAATTTGCAAAAGCAGAAGCATCTGCAGGTTTCCTTACGTTGTTATTCCTCGGCGTACACGTAAAAAATAAAAATTTGGTACATAAGTACTAGTATAAAGTAAATTTTCAGCAATAAATTATTAATGCGATATCGGGATTCGAACCCACGATTTTAAAATCAAAAGTAATCTGATATGGTATAATACTCGTCTACTTATTATGTTTTCTGGTCGCAACCGCCATCTGCCAGCAACTCTCAGAAGCTAACTGTATCCCATTGGTTCACCTTAACCTGAACACTGAATAACTCTCCAAGTCTCCAACTATTCTTAGAACAACGTTTGGTAAATAGTTTTCCCCTTTACTACTAGATGGAGTTAAACTAAACTAAACAATGAAAGTTGGTTGAGTGTAATTTATTTACTGAAAATTTCTAGTAAAAATTGTTGATATTCCTCCGATTTGATAGAATGGATGATTCTGACATTTGCCTCCTCTTTATCAACGAAAGTGTTTGTGTTTATTCCTCTTTCCTTTCCTGGAAAATTAAAAAAGCATTCTTTATGACAATTCAAGTAAAATTAACATAAAAAAAATAGATTATCATCATCAGTGTTGAAATGATGCAAGAGCATCAGAACTAATCCATCAATGTGACAAATGCGACATTTATGTCCTGGTAACCAATGACAAAGGTAGGTAGGTAGGGTCTACTTGCACCTGTTCCGCATTAGGTATGAGATCGAAGTCATTGGAGGGGCGTGCATTGTAGACTAGACGATCTACTAGCATGTTTACCATGACCACCTCATCTCTACAGTATAGAGCAAAATGATATTTGAGTTCAGAAAAAGGGGCAAGCAACTTTACTACTTACGTGATAACACTCAAAATCTTATAAACTATGTCATGAAAAATATATCAATAAAAGCTACCAATCAATTTCCCTTACCACAAACAACGATGTCGTTCTTCGAATACTTGTACTCTGCTACAAGATTTGGCTTCAAGAACATTGCAACTGTGGCCGGGTCTAGTGCGCTCCAATTATCTTCCTGCGTCATTGAGATCCTTTCGAATTTATTCATGTGTGCCATGATGTCTGTTTGTATCGTGCCCAGGACGTTTTCCCGCCAATCCTGTTACAACAACAATAAACACAATTATGATAGGACAGTGAGGTAAGAATGTTGTCCTAAACTTACACTACTACAAAACTTTGAAAATGATGTACCTATCATTATGATTTTTAAATTTTTAAGTGTTAAACCACACTTAGGTATTTCATTGAGAAATAAAAAGCCGATAAAATATGACCTTATCAAAAATTTCGTATCTGACAACAAGGGTTCCGTGGCCGAATGGTAAGGCACTCCGGTTTTAGGAGGATTGTCTGATCGTTGCGGGTTCGAATCCCGACGGAATCGAAAATTTTGATAAGACTTCTCATTTTTCATTAAGATATTGCTTATGATTGGCTTACTTTGCTAAATCCAAGATACTGCTTGGCTTGTGAAAAAGGCAACATTGTCACTTTGTCTGGAGTCGCGTGTTTTGCCACAATGTGATAAGCCTCAACATCCATATGAGCATTGAACTCTGGACCAGGGTTCTCAGCATCTAAAATAAGAAATTAGAGTTAAGGATATTATCTATGCTTTTGTTGTTATTTTCACAGACGCGAGTTCTAAACAGCAAAGAAAAAAAATATGAGAATCCGCAGCTTAGTTTGCTCCACAGGTGTTGATGGTATCCTGTAGATAAAAGCGAATGGTTTAGGTGCTGGGCAAATCTATTCCATCCTAAACAATGTCCCAAACACTAATTTACGTCCTGTTGAGATTGTCCCCGGCTTAAAACGAAACTGAAATGAGGTAGGTAACAATGTTGGATATGGAAAAATATAATAGGCAGTTACTTATTTTTGAATAATATTTCATGTCAATAAACTTACTGTGAATATGTCCACCTCCGACATACAAATGGCTGATCCTGCTCAAAAAGTCTGGATCCATTTTAATTGTCAGAGCCACATTTGTAAGAGCACCGAGAACGATGACGGTTAAGTTGCCTGAAAAGTAAATGAGTTCGTCATTAACACTATAGGAACGTCCAAGCGTGCAGGGTTATAAAAAAGGAAGCTGTAAAATAGGTCCCAATATTGTGTTTGTTGCCGTGGTTCTTCGAGGTATTAAGGTAATGGTCGCAAAGCGTGTAAATTTCCTTGCTTGCGTTGCGAAGTAAGCAAGACTAGAATCAGCTAAAAGACAGTGATTTTATAGGTTTCAGTGGTTCTATTTTAATTAATACCAACCTGGATACTCTTTAGATAGCTCGATAAGTTTAGAGACGGCGGTTTCATCTTTAGCCGGTACTAAATCAGTGAAGACATCGCCGCTGTCTCCAAGTCCGTCTTTTCCAAAATAGTCGGTGACTGGTGGAGTCGTCACTATCGATGCTTTGGATCCTCTGTGAATCGGTACCTGGAAATACCATGATTATTTTATTTTAGGTTTTTTAGAGAACCGTTTAATCTAATCAGCCTAGTAGAATTGGAGCAAATTCGCCCAGACAAGCTTTAAGCTAAAGCCCTTAAAATACCCATTACAGTTTAGTAATACCAGAACTTCACTCTTATTACTATCCAGTGATGAATTATACTTGCGTAACTATCCATTTAAAATTCTATCTCATTTTCTCCAGTAAGTTCCACAATCTCTAGCTAGAAGAACTGGGTCAACATCGATCAAAGTGACTAGTACCTACATAATTTGTATGATAGCATGAAATGACGTAAGTATCATAATATAATTATCATGGAATATTCATTTAACAAACTTACATCTTGTCTGCCAGCTATCTTGAGTATTTTTTGATTGTTAATACAAACGTTATCTTCATTTGTGTTGCCGTTACCTGTAGTTAATGCTACTATCTCTGGACTGAAAATAGTAACAATAAAAATCAATCACATGTTTGAGCTTCACTTTAAATTAGCTAAGTAGAATATAATGGAAGAAGAATATAAGAGAAGAATCACCACCAGATTTTTATCAATCAAAGAAGAATAATATTAGGTATAGTTCTTTCTGACAAAGGTCTTTTTCTATTGGCATAATTAAATACTAACCCGTCATAATGCTTTTCGTAGAGCAAAGCCAGAAATATGGCCATTGCATCGTCTCCGCCAGCGTCATTGTCGATAACGATCTTTGCTTTGTTTTTGTCGCTGAAAATAGAAAAAAAAAACAACGTTTATTAGCCGTCTCTTTCTAACCATCGCGTGAATTAATACTCTGTTGCTAGTTTTGTTCGGTAGTTATTTTTTAGCAGTTCCTACCGAGTATTGATTTAAATTGTTAGGCAATCCCAGTGAACATCCTCGAAATCATCTCATTGATAAGTAACTAGGTGCCTGGAAATCGCTTACGAAATTATGGCTAAAGTTATACTTGGAGTTGATTACGTAGGTAATAACCACGGATTTAAAGAAATGAGGTAATAACTCATATCTAAAAGGGGATTTCTTTATATACGAGTATAAGTACTGATGAATCAGCAGTGATTGGCATTGATAAAACAAAGAAACGTAGGTATACATTATATTATTCTTTGTACCTTAACAAATTTATGCTGACTGCTATTTACTGCTGTTACTGTTATTGTCTTCCTCTTATGTTTAGTAAACAAGTACCTATAGTTATTTTTACCATGGCAGTCTTTTAATCTCTAGCTACTATTTCAAGGTCATCAAAAAACCTTTTATCTCAGATAAATCACTCACATTGCCTTGCTAAATCGACAAAACAATCAAATTCTTCTTCAAAAAATATTTAATATACATTGAAAACATACCAATCACAAAAACACAAAGAAATACACCAAAACAAAATAAATTCTCGTACAAACATTTCAACACGTGTTGCCAATCACAAGCGCACTAAGCTTGTAGTACTAAAATTATCGGGAGCTGACCATCTGCGAGATATCTTTTGACCTGTTTACGTAGATTTGAACCAGTTTCAACTTACTAATAGCTTGTGATTTGTTGACGTGCAGTCAGCGTCACCAATTAGTTAAAACCTCCTAGTAAAGTCAAAGTAAAAGTCAAAAATAATTTATTCAGCAGGACCACTGGGATCAGTTTTAAACTGCAGAGGGGGACTTTTTTCGCCAATTTTGAAGGAGCTAGTTAGTGGCTCTGCTATTTTATTTAGTTTTCTCGTGTTTTACTTGGTTTTATTATGTAATTTCGGTGGCATTTCACTAATGAAGCCTTGGTTACGTAACAGGAGATTTGGCAAATGGAAAGGAGGAGTATTCAAGAATATTTCTTATTTGACAAAAGATTTCCGTTGGAGTTTTGAAATGACAAGCCGCCATGTTTTTTCAAATCAAATTGACATGACATGAATACTTATTTAAAACTTGACATTGGCAGAATTTTACTGTTAATCAGTTAGTTGCCATTAATAAAAATAAGAAGAAGAAGAAGAAGAAGGAATAAAAAGATGAAGAAGAAGAAACCAAGAAGTGAAGTGAAACCAGTTAAGATGTTACTGATTGGGCGGTATAGTCGTTGAGCGACAAAGCCCTTTTCTTTTTTGTACATGTAAATAAAAAATAAATAAAAAAAAACTGCAGAGGGGTTACTGGTTGGTGACGCTAACCGTACCTAGCTATATACGGTCAGAGTACTGCTAGCTAGCAGTAATAAATATTATTTTATCGGTGATATTGAAATGATGATGATCTAACTATACTTTGCCTATGCACTTTATAACAACTCAAAGTCTATGGTTGATAATTGACATCACAAAAAGTGTTGATAACTTTGAACCCTATTCAGAGTATTGTGATTTTAACTAGCTATAGCTGACGTCAAAAAAAACGACCTATTTATTTACCACTTTTAGACAAACTCTGTTCCGAATCGGAAACTTCCGATACCACGATTATTTTGACTTAGTAAAGGTCACAAGGATTTCTCTCTAGGTCGATGATCTCAATTTAAACTATAGCTACATAGGTATTCTTGTTAGCCAATCACAAAGTCTTATCGTCGCGTTATCTTAGCTGCTATTGGATAATCTTATATTTCTTCTTCAGCCATGATCGATGCAATTTTGTGCAATACTACGTTGCGTCTAGCTAATCAGGTTGAGTTTTAAGCTAGTACCAACCAACAGTTACACCATACTCACCAATATGCCATGGTTGTAGTAAAAACTTTTTCTTTGCCAGTTAATACTGCTTAGGTTTTACGGATACACTAAAGTAAATGCTTTTATAACGTATATTGTATTAAAACAACAAAATTGGAATATCAACAAGGAAAATTTTACTTCTAACTCAATACGATCATTCACATTGAAACACAAAAATAAACTGAGTCACTCGATATTCACTTACAAAGGAATAACTCACAAAGGAATAAATACACAAAACGATGTAGAAATCGATTGGACAGTGTTCTAAATATACTACCTAGATTGTAGCTTTGTAGGTAAATTAGTGGTCATCTAAATAGAAGAGTTTAATTACCTACTTACATAGGTACTAAGTAATAATACTGTATAACAACTACACACACAATAAACAATAATGTTCATCGCCCAAATATATTATTCTGGATGAGAATCGATCCGTCGACCTAATCAGCTGCGAGTTAGGTATAGTTTTATTTCGGTATAAAAAATATAATTATTTCTTATTATACACCTAGACTTTAGTATTTTATTATTATCATCACCCAAACTTAAAATATATATTTTGTAATGAATATATTAGTCTTGTCTTAAAATCGAACTAATGATGCTCGTTATGAAACCATAGTTAACAATAGATTGATAAATAACATTTTATAAGATTTTATAAAACAAAGTGTCTCACCGATCCCCTCCTTTGTCAGATTCTCATTATGACTACTTATCTATTCATTAATATGTATAGTTAATGTGTAGATAAATTAACTTAATTATTAATTTAAAATAAACAGACTATAAATAAAAGTCCACCTTATAATTTAATGATAATGTACCTACTACTAAACCAGCAAGTTTACGTGTTTATTCATTATCTAGCTTACACCCGCAGTTTCATTTGCGTGGTTACATCATTTTAAATAATGATGAATATATTATCACAGAGTATCACCTAGCCTTTAATAGTAAAAAAAATAGGCAGAGCTTATGTTATGCGTAGACATGACTGATTACTACTTTTTTTTTAGTTAACCTGTTGTGTCCCACTGCTGGGCAAAGGTCTCCCCCAAAATTTTCCACTGGTCTCTATCTTTGGCGATCTCCCACCACTCCCTCGCAAACCCGTCGAGATCGTCCCGCCAACGCCTTCTCGGCCGGCCTCGTCGTCGCCTTCCGTTCTACTTACTACTTAGGTAATTATAATACTTCTTTAATAGCCTTTATTTTATTATATTAAACCAGCTAAACAAAAACTCAGCAATATCTTTAACTACTCTGTGTTTTATTTTGCCCTGTGATAGACAGCGACACTATGCCATAAATTTATTATATACAATCATAATATAATTATGATAAGCACTTAAAAGTTTGTACCTATCAATAAAAAATAGTGGTGTCTCAAGATAGTAGTTTTGATTTTTTGCACTAATAAAAATATAAGATGACCTAAGTAAGTAAATCTTTTTTTTGCCTCTTACGAACTTTGGCGGAAAGGTTTATATCGGCATTATGGTATAGGAAGTTTTTGTGTTGTTGTGTGTGTATAGTTCCTGTGTTGGATTGAACTCATATCAGAGATACCAACCAGTAAGGGAACTAAACCGAAAAATCAATAAAACACAATGTCAAATTGTTTTTACATATTTGCTATCTTACTACTTATAATAACACAATGATTAGGGATCACGCACGTAGAAACAACGTCCATTTAGATACAGACTATTCTTAGATTTGTACCGGAGCTTTATCGTTTGACATTATCTTCTTCACGCAAGATCTTCTTCTTTTTTCGTGTTCATGACTAATCCCAGTAATGCGTGTACTTCAAACTTCAAATGCTTATCCATTGGTCGCAGGTCATAGGTATGCAGGACTTTGGCATCACGTGATCACACGCATTTGAATTAACAAATCACAAAGCCTTATCACGAGTGGGGTCTTTGATCGAACTTTCTGATTGGTCAATACAAATATGAGCGATCACGTGATGTCATGTCAATGTAATACGAAACAATCTAAGTAACAAACTGCAGTTATATTGCATTATTTAAGTTCAGCGGAAAATATATCGATTAACAGCTTCTGGTAGTAGTCTTTTCTAGCCGAATAAACTAATCTTACATTTGGTTCATTGGATTCGAAATCATTAGTGTTTATTCCTCTTTTATCACCTGAAACAGAAAATTGTTGTGTTTAAAAAAACATTAAGTATTATATTATACTTACCTACCTTTCTGTCTTCATATTATTATTATATTTTGAGGAAACCAGGATGGGCAGGCGATATTTCTTATGTCGTGGATTAACACAGGATCGTGGTTGAGTGCATAAACTTATAGAAGCACCTAGCATTGGTTGAAGTGAGATGGATGATGATATACATCATGATGATAACATACATCATCATCGTCATCATCTTGCTGCCCCTGTCCCACTTTAAGTGGGGTCGGCACATGTAATCTCTTCCATTTCCCTCTAATCAGCCATCTCAACACTCATCTTTCACACAATCCATCCATCTCTTCAATGATAATAAAAGACATACCGCATAAAATAATACTGTTGCTCGAGTTCTTGAACTCGTCTACCATCGCGTTGTCCAACACAATAGCTGCGACGGCAGGGTCGAGCAATGTCCATCTATCACTGGACGCAAGAGATATACGTTCGTAGCTGTTCTGAGCTTTCATTATTGGCGTAGGAATTGCACCCAACACGTCTTTGCGCCATTCCTTAGGACAAAATAATAAAATTAGAACTTAGGGCACTTATGCACTAATTGTTATATTGTTGGTACCTATGCTACTTCTGTACGTGTTTGTCACTGGAATCTACCGTTTTGTATCCTATTTTTGTTTGTTGGAGTTGTTTAGGTTACTTGTCGATGTTTGGAGCTCTAGACTTTTTGTTTATGGAAAGTTTGAATGTGTTTTGATTAGCCTAGCTTTTGCCTTTTCGAATAGCTTAAACGCTACTTCGGGTCACTCTGCTACACAAATCTACTATCATCAATGTAAACCTATTCTAAATGGGTTCACTAGTTAGGTTTTAATAGAAGCACACACATAGAAAAACTTCCGATTTACAAAGTGGTAGGATTAGTGAATCAAAGAACTTACTTTACTTATATTTAAAGTTCTCTTGATCTCTGAGAAAGGTAGCGCAGTAACTTTGTCAACTGAAGCATTATCTACCGCCATGAAGTAGGCCTCTGGATCCATTTCTGTGTTGAATTCTGGTTCAGTAGTATTTTCACCTGAAATATTTAGAATATCTGTTACGTATCGGAACTTTACTCCTGTATAATGTAGTCATGTGCCTTTTAACTTGCTTTTTATATCCTTAGGCATCTTCAAAGGATTTTGAGCTTCTTTTAGCTCTGAGAGAATGTAGGTATACCGTGCCTTAGTCGTGTTCTTGTTGTTTTTTGTTATAATTATAATATATTTCATACTGTCACGAGCTATGTTTATGGACACTTAATTCTGAAGTATTATTGTTTATATATTTTCTATAATATTGTGTGAAAATGGCTGTCATTTTCTTTTTAAATTAAAAGCGCACCAAAAATACGACAGGCATTACTTGTTAAATATCATGATCATTCTTTTAATACAAAAAATAATTGTCAAGCTAATTTTAGTCATATTGATAATGATATAAAACTAAACTGTTAAATAAAGTAAAACAAAGCTATAAGTACTTAACAGTTAAAAAGTACAACAAAACGATTCGCAAAAGTGGGTGGTAGTGCCTCTCTTCTTTTGGCTTGGGACTATGATGCCCCAGAAAACTTAGAAAGACACTTACTGTAAAAAGTTATAATATTATATAATAGAGATAGCTGATAGAAAAATGGAAGAAGAATACATTGTGCTGAACTCACAATGATTGGTGCTAGGGCAGGAAGATGATGACTTACTGTAAATAGTTCCAGCGCCAATGTAAAGTTGCTTTAGTCTCCCGATGAAATTTGGGTCCAATCTAACTGCCAAGGCAATGTTTGTAATCGGGCCTATGGCCATTATGACAAGATTGTCTGAAATATTAAGCTGGTATGAGTAGGTATTAAAAGAAACTAGTTGAAATGAAGATGGGCAAGATGTCAAGATTGATGACGGTAGATGGATAAAGTCGATGGCCCCTGACTTCATTAGACACATTAAACCTTTGACACAAACTGCTATTTCACTGGTCAAAATAAATCATTTTGAGCTAAAACTTGAGGGGTTCACTAGTTTCATTGAAGAGTTCCACTAGGGATTGCCCACCGCGAGGTATGATGCCAGGTCCACCAATATCACTGTTGGCATCGTTTTTCGCGGTCTACCAACCAGGTCTAATTACCTCTGTATTTTTTAGAAAGCTCAATAAGAGCAAAGGCTGCATGCTCTTTCTGAGCACATATACTCTTGTACTCCATCTCCTCAAGATCACCAAATCCGTCCTTACCGAAGAAGTAGTCTGATGGAATTTGCGTTATTAATGCCTTTGTTGCACCTCTGTAGATTTTCACCTAAGAATTTATAACAGTTGCATACATTGTAGTACTAAATAAAACACAAAAAATTAAACCGCCGAAAGAACTGAAAAGCAAAAATATTTTACCTAAATAACTAAGTTCATAAGCGAATGTAAGTATATCTATGTAATTTTGAGTCGGCGCCCAACAAGCAAATCAATTAATTATGCGTGGACTTGATAACCTCCTCCTTTTTTTTTCGTCGGTTAAATATTGAATGAATAAGATTTTTTTGCTAACGGTGTACCTAGGTACAGAACTAATTAGTGGTGGGTGTAATCAAATAAGGTGGCACACCATCATAGTAGCATATTATTTGGATAATATACAAAAGTAGAACTTACATCACGCCTCTTGGCCTTGTCCAAAATCCTTTGAGTGTTGACAAACGCTTGACTCTCATTCACATTGCCATGGGTGAGTGTTAAGGCAACTACTTCTGGCCTAGAAATAGGTTTATCTAGAGTAAATATACACATTTCATTGAGTTTTTCTATAGTTTGTGTGAGTTTTCTTAGAAGTCATAATATACTTCAACCTCTTCCTGTTTTTGTCTCATATCACAGTAATAGGGTCAGCTCAATGACATGTCATACATTCCATTGAAACTAATTGAGACTTGACGATTTACTTAGAAAAGTAGAACAAAGTACACGGGGAAGATATTATTACCAATACAATATCAGTTAGGGTGAGACCAAACATTTATTTCGAGTTGTTAGTGGCGTAAAATGAGTCGCTTAACTTAGATCCAACGGAAACGAAAATATCAATTTGTATCACCGTGTGGCACAAACAGAGAACAGTTTGCCGACTCCAGAGTTAAAGTACCGTAAATATACTTATGTTCATTAGAATAGAATAGGTATTGGTATTTTACATTACATAGGTATACGATGCATTCTGAGTAAACTGCAGTTTTTACGCAACTTATAACTTAAAAAAAATACGTATGCTTGACCTAACCCTTTTTGAGAATTTAACTTCGTCTTAACAAAGAGTACTTACCCGTTAAAATATTTCTCGTAAAGAAGAGACATGAAAATAGCCATTGCGTCATCCGCACCGCCATCATGATCTATTACCAATTTAGTTTTACCAGTTTTGTTGATGGATGCTGATTGGGATCTAAAATCATATAATTTTTAGAATTTTTACAAATCAAATCAAATCATTTATTGCGAAATATGGTAAAAGGTCTTAGATAAATATAGGTATCACATATTTCACCAAATAACATTGGCATGCAAAATTTTAAATCATGAATTAGAAAAAAAAAAAATTAGTAATTAATTACACAAAACAATGAATACAACAGCAAACGTATTTGCATTTCTTTAAGGATATCAAAATACTTATCTGCTTAATAATAATTATTATAATCTATACACCGCTGATTTATGACTACCAAAAAAAGTTTAAGGACAGTTGCAGTAGATGCAGAAAATGATATTGGCATGGTCAGATTTTTTTAAATTTATAATCACAAAGTTATCGAGGATCGTAGTCAACTAAAACAAAAAAAATATTACAATTCAAGGACTACAGACAACAATCGCGTACAGACTCTCATTCAAACTATGCTCCGGTATCATCCCCAGTCAGTAAAACCGCAGTAGCTATCATAAATCCATGTCTGACTCTTCTCTTCTCCTTTTGATATTTTTTTCTTTTTATGTTAGTTTTAACCTCATAAATGTGATCAGTAACAGATACCGAGACCACGATTAAAAATTTTCTGGTAATCAAAAAATAGGAGTGTAGGTACTTAAAATAATAAACATTACTGTAAATATTTCAATCTAATGTTATCAGTTGAGCTATCTATAGATCGTTTCTAACGATCCTTAGATAGCTTGACTAATCCTGTTGTATTTTGTAAATATATGTAAATATGTAGTAGCTTAGTTTCTGTAAATAAATAAGTAATCTAATGTTGCGAATTCCGGTCGAGCATCTGGACTTTTTGTTTTTAATCTCTATCATCTAGCTACAGAAATGTGTTTTTAATTAATACATTCAATTCACTTGAAGTTGTTTAAAACAAGATTGTGCTATTTTATATTTCCGCATCTATTTTACACTAAACTAATCGTAAATTGGATTAAGTAGTTGGTAACAGGCGGGTAATTCGTGGTTCAAAGTCAAAGGTAAAACTAATAAAGCCGGCGCCAGACTTGCTTCAAATGTTTGAACAAATATTTGAATACATAGTGTGACACGAGCGTTTGTAGCCGAAGTGTCGTGCCACACATTTGTTTAAATATGTGTTCAAACATTTGAAGCTAGGTCTGGCGCCGGGGTAAGAGACAAGACCACTACGACCACAAGTTACCGACAACAATATTTCCATAAAGATTAAAAGGTTGTCGTTACCCGGTCAAGAAATCTTTAGGTAATATTGTTTCCAAAACAGGTATTATCATAAAATTATTATAATTTTTGCTAAGGAGCCGATACAGCAGTTTCTATGACATTTTAACATCCATACCGTGTTTTCAAGCGCTTTAAAAAATAAGTTTACATCAACAAAAAGTTATATACCTTGAAACATTGCCTTGGAACTTCAAAACACCATTACCAAACGCATGAAACAGGTATCACCTGTTTCATGCGCGGCTGGGATTCGAACTCATTACCCTTCAGATTGAAAGTCGATTTGTATTACGATTAGGTACAAATAAATATCTAGTTCATAATTATATTACTCTAGTCTAGTAATTACAAAATAAAACAATATTATTCAGAGCAAAACACTTACCCTTTCAACAGAAATAGTAAAAACACAAACACAATTTTTCGTTTCATTTTTCACCGGTGTCAACCGAGTCATTGACTCTATTGAAATGCTTAACCTGACTCTATCATTCACTATTAATTTATTTAAATATGTAAAAAGAATTGGTTTAATTTGTTTAAATAGGTTAAATAATACTTATAAAAATAAATAGGTAGGTAGGTACTTGTAAAGTGATAGGCCCCAATTGCTGTCGTATCTTATCTAGATACACTTCTCGATGTTATCAACGCCAGTGTTAGCTTCTATAATAAAATAGTTTTTGCAGTCTCCTAGCTTATATGGAACCACTCAAGAAAATGTTAGGTATGTATAGGTATTATAGGTATATAAATAGCTACTATGACTAGTGATTCTGTTGTGTTGACTGACTGAATTAAATTTAAATGCGAAGTGCCTTATTCAGAAGAATTTATTAAATTACTCTAAGTTTGTGTACTTATTACTTATTTTAAGTATATTATAAAAACGTTTTTGAGTTTTTGAGACCACCAGCTGTCGTGTTATCAAAAGACAGAGGCGCTATTTTATTAAAGTTTAACAAAATTCGTGCAGTTTTCGACTTTAGAGTAAACGAAATAATGTTTCAATTTAAACTTGAAGCTAATAGCAAAACCACCAGCATTTTTTGTTGATAGAACACTACGATGCATCCACACGTTCTATCGTTACAAATGTTTTTCTATGAAATTATATTTATCGATCCCCTCACGTTGGTTTTATTAAAATCAAACGGTTTGTTGAGGACTATAAAGGTATCTACCGTTTTTAAAAATAAAATATTTAGGTAACAACTTATTGTGATAGCCGACTAACATAAAATAATCACAAAAAATATATTTACTTACGCTTCAAAGTCTTCATCTATCTCATAGATCAGCCAGACTAACATACTAATTGTCAGGATCGTAGCGATTGAAAATACTCCGGTATACACAGTTTTTTTCCACATTTTATTAGTTTTGTTCTTTGTTTAGGACCTGCAACGAAATAATACATAAACTTTTCCTACCAATATACTTAATTTACTCATTTCAATAGTACATTTTAAAGTTGTGAGTCCAGTCATCATCAATCAATCAAAGACTTTTCTTGTACTAGATTTAGATAGGAACCGAAGCATGTTATGTTTATAGATTACTATGTTTTCCGAGGTGCTGAAAGTTCAAGAAAATATAGGATTCAAAAGAATTTAACTCCTATTACCTACCTACAAAAATTACCTTGGGCTGGATTCAATTGATCCCAAACACGCATATTTTATTATTACCTACCTACCTATTCAAGGGTTCATAAAAAAATATAAATAGGTAGGTACAGTTACTAGTAGGTATGATGAAAAAACTTGACTTAGGTACTTACAGAAACTTGGCAGGTTTTAAAAGTTGCTCTATCACTTTAACAGGTTATTTACTTCACTTTTAACAAAATAACTACGAACTAAAAACTTTCATTGACTTGGTTCACCACACATAGAATAAATTTTACGTAAGTAGGTACTCCATTGTTTTGTGTCACTGAGACTCAAATACCGGGATCTAGCTGCGATTTTCTCACGTCACTCGTTGAAATGACACAGGAGCAGAAGCTCGTAGTGTTGGAGCTAAAATTTTAGCATAAATTGGATGCCTTGCATCATTAGAGACCAGTAAAGTTTCATTTTCATCATAAAAAATGGGAAAATCTCCCCTTTTTTTATTTAGGTAAGTACTCACAACAGACAAACATTGATAAGTAGTTTTTGCATAACCAGTCCCTAATAATAATGTAGTTCTCAAAATTTTAGAACTACTTACATAATTATTAGGGGGAGACATTTAATGTCTCCCACGTAGAACATAATATAGCAATACCTAGTGTCATTATTATTTATTTAAGTACCTAGATCATTAAATAATACTTAAATTGTTGGACATTTCACACAGGGTCCGGTTCGTTCTCCCCCAGTCCCTTTTCCACCCGGTCCGTTTTCACCCGATTCACACAGATGTGACAAGATAATGTTAGAAAGTTACTACTAGCTCCTATAAGAAAATTAAGTAAATTAAGATACGTCAGAGTGTTTGTGATGTTTTATGATACAGAGTTGTTTATCTAATTAAATACCTAACAATACAATTTAGGTACCTACTTGCTTTATATTATGTTGACTGCAAGGTTTATTTAGGCATATTTTGAATTAAAAAATAAGGTAGAATTTATCGTGCCATATTTGAAACGCCATCTAGTGAACAGTGAGTGAAGCGTTTCGAACGCTTTGTTCGAAAGAAACGATGGTTTTGAGCTGTTTTCAGTATTCCTTACAGGAGGTTACGTTCTTATGTCTTTTAATAGATGGCGCTTACTTTGGAAGTGCACCAAAGGGTGCAACGATATATGAAATAACACGTTGCAATGTTTTGTATACGTCGTATACTATTAATACCTACATAAAAAAAGAATGCATAAAGTATTTAAGAATGGAGTTAAATACTTTATGCATTCATTTTTTTTTTGACAATCGTTATCCTCTGGGCCCTACTCGTCAAAGTACCTATCGCTCTGCGTCATATCTTAGGACAGGACATAGGTCCTGTACCCTCGGTGTGTTTCACAAAAAGTTATTGTAGAATCTTTAGAAATGTATTGTTTGTAAGTTAATGTTAGGTACTTACTGAAAATAAAACAAAAAATATTTTTTTACCAAAAATACTAAGTGTAATCACCTAAAACTCTTATTTGCGGAATTGTAAAGACATGCCTCAATGTCGTCTCGTCTTTGATGATGATGATGACGATGATAGAACACCTTGGTAGATGACGTTATTTATATAATTTTTTTATTTATATAAGTATCAGTAGGTATAATCAATTTCTTAAATATCATCCACGGGAAATGGTTTGAAATCATCCTGAAAAATATGAATTGGTAGGTATCATAATATTATTCCAGATTTATATCTTACGAAGTTAAAGGTACCTACCAGCTAGTCTTTTAAATAAATTTCCAAAAAGCGTCACCAACTTGTACCCATAGAAAAAAAAAGAGTCAAATCGCCTTATACCGCAAATGGGTAATGAACGAGATGAGATATGGCTGAGCGGAACGAACTCCTTTTCTATAAAATAGTGCTTTGTAGGCAGGTGCGGTCGCAGCAGAAATTTTTGGGGGGGGTCACAAATCTATTTTCTTTACTTTATGAATACGACTTTTTTATTTTGTAAATTAGAAGATTTCTCGCTTTTGGGGGGTGGGGGGGGGGGGTTCATGTCCCCTGTGACCGCACCTGTTTGTTGGTGTTTTAAATGTGAGTTAGTAATCCTTCAAATTCGTTTCGCGTAGGCATTGTGATCAATAAAGTTTATTTCCACCAATAATGAGTTTAGTTTTTTGTTTCCACATTTTTAATTTAGAACTGAGCGAGTTTATTTTAACTCTTTCTGCTCGCAGTCCTTTCCGCTCGACTATTTTGTTGGTGGAAGTACAAGTATGCATCTTTGGAGTCCGCTCTGCTTGTATAAACGGGCTTTAGGGGGCGATACGAGTTGGTGACGCTGACTATGCACAAAAGTTGCTACTTATAACGGTAACCAACCTGATGATAAAACCACCAACTTCTGATATTATCATCTCTCTCTTCTGCGCTAACTTTGGGGATATAATCCTCTTGTTCTGGTGCATCTTGATTTATTTTTACGTGGTTAAAAGCATCCTGAAAAATCCATAAGAAATTAACACAATGATAAATCATCAGTCTCCTGAGTATTTTTTTTCTTTGATGGAGACACAATGGCTTTACCAGTAACACTATAGAATTGCGACTAGGAACAGCTCCCTATTTGCAGAATTGCAAAAAAAGAAATATGTTATTATAGTGGCACGTGTGAATGGGCTGGCCACATCTGCCAAAGAACCGATAACCGTTGGGGTAAACGAGTGGAGTGACGATGATGATAATGATGATTATCATAGTATGGAGGTGGTATGTTCATGGATTGGATACCAGGAAACTATGAAGACTACGGCACTATGCCTATGGCAAAAAAAACTGTCGGGTCGGGTGACACCAACTCGCTTTTTGGTCCCTCAAAAACAGCCACTCGCAAATAAGTTTGTGAGTTCTTTTTCGCCTTTAAATCTTATTCTTTAGAACCATCGTGGTGAAATGGTTGTAAGTAACTCAAAGATACTTACTCCTTTCGTGCTATTTACCTGTTCTTTGTAGAACCAGTTATTAGGTCTTTCAGTGACCAGCGCGATCTCAAGGCTCTGATCGACGCCAGCGCCGTACCCTAGTAATTCTTCATCCGGTGCTTTCAACACTACGATGTTTTGTTGCCGTCGTAGTCTATTTGCAAACTTCTTTAGCCATGCATTTGTTAATCCCATGTTTGTCTGGAACGAAATAAAATTTTAATAGATTGGAATGACCAAGAAGTAGGATGGTTCCTTTTGATGCTTTTATGCTCTTTGATGTAAGCTTAGATAGGAGAGTTATCAGAGTCTGATAACACGATGAAGGAAAACATTGTGAGGAAACCAGTTAGTAATCTTATAGGCAGCGATGGGCTTGCAACCTGTCACGTACGGAATACTAACTTCTGCAAGATGTGAGCATGTATCAAATATTATGTGTTCGGACATGCCTCTGACTACCCCCCTTAGACATCTTCAAAGGATATGGACTGGAATAAGTAACATAAAAAGGTCTGAGAGAATGTCTACCGCACCTTGGGGATACAGTCGTGAACCTGTTTTATCTACATGCTCCTTTAGGGTCGGTTCACATCTGACGGAAGATGCGTCGCGTATTATCGGTCGCGTAACGCCAGAAAAGACAATTATATGAGAAAACATTTAACCTTTCACACTTGACCGATGATACGCGATTATGATAAAGGAGACCGCTGAATACGCTTGACGCATCTTCCGTCAGCTGTGAATCGAGTAGGTATATTTTGAGTAATTGTTTATTTAAATTAAGTATTCTTCTCCAAGCATTTGAACTGCTTTTAAACACTGAAATTTCACCTTTCCTCCAAAATAACTCGCAGGTTTTATTTTTTCCAATGAGCTGGATTCCTCATTGTCGTCTGAATCTGAACCTGGTTGAAGTATGACAATGTTTTGCTGATTCTGCGGTTTATCTGCTTGAAGTTTTTTCAACAACATCGACGCAAATTTCAGGGTTTGCTGTAATCAATCAAATTATCTTACAAAACTGCACTGAGAACACTGGGGTTCGTATGAGTCAGAGTCGCTTATCGACTTGATAGCCAGGAACGATTTTAGGTGCCCTCCGAAGAACACTGTCCTCAGTAGAAGTCTTCTTTCAATTTGCCTAAAGCCGTGGCGTCCGAATCCAGTCCTATACGCAGTTTTCATTTTTGTTCTGAAATAATGTCAGTGTGGTGGAGTAAGTTTACATGGGAGAGAAAAAGACACTGTTTTTATGACCATGGCGTATATCTAACGATACATTACACTAAGAAGTTTAATTTGCTAGCGTAGGTAAGCTATTTTTCTTGGTAATGAATCACCGTCCTTATAAAAATAACTACCTACCTATCTACAATAACATTTCTTGACCTATTGACAAATAGAGCCACGCAGAGCCTAAACGCGTAAGTTATGAAGAATTGAAAGGGTTATAATATATTAGGGCGACTAAACAAAGGCACTTCCTATGGGAGTGAACGGAGGTAAAACGATACTTACACCGCTTGAGTGCAGTCTGGTATCCAGTGTTCTTTTGATCTCCCGTTTTGATCTGCCATATGAATCGAACTGAGAGTAAAAACTAATTATTAATCAAAATGTATTTATTACTATATAGTTTTACCTAATATAATTTTAGCACATTACCTCATCGTAGGGCTGGATAAAATAGTTCGCGAAAGTATAACTGTAAAAAAAATTGCACATTTTTATATTTTAAGTACCTACTGCCCCCTACCTGTATAGCGAAAGAGCAAGTCAGGTTTACAAAAAATAATGTAGAAATATAATTTACCTGTTTTTTTTTCCACTTGGTAAGGGATTCTGGTGCGAGAAAAGAAAAAGAGATGTTTGTACGAATACTTATAAAATATCGGCCCCCTTAGCATGGCGATTGTCTAGGTACCGAAGAATAGATAAAAACCTAGGTACCTAGGCAATCGCCATGCTAAGGGGGCAGAAAGATTTCTAAATAGAGGATAGAAAGTAAATTAGTATGACTTTATGGCTAATTCTGTAGTTTTTACAGGTTTTAGGCCGCCTTGTGGCTTGACGCTCCATCATGGCTTGACGACTTAATAGCCGGGACCGACAGTTTGACATGCTGTCCGAAGCACGGAAGCGCTCATAATGATAATACCACTAGCGTAGAGGTAGAATAGAATAACATTCAAAAGAGTTGGTATAATTTTAACGCAGGTATTACCTCAACATAGGGCTTGTTATACATTTTATTTAAACTGTAAAAAAGTCAAGCATATTTAATATTTTAGCGGTATTATAAAAAAGTAAGAATAATAAATAATCAAAAGGGAAAGTAGACTGAAGGAGGGGGAGAGGAAGACCGAGAATATGACACCGTTTACACGATACCATTCTGGTATACCATTCTTGCCTTTTGCTTTCTCGAACTCAACGGAGCAAGAACTGATATTCTGTGGCAAGAGGCAAGAATGGTATGCTAGAATGGTATCGTGTAAACGGCGTCTTAGTTATATGAGTCAAGTGAAGGAGAAGGTTGCGTTGCTGTCATGTCGCTTAAAGAGGTCAAGGAGGCTGCTCTGGATAGAACTAAGTGGAAGAGGATGCATCAGATAAGCCGACAAGAGAATCAATCAGAAGAAGAAAAATAAAAAAGCAACAAATTCAATCTTAGTTAATTAGTGTCTTCAGTCTACCTAACAGTTATTATACATTTATTTATTAATAATAATAATTAGTTTTCCATATCCTCAATAGTTCTGCACAAACCGGAGACTGTTCCTGAATGCATTTTTATAGTGTTGAAGGAATAGTAGCCGGTATGTGTCTCCATCACACAAGATCAAAATTGTCAAAAAGGCCTCTGTGTGTTGGCTTCGGCCCCATGCATGCCTATCAAAGGTCCGGGACTCTTATAGTTCCGTGATATTAAACTTTGACAAACAAAATAATAATAATAATAAAAACATTTTTTTTTCTACAAGTTTTTGGAAATCTTACAGCTAGGCAAAACAAAGTAGGTACTAAGATTATAGAATACACACCCACTTGACGTAGGTGCATGTTCACTTAAAGCCAATTAAAAGTTTCCACTTATAGAGATGGTGTGTTTAAAGACAAGAGTTCTAATGTAGACGACAAAGAAGAAGAAAGTAATAAACATTAAATAAAATTGAAGACATACTTAAATAGTTATGAAGGTTTTTTCTCTAAACACCTAACTAAACCTTTTTTTATCCAAAAACCTAATTAAAAGTAAACGTCAAAAAAAATGCATTGTAAGGCTAAAGACAATTTAAAATATAGTTCACACACATGTTCATATTACCAGCCGGTAACTGATTCTAAAACAAAATAATTTATTTTAACTTATGGAGATCATTTTCCAATAAATTAAAAGGACGAAGCAAGGTATTAGGGACATGAGTTTTTTTTGACGTGACAAACGTCTTATAAATTGGTTTGCCGGGTGACACTTCAAGAAACTGCGTTACGCTCCGCTCACGTTATGCGCTCACAATGAGAGCGAGTGAGAGGCACGCGTCCCTTCCACTCGGGCATGGTTAGCCCGCCTAAGAGCGAGAGAGACAGACATAAAAAGTGTTGTCACGTAAAACTTTCGCCCGTATACCGACTTTACAGGCAACCAATTTTTTATAAACAACTTACGTAGTATAAAAGGTTTTGCTTCTTGTGTTGAATATTTGTAGGTTGATTTTCTTTCATTCTTTTCGTTTCAGCGGGGAATACCTTGACGTATCTTTTTACAACATTTCTGAAATTAATTAATTATTTTCTAAGAATTCACTTTAATTAATAATTTGACCTCTGTCAGTCTCTAGCAGTGGTTAGAGGTGCGGGGTTGATTCTCACGGTGGGACTTTTTGCATGATTTCCAAATATTTGTTTCTAGTTTGGGTTTTCTATGTATTAAACATAGATATTAGTCGTTTGGTTCTCATAATAGGAAAATAAAAAAAATAAAAATAATGCTGGACATTTCACACAGCATCATCTAGCACCAAACTAAGCAAAGCTTGCACTATGGGAACCATATTAACTTTATATACTTTTTCTCTGTAAATACATACCTAACATACCTACAAAGAAACACCCAGACCCGAGATAAATATTTGCAGATCATTCAAACATTTATCTCGAATCGAACCCGCAACTTTCTGCGTCCCAAGCGGGCTTTCACCCACTGCGCCACAGAGATCAAGAAGCTCTGCTTACTTTGGAGATATGTAGATGTGAATGTCCAGCATTATTCATTTACAGAACTGTATCCGATATCACAGTAATAATAATGATTGGACCTCTTTAATTTAGCTATCCAACACTTTTGCTTAGAAAGTGAATTTGGACTGTGAATGATAACGAATGCTCAATGGAGTAAATACCTTTGTTGATTTTGGTTCCTGAATTTTTGACGCAAACTTGGCATATCATCAGAATTCTAGAAAATATTAAATTTTTGGATAAATGGTTCCATTAAATTGTTTCTAAATAATTTTGACAGAATCAATAGAATCATACCGAATCTGAATTTGTCTCGTCCTAAAAATATATAAAAATATTAAAATTGTAATACGGGTTAATTTTTATACTAGGATTCGTTAAACAAAAACGTAAAACAAAATGATTCTTACTCTGTCATCATCATCTAGCGTTCTACGGAATCCACTATACACCACTCTTTCATTTCTACCATCATACCTGAAAATAAAAAAATAAAAATAATGAGATTGTTGAAAAATCTGCTAACCCAGTTTAAATCTATCATACCTAATCCCGAGATTTTTGATATTCCCATACACCCCAGCTCCGTTCTCCAATTCCTTATGAGGAAATTTCACGGCTGACTTTAGCATCCCTATTGCTGGCCTAAGTAGGGTGTGCCCGGGCAGGATTGACTCTGCTTCAGGCAGATGGTTCGGGAAGGAAGGTGCTCCGAGTATCACAGAATCTTCTTTCACGCCGAACCGCCTCTGAAAGATGATGTACGTTTTATGTGAGGAAACTTGTATTTTATTAAAATTTGTTTAATTGCAGCAAATAGGTTCAGTAGTACAACAATACACTACTTCTTTTTGTCGTGTCAATTCTTTCGATCCGTCAAAAGGGTTTTAAGTCAGTATTAAAAGGTGCGAAACTACGTGCACACAATAGGTGATTTTCAACATACTTACCGCATTATGACGATTTTCTTCAAATTGTTCTTGAAGTTTCTGCAAAAACAAAATACCTAATTAAGTAGGTAGGTATTCTTTTTCAATAAGTATTTTATGCAACAGTATTTTATTAATAACCATGCATTCGTACATGAATACGAATCACCTTTGTCTGTAAACTTCCTTTGTAAGTTTTAACTCTACTAACTCCGCCTGAGGAGAAGCGTCAAGCGACTAGCTATATTTTGCACAAAGTAGAAGAATCTGCCAATAGAGAAGAGCTATGACATGAGATATCAAATAAAACACTCACTCAGCTCTCTATGACAAAGGCATGTCATAGCCACAAAGTTGGAAAAACATCAATGATCTATTTGATCCTGTGTCAAGTGCACAAATAAAACCTCCATGAGGTGAACTTAAAGTCTCTTTACCACACTGATAGATAAATAGTTAGTATCGAACATACGAAGAACTAGTTATCTATCGATTCGCTTATCGCTATTATCGCTGGCAGTGGTATACAGGTGCCTTCGACTACTTCAACAAAGTTGAATGTTTTAACACGACTTACGGCAATGTGAGCGAGTTGTTCCCGTATGCTGACGCCATTGCAGTTGAGAACTACCTGAAACTCAAAGTTTTGCATACTAATTTGTGTACTAGCAATTGTAGGACTTGCCAATACGAGTATCTTGTTAATCATGCTTATTGACTTTTTATTGTGAAGGTAGGTAATAAGTTCACTATTATGGTGGTAGGTTTTTTACTATGGAAGTATTTTGAGTTCACTGAAATTAGTGGAAGCGTTTGAAGACCTCCGCCAAGGCTTATAATATTCGAAACTGTCAATTTAAAATTATATCTGAACTCATTTCAAACAACATAGGATTCACATGTCACAGAGAATCATTCTCTATGCCCTGTGAATCTATTCAGTCTGAAATAGTACATATTTTTATACCGGAAAATGAAAGTATTCTTGAGCATAGCAGATTGCAGCTCGTTATAAATAATAAATAATCATCATCTAGCCCTAAAGCAAGCAGAGCTTGTGTTATGGGCAAAAAATGACTGATATATGTAATTATTAGTATTATCTGAAAAGAGAACAAAATTGTGTTGCATTGGTTCATTTTCATAATTCACATTGTCATCCACTAACTAACTAGGTACTATACTAACAAACGAATGCCCGGTATAATTGTAACTGGCACACTACAGTTTTGGTCTACAGATATGAATTAGTTATAACATGATGATGCGACAATTCTTGCTCCTAAAATAATGTTTGCCTGATATAATACCTACTGCATATACTTATACGTAAACAAAAGCGGACCGATTTAAATGTTACTTGAAATAGATAGACCGTAGTCTGGAATTGCACTAAAATATTAGAATAATTAAAAATGTCAGCATGCGAAAGCTAATATAACATAATTTTTAAAATCTTTACAAAATAGTTGACGGAGAAATCGGTGATATTAAAAACCTCCTTATTGAAGTCGCTTAAAAATAATTTCATTTGAAACCGCAAGGAAACCGCGGCTCTGATATATCAATGAAGGTTGTAATGGAATCAGTTCAAGTTAATGAAATAAACTTACACTCAGCAAGACGGTGAGCTTCAGCATCGCATCCATCTCACGAGCGATTCATTGCATAAACCAATCACTTTTGTAAATTAATTGTGTGTGAGGCCAATTCGCCGTGAAATTACTTGAAAGCAAACATTATTTCGATCGTAGATTGCTCAGAGTATGACGTGAAGAGTAATAAAATTACGTTTTAAAAACTAAAAATAAAAGTTTCTGATGCTAGTGGAAAATTACAAGCAATAATGTTTTTTGAGTTTTATGGTAAAAGTGTCTACTCCTTCGATAACCATTATTATTTGACTTGGTGAACATAAAATACACAACGAACATACGAGTAGAATAATCCCCTTTTTAAATCATTTAAAAAAACTCTGCTTTTGACGACCTCTGCGGCGCAGTAAGTGAGAGCCCGCTTGGGACGCAGGAGGTTGCGGGTTCGATCCCCGCCGCAGGATAAATGTTTGTATGATTTGCAAATATTTATCTAGGGTCTGGGTGTTTCTATGTATGAAATGAATGTATTTACAAACAAAAAAATATATACGTAGTCAGTATCTGTTATCTGGTTCCCATAGTACAAGCTTTCTTTAGTTTGGGGCTAGATGATGCTGTGTGAAATGTCTAGCATTATTTATTTATCTTCTAGATTGCAAGTAGAAATGAAATACTTATATATTTTTACTCATTCAGTGATTGGTTTACCATCTCAAATCATTGTTATCCATTCATAAACTGACACTAAATGTATTTTTAGACGCATTTTTAAAAGGATCTTGAATGTCTAAAGTTTTGAAAGGAAGTAACCGTGAGGCCAGCATCCGTGATTCTGTTTTTGTTTTCGTTTACCTTTTGAGTAGGCTAGAAGGAAATTTAATTTCACTGGACGTTGCGGTCTGAACAAAGGCAGGAGATTGCTTGTATATGGCCGGTCCTGTCAACTGCAACTTTCTGCAGGAATATAAAAGAGTTATTTCTATATCAAAGTCCAGGTAAAAAGCACAACATTGTGACTTTTGGTAGCCTACCTTTTAAAATAAAGGGAGTGATATTTTTTGAATGCTTTATGAAAACAACTCCATGTCCCAAAAAATTCCGCTTCAAGTTACCTTGTGAAAATATCAACTTTATTTGTTGGCTGTGCGTTTCTTAAATACTTAGATCATCATCATTATCATCATGTCAGCCATCTAGTGTCCACTGCTGAACATAAGCCTCCCCCATCGACTTATAATACTTAGATAAATAAATAAAATAAAACTGTTGGTTTGGTTGTTGAACAAATTTTTATTGCGAGTAAGTTTTTTATATCCGGATAAGCTTGATGATCATTAATCTGCATTGCAATCATTTCGTCATGTTCTTTTATCCCACAGGTTTGTAATCATCCTGTAAATTAAAAAGTTTGTTTTTACAATACTAATTATAAAGAGTTAAAGTTTGTTTGTTTGTATGTACGAGGTAATCTCTCTAAAGTGTTTCAAGCTTTGCCTTAGGTGAGCTCTGCAGCCTGGTTCGTAGGTGTTTAGGTCCACATCAAAAATCCCTCCGACCCTTTAACTTGATAGAGTAACAAGGTACTTTTTTTTTATTTTTATTTTTTATTAAATAGGTCAGCATTTGACCTCCCTCTGCCTGATGTTAAGCAGTAGTGAGGTCTAAGATGGAGCATGCTTTCCTAGAAGGAACCTATTTACTCTTGATTTAAAGACCCCTATATTGTACTTTTTGGGAAATACGGTACCCGGCAATGAGTTCCACAATTTGGCAGTGCGTATGAAAAAAGTGGACTCAAAACGCTTCGTACGAACTCTGGGAATATCAACCATGTACAAGTGGCGTCTTTCGGGGAACCTGTTGGTCCGATAAAAGAATGGGGATGGCGGAACTAAATTATACTACTTATCCATCTTTAATTTTGCAATTAGGGAAGATTTTCATTATTAGTACTTATGAAGTTAATATTCTGAGTTGATAATTTGTACGTTGTGTTAGAGGGCTTATATTACAATAATAATTATCATGACATTGTACCTGATTAAAGTACCACCATTTTCTCCCAAACATCAGGTCAGCTCCGGAAGGCCCTGCGGTTTTAAATGGCGGCCCGTATGGATTTATATTCATGTGGTCACCATCCATCTGCAAATAAATAATATGATTATTATTATTTTTTAACCTACATTATCGCTGTTCAAAGGTTTCCCCCATATCTTTCCCATCATCTCTGTCTCGACCCATTTACCAAATAATATATAATGCTGTTTATTACACACAGCAGCATCTAGCCCCGCAAGCATAGCAAAGCTATTAGGTACTATGAGATCTCATTGTATGGGAACCAGATAGCTGATTATAATACTGACCTCTGTGGCTCAGAAAGTCGCGGGTTCAATCCCCGCCGCGGGGTAAATGTTTGTATGACCTGCAAATATTTATCTCGAGTCTGGATGTTTCTATCTATAATATTGTATGTATTTACAAACAAAAAGTATATAAGTAGTATATAAGTTATCTGGTTCCCATAGTACAAGCTTTGCTTAGTTTAGGGCTAGATGATGCTGTGTGAAATGTCCAGCATTATTTATTATTGAATACTTAGATACTTACTTATACAAAGGAGATTTAGTAGAGATAACGATAACTTTCTAGTGAATCATGATTGTATGTATGTATAACCAATACCAATATTTTATTAAAATTGAAAATGTCTCAGTTCGATTCCGTATCGTTGGCTCTCCAGTTGAGTAATGTATTGCATTTCAAGATAAGACTGGAGCCAAGGTATTTTCTGTTGCGGAATATTTTAAGTCAAGTCAGAAAAATAAAAAATAGTTGATTTTAAACTGCTACAGCAGAATACATTGTTAGCTTCCTATCATAGAGAAAAACTAACCAGTAGGTAATGCAAATGTTTCCTAAATTGAACATGAAAAGAAAGAAAGTGAATTTAAGTTTTTTTTTTTTTTTTTTTTCTTTAAGGGAAAATCCCTACGAGTTTCTAAGATTAGAAGATTTAAAAACATAAAATATTTATCAACTCTCGTCCCTAATTGTACCAGGCAAGTAAAGCCTTGGGCGGAATGTAGGTAGCAAAGACAATATAATACACTAGGTAATAGTAATTGAACAAGAAATTAAAACGTATTTTATTGCTATTAATACCAAATGGATGGACGAGAGAGACTACAATAGCACAGGCGATGGATGAATAGAGTGAGTGGGGGAGGCTTTTCCCCAACTGTGGGATATTGAGAGCTTTTAGTAATAATAATAGCAAATACTATCACATTATGTGGAAAAAGGGCAGGAAGATGATGATGATGACTATCACATGATTATTTTTATACAAGCATAGTTTTATACTATTCAAGTATTTTGTGGATATTAGCAAATTATGGAATAGTGCCGTTATCAAGATAAGTAGAATATCTAAATAGATCATCTATTCTCTGTCTCAAATTCATGTTGCTTGTTTGTCAGAACGCCTTTGTTTAGAGACAATAAACTACAATATTCAAGAGCTATTCAATATTCTGATGTCTAAGATATTTGCATCAGAGCACAATAATAATAATTATTATACAGAACAGGAACAAGATGAATATTGCCTAGTAAAAAATATTAGACAATTGAACAACTTTGATTTTTTGTCATACTTATTAGAAGTTTGAATTTGGAACTGGGAAAAACACGGAGATATATAACACAATACATTATTATAATATGCACCTTTTTTGGATGTCTATATGCGTTACGAAGGCTAGAAATCCCGGTACACGCTGTATGAAGAGTTTTATGACTCTCGATTTAGTTATATGACTTATGATCTACTCTTAAACCAATGTTGTAAAATATAATACTTACAAAATGATTCCATATCCAATTCTGTTTGTATTTGTTCTTGTGTATGGTGTAGGGGTTGCCAGGGTTACGCTCATACTCTGAAGAAGCTGAGCTGCTGTCTTCAGACCCTGAATCTGGGTTTTCAACACTTCTTTGCCGGTACTTCGATTTTGAGTCTCTCTTTCTTCGAAAGTCAACCTGAAAGAAAATATATTTTTATAGATATCGGGAAAACACTACTTAATTTTAACTATAATTTTTTTTTTAACATACTTCCTCATCATCCAGGTCAAAGAATACTCTATTAGGATCGAATCTGAAACATATGATAATAATAATGAATAAATATAAAATACTAGTGGACCGCTATTTCGTCTGCGCATTTGAACTCACTCATCAATAGTTTCTCGAGCATCATTTTCTTCGTCCGTATGACTGACCTGTGGGTAAATATGAACTCTTATTCTCAGACATTTAAGACTCGTATGATTATTGTATCCTCAATCGAGGTTAATCTTGGATTGAAGATCTTATGTGGATGGTTAGGCATATTATCCATTTACTACATACTACATAAATTGATGTGTTACCACAGATTCGAATGTTGATTTCCTGAAAATAAAGAATATCAAATAACAAAATATATTCCCTTATCTTCATACATTAATTAGCAGTGAAGAGATGTTTCCTAGTTGCCCTCTATGAATGTAAATAACAGGGTTAACCCATTATGTGTATTAAGTGCACAAAATAAGCCTCTAGTGCACGAAAGGATCCTCTTTGAGGCGCACTTAAAATCCTTTCACCACACTGGTTCAAAAGATCTGGTGACAGGATAAGAAGAAAAAGAACCCATTATGATACATAATTATCACCAAAGTTCAGGATGTCGGAAAAAGGATAATGGACCTGAAATGTATTTTAGCGGGACACAAGCAAAGCGTGTTGATGACAGATGAAGGTGATCAATGACCGAATGGTAGCCGCTCGGAGGTTTTACTATAAAACTACACCAGAATGAGTAATCATTATGTAGCATTTTTAAATTAAGTTACTTACTTTTTGGGTACCATGAGCGCTGCTTTAGGAATGTAAACCTGAAAAGGTTTCAAATATGTTAATATGTTTTTTTAGTTTAAAAATACTTACATAATTAAGTACTTATAGGAAATATGGAATGGAACCCAAAATTAATACATAGCTCTCACTTGTATTTTTTCAATCCTAAAAAATAATTTAAATACTTAATGTAAATAAATACCAACCTCTGGTCGGCTGTAAGTTATAAAATATTAGAATAATTTATTGAATTATCCAACTGAATAAATTTACATATATTTACAAAATACAACAGGATTAGTCAAGCTATCTAAGGATCGTTAGAAACGATCTATAGATAGCTCAACTGATCCAGGTCACTGTCAGTCGGAAGCGTGCCCAAAACACTGGCGGCATTACCACGCTGGATGGCAATGCTGATCCTTTGAGCCAAAAATGTGCCAGCTCTCGGATCACGCGTCGATTCGACCATTTAGAATAATTGTATACAGGTATTGTTTGTTTCTATTGAACTCAAATTCTTCTTGCAAAGTTAGACTAAATTGTTTGTGTAGAAGTAAGTATAACTTACGTATGTTGCGTATTATACTCGCGAATGGTGTTCGCTATTGCAGCCTGTAATCAAACATACAATGGTACAAATTGCTCGTCGAGCTTCCTACGATTTTTTTATGACAAGTTTTTTTTTTTATTAATTAGGTCAGCATTTGACCTCACTCTGCCCTCCAGACGGCCAAGAAACGTTCTTGGTGATCCAGATGACGCTATCACTCTCGCCAATGGTGAAGTGATACCGTCATCTAGTGATGACAGATAGGTAGGTAAATTCTCTCCGGCAACAGCCCAAGCCGAGGTTCGTACCTATTAGAGGTGCCCTTGCGCATGTTGTCGTAACTTCTCTCTAGGCGTCTCGGCACCTTCAGTGCCCGCCATAGTCCGGTAACACTAAAACGGCCTCATAGGCCATTAGTATTAGGCCCTCCGAAAAAAAAAAAAAAACCTCACTCTGCCTGATGTTAAGCAATAAGTTGAGTGAATAAGCAAAAGTAGCCAATGTCACCTGCACCTATGTCTCAACTTTCAATCAGAAGGCAAACCGTGTTTTTTTTTTCTTTACATAGTCTGCTGAAATGCCTGGCCTAAATTGGTAGTCTTACCAATAAATTCGATTTCCTAAAGTTAGTGTACAGCACTCGCTCCCTTTTGTTGTTCCTGTAAAGTAAAAAAAATATTTGATAGCCTGGTCTACTCGTATCATAATTATATTTTTGATGTAGGTAGGTATGTTCGAGGACTAAGCCAGCGTATCAAAACGAAAACTACGCACGTTTTGAAATACATACTTTTCATATCAATTAACCTATTTAAAGCTGAGACCCAAACACATCAAATCACACATTATTCGTTCACTTAAAACATACATCACACTACACAACTTACAAGCACATCCTTCTCCCACACACACAATCACACGACACACTTGCACACGCTCTACCCTCACATACACTACGCACAACTTACACTGGAACATTAAAGCACTGTTTTTAGTTTTTCCATTAATTTTTTAATATAACTACGGGATCCAACTACCGTGGATCCAAATGTAAGCAAACAAAATGTCGAAGTGAAAGTGCACTGAGGGCGTTAACTGACCCTTGAGATACGACTTAGGCACCTTCAAGAAAAGAGCCTATTCCTACCTCAAAGGCCGGCAACGCATCTGCAGTGCTTCTTGATGCTGCAGTTGTCTGTGGGCGGTGGTAATCACTTACTATCAGGTGTGCCACTGGCTCGTTTGCCCCCTCTTCCATAAAAAAAAAAACAGTTTTTTAACTAGTTCAGGGGTTGGTGAATACCTAAAGTGCAGAACTTCGTAATCTGTTGTCTTACATTTACCTAGCTTTAGTATTACTTAGTATAAGTATAAGGTTGTCTGGAAGAAATCGCCTTGAGCGATAAGACCGCCTATTGTAGGACATTACTATCGAAACTTAGCATATAATTATTTCATGTAACACTGTGTCCTCAATAAAGTTCTTATTTATTTATTTATTATTATTAAATATGTTTTCAAAACGTGCGTAGTTTGCAATGCCCAACGAATTAACCCGTCACGGGTTCAATTTATTTGCAGAATACATTTACATTCGTATGATGAGATTTTATTACACGAAAGGATTTTCTTTAAAAAATTTAATGAAACTCACGCTATTCCAATGTTGGCCACATTGCCATAGACCAAGGAGTCTCCGGTGTCTCGTAGAGGGTACTTCACGGCAGACTTCAGAGTGCCCCGCGCAGGACGGAGAAGCGTGTGCCCGGGTAGGATCGGTTCTGCCTCGGGAAGGTGTTCTGGGTAACGTGGTACTCCCAGAATCGGACCTGAATGGTGCTTGTAATGTCGCCTCTAGGGGGAAGTTTTTTATTTTACTTGTAGAACAGAATTCAACATTGAGATTGTATTGGATCACACAGGCTAAGTTAAGAAGACCTTCAGATGAGCTAGAAGGACTTGCAGCGAATTATGTGGCATTCTTCTTGCTAAATATTTATATTTTTGTGAGGGAAATATATTCGTTTTACCTGAGGCCGTCTGTAAGATGCAAAAGTAAGATACTAAGTACAAAAAACGAATATTCTTTTCTATAAGTAAAATAAAATGTTAAATCAATGGGGAAGGCTTATGTCTAGCAGTGGGGGCGTCTCTATGCTGAAATGATGATGATAATGAAAATATAATGCTACAGTAAAATGCTTGCTTACCTATTTTTTTTCAATAACTTTCGAATGGCAGATCCTAAAGCTTCCTGTAACGAATATTTCAAAAGATCATTGCTTATAAAAATAACCATACCTTTACAAATTGAAAGTTTGTTTTACTAGGCTCTCGTTGCGCCGAGCGGTCCGTAACAGGTATGGAAATATCACAATATTTTCATAGGAAAACTATCAGTCGTCAAAAACTACAGACCATTTCATTTAAATTATAATTACTACAGTACCAAAGCTAGGGCGCGGGTTTTACTTTTGTTTCTGAATATTAACATGTTTTGTGTTTTTTCAGCTTTATAAATTGTTTCAAAACTGTTTTGTAACGGTACAAGTCCCAGGTGGCGTTAATAAAGCAAAATTTTTGTGTAATTGAAAAGTCCGTGGACTGTTGTTTTCACTGTTCACTTAGGTGGACGACAACACACAATATGATTTTTTGTTGTACCTACGGCATGTACAAACTCACAGCAAGAAGCGAGGTAGAAACGAATGTGGCATTGTGTTGTCAGAATCGTACGCGTCGCACGCGTATGTAGTTGTATTGTATAGTTGTAATCTCTCGTATCGCAACCGCACCATAGGTGCCGTACCTATTTCATTAAATATGGTTTTGTACCCAAAAACTGCTCACGTCAGAATGTCCATTCAGATTTAGCAAAAAAAACTGTACTTATGGTAATCATCTCACTCTACGCGTGTGTAGTCCACCTTTTTTATTTTGACTCACCAACAAATGAGTAGATTTTCTGAAGTTGCTGTACAAAACTCGCTGGTTTTTTTCACCACTGTGAAACATACAATAATTAAAAACAATGTCCTTGACACCTAATCTCTCCCAATCAGACACCAAATAACGTTGGTTACTCTAACTAACCCAATAATAATAAAAATAAATGAAAAAACGAATAAACGATAGATCGAATGAACGAATGTACGAACGAATGAATTAATGAGTGATTGAATGGATCATGAACGCTTTCTAGGCCCTCACCTGTAAGATAACAATTCTGAAATTGCTTACGCTATTCCAATATTGTCCGTATTTCCATAAACTAAGGAGCCCACGGTGTCCCGTAGAGGGTACTTCACAGCAGACCTCAGCGTGCCCCCCGCGGGCCTTAGCAGGGTGTGTCCGGGTAATATCGGCTCAGCTTCAGGAAGGTGTTCTGGATACTGTGGTGCTCCCAGAATAGGACTTGAGTGTGAGTTTCGTCTCTGAGGAACAAAAATACCATAACAACTTCAAGCATGCTCTGTTAAAATTTCTTTTATGTTCAAAAGTTAATACGCATAAGTTACAGTTTGTCTCTGAATTCAAGACCAAGCTATTTTCAAGGACGTACCTTTCTGAAAACTAAGTTCTTCTATTTTTTAATGGAGAATATTTCAATAACCATACCTTTACATATTCTAACCCAAATATTTACATAGTTTATGTGAAGTTATTAAATTAAAATATCATTTCTACTGAGCAAAATAATTAAACACCTTCATAATGAGTTTCAAAGTAGATTCAAAGCTCTAATTATTCGTTGGAAACATCAAAGGTAATAATGATAGTTGGATTCTAATCTAAAGACTTAAGTTTCCTGAAGTGAATTTACTCTGAGAATAATTTTAACAAAGATCAATAAAATGTTTTTTACTCCTAGGCCTTAGAGGTCATTTTTGTAACCAAATAAAACATGTCGCTAAGACCTGACTGCTAGAAACCATGACTGTTTTTAGAGGACGGATGTCCCAAAAACTGATTTAATGACTGAAATTAACTGACATAATTTGTGTTGATGTTTCTCAAAATTATGTAAAAAAAAATCTGCTGCATATAATGAAACGGTGTGATCTGTCCCTCTCCGGCAAGATGGTATTACTCAACACAGATACCTAATAATATAGAAGCCATATAAAAAAAATCTATTTTTTGCAGCTACAATAGAGCATACTTTAAGTTAGTTATATGCGAAAGGAGGCCGTTCACGCTCCATACAAGGCTGGACCCTAAAGTCAAAAGTGCCACTCCACTATTGGGAATCTCATTCTGAGTATTTTTCGGTATGGGACTAAGTCTCTAAGTCCACAACTTCAAAAAAATTTTACGCTAAAAATCTGGATACTGTGTTAAAAAAATTATTAGAAGTTTTTGACTTAGAGACTTGGTGCCATATCGAAAAATACTCCGATTGACTTCCCCAATTTCTATTGGTGACACCTTTATTTTCGTTGGCCGGCACTTTTGACTTTTGGTCCCAAAATGAATGGCCTCCTTTTATCGATAGAAAATTATAATAATCATAGCCGAGCCGAACATAGAGCATTATTATAATCATAACCTTGCATTTTTTCTATTCCGTTTTTTTATATCCTCCATCTGTAAAAGTAATTTACGGGCACACTGAGCAATTTGTAACGCCATTCTTCATAAAAGTTCATGGCGCGATTTATAGAGCTGAGAAAAAATATTTTTACAGAAAGTTTATTACCCGTTCACGCCTGTGTAATAAAATTATGATTTTTCTTACACAAAGGCCTGTTAAAGCTATTATAGCATTATTATTTCATAAAGTTGAGTGATTAAATGATTAGGTATCTTGAAAAAATAATTAACAGCGGCCCACCCTGCTTTCAGCAAAAAGGCCCTTTAGTTTTATTTAATACCGTAACCAATGAAATACACTGAAATCTTCGCTCGAGCTTTGTGATTGGTCAATGCGAGTGCGCATGATCACGTGATGCTAATCTCCTGTGGATCAACCTATTTAACAAACTGTAGGAAATATGTACATTCGTATTGTATGTATACAGTCAATAATAGCAATCTACCACAGACCGCGTCATGCGGGTGACGAGTGGTCAGTGATAATTAACGGGACTATTCAGTGTGCCAGCTTTTCCCCGACACTGAAAAGTTAATTTGTTTGCTCCAAATAATTGGCAATATAAAATTGAAGGGTTTTGGAGAAGTTATTAAAATATTTTATTACGTTATAAAAACTACGGCATTGTTTTGAGCCATTGATAAATTGGCTTTGTATTGTGCTTGTTTTGTAATGTTGGCTGAAAATGTTGGCAACAATTCGAGAAAAAGTATTTTCACCAACTTGAAGTACCTACAATGTGTTGGAAACATTCTGCGTGCAAAAACTGCAATGTATTTTTTTTATTGTTAGAATACGTTCCAAGAATTGCACCTGACACCTCCAGGATTATACAAAGTGGGGAAAAATTAACCTGAGTGCAGCTACTTTTGTTGTAGTTAGAATGTTTTGTGTGTTCTACTAAGCCTATAGATTTTTTTATAAAGAAAAATAAATCGCATGGCTGGTACATCGACGTCTTAATACCGTTTTGTCTTTCCTGCTTAATACATTTTATTCCACTTTCTAAAGGAATCCCTTGACACTCTAGTCTTAGATGAAAGAGTAAATAAAAAGATACCCAATAAAAATGCATTAGGTTTTCTGTATCCTATTTCTAACCAGTCTATGTTCATGCAATGAGTTCCTGCAAGAAAATTTCCACAGCCTTGCTCTTCATAGAGGGCTTAGAGGCTCAAACGCTCACCAGAAAATTATTGATGTCAGAGTGACAAAAAAAAAGTATCAAAGCTTTTGAGAATCTCTTTGGAGTAAAGGGAGAAAGTTTAGCTGAGAGCAAAAAGTGCGAGTTCAATTCTCGTGGCGGAAAAATGTCTAAATGCATAGTTTTCCTTGAAACCCGTCGTCGTTGATATCAGTGTGACTAACACCCATATCATTAGTAGTTTTCTTGATCTCAACTCATCTTCCACTCACCTGTCATCTCAAGTTTCGTCGAGACCTACCTTGAGATGATAGTTGATTTCTGTACTTGTCTAAAAGAATGTCATAACTCATACATAAGGCAAGAATGAGTGGAGGATTTTTTTACGACCAAGCATACTGAAATGCACTTGGATGTTGAGTGGAAGTTGAGTTGAAGTCGAGATTACTATAAAAGATGAAGCGTTAGTTAGCGACAACTTAGTAATTGAGTATTTCTGTATCAAATGTTTACAAATCGTTACTCAGTTCAAATATCTTCAAATCCACGTTTCTAGTTCAAGTTGTTGCATCGATTGCGTGATGTCATTTCAAAAGGCAGCTACGTGAAAGAAACTCTTTTAACCGACTTCAAAACAGAGGACAATATACAGTAAACTTTGGACTGTAAGCTTTCTTACGGACTAGCGGTGAACCGCGGGGCGGATAGCCGCAATAATTTTGTGGCGGTTCAGTGCGTACAATCACAAGCGGTTGCATATTAAAACTGGAAAAGCGCCCCGCCACGCGGCTAGCCGCCCCGCGGTTGAACCGCTAGTGAGTAAGGGGGCGAAGAATAAACTGTCACTTCTTTACAGGGTTTATTTATAATAGTGTTATCAGAGTAATTTTTCTGTCGAATGTTATTAGTGTCCTTGTATTTTTCTTGATATTACGAATTAGAATAATTAATTCTGTAATGTGTGTATAAATAAATAAAATGAATAAACAAAAAACTATTTTTTTAACCGACATCTAGACGTTCATGTTGGACTGTTTACGTAGACTTTGGACTTCACGAATGAACTGTCATCTCTACGAATATCCTGTAAAATAGTATTATTAAAGTCTACAATCTCAAGATGCAGTCTACATGAGAATTGAGCTTAATGTATGGAACCAGCGGTATAATAAACTAATGAATAAATTATGTAGCTCGCTCGGGACAATATACTCAGACGAGATATTGTTTTCTCTCATCAAGCAAGGCATTGTTTGTATCTACTAGCGACCCGCCTGTAATTCCACTGGCGAGGTTCATTGAAATATTAACTGTGAAAAACAAAGAAAACCGATGTAATTATGTAACTACTTAGAGGTATTTGCTTTTCATCAAAAAAGTCATAAATTAATTCCAAAAAAAGTCGAGATGAAAATCACTTTTTAATGTCAGTAAAAGTTATCTTCTAAACAAGATTTGGTAAGTAGGTACCTATAACTGAGTCGACTAGTTTGGTTAAATTAATAAGAAATAAAATGTACTCATATACTTAATTACTTAATTTACTTGGTACGCAACGAAATCTCGACTTTAGCCAATCGCTCAATAAACAATATTGAAATAAAATGTACTCACAAACTTAATTACTTAATTTACTTGGTACGCAACGGAATCCCGACTTTAGCCAGTTGCTCAATAAACAATATTTAAATAAAATGCACTCACAAACATAATTACTTAAATTACTTGGTATGCAACGGAATCCCAACTTTAGCCAGTTACTCAATAAAAAATATTCGTTCTGAACTTTGGATATCGTTGACCTCAGTGTTTAAACGGGCAATGAATCGAAACTAGCAACCATTGCCCACAAATTGATAAAGTTTTCATAACTGAATAGCATAGCAAATTACAAAATGTCTGATGCAGAAAATTAACTGTGTACTTTATTGCCACAGAGGCAAACGTTCCTACATCTGTCAAATTTTCATTAAATAGGATAGTTCAGAATGATACATGGAACTAATTTAATTTTCTTCATAAAATGAAACGTTTTGCAGTCCCGAAAGTTTTGGTAACTAAGTTTGTATATTTGATTGAAACTTGGAATAAGTGTCGATAGTGGTCTCTCTATGGTTTCTGGTTTATGACTCTAGGAAGGGTGGAACGGGCGGAAGGAAGTAACTGTCCCCACACCAGGTTGCCATGCATCGTGGGTATTAGAGACAACCTACGAGTTCAAATGCAACCACAACAACCAGATAAGTATTAATATTTACAAGTCATACAACCATTTGCCCACGAGAATCGAACACGCTCTTGTTTCTACACCACGCCACTGAGGTCATCCTAATAACTATCGTACTTACCCTTATTATTTGGATTAATTTATTTATGTTCAAATCATGTTTGGCCTGCAGTATCACGATATTCTGTGAAAAGAAAATCTTACTGAACTTCTATAATATCTTGGGGATCAGTCGTGATCCTCTTTTGTGATCCTCCTGTTTTTTTGGATAATTATTATACCAGTTCGAAATTCAAAATAACGTACCATGCATATAATATACAGGGCAATCCAGTCCATTTTAATTAAAACTAAAAATCATTGCGTCAATGGAATGACAGCAATGAAAGTTTTCTCATTACTCTGCACACACATTGGGAGCACACCGTGAAATACGTTTTATTATAAAAATAATTTGCATATAGAAATGTTACTCGTTGAACTTCGAACTAAAAACCTTTTTTCTTAACGCTTTGGATGTCATTACAGTTGGATACTCCCATGGGTTAGTATGAAATCTTATTCCTTTTAGTACAAATAACGGGATATTTACCAGGATTACTGCCCAGTTCTTCCGTGACCATGGCGTGTGCAACTGCGCCGAAATATCCAAAAACTCACAAACAGTAAATCATGGTAAATATCCCGTTATTTGTGCTAACTTAATAACCATGATAGTTTAAAAAAATATATCGAAATTCCGGACAGATTTTGATCTGCATATTTTGCGTAACACGGTTCATCATTGTTATTATTTCCACAACTCTCTCTCTATCTCAAAAAACAAACAGTAGATAGAACCTTTCTAACAAATTATATCAGAGCCACAATAAAGACCCAGTTGATTTTGAGTTTCACTTCTATTTAAAATAGCTATGCTACAATGCACTGCACTTTGCATAATGGCAGCCAGTCTATCCGTAAAACAGTAGATGTATTGCATTTCTATATTCAAACTTTGGAATTAGATCTTTGTTTCATTACGACTGCCTGTCTGGAGCTCGCTGAACTGAAAATACGATACATTTCACAAGACATTTGAAAACAATTATTGTTCTACGCTACGAACTTAGAAAACGGCAGAGAATAGCTAATAATACCACATCGACAGAATATAGAATTTTGCGCGTTTTAATCCCGGCCGTGCATCAATTTGCAATCCGTGACAAGTACCTATTCATCGCATATCAACACTCCTAGCGGTGAAGGAAAGCATTGTAATGGGGCATTTACACCACACGGTCTAAGCACGTACATTTTAGCATCGCATGCCAATTTTTCACGTGTAAACGCTCACCGTACGCTTAGGGCCAATTTCACCAAAGTCAAGTTTAACAGCTGGTTAATAAATCGACCGTTAGCCGTTTATCAGCGCAGTGAACGCATTTTCATACATAATTGTGTTCTGCGCAGACAAACGGCTCTCTGTCACTCTCGGATTTTTGGTTGTTCTGACATATTTTTAATTTTAAACGATGTCAACTGCTAGTTAGCTAACCGGCCGCCGACCAGCGATTAGATTTAGCGGCTTGTTAATGAAGATATTCCTTTGTTAGAGCATGATGGAGCACAAAGCAATTGTAAAGGTCTGTTAAATACTTAATCCGTTGTTATTTCTCTTACTAAATTTGATGTCAAATGAACTAACGCTCTGTTAGATAAAGTTTGGTGAAACTAGCCCTTAATGTCTTAGTAAGTGCGACGGTCACCGAGTCTTAGTTAGGAAAACCGGAGTTTAATCAGCACCACACTTTTCTTTCCTGTGGCTAAGGCCGGGGGTATTCCATCTCAAACAATACCCCAGGACAATACTGTCCCAGTGAGTATTCTTCTTTTTACCATATTCTTTCGAACTAGTGCAGTTTTAGGATTTTAAGTTTTAGGATTGTATATTTGAGGACAAATATTGCACTGTTAGCATATAACTTGGTTTGTCTGTGGTAAAACAAATTAAGTGAGAATGGCCGAATGTTAGCGTTTTCGTATCTAGTCAAATACTTCTTGGTGTGTCTCAAAGTGGATGACCGTGACCCGTGGTCCCTTGGGATTCTTTTTTTCGAGATAAAATGTAGCATATGTTCTTTCCTGGGATACAAACTTAAGTGTCAATTATGCAGTTTGGGCGTGAGCTTACAAACAGACAAAGTTACTTTCACATTCATAATATTAATTAGTATTAGTATAGTATGGATAAAATAATTATTATTCTACGCAAAACGATTTGTGAATGGAACTCGTTTGAATGAAGTGATCCGTGTTTTATCTCAATCAAAGACATTTTTACAGAATCAAAGGCAACTGTAGTGTTCTCAATGCCTTTTCACGGCCAAAGGGTATCGATGATCGAGTTCAAGGTCAATTAACCTATTAAATAAAGAAATAAATAAATAACGCTGGACTTTTCACACAGCATCATCTAGCCCCAAAGTAAGCAGACCTTGTGTTATGAGTACTAGATGACTGATAAACTATTTATATACTTTTTGTTTGTAAATACATACATAGAATATTATACATAGAAACACCCAGACCCGAGACAAATATCTGTAGGTCATACAACGTTTGTCCCGCGGCGGGGATCGAACCCGCAACCTTCTCCATCACAGGCGGACCTTCGCCCACTGCGCCACAGAGGTCGTCGAAGTTGAAGAACTTCTTTAATTTCTAGAAATACGTTCTGATATATTGATGTTTTAGTTGTGAAGTTCAAATCCTGGATTACTTTTTTTTTAATTTACAGAATCCAATAACGTTGTTTCCGTTATAGGAATAAAACAAAAAAATGTTTTTTAGCTTTATTTTTTGTCATAAAATTTAAATAAGTAACAAAATACGTCTAGTACCTACATGTACAGTCGTACATAAAGTAGGTATAGTAAAAATTCGAAAACTATAGGTATTTATTTATAAAAAGCACCCGTCTTGGAGTAGCTTAAAAAAGCTTAAAGCTAGTTTTAAACTATAATAAATATTTCAATTGTTAGTGTCTTTGGATTACGAACTGTGAACAATTTTATTTATTTATAAACTTCTATCAAATTCCTTAAAAACAAGTTTATTACTTAAACATCAAAGTGATAATAGTGAAAAAAGGAACTTTTAATATTTGAATGCCACTGACTATATCTAAATAGGATATAAAAATATATATCTTAATAATAATTAATAAGTATTGCCTACGCTCAATATGACAATGTAGTAACAAGTAATAAATTGGCTTTATCCACAAAATGAATATCGCAATAACATGAGTCTGAATTATTTAAAACTATGAAATTGTAAAACAGTCTGTTTCTAAATAAAACGAATAAAAAATGTAATCTAAATGCATAACTTATACTTGGAATGATTGGTTAGTCTTTATTTGGTCTTTTATAGGATTTCTTAGTCTATATGGTTAAAATGATAAATGACGATAAGAACCGACTCTTTACAGTATTGGTCGTGAAGGGACAGGAGTAAAATCACCTAGTCGATAAGAATAGTCTAAGTGATACTAGTGATTCTACTGAATAAATGCTTTTTACTTTAACTTTGAACAACAATCAAATTATGAATAATTACGTTTTAATACTAAAAAGAAAACCGACTTCAATGTTTGACTCGAAACGCGGTGTGACTCAGGGCGTCAAGCTGTCGATTCGATTTCTATTTGTGACATGGCTAGGAGGGAAGGTGCTTAGAGTTTTACGGGGAAACTATCAATCCCTCAGGAATAAAATTTATATGGGACCACCTCTGGAGTATAATACCCTTTCAAACATAAAAATAATTTTGCAAATCGGTCAACAAATGGCGGAACAATCGCGTAACAAGATACAAAAAAAAAAAACATACAGACGACTTGAGAACCTCCTCCTTTTTTGAAGTCGGTTGAAAAGGTAACAACTGATGAAATAGTTGAATAGAGCTCATTCAAATGGGGCATAAATAGTAAATTAATAATATGTAGTATCAATTTAATATGGCATTTTTGTAAAAAAATTATATTATGAAGGATATACAAGGCTTTTAAAATTGTACAGGATAATATTATTAGATTATATTACGTAGATTCAAAACTTTGAAAAAAAATAACTAAATTGCAAATAAATACTTTGACTTTGAATTTGAATTGTAATTAGAGACAATTTATTGAAATTTCCAAATAATGCTTTAAAAGGATTTAATTGTATAAAAAAAAATTGAGAGTTTTGTTTTCTTTTGCTATTTCAACCTTGATTCATGTTGTCAATTTATTTTCGTGAATTTCATTTTTTTACGTCATCTTTGGCATATTGACTCCCTTTCTGCTTTCAGTATAAAGGCGGAGGTACCTTTGAACTAAAACTACCTATTACATTACCAGGAGGTGTGTAGTTGGCTACAACATACACCTGTCCGTCTTTAGTTTTCGCCATTCCAACTCCAACCTCTTTACTATCATGCCAAATTACCTGTGTAAAGTGTCCAGAGTCCAAGTTGGAGGGTTCTTTACCAAATTTATGGAACTTTATCTCACTATACCATTTTTCTACTGGCTCTTTGCCAGATACAGTAAACGTCGGATCAGAGGACCAAGCGAAGAATATGTTCTCGCCATACTCGTTTTGGTCTCTGTGTTCCATTTTGCCTTTCTTGGCTATCGTTTTTGCCCAATCCTCTGCGTACTTGCATAACTTCTTGTTAAGCTCAAGAGGTGGTACACCATGTTTCTTTCTTAATTCGTTATGTGCTGCTAGGCATTCTTCTTCGAATTTATCTCCAGAAACTGAAGTTGATTTTAGTTTGCTGACGATATCAGAGGCAATGTCTGAAAAGTTCCTGCTGTTTCGGTTTGGTGATCGTGGAGGTTGTTTTTTGTTTGGTGATTCTGGAGGTGGCAGATTGTTGTTTGAGCTTCGCACAGAACTGTAGTTGCCAGCTGAAAACTGCATTGCTCCAGGGGGGGTGACATTAGTCGCGAACTTTCCACTATAATTTCCTGGTGGGTAGTAATTCGCGACAACATACAGCTTCCCCGATTTGCTTTTAGCGCTACCAACTCCAATTTCCTTCGTCGATTTCCACACTATTTGCGTGAAGTGGCCGCATTTGAGCTGTTCTGGTTCCCTCCCGAAAGAATACTCGTTGATTTCGCTGTACCATTTGTCTACGCAGTCTCTCGCTTTGATCTTAGTGTTGGGGTCAGCCGACCAGCCGCAATAAATGCTTTCTCCATAAATCTTGGTGGTGCTGTAGGACATGGCGTCCTTTTTGGCGAGTTCCTCTGCCCATTTTTGTGCAGCTTTAGTGATGTCTTTGTTGAGAACTAGTGGTGGGACGCCGTGCTCGCGCCTGTACTCGTTGTGGATTTCGAGAGCTTCATTCTCGAAATCTGAGGTTTTTGAACTGAAGAGTTTACTCTGCAACATAAGAAACAAATGGTCGGTAATTGGTTACATAAAATATTACACAACTTTTGTGCTGAATTAAGTGCTACCTATTTAAAAGAATTTATTTTCTGTCTTCGTGTTTGCTCTACGATTAATTATATAAAAACAAATACGAGTGAATTCAACTTTTTGTTTTGTGTTATCGCCTGTAATTTCCGCCTGTAGTGATTCATGTTCACGGTCATGGCGTCGCCTTGCAGTTATCTTTTGCTTCAGCATTGTGGATTTGTCGCGATAATTTCACGTTCATTCAAGGTTAATAATCTATTATGAAACCTTGACTTTACTTCCCTAAGCTTTCCTTACTACTTAGTACAAAACCAGCACGAACTTCTGCGTGGCATTTGAAGTAGGTACCCTGTATTATCAAGATCCCTTAGTATTTCCTAGGATCTTAAATGTTGACACCACTCAAGTCAAGAGTTAATACTGCTAAATCCAATATCACTAATCTATAACAATAAATAAGAGCCGTAACATACAGTTTATTTACCTCCAAAGTACTAGAACTTAGTTAAATAGGAACAACCAAATCCTTACTTTGGTTAGTTGAACGAAACAGATAAGCAAATAGTCTTGATAAGGGTCCCAATCAAGGACGAAATGTTGACGTGACTCAAAGTAAATACGGGCTATAACTTCGGATACACTGTCGTGGATTATCGGTATAATCGCGTAATCATGTGATACGAATGCTAAATTCCGAAAATAGTACTTTTTAAATTCAAAGGTAAAATGGAAAAACTTAGGCCTAGACTCATTGCCAAATTTGCAAATGGACTTTAAGCCGTGGCCATATAGGCCTATTTATACCTTATCTGATACTCGTATTAGGAATTTAATCAAATATGTATATCATAATACATGTTGAAAACATTTTTTAGACTTTGCAAATTTTAGTAAGTCTTCATGAAAAAAAGTGTCTCGCAATTTTTAATGCTATTAGTCAAAATCAATCTAAAAAATTGTTTTAATGTTTCAATTATAACAGAAAAAAAAACAAATGCGGTAAACATTCTTCCAGTTTAATTCATTCAACATCCTATGATGATAATCTCAAGCTACCCTAACAGGAGGCACGTTCAAATGCTTGCCTACATTTTGCACTAGGTAGCATTAATATGCGTGTAGGGATTACATTTTTATCTTTACCGTCTCAACGTCATTGTTCTACGAGTAAAGAGAAATGTCACACGCAGTATTGCATGTTTGTATATCGACCTGCCAGTAACCTTGTGATCTTTATTGCTATTAAAACAGGTTTTACTGTTTCATAATCTTCAATTTAGGGACGACTGCGGACTATAAAAATTAAGGCCAATTTGAAACAGACCTAGTTCTGACATCCAGACATCATACTATTTTAAGAATAGCTGCCGATTGAGTTATCTGAAAGTGGATGAATAGCAGATAGAGCTCTGTACCGGCACACATCATCATTTTTCTCTTTTGATATCAGGTCCTGTGTTTTTTTTAAAACCGTTTTTGCCATTAAGTTTAACTCGTTGAACCCACCTTTTATAGTAAGTATCATCTTCAAGCTAACATTTTGGACAAGTTTTCAGCAAATATATTTTTATGGTTAGTTATAGGTCTGTCTGTACTTTATAGGTACAATTTTACCTAAATTTTACTTGCTCTGAGTAAAATGGGTGTGAACGAGAGGTATAAGTAGTTCGAGAACCGTTGAGTTTTTTGTACGAATTATACTTGGGTGCTTTGAGTATATCCGGAAGGGCTCATGACTTCAATGAGGACCAATGATGCCAATGAGTGCCGATTGAATAATGAGGATTATCTTGCGATAAGGACTGGCACTTGATTTTGAACTTTATGCCCTGGGTGCGAAGATTATGTATAGATCGCACAATTCGCAAGGATAGCATGGTATGAATTTCGTTTTTGACCTTTATGGGTCATGTTGCACTTATCGAGTTGTTAAACTCGGATTATAGTGTTATAGTCACGTGATGAAAATACAATGTTTTTAGGTGTTAATATCAAAATGTACCTACTTATATGAAACGGACGATATAAGGGTAACTTTTTAGATCATCTGTCCGTATTATGTACCGTACTGTAGGTATATCCTGTAAGTACCGAGAAAAAAACCTTTTTATTCAAAATTATGACCAGAGACAATGTTTTTGAAACACGACGATGGCGAACCCTTGACACGTTCAGTGCCAGTGCAATACAAGACGTTTATTTACGCTATGGTCTTCTCCGCTCCGTTGGAGGGCACCATAGTGAGTAATTGTATATATATATATATATTATATCCATTACAATTTACTATGGATTTTGGCAATACGGAGATAGCTACTAAGTGAGTCATTATTCATAACAAATGCAACAGAGAGTCACTTTCATTAATTCCATTTCATACTAATTCAACTGCGAGAAAGTGATCAAATTACTTGTACTTATTTTTATCGATCAAGAAGGGGTCAAGTCACTTGAGTTTTTGATCACAATATTATCGGACTACAAAAATACAGGTATCTAGAGTTGAAACTAAAAGTGAATCCACGCAAAACTTTATTCTTTCATAGTTGGAACCCTTTTGAATTCAAAATGTCCACAGTACATTGACAATTGACATATCAAACGAAACGGTTGACATTGATCGACAGTCCCTAGTCATTGCTGCTTTTTATGTCAGATTGAAATAAATAAATGGGCGTTTTGTTAGTTCTTTTTTGATACAAAACACTTTACTTATTGACATTTCTTTAGCTGAGAGACACTTTTGTAGCTTGGTAAACTAGCTGTAATGTCGCGATATTTAGTATGATCGCAATAATTAATAACAATAATCGGCTCATTAACACTTCACCACTCATACAGTCACACGACCGTTATTTATTTATTACTAGCGACCCGCCCCGGCTTCGCACGGGTGCAATGCTGATACTAAATTAAATACACTACAGAAAAACTATGAACGTTGTATATAAAAACATAGCGGCCCGCTCCGACTTTGCACGGGCATAAATAAGCTCAAAAAAATAGGTTAATTTACGACATCACGTTAGAAACCTCTAAAATTAGTAATGTTGCCTTAGTATATGATGCATGTATTATACATATAAACCTTTCTCTTGAATCACTCTATTTATTGGAAAAAACCGCATCAAAATCCGTTGCGTAGTTTTAAAGATTTAAGCGCACATAGGGATATAGGGACAGAAAAGGCGACTTTGTTTTATACTATGTAGTGATAGTGAAGTGATTACACTAGCTATTGAGAGCTTGCTTAAAATTGGATGAGTGACCGCTAGCATTATCAACTGAGCCCTTCGACTGAGCGCTTCGGATGACACGTTAAATTGTCGGTCACGGGCTACCTAAAAACTCCGTCACCATATCCTCTAACTCATACGAACTTAGATACTTTTTGATTTCCAACTTCTGTATTGTTTTGTTTCTATTAAAAAGTTGTATTAACGTCGTGATGCTGAGTGCACTAATAAATAATTATTCTTTAATGATAATGGATCTTAAAAAATGAAAACGAACCACAGCCAGATGTGTATTCGACGATGCATGACTTTCATCGCAATTGGAGCAAAACCTAAGTATTCCTTTTTTTTAAAGGTTATGCGATTGTGAACTTTATTCATATTGATATTGAGATCATTGATAACAACTGATAGTAGGTAGTAGTAGGCAAATAGAAAACATAATAAGTAGTTACTACTCACTACCCTTACGGATCTATGATATACCTCACAAATTGGAGATTATTAATTATTTGAGCTAGTTAAAGCCACGTCCAAATTTCATATTATGTGACAATCGCGACAACATAAAAATAAATGATTTTTCAAATGACACTTCCACTTTTTGTGCACAATTGTTATCCCACAAACACCCGCAAACACATTTCTTTGAAAATATTTTTATTTCCATTTTGAAAAAATATTTCATGTTTCCAAGGCAACTAACCTAATCAATCCTTCCTTTACCTTTTTTTATATGAGTAATCTACCTTTCGATTCAATTAAAAACTTTATCAATTATCTTATAACAAAAAATCCAACTGAAATAAAGACGAGGCTTGATTTTTGACTGAAAAAAAATTTGGATCAAAATATTTACCATAATTTATACGTCAATCCTTTAACAGTGAGCCCGTCCCGTCACTTGCCCTAATTTATCCTGACTGCATACGAATGCTAACCCACTATCAAGATAACATAGCCCCTACCGACGTACGTCGATTTGATATCGACTAATCTTTTAGGAAATAATAGATTGACGAATGTTTTATGACGAAAATTCAGATACATAATATTTTTTTGATAAAAAACTACTCATACAATTCATTTTAATCTTAGATGATTTCAGTTTTATTTTTTGAAATCCTGTTTTTTAATCCTTGCAAATTTGACATAGTGAAAACTTTTTAGTTTTAATTTTTAGGAGTTTTATTAAATTTTATACTAGGAGAAAAAACAGAAAAAACAAAAAAGTGGTAATTAATTATGTATTGGATGAATGAAAAAGTAAAATGAGAAGACTGACGTAGCGATGAAGCCTAACCCAGCTGTGGGTTAGAACTATGATGACATAAAATAATTATAATAGGTAAGTACCCACCTAAGAAGCGGACATTTAAAAAGTAAATAAAATACCTACTACTATTGGTTCAAGAAGAGTTGCTCATTTGCACAGGAAATTACTCATTATTCGTTTTATTTTATGATTACGTATATTGATTATTTTTTTACATAAGTATATTTCACATAATTTCTAAAGTTAAAAAAAAAAAAAATATTACCGAGCTCCAAAAACATCGACTTATGGTACACATATTTAATCACAACACAAGCTCAACCACTCGTCTTCATAACTGACCGCCACAACGTGTTTTTACTTTCACTGATCAAAAGTGACTGTTGAGTCACGTACAATGATGATGATGGATTGTTCAATAGAAAGTAACCTTTCGATCTTTAACTGTACTTGTTCCATTTTACTCTTTGTTCAATGCGAATGAGTGAATGAGTCACGAGCTACAAAATATTTTGCAATTATTAAAAATAAGAGTTAGAATAGGTAATAATTTTTGTAACTTATTCTCATACTTATCTTACCTTTTTTTTGCTTGACACTTAAATCATGAAGTTTACATTTAAAGCAAATAAAGTTTTAATTATGTAAGTAAATAACTAAATATTTCTTTTAGAAATTATCTACCAGCATAAATAGAAACTGACAATTTCACCTCGCTCAAGGTTCGGGTCACAAAGACAAAAAAATCTTAAAATAAATACCTACTAAATTATGAATATGATTTATTTATAAGTACCTATATTATGCCTCGGGGCAGAGATCTGCCCGATGGTCAGACGACACTGTGGGGGCGGTGGGAGAACAGTGGATCCGGCTGGCACAAGACCGCCAGGAGTGGCGTGAAAGAGAAGAGGCCTATACCCAACAGTGGGTGCTACCGGCTGGATAGATAGATAGATAGACCTATATTATGATGAGAATAAAAGCAACTTGTATCTATTGTTTTCTAGCCGGTGATTCGAATATCATAGCTGTTGTTAACTGACTACCAAACTGACGGGGAAAGCGTGTCTGCATTACCAATCCACACTTAAAATAAGGATAAACAGAGTGGTGACATTTTATATGAGAATTAATCGCATAAATTATACGTACCCTTCGTTTGATTCAACGTTTGATATTTTAATCAAAGATCAAACGAATTGTGAAGTGTGGGACATAGCCTTGTACATTTAAAAAAAAAAATTTTTAAGAACGAAAAATATTATAATCTAATGCCAAAATTACTGATTTTGCCATTTTTTTTAAAACTCGTTGACAGGGCCGGCAAAACATATTCTATTTAATACCCCCTTTTTAGGTATTAGGACCACAGTATTCTACAATAGCTTATTAATGCCAGGTACTTAATAGCTACGTATACTATAACCATAACTGTGTAGTTAATAGTAATGAGGGTGTATAGCGTACGTAATGTCGCTAGATCTTTCCACTCCCGTATACCGTAAAAATCGGTACATTTTCTTAGCTGATGCACACGATAGACCACTTAGATCCTGAAGCTCTTCCTGCCGTGACAAGTCTTTCTCTGTAGAAGCGGTGATACTTTGGAATGATCTCCCTAATTATTTCAGTATGATTGATTCAAAAGAATGTTTTAGGAGGCAGACTCTGAAACGATTGCTAGACTCTATGTAGATAAGTAGGTATATATTTATTTTTCTGTTGTATTGTTAGATAAACTTTGTTATTTTTTTAAGGTTTATTTAGTTGTTATCTAATTTGTTGTCAGTTGTTGTCAGCCTAGTAGAAAATGCCTTCGGCATTTTGTTCGCCAATTGTGCAACAGTTTTGTAATTTTGTGCAATAAAGTATTTAAATAAATATATAAATGTCAAACATCGATGGTGACCGTTACGAGCGCAGCGAGCCGGCTTAAAAATCCAAGAGCGTAGCAAGCGTCCTCGGTTTTACGGAAAAAAATAACAAAAGTCTGCTCGTAGTTCTTTAAACCAAATGTGACTTGATGTGATTTGCCTTTTTAACTAATAAATAATAGAAATAATACAGTATCTACTCACTAAGTAAGTATAAGGTAGTTTTCGCTTACGAAAACTCTTAAGATGGACTACGAATACCGATGGTATTTTTTTTATTTTCATTGACCAATACGCGAACCAGGAATCGTTCATAGTGACTTTTGGTAACACCAACTGGTACCTACAGTTACTAATAGTATGCATAAGAAAATTATTACTTTAAGGAATGTTTTGTTCAAAATTTTTGGATAAACACGTAGAAACTCACACTCTATGCCATCGAAAGAGTGAAACGGCGGCTATTGTCAGAGGTCCGCACAAAACAAACGTTAATTCGCGTTCCACGATGTTTCCGCAATATAATGGCTTGCAAACAATGAGAGAAAAAAATGGTCAAGTGAATGATTCAAGTTCTTTTTTAGAATTCCGTGAGAAAGTTATAAATTGACTTTATTTTTTATGTAGCTTTTTGTGCCGTAGATAGTACCAGTAAAAATTGTTGTATTGGTTTTATACCTAATATGAGAGTTAATAATATTTTATTCAATATTTTCTACTAGAAAATATTGATATTCATACATAACAGAAAGTACTTATAAATTATATTTTTAATTTGTTTAATTTAAGTAAATTGGTCACGTTTTAAATTAATTTCTACAGTTAATGTAAGTATGATATAACTGTACATACAAATAGTAAATAAATCAATGATTCTTAAATAATTACTAGTTTTAATTAATGCAACATTAATGGCATGTTAGTCAATAAGTTAATATATACTGCATATTTTAATTTTAAATCATAAAAAATCAATACGTGGAACCCTAATAACGGCAAAAACGTGATATTCAACAAGTAGATAGGGCACGCAGTATAGTGACATATGCGCAGAAACTGTGACTCGATAATTAGGTAATTAGAGTAATGTCAGTTCATTGTTGTCTTTGGTCAACAACCTGTAGTAAGGTCACCTACAACGCAGTCATACAGGTTAAAGTTAAAAGTAAGTTCATCTCTTTCCTTCTTGTTCCTTCTCCTTTCCTCTCTTTATGAATGAGACTGAAAATCAGACATCAGCTTTCTTGCCGATTCAGCAAATGGACGTAAACGTATTTAAACGTTATACCATACAGGGTGTAAAAAGACGTCTACCGAAGCCGAAAGGGGTAGGTACAGCATCCCAAGACACAACCAAATCCAAAAGGATTTTCCTTAAAAATCATTATATCCGGAGAAAACAGCGTTTGAAGATTACTGTTTGCGTATGTACTGGGCGCGTTTTTTTACGTAGATTGCTGGATTTTGAGTTTAAATTGTTTATTTCTTTTAAAAATGAAATAATTAGGTAGGTATTGTCTTATTATGTTATACTAGTAGTCAATAACTGAAAATAACATAAAATGACTAAGCTAAGTCAAAAAAAAATTTGCATTATTTTTTCATTATTTTTGAGTTTAGAATCATGGTCTGATTGCAACCCCTCAGTTTTCGGTAGTTGTCTTTTTACACCCTGTATATAAAAGGTTCTATGCTAAATCGACGCTAATGCGACGCAGAAGGTTGCGGGTTCGATCCCCGCCGCGGGACAAATGTTGTATGACCTACAGATATTTGTTTCGGGTCTGGGTGTTTCTATGTATAATATGTAAGTATTTACAAACAAAAAGTATATAAGTAGTATATCAGTTATCTGGTTCCCATAGTACAAGCTTTGCTTAGTTTGGGGCTAGATGATGCTGTGTGAAAATGTCCAGCATTATTTAACAAAAAAAAAAAAAAAAAAATCGAGTCCAAGAAGTAAGATTGAGGGTGAAAGGAGTGAGTTCTGATATGACGGGTGATAGAGGGAAATTAAGTGGGATAAGGGCAGGAAGAAGAAGAAGATCGATGAAAAAAATATACTTATGTACACTATAAAATTCTCGAAAAAACGGGAAGTATTGCCCAGTATATGTACTGTGCCACGAGCATCAACGCCCCTTTCCGTGGTAGGTACATAAGTTATTCCAGAACACAAAATAAAAAAGTTTTTGATGCATCTTGTACCTACAAATCGGCTACAGAACCCTAGAAAAACCCAAAGCACCATCCACCTCATAATTATTGTGAGAAATAGCGGTCAATTGCTCAGACCAGGTCAGATAAGGAAAATAATTTCATTATGACTTAGTCATACTTTTGCCAAATCCCCGTCTTACGATTTTGCAACGGGTTTTGTGCAAAAGGTCACGGAACGAGTTTGAAAGTGTAGTTATTTGAAATGTCCGTTTGTCTGGGTTTGTGTATCGTCTTATGCTTAGAATCATGACAACTAAGGAGTACACAAAAAATATTGGCAGAATAACAAATTAAAATTTGATTAATTTAAATCAAGCGTGATCGTGAAAGTTTTGTTGTAGACAAAACGCCGGGAAAAATGTTCCTAAAAAACCAAACAAGATTAATGAAGATGATTAAGAATTTTTATGAAATAAATTATCCTATCTAAGATAGTGAAAGTTTCAGATTAATCTATTTTTGTGTGCTTAATAATGATATTTTATATTAGAATAGGAACACACATTCCCCATACAATTGGGATGCGAACTTGGTAAATAAGTAAAAAAAATGACAATATGTACTTAGTAATTAAATTAAATTGTTTCATATAATGTCATAATAAAATTTAAATTTACATTAACTAAAATCAGTTTACCAATTCCCTTTTTTTTATGATGGACTTTATCTACAAACTAAAAAAAGTTTTCGGAAAACTCACTTTGGGTTTCCTGGCCACGTTCCAAATTAATGGTTAATTCACACGTCTAGTTTGGAAAAACCAGCCGCTGTTTTACGGAAAATACGCGCTTAAGTCGACTTTCTCAGTATCTATAAAAATTATGATCTAATATTAAATAGGTACTGGTTCACTTTTGAGAAAATAAACAAAAATATGAGTAATATTCATAAAGGAACCTAATTAAAATTAAATGATATTTTTCCTTACCTCTTGTCCTAAAAATTATTGTATTTATAATCTTAGCCGATCCTATACTTCTATAATAATACAATTTATCTTTTATTCATCTGATCTGCCAAATAAATTAATGGGCAATAGACGTTTCATTGTACTATTATTTATATATTATTTATTTTTAGCCCGTATTGTCCCACTGCACGGCAAAGGCCTCCCTCCTCATTTTCCAGTCTTTTCTGTCTTTAGCTTTAGTTGATCAGTCTGGTAGATGCATATCCAAATGCATATTCATTGTGCTAGTTAATAAATAACATTTTTTATGAAGTTTTGTTGTATAAGTGAGAACATTTGAATAAACTCTACATTCTCAGTATCGACTTTTCGTGGTAATATTTTTTTTTATCGGAACACGTCGATAAGGGCTTAGATACGCTGATTACTTGTCGCTGGAATGGCATAAGTACCTGCGCATTGTAATGGTCAATGTGAACTGAACATTGGAGGCTAATGTTTGTATTCCGTGAGATATAAATTATAGCCTAGATTCCTTGAAACTTTGTAATGTGTTAATACTGAAAAAACATCAACTTATTTTATAAACACTACGTGTAGCTTATTAAGTTTGGTTATCTTAAAGATAAGGCCACAACACAACTTATATTCAATAAAATTGAGGTACAAATTCAAAAGTATTTTAAACCTTTTTGTGTAATTCCAGAACGCTATTGATCAGGCACGATTTGATTTGAATCCTTCCAGCAGTACAGTAATCTTTTGGAAATTCTGATGGACTATACCTATTGATGATTCTTCAATAGGTATAGTCCATCCACGCGTTTAATTTACTTTTGACAGATGCAAGAGAACGTAAATTCTATGTTGTAATTTTACGTACATACAATTATACATCCTAAATAGTCAGTCATGGAAGAAAAGGGTATTTATAAACTTTTAGGAACGTTTCAATGCCCGGCGGTTTAAAAGGGACAAGGGTCAAATGCTATGGCATTTTTGGCAAACTAATGGATTCGAGTTTCAAAACTTTGAAGGCTTTAACTCTAGACTCTAGAGTGTATGTAAAATCGATAACTCGTTAACCATTAATGAGTTTAAATGTAGTAAAATAGATCTAAAATACAAAGAGTAGGCAGATACCTACCTATAATATTTTTTACTGATGATAATGAACTGAGCTATTCTTTAAGAAATTTGCTCAAGAATAAACAGCAGGCGAAGTGCCTGTTTCGATTTTTTAAGCGTAGGCAAAAGACTTATGACTATTTTGTTCATATCCACTACGTTAGACTACGAGTATGTGTAGCCAAGCTATGTTAAGCTCGTCTGCAAATAAAATCTCGTCGTCATCCACTAAACAACGGAGCTAAGTACTCTGATTCATATAACGTTTTAGGTTATTAAACTTATCCCTAATCTAAGACTAAAATCATTATGCCAATCAACAGGACCCCGGTAGAAAGACCTACCTAAGTACAATATTTATTATGGCTACCAATAATATTTTAAATGACTTTAGGCTTAGCACCAAAATACAAAGGTACCTAGGTATTTAAATAGAAAGTAGTAGGTACTTACGAATAAACAGCACCGAGGATATAAGCACGATTTCCCCATAATTATTTTAGATAAAATATTTCTTCCCAATCCAACACAGATGGCACCACTTCACACTGCACTATGAAAATGAACCAGATTTGAAGATAACAATGTCTCGGCCCTAGAGAAAGGAAAGAGCGGAAACAATATTAAAGTATACAAATATTAAAATTTCAAATTTAGAAGCAAAGTTCTTTATTCTGTTAATTCTATGTTTAAACTAAATTCGAAACCTTATCAAAGAGGTATAAAGTTTCGATTCTTTGATTTTATTTTAAATTTAGAATTATAAAGAGACCGATGTCCCGGACATCTGTAAACAGAATGAGCGTAGGTAATGAGTCAGATATCTATAGGAACACTGTTCCCAGTTTATCGGCCCGGTTTTCCTTTTTACAGTTGTAGACGTACCTACCTATAATTATTGCTATTAACAAAGCAATTTAATATTTTGTGTCCAACTTGGTAGGTACAGTTAGTTACAGTAATTTTTTTTTACTAAAAAGTTAGGTTAGGTAGGTAAAAGTGTATAATTTTGAACAAGTATAATATTGTTTTCAACACACTTGCTCATAAAGTGGCTTTATGGTCACCGCAATTAGGCACATAATGACACCCATAATCAAACTGTGACTTTTTCATTACTATAACTCACTAGTGAGTAATAGATTTTTTTTTAATTTTATTGGTTGAGTTGCTTTGTTCTTAAAAAAGTTTTTATTCAGAAAAAAGATCGTGTTCAATAGAACAAATAAATTAATGTTCCTATTGCTTGCTCATTTCATGCAACTTCTTATTTAAATAGATAATTTTAACTCGTACGTGTTTAATAAATAAAACTTTCACTCAAATATAACTTTTGTTTTCTCTGTAATAAAAGAAAACTTTAAATTCCCCATTTTGTACGTGGCAGAATAGGCCGCAAACCCTATGCGCGGCGCGGAAATATAGTCTGTGGCCGATCGCAATGCGCGCGCATAGGAAAACTGATTAATTTTTCCCGCAATAGCGAAACATTTTTCACAACTCATTTTCACTGTTGAAAATGAGTTTTTATTGTTATTTTATTCACAAGTGTGTTGAAAAACGTCGTATGATACACGTGTGTATTGATGATTACCTGCCTCGGCTCTGTTAAGAGCCTCGCCTAACGGCTCGCCTCTCAAATAACGCCTCGGCGGTAATCGCCAATGTTACACACTAGTACCATAATGTACTATTAAAGTTCGTTATTTTCAAAGTTTAAATGTTAGTTTTTTTCAAAGTTAGCATACCTAACTATCGGCTTCCTTTTGACACAAAGAAAATAACTTTAGCTTTAGCAGTCACTAGTAGGCCCTTATAAAAAGAGGCCGATTGAGGGAAGGGCCTCAAATTTCGATACCAAGGTCGTGGGTTTGAATTCCAGCGTGCATGCAAAATGCACACCTGCTATAGAAATTTATATAACTTTCTGTCTACTTTAGGCAGGTACTTTAAAAACCAACATTTCGCTTAGTGTTTAAAATCCTATACTTACATAAAAACTATGCCTGACTGTCTGTACAATTATGTGAGGATGTAATTAAGTAGGATTAAATAATTGTTATTATTCAAATATCAAATGAACTATATTGACCTGACGAGTTCAAGGTCACTGATAGGGAAACAAACCAGTCAAGTAGAATTAATTGCTTTGTTGAAAAGGTAATGTAGTTAAGTCGTTCTTTATGATTTAAAATACTACCTACTACATATTTACATATATTTACAAAATACAACAGGATTAGTCAAGCTATCTAAGGATCGTTAGAAACGATCTGTAGATACTACTTCTTTCGAACATAAAATTACTACGGGATAACATAATTTTTACGGGATACAAAGCCTATATAAGTAACCTATGTCCTTCTCTGGTATACAACCTATATTCATGCCAATTTTTCTTGATATAAACTTTTTTGATGTACACCTAAAATATCTTTACCTACTCTACTTGTTCGAAACTACGCCTCGAGAATCAAACACCTCATTGTTCTAAATTACGCCTCATGCGACACAGAGGGCATCTTTTCACGAGTAGTTCACGTAGTACTTTCACGAGTTTCAGCTGTCATTTGTAAGTAAAAGTAGTATATTGCACACGCAAGCCCTCAATTCCTAGGACGTTAATCTTTTTGAACAGACTCTCAGGAACCGTGTGTTGAATCTCAGTTCCTGATATAAACAATTTTGATTCAGCCCCTTAAATGGTATGGGGTCCAGCATGTTAGCAGGATCTCTAGGTAAGTACCTACTTTAATCCAAATGGTTCAAATATTATTATAATTTTAAAGGTACCTACCTACAACCGTATTTTTGCGCTTTGTGTAAGTAATCATAAGTGATATATTGCAAAGCTCAAGATATCACTTATGATTACTTACACCATTAATACCATATACACAATTAATAACATATTCAATTATTTTGATATCTGATGCGATACCGTTATAACTATCTATAGATACTATCTTTTGATTTCTGAATTGATTCTAGTCCAGTTTTTTCATAATGATAGGATAAGAGTACCTATTGATAGGTATGATACATTTAGTATCTATGAGTACTTTTTATTAGATAACTCGCTTCGTCTTATAAAGTAGACCCAAGCTATAAGGCCTGCTTACAAAAAGCCAGTAGCCGTTTTATGAACGTCGGCTTAGGCTTTTTCTGCACTCCTCTCTGTAGGCCACGTTTCTACTCTGAAGAAAAGTTCCAAAATTTCCGACAATCTATTTGGAAGATGTAGAAGCTATCACGATAATTACGTGAAAAAACTAACAAAACCAAAAAAAACATTACATAAATATTTTTTAATTTATTTTTAGAACTCAATATAAAATGAAATACCCTATATTACATAGTGATAGTAAAATATGTACCTACTAAAATAGGGGTTTGAACAATGTTTTTTAGAACCATGTTGGTAGTGTGTCTAAACGTTTAATTTAAAAGTCCAATCAATGAACTTTTCGTTTTGAAAATGAACCTACCTATGTACAGTAATTTATGAATTACTAGCTGCGCTCCCGCGGTATGACCCGCGGTCCCTCGATATTTTTTCATTTTTTCGGGATAAAAAGTAGCCCATGTCCTTTATTGGGATACAAACTTTAACTATGCCAAATTTCAGCTTAATCTGTTCAGCGGTTTGGGCGTGAAAGCGTAACAAACAGACAGACAGACAGACAGAGTTACTTTCACATTTATAATATTAGTATGGATAGTATGGATTTAAGCACTACCTAGATCTACGATAAAATAAAAAATCGTGGAAAAACCAGTAAGTACAATATTTTACAATATTTTTTTCCTATAACTGTGAAAAAGTCTTTTTCTCCTGCTTTTTAAAAACAGAATTAAATTGTATTTCCTTTCTGTTTGAATTGAATCGTCTAATTAAAGTACTTTGTGTACCTATAGTTTGTGTTTATATTTATTTATATGAAATTATAAGTATGTAGTCTATACTTAATAGTAACCCGAGAGCTGGCACATTTTTGGCTCAAAGGATCAGCATTGCCATCCAGCGTGGTAATGCCGCCAGTGTTTTGGGCACGCTTCCGACTGACAGTGACCTGGATCAGTTGAGCTATCTATAGATCGTTTCTAACGATCCTTAGATAGCTTGACTAATCCTGTTGTATTTTGTAAATACGTAGTAGCTTAGTTTCTGTAAATAAATAATTAGACAAGGAAAAAAAAGTCTATAATATTTATTAAATGTATGGTTATGTGTTTAGGTTTATGTATGTTTTATTTATATTTCATAAATATTATGTACATATTATGCTGTAGTTTATAAGTTAATTGTATATATTATATGTATTTAGCCTATACTTAACAGCTTTAAATTCATTTTCTTTTTATTATACACCTGACCAATCCTTCTTTCACTGAGTTCCTCTCCACCCAAAGGTTGCCTGGAAGAGATCGCTTATTAGCGATGAGGCCGCCCATTGTACATTGTCATTATTTGTTATACTTAATTATTTTGTTTCATAATTTAAGGTGTACAATAAAGAGTTCTCATTCATTCATTCATTCATTTTAACTGGCGACGCTGAGTGTATATACCTCATGCTATCTTTTGCAAAATGTTGGCTTATGCCAAATGTACATACCTACCTATGTACAGTAGACGAGCCTCGCCACTCCCTCAAATAAATTGCAATATGATCACGAGTGACTGGTCCTGAGATAATAGCAGCCTTTATACGCACAATCTTTCACGAGTGATTGCGCGTGGGAAAGCCTGCACGCAATCGCGAGTGATAATTTTTATGCTACGCGTTCTTTCACGCACGATTACTCATTAGATCTTGTCAAAATGCTATCGTGCGGGAAATCCTGTACGCGCAATCGCGAGTGATAATTTTTTTGAAGCTTGAAGCTACGCGTTCTACCACGCGCGATTGGCTGTATCCCTCGCGATAGATTGTGCGTATCAAGGCTGCTAATGTGTCTGGATCAGTTTCCTTGGAATACGGGCTTTATTTTTATCATTTATTTACAAGCGCGTTGAGATTTTCATGGAGATCAGTCTATGATAAGACTGATAAGGAGAAAGAATTTATAATTTTAGGACCACGGTGACATCATAAATGCAATAAAATGTATATTAATTTCATTGAGATTATCCTTGGAAAGATTTATGTCCTTCAAATAAATTAACTTAAAAAAAGTTGCTGACGGACTGACTGATTTACAAAGCACTAAGACAAAGCGAATTAAGAAAACTTATTTGTTAAAGTTATCAGTTATCTAGTACCCAACACAAGCTCTGCTTACTTTGGAGCTAGATAATGCTGTTTGATTTTCACACAGCATTATTTATTTATTGAAGTGAAAACTTCTTTAGGCGCGTTAGCGACATAGAGGAAATAGTTTTGAAATGAGTAAAAAACTTTGGATTCAACTGGGAAAGTCACGTGACCTAAGACGCTGTCACGTGACCTAAGACCACACCAAGGTGTCAACCAATATAGCTTGACCCCTCATCCCTAAACAAATGTTTGTAAGGAAAACCCAAGATATATTGATTATACTGGTAGGTATGTTGTTTTTTTCACATATAAAAACCACCAGAGTAATCACATTTAGAATATTAGATAGGAATATTCAGTATAGTAGCATATCAACATGAACATCATTACAAAAATGTTCGATCGACTTTAAAGGCGGCCGCGTGTTTTCGTCAGCGCGATCTAGAAAACGACCAATTTTAGTCGCGCCATCTAGTTATAAATTTCAGAACTACCAACTTCAAGTAACTGTTCTACACTGCATAAAGTTTAGGAATAGAGCTTTTGTTTACATTTAAATTAGATATAATAATTTAATAAATAATTACATTAGAATAAGCTAAATTAATTGGAGAAACTATACAAAGGTCCCAGGTCGAGCATTTTTATGTATTCCAGAATATTGTCAGTGCTGTGCATAGAGAAAAGTACCTACTATTTAATTGTGTTACATTACATACAAACTTACCGAGTGATGTGTGATTATTTCGGATTTTTCAAGTTTATTATGCTCAAGCTCACGGTGTCTGTTTGGATTTGGATGATGAAAGCTAATAAAGTATTTGATGTAAGAACATAAACAAGTAGGGTACCTACCGACTTTATGTAAAAACAAAAACAAAAACCTTCACATTGGTACATTGCATTGGTACATGACTCAACACAGCTGATTTCTCATTTTTTGATTATGACTCATCCTATGACATATGTATGATAATTTTTCCTAGCAGCATTTTCTAGGTAAGGTTTAGTAGGTAAGTATTTTTACTTGTGGCTTGAAGAAAACCAGAGAGGAGCCGCAACATTCCCAAAGCTATTTCTATCCAACTAGATATGTAGGTACAAAACCTCCCTTATCTAAAAATCTGTTTGATCTAGCTTTGTCTTACTTTCAGTTCGCCCAACGAATCTAGGCATTCGTGAAGTTAGCCGTTTGTATGCGCTGTGACCACTTTTTCATACAAAATTGTGTTCTGCGCAGACAAATGGCTAACTTTACAAATGCCTAGATCCGTTGGGCGAACTGTACTCTTGAGTTGCATGAAGCTACTAATAACTATCAGTGATGGTGTGCATAGGGGTTGCGCAGACACTTTTCAAATCATTGATTTGTCAAATTGTATATGTTGCGTTTACTATAAATTTAACTTTTAAATTATTACAATTGTTCAACAATAAAACTTTATTTTATCTAAAACTCTGCTTGTACATCTATACTAGATGATTTATACAGAATCAGGAGATTCAGGAGCGAACCTATGCCTACTTTCAAGGGGATGCTGTAGTGCCTGGGATATTGTATTTATTTACCTAGCTGCAGTATTATTTTGGTGCAAGAATAGATACTGTAGTAGCGCTACCTGTTAGGTACAATTTTTGAATCACACTCACTCAATGAAAGTATCACACTATTTATATGCAATAACTTCAGAATACTATTGTTGCTACTAAGTACATAGTTAAAATTAAATGTATGTTATTACAATCACTTCTCAGTTTTGATACAAACCAAATATCTATTTTTGTGTGTAAGTTTGTACTTGTTATTTCAGGCAAATGTACACTGTGAAGGCTCAAACCTATTAGCTTTTCAAGTACCTAAAAAAGTAAGTTCATACGAGTCTGTACGCAACTCAGGTGACAGTTTCACAGAGTGCCACAATTTTTATTTTATTTTAATGTCATTAAAAGGTCTCCATGCGGGGCAAATCTCTAGTTATTAGTCAATTATCTAAGGATAAAAAGATAATTAACAAACATGCTATCAAATATTTTATCTACACAGATATAAGAATCAAAAGGTATAAATAAGATCTAAATCACTTGTCAAGCGCATTTCATCATGAAGTACTTCATCGCTTTAGCCGCCGTGATTGTGGCAGCCGCCGCGTATCCGGCTCCGTTCCCTGTCCATGACATTGGCGCTGACAACTTGGAGCTCGGTAAAAACTCCAGCCGTGAATATTCACCACGGAATGCTGGGCTCGCTGGTTTTGGTCAGGGAAACCGGGGTGGCGCAGGCGGCGCTGTGTATACCGTATGGGACCCATTTGCGCTACGCGATGCCCTCAATACAGTTGCTGCCAGAATTATCTACATACGCGGACGTTTAGATATGACTCAAATGTTTAGCGGATCCCCCGGAGTCTTGGTTCCGGTTGGTCCTTTCAAAACTATCATTGGCGGTGACAATCGCGCTGAAATAACTGGGGGAGGCTTTCGATTGAACCACCAAGTGCACGTTATCTTCCAGAATATAAAGTGCAACAATCCCATATCGTACGCGCCTGGCGAGCAGCCCAACGGCAACGGTGGCATTGTATCACAGGTACCCGGCGCCTGGTCCCAGATCGACTGCATCGATATAAACGAGAGTGAGCACGTATGGGTGGACCATTGCGAGTTTTCTGACGACCCATGGAATGCAAACGCTACCCCGGAGAACAGACGGCGACACAACGGCCTGGTTACTGTAAAGCGTAGAAGTAGCTATATATCGGTCTCCAACAACATTTTTAGGAACCATAACATGAACTTCCTGATAGGACACAACGATGGTTGGACCCAGGACGTCGGAAGGCTCAGAGTTACAGTTTATCTTAACTGGTTTATGGGAACTACTCAGCGCAACCCAATGGTGAGGTATGGTCTGGTTCACGTTTTGAATAACCTGTACACGGACATTCAAAGTTACGGAATCGGTGCATACACCGAAGCACAAGTTATAGGTGAGAGTAACGTTTTTATAAATACGCGTCGAGCTTGGGCTCACCCTGTATACAATCAGCCAGGGCACAACGCTAAATTCAGCAACATCAACAATTTGCTCATCAACAGTGCTTATGACTCTAACATGCCATCAAACGTTAATTGGCATCCCAGCCAGTACTATGGCTACAACCCCATGAATGTTTACAACGTAGAAGCGCACGTTAGGAGATTCGCTGGTACTTGGTAAAACTTAATTAACTTTATGGAAATACATTGTTTTTAATTTATTTTGTGTATCCTTATTATTTTTCATTCTAGATAGTCAAGTTGTGATTCTTAATATTCAAGTTGTGATTCATAATAAATGTTATTTTATAGTTTATTATCAAAGTAATTTAATTTTATAAAACACATTTTTGTGCTCAAAGGATCAGCATTGCCATCAAGTGTGGTAATGCCGCCAGTGTTTTAGGCACGCCTCCGACTGACAGTGACCTGGATCAGTTAAGCTATTTATAGATCGTTTCTAATAATCCTTAGATAGCTTGACTAATCCTATTGTATTTTGTAAATATGAAGTTTATTTTATTTTATTTTAACTAAGTATGTATAACATTCAGACACAATTGTAAAATTGTTATTGTATAAATTAAATTTATATAATGAGTAAATAAAATCTCTCAAAAAGTGAAGCGGATTTTAATTCACGCCAAAAACGTCAACAATTAACTCATATTAATTGTTACTGCCACACTCTGGGTTGACGTTATGGCATTGCCCAACTACTCATTAAAATTAAGGTAAGTTAAAATTAAATTCAACGTTTTAATGTGTTATATTAAAATTCAATTATTACATTAATACGTCTGCCACATCTACGTAACAGACAGGCGGAGTAGTAGCAGTGTGATTACATCTTTAAACTCAGTGTTATTTCAAGGGGATTCTGGTGAACCGATGAGTTCACTAGGATCCCCTGGGGGATCAGGTAAGGGGATTCTAGTGGCCGAACTCCTCTTGCATGCCTTCATCCTTAATTGGGATCGCATAAAGCCACTCCATGGGAGTAAATTTTTAGCCTTAACCTTAGCCTTAAAAGTACAGGGATCACAGTAATAAATAGGATCGTTTGGGAACAAAAACAAAACGAGTTCATTCTTCGATTCTCCATACAAAATTTAAAGGAAAAGTTTTGCTCTTGAAGATTTCTGTCATTTCTAGTACTCTAACCTTAAATGGTCCCATATAGAGTCATAAACGTGAAACATAAATCCATTGACATCAAACATTTTTTTGGAACCTATAACCCTTAAAACTTTTTCCTGTAACTATAACGGTTAAGGTACCTGGTTGGATTTTCGAAAATCCAACCTCTTTACTAAGTAACCCACGTTCAAATCAACAAGCACGTTTTAAAAACGATCCTGGAAATACGGCTGTTCTGTGTGTGTGTGAACGAGCCCTCAGTTACGATATGGATGTTCTTTTGATTTCAATACGTAGAAGCGCCTGATTGTAAGCAAATACCTACTATGCGCCTTACTAATAAACGTGGTGTAAAGTTATTCCTTGGAATAAATTAGGAATAACCATACATTGGACAGTTTACACTCAGGAATAAATTTATACCACGCTTATTAGTAAAGCCGTATATCTCAGCCATGCCGGCCCAGAAGAAAACTCGCGCTGGCAGTTATAAAAGTATTGTGATTATTCTTATGAATCTTATCGTGTCCCGGAAGAACAGAAGATACTTTTTAGAACACGGATATTTTACTGTTACTCAGAAAAGCTGAGCTGACTCCATTATCAACAGCTGGTCTGTCACCAAATTATTAAATAGGCTATTTTACACTTTTTTGAAAACTGTTTTAAATCAATCCTGAGGTCATAATAAACCAGTAGAATTTTTGTTTAAATTTTTTTAAACCGTAAAATAAAATGCCTTAAAAATGCATTTTAATTTATGATTATTATTAGTCGCGCGGAAACGCTAGCCGCCATGCTGTTTAGGTTTGTGACGTCACTATGGTTTGTAAACAATACGACTGTCAAAGATAAAGTATAAAGATTTTAAAAAATAATCAGATTAATTGTTTATTATTGTTGTATTGTGCCTGAATGCAAGAAAACGAGCGTAAAACGCCATAAAAAATGTATATAATATATATAGGGTGTAAAAAAACGTCTACCGAAGCCGAAAGGGGTAGGTACAGCATCCCAAAACACAACCAAATCCAAAAGGGTTTTCCGAAAAAATCATTATATCCTCAGAAAACAGCGTTTGAAGATCATTGTTTGCGTATGTACTGGGCGCGTTTTTATACGTAGATTGCTGGATTTTGAGTTTTAATTGTTTTTTTTCTTTTATAAATGAAATAATTAGGTAGGTATGGTCTTATTATGTTGTACTAGTAGCAAAAAACTAGAAAATAAAATAAAATGACGTAGCTAAGTGAAAAAAATTTTGAGTTTTTTTTCGATAAATATGTTCAGAATCATGGTCTGATTGCAATCCCTCAGTTTTCGGTAGCAGTCTTTTTACACCCTGTATATATGTACTTATATAATTTTATGAATAAATATTGACGTTTATCGTTTTGTTGAGGCTAGGGCCTAGTGTTTGTCAGTCTTTTGCTAATCATAATTTGACAGGTGTTCCATAATTCATGTCTATGCCAAATGTCAATGTCAACTATCACTCTCCAATTTCATACCGCTAACGAAACATTTTATTGTAAAATTACTTTTATACAAAATTATACCAATCAAGAAGTATTTTCGAGTTTTATTGGCTCCATTATGTCAAGATAAGACACGTTTACTTTTAAGAAAACCTATTGTATACATGCATTTTTATATGTTTTCTTACATGATGTTAAATACCCTATTGTCACCGAGGACTCTTGTCAAGGGACAATCTGAATAAGAACGGGAACGAAACCGAAACTCGAAGCAAATACATATTATTATTATGTTATACATATTAGGTAGATGCGCAAACACTTTATTAGACTAGACACGTATTTTACTACGTAAGCCTTGGAGTTCCTTACGATGCTTTTTATTGCTTGGAGTTCATGTTAATGTCCATATTATAAAAATCCAATATCAGGCGTCTGACCTTGTGACTTGTTTATCGAGTCAAACTACATCTCACTAAGTCAACACAGCTGTTAATGTTACTACTTATATACTTACAGGGTGTAAAAGACGAGGTGTAAAAGAAGGGGTAGGTACAACATCCCAACACACAACTAAATCCAAAAGGATTTTCCGAAAAAAACATTATATCCGGAGAAAACAGCGTTTGAAGATCACTGTTTGCGTATGTACTGGGCGCGTTTTTATACGTAGATTGCTGGATTTTGAGTTTTAATTGTTTTTTTCTTTTATAAATGAAATGGTTAGGTAGGTATGGTCTTATTATGTTATACTAGTAGCAAAAAACTAGAAAATAAAATAGTCATATTATTTTATTTTAGCTAAGTCAACATTTTTTTTTGTGTTTTTTTTCGATAAATATGTTCAGAATCATGGTCTGATTGCAATCCCTCAGTTTTCGGTAGCAGTCTTTTTACACTCTGTATATATAATTTTGACAATCTCGACACCTTATTATTAATGATTTTTCGCTGATATCAATCGATTAAGCGTTAGAGATTATATTTCCTTACTATAAATACGAACTCAGAACTAGTCCAGGCACCGTTGTGAAGTTTCGCCGTAATGAAGTACTTCATACTTTTCGCATCTCTGATCCTAGCGGCCTCCGCGCTGCCAGCTCCGTTCCCCGTGCACGAGATTGGAGCCGATAACTTGGAGTTAGGCAAAAATGCCAGCCGTTCATATACTCCTAGAAACGCTGGGCTAGCTGGTTTTGGTCATGGCAACGTTGGAGGTGCGGGTGGCGCCGTGTATACCGTGTTCGACGCTTTTGCTCTTCGTAATGCCCTCAATTCTGTCGAACGTCGAATCGTCTATGTTCGTGGACGCATCGACCTGTCTGTATTGTTTACTGGTTCTCCAGGAGTAAACGTACTATGCGGTCCTTACAAGACTATCATCGGGGGTGACAACCGCGCTGAAATAACCGGAGGAGGCTTATACTTGCTAAGACAGCAGCACGTTATCATCCAGAATATAAAGTTTTCCAATGCTCTTTCGTATGCGCCCGGTGAAAGACCCAACGGCAATGGAGGCATCGTATCGCAGGTGCCCGGCGCTTGGTCCCAGATTGACTGCGTCGACATCAATTTCAGTGAATTCGTTTGGGTGGACCACTGCGAGTTTTCTGACGACCCATGGAATGCAAACGCTACCCCGGAGAACAGACGGCGCCACAACGGCCTTGTCACAGTGAAGCAATCCAGCAGCTACGTCTCGATCTCCAACAGCATCTTTAGGAATCATAACATGAACTTCCTGATAGGACACGCTGACAACTATCCTGCTGACAACGGTAGGCTGAGAGTAACTGTTTACCTCAACTGGTTTATGGGAACTACACAGCGGAATCCAATGGTGAGGTACGGTCTGGTTCACGTGTTGAACAACCTGTACACGGACATTTCCAGTTACGGAATTGGTGTATATACTGAAGGACAAGTTATAGGTGAGAGGAACGTTTTTATAAATTCGCGTCGAGCTTGGGCTCACCCTGTACACAATCAGCCAGGGCGCAACGCTCGATTCAGGAACGTCAACAATTTGCTCATCAACAGTGCTCATGACTCTAACATGCCTTCAAACGTCAATTGGGATCCCAGCCAGCACTATGGTTACAACCCCATGTCTGTTAACAGCGTAGAAGCGCACGTCAGGAGATACGCTGGTACCTGGTAAAATTATAAGATGATCAATTTTATTCTTATTAAATAAAAATAATACTTTTATTATTTATTTTCTGGTCCTAATATATAAAAAAAAACTTGGTGATAATCCTGACTCTAAATGGATAGAGATTTTAATTTGTGAACCATTTTTTACTATACTTACTAAATATTTGTTTACAAATAGGTTCACCTGTGGTACTCGTATTAATCTGGGGGCACGGAAGTGCCCCCGCCAAGACTAGAAAGAAGTGCGAGGCACTACCACCCTTTTCTCGAAGCGTTTCGTCGTATTTTTGAGCTGCCATAGTTTCGGTTCAAATGCTGCTACAAAGCTGAAACTTTCAGGATAAGGTGTCCTCTGTAGGATCTCTAAATATGCCAAGTATCATTAATCTAGCTTAAATGGTTTTAGATTTATTGAGTTCTGAAAATCGTGAATTTAGGTACTGATTCACTGACTCACTGATAATTTTGCGTCATCAAAACCTCTAGGGTACTTCCTGAAGTCCTACAAGGCTGAAATTTGGTATGTAAGCTAAGGGCTGCTTATAAACAAAGGAAAAATTATAAAAGTTGAAACTTTCCCCCTGCAACCCCTTGTATAGGGGGTGCAAACTGTACGTACAGAAATTAATGTATGCAAAAGTAGTTCTAAACCAAAAAACTCAATTAATGATGATAAAAAATATGAAAAAAAATATAATACCATGTAGTTATGTACCTAATTGTACAATAGTTGCTTATGTATGAATGGACGTGCCTCTAACTACCCCTTGGTATTAAAATTGCAGAAATGGTATGTCAAAATATACAGACTTATGTCATGAAAACCATCTGCTGTATAGTATGAATGTGCCACTAGCAATGTATGGAATGGACGTGCCTCTGACTACTCCCTGTCAGCGGCGACCATTTTTAACCGACTTCAAAAAAAGGAGGAGGTTATATGTTCGGCTGTATGTATGTTTTTTTTTTTTTTTTTTTTATGTATGTTCACCGATATTTCCGTCAGTTGTGGACCGATTTCCAAAATTTTTTTTTTGTTTGAGAGGGTATACTCTTATAGTGGTCCCATATAAATTTTATTCCTGAGGGATTAATAGTTTTCCCGTAAAACTAAAACAATCACTGAACTTTAAGAAAATTGTGGCCCGATTTCCAAAATTTTTTTTTGTTAGAAAGAGGAATACTCTCAAGGTGGCGCCATATATTTTTTTTTCCTGAGGGATTAATAGTTTTCCCGTAAAACTAAAACAATCACTGAACTTTAAGAAAATTGTGGACCGATTTCCAAAATTTTTTTTGTTAGAAAGAGGTATACTCTCAAGGTGGCGCCATATATTTCTTTTTCCTGAGGGATTGACAGTTTTCCCGTAACATTCAAAAAACCTCATTCTCACTACACAACACACCCTGACTCACAATCTGAGTCAAACATTAAATAGTTTGAAAGGGACACCCGAGGTAGTCCAAAATATTTTCTTTTCCTTATGGATTGATAGTTTTCCCCCTTGCTGAACTCCGGTGTGTCCTTTAGTAGGTCTGCCCATGACTTCTCTTATCCTTTCCTACTTAAGCTACGATAAGCAAAGTCTTAATGTACTCGTAGCTTACTATATTATTTACACATACACTTTTATTTACACAGTATTTATTTACTTACACTAAAAAGTGAAAAATAAATATTTTTGAAAAAAAAAATTGAACCGACTTCACAGAACACAAACAGAAGAACCTTCTACACACTAAAAAGAGAAAAATAAGAATATAATTTGAAGTCGGTGCCAAGTGAATACGATTAGGTACCTATAAAAAAAAGAAATCGAGCGATAGCGTACCAGGATAGAATTTTGCACCCAAGTTCTTTTGAATTTCTTAGATGTAAATGAATAGTTGGCACCGACTTCAAATTATATTCTTATTTTTCTCTTTTTAGTGTGTAGAAGGTTCTTCTGTTTGTGTTCTGTGAAGTCGGTTCAATTTTTTTTTTCAAAAATATTTATTGTGGATCGATTTACTTGTAATCGCGTTTATATGAGCTTATATTCATAATTCTAGGGTGCCTGCCAAGAATAAATGAAATCCCACCAAAAACATTTCATGTAAATTGGTTGCCAAGACTCTACACACTACATTTCACTGTAAAAAAGTTATGAGATCTCAACTAGTAGAGCCAAGCCCTTAGCTGAGCTCCGGTTTGTGCTGCAGGTCTTAGCCCTCGGGGCCCATCCCAAGCCAATATTATAGCTCTGAGTGATCTACCTTTAAGCTCTGACTCTATAATACATCAGCTCCGAGGGCTAAGACCTGCAGCACAAACCGGAGCTCAGCTAGGGGCTTGGCTCTACTAGTAGAGATCTCATAACTTTTTTACAGTGAAATGTAGTGTGTAGAGTCTTGGCAACCAATTTACATGAAATGTTTTTGGTGGGATTTATTATTGTGTTTAGGTAAGTACATTGTTATTTTTCTCTAAAACAGTTGTGTAATGTAGAAGAATATTTTTACATGAATCATTATGATATTATGCTAACCACCCCCGGTGGATGGCAGGCGACTCCGAGGCAGGCCTAAAAAGCGCTGGCGCGATGATCTGGACGCCTTTAGGAAGGGTTGGGGGAAAATCGCGGAAGACCGCGAGGTGTGGAAGGTGACGGGGAACGCCTTTGCCCAGCAGTGGGACAGTATAGGCTAAAAAAAAACATAAATAACAAACAATAGCCATAAGTGTTACCGTCTGCCACTGCGCGGGGGCAGTTGGTGGGGGCAGACGGTAATAATCCGTTTTAATCAGATAGGTACCTACTCAATTAATAAAGATTCAGTTACCAAATCTTCCATTATGATATTATCATTATTTATTACGAATGACGTATAAAAGAGTAAAACGCAATTTACACAATACCATTCTGGCATACCATTCTTGCTTTCTCAAATTCAACGGAGAAAGAGCTAATATTCTGTGGCAAGAGGTAAGAATGGCATGCCAGAATGGTATCCTTTAAATAGCGTCTTACTTCGGGAAATCCTGTGATTTTGTACTCGTTTTTATCGGATCAAAAATAAAGGAGTGAAGGTAAGGAATACGCTACCAATATGAACAAACTGACTAATCTCTCAGTTTCAATATTAAAGATTAAAAGATTTACTATAGGAAGTAATATTTATAGATTAATTCAAATAGAGTGTTCTTCGAATATTGCGTTGCTGAACTAATTACGTAGGTATTAATTTACACAATCAATCATTGAAGAGCCTAACTATTATTCGACTGGCTCCCCACTGGAGCTTACACAAGCTAGGCCCCAAATCTTGTGTTTGTTGCCCTGGTACTTCACGGTATTGGTCCCGAAGGAACAGGAGAAGAATCACCTAGTTTTAAGACTATTATGATCCCAGCAGTCCTCCTGAATAAATAATTTTTGACTTTGACAATAAAATGATAAACAGAAACAGGATCACGACTGTAACCCCAAGGCAAGATAAAGCTCGGACGCACTCTGTGGCGCAGTGGGTGAAAACCCGCTTGTGACGTAGAAGGTTGTGGGTTCCATCCCCGCCGCGGTATATATATTTTTTATGATCTGCAAATGTATTTATCTGGGGTCTGGGTGTTTCTATGTATACTTACCTAATATGCTTATTATGTATTATATTAAAAAAAAAGTTATATTTAGCCCCAAACTAAGCAGTACTTGCTTAGTTTGGGGCTAGATATAAGATAACGCTGTGTAAAATGTCTAGCATTTTTATATTACTTACCTTAGTAATATTTAGGTATTTAAAGTCAATCGGTGAGATGGTTCTTACAGGGAGCAAAGCCGTGGGCGGAAAGTATTGAATGATAATTAATACTTATAAGTACTTACATCATTTGATACCGGTAAACAAATTGTCTTCCGTGTAAAATCGATAAATTCTTGATATTCAATAGGAATTCTCGTGACGAACTGCCGTTTTGCCTCTTCCGATATTAACATATCAAACGCGTCTCGTGTTCCGTACTTACTTTTAGATTTTAAATCGATTTGGTTTTGAGTTGGCTCTTGAACACTTTTTTGACATGAAAATACATTCAAGAAATACTTCTAAAATACTATCTACTTTTCACTGGTGATTCACAATTTTCATCTAATGGAACGAAGTTCCTTTTCGGACGGTAAAAGGCGCTACGAGTAATATTGCTACATTTTTGCGTCACGACCTATGTATGTCAAATCATCACAGTCCATAGATTGTTACATTGTTAGAGGTAAGTAGTTACAGTACGCACATCCGATCTTTGTCTCTCTGAAGTTAGGTGCACTAAACGATTGCGCAGGTTTAGTAGAGTAAGCGAAATAGAACGATGCAACAAACTAAGCGAGTGAGCGAAGCAGCTATACAACGCTTTTTATGGGCGCCATCAAAACTGGGTTCTGCGCAGCTACTTCAGAGAGACAAAGAGCGATCGCAGCCGAAATTTGGGGTCACTAATCTATGTTCTTTAAGTACTTTTTTTTCTAGTTATTCGTGTCCCACAGCTGGGCAAAGTCCTCTTCTTTACTTTATTATTATTTTGTATCTAATTATTTTTATTTTGTAAATTTAGAAGATTTTTCGATTTGGGGGGTGGGGGTTCATGTCCCCTGTGACCCCCCTCCCCCTAGACCGCGCCTGTGTACAAAAGAGCGTTTCTAGGTCGGTGCTCTTTTGTTTTTAGGATTTAATCCAAATGTTATAGTTGAAACTTCGTTCCAACCGAGTGCTCCACAACACTCACGTACTTTTTATATCTTTTTTAATGGTACATACACTTTTTTATGGTACAAGGCCAAAGCCAACTGGAAGCGTTTGCATAACAACCACAATGTTGAGGGCAACACAGCCGTGTTATTGTTTCCTCTTTGTTTTAAGCTTCTTTAGCTTTGGTTTGCTAAAAGTTTACAACTTAATTTTACAGCCGTTTCGACTACCTCAATTAGATTATTTTTAGGTTTCCGTACCATAAAATAACCGGAAACCTTAGTTGACGAACCGATGAAGAACCTCCCCTTTATTACAAAAAATATGAACCTTTAGCGAAGCACTGACTAAATAACTGTCTCTATAAAAATAATCTTTAAATACTCGTACATAGAACGCTTTTTTGTGGTAACAGTTTTGTTTTAACATGACATATCAAAACTGTTACATTGTGTATACTCGTATTGTGTCAACATGGTATCCAACTAAGGTTTAACTTTTTTATAATAAGGCCAATTATGTTTATTGGATTTATTGCCGTGTAATATAAATAAATAATTATAATATTAATAAACTTGAACTGATATAGATGAGACTTGAAATGGATGTTTATAACGGTCTTGTTTGCGCTTATGCTGTATGAAAAGTAGGCATCATAGATCGGAGCCGAGGGCTGGAGCTAGTTTAATCATTACCTAGTTACGTACTCAGATGTACTATAATCATGTCAATAATTAAGTATTTAATTTCGTTTTGACGTTTCCGCTTTTTCAAAAAACGAAGGGTACACGAAAAAAGCATTGGGTCGGGTTTTATTAAGCACTAGCTACTGCGCGCGGCTTCATCCGCGTGGTACCAACATTTTGAATAACCTATATGCTATTCCAGGTCACTATCTACGCCTATTCCAAGTTTCATCCAAATCGGTTCACTGGTTTAGGCGTGATTGAAACACAAACATACAAACATCGAAACATCTAAACAAACTCACAAACTTTCAGCTTTATTATATTATTTATTTATTAGATTTTGTAAATTCTGATAATCATTGGGGGCGTATGTTTGTATCGCTCCCAATATTTTAAGGCTTTCCCAACATCGCTCATGTTTGGCACACTCAAAGTGGTTTAGACAGTTTTTTTTATCATTTTCTTTCGCTTGGCGAAAATGGGTTTCGATATTGTATTACTCGTATAATATCTACGTAAATTTATTTTTTCACTACGTAAATTTTTTTTGTGTCCAAGCACGTAGACCTGGATGCTAACGTTTAGTGAATTTTAGGTAATCATGATAATACTCACAAATATAACTGTCCACAAGGTTCTGTTATAAGAACCCTGTGGCCAGATATTTTTACAAATTACCTACAGTAGTAAAGCAAAGCAAGGTTGACCAACCTTCGCTTCGCTGATGACATCGTCCTTTTCTCCTCATCAGCTTTTGAGCTACAGGAAATGCTACAAGACCTAGCAACGGCAAGCCTCGAAGTTGGACTTCACATGAACATGAGCAAAACCAAAGTTATGACAAACAGCACGAAGAAGGTTATCGCGGTGAATGGGGGGAATATGGAATACGTTCATGAGTACGTTTATCTCGGACAATTAGTTTCTTTTCAAGACAGGCAGGATAAGGAAATTGCAAGACGAACCGAAAACGCTGGCGCAGCTATTGGTCGATGAAAGAACTATTTAAAGGAGACCTACCACTATCTCTGAAACGTAAACTCATGGACGTCTGTATCTTCCCGATTCTAACCTATGGTGCTCAAACTTGGTCCCTTACTGATGTTCAGAAGTCCAAACTCGAGGTCTGTCAAAGAGCGATGGAGCGAAGTATACTGGGCATAAAACTAACCGATCGAATTAAAAATGCCACAATTCGCTCTCGAACGCAAGTCGCCGATGTAGCTCAAAAAGCCGGGAAACTCAAGTGGTACTGGGCGGGGCACGTCTGCCGCATGCCGGATGAACTGTGGGCCAAAATGACCACTGATTGGAGCCCTGAGACAGTGAGACGGTGCGGCAGACCACGCAAGCGATGGCGCGACGAGCTGGACACCTTCAGCGACTATCAGTGGCAGGCAATAGCGTTGGACCGGAAAGCTTGGAAAACTCGAGGGGAGGCCTTTGCCCAGCAGTGGGATAGTAGGGGCTAAAAACAACAACAACAACAACAACAACCTACAGTAGGTAGTGTACACTCCAAGACGGTTAAATCTTTTTTATTTGATAAATCATGGCACCAATTAACAAATCCTCAATAATTTAATTATTCACTTTATTTATTTCAACATCCGATAATGTAATTGAAGTACCTGCCAGAAACAGGTACCGTAGTCAAGTAAAAAAGATTAACGCTATCTATTTGGGTCGACGCGAATTGTACAGAGCCGACAAAGCACACTGTAATAAATCAGTGTTCAGGTAATTTCCTACCATTACAATCTTTCTAACGACCAGTATTGTATGGATAGTTTAGCACTGGATTAGTTTGGAACATAGAGGTTTAGGGCGCTTTCAAATGCACCAATCGTCTAATTTGGAAGCGCTCTTTTCAAGGTAGCTGTAAGATGGCGAACACTTATTAATATTATTGGGTGGTGACAGGTAGGATAATCCCTCAGAAAACTAGTAGGTATATGTGAGCGGTACGCTGTGACACACGGCCACAGGTATAATTCTACTAAGAGCGAGCTGTTAGTTTTTAAAGCGGGTGCGAAATACTACCCTATCGTACCTACAGTGTCATTAAATGGCACTGCGCTCAAAATGGTCTCACATTTTAAATACCTGGGGCATTGGGTCACGGAAACCCTCAAAGATGACATGGACATTGAGAGGGAGCGAAGGGCGCTGGCAGTACGGGGTAACATGTTGATACAAACGTTTTACACGAGCAGCCTATGGATCGACTTTACCCGGACTGCCTATAGCGCCCTTCGCGTCCAGTACAACAATGCGTTCAGGATGCTGTTGGGACTGCCACGATACTGCAAGTGCATCAGGTATGTTCGCCGAGGCCCACACTGATGGCTTCCACGCCATCATGCGCAAAAGAGTCGCCTCCCTGATGCACCGTGTGCGTGCCAGTTCCAACAGCCTCCTGCCCACCGTGGCAGAGCGGTTGGACGGACCGTTTCTTGGGCACTGGACTAACATGCATGTGCTGCCATGTAATGCTATGCGGCGTGCTAAGTAGGATAGGTGTCCGAGCAATATTTAAATTAATTATATAATTGAGATTGACATGATATGATTTTATTTATTTTATTTGATTACTTACTAACATTAGACTAAGCATTTTACTAATATAATATGGTGGACTTTTATGAAACCGAAATAAATAATTTGAATTTGAATTTGAATATTAAAATGGTGTAGTGTATGTTTTTCAAACAGATTTTTTAGTTCTAATTCAATATTTTTTACTAAGTATAGCAACTTATTGTTTAAAGTTTTTAAAGAGTACCGAAACAATTTGGGAGACTTTGTTTTAGAATATAGTGCTAGCTAACCCTTTGGAATGAGGCGATAGAATTACCTGCAACCCTCCTTTTGTTGTCAAAAGTGTACTGTGGGTTATGAAGTTGAATGTGCTCTGTCATCGTTCTAGTGTTGTTTTATGAAAACACAGCAGAGCTCAAAAGAAGACTTCTTCTTCTTAGTCATTATCTTCATTGCTGAAGGTCGTGTCTAGTCTGGACTGGTTGATTACTCGAGGCATCATGCCTTTCCATTTCTCCCTGTCTTCGGCAGCCTTTAGAGCTTTAGGTATTGGTAGGCCGGTGAGTTTCTAGACTGTGTCTGTCCAACGGGTAGGTGAGCGACCGCGGGGTCTTTTGTCGTCGACCTGACCTAATACCATCAGCTTTTCCAGGTTATCCGGGTTTCTGCGAGCAATGTTTCCAAAGTAGCATATAGTGGACAACCTTGTCTTTATTCCGAGTTCTTGGAGAATTGAAATATTGAAGAAAAAAAAAAGATAAGATAAGATGAGATAAAGTTTATTGTGCCAAAAACAGGTATAGCGGTACAAAAGATTTGCTTAAACTAGATTACATGATTCATGATAGGTCTGTAACCAGGTTAAACCTCTATTCCCCACACTAGGACTGAAAAGCCTGTATAATAGTAGGGTCACAGCGATTCGCCGTACACTCCCTCACATAAATTATTTTATAAAGTTAATGTAAGTATCAAGTTGTGCTCGCGCTAACATTGTTTTACAAGAAAGAAAGAAGTAAGTACTAGAGGAATAAGAAAAGGAAAAGAAGGGTTTAATATAATTTGGCACATGCCTACATTTTGCAGAAATCAGAAATCTATTGTGACATTGTGCAAGCCCATCGCCGTTAGAACACAAAGTTAGTTTCTTAGCCTAGTAATTATAACTGGTTCCCTCACTAAGATTTCTTTCGCCGTTTAGAGCCCGTGTTATTGCGCATATAAATCCTGGGATTAGAACCCACAACTTAGAGGTAAGGATACACGCCTGTAGCTGGCACACTTGCATACGAGCTCCTTGCACGTGCCAGCTACTGTCATATGAATACACTAACTGGCATGCCTGTATCTGGCGTGTAAAATGATGGAGGGGTCGCATCGCAGGGAGCTACAAAACGGCACGCGCAACAGTAGCTTGCATGCCAGCTTCAGGCATGTGTATTCTTACCTTCAATGCCGAGGCACTCTCCACCCGGTCCACACGCATTGGTAAAGTGAATATACAACTTATCAAAATAATTCGTTGTATCAAATATTTGATAATATTCTTGTTTCTATTTGCAAAATCCAATTTATTACATAACCTGGTTATACACAGTACAAACATTTCCATTAGTTATCAGTTAATATCAGCTAATTAAGTCATTACGTTTTAATCAAGAGATAATCTTTAATTTAAATTAAAAAAATATTTACATTATAATTGAATGAAACATAATGGAGATAAAAAACTCATTTTAGATGATTTATACAACGTTTGCCTGCATATTACGAGTACGATAAATTTTTTTTTTTGACGACCTCTGTAGCGTAGTGGGCGTAGGTCCGCTTGCGACGCTGTAGGTTGCGGGTTCGATCCCCGCTGTGGGACAAATGTTTGTATGATCTACAGATATTTGTCTCGGGTCTGGGTGTTGCTATGTATAGATAATAAATCATCATCTTCCTGCCTTTTTCCCACATTATGTGGGGTCATATATAGATAATAAATAAAATAAATATATAATGCTGGACTTTTCACACATAATAACAAACAAAAAGTATATAAGTAGTACATCAGTCATGTAGTACCTACCCATAACACAAACTCTGCCTAGTTTGGGGCTAGACGATGCTGTGTGAAATGTCCAGCATTATTGGAACGAAGTCGAAGGAAAAAAAAATACTGAGGCTGGAAAAAAAAAATTCTTCAATTTTACCGTCACGACCACGGATTTTATTTCTCTGGTCTGTGGTCACGACACATGTATATGTCAAATCGTCACAGTGCGAAATGTGCAGCTGCGACACAGTCCATAGATTGTTACATTGTTAGTACGGAAGAGCGTTTCTAGGATACCTAATTGACAATTAATTTTTTTTATTCCCAATATAGAAAAGTACTCTTTGCTTCGTTCCAACTGACACGACACTCACGTACTTTTTAATTTATTTGACTTTACTGAGTAAAATGACGATTTTGTACATTATCGAGGTTTGAGGGTGGCAGAAAAGGATAACAGATGCTTTTTTCTGAACTTAAATTTTATTTTACTTGAGCTATTCAACTGTAGAGATGGTACGAGCAGGAGGAAACCCGTGTCAACTCAATGAGTCGCTAAGTAGGCTTGTCCTGCACCTAAACTATCACAGGGAAAATTGGTTAATAAGTATATCGAAATAGACACACACTAGCTGTTCCCTCATGGTGTTTTACTTCATCGTTTGGTGTTTATTTTATTGCTCAAATTAAAACAAAAGTTGATGAATTTGAAGTCTATAATACATCCCAGTCATCCCACAAGGCCAACTACAATTATTTTTTGATGTTTTAAATTATTATTTGTTTTTGATTGTATTATAAATTATCTTCATTAATCTCGAGCCATCTCTTAGATACGATATTGTTGATTATAGTATTATCAAATTTTTGCATTATTTATTTAATCATTTATTATTTAATCATTACTTATTAGTTTCTTGTTTTTTTTTTGAAGGTTCTAGAAGAATTTTTACGTTTATAATATACAGGGTTTAAAAAGACTACTTCCGAAAACTGAGAGGTTGCAATCAGACCTACTTACAAACTTTCAAATTGTATAATGTTAAATAATGTTACCTTGTTTTTACGTAAACCGATTCACGACTGTTTCCCTAAGGTGCGGTAAACATTTCTCAGATCTTTATGCGTTACTTATTCCAGATCATTTGAAGATGTCTAAGTCAGAGGCATCTCTTAAACACATATTTGATACATGCCCACATCTTGATCAGAAGTTTTGTAAATAACCACAGAATAATACCTAATTGGCCTCAATTGAACAAATTAAAATCTTCATTCCAAACAACACCATCAATAGAGAAAAACGACCCACTAGTTTAAAAAAATTATAAAATAAATACGAATAAAAAATCAACGTTATGTTGGTTCATTTTTCGCTACATTGCTTCAAATTTTGTTTTACAAAATTTTTAATTGAATAAGCAGACCTTTATTGATACGATCACATAAAAGTAAATAACGTTCGGGATTCCATTTCAGATTACGAAATATGGTTAAAAAAAATGCTTAATCCAGAGAGGGATAAAAATGGCTCAGCATTTACCCACACCTAACTATACGACAGGTGCCACTGGTTTGCCATTGAGCTACTAACTCGAAGAAAAATTCTTTTACTTTAGTTTACTTTTTAAGGAACAATCTGTTTTATCTTTTTGTTTTTTTATACGTTGTAGATTTTACCAATCAATTGTAAGTTTCACTGTATTCTGGGGGCTTCACTTGGAAAATGGTATTTGTTTTTTTTGTAAATTTCACGACTAATCTGATCTATGGACTGTTTCGCGGCTGCGCACTTCGCACTGTGACGTTTTGACCTATGTATGTGTCGTGACGGTAAAATCGAACGCTTTTCTTCTTCTAACCCCCATCCTTGATACCGTCCTAAAAGGAACTTCGTTCCAATAAAAATAGCGACCACTTCAATTTAGCGAGGATGAGGTGTTTTTGAGTTTTACGGGAAAGGTACCTCAGAAATAAACATTATATGTGACTAAGGTACCTTCCTAAGAAGTCTAGGTACCCTTTTGTACCAAAAATGATTTTCCAAATCACTCCAGGCATCGAGTAATCGGGCGGGGAACCGATGAATTGAGAACCTCCTCGTTTTTTGAAGTCGGTTGAAAAAGCGTAACAAATACCTAAATAAACAAGCTCATTATCGCATTATAACATTTAGTTGGATTAGGAAATGATAAAATAAAATTACCTTCTCCGTTATCTTGATCCGCGTCGGAATATTTTGCAAAAACAGACGTCTATAAGCCCCGGCCTTTTCCAATTCCCATCGAGGTGGATTTATTTGAAACAGAAAAATGAAGCGTACTTCCTTTAAATCACTTTTTGTGCTAGCAGTCTTCTACGGTTTCATTCGCGCATTTTCGTGAACATTATTTTTGTAAAACTAACGTTCTAAACTAAAAGAAATAATAAAAAAAAACCCCCGCCACTTCTAGAAAAATTAGACATAAGGAAGGTAGATCCCCTCATCAACTATTAAAGAGCTGATGATCTTCAAACGGCTGATCAGGTCATGGTTACCTTACCATATACTTTCAATATAATTGAAGTAACACGGTACGAAATTTCAAATCGATCGGACATAAGGAAGTTAGTCAGATCCCCTCATCAACTAAAAAAGAGCTGATGATCTTCAAACGGCTGAACAGATTTTCATGAAACATGGCTAAGAACACTCGAGATAAAATTATCTATGACACAAAAAAATTAAACGAAAATCGGTTTATCCGTTTAGGAACTACGATACCACAGACAGATACACAGGCAGACACGTTAAACTTATCACATCCCTCTATTTTTGCGTCGGGGGTTAAAAATAATTTTGAAAATTGATCCACAATATTATACTCCGCATACAATATCGGTGAAAATACATAAAAAAATACATTCAGCCGAAAGTAGAACCTCCACTTTTTTGAAGTCGGCTAAAAATAGATTTCCGGGGTTTGTTAATAGCAGCAATTTTTATCTTTTATGCATAGGTAACGAGTTCGAAACTCAGCCGTGCATCGTTTGATTTTTTATTTCGTTTTCAGGGTTTCGTACTCAAAGGGTAAAACGGGACCCTATTACCAAGACTTCGCTGTCCGTCCGTCCGTCTGTCTGTCCGTCTGTTACAGGCAATACCTATCTCATGAACCATTATAGTTAGACAGTTGAAATTTTAACAGATAATGTATTTCTGTTGCCCGCTATAACAACAAATACTAAAAAACAATAAAATTCATATTTAAGGGGGCTCTCATACAACAAACGTGATATTTTTGCCGTTTTTATAGTTAATGGTACGGAACCCTTCGTGCGCGAGACCAACTCGCACTTGGCCGTTTTTTTATAGTAAGTATCTCAACATTGAAAGAAAACATCAAAATTAATTTCCAAAAAAATCTGCTAGAAACTCTCAAGGGAATTCTTTGACACACTGTCGTCTAAAGTCGTGTAACCACACAATTCATTTTCATGATGGACTTTAACAAAATCCCAGGACATTGACGGCCGTTTCGTCGGCATTTGAGAACGAGGGCTTAGGATTTTTCCCTAAAACGCCTTTTTGTGGTTTGTTTTCCGGGAGAAGGGTCGGTATTATGTCACTTTGACATTAATTCTGTATTAAATCGTTATCCTTCCTAAAATTAGGCGCGTCATGGTCACTTTACAGGATATAATTGAAATTTTGGTTTTAAAGCTCCATAAAATTAACCACTTACGTAATGTGTAGGGTTTTTCTAAGTAGCTACACACTGGTTTAACAGAACTGGTGACACGATAAGAAGAAGAAGACTTGTTTAGTGGTAATGCAAAATTATTTGTATCACAAACTGAAATACTTATATAAAGCAAATATCTAGAAACTACCCTTGCAGTAAATCCTACAGGAGTGACAGCGAGGTTGCGAGTACCAAATCTCATATGAGACTGTCCGGTCCGTCCTTCACTAAGCTTCCGAAATAACATGCTGACAAAATAAACATAGCGTGTTCGAATGCAATTACGTCCAGTTTGTTAGTTTTTTTTCTGAACAGACTATGGCTAGCTTAGCAGTTGAACAATTAATATTTTTTTACAGGATTATGATATTATTATGTGTTATCATCATTTATTTTTGATCTCATTCGAATATTCTAAAAATATTCCTGTGAATTAGTTGCCCCTTATTATGTGCAAAACGGATGCTTATCCCATGCCGCTCATCGATGACTTGGTTAAGTCCACCAAACGCAACTGCTTCCCTTCCAAGTGTAAATGTATCATTCTTACATGTTCATAAACTGGCGCCCAACGTGGGGCAAGCAGTTGCGTTTGGTGGACTGAACCAAGTCACCGATGAGCGGCATGGGCTAAGCATCCGTTTTGGTCACAAATAAAATATTCAAAACTGGGATTCCAAGTTAGCGATATTTGGATAAAAATCGGGTTTATAAGCTAGCTTTTATAAATTTTCCAAAATTAATTAAAACTAATTAATTAATTATTAAAACTAATTAAATATTATTAAAACCAGGACAAAAAGTAGAGACAATACTTTATACGGCCAACATGATTATGACTATTCAACAAATTTAAAAAATTCACGAGAAAAAAAAAAAAAAAAAAAAAACAGTATTAAGAATTTGGTATGTAACCAAACTCGCAGGCGGGTCATATTAAATAGTTTGCTAGGATCAAAAATTAATATTATTATCCAGTTCACTGAACGCATGATATGACTATTAGTTTCACTGATCATAATATAAATTTAGGTAATTCTGCTTGATCATTAAAATTATTGGCTAAATTACGCATTTCCACCGATATCCCATCGTGTAACCAAACATAATAATAAAATAATGTTCTGCACTAAATTATCTTTGGCCTTGTGATAGATTTTGCAAGATGCTGGTTTCAGTTTACACAAGAAAAGACGCACGATTTACTTTAAATAAGATCTTCAAATGACCTCGGTAGCGCAGCGGGCATTTCTCGGCTGCGGTTCAAGAGGTGCGAGTTCAATCCTCGCGGCAAAAATAATGCATGATCTGTAGACATATTTTGTTTCGGGTCTGGGTGTATGTCGTAGTGAATCACATATTTTATTTTATTTACCTTTACTATCTTACAGTTGGGCAAAGGTCTCCCCCTATCCTCAATCTACATATATTCACTCTTCGCTTTACTGCGGGTTTTCTCCATACATACATACATAAAATCATGCCTCTTTTCCGAAGTGGTAAACAGAGACCACGGATCTTCACTTGCTACGGTTGCTATTGCTACGATCCCGACACACAACTTTCGCCTCAATCACTCTCATTACTTTCTTCATGCAAACTCGCCGGTACCTATAGAGTACTTTTGAACAGGCCCTCTCCAAAATGTCTCCAATTTAATACAAGAAGGTTCGCCTTACCAGCTTTCTAGGTTTGCCTCAAATAAATCAATGTACAATATACGATTATTATAGCAAAAAAGTTTTACCAACGATATAAAGCTACGCACTTTATTAAATCTGACACGAAAGTTATGAATAAGCGCCATAAACCTTTAACGCCATTCCCCTTTACTTTCCAATAATAGCCAGCCAATCTATCGCATTTATACCCCGAATAATGATAAAATGGCGTTACCCCCTATTTGTTGACCCCCTAAATTAGATGTTGGTGAACTTAGCAGATCATTGTCCAGCAGATCAAATTTTTTTGTGAGTTCTTATCGCATGCAGATGAGTTCTATAGTTCCTGATACTTTTTAGAAATAGTTCTGGCGTTTTTACCTACTAAACGACCATGGTCAAAATGATCTGCCAACTTCCCGTAGCAGATCATTTGTGGCAGATCATAATAAAAAGCGAGTTCTTTTCGCATGCAGATGAGGTCTACAGTTCCTGATACTTTTCTGGAATAGTTCTGTACTCATGTTCGAATAACAGCTGATCATGTCAGAAAAGTAGAAAAGTCGAAAAATCACGTTTTTTTTTGTTCAGTTGTTTCAATAACTTCTTAAAAGCTAGAACTATTTCTTAACTCTTTCGTTTTGCACAGATCCACATCAAACCTACAATCTAAAACTCTGTTACAGTCCAGAACTCACGTCCCAGTGCCAGCAGATCATATCCGAAAGTTCAAATAGGCCATAAAAGTCCTAAAAATGAAATGTTACCGATTTCATCATCTTTAATGATTGTGGTAGGCCGGAACTCTTTTGATTTTAACAGATTAGAATCAGAACTACAATCCAGAATACTTTTGGAGTCCAGAACTCACGTCCCAGTGCCAGCAGAGCATATCCGAAAATTCAAATAGGCCATAAAAGTCCTAAAAATGAAGTGTTACCGATTTCATCATCCTTTATGATTGTGGTAAGCCAGAACTCTTTTGATTTTAATAGATTAGAATCAGAACTACAATCCAGAATACTTTTGAAGTCCAGAACTCACGTCCCAGTGCCAGCAGAGCATATCCGAAAGTTCTAAAAAGTCGAAAATTCACAAAAAATTAAATGTTACCGATTTCATCATCCTAAATGAATGTGGTAGGCCAGAACTCTTTTGATTTTCACAGATAAGAATCAGAACTACAATCTAAAACACTTTTGGAGTCCAGAACTCACGCCCCAGTACCAGCAGAGCATATCTGAAAGTTCAAATAGATCATAAAAGTCCAAAAAATGAAATGTTACCGATTTTATCATCTTTAATGATTGTGGTAGGCCAGAACTCTTTTGATTTTAACAGATTAGAATCAGAACTACAATCCAGAATACTTTTGGAGTCCAGAACTCACGTCCCAGTGCCAGCAGAGCATATCCGAAAGTTCAAATAAGTCGAAAATTCCAAAAAAATAAATTTTACCGATTTCATCATCTTTAATGATTGTGGTAGGCCAGAACTCTTTAAATTTTCACAGATTAGAATTAGAACTACAATCCAGAATACTTTTGGAGTCCAGAACTCACGTCCCAGTGCCAGCAGAGCATATCCGAAAGTTCTAAAAAGTCGCAAATTCCAAAAAATGAAATGTTACCGATTTCATCATCTTTAATGATTGTGGTAGGCCGGAACTCTTTTGATTTTAACAGATTAGAATCAAAACTACAATCCAGAATACTTTTGGAGTCCGGAACTCACGTCCCAGTGCCAGCAGAGCATATCCGAAAGTTCAAATAAGTCGAAAATTCCAAAAAAATAAATTTTACCGATTTCATCATCTTTAATGATTGTGGTAAGCCAGAACTCTTTTGATTTTAATAGATTAGAATCAGAACTACAATCCAGAATACTTTTGAAGTCCAGAACTCACGTCCCAGTGCCAGCAGAGCATATCCGAAAGTTCAAATAGATCATAAAAGTCCAAAAAATGAAATGTTACCGATTTTATCATCTTTAATGATTGTGGTAGGCCAGAACTCTTTTGATTTTAACAGATTAGAATCAGAACTACAATCCAGAATACTTTTGGAGTCCAGAACTCACGTCCCAGTGCCAGCAGAGCATATCCGAAAGTTCAAATAGGCCATAAAAGTCCTAAAATTGAAGTGTTACCGATTTCATCATCCTAAATGAATGTGGTAGGCCAGAACTCTTTTGATTTTCACAGATTAGAATCAGAACTACAATCTAGAACACTTTTGGAGTCCAGAACTCACGCCCCAGTACCAGCAGAGCATATCTGAAAGTTCAAATAGATCATAAAAGTCCAAAAAATGAAATGTTACCGATTTTATCATCTTTAATGATTGTGGTAGGCCAGAACTCTTTTGATTTTAACAGATTAGAATCAGAACTACAATCCAGAATACTTTTGGAGTCCAGAACTCACGTCCCAGTGCCAGCAGAGCATATCCGAAAGTTCAAATAAGTCGAAAATTCCAAAAAAATAAATTTTACCGATTTCATCATCTTTAATGATTGTGGTAGGCCAGAACTCTTTAAATTTTCACAGATTAGAATTAGAACTACAATCCAGAACACTTTTGGAGTCCAGAACTCACGTCCCAGTGCCAGCAGAGCATATCCGAAAGTTCTAAAAAGTCGAAAATTCCAAAAAATGAAATGTTACCGATTTCATCATCCTAAATGATTGTGGTAGGCCGGAACTCTTTTGATTTTAACAGATTAGAATCAAAACTACAATCCAGAATACTTTTGGAGTCCGGAACTCACGTCCCAGTGCCAGCAGAGCATATCCGAAAGTTCAAATAAGTCGAAAATTCCAAAAAAATAAATTTTACCGATTTCATCATCTTAAATGATTGTGGTAAGCCAGAACTCTTTTGATTTTAATAGATTAGAATCAGAACTACAATCCAGAATACTTTTGAAGTCCAGAACTCACGTCCCAGTGCCAGCAGAGCATATCCGAAAGTTCAAATAGATCATAAAAGTCCAAAAAATGAAATGTTACCGATTTTATCATCTTTAATGATTGTGGTAGGCCAGAACTCTTTTGATTTTAACAGATTAGAATCAGAACTACAATCCAAAATACTTTTGGAGTCCAGAACTCACGTCCCAGTGCCAGCAGAGCATATCCGAAAGTTCAAATAGGCCATAAAAGTCCTAAAATTGAAGTGTTACCGATTTCATCATCCTTTATGATTGTGGTAGGCCAGAACTCTTTTGATTTTAATAGATTAGAATCAGAACTACAATCCAGAATACTTTTGGAGTCCAGAACTCACGTCTCAGTGCCAGCAGAGCATATCCGAAAGTTCGAAAAAGTCGAGAATTCCAAAAAATTAAATGTTACCGATTTCATCATCCTAAATGAATGTGGTAGGCCAGAACTCTTTTGATTTTCACAGATAAGAATCATAACTACAATCCAGAACACTTTAGGAGTCCAGAACTCACGTCCCAGTGCCAGCAGAGCATATCCGAATGTTCAAGTTAGGTCATAAAAGTCCAAAAAATGAAATGATACCGATTTCATCATCCTTAATGATTGTGGTGAGCCAGAACTCTTTTGATTTCCACAGGATTGAATCAGAACTACAATCCAGATTACTGTTAGAGTCCAGAACTCACGTCCCAATGCCAGCAGAGCATATCCAAATGTTCTAATAGGTCATAAAAGTCCAAAAAATGAAAAGTAACCGATTTCATCATATTAAATGATTGTGGTGGGCCAGAACTCTTTTGATTTTCACAGATTAGAATCAGAACTACAATCTAGAACACTCTTGGAGTCCAGAACTCACGCCCCAGTACCAGCAGAGCATACCCGAAAGTTCAAATAGGTCATAAAAGTAAAAAAAATGAAATGTTACCGATTTCATCATCCTAAATGATTGTGGTAGGCCAGAACTCTTTTGATTTTCACAGATAAGAATCATAACTACAATCCAGAACACTTTAGGAGTCCAGAACTCACGTCCCAGTGCCAGCAGAGCATATCCGAATGTTCAAGTTAGGTCATAAAAGTCCAAAAAATGAAATGATACCGATTTCATCATCCTTAATGATTGTGGTGAGCCAGAACTCTTTTGATTTCCACAGGATTGAATCAGAACTACAATCCAGATTACTGTTAGAGTCCAGAACTCACGTCCCAATGCCAGCAGAGCATATCCAAATGTTCTAATAGGTCATAAAAGTCCAAAAAATGAAAAGTAACCGATTTCATCATATTAAATGATTGTGGTGGGCCAGAACTCTTTTGATTTTCACAGATTAGAATCAGAACTACAATCTAGAACACTCTTGGAGTCCAGAACTCACGCCCCAGTACCAGCAGAGCATACCCGAAAGTTCAAATAGGTCATAAAAGTAAAAAAAATGAAATGTTACCGATTTCATCATCCTAAATGATTGTGGTAGGCCAGAACTCTTTTGATTTTCACAGATTAGAATCAGAACTACAATTCAGAACACTGTTTAAGTCCAGAACTCACGTCCCAATGCCAGCAGAGCATATCCAAATGTTCTAATAGGTCATAAAAGTCCAAAAAATGAAATGTAACCGATTTCATCATCCTAAATGATTGTGGTAGGCCAGAACTCTTTTGATTTTCAAAGATAAGAATCAGAACTACAATCCAGAACACTTTTGGAGTCCAGAACTCACGTCCCAGTGCCAGCAGAGCATACCCGAATGTTCAAGTAGGTCATAAAAGTCCAAAAAATGAAATGTTACCGATTTCATCATCCTTAATGATTGTGGTGAGCCAGAACTCTTTTGATTTCCACAGAATAGAATCATAACTACAATCCGGAACACTTTAGGAGTCCAGAACTCACGTCCCAGTGCCAGCAGAGCATACCCGAATGTTCAAGTAGGTCATAAAAGTCCAAAAAATGAAATGATACCGATTTCATCATCCTAAATGATTGTGGTAGGCCAGAACTCTTTTGATTTTAACAGATTAGAATCAGAACTACAATCCAAAATACTTTTGGAGTCCAGAACTCACGTCCCAGTGCCAGCAGAGCATATCCGAATGTTCAAGTTAGGTCATAAAAGTCCAAAAAATGAAATGATACCGATTTCATCATCCTTAATGATTGTGGTGAGCCAGAACTCTTTTGATTTCCACAGGATTGAATCAGAACTACAATCCAGATTACTGTTTAAGTCCAGAACTCACGTCCCAATGCCAGCAGAGCATATCCAAATGTTCTAATAGGTCATAAAAGTCCAAAAAATGAAATGTAACCGATTTCATCATCCTAAATGATTGTGGTAGGCCAGAACTCTTTTGATTTTCAAAGATAAGAATCAGAACTACAATCCAGAACACTTTTGGAGTCCAGAACTCACGTCCCAGTGCCAGCAGAGCATACCCGAATGTTCAAGTAGGTCATAAAAGTCCAAAAAATGAAATGTTACCGATTTCATCATCCTTAATGATTGTGGTGAGCCAGAACTCTTTTGATTTCCACAGAATAGAATCATAACTACAATCCGGAACACTTTAGGAGTCCAGAACTCACGTCCCAGTGCCAGCAGAGCATACCCGAATGTTCAAGTAGGTCATAAAAGTCCAAAAAATGAAATGTTACCGATTTTATCATCTTTAATGATTGTGGTAGGCCAGAACTCTTTTGATTTTCAAAGATAAGAATCAGAACTACAATCCAGAACACTTTTGGAGTCCAGAACTCACGTCCCAGTGCCAGCAGAGCATACCCGAATGTTCAAGTAGGTCATAAAAGTCCAAAAAATGAAAAGTAACCGATTTCATCATCCTAAATGATTGTGGTGTGCCAGAACTCTTTTGATTTTCACAGATTAGAATCAGAACTACAATCTAGAACACTTTTGGAGTCCAGAACTCACGCCCCAGTACCAGCAGAGCATACCCGAAAGTTCAAATAGGTCATAAAAGTAAAAAAAATGAAATGTTACCGATTTCATCATCCTAAATGATTGTGGTAGGCCAGAACTCTTTTGATTTTCACAGATTAGAATCAGAACTACAATCCAGAACACTGTTAAAGTCCAGAACTCACGTTCCAGTACCAGCAGAGCATACCCGAAAGTTCAAATTGGTCATAAAAGTAAAAAAATGAAATGTTACCGATTTCATCATCCTAAATGATTGTGGTGAGCCAGAACTCTTTTGATTTCTACAGAATAGAATCATAAATACAATCCAGAACACTTTTGGAGTCCAGAACTCACGTCCCAGTGCCAGCAGAGCATACCCGAATGTTCAAGTTAGGCCATAAAAGTCCAAAAAATGAAATGATACCGATTTCATCATCCTAAATGATTATGGTGTGCCAGAACTCTTTTGATTTTCAAAGATTAGAATCAGAACTACAATTCAGAATACTGTTGGAGTCCAGAACTCACGTCCCAGTGCCAGCAGAGCATATCCGAATGTTCTAAAAAGTCGAAAATTCCAAAAAATGAAATGTTACCGATTTCATCATCCTAAATGATTGTGGTGAGCCAGAACTCTTTTGATTTCCACAGAATAGAATCATAACTACAATCTAGAACACTTTAGGAGTCCAGAACTCACGTCCCAGTGCCAGCAGAGCATACCCGAATGTTCAAGTAGGTCATAAAAGTCCAAAAAATGAAATGATACCGATTTCATCATCCTAAATGATTGTGGTGTGCCAGAACTCTTTCGATTTTCACAGATTAGAATCAGAACTACAATTCATAACACTGTTGGAGTCCAGAACTCACGTCCCAGTGCCAGCAGAGCATATCCGAATGTTCTAAAAAGTCGAAAATTCCAAAAAATGAAATGTTACCGATTTCATCATCCTAAATGATTGTGGTGTGCCAGAACTCTTTCGATTTTCACAGATTAGAATCAGAACTACAATCCAGAACACTTTAGGCTGTATATAGATACATTTGGTTTCATCGTTGAACTAACAAAAATGTTTTGGTTAATGTGTTTGGTTTCTCAATCTCGGCGCTACCCAAAGCCAACGACGGGGACGTGTTGAGAACTGGCTTCGTCATTTCATTATTATTTTTTTTAATTTAAATTTTTTTATAATTTTTTTTAACTTTTTTTTTTATTTATTTTTGAAAATTGGCTTTTGTTGATTCATTTTTAATTCGAGCTGTTTTTATTTGTTTTATTCAAGCATCCATAGGCTTATTTTTTGACCTCTTTTGAAGGCATGTTTTCTTACACTTTTAGCTCGACGCTACCCAAAACCAACGACGGGGACGTGTTGAGAACTGGCTTTGTCATTTCATATTTTTTTTTTAATTTAGAATTTTTTTTATAATTTTTTTAACTTTTTTTTTTATTTACTTTTGAAAATTGGCTTTTGTTGATTCATTTTTAATTCGAGCTGTTTTTATTTGTTTTATTCAAGCATCCATAGGCTAATTTTTTAACCTCTTTTGAAGGCATGTTTTCTTACACTTAAAGCTCGACGCTACCCAAAACCAACGACGGGGACGTGTTGAGAACTGGCTTTGTCATTTCATAATTATTTTTTTTAATTTAGATTTTTTTAAATAATTTTTTTAACGGTTTTTTTTTTTTTTTTAAATTGGCTTTTGTTGATTCATTTTTAATTCAAACTGTTTTTATTTGTTTTATTCAAGCATCCATAGGCTTATTTTTTAACCTCTTTTGAAGGCATATTTTCTTACACTTAAAGCTCGACGCTACCCAAAACCAACGACGGGGACGTGTTGAGAACTGGCTTTGTCATTTCATAATTTTTTTTTTAATTTAGATTTTTTTAAATAATTTTGATTAAGGATGATGAAATCGGTAACATTTCATTTTTTTTACTTTTATGACCTATTTGAACTTTCGGGTATGCTCTGCTGGTACTGGGGCGTGAGTTCTGGACTCCAAAAGTGTTTTGGATTGTAGTTCTGATTCTAATCTGTGAAAATCAAAAGAGTTCTGGCCTACCACAATCATTTAGGATGATGAAATCGGTAACATTTCATTTTTTTTACTTTTATGACCTACTTAAACATTCGGGTATGCTCTGCTGGCACTGGGACGTGAGTTCTGGACTCCAACAGTATTCTGAATTGTAGTTCTGATTCTAATCTTTGAAAATCAAAAGAGTTCTGGCCTACCACAATCATTAAGGATGATGAAATCGGTAACATTTAATTTTTTTTACTTTTATGACCTACTTAAACATTCGGGTATGCTCTGCTGGCACTGGGACGTGAGTTCTGGACTCCAAAAGTGTTCTGGATTGTAGTTATGATTCTAATCTGTGGAAATCAAAAGAGTTCTGGCTCACCACAATCATTTAGGATGATGAAATCGGTAACATTTCATTTTTTGGACTTTTATGACCTATTAGAACATTTGGATATGCTCTGCTGGCACTGGGACGTGAGTTCTGGACTCCAAAAGTGTTCTAGATTGTAGTTCTGATTCTAATCTGTGAAAATCAAAAGAGTTCTGGCACACCACAATCATTTAGGATGATGAAATCGGTAACATTTAACTTTTTGGACTTTTATGACCAATTAGAACATTTGGATATGCTCTGCTGGCATTGGGACGTGAGTTCTGGACTCCAACAGTGTTCTGGATTGTAGTTATGATTCTAATCTGTAAAAATCAAAAGAGTTCTGGCCTACCACAATCATTTAGGATGATGAAATCGGTAACATTTCATTTTTTTTACTTTTATGACCTATTTGAACTTTCGGGTATGCTCTGCTGGTACTGGGGCGTGAGTTCTGGACTCCAAAAGTGTTTTAGATTGTAGTTCTAATTCTAATCTGTGAAAATCAAAAGAGTTCTGGCCCACCACAATCATTTAATATGATGAAATTGGTAACATTTCATTTTTTGGACTTTTATGACCTACTTGAACATTCGGGTATGCTCTGCTGGCACTGGGACGTGAGTTCTGGACTCCAAAAGTGTTCTGGATTGTAGTTATGATTCTTATCTGTGAAAATCAAAAGAGTTCTGGCCTACCACAATCATTTAGGATGATGAAATCGGTAACATTTCATTTTTTTTACTTTTATGACCTATTTGAACATTCGGGTATGCTCTGCTGGCACTGGGACGTGAGTTCTGGACTCCAAAAGTGTTCTGGATTGTAGTTATGATTCTTATCTGTGAAAATCAAAAGAGTTCTGGCTCACCACAATCATTTAGGATGATGAAATCGGTAACATTTCATTTTTTGGAATTTTCGACTTTTTAGAACATTCGGATATGCTCTGCTGGCACTGGGACGTGAGTTCTGGACTCCTTAAGTGTTCTGGATTGTAGTTATGATTCTTATCTGTGAAAATCAAAAGAGTTCTGGCTCACCACAATCATTTAGGATGATGAAATCAGTAACATTTCATTTTTTGGACTTTTATGACCTACTTGAACATTCGGGTATGCTCTGCTGGCACTGGGACGTGAGTTCTGGACTCCAAAAGTGTTCTGGATTGTAGTTATGATTCTTATCTGTGAAAATCAAAAGAGTTCTGGCCTACCACAATCATTTAGGATGATGAAATCGGTAACATTTCATTTTTTTTACTTTTATGACCTATTTGAACATTCGGGTATGCTCTGCTGGCACTGGGACGTGAGTTCTGGACTCCTAAAGTGTTCTGGATTGTAGTTATGATTATATTCTGTGGAAATCAAATTCTGTGAAAATCAAAAGAGTTCTGGCACACCACAATCATTTAGGATGATGAAATCGGTATCATTTCATTTTTTGGACTTTTATGACCTACTTGAACATTCGGGTATGCTCTGCTGGCACTGGGACGTGAGTTCTGGACTCCTAAAGTATTCTAGATTGTAGTTATGATTCTATTCTGTGGAAATCAAAAGAGTTCTGGCTCACCACAATCATTTAGGATGATGAAATCGGTAACATTTCATTTTTTGACAAGCACGCCTTGTCGCCAAGGGATTCACTCAAAGGTATGGGATAGACTACAAGGAAACTTATTCCCCAGTAGTGAGATATTCCACAATACGAACTTTGCTTGCGCTAGCGGTACATTTGGATATGCATGTAGATCACATGGATGTGAAAACTGCATTTCTGAACGGTGACTTAACTGAGACAGTGTACATGGACCAACCAAGTGGATACATACTACCAGGAAAAGAAAATTATGTATTTAAACTGAAGAAGGCAATATATGGATTGAAACAAGCATCAAATCCTGGTACGATAAAATTGATAATGTTTTACTTACAGACCTCAAGTTCAAGAAATCACTCAGCGAGCCCTGTGTTTATATAAAGTCAAATGATAACAGTCTCATCATTTTAGCATTATATGTAGATGATATCTTGATCTTTAGCCAGGACACAAATGAGAAGAAGAAACTGAAGGAGGTTCTGATGACAAAATTTGATATGAGAGACCTTGGCCTTGCTACACATATATTGGGAATGAAACTGAGACAAGAACAGAATAAAATTATTCTTGATCAGAAAAACTACATACAAAAAGTTTTAGCTCAGTTTAATATGACTGATTGCAAACCTGTGAGTACTCCATTAGAAAATGGCAGCAAGTTTGAAAAGGGAGATCAAACTGATCCTGAATCAAAATATAGAAGTATAATAGGATGCATTATGTACATAGCAGTGTGTACAAGACCTGACATCGCGCATGCAGCAAGTTTATTGAGTCAATTCAACAATTGCTACTCAGAAACTCACTGGAAGGCAGCAAAACGCATTCTTCGATATCTGAAGGGCACTATGGATTATAACATTGTATATGAAAAATCCACACTTTATGTTACAGGATATGTTGATGCAGATTGGGCGTCTAATCAATTAGACAGACGTTCTTACACAGGCTATGTGTTCAAAGTAAGCGGCTCAGCTGTCTCATGGGAAAGCCGAAAGCAAAGGACAGTAGCACTGTCGAGTACTGAAGCCGAATACATGGCGCTGTGTGAAGGGGCCAAAGAAGCTAAGTTTATAAGAAACTTTCTCAATGAATGTTTAGGAAAATATTTTTCTATAACATTGTATAATGATAGTCAGTCAGCACAAAAGTTATGTAATAGTCAGATACATCATAGCCGAAGTAAACATATTGATATAAGGCATCATTTTGTACGACAGATTATTAGAGATAAAATAATTAATTTACTTTATTTATGTACTGAGCAGATGCCTGCAGATGTATTAACGAAACCTTTAGGTAAGGACAAACATTTAAATTGTGTTTCTAATTTAGGTTTAAAGACTGTTTAGTTTAAGGGCAGGTGTTAGAAATAGGATTTATTGTAATAATAAACCAAACAGTTGTCATGAAATCAGTAACATTTCATTTTTTGGACTTTTATGACCTACTTGAACATTCGGGTATGCTCTGCTGGCACTGGGACGTGAGTTCTGGACTCCAAAAGTGTTCTGGATTGTAGTTATGATTCTTATCTGTGAAAATCAAAAGAGTTCTGGCCTACCACAATCATTTAGGATGATGAAATCGGTAACATTTCATTTTTTTTACTTTTATGACCTATTTGAACATTCGGGTATGCTCTGCTGGCACTGGGACGTGAGTTCTGGACTCCTAAAGTGTTCTGGATTGTAGTTATGATTCTATTCTGTGGAAATCTAATTCTGTGAAAATCAAAAGAGTTCTGGCACACCACAATCATTTAGGATGATGAAATCGGTATCATTTCATTTTTTGGACTTTTATGACCTACTTGAACATTCGGGTATGCTCTGCTGGCACTGGGACGTGAGTTCTGGACTCCTAAAGTATTCTAGATTGTAGTTATGATTCTATTCTGTGGAAATCAAAAGAGTTCTGGCTCACCACAATCATTTAGGATGATGAAATCGGTAACATTTCATTTTTTGGAATTTTCGACTTTTTAGAACATTCAGATATGTTCTGCTGGCACTGGGACGTGAGTTCTGGACTCCTAAAGTGTTCTGGATTGTAGTTATGATTCTTATCTGTTAAAATCAAAAGAGTTCTGGCTCACCACAATCATTTAGGATGATGAAATCGGTAACATTTCATTTTTTGGACTTTTATGACCTACTTGAACATTCGGGTATGCTCTGCTGGCACTGGGACGTGAGTTCTGGACTCCAAAAGTGTTCTGCATTGTAGTTCTGATTCTTATCTTTGAAAATCAAAAGAGTTCTGGCCTACCACAATCATTTAGGATGATGAAATCGGTATCATTTCATTTTTTGGACTTTTATGACCTACTTGAACATTCGGGTATGCTCTGCTGGCACTGGGACGTGAGTTCTGGACTCCAACAGTATTCTGAATTGTAGTTCTGATTCTTATCTGTAAAAATCAAAAGAGTTCTGGCCCACCACAATCATTTAATATGATGAAATCGGTTACTTTTCATTTTTTGGACTTTTATGACCTACTTGAACATTCGGGTATGCTCTGCTGGCACTGGGACGTGAGTTCTGGACTCCAAAAGTGTTCTAGATTGTAGTTATGATTCTATTCTGTGGAAATCAAAAGAGTTCTGGCTCACCACAATCATTTAGGATGATGAAATCGGTAACATTTCATTTTTTGGAATTTTCGACTTTTTAGAACATTCGGATATGCTCTGCTGGCACTGGGACGTGAGTTCTGGACTCCAACAGTATTCTGAATTGTAGTTCTGATTCTAATCTTTAAAAATCAAAAGAGTTCTGGCCTACCACAATCATTAAGGATGATGAAATCGGTAACATTTAATTTTTTTTACTTTTATGACCTACTTAAACAATCGGGTATGCTCTGCTGGCACTGGGACGTGAGTTCTGGACTCCAAAAGTGTTCTGGATTGTAGTTATGATTCTTATCTGTGAAAATCAAAAGAGTTCTGGCCCACCACAATCATTTAATATGATGAAATTGGTAACATTTCATTTTTTGGAATTTTCGACTTTTTAGAACATTCGGATATGCTCTGCTGGCACTGGGACGTGAGTTCTGGACTCCAAAAGTGTTCTGGATTGTAGTTATGATTCTACTCTGTGGAAATCAAAAGAGTTCTGGCCCACCACAATCAGTTAGGATGATGAAATCGGTAACATTTCATTTTTTGGAATTTTCGACTTTTTAGAACTTTCGGATATGCTCTGCTGGCATTGGGACGTGAGTTCTGGACTCCAAAAGTGTTCTGGATTGTAGTTATGATTCTTATCTGTGAAAATCAAAAGAGTTCTGGCCCACCACAATCATTTAATATGATGAAATTGGTAACATTTCATTTTTTGGAATTTTCGACTTTTTAGAACATTCGGATATGCTCTGCTGGCACTGGGACGTGAGTTCTGGACTCCAAAAGTGTTCTGGATTGTAGTTTTAATTCTAATCTGTGAAAATCAAAAGAGTTCTGGCCTACCACAATCATTAAAGATGATGAAATCGGTAAAATTTATTTTTTTGGAATTTTTGACTTTTTCGAACTTTCGGATATGCTCTGCTGGCACTTAGACGTGAGTTCTGGACTCCAAAAGTATTCTGGATTGTATTTCTGATTCTAATCTATTAAAATCAAAAGAGTTCTGGCCTACCACAATCATAAAGGATGATGAAATCGGTAACATTTCATTTTTAGGACTTTTATGGCCTATTTTAACTTTCGGATATGCTCTGCTGGCACTGGGACGTGAGTTCTGGACTCCAAAAGTATTCTGGATTGTAGTTCTGATTCTAATCTGTTAAAATCAAAAGAGTTATGGCCTACCACAATCATTAAAGATGATAAAATCGGTAACATTTCATTTTTTGGACTTTTATGATCTATTTGAACGTTCAGATATGCTCTGCTGGTACTGGGGCGTGAGTTCTGGACTCCAAAAGTATTTTGGATTGTAGTTCTGATTCTTATCTGTGAAAATCAAAAGAGTTCTGGCCTACCACATTCATTTAGGATGATGAAATCGGTAACATTTAATTTTTTGGAATTTTCGACTTTTTAGAACTTTCGGATATGCTCTGCTGGCACTGGGACGTGAGTTCTGGACTTCAAAAGTATTCTGGATTGTAGTTCTGATTCTAATCTATTAAAATCAAAAGAGTTCTGGCTTACCACAATCATAAAGGATGATGAAATCGGTAACACTTCATTTTTAGGACTTTTATGATCTATTTGAACTTTCAGATATGCTCTGCTGGTACTGGGGCGTGAGTTCTGGACTCCAAAAGTGTTCTTGATTGTAGTTCTGATTCTAATCTGTGAAAATCAAAAGAGTTCTGGCCTACCACATTCATTTAGGATGATGAAATCGGTAACATTTAATTTTTTGGAATTCTCGACTTTTTCGAACTTTCGGATATGCTCTGCTGGCACTGAGACGTGAGTTCTGGACTCCAAAAGTATTCTGGATTGTAGTTCTGATTCTAATCTATTAAAATCAAAAGAGTTCTGGCCTACCACAATCATAAAGGATGATGAAATCGGTAACACTTCATTTTTAGGACTTTTATGGCCTATTTGAACTTTCGGATATGCTCTGCTGGCACTGGGACGTGAGTTCTGGACTTCAAAAGTATTCTTGATTGTAGTTCTGATTCTAATCTATTAAAATCAAAAGAGTTCTGGCTTACCACAATCATAAAGGATGATGAAATCGGTAACACTTCATTTTTTGGACTTTTATGATCTATTTGAACTTTCAGATATGCTCTGCTGGTACTGGGACGTGAGTTCTGGACTCCAAAAGTGTTCTTGATTGTAGTTCTGATTCTAATCTGTGAAAATCAAAAGAGTTCTGGCCTACCACATTCATTTAGGATGATGAAATCGGTAACATTTAATTTATTGGAATTCTCGACTTTTTCGAACTTTCGGATATGCTCTGCTGGCACTGAGACGTGAGTTCTGGACTCCAAAAGTATTCTGGATTGTAGTTCTGATTCTAATCTATTAAAATCAAAAGAGTTCTGGCCTACCACAATCATAAAGGACGATGAAATCGGTAACACTTCATTTTTAGGACTTTTATGGCCTATTTGAACTTTCGGATATGCTCTGCTGGCACTGGGACGTGAGTTCTGGACTTCAAAAGTATTCTGGATTGTAGTTCTGATTCTAATCTATTAAAATCAAAAGAGTTCTGGCTTACCACAATCATAAAGGATGATGAAATCGGTAAAACTTCATTTTTTGGACTTTTATGATCTATTTGAACTTTCAGATATGCTCTGCTGGTACTGGGGCGTGAGTTCTGGACTCCAAAAGTGTTCTTGATTGTAGTTCTGGCCTACCACATTCATTTAGGATGATGAAATCGGTAACATTTAATTTATTGGAATTTTCGACTTTTTAGAACTTTCGGATATGCTCTGCTGGCATTGGGACGTGAGTTCTGGACTTAAAAAGTGTTCTGGATTGTAGTTCTGATTCTAATGTGTGAAAATCAAAAGAGTTCTGGCCTACCACAATCAGTTAGGATGATGAAATCGGTAACATTTCATTTTTTGGAATTTTCGACTTTTTAGAACTTTCGGATATGCTCTGCTGGCACTGGGACGTGAGTTCTGGACTCCAAAAGTGTTCTAGATTGTAGTTCTGATTCTAATCTGTTAAAATCAAAAGAGTTCTGGCATACCACAATCATTAAAGATGATAAAATCGGTAACATTTCATTTTTTGGACTTTTATGATCTATTTGAACTTTCAGATATGCTCTGCTGGTACTGGGGCGTGAGTTCTGGACTCCAAAAGTGTTCTCGATTGTAGTTCTGATTCTAATCTGTGAAAATCAAAAGAGTTCTGGCCTACCACATTCATTTAGGATGATGAAATCGGTAACATTTAATTTTTTGGAATTTTCGACTTTTTAGAACTTTCGGATATGCTCTGCTGGCACTGGGACGTGAGTTCTGGACTTCAAAAGTATTCTGGATTGTAGTTCTGATTCTAATCTATTAAAATCAAAAGAGTTCTGGCTTACCACAATCATAAAGGATGATGAAATCGGTAACACTTCATTTTTAGGACTTTTATGGCCTATTTGAATTTTCGGATATGCTCTGCTGGCACTGGGACGTGAGTTCTGGACTCCAAAAGTATTCTGGATTATAGTTCTGATTCTAATCTGTTAAAATCAAAAGAGTTCCGGCCTACCACAATCATTAAAGATGATGAAATCGGTAACATTTCATTTTTAGGACTTTTATGGCCTATTTGAACTTTCGGATATGATCTGCTGGCACTGGGACGTGAGTTCTGGACTGTAACAGAGTTTTAGATTGTAGGTTTGATGTGGATCTGTGCAAAACGAAAGAGTTAAGAAATAGTTCTAGCTTTTAAGAAGTTATGAAACAACTGAACAAAAAAAAACGTGATTTTTCGACTTTTCTACTTTTCTGACATGATCAGCTGTTATTCGAACATGAGTACAGAACTATTCCAGAAAAGTATCAGGAACTGTAGACCTCATCTGCATGCGAAAAGAACTCGCTTTTTATTATGATCTGCCACAAATGATCTGCTACGGGAAGTTGGCAGATCATTTTGACCATGGTCGTTTAGTAGGTAAAAACGCCAGAACTATTTCTAAAAAGTATCAGGAACTATAGAACTCATCTGCATGCGATAAGAACTCACAAAAAATTTTGATCTGCTGGACAATGATCTGCTAAGTTCACCAACATCTAAATTAGGTCACCAGGCTAACGTGCAACCTTCTAGTATTTATAGGCAACTAGCGACTTGCCCTGTATCCTATTTGTGGGGTTATTAACCCCGGTTCATTTACCGACTAAAGCGAGGTCTTTTGAGTCGTTTCTGATGTATGTTTTAAAGATTAGTTTTCTCCAATCGTTTTCACTGTCAGACGTAGGACACGTAGGTAGGTATTGGCTCAGTGAAATAATGCCTCAACTTTCATTCCGAAGGCTACGATGCATAGTCTTACTTACCACAAACCCTCTCTGTTGCTTAAAATCAAGTAGAGTATGGTTACACGCTAACCAATTAGTATTTTTTTTTTCAGTAGGTGTTTTCAAAATATATAATTTAGAAATATAATATGATCTGCAGTGCTTCTTGATGCTGCAGTTGTCTGTGGGCGGTGCTAATTACTTACCATCAGGTGTGCCACCGGCTCGTTTGCCCTATAAAAAAAAAGACGGGACTTTTTTAACAAATTATTTTTCTATTATCCTCTATATTCAAAAATAGAAGTCTTGTTCCATTGAGAGTTCAATAAGGATTGCGTGAGATTTGCAAAATAGGCTTTGAAGTATCATATTCACTAAAATGTTTGGGTATTATAAATAAGCTCCTTATGGATTATTTAAGCACCCAATCTTTACTAGAAGGTATAAAAATAACAACATTAATATATTCCTTCACTCAATGATTTACGAGTTTTTTCAAACCAGTGCAGTGGTGTGGTGAAAAGATTTAAGTGCGCCTCGAAGACGCTCCTTTCGTGCAGACTAACCTGCAACGCCACCAATGGTCAAAATCATAACCTAGGTATCTTTAGAGCGTTTTCACATTGTCCGATCCGATATCGTACATTTTACTTGCCTCCGATATCGATCAAATATGTACCTGTCTTTCACATTATCCGATCCGATATCGGATATCGGAGCTATCAATTTAGGTTTACTTAAAGAATTTATTTCTCAAAAGAACAGTACATAGTAGTTCACTTATATGAGATTTTTATGTAAATTAATGCTAATACGTTACAGAGTATGCAAACTTAACTAGGTATTTGTCATCTTCATAATCTTCCTGCCTTTTTCCCACATTATGAGGGGTCGGCACAGTGTGTTCTTCTTCCATTCTCCTCTATCGGCCGTCATCTCAACACTAGGTATTTGTATTAAAAGTATTTATGAAAGTTTATATAAATTGCCAACAACAATCAAGACATAAATCTGGCTGGGCAGGTAGATTGCAAACAAAATAAACAAATTGATACTATCTTTTGGAGCTTGGAGCTATCAATTTCATACATTTTACTTGCCCCGCCATCGTATCGGCATCCGATACCGATATCGGATCGGATAGTGTGAAACCGCTCTTAAATAAGACTGTCTATCGACTGTTATCTTCATTCATAACTTTTTGTTTTCGTATTTACGTCCTACGTATTTTGTACTTACAAAATTTTAGTTTTAAAAACGTATTTTATAATTTATCAAAATAAATAGATATTCTACGAAAAACCAACGTCGAAACAGAGAGATTTACGTCTAATAACAAAATCATATCTAAAGTACCTACATGGCGATAATTCAAGTCAAGAAGGAAAGTTACGGGCAAAATAGGGCCCTTATAAATGTCTATCCGTCTTCAAGACTGACACGTTTTGGTGTAACATGACTTTTGTCAGAGCTTACCGTCCGTCTCGCTGAGACAACCAGAGTATTGTGGTTACTAAGGTAGAATTCGAGGGTAACTTTCATAAAAACTGTCATGGACTTAATCAAAATTAGTATTAGGTACCTACGTTATACGAGGCTAGTGTGAAAATTTTTTAATTAAGCCTATACTATCCTAATATGTAAACATACTAAGCAAAGGCTTCACCTGCCACACTTCGCGATCTTCCGTGGTTCCCTAATCCTTCTTGAAAGCGTCTAGGTTCAGGTCGTCACGCCAGCGATTTCAAGGTTTTGGAGTCGCCTGCCACCTGCTGGGATTCAAACAGTCACCGCTCTGTTCCACTTATCTGGTTGAATTTGGGTGACATAGTAAATAAATGAGACAGGCTAAAGAGAGGCACACTTGGCAGAAATTGGGGGAGGCCTACGCCGCTGAGGCGACTTCATATTAGAATAGTTAAATAACAGTGTAGAAAATAAGTATTATAATAGTTTAAGTTTAAGTAAATTAACTATTTATACATTGAATGTTTAAAGTATTTTTTATGGTATGTAGAATAAAGGCTTTTTTATTTTTATTTTATTATTTTATTATAGTAAATAAATAAATAAATAATCCTGGACATTGTCAAACAGCATCATCTAGCCCCAAACTAAGCAAAGCTTGTACTATGGGAACCAAATAACTGATAGAATACTTATATACTTACTTTTTGTTTTGTAAATACATACATATTATACATAGAAACACCCAGACCCGAGACAAATAATATCTGTAGGTCATACAAACATTTGTCCCGCGGCGGGGATCGAACCCCGCAACCTTCTGCGTCGCAGGCGGGCCTTCGCCCACTGAGGGCCACACACCCACAGAGGTCGTAATAGTCCATCCAATTATCAAATTCTATTTCAACGTCGCAGTCTTTATTTTAGGTTTTATAGTAGGATTACATTATAGGTTCACGACTGTATTTTTTGGCAGATCTCACAAATCTTAGTTTACTAGTTTGTAATGAAATTGAAACATTTCCCGAGTCTACCCCATTTCGATTGAAATTAGGTTAGCAAGTCATTATTCATTTATCGGTCATTTGTTATCTCAGGCGGTCTCGGCGAGTGGATGACGATAAATCAGTGGAACGAGCTCTGGAATAGCGGATTGGTGCTTTGTAAGACCGTGCAGATAACATAGTCAACAGAAATTCATTAAATTTTCAAGTTTTCGTTAGAGCCGGCATAAAGTCTTGATTTTGTACTGTTATCAATATATTATTGTCTACTCTACTTTTACACTGCATACGCTAATTGGCACTCGGAATGTTTTACACTAGAAAAAACAAGAATGAATGAATGAATGAACGAATGAATAAATTAATGAATGAATGAATGAAAATTTTATTATACACCATAAATAAAATTAAAACAAACAAAAACAAAAGAAAAACCAGATAACAATATACAGTGGGCGGGCTATCGCTAAGAACTTCCAGGCACCCTTGGGATGGAGAGGAACATCAGTGAAAAGAAGATTGGTCGGGTGCATATGATGACAGATTATTGATTAACAAGAATGATTTGTAAGCAGAAAAAAATGCGAAGTCTGGAATATCCCATAAAATGAACTAACGTTTTAATGAGCCTCGCCCAGGCTCTTTTCTCTGCGAATGAAATAACGAAATGTAACCTGAAGAACCTATTTTGTCAAAAAAACGATTCAGGCATGGTTTGAAAGTATTTTTCACAAAGTTTTCGTCCTCAAAACACCTCAGTCAATTTATTCAATTCACGAGAGATTTGCTTCCAAGTAGCAAAGTTCAGACGTTTTTGTAAAGGCTAATGAATTATGCAAAATCTTTCGGCTTTGATTTTCGGAAGCCTATAGACCGGGAGATAGAGCGCAACCAAATTAGATTCGTGTAGGCAATTTTAGTCTGTATCCTTCATAATATTATTTTCCGAAACGAAATAACCGTTAAATGCACCACCGGGATTCGAACTCAAATTCTAATTCGTTTTATTTTTTTATTATTGTTGTTACAAGGTTTTAGTGAGCCTGGATGGACTCGATCACCAAAAGAATAGAGCATTCCTATTCTGATCAAATTCTATCCAAGTTTCCCTTGGATATAATTGTTTATTAGATTTACCTAATTCATTGATCCAGGGATACATACAAACTAGCAAACTATGGTACGCGTGTCCATAGGCACATGAAAGCAGAACACTTACAAGTCAAATTGACAAGGCAAAAAAACTATAGTGGTGTTTGAAAGATACTTATTATTATAATTTGACGTAGCCTTACTTTTGTCGTCCCTGCTGCGCCAATTTTGTTTATTGCTACACATGTTTCTATTTAGTGAGCCGTGTTGTTCGAATGAGGTTGTGCCTCGACTTTCAACCCGAAGGTCGTGGGTTCGAATCCCGGCCTTGCATCAATGGATTTTTCGTTTCGTAAAATTTATGCGAGCTCTTAACGGTGAAGGAAAACATCGTGAGGAAACCCGCAGATTAGTCAGCTCCACACGTATTGACGTTGTCTTTCCTATGGGCCAGGCTGATTAAGCTGAGAGGATGGTTTAGGTGCTGGGCAAGCCTATTCCATCTCAAACAATGTCCCAGGCACTGCAGCGTCCCGTTAAGTGTCGGCATAGGTGCCTTCTGACACTGTATAAAAATCATCTAATATAGATGTACAAGCCTAAGTTTTTTTCTATTTAGTGATGTGGGATTGCCGACCCTCGCCACGTGGTCTATCTTTACCTACATAAATATAATTTCGCCTCCCGGGAAAATTAAGTTTGAGGATTTTGGCCTCCTTGTGATTATTTGATCGAAGTTTGGTCACTATTTTACAGAACTTTGTTCCAACAAGTTATAATGGTTAATGGGAGATAGTTAATGTTTGATAATCAAATTCAAGAATATCGATTTATTCAATGTTTTTTTGTGCTAATTATTAGAGCTTGTGTTGTGTCACAGAATACGTTGTGGTAAGTATCTTCATCAGAAGCTTTTACTGTGAAATTAATTATAAACTATTCTATTATAACACGCCATCTACACGATACAATTCTGGCATACTATTCTTGCCACAGAGCTCTTGCTCCGTTGACTTTGAGAATCTTTGAGTCTTTGAGTTTTAGTATCGTGTAAATGGCGTTTAAGTATGAATGTGGTCTTGTGGATAGTGACCTAGCAAATAGCCAAATGGCAATATGCCAAAAGCCCAAAGTGATATAAACGGATATTAACGACAACATAAGCTTAGTTTTGGCTCCAAATGACACATTTTGCATTCAAAGACATTTTAAACTTGTAAGAAGTTTGTAGGTTTACCAAACAGCTCTATCGGATACTTAACAATTGAAGTAAAAATAAACTTAGGAGACAGGTAGAACGAATGTAAAATTAAATTGAATAAAAGCTTATAAAAACTCACTAACGTATGCTACGCCGTACTCTTACTTACTCCGCAATTTTGAATCTCAGTTATCGATAACTAGCTAAATTCAAACCTAATACAAGCATATAAAGTATATTTTTCATTGAAATGTTATCCGTAGAGACCGAAGATGCTTGAGAAATCTGGAAAGTTCGCAAGTTTAGAATTGGTAACGTTTCCCGGATGCAACGTTTATTACGTCAGTTGAATCCATGCGCGTCTCAGAGGGAGCATAACTTGTTAAAATATTGGGGGTACTGTGAAACCTACAAGAGAATAAAAATATTTTCATAATTTTACGACTCTACGTACGACTATAATGCACGTAGCACTGTTCAAGCGTCGGCGCCGCCCCGTTAATTTCTCTGAGCCCCGCGCCAATCAAGACTGCCCCTCAGGTGCGTTCGTACGAACAAGAAACGCAGGTACACATACATCCTACGTCTGTAGAAAAATGACACTGCTGCTTATTATAAAAACGTAAAACCTTGGTTGAACCCCATGTTGACACATGTCAAAACAAGACTGTTACCACAAAAAAGCGTTCTATTTACGAGTATTCAAAGATCGATTTTCTAGGGACAGTTTTTTAGTTAGACTTGGTCTAAAGTCGGCTCATTTTCTTGTAATAAGCCCCACTATGTTTTAGGTATTTGTATAATAGGTAGTTATAGGTACCTAATTATTGTAAGTATAGAGATTTTTCTAATGTCCGGGGTGTGGTTAAATGAAAGATCTTTAATATAGACGTCCTAACGAATATTAATTCTAATCCATTTATGTATAATGCATTTCTCAGAAGCGATAAATCAGGTTCAATACTTTTAGAGTAGACCACACATAGGCCACGATCCCTAAGGAATGTTCATACGCGCGAGAATAACTTAAAACTTTGGTCGCGGAACCGTGAAAGTCGTGATTAGCATGTCCAAATGTATGCAGATATATGCTGATTTATGTATGTTGGAAGTTTTGTTCGCTCGTGAAAGAATGCCCTTGCGATGCTAATTGCTAAATGTGATGTAAATAAATGTCTTTTGAGGATAAAATATGTTGTGGTGTTGTAATTTTACGGGTTTTATTTAACGAGAAAGATTTGGTCTTTGAGTTTCACTATTTAAATGTACCTACGCATTATTTTGCATACATTTCTAGCATTTGTTATGCAAGCTTGTGTAACCTATTAACATTTTTTGTGAAGCAGGGTGGATTTTGAGAAGCCAAGTTCTAAACCATGAGAGTTAGAAAAAAGTCGTTAAATCTGAAAAAAGTATTACTAAAAAGAAATAAAATAAATAATGCTGGACTTGTCACACAGCATCATCTAGCCCCAAAGTAAGCAGAGCTTGTGTTAAGGGTAGGTACTTGATGACTGAAGGTGAATCTAGAATAAGATTGCCTAAACACTAGGTTCTCGAAGTTATTGTTTTTTTTGCATAACGAAGAAACCAGCGATAAGCGCACGCACACATAGTAGCAGTCATAATGTCAAATGCACGAATGACATTTTACAATCCTTTCACCACACTGGTTCTAAAGATCTAGTCACGACAAGAAGAAATTGACAAATCAGGTTGTAAACTATTATACACTTTTTTCTTATAAACTCGCCGATAGTTTTCAATATCTACTAGTGGCCCGCCCGCGGCTTTGTTTCCGTTTCCGTTTTTTAGACAACGAAGACAAAATAACCTTTATGTGGTATAATCCATCATCAGCGCTGTCTTACAATTTTCGTTTTTATTTAGGTACAGTTGAAGAATAACGCCAAAGAAATTCACATATATGACTTTAAGAGCAATCACGCCTGTTAACAGCACTTTACGTGTTTGTTTAGGGTTGAATGAGAAAGGGTTGCCGACTGACCATTTCTCCATCTCAGGTCCAATTTACCACAATAAGTAGCGGGCTAACAAATTATAATGTCAAGTTGTAAAAGGATAAGTTGGTGTGGAGCACATCCATACTATCCATACTATATACTATATATACTAGCTGGTACCCGCGACTTCCTCAGCAAAATAACATAAGTAGGTACTTGAAAACCTATAAAAAGAATCGAAAAGTCTGAGCAAAAATCTCCATAAATTTTTCAAAACTCAAAATGATCGTATCTCGACCTCCTATTCGTAGAAATGCCACCTACGAGATTAAAAAAAAGTACAAAGCAGTTTTGACGTCTGCGATATAGCTGATGGCGTTCTAACGAAAAAGGATAAAAAAATCTTAACTTCGGATATATTGATGAGTGGGAATATACATGTTACATTTTATCATTTATTTAATAATCATTAGTCATGTAAAATAAAAAAAAACTGGATTGCAAAAAGTGGCGGTCACCCATCATCTTTATGACCGCGCCCAGCGTTGCTTAACTTTGTTCCCCATACAAACTTGCAACCCCTATTTTCTCGCCTCCTTATGATTATTTACAAAAAAGTAGCCTATGACCGTCCCTGGCGTATAATCTTTATCCATGCCGAATTTCAGCTTAATCTGTTTAGCGGTTTGGGCGTGAAAAGGTAACAAACAGACAGACAGATTGAGGAGAAAGAAAGAAAAGGACAGAGAAAGAGGCAGATATGGATGAAACTTGGAATAGGCGTAGATAGAACTATGCTATTTAAAAAGTTGGTACCACGCGAGCGAAACTGCGCGCAGTAGCTAGTCTTAACTAATATGAGGTTTACTGAAAAGCGATTACGTGAGATGGAAAAACTTCACGCAGTCAAAACTTACCCCTTGAGCGTTTTTCTTCCCGGATTCCGTTCATTGCAGCTCGAAAGAGCAGTTCAAACAACAAAATGAAACCTCATCTGAAAGTTTTCATAAAGCTTCGCTACCTGGTGTATGCAAATCCGATCTACATTTAGAATTTCAAATTTCTTTTTCTACTGAGCATTATACGTTCAATTGATATTGCTTTGAACATTGAACGCAAAATTATGGAAGTATTCGAGCAGAGAGAAGTGGACGCGCCTGTTTGCAGTAGGTTAAAAAAATAGTTGCGAAAAAAATGGTGTGTATCTTCTAGGGTATTTTATTTATTTTATATTATTATATTTATTTTTAAGGATACCCAACACGGGTGTACACCTTACATACAAGAGTTCAAACAAAATGTCTTAGGTCTAGTGTTCCCATAATTACACTAACATGCGTATGCCTACTACTGAAGATATCTATATCTTCAAAGGATCTTAAACTTCTTTTAGATTTGAAAGGATGTCCGTGTTTTTTATCGTATTTTTATAAGTATTCATATTTTATGGAGCAGTCAGACTAATGCAAAAACAAAGAAATCCCTTTCGAAATTACCTGCTTTGTAGGTGGAATTGTCCGACTTGCCCGTGACAGCTCAAAAGAGCATTTTTACCTAGACAATGAAGTTTTCTTCGTTTCAGACAATAGAAGCTCCTTGTAGCCGCTGCAGGACTTAATGCCGCGAACTTTAAAGCGACAGATGCAGATATACCGGCCCAATATCCTGTAGAGAGGACGAATGCTAAATATTTTCAAAAAAAAAAGACATCAAGAAAAGGTTCTATGTTCGATGTATGTTTTTTAATGTAGCTCACCGATATCTTCGTAAATGATTGTGGACTGATTTAAGAAAAAAATACAAAATTACATAACGTTTTGTGCACAGCAAAATCCATGTAGTAAAACATAAATGTTCTCTTTGTTTATCTAATCTCAAATTATCATCAAATGAAAACCTGTTATTAACACTATTAACGGTATTTACATGATTTAATTTATTTGGAGTTTCCCGATATTTCGGCGCAGTTGCACACGCCATGATCACGGAAGAACTCGGAAATATCGGGAAACTCTTATTGAATCATGGTAAATATCCCGTTAATAGTTTTGATAATCATGATAGTTTAAAAAGTTAAAACCTGTTATTTTGACTACACTATAAATATTTTTCATGCTACTCCATCCCGTTTTTGTCCCGTCTGGGTCACCTGCTCTTGTAAGCACCTTATCTTGGAGAACAGCGCTGCTTCATCTTCATTAGGCAGCTAGACTTAATGAGACTCAATTTACATACACTTTATATAAACAAAGAGATTCAACAATACCGTCTTTTACAGGTCTTTGTTTTGGTAAAGCTTTAGTTTTGTAACTAGTTATGGACTTTATCATAATGGTTGTAGTGGTCATAATTGATTGAAGTATCCGTTGCGTATATCAAATAAAATACACTTTGAATTATAGCCAACATTATTCCCTAAAGGCTTTCCTCAAAATGGCTCTTCACCGGATTATTATTACATAAGTGGATGGGTGACCGCTAGTATCAACTGCGCTTTCGTATTTTGGAGGACACATTAAATTGTTGATTTCGGATATGTCATAAGCCACGACGGAGGCCTAATAGGTATACCAAAATTGGCTTATAGGCCAATTCTGGTATACCTACTACTTAACGGAGCCCTGATACGTTGCGACGACGTCGCGGCAGACCGCGAACAAGATGGAGGGACGGGCTCGCCAAATTTCGTGCCGACTGGACCTTATTAGCACAGGAGAGGGATGAATAGAGGAAGTGGGGTGAGGCCTTTGCCCAGCAGTGGGACATTGAGAGCTTATATAATAATAATACAAATTAACTCTTATGAACTTACTTTATTTTATCGGAATATTTATTTTTAAAAGATAGTACCTACTTCAGAGTGAAATCTACCCAATTAATCGGAATTAATCCAATCTGATACGACATTCCTATAGGTTAGGACAATTAGACAAACTCGTATTGTACTGGTAGATCTATTTACACATTCACACTAAATAATTGTAGTTATTGCTTGTCTGATTGACCCATATCTCGCAAAAAAATTCTGGGGAATCGTGATCAACTTTTGACTACTTTCTATAATTTATCTATAAGTAATTCATAAAATAAATTCATAATATGGAATATTATTTCAAATAAAAACCGGCTAAGTGCGAGTCGGACTCGCGCACGAAGGGTTCCGTAACATTGTCTATAAAAACGGCAAAAAAATCTCGTTTGTTGCAGTGCGCAATAAATATTTGCTCAATGCAACCCACGAGACACGCATAGTATTTAGGATTAAATTAGGTATGCACGTTCGTATATGAGTACGTGTTTCGGATGCCGTGGTATTGCGGCTAGCCCCTACATTTGCGGTGAGGATTAATTAAACACTGCGTAATACAATACAACCTAGTGATTCTATCTAAATCACGCATAATTATAATACCTACGCTACGTAGTATACAAGTCCCACACTTACAAACTTTCAAAAGCACAGACAGACGGAAAGATGAGTAGAGACAGGTGATTAGGAGTCGCGGAAGGGGCGCGCGCCTCGCCCGTGTCTCACCCGCGCCTCGCCCGCGCCGCACCCCCGCCTCGCCCGTGCCTAGACTCTTGTTTGTTTTTTTTACTTATTTTAACGACATTCGCGCCCACGCCGCGCTCCCCCACCTCGACTTTCGTTTCTGTTACCCTGCGTCTTACGTGGGCGGCTTAAAACGAACGCGATTGCAAAGCGAAGCGATAAGATTCGATGCGGCGCGGCGCGTCTGTCTGTCTACATGCGCGCGAGTTAGTTTACGTCAAATCATACATAGTGTCAAAATTTGGATGCGTTCGATTCAATTCGCGCCGCGCCACGCCGCTGCGCACCGGTGACGTAGGACACTTCAATTGACTTTTTGCTGTTTCCGCACCGCACCGCGCCGCTTCGCGTTCGCATCCAGATTCGAACAGAAATTTTCTAAAAAGGGTAAGTAAGTTTTCAAAAAATCTGCCAAAACAAAAACTTAGAGATTTCTGCGCCGGCCAAAAGTTCGGACGATTAATTAATCAGGGGTCTAACGAATCGGTGTGGCTGAACCCGGCCCATTCAGTTTTAGAGTTACCTTGAAAAATATTAGTAAATATAGTTTTGGGTCGTCCCCAAAAGATTATAAAATCACACCTTATTCCTACTATAATTATTATTACAGCTATGAATAGAATAGAATAGAATAGAATAGAATGAATGAATGAATGAATTATGATGATGAATGAACATAAAAACAAGTAAATATAGGTACAATGGGCGGCCTTATCGCTAAAAGCAATCAATCCAGACAACCTACAAAATAGTTCTTTCAGTTTCATCCGCCCCTTAGATATCTATTAAGCTTTTTGTAACTACATTCTGTGTATTTTTTTGTTGTGACACAAAATAAACTATTTTATCTTATCTTCAAAGGATCTGAAATACACAAAAGATCAAACAGAATGTCTACCGTGTGTTGGAGATACAGGAGAATCACAGTCCAAATCATGTTTTTTTTTTTTTTAAATTCGATTTGTTTTCCTATTAGTACTACTAATAGTACTAATACTAATACTAATTTAGTAGTTATGAGAGCGTAAAGACCTATGTTAATAATTTATGGCATAGCTGCTCTATGACACGATTTCTGCTTTTTTAAATCATAATTGCATACCAATTTTCCACTGTCTAAATAAGTTACCTACTTAAAATGTAGCTGACGGAACCCATTTTTTAGGCTCGACTCTCGATTGTCTAAACTTCTCGTTGTAATTTTCTCACTCTCACGTTCGCAACAAAAAGAAGTTTGGAAAGTTTCCGAGTTTTATTTGAGGATGAAAATTAATTTACTGTTACTTCGAAATCAGGTCGAAATTACGAAGTAATAAAGTTGCAATTTACTTGTACTTATGTAATTCTCTATTTATATTTTGGAGAGGTTTTGGGGTGTTAAGTGGGGGCTTTGCTGAATTGCGGCAAAGAGTAGAAACAGCAGCCAGGATATAGGTAATGCTGTGGCGCAGAAGGTTGCGGGTTCAATCCCCGCCGCGGGACAAATTTTTGTATGACCTACAGATATTTGTCTCGGGTCTGGGTATTTCTATCCATAATATGTATTTATTTACAAACAAAAAGTATATAAGTAGTTTATCAGTCATCTAGTACCCATAACACAAGCTCTGCTTACTTTGGGGCTAGATGATGCTGTGTGAAAAGTCCAGCATTATTAAAAAAAAATTAAATGCTGGACATATTATAACATAAAATTGGCCCCAAAAGTAAGCAGAGGTTGTGTAATGTGTAATCGGAACCACATTACTAATAAACTTTATTTTTTGTCAAACTACATTTTATTCATGTATATACTTTGTTTACACATGAACAAAATGAGGAATCATTTATACTGCGGTGGGAATCGAACGAGCAACCACGTCACAGGCCTTCGCCCATTGCGCCACAGAGGTTGCACTAAAAAACATTTTGGTCTTAAAAAATATTTAATAATTCTACTTTCATTCACTAGCAAAACAGTAATTAAGTATATTTATAAAACATAATATATAATATTAAACATAACCGTAACACACAGTTTTTCTGTGTGTTACGGCAGGATATAAATGCCTGTGACGTTTTTCTAGCATTCAGGGCACGATTTTGTACTATAATACGTAGTTTCTGCTATTGCCAAACATTGTAAAAAATATTGCAAAGAATTTGTGCCTAATAACTTTGCATGAAATTATTTATATTCTTATTCTTATCTTATGCAATCTCCCAAATCAGATAAACAATAAAAATGAGCGTCAACTTTTATTACATTCCTTAAAGTAAACGCCAATTTAGGATATCCTCTTAATTGAAATGAGAAATGGGAAGACGCTGTAGAAATAAATTAGAAAGAACATGCGAAAAACAACGACAAAAAATAGAAAATGTTTGATGAACTAGCTGCGCCCCGCAGTATTGCTTGCAGTCCCTCCGGAATACTTTACTTTTCCGATATAAAGAGTAGTCTATGCTATGATTTAGCTACCTCCATAACAAAAAACTCCATAAAAATTTCGCCACAATGTTCATTCGTTCCAACTCGTAGAAGCAAATCCATACTTCCATCAAATGTTTTGATAATAGTCGAACCCTGTATTTTTAAAAAATTAAAAAAATATTGTATAGGTACTTAAATGATTATTATTATTATTACACGAGTAGGTATAAAGCGCCATTTACATAATACGTTTCTTGTCTCAACATAATTGAAGCACAATCATTTTTCGTACGTTTATAGAAACAGAGTTGCTACTTCTTGCAACTTTTAATCCAGAGTCTGTGCTGTAAAATTTTCTAATTTTCTCTTCAAAAGTTTAATTTGACGTCTTCTTTTGGACTTGTAACGGAGAGAATTTCTTATTTTGTAAACAAAGAGTTCGTTTCAGAAAATCTCTTAAGCTATCTTCGCTGCTGTAGGTCTGTCAAAATTAAATGTTAGTTCATTAAAGATTGGTAGATTTCGGTAAGATTGATGAATGATGATTAACGTCTAGAACATTAAGGACTTTTTTCGAGCTAAAGTAAATTGTAGCTACTACGAATATAACGATTGTTTCCGTTTCTTTCAAAGATTAATTAAAGATTTGGAAAAGATAATCGTAATTAATCTCTTCGGCGCTCTTCAAAGGTCGATTTGGTATTCCATTAAAATATTGATATTAAGCTTAACAAAAGCTACAACAGTCGACTACTGTTTGAATTGTAACTCGCAAAATATTAAAGCTATCTCTTCCTGTCAGGCAATATACCTTTATGACTTCATTGATGATGACAAAGGGACGAGATCGCATTAAGGTTTTTGGATTTTATTTAAAATATTATCGTACCTCGTCGTTTCGACCGGTTGCACGTTGTTGAAAAATTAATCTGGAAAAGAAATCAAAGAAGTGTGGCTGCCACGGTAGAGTAGCGACTGATGGCGCAGTTCCGTCAAGTAATAAGGTAATTTATTTGCCAAAAACTCCCATTTCACACATTTAAAGCGTACCGTGTTCGTACATGTGCCTGTAGCAACTGCAGAAGCGCAGGTAGGCAGTGGCGTAGCTACCGAATGCCTAGGCGGTGCAGTGCACCGGGGCCCCCAAGCTTAAGGGGCCATCGGACTCTGAGTCCCGAGAGTCCGGAAGATTTTGTTCTTAGAAAACTATAGGTATGATTATTTTGAAAATAAAAACATCTGCATTATTAGATTTTTGAAATAGTTACCCAGAAAATGACGAATCAAATCTTAAGTTTTAACAAAAATAAATACATTTACATTTTGCCACACCCTGCATATTTTATTTTGACTTGATAAAACCTAAACCGTACAGTTAGGGCCCCGGTTTATTTTGCACCAGGGCCCTTGGCTACCTAGCTACGCCACTGAGTAGGGTACGGACTAGCATTTGCAAGCGTCTGGATTGAGGGCCCAAGTTATAACAGTTTTAATTCATGTTTCCACGTTTAACTAATTTCCTTTTATGTATTAATTTGTTTCGAAGGATTTAAAAAAGTGGCCCCTCTAACCCTCTATCCAGATTCACATATTGCACATGGTACGCTTAACTGACTACGCTTACATTGGAACGCCTAGTCCGCACAAGGCTTATAAAGATATTCAGATTTGAAAAAATAATATGAAATTATTATTATTATTATTATTATTATATTAGCCCTCAATGTCCCACTGCTGGGCAAAGGCCTCCCCCCACTCCCTCCATTCATCCCTCTCCTGTGCTAATAAGGTCCAGTCGGCACGGAATTTGGCGAGCTCGTCCCTCCATCTTGTTCGCGGTCTGCCGCGCCGTCGTCGCAACGTATCAGGGCACCACTCCGTGGTCAATTTGGCCCACTGGTCTCCCGACATGCGGCAAACATGGCCCGCCCAGTCCCATTTAAGCTTGGCGGCTTTTGTGGCTACATCGGCGATCTGTGTTCTTGAGCGCAGCTCGGTATTGCGAATACGGTCGATCCGCTATATGAAATTATATAACAGTTATTAAATAAACATATGATGTTTAAATTGTAAAAAAAAAAGAGTTATTAAGAATAGAAAAAATAATAAATTTTATAATAAGTATTTTTGTGTTTTATTATACCCTATTGAAGACAATTTACTATTAGATAAACATGCTACCTATTTTATATTCGTGCCATTTAAACAGAACCCTTACGAGTATAAACTTAAATATTTAATTAAAATAATAAAACCTATTTTTCGACTGAAATAATTATCATTTCGACTAAGTACCTGACCTTCTCTTTGACTCAAAGAACTTTCAAAAGCCCAAATGGTTAATTAGACCGACGATGGCCCTCGAAGACTGACCAGTTTAAGAAGATTTATGCTCATTATCGTACCCGACTGTCTTTGGAAAAAGGAGGAGGTACTCAAGTCGACGTGTATACAGGGTGTAAAAAGACGTCTACCAAAGCCAAAAGGGGCAGGTACAGCATCCCAACACACAACCAAATCCAAAAGGATTTTCCGAAAAAAACATTATATCCGGAGAAAACAGCGTTTGAAGCTTGCTGTATGCGTATCTACTGGGCACGTTCTTTTACGTAGATTGCAGGATTTTGAGTTTTTTTCTTTTAATATGAAATTATTAGGTATGTACGTATGTGTTGTACTAGTAGTAAATAAGCGAAAATAAACATAAAATGACGTAGCTAAGTCAATTTTTTTTGTGTTTAAGTTTTCGGTAGTAGTCTTTTTACACTCTGTATATATTTTTTTATGTTAGACCACACATAACTTTCTATAGAGTAGTCAGATTTGATAACTCTTTTTTAATTGGAAAGGGTATACTCCCGAGGTGGTCCCTTATAAATTTTATTTCTACTTGCGGTCTGTTATTTGAAAGTTGTGGGTTTGTATCCCGGCCTACATATTTTTTTTCAGATTCATGAGCATCGTAAGACGTTATTTTACAGGGACTTCAGACGCACAGCTGATTACCATCCTCACCTGGTTGATATTCCACTAATTGTAACTAAGCGCTTTCAAAGTTCTTTTATTATGCGCACAGTAGGTAAACATTTGGAATCAGCTTCCAGCGTCTGTATTTCCGCTGAGCTACGACCCTGTTGTTTTTAAGAAGAGAGTTAATAGGCACCTTCTTGGTAGGCTCGCTCCATCGTAGACCTCATTCTTACCTGTGTAAGTTTCGAGGTCAAGAGCCAACCCATTCATCATAAAAAAAACCAAGTTAGTATACTAATATGCGGCGATGGAAATGCAGGCATGTGTCAAATAATATCCCGTTTTCCCACAACTTTCTCAGGTTCTGCGCCATTCACAACCACTACTGGTCGACAACTTGTAGACCATTTAGCTGATGGTCTGCCAGCTTCTTAAACTTACTAAGCTTTCGTGATTTGACGACATAATTAATTTTTGAATAAACGGGTTTTTATCACGTAAGTACGTCGCTCGTGGTCACGGGAGAACTGGTGCAAGGCGAGTCAGTTTTTTCTAACGAGGGTAGATCCGGATCCTACCCTCAATAGAAAAAACTGACTCTGAAAAATTATTATGCCAGCTTCTTCTTCTCGTGTGACTAGTTCTTCCAAACCAGTGTGGTAAAACGATTAAGTGCGCCTCAAACAGGCTCCTTTCGTGCATTTGACACGACTTTTTCGAACTTTTTAGGTTCTACGACATGCTGGATTCCTTACGATGTTTTGCAACTGATTTGAGACCTGTGAAGGCCATCCGCTATTCGTAGGTATATGTATATTAAGAACTCGAAATAATTTTAAGCGTACAACTATAGGTTCACCGAAGCATACCTATTTGAATTCCGAATATGTTTATTTCTAGGTCATGCCGGTTTCCACGCGATATTTTCGCTGTGAAAATATGCTATTAAATTTTTCGAACGATGTATCTGAATAATTTATTCGAATATACCTGATGTGTTCGTTTATTGCAAAAAATCAACATACACCAGATTTACATTACAAAATTATTGCAAAAAATCAACATACACCAGATTTACATTACAAAATTAGTTTCAATATTTTCAATATCATAATCCATGCATACTTTAGTTTATGGTAATCTATGCATGAATTTTAAATAAGAAATTCATGCGTGAAATTGTTCGTTCTATTGCCATGAAACTACTTTTGTAGGTCCAGGTTTTTGATTTTACTACTTACCAACCTACAATGGATTTAGAAATTCATGAAATTAGCCGTTTTCATACAAAATGTACATACTTCTGCGCATCAAAACGGTGAACTTCACGAATGCCTAGATCCGTTGATCGGAGACTTCTTTGTTCGTGAATTTATTATTTAGTTCTTCAGAAACACTCGAGAATGAATCAAAATGTCTGACTTGAGCAAAAATACTTTGATCTGTTCCTGAAACTTATCTTACAAAATCGATGCGTGCTCATTCCTCGCGCGCACTTCACACAGCGATCGGATTCAATAGTTCATTACTTAGGTACGTCAGGTGCTGGTAATACGAGAGCGCTTTTATATAAAAACCAGGTGATCCAGTAACTGATATAAACGAATAGGATCATGTCTTTGTCCCCAAGGCGTGGAAGACATTCCCAAACGACGCACGACGGAAAGTATTGTAAGTACCTACTTTTTGTGTGTATTTTGTGATATTTTTATCGAATGCGGTCTGACTAGTATCCTTGAGTACATTTTAAACCCGAGCACCGTACTCGTTACTGATGTAAAGTGCAGTAGTAAACCTACCTACTACTTCCACGTACGAGCATAGCTACGGATCGTTTAGATCGTAAGTTCAAATTCTGTGTGTTTGTGATTTGTAGGATGCATTTCAAAATGAAGCTGTGTTTTTGTTTTATTTTTCACTGGTTCCTGATATAGGTGATGTCAAACTATCACAAAATAACAGAAACATTCTGTATTTATGCTCACCATGTATTAAAAACTATGAAGGGAAACCGGAGGAAATCAGCATGTCGTAGAACCTATGAAGTTATTAAAGTTGAATCAAGTGCACTTATGATCCTTTCGCCACACTGGATTACACTAGTGACATGACAAGAAGCCTGTATTACTTGAAAGTGCGGTAAGTCTTCGAATTCCGGTCACGTTCTCAGCGAGCGCGAAGATGAGGAGAAAAGTACCTTGCTACATTTTGCTCAAACTGTTGCATTGCTAGAAGAAATGCTTACTTTGATGACTCGATTACCTACAATTGTTCTCAATTTTACTAGCGAAAGTTAGAATAGATTAAGTTCGTATGAGTTAATGACCAACTCTGGTGACGGAGTTTTTAGGCCGCTTAAAGGCCTCCTTTGTGGCATAACGTAATAGCCAGGGTCGACAATTTAACGTCCTCGCCGAAGCATGGAAGCGCTCAGTTGATAATGCCACAAGTGGTGACCCATTTGTGTACTTAATTACTCTTATAGTTACAGAGAGCTTGTATCTAAATAAATATTTCTGTTGTTTATATTGGCTACATAGATAAATTAAATTATCTAACACAATAAACAAGTCAATCAGATAAAATACTTTTTGCAAAAATCCTCTTAATTTCCTTACTTCGGATGGGATACGTAAATAATAAGCTAACATTTATTCAGATTCCTTTCAACTTTGCCTTTGAGGACCCAATTTATTTTTTTGATTGCATTTGAATCTTGTTCTTCGAAAAGTTTTATTTTACATTTTTTTTTGCGGCTATACTCAGAGTAACTTTTTGTAAAGAGTACGTAAAGAGTTTTGTCTGGAAATAAAATCTACAAAAAAACATAAAAAAGGTATTGTAGGTAAATAATTGTTAATTAGACCAACTCAAAAATTTAAAATTCCTAACCTATACGAAATAAGAAACATATTGTTTAAACTGTGTTGCAAAGTTGTTAGCTATGAATCAACAGTTTACCCATCGTGGGCGTACAATAATATAAGTTAGAAAGTTATGGCAAAGTAAAACTAGGTGCATATTCGTTACATATTGGGTGTTTCTATGTATAATATGTATGTATTTACAAACAAAAAGTATATAAGTAGTTTATCAGTCATCTAGTACCCATAACACAAGCTCTGCTTACTTTGGGGCTAGATGATGCTGTGTGAAAAGTCCAGCATTATTTATTATTTATTTATTTATTTGCCTAGGTTTACCTAAACAAAATGATATTCTTAGTTGAAGCCGTAAACTATTAGTCAGTATTATTATTTTACTACTTCAGTCAGTACTTATTCTATTAAGTATGTGACATTATTAAAATTACTATTATGTGTCCTCAAAATATTTATTCATGTTATAAAAAAAGTACGTGAGTGTCGTGGAACACTCGGTTGGAACGAAGCAAAGAGTACCTACTTTTCTAAATACTGGGAAATTAAAAAATAATTGTCAATTAGGTATCCTAGAAACGCTTTTTCGTACAAACAATGTAACAATCTATGGACTGTGTCGCGGCTGCGCATTTCGCAGTGACGATTTTGATATAAGAGTATACATTAGTCGTGACGGTAAAATGGATCAAAATTTTTTTTAGCCTCAGTCTTTTTTTTCTTCGATACCGTCCTAAAAAGAACTTCGTTCCAAAAACTTTTTGAATAAAATCATTTTAGCAAACATTCATAGGTACCTGAAAAGAATCGACAAGTTTCTCTATATCAAAGTTACCTAATAAATAAGTATATTCAATTCTATCTTCTTCGTAATTTGCCAAAGGTATAATTTTACCATAGATTTAGCATGGTACCTTTTCATCCTATAAATATGAATTTAGATTTCAAAAAAAACGTGGCTTCCATGACATTGACAATCTTTTACAAAGTATTTTTAGTTAAGTCCACAGACAACATATTTTAAAATAAATAAGGCTCGAACCAAACTTAGCACACTACTATAAAGCAACTAAAAGGGAAAAGTTTTCCTTTACAATTTAAATTAATCTTGCAGCAAGTTAAAAAACCTCTAAACTTTGTTAGGTATACCTATGTTTCAATCACTACTTGATAGAGAAGCGGGTAGAATTGGGTCGGAATTAATCACATTTCAATAAGCTGAAATCGATTGACCATTTATCACGTTAGACCCTTGGCTTCACTGAAATTATCTTTATGAATTAACCTACTTTGATACTCAGACTCGGAAGTTTCCGAAGAGAAAATACAGGGAGCTTTGGAAGGCTAATTCCCAGAGATCCATGACTCCGTTGAATTTATTTCCCAATGGGTCCATGAAAAATATAACTATAATTATAAATATAAAACATAGGTATTTTTGATTTGTTAGTCGCATAATTTACTTGCAGAATCAAAAAAAATAATCATTTTACACTACGGCCAAGGATCTAGGCATACGAGTAGGTAGCCGTTCCGAAACGCAGTAGACGCTTTTTCATACAATTTTTCTTACAATTGTAGCGTAACGAGTAGCATTAGGGCGTTTTTTTGATGAACATGACCGTGGCTGCTCCGTCCGTGTGAAATAAGAAGTATCCTAAAGGGAATCGCCTGATTTCCCGGACTGTAACATTAAAAGTCGCAAGATAATATTATCTTGCTACTTGTTATGTCACATGTCCGTGCGTATCGGAGAACGGTTGCGGAATCGTGCGTCATACAGATATTAGGTAATTACTCGATTTTATCTTGTTGTTTTATAAAGATGTTAATCTAAAATATAGATAAAGGTGCATTTACACGATCCAATTTCAACCGATTGGATATCGTATCGCACGGCAATTTTTCACGTGTACCGGTCTGGGCTAATGCTGAGGTTGTTAAGAGAGCTCAACTATACAACTACAGCATTAGGCCCGTTTAGATGATACCAGTTTCTGGCTTCAAGAATTGCGTGAATAATAGGCATGATCAAGAATCGCCAAAATATTTAACTGATTTAATAAAAAAGAATTCAAAGATGCATTTATTGTCCTAATAATGTCGAGATTATAAAATTATTTATTAAAATAAATCTACAAAATACAACAATCCGCCATGATAGCTGTACACCAATCAGAGCGCGTGACGTGACGTCATCTTTCAGTACAGACCTTAGATTATCCACTATACCTTGCTGTACCAGACCAAAACTGTGCCTCGCAGTCTCAGATTTTTTTCACGTAGTATTACCAAGTCAACAACAAATTGTCACCACTGGTGAGCCGTGACGTCATAACAGCCGCCACGACACCGACGAGCGTTTTGGCGTGAATTTCAAATTTTAATTTTAAATGAGATTTTTATGTTTGAAAAACTTTATTTTCTACTGAAATATGATATTTTTTTCACATAACAAATCATTCTGAACAACAGAACAGATTTTTAAAAACTGTCATCATGCCTATCGTCTTTCAAGAGTTAGCCTAATGTAATGCAAACGAAGTTGCATTGTATTACTAGTTCAGGATACGTGTCTGTATTCTGTGATACCGCGCACACAAAGCCAGCCATGAATGGATCTAACAAGACCGCTCAATGCACCTGAGCAACTGACTCAATATTGATTCAGCATTAGAACTATTATGTGCCACAGAATATAACAGTATTTTCGTGCAGTTAAACCAATTTGAGATATTGTACCTTTTTAATAGCCAGCAAAGCCAAAATGGTTAGAAAAAGTAAGAGAGTAGTGGCTAACTCTGCTAGCGGAGTTTTCAGGCCACCTTAAAGCCTCCGTCATGGCGTAACGACTTTATAGCCGGGACAAACAATTTGACGTGTCCACCAAAGCACGGAAGCGCTCAGTTGTTAATGCCTAGAGGTCACTCATCCACTTTGTGAACGCAGAACGTTGCTTCACTTCGACGAATGAAAAAGTAAGTTAGCAGACTAGGTAAATGGTATAATAGGTATGTTAGTAGATACATGTTTTTTTAAATCGAATATCTTGCTTGTTCGAATATCTTGCTAAAGCTGAAATTGAAAAAAAAACGAAAGAAAACATAGATAGGTTTTGTTTTATAAGCAATGAAGGTATTAATCCAGCAAGTAGGTAAGTACTATAATAATAATTATCATTACTAATATCACATTTTTCCAATCTTTTGTATCTATATCTAAAAGAACTCCTACCCATCGTTAAATATGTATGACATAAGGTAGTATCTACCTACTCTTAGAAGGCATAATCGCATATCAAGTTCTTTGAAATAGCCAAAAAACGATATCAGAATCAGAAACCACTATTAGCTATACCTACGTTGAAGAAATAACCTTGATACACCGACATACAGTTCACAATACAATGCAAGTCAACCGATAGAGACACGAACCAGATTACGTGGGATTAACTGAGGTATCCACACGGGAGTGCTCGAAATAACCGAGGCAGCTATTCGTCCGTGTGATGCAAGCAGAACATCTGGATGTTTCATTGATTACCAACCTGCAGTATTCGGTACAAAGATTATGTACAAAGGCGATCGCATGAAACCTCTTTGTCACCTACCGGCAGTCGTATTGTCTAACATGAAATCCATTCCCATTTGTCATCACAATAGAGTTCAACCAATCACATAATAGGAAAATGACAATTGAAGTCCAGAATGGGTTTCAAATGTCAAAATGAAGCCCATGTACATTGCCATTTGAATTAAACAATAAGGCCCCTGGTTGTTTTCTATGTATTGTATACTATGTCCCTATGTACATATTTATAACAATACGTGTACAATAAGTCACCTATATCAGTCATGTGTGTGGTTGCCATAACATAAGCTATGCTTACTTTGGGCATAGATATTAAATGGCCAGAAATATTTAAATTGATATTTATAAACAGAAAAATGATAAAATCCTACCTACTATTTACTTACATACCTACTACTAACTTCCGCCCGCAGCTTTGCCCGCGTGGTACCAACATTTTGAATAGCGGGCTTGTTCTTTTCATGTCACAATCTACAATTATTCCAAGTATTTGAAACAACATAGCAAAGTACTCATGAACTTTAATATTTCAGGAAGAATAGTAGGAAGTAGTTTTAATATTTTTAGAAAAGTAAGTAGTGATAAACGAATACTTACTGGATAAATACTTTTTTCATTAAAGAGCAAAAAGTTACTAAGCAATACGTGGCAATACCCAATATTATGGGCAAAGAAAGACAAAAGTTCGCCAACTTGTCTGTTTGGAGTTCCGAAGATTGAACGAAGGTTAGGATAACAAAGAGTGGGCGAGGGTATACCACTGTAGTAAACTAATGAGTAAAGCTACTTCTATGAGACATTGAATCATTTACAAATATACAAGAAAATCTGATTGAAATGTTGCACCAGCATTAGATAAAGAAATTATTAATGCGCTGCGCTCATATCTCAGTTGGTATGAAGTAGGTACCTATAGCTCCAAATCAGATACAATTTTTTTGAGGCATTTTAACAGTTTCAGAGTGAAAATAGGTATTGTAGAAACTTATTTTATGTTGTATAGTTTTATCAGATAAATTTTCTTTATTATAGTCACAAAAATATGCATTTGACCTACCTTAGGCCTTTACATCTATATTAGATGATTTATACAGCGTCAGGAGGCAACCTATGCCTACACTTAACGGGACGCTGTAGTGCCTGGGACATTGTTTGAGATGGAATAGGCTTGCCCAGCACCTAAACCATCCTCTCAGCTTAATCAGCCTGGCACACAGGAAAGACGACGTCAATAAGTGTGGAGCTGACTAAGCTGCAAACATCCACATCATGAATAATAAACAGTCTTGTACCATTTCCAAACCTACAATACTCATACTAGCGTACTTATTGTGCTCAGTTTATATGAGGGACGTCAACAAGTCACAAAACTTTGCACCTACCTACCCCTCTTACTTACTAAATAACTGATCGAACGCCCTTTGGAAATATTGACTCTAGGAGACGCATTTTACTGACGTAGGTACAGCATAAAAAATCCATAACAAAACGTTATGGATTTTTTATGCTGTACGTTAGTAAAATGCTAAAAAAATGTGGTATTATAATATTTTACGCTTCTAGCTTGAATACAAAATGAAAAAGGTTATGCAAAGCAAAGACCCACAAAAGTAAGTTTGTATAAATTAGCGTACTCGTAGTACATACACCTACGCCAACATGAAGACAGTAGCACAGTTTTCAGGCAACACAGTAAGCAGTAGTCGCAATTCAACATGAATATAACTTTTATCTCGATGTTGTAGTTCGAAACAAACAATTCAAACAAAACTGCTATCGGCTTCGATTGTTGCTGAACAATGAACAAAGTAACCTCAACTCTCTGAATTAATAAATCAGTGCCCTTAGTCAACATTCATATTAGATGATATCGCTATTGTTTATTTTTGATGGATTATAGTCGTGTCGTATCGCGAACTCGCGCGATGTTCGCGCATTTGCGTTCAACATGCTCATTAAGACGATGCCTAGAATAAGCACTACCTATCTAACTTTGAACGCACTCGGTCTTGCAGCTAAAGTGGCTTTAGCAACTTGTTACTTCAGTACAAAGTGCTTTAGTTGAACCGGATATTAAGTAATGGCATGTTTTATATTTTATTAAGGCTTGTGGTGCATGTGTGTATATTAAAAACAATATAAAATTGCTTTGGATGCGAAGCCATGGGAACGGAATGGATGGCGTTAACAGAGGATGTGACCTTCACCCAGCAGTGGAATTATAAGTTGCGGATGATGGCGATGAATTGCTTTGGAGAATCGGAAATAAGTAAAATATTAGTTTGTCAACAATTTTTTAATTCGCCAAATCAAACCAACTGGTTGGCAAAAATTAGCAACTCTTTCGTTAGAAAAACAAGATTGGCTATCTCCAAACGAAAAACGTGTGCAAACACATGTGTTACATATCCCTGTGATGGATTAGGTGTTTGAAGCCTCAAACAGAATATATATAGATACATTAGTGTCCGTAAAAGAAACGAGATTCGTTCAGGAATTTCGGAAAATAAATTGGCAATTGGTCTAGATTGGTTTGATGCGTGCGTTTCAGGCACATATTCTAACCACTAGGGCTCCAATATTTTACGGAAACCATCATCTTTCTGCCCTTGTCCCACATTTTGTAGGGTTGACACAGTGTTAGGTAATATTGTAATCGAGTAGGTACAATGAATCTAATTTGAAAAGTTGAAAGGACTACTGTACTTAGGAAATAGAGCTGATATCCTATTTCGTTTATTTATACGAATTAGAGGCAGGTAAGCTACAACCTACAACCGACATCAAAATAATGAGGTTCTATGTTCGGCTGTATGTATGGATATTTTTTTAAGTATATATACCAATATCTCCATCAATTGTGGACCGATTTCCAAATTTATTTTTTTATTTTAATAGTTATACCCGCGCCCTTAAGTCAAACATTGAAGTCGTTTTCTTTTTAGTTTTTTTTTCATAAAGACTTTTGTCAGGTTTCCAAGAATAAAGACGTGCATCATCTAATAATGTCGTGTAACTTGCAAGAGGCTCTCTAATATCGAGTCTTATTATACTCAGCTCTTTGTGATGGAGATAACGCTTGGCGTGGATAAACTATAGGGAGGACAAAGTTATAACTGTTTTCTATAGATGTATAGAGATGACACACGTCTGCATCTCCGGCAGATGCAGACAGACATGCTTTCTTTCTTTTTTTTCTTTGAAGGTGGAAAAGCGGCCTAAGTATGGACGCTTTTCCACCTGCAAGAAAAAAATAACAAATGTAGAGGAAGGATCTTTATACATTTTGTTTTTGACACTAATTTCTAATATTCATAATGTAATAGTTACATAAGTATAAACATACGTACAAGATATTAAGCCATTATCATATTTCGAAAGTCTTTTTAGTACACCCTGTGGCCCACTATTCTTATAAAGAACTAGCGGAACGCCCGCGACTTCGTTCACGTGGTACATATCAACATAGCCCTTATCACTTGAGTAGGTAAGCTTAAGCTTTTCATCACATTGACTAAACTGAGTGACTGTGACTGCAAGTTCAACTTTGATGACTGAGTCTGAGCCCGAGTCTCACTCTAAATCTGACCCTCAATCTAACCCTTATCTCGCTCTCACTCTTAATGTGACTCAAAACATTGAAGTCGTTTTCTTTTTAGTTTTTTTTTCATAAAGACTTTTGTCAGGTTTCCAAGAATAAAGACGTGCATCATCTAATAATGTCGTGTAACTTGCAAGAGGCTCTCTAATATCGAGTCTTATTATACTCAGCTCTTTGTGATGGAGATAACGCTTGGCGTGGATAAACTATAGGGAGGACAAAGTTATAACTGTTTTCTATAGATGTATAGAGATGACACACGTCTGCATCTCCGGCAGATGCAGACAGACATGCTTTCTTTCTTTTTTTTCTTTGAAGGTGGAAAAGCGGCCTAAGTATGGACGCTTTTCCACCTGCAAGAAAAAAATAACAAATGTAGAGGAAGGATCTTTATACATTTTGTTTTTGACACTAATTTCTAATATTCATAATGTAATAGTTACATAAGTATAAACATACGTACAAGATATTAAGCCATTATCATATTTCGAAAGTCTTTTTAGTACACCCTGTGGCCCACTATTCTTATAAAGAACTAGCGGAACGCCCGCGACTTCGTTCACGTGGTACATATCAACATAGCCCTTATCACTTGAGTAGGTAAGCTTAAGCTTTTCATCACATTGACTAAACTGAGTGACTGTGACTGCAAGTTCAACTTTGATGACTGAGTCTGAGCCCGAGTCTCACTCTAAATCTGACCCTCAATCTAACCCTTATCTCGCTCTCACTCTTAATGTGACTCACAATCTCACTCTCACATTTTAATCTGACGCCCCCATAAACTCACAAATCCACAAATCCATCAATCCCACTACCATTCTCACTCCATCCACAAATCCATAAATGAATTAACCCCACTTCCAATCTCACTCCCACTTAAGAAATTCCACACATACTTAATCACCGCCAACACCCTGTTTCAGGAATTATTTACAGCCCTCCCTTTCAACCCAGCCCCTAAATACAAAAGTTCACCCCTACGAAATCCTAAAAATGCAGCAGAAGAAGAATGTACCCTCCAAGTTTCAAGTTTTTAGAACTTATGGTTCTCTTAGCAACTGTTACTCCCTCTTTCACCCCCTTTATAGTGGAGTTTATAAAAAAATATATAAAAATGTTACTCAGTACTCACTCATAGCGAGTTTCAAGCGAATCGGACCACGCATTCAAAAACCCCATACAAACATTAACACCCCCTTCTAGGGGTAGTTTTGAGTTTTTTTTGAATGCATACATTTTGTAATTACACTAATTAATACTCATACCGAGTTTCAAGCGAATCGGACAACGCATTCAATAAACCCCATACAAACATCAACACTGGGGGTAGCTTTTTGAATGCAGACTTTGATTAAAACTGTTGAACTATCATAATTCAAAATTTCATGTCTCTTAAGTGCCAGGAATATGATTTTATGATTTTTTCCCGTTATTTCCCCGCTTTTTCCCACTTATCCCACATTATCCCATTTCCCCAAACTTTATCCCACATCATTCCATTTTTCTCGCTTGATCCCGTTTTTTCCTGCTTTTCCCCCGCTTTATCCCGAATTATCCCGCTTTATCCCACATTATCTCGTTTTTTTTCGCTTTATCCCGGTTTATCCCACCTTTCCCCCACTTTATCCTGTTTTATCCCAGTTTATCCCACTTTGTCCCCACTTTATCCCGCTTTTCCCCCGCTTTATCCCGGTTTATCCCACCTTTTCCCCACTTTATCCTGCTTTATCCCAGTTTATCCCACTTTGACCCTACTTTATCCCGCATTATCCTGCTTTTCCCCAGTTTATCCCGCTTTTCCCCCGCTTTTCCCCAGTTTATCCCGCTTTATCCCACTTTATCCTGCTTTTCCCCAGTTTATCCCGCTTTTCCCCAGCTTTATCCCGCATTATCCCGCTTTTTCCCGGTTTATCCCCCTTTTCTCCCGCATTTTCTTGGTTTATCCCGCTTTTTCCCCGCTTTATCCCACTTTTTACCCACTTTATCCCGCATTATCCTGCTTTTTCCTAGTTTAACCTGCTTTACTCCCGCTTTATCCCGCATTATCCTGCTTTTTCCCGCTTTTCCCCCGCTTTTTCCCGGTTTATTCCGCATTATCCAGCTTTTTGCCTGTTTATTATTTTTTTTCCCGCATTATTCCGCTTTTTCCCGCTTTTCCTCCGCATTATCCCGGTTTATCCCGCTTCATTCCACTTTTTCCCGCTTATCCCTTATACGTTATCCCTTCCCTAAATACCCCACTTCCACTCCCAATGGACTTATGGCTCCCATAGAATCTGTACTGTACTTCCCCTTTTTCACCCCCATTGAAGGGTAGATTTAAAAAAAAAAAAACATGCAGATATTATTTATTACACTACTACTAAATACTCATACCGAGTTTTGACCAAATTGAACCACGTATTAAAAAATCCCACGCAAACTTTAACACCCCTCTCACCCCGGTTTAGGGGTAGTTATTAAATTATTGGAGTGTGGACATTTTTTATTTAAATTTTTAAATAATCATACCGAGTTTCAAGCAAATCGGACCACGCATTCAAAAAACCCCATACAAACATTAACACCCCCTACATCCCCTTCTAGGGGTAGTTTTGAATTTTTTTTAATGTAGAATTTCATTAAAAGCGTTGAACTATCATAATTCTAAATTTCATGTCTCCAAGTGCCAGGAATACGATTTTTCATACAATCGTTTTTACCCCTTTTCACCCCTTTAGGGGTTGAATTTCAAAAAATCCCTTCTTAGTACACCCCTACGCACCAAGACGGACATACCCTCAAAATTTCAAGTCTCTACGACCAGCGGTTTAGGCTGTACGTTGTCTATCAGTCAGTCAGTCAGGACAAAGATTCTTATAATAATAGATTGATCAAACATTCATATAACTACCATCGGTAGGTAACGTTTATGAGATGTGAAGAAAGGGGTTTATTTATAAGTCAGAGAGCCAGAGTGATATCGAATTCGGGAGGAAAAAGGAATCAGGGATCGACTCGAAAGATATCGATCTTGGGTTAGTAAAAGCGTTTGCTACCTGATTTTTCTTGATTGCGGGGAATCGAATATTCTAGTAAATCTTGATGACCTCTGTGGCGCAGTGAGTGAAAGCCCGCTTGAGACGCAGAAGGTTGCAAATTCAATTCCCGCCGCGGGGTAAATGTTTGTATGATCTGTAAAATTCTCGGGTCTAGATGTTTCTATGTATTATGTTGCATGTATTCGGAAAAATTATATAAATAGTATATCAATGATGTGGTTACCATAACACAAGCTTGGACAAGAGGATGCCGTGTGAAGTGTCTAGCATTAAGGTGCTTTCTGGTAAGATCGGACTATTTTTGAGAAAACCTAAAGAGTCTTTGAAAATATTTTATTGTATCGCCTCTAGTGACTCTTTTACAACGCCATAGCAACCAAACTGTTGCAAAAATACAGAGGTTTCATTTCTTATTTGTAATGTTTAGATAAACACAACGGTTGATGTTTTATGAATGATCAAACAGAGCAAAATTTTTCAGAATGGCAAGTAAAAGATCGGACCGTGTTAAGGTAAGACCGGACTACCTTATAAAATCACCTCTGTAACAGCTAGAATAAGCTCTATCACAGGAAAATATTCGGACTTACCTAATAAAAAACATAGTACAAATTGTTATTGAATTGGTTTTCAAATTTAAGTTTTAGCGAAGATTTAATACATTTTTTTACTCTAAATGTCCGATCTTACCCCGCATGCTTCAAACATAGATTTTTGTGTATCTCAAACTTTTACATATAAAGGCTCATTAGACTCATAATTACAGCAGGCAGACAATTAACAAAATAGAAGTCAGTTTTCTGAGTTTAAACTTGCATTTTCAAGCTCTAATAATAACAAAAAAATTATTATCAATCAACTTTATTCATTATAAGCTTAAATTTTAATCTACAAACAAATAAGCAAAAAATCAAAAAAACTTTATGTAAAGTTGAACATAACTAAATACCTACTGTTTAATAGGACGAGCATTTCAGTCTGTAGGTGGGCACTTTAATTTTTTTTTTATTTAACCTATACTGTCCCACTGCTAGGCAAAGGTCTCCCACAATTATTTCCAACCATCTCTCCTTTGATAGGTTCCACCACCCACTATCGAAGGAGTCGAGGTCGTCTCTCCAGCGTTTCCTTGGCCGTCCGCGGCGTTGTCTCCAGGGTGTTAAGATGTTTGGCCATTTTTCGCTGTGCATCCGGCTCACGTGCCCTGCCCAGTCCCACTTCAACTTGACTGTTTTGCGCCCTACGTCGACAATACCAGTCGTTGAACGCAGCGTGGTATTCCAAACTCGGTCAATCCACTTAAATTATTATTAAGTAATATAAATATGCAGTATTATAGCACGTTCTGTCAACAAATCTTAATACTTACGTATTTTATACAATCCAGAACAAACAAGAAATCAATAACAATCAACAACTAAACATAACAAATACTTCTTTAAGTAAAAACATAAAAGTAAGTACTTTTACAACATTATTAGTAAAACAAGTTACATTTTAAACATCATAAATTTAGGTAACTTTGATAACTTACTTACTTGTAGGCGAAAACAGCCAAGACATCCGTACAAAAGCTTGCGAAAGTGAGACGTTTGATACAGACAAATCGAATATTGAAAGTAAAATAAAAAGCATGTAAAGTAAAAAGTTTGAGAAACACTTTAAAGTGAAAGACCGGCGGATTATGTCCGATCTTAACCTAAGAGGTTAAAGATCGGATCTTTGTCTACAAACGTCGTAGACATGATTGTATAGTACTAATCAATTAGTCTTACATCGCAAATGGTAATAAAACAGCAAAACTTCAAAAATAAACAAAAATTACCTACCAAATTGCTCACAGAACGTTTCAGGTGGAAGATCGGATCATGTCTTTTTCCACTTTTGGTACATCCTTTTTTTGAACGACAATAGCACACGTTCTGCTGGGCATAGCATAAAAAGCAGACTGTAGGGAGGGGCACAACAAAATGGCGCGTACGGTGATGTTGCCATCATTTAAAAATATTGCTGAATTTAGTAGTTACATGACTTATCCGGACTTACTACTTGTCCGGTCTTACCAGAAAGCACCTTATTTATTTTATTCAGTGGAAAGGCACCCTTATAAGGTAAAATCGCCGAGTCAAGGCCTGGTACTATGCCCCAGATACGTCCAACTATGTTGTTACTTTGCTCACGGTTAGAACAGAATTGAATGCTTCCGAAACTGCTTGACTTGCGTTTTCCTATCAAGAACATTCATCCAACCAAATGAAATGCACTGTTTGATGTATGTAGGTTTTGTAAATAGAATTCTCTCAGGTACACAATGCGCCCCGCGGTTATCTACGATCCTTCTAAAATGAAGCCTATGCTAAGTTATGGTTCTATAATATTCTAAGCTACCACCACAACAAACATTTTTCTTTTTGATTTCATTGAAAAAATAAACTTTCGTAGAAAAATGTTACGGACTAAGTCTTGTCTTGTTAGTCGACTTACGTTGCTGACTGTAGGTACTTCTAACATCTTCGATTCCTGTTCTATTCTATTCCTATTATATTCTTCTATCTATATGATTCTGTTCGTCTTTAGAGATATATTTTATAACAGGATTTTATCGCGTATTAAAATAAAAATCCTGTTATAAAATATATCTCTAAAGATGAATTGTGATCGCGAAAGTTTAAGAAAGACTATTGATTCTGTTCGTTCTTAATTTCTTATTATTAATTTTTATTATGATTGTGTAAATTTTTATTAAGATGTCGTTGTGTGTGTATCACAGTCGCTTCCTATAGGTAGGGGAGACTGGGTACGGTTGTAACAACTCGAATATTATCGAAACTATGCAAGGTAGGTAAGAGGTCACAAGGAGAAAGATACGCGGGCAATAAGTCCCGACACTTTTGTAGTACTTACACTAATCAATATACTGAGTGGCAGCCAATTTTATTTAAGTTGCCATTTATATTTAAGTTAGGCACTTTTGCATTACTTAACTATTATACTTATTAACCTTTTTTTGTAACTACATTCTCTGCAATTTATTTATGGCACAAAATAAACTGTTTTATCTTATCTTATCTTTCTAGTTTTCCAAATAAGATAGTTAATTAAATAAAACAAAGCCAAAAAAGTCTCAAATGTAAAGCATTTTGTTCAATCATCAACAAATCGAACAAGTCGACACGCGGCGGTAATCAGTCTCAATTTGACATTCCCATAAAATTATAGCACTTTAACGTGGAAGGTATGTAAAATGCTTTAAGTACATTGGGAAATTACCCAATTGGATTTCGTCAGTCAATCTTTTTCACCGACCTTTGAAAATTAGAGTTTCTATGTTCTATCTCAATATGTAGGTAGGTTGTCAAATAAAATATTAACTCTTAGCCTTCTTCCAATGTTTAATTCCAATGTTTTATCAATTACTTCGTTATATTTCAACAACAACAACCTCCAATCACCCGACCACCGCCGGAACGTCACACGCTGTCATTGTCATCAGCTTCTCTCGGGACTTTTTTCGCCATTTTTGAAGGAACTAGTTCTGCTATTTTATTTAGTTTTCTCTTGTTTTACTAGGTTTTATTATGTAATTTCGGTGGCATTTTACTAATGAAGCTTTGGATACGTAACAGGAGATTTGGCAAATGGAATGGGGGAGTATTCAAGAAGTTTTCTCATTTGACGAAAGATTTCCGTTGGAGTTTTGAAAGGATAAGCCGCCATGTTTTTTCAATTGACTCAAATTGACGTGACATAAGTAATACATATTTGAAGAAAGATTTGAAGTGAAGTCAAAGTGAAAAGAAGAAGAAGGAATAAAAGAAGAAGAAGAAGAAACCAAGAAGTGATGTGAAACCATGAAGAATATGAAGACCTATATGATTCTCTCGTCGAGTTGCCATCTAAAAAGTATGGTTGCCAGCAAAAAATGTTTTCACGGACAAAAAGCAGTTCACAATTCAGTCAATTGTCATTACAAAATATATTTTTTCAAGGGCATATCGATCGATTTAGTCCCATATTAACTTTATTTCTGAGAGAACCTTTCCTGTAAACTGTGGATTATGATATTTTCGTATGTAATTGAGAGTGAAACAAAACCTAAATAAAAACGTTGTCCGTTGAATGAAAGTCCCCAACCTTTGCTTTTGTTATTTGTTCAAAATGTTGTAACAAAAACTCATTTAATTTTGAGCACGTGCGTCAAATTGCAGATTTCAACTGTTGCATACAAAGTTATGCGGATTGTAATTAAAAAATGTTTTGTACAACAGAGAATTTGGTTTGAATTGAATGAAGGTTATAATTTTTTTTCAAGTTTTACCTACCGTTTGTTCATGTGGATTTTAATTGATTGATTTGCATTGGTTTTGCTCTTCTCTTGAGAGATTCGATATCAGAAAATGTCTACCGTGCTTTGGAGATACAGTGGCGATCCTGGTTTTTTTTAAATAGTGCTCAGCCATTCATTTTGTGACGCAGAAGAATGTCGCTACCACGAACTATGTCGCTATCATTTTTATTGTAGTAATCGGGTCAGTACGGACCGAGTGAAAACGAAATTATTATCTTATCTTATCTTCCTCATTTTATGAAGTCGGTTAAAAGAATGTTCACCGATATTATCTCCATGGACGGATTTTTAAAATATTTTTAGTTTGTTTGAAAAGGTTTACATTCTCTCGAGGTGGTTCTATATAATTTATTTTTCTTCAGGTAATTTTCCCGTAAAACTAAAAAAAAAACTAATAAGCTGTGATCAATAAAAATATTATGATAATGATCGAAGCTATAAATAGGTATTTATTTTCGACCTCCAAAAATTTAAGTCGGTTTTCTTTAATTTTAAAACGTAATTTTGTACTATATATTACTGTTTAATTCATCTGTGATAGGTACTGTGTCTTTCGAGCGAGCGTTCTGTAAAGTAACTTGTACCGATTTATAACCGACCCGGACGAACGGTAATTTTCCTGACAAATACCCTTTTAGCAACCGATAGTGGTGAGTGATGGTGACTCCAACCACTGGCTTTCGGATATTTATTCGCGGTTTTTGCACGAATGCTTTACGAGGGGAAACTTAAATAGAACCAAAGCGTTTTTTTTATCATTTATTCCTTTTCGCTTGGCAAAAATTGGGATATACCTAATCTTACAAAAACACTGAACATTGGTACCTACACTATAAAAAACTATAAAACACTCTTTGGACAATTTCTGGCCGAAAAACCAACTAAAACGAAAAAGAAGAAGTTAAGGAAATGAGTTACTTTGTGTAGCTTGCTTAGTTATTGATGGATCGTCAAAGTAAAACTATGTTCTGTGGTCGCAAGGATGGGTGACCGCTAGTGACATTATTAACTGAGCGCTTCCTTGCTTCGGAGGGTACCAGCCACTAAGTCAGCGCGGCTGGAATTCGAACCCACAACTTTCGAATTGAAAGTTGAGGTATGTACTCGTACTACTTATCAGTACCGTCAAGTTATTATCAATCGTCTGCAAAGTTTGTTGGAAACATTACCGAAGTTGAAAACCGAAATCAAGATAGCGAATGCTTCCTCGTTATTTATGGGCCAGTTACAGTATGGCCGAACGAGCGTATTTTTTTAGTTGTGAGTCGCTTGTGGCTTTTATCATTCAATAGAAACAGAAAGCTTATTTATGAGAACTTTTGTATGAAACTGAATGCAGCTTTTATGCGACTTATTTTACTACGCACGTTTGGCCACACCCTTAATGCTGGCCATACATGCTACGGTCGACTGAAGTGGTCTATCTGTGGCACGTATGCCTGCGCAGGTAGTCCTGTGCAGAAGGAGTAAAAAAAAGTGAGTGTACTCAATGTAACTTTTTTTGTTCTTTGTGAACCTGAAGCATAGCTCGAAGCATGTACTTACTTATGGGGATAGGTTTTATACTAATCTTGAGGGCAACTAGTCAAAAATGGTTGCTTGTATGAAAAAGCTATCTAAAAATGGTGTTTAAAAGTTCAAAGCAACTTGTTTGTTGGTGTGCACGTTACAGTGTTTATTATACTCATAGACCTGTTAAAAAGAGGCGGAATAATGAATTCAATCGGACTCAGTTTGAAAATAAGAGCACGCTAATTGGATAGTCCGAAAGCTCTGCAAGTTTTTTGAAGCATGAATGAAAAATTGGACTTGATTCTGTACTGGAAACAACAAACTTCTGGAGAAGTGTTCTTCGGAACTCTTCTTCCAAAAATGAAACGAAAGAGTGGAAAAATGAAACGGAAGTGTGATTCTAGTGTGAGAATTGGTCTTTTGTTGGAGTAACTAGCCCGCCCGTGGTTTTGCTAACGTGATACCAACATTTTTCCCTTTTCATTCTCTAAAAGGAATGTAGCCACCAAGTTTTATGTTTCTAGGACTTATGGTTTAGGCTGGAAGTTGATTACTTATGTCGGTCACTCACCCAAGCCTTATCATAGATGTGAACTATAATTTAATTTTACTTAGTCAACATTTTGAACGACACCAACGCATGTGTCCCAAAATGAAAAACGTTAGTTAAGAAAGTAAAGTCGTTCTAAGCAAATTCATCTGATGTCTTTGACGAAACTCATCGATAATAGATGTTGCTGTAGATAAAGTAACCTTCATCGCAGATCCAATTAAAACTTCTGCCGGGATGTGTGCAGGAAATTAATATAACTTTATAAAAAGTTTAACAAGGTGCTTACTCATCCCAGAACTTAGACGACGGTCACTATGATAGAACTTAAATTATACCTTTTACTAAGACTGTCTGTCCATTTCATGGGGATGATGATGATGATTATGATGAATTACAATTGTAATAATATCTGTGAGCCGTGTTGGTCGAATGGGGTTGTGCCTTGACTTTCAATCCGAAGGTCGTGGGTTCGAATCCCGGCCGTGGATTTTTCGGTTCGCAAATTATTTGTAATAAGTAATATGCACTTTAACACGAGCTTAAACACTCAAGCTGCGGGAGCTTAGTCAGCTCCACACGTATTGACGTCGTCTTTCCTGTGGGCTAGGTTGATTAAGCTGAGAGGATGGTTTAGGTGCTGAGCTAGCCTATTCCATCTCAAACAATGTCCCAGGCACTGCAGCGTACCGTTAAGTGTAGGCATAGGTTGCCTCCTGACGCTGTTTAAATCAACTAATATAGGTGTAAAGGCCTAAGTTTAATATCTGTGACATTTTTAACTAAATTAAAGAATAGAGTCACCCAGTTTTTTAGTTCATTAAAGCTCATAATTTTTCGAAATAACTTAATTTGGCGACAGCGAGCGACAATTTCTGCAACCAACTACTCTTTACAACTTCGAGATAAAATAAAAGGACCAAAAAAATTATAATGCCAAAAGCATCTTTTAGCAATATTTAAAATCAAATCAAATCAAATCAAATCAAATCATTTATTGCGAAATATGGTAAAAGGTCTTAGATAAATATAGGTATCACATATTTCACCAAATAACATTGGCATGCAAAATTTTAAATCATGAATTACAAAAAAAATATTAATTAATTACACAAAATAATGAATGTCAAAAAAAAAATACTTAATATAATTACAAAAGAATGTCATACCTAATAATATAAATGTTGATTAATATCTTCTTAGTACCTACTTAATGTCCAAGAGCTCATTCACATTATAAAAAGCCTTTTCAATAAGCCATAATTTTAACTTTTTTATAAATAATCTTAAAGGTAAGTGTTTGATGTCATTAGGGATCTTATTGAATATAGAGCCACACATGGCATAACAGCTGTTTCCATAAAGGGTTGTCTTAGCTGTCCTAGCCAGAACAATCCTGTTAGGATTACGCACACATCTAGGGTATATATCACTAGCTTTAATAAATAAATTCGAATGTTCCTTGACAAATTTTGCAGCCTCTAGAATGTACATACTGGGCAAAGTTAATAATTCAAATTTAATGAAAAAAGGTTTGCACGTCTCCCATGGTGGTATACCGGCTATTGCGCGGACACATTTTTTTTGACCAATAAAAGCGAGATTTATGTCCGTAGAATTACCCCATAGAATAAGTCCATAATTTAGGTTAGAGGTAACATATCCATGATACGCAGTCAATACAGTCTTAATATTAGAAGTTTTGCGAAGCCTGTAAATAATATAAACGAATTTATTTAATTTTTTCCTTACTGACTCAATATGGGCTTTCCAATTACACCTATGGTCCAGTGTAATACCTAAAAATTTCGTCTCTTTTACTGCTTCTATGTTATGGTCATTATAATTGATTTTAAGTCTTTCTATTTCCTTTGTTGAATTGGTAAATTGAATAAAGTTTGTCTTGGTCAGATTTACCTGTAAGTTATTTGCCTCAAGCCATCCAATAATAGATTTAATTGTATTGTTTATGTCAGCGTTATAATTATTGATGTCAGAGTTCGATGTGAATAAAATGGAAATGTCGTCCGCAAAAAGCGTACATGGATGATGGGTCACTTCTGGCAAGTCATTTATATATAACAAAAACAAAAGCGGTCCGAGGACACTTCCCTGCGGTACGCCGTATCCAAAATCTATCACTAAAGAGTTTAAATGAGTCTTAACTAAGTTATTTCATAATTTTAATGTATTTTCGTCTACCTAGTTAGTCTATGCTTTTTACTGATGCGGTTCGTGGTCCGAGGCTTTACCAATCCAATTTTGCTACGGCAACTCGAGCTCAGAGGAATATTATGTAGCCTTGTGAGCAACACAAATAGAATCTATGAATCTTTTGACCTCAGTTTCCAGGTTGAGGTTGGTATATTCGGAAGTCCTACTCGTATATTCAGTGCCCAGAAGACATTGAATTGAACAGCTGTTTCTCAGTACAAACACAGCATTGTAGATATCTATCGCTTAAAATGGCTAAGCATTCAAATAAATACTCTCCGAGAGTAAGTACTCTCTCCAAATACGAGGAAAATAATTACACAAAATCACTTTTTTTCAAAATTATTGTTTTTGCTTAAAAGGGTTAATAATTAATAAGTATACCTACCCACTTTCAAAGTCCCATATTAATTTTATTCCAAAGGAATTGATACTTTTCTTGTCAAAACTGAAAATTATCATTGCTTGTAATTTTCGACCAGGGGCCGAATTCGCGTTTTTATTTTTCGTTCATTTGATGAATATTCGGGTGTTTCTTACTACGATTTCTGACTTCAAGGGCCAATTTTTCAGTTTGGAATATTTGGTCCTAGGTTAGGACCAGTGTTTAACGTATGAAAAATTTGCCTTTGAAGTCAGAAATCGTAGTAAGAAACATCCGAATATTCATCAATGAACGGGAATAACCCCCGAGTCCAACATTGCAATCAGTTTTTTGGAACGAAGTTCCTTTTCAGACGGTATCGAGGATGGAGGCTAGAAAAAAAAGCGTTCTATTTTACCGTCACGACACATACATAGGTCAAAACGTCACAGTGCGATGTGCGCAGCCGCGAATCAGTCCATAGATTAGAAGAGCGTTTTCTAGAATTGATAAAAAATTATTATAAATCTTTATTTATTACTTAGGTACTTGTACCTAAGTGCATCAAGTCAAAATGTCGAAAAGTCTAACGGTCGAATGGATGAAAGGTCGAATGGTCGAAAGGACGAAAGGACGAAAGATTGAAGATGTCAAGAATGATAAGACAAATGTCAATGTACAAACTTCGTTCCAACTGAGTGTTCCACAACACTCACGTCCTCAAGTACTCTAGCTCTAGTTTTTTGACTCTAAGTGCAGACTCATTTATATTCGTGTGACGTTCTGAAGATAACTTTCCACTTTACCTGGAAAAGTTTAGTGAACCCAACTCACTCATAACTTAGATATTTCACGCGATTATTAAAAGTAAATACTTACTGTGTGTCAGGATCGTAGCAAGTGGAGATCCGTGGTCTCTGCCTACCCCTTCGGGAAATAAGCGTGATTTTATGTATCATATATATATTAAATGTATCTAAATACTCAGTTTTTCTTTATTGCGCATTTGTGCAATTGCGAACTACTACCTACACCTTTAGAAAATGCTCTCAAAGTTTCCTATGCGCATTTTGCACATTAATTATATTTACTTCAAACATAGTATTTTTGTATCATAGTTTGAAAAATATAATTAATGAATTGAGTTTCGGTAAAAAATAGAAGTTCATTAAATTACAACTATCTAAGGTGTCAGATCAAATAGCTAAGCTAAAGATACGTAGGTGCTACTCGAGTATCATGGTACCACATCACCCAAACTTTGAGAACGAAAAAAATTGAATCAAAATTGAATCAAAAATATTTTTTTGACGTGACTACGTCTTATAATTCGATAGAGCCGGCTGCACGCACGAAAAAACATGACGTCATGCGGCGTTACCTTCATGCGGCGTTACCTCGCTCTGAGAGGCTTGAAGTGCAAGCGAGAGCGCGGAACGAGCGACAAAGAAGCACAATCGGCCTTTGCGTTCGGCAGCGTTCGACATCCGTCTCTCTCCTACTTGAGTGAGCGATGCGTAGACGTTGTCACGTTCAACTATCGTCAGTAAACTGACTTTACAGACAACTAATTTTTTCTTAGAAAGTAATAAATACTAGCTGATTTTGTTAAAACTGGTATATCCGTAATAATTAATTAGAAAAAAAGAAAAATATCTCCCAAGCCGATTAAATGAGACCTCTTTTACCCGCTACGTGACTAGCCCTTGGCCATTTAATAAAAGGACATCTATTATGCCTGTTCAGACATACGCCGAGCTCTTATCGGACGTGTAACGAGTCTTACAGCCGCACTCAGAGACATTTCATGTTAGTTAAATCGTTCTTTAGTACAGATTTCCTTTATAAAATCATTTACTTAATGTTACCTAGATCGTTCCTTAGTAAACATTTTCCATATAAAATTTCGACTAAGGTTCTTGAATGGACTTGAATGTTTCTGAGTGCGGCTGTTTTATACATACATTTAATTTTCGGCAATGACATGCTAGCCTTACCTTGAATTTTAATCGTCTCATTGTTTTATAAAGTGGCTCTCAAACTTTAGACTTGTTATTATAAATACCACGGCTATGAAATGCTTATTATTGCATATTCCAAGTTTCATTCAAAAGCTCATAAAGCAGTTTTAATAAAAACCTCAGCAGCGAGCTAGCGCAGGGAGTAGAAGTTACTTTGCCCAGCAGTGGGACATAGGTTACGTAAAAAAAAACCTACTCTACACAACAAGCAACTACAAGCTTTTAACCCGTTCAGTGCCTCCTACATGATGTACATGTTTTGTTCATTTATTTATAATTTAGGAAAACCAACAGCATATGATGATTAACTTAGACACATGAAGCGCTATAACAGGTTTTTAATAATACCTAATTATGGTACATACATACATAGTTGTAAAAAAATATGAAAACACCTATCGGTACCTATCTTCTTTCGGAGAGCGCCGCCGCATAGAGTGCCAGAGAACGCGTTAAGGTATCCAGTTTGAGAACCTTTACCTCCGACTAATTTGGATATAATTTACAGAAATAATACGAGCGTCCATTACAGACGTGAGCTTCTGATAAATTAACATTTTACTAATTGCTTTTGCAGTATTACAGTTGGTAATCCCATCAGCATAAGGGTCATTGTGGCTTGCACTAGTAAAGTCACAGCTTATAGTATCGAGCTCAGAAATTAAGTAATTCAATTTGACTAACTGTTTGATCTCAATTACAAAATTTTCGATTGTAATTGGCATTTATTTACTTACCTAAATGAAGATTTCTAAGATGAATCGAAACATTGACGTTATCTAAATTAAATATATACATATTATAAGAGGTATTATTAGGTACCTATAATATACAATTTGGAGTAGCTAATATTTATCGCTTTTTCATCATTCATTTGAAAATCGTAAGATTAAATACCGTCTCCTAGATCAGCAATAAATTGAAATGCACTACATGTCGTCTTCAGAAAAAAGAGGAGGTTCTTCCGTTGCAAAAGAAACTGCGCGCAAAATATCGAGAAACTCGAGATATAAAAAAAGTTTTAAAACTTGTTCGGACTACGCGTTCCAATGTACGCGTACAGAGGAACGCGTAGTCGGTTGCGGGTTGCGGTACTGCATTGCTGCGCGTTCTTATTGTACTTGCTCTAAGAATGCTCTAAATTTTTAATGGTAAACAAAGAAATGTATCAACTGTTCTGATTTATCCTGCAGAGTGCAGTTTACGTTTATGAAGTGGCTATTTATATCGCTAACAAGCGCGAACGATACCAAGAAGGTAACGATATTATCAATTTCACTGAAGTGCTGTTTAAAACACTAGTTATTTTAAAATAATTGCTCGCAGAAGTCAAGCTAAATAATTGCAGTGTTTATAGTTCTGCTTTTAGAATTTTATACTAAACTAAAATGCTAGTTGCATATGACTTTGCCATGTGGTTCTTCTTCTTATTGTGTAACCACTTCTTTCGAACCAGTGTGGTGAATGTAAGTGCGCCTCAAAGAGGCTCCTTTCGTGCACTTGAGACATGTTTTCGAACTTTGTAGGTTCACCGATGTGCCGGTTTCCTCACGATGTTTTCCTTCACCTTTTGAGAGTACTGGCATAGTGCACATGTCATACATTTTTCGTATTTTTTTTGTTTGCCATGTGGTAAGTAAGTTCGTATGAGTCAGTCTGGTGACGGAGATTTTTGGCCGCCATGGCACCGCGCGTATGTCATCGGATCGTCGATGACTCGGTTACTTATATTTTATGTATGTTAGTCTGTTGAACGCACTATTTGTAGACCGCAACCTAATCGTTGGCCATCACTAATGTTTAACAAACTGTCATCTGTCAACTTGTCATAAAAACTAGATGTAAGAAATGGAGAAATAAAACAACGTGCTTTTTGATAAAAACTTTCTTTCGATTAAAACATGGTCCTTCGAGCCGGATGAAATAAAGTGAAAAATAGTCTCCTGTGTAGAACAAAAGTGTGATAAACAGTTAACAAAACATTTACAAGATTCCGAGTGAACTGAACTTTTCGTTGTGAACTACCGAGATTTGTTGGTTATCTTCGTCAAATGGTGATTGAATTTTCGCGTAAATTCAACAACTCCTTTTTCCATAAAAACGCTATACATTATTGTGAGAGAGAACCATACAACGTTTTGTGAGAAAAATGAGCAACTACGGCGACGCGGACGACGTCGCTAGTGAAGGGCTGATGAACGAGCAGATGGTGTTCAAAGCACAACTTGAAAAAGCACACACTAACTTCAAGAAAACACCAAAAGATCGTCTCACCATAGATCACGTGGAGATAAAAATCAATCTACTTAACGATTGCTGGAACAAATTTACAAAAAACCATCAAAAACTTGCAAATGTACATGACGAAAAAACATCATCAAAGCTTGAATATTTTAAAGAAGATGTATACTTCAAGTGTGAAGAAGAATACACAATGGCGAAGTGCACAATGATGAAAAAAAATGCGAGACTTGGGAGCACAAGTGCAAGCATCTAATACAAACAAACAAACAGACAACTCGGACAGTGAAAAAGAATCTGTAAAGGTATGTGAAGTGAAGATTCCTACTATAAAAATACCAACTTTCAATGGATCGTATACAGAATGGTGTTCATTCCATGACCAATTTTCTTCACTGATTCATAACAATGAAAAACTAACCTCTGTGCAAAAATTACATTACCTGAAAACAAACCTATGTGGCGAAGCAGCATCCCTACTGAAGAATATTACTATTACTGATTCCAACTATGAACATGCCTGGAGTAAGCTTCTAAAGAGATACCAAAACAAGAGAATCATTGTGAACGCTTACTTGAGTAAACTCTTTTCAATTAAAACAATAAACATTGAATCGGCAAATTCTATAAAAAATGTGTTGGATATCACCGCAGATTGCTTGAACGGACTGAAAGGTTTGAACATTCCTTACTGGTTTCTTTCTCTGAAGTCTCTCTATTTCTTCCTTGAAGTCTTGAGCTTGACATAGAATGATACATTTTGTCAATGCAGAAGTGATTTCCTTTCCTGTTAAATGTTTTTCATGTTTTTCTTGCTTGAATACTCTCATAATGTATGCTGTTACTCGCAGTAATTTTGTTAAACTTGAATATCTGTTGAATAAGTCGAACTCTTCTTCAGTATTTGTTGTATCTTTCTTTCTTCTAGGTCTGTTGTGGTATTAGTGAGTTGTTTGTAGTCTATCTCCTTTTGTTTTAAATCTTCTGGCCCATGCCACCACAAGTTGTGATTAAGTAGATCTGATGCTGGTATTCCTCTCGATGCTACATCAGCTGGGTTGCTTGCTGATGTCACATGATGCCAATGAGAACGAGGCAATAAAAAAATTAAAGTTAAAATTGAAATTAAAAAATTAAATTTGAAGTATTTATAAATTTGGGCCAATGACATTTTATCATTGTATAGTTATGTTCTGTGTTGCCTGGAATCAATGGTTATTGGAACGAAGTTCCTTTTTGGACGTTATCGAAAAAAAACAAGCAGGCTGGAAGAAAAATTTCGTTCCATTTTACCGTCACGACCGTCACGTCACGAAATCGTCACAGTGCGAAGTACGCAGCCGCGGACAGTCCATAGATTGTTACATTGTTTTTACGGAAGAGCGTTTGATTTGAATTTTAATTTGAAATTCCCAGTATATAAAAGTACTCTTTGCTTCGTTCCAACCGAGTGTACCACAACACTCACGTACTTTTTTATTTATTTAACGACTTAAATAGTGTTAGACAATTTAACGTGCCCTCCAAAGCACGGAAGCGCTCAGATGAAAATGCCACTGGTGGTCACCCATCCATATACAGACCGTTTAGAAAGTTGCTTAACTTCGACGATCTATCAAGAAATTAACAAGAACGACTAAGCAAGCACAACTAGCGGTAGAATTTCTTAGATCGAAAATCGAAACAATATTGACTCGAAACACGGTTAATACCCTATTTAAATGTTTTTCAGAATTTTGCGACAGTGCAAAAGAGAAACAATGTAAGCATTATTTTGAATGTACTCGTAAAGGTTCGCGCACATTATGCCGGGCCCCAGCGTGTCGGGGCGAAGCGCAAAAATCCGCTCCAATCGCTTGAATACAATTTGTATGAACCTATCGCACACTGTGTCGGGCCGCAGCGGCTCGCATTATTGCGAGGCGGATTTGCGTCCGTGCGATGCGGCTCGCCTCGCTCACATTTCGCAGACAGTCGTCAAATACTTACGAGTATTTGTCCACAGTGTGCTATTTCTCAAAGCTATCCATAACGTACGGTTACACGCAAATTCTGGCAGTACACTGTACTCAAAATCCGTCAATGGGCTGCGACCCGGCTCGTCACTAATGTGCTAGGTTAGCATTTTGACACGCTGCGGCCCGGTATAATGTGCGCGAACCTTAAGAGTGTAAAGTTCTCTAAAGAATTCCGCAGAATAACTTTACTATCTGATTCAGGTTCAAAGCACGTCTGAAGTGAAGCTTACTTTGTTCATTTTTATTCTTTCCTTTATTCATAAGACAAAAAGCAAAAGCATGTGAGTGGATGCTTATGCATTTTTTAAATGACACAATACCATTCCTGCCGCTTGCTTTCTCAAACTTAACGGAGCAAGAGCTAATATTCTGAGGCAAGAATGATATGCCAAAATTTTATCGTGTAAATGGCGTTTTAGTCTGTCAGGATATTATTTTAATTCAAATACATCATTTTATGTTATTTGAATTAATTAATCAGTTTACCATTTAAAATATGATTTTATCTACATTATACGTTTCGGATGGTATTCCAGCAAACTTGGTCACGAGTAGACTGCGGTCGATGCTCGAGGTAAATAAATATACATGTATATATATAATAAACAAGCGGCCCGCCCCGGCTTCGCACGGGTTGATATAAGTAGGTAAGTAAACACTCTTGGCACACTTTCCATGCTGAGAAAACTCGATCATGCGATAAATAAGAAGAAGAAGACTTCTTCTTCTTATTTAAGGATTTACTCCTTGTCGGCACAACTGATAAATTCCTCTCCATGTAAAAATACAGTTCGCCCAACGGATCTAGGCATTCGTGAAGTAAGCCGTTTGTCTGCGCAGAACACATTTTTTTATGAAAAAGCGTTCACTGCGCAGACAAACGTCTAATTTCACGAATGCCAAGATCCGTTGGAAGAACTCTGTACTTTGTACCTACTTTGCTCTATTTGTGAATAGTTTTCGGCGGGTTACACCGCAGGAAGTCTGTTCTGTGGTCCCTCCCACCCAGTGTAGGTTAGAACTCATGATATCTTTTGAATAAAATGTCCGATTTCAATCATTTCATCATCATAATCGACGGGTACTGAAACAGGCTTTTTACGAAGGAATTTATTTGTATAAGGATAAATACCAAGATAAGAAAAACGTGGTCTGATTTTGGTCAGCATTTTTATTTACTTTTTAAATTATAAATGTAGTTGTACTGGCACAACTACAATAGTTGGACATATGCTATCGCTGACTTTTTTGTAGATATTTTATTTTATTGGAAAACTAACAGCTTTATAACAACTTCCTAGAACATACAGAGAACATACATATAGATATTGATATGTTATTTAATATTGTAGAAATTTTTTTTGTTCTATCATCAATAGTTTTCGCAGCGCACGCGATATGAAGAATTTTATGTTCAAATTTTTTACACCTACATTATTGCAATTTTCATAAGGATCTCTAATTTTTTTGAAAATAATTTATGTTCATCAGAGATAATGTAGGATTCTAATGGTGAAAGAATTTTTCAAATCGGTCCAGTAGTTTTGGAGCCTATTCAATTCAAACAAACAAACAAATGTTTCCTCTTTATAATATTAGTGTAGAAAACAAAAATTTTGGCACTCCGGGAGTGCCGAACAGAAGTGAAAACTTGAACAATTATGTACATTACGCACAATTAATTTTATCCCTCCAAAGTTGCTGCGCAGAACCCATTTATGATGACAACAAGCCATGACAGAGGCTTTACACCACAGCCTAGAAACTGTCAGTGTCACCTGAGTTGCGTACAGACTCATATGAACTTACTTTTTTACTTGAAAAGCTGATAGGTTTTTATGTACATAAATAATTTTACATCCTATTATTGGTTATAAATCTAATAATGATGTCTGGAGGGAGTGGAGGGACATTTTAGAGATTGTGGCCCATCTCAATTTCTAATTTCAATACTCGTTGTAAAGTCGAGATAATAAAACAACAAAAAGAATTTTTCGAATACACTCTCGCCTAAAACGTTTTATTATGAATTTTCCAATATACTTATTGCCATACATTGTGATACATCATAGTATAAGAACGGATGCTACGTGCTACGCCGTAGAAGGGAATTTACCAGGGTAGGGCTAAGTGCTACGTCGTAGCAAAGCTACGAGGCACGTATTCGAGTTGAGTTCGTCGCGCTATCTCTTTTTGGTCTATCGCGACGCTGTCTCGCTGTCTCAGGGTCTTGAACTTTTTTTCCAGTACTACCCGAACTTAATCGCTACTCGCAAATATATTTTTTTCTTTTTTAATTTAGTAGGCAACGCTAAGCGCTATATTATTAAAATATTGAAAATGGTAAGTTTATAACTAGTAATTTGTATTTGCAATATTTTACAATGGACTTCCGCAAAGTCACGCCTGAATCAATTCAATATGCATAAAATTTTATCACATTTATATCGTAAAATATTTTAACAAATAAAAAAAAATAATGTCTTAATTGATACCATGAGGTCCTTGCTACAACCCTGTTCATTACCTCTACATACAATATACGTAGTCCAACAATTTATTGCCAAGCAACATGCTAGCATGTTCCTGAGTTATCGCCACTTTTATCTTTCGCCTCATTTTATCTTTGTTCTGTTATAGAACCAGTTTTATGTACATTAGTGAAATGTTCATTTTTTATGGGAAGTCGTATGATAAAATTACTACTTATATAATTTTTTCAACTGTTACTTATCTTGTCCTACTGTTGGGAAAAGATCTCCCCTAAACTTTTTCAATGGTTTCTATAGTTACATTAGTCCTGATCCCACACTTGGATTCCTAGTGTGGTTATCAGAAACTATGAATAATAGTTGAACTATCTTTAAATTCTACGAAGGCGGGTTGGTCTTAATTGTGTGTGTAGATGTACAATATTCATGCACGTTGTTTCTGTGTGCGTAAGCTCGAGAACGTTCCATGGATGAATGAGCACTCAATATCGCTTACGCACACAGAAACAAATCTACACACACAAAGACCAACCCGCCTTCGTGAGATGAACAACTGTACCGTACGACAACTAAACTATATTAAAATGTTTGTACCACGCGAGTGAAGCTGCGGGCAAAAGCTGTCTTATCATAAAATGAAATGATTTATTAAAATATATATAAAACTTACAGAATAATCCAAAGCACTTAACTATCTTAAACTAACATAACTTAAACTACTTACACTCTTGAATTTTTATATAAGGAGCATATACTATCGTTGAACATTTTAATACACTGGAACTCGCCAAGAAAATCATTTAAGTATTACGTTTAACGCACGTAATGATAAAGCGCGTTAAAGCGCTTTCACATTATCCGATCCGATGTCGGTATCGGACGCCGATACGATGGCGGAGCAAGTAAAATGTAAGAAATTGATAGCTCCGATATCCGATATCGGATCGGATAATGTGAAAACGCTCTTATTTAAATAAATAAATAAATAAATAATGCTGGACATTTTCACACAGCATCATCTAGCCCCAAACTAACAATTCAAATAACAATTTGCGTGAATGGTTCGTGTAGAATGACAGGAGAACAACTTATGCCGACGACGGCCTCATCATATTGTAATACAATGCTCTCTTTCGTTGCGTAAAAAGCTTACAAAGCAATCAATTCTCTAAAACCTCTTACGACCTATAAACATGGACATTTTTATACCAGCTATGATCCTAAACCTGCTATTTGTTATACAGGATATGAAATTTTACCATTATGCTCTTTACTATCACATAAAAGCTCTTTGCTTTGTGTTTTGTTGGAGAATAGTAAAATATAAATGATAAGATGGAGAGATGAACTTGACTCTCTTTTCGAATTGGACCACGTAGCTCACAATAGAAAAAAGTGGAAGAAAGGAAAGACGGCCTTAGCCCTGCAGTGGAGATCAATATTGTCAAAAGAGGTTGGCCTCGGCCCCATGCATGCCCGGTATCGGTCTGGGAATTCATATAATTATAATCCCGACATGTTAAATATAAAATAAAATAATATTATTATATTATAAAGATACTAATAAAAATATATAAGCCCAACGGCCCCACTAACCTAGTGGGGTAGCTGGGAATAAAAATTCCCAACGACACCCCTGCTCAAGTCAATAGGGTCGTTCGAATACAAATTCCCAACGACCACACTAGCCTCCCCATCAAGATACTAAAGGTGTCAAGATTTTTGGGGATATCTGACTATAGCCTCGAACACAGCTCACACAAAGGCTACCGGCTGTGGGGTGTAGTCTAGCATCTGCTTGTATATGTCTAACTGAATATAATGATAAATATCCCGTTTTTATTGTTAAAAGTGTTCTTTTTATTATGTGGTTGTATAATAAATATTATATCAATGTCGAAACTAAAAAGTAGTTAAATTCTAAAGAATGTTATTACCTGAGATACCTGATGCATATTCATGGCACGCTTCGTTTCACCTATAAGTACCCGTTATGGGCTAGCAGTGTTGCCACACTTAAATTTCAGGAAAAAAAAATTAAGTGGCAATTTATAATAAAATTTTATCGATGAACAATGTTTCTTGATAAATGTTTCAAATAGGGTTACGATGGCTCTCCGTATCCCTGTTTGTAACGATTGATAACTCGATTTCATCTACAGATAAATGCATAATTTAGCATATTATTACGCATATTTTTCAGGGTCATCCAAAATGGTAAGCCCACAAACGGTTTAAAAGCATGGAATGATTATTAAAATAATCAATAAGAATATACATAAATACCTATTCTAAAAATATTCAATTGATCGTGAGATGTTCACACACATCAATATAAATCCGGAGTCGCGGTGTAAACTCGTTAATCATGCAAATGGCACGTCGAATGAATAAATGATACAAACGTCCATTAAATTAACGCGAAGCGGGCTTTCAAAATACTCAGCAGTCTTCTCAATTGATTTGAAGGCGTGAATACAGGCAAATGAAACATTTTACATTGTTTTATAATGGAGGTTAAGCTTCTTAACACATTTAAACTTACACGCTGTTAAGTTTATTATTACGAACGAAGTAGGCTAAGGGTTTTTGGATAATAAAAGCACCGTTTACCTCGACGTTTCGACCGAGTTGCATCGATTTGGTCAAGCCAAGTGCCTAAAAATACCATAAGGCCGCAAACGCACAGCCATTGACATTAGGGGCTAGCTAGTCTCCTGGCTAAGCGTTCGCGGCTTAAATAGAGTCTATAATAAGCGTACCTGGCAAGATTACACGAACGAGCACCGACTCGCCCATCTACTCGGTACGTGCAATCCCGCCATTAGTACCTATTAACAACAACTTTTTTTCTTAAGCGACATCGTTTTCAACTGTCACATCCATTTATAGCGTAATGTTGTGTAATCGACAAAAAGTCGCGTGGAATTGATCGAATGTATTTGTATCTGTCGATCCGAGTCATTACTCATCGACATTATTGACATTTAATATTGTATACAGTACGTCTCTTACTTTTGGAAACACTTTGCGAACATTCGTAGTTCTCAAGTGGAGTCAGTCAAATATAAAACAAAATAATTGTAGCCTTAGATCGGATATCTTTTTTTTATGATGAATGCTTCTAGATCCTTGGATGGGTAGATTTAAGCTTGTCCAGTGTCCTAAAAACTTTCCTGGTCTTTTGTAAATAGCAAAAAATATATATAAGTACCTAATATAAACAAAGTAACCAGTCTACTTAACTTTCTGACTGAGGATACCCGTTTTTCAGATCAAAACGAAAATCGCTTTTCCACCTGCAAGGAAACTTCAGGCTGAAATGTCCGACAGTCTGTCTGGCAGCAATTTGCAACTATCGCAAGTCACGAAACTGTCATTACAGCATCTGCACATTCATGTCACATTCATGTTACAATCCACATTCATGTAGAGTTTGAGTATTTTTTATACAATTTCGACATGAGTGTGGATTGGTTCCTTTACGCATAACTACGTCCGTTTACGCACAAGTTTGACAGCGGTGACTGCGAGATTTCCCCTTTGCGAGATTCGTAATCAGGGGGACAGACTGTCAGACATTTTTTGTGGAAGTTTTCTTGCAGGTGCAAATGCGACCTTAGAAATGAGGGATGCTTAATCGGAAATTATTGATGAAACCTAAATTGTTAAATTTTGATTTGCTTTTGAGTTACAACTAGTGCAAATTGTGAAAATGTATAATCGTAGGTATAGGATAAAACAAGAATTTTGCGTCAGATATCCAGTCATGCCATTGTACATCACAGTCAGAACAAATAATCCAAACAATAAATAAGGGAACACCCTGTTCCTTTGTCATCCGAGAAGCTGGAAATATTTCGTGTCATATCTCAAGTTTGTAGAAGTATTATTTAGAAGATAAACATTAAATTTATACTTTTACGCCAGGTTTAAACTCCAAAAATTTTATGGTTACTCCTAAGTTACACCCGGCGTAACTTTACACCACGTTTATTAATAAGGGCCTACAATGTTGTAAGATAGCATAAGTTAGTACCTAAAAAATTTTTTGTTTGTTGAAATAAATCTATTCTATTCTATTCTAATCTATAACACCTGATATTACATAATGGAGATTTTATCTTAAAATATTATCATTGAAAGTAAATGAAATAGCATTCGAATACTTTTTGGATATACCTTGTGTGTGTGAATGGAGACGTGTAGGTACTGACGAAGAATCCTAGAATAATATTAAATGTGTAAAAGTATTGTTTCAATAGCGACTTGGATAAAACTTTTAATGGATGTAGATTGTAGCATAAATTCGGCTTTTTAAAATTATTGTATCACGCAAACGAAGCTGCGAGTGAAAGCTAGTATCCAATAATGCTACGTGTAGAATGAGCGAGCACTCCTCACTCAGATTGATACAAAAACTCCCTATCCATCGAGTTTATCGATTGTGTTTTTTACGAAGAGCGCGGTGTAGCGGTAGACAGGATGCGCGAATATAAAAATATAAATCTATTTGATTATTAGATCTATCTATTTGATTATTATCTGGCTACAGTGAATTGTTTCACTGTAGCCTAACCTACCATCCAATATACATCATCGATGTTCCGAGCACTACAGAGCGGAAATTAACTGCCAGCGGGCACTCCGTCTTTTTAAGCACCAGCTAATAGGTTCAGGTAGGAGTAATTCTTTATAGATCTGGATTGTTTTGTCTTCTAAAACATGAAGGAATAAATTATAAAAAATAATATTGAAAAATTTTTCAAGTGCACACAACCTGTCCTAGAACTTTAATCTCAGGATTCCCGATACAGCGTTTGAATTCAAATGTGTTTGTTTATTTTTATTTTCTAAGCTAATAAAATTATAATATATCTATCATCAGTAGAAAATCATAGGTTGAATAAAAATTACTTATAAAATAACTGACTGTATTCCCAAGAAAAGAAGAAGAAAGAGGGCACCTCAAAAGATGATCTATAAAGGAATTGATGAAAATACAAAGTAAATTAATAGGCCAACCCAATCTAGGCTTTAATAATAGGGTCAAAGTTGCTACAAAAGTAGACATTACATTGTTCGCTGTATAATCTCCATTATCAGGGCATTGTCCGTAGCGACAAGAAATTATGATTAATTAGTTTTGCGGAGTCACGACCCGGCATAATATAGTTTTACCAACAATAGGGGTCTCTGGCTCTGTGGCGTTTACGAATTTTCGGGTATTTTTGAATGATGAAAATATTTTGTATTAAATATATGAGTCACTACGCCACATGGTGTTGCCAGAACACTACATAATTTTTTCAGGATATAAGCCGGTTTGCTATTCCAGACTATTTTCAATCCCAGTGCCAAATCATATTCAAATCTGTTCAGCCGTTCTGTCGTGATTGAATTACAGAAAGATGACACACGCGCTGCGCCACCACGCGATGTACTGTCTTTTTTATTTTTAACCGACTTCAAAAAAAGGAGGAGGTTATATGTTCGGCTGTATGTATGTTTTTTTTTTATGTATGTTCACCGATATTTCCGTCAGTTGTGGACCGATTTCCAAAATTTATTTTTTTTGAAAGGTTTCTCTCAAGGTGGTCCCATATAAATTTTATTCCTGAGGGATTAATAGTTTTCCCGCAAAACTAAAACAATCACTGAACTTTAAGAAAATTGTGGCCCGATTTCCAAAATTTTTTTTTTGTTAGAAAGAGGTATACTCTCAAGGTGGCGCCATATATTTTTTTTTCGTGAGGGATTGATAGTTTTCCCGTAAAACTAAAACAATCACTGAACTTTAAGAAAATTGTGGACCGATTTCCAAAATTTTTTTTTGTTAGACTCTCAAGGTGGCGCCATATATTTTTTTTTCCTGAGGGATTGACAGTTTTCCCGTAACATTCAAAAAACCTCATTCTCACTACACAACACACCCTGACTCACAATCTGAGTCAAACATTAAATAGTTTAAAAGGGTATACACCCGAGGTAGTCCAAAAATTTTCTTTTCCTTATGGATTGATAGTTTTCCCCCTTGCTGAACTCCAGTGTGTCCTTTAGTAGGTCTGCCCATGACTTCTCTTATCCTTTCCTACTTAAGCTACGATAAGCAAAGTCTTAATGTACTCGTAGCTTACTATATTATTTACACATACACTTTTATTTACACAGTATTTATTTACTTATACTAAAATGTGAAAAATAAAAATTTTTGAAAAAAAAAATTCGGTGGGTGAATTTAATGGGTCGGACGCCACAACATAATAGCATGGGCGTTGTTACAATGTAGCGCGACAAAACAACGATTCTATGGTAGGTAATTATGTATTAATGTTCCTTCCCACGAAGGCGGGTTGGTCTTCATTGTGTGTGTAGATTTGTTTCTGTGTGCATAAACGATACTGAACGCTCATTCGTCCATGGAGCATTTCCATGTTTACACACAGCAACAACGTGTAAGTGAATCTACACATACAATTAAGAAATACTCGCCTTCGTCTTCTTCTTCTTATATTATAGTATCAATGTGTGTGTGGTATAACTTGACTAAAACACAGACATCAGTTTTTAGAATGGTAGTGAAAAGAAATTCGATCCACACAGTTATTTGTATTGATAACGAATCGAATACAATGTTTTGAGATCAGCCGATATAATTTATCAGTGATCTAAAAATAATGTTTTTGATCTCTGAAACATTATATCGGTTGAAAAACATATTCATATTCTATCAAAGTTCTCAGGGGCCTCATGGTTCTCAAGGGTTCAAAGGGCCTCATGAAATGTAAGAAAAAAAAACCTTTTATTTCAAACAGTGGATGTCTTGTGAAAATATATTTAAATATTTTCCTAAACCATCAAAATGTAAACCATAGTCATTGATGCAAAACAAAATTGCGCGAAACACGACAAGTCTGTGTTGCCACAGTTTTTAAATGATGAATGGGCAACAATGGTCAGACTGCCAGCCTTCGCTTTTGTGCCACAACAATGCACTTACTCTTGCCGTAACAGGCAGGGTAATGAATGCTGAGAGCTAAGGTTGAGCGCAGTACAGCACCTAACAAGATCATTCGAATACTTCTTCTTCCAGCCCTTATTCTACTAAGTGGGGTCGGCATAACATTACCTTCTCTGTCACTCTTCATCTCAGCACTCACTCAGCTGTAGGTACTTAAGGTTTAGGTTATTCAAAATATTGTTTCATTTTACCGACTACAATTGTATAAGTATATAGTTTTAAAAAGTTAAAAAATGTGCAAGTGAACGTACTTTATAATTTAATGTAGCTCAGTTTAATTAACTTTTCTTACTTTCAGTATGAAAAAAATGTACCTACGTGTTTTTTCTTAAATTTTTAGTTTTTTTTTTTTTTGCTTACTTATCAAAAATTAAAATTTGACTCTCTTTAACAAATAGATAGTGGTGAAGTGATTTGTCTCAAGTGCGCGTCTGTTCTAACAATAAAGTATCTAAAACACTGTTTTTCCGGACGCGGCCCGCTCACAGATTGAATTCCTTTTGTGGCCCGACGCGTACGTTTTAGACATGCTGTGATGGCAATCAAAACAGTTGCCTTTCAACATTGATTTACAAAAACCTGGGAAAAAATCCCGGTTCAATATTGTACGTTATGAAACGATATTTCGTACAAAAAATAATGAAAGAAGAGATTCCATTGATTGAAATGGGGTGAGAATTGTAACAGCATTGAAAAAACAAAATAGGATTTCAGGATTATATCCCGAGGGCGAAAATCACATAATTTTTTGATCTGCTGGTCATTGATCTGCTAAGTTCACTTACATGAAAATTTATACAACTAATGGTAACTCTTCATTGTACACACCATTCACAATAGATAGATGGATAGAAGATAGAAAATACTTTATTGTACACCACATGGAAATTACAAAAAGACAAGCAAAGATACAGGAGAATATTTAAAGCGAAGTACAATGGGCGGTATTATGGCTGTGAGCGATTTCCTCCAGACAACCTTAGGATGAACTGGATTAGAGGAAGGCAATAGGGCGGTATAAATAAAATATGTTTATAAAAACGAACAAATAAATACTAATAAATATGTATATATAATAAACTTATTTAATACCTTAATGCACATTTTGTAGAAACAAATTTAAAATAACATTTTGAAAACACACCGCCGTTAAACCTACGACCAGATTCCGATTCAGATTGAAAGTCGAGGCACAACAACATCAACCAAAAAACTAAAAACCACTTTCCAAGTTGTTAACAGATTTCAAAAACACTTGTAGAGCCCGGAAATGTAAAGGAAACGGGAGCACTAGAAAATATGGAATAAGTTGATGTATATACGGTAAACTTTGTAATCCTTTCTACGCTTGTTATAAGTTGAAAATAAGTATGCAAAACTGTAGCTATAAATAAAAATATTGGCTGGCAGTTTGTCTGAAACCAATACTGTGAATTTACAGCATTATTTAGATATTTGAAACTTTTTATAGTACTTGCCGCTGACGAAAGTTTTGAAAGTTTTGCGAACGGTTTTGTACTTAAAAAAATGTTTTCACAATATTGTCTGAGTAGAATATGTTTCCGTGACCTAAAAAAGTTTACCTACATAATTATTCTGCTTATAATCGAATGGCTGATATTATACCCCTATGATAATGTAACGTCAGTATACTTTAATTTCTTCTTCTTTTATTAATGACAACTAACTGAAATATACGTTTAATTCTGCCAATGTCAAGTTTTAATTATTCATACTTATTCATGTCATGATGTCATATTCATATTGTGCTTTAACATAAAATACTCGATATATGCATCTCTTGATGTAAATTAATCTACTCTCATGAGTTGGCTCATACCAAGTCAGTGTATTGCTCCAGAGGGTGGTATACTTACTCCTCAAAAAATTTCAGTAAGCATTTTCTTGCTTGTTCAGCAACTTTGAAGTACAAACACGCACATCGCTTCTCAGAACAAGCACAAACACGTTTAATATTTCAACAAAGTAGCAGAACATTCAATTTTAAGATGAAAAATCAATGTGCTCTCAATGTTCTTTGTTTACGCTGGATTTATTAGGCGAATACTCAATATTATTAGCAAAAAAGAGTTAGCCAGGTTGGTATAAACAGTGAAGACATAAAAAAAAACAGACACTCAGAAGTATTTGAACTCATAGAAGGGGAAGGTTGCGATCATTGGACCAGCGCTTTCATTGAAACACCGATGTATTTCCAAAACTATGATAGCTAGCATCAGCAAAACCAATAGAAACGAGTCTTTAGCGACTCAGTTGCACCCCACTTTAGTCTCGGCGACGTTGCGAGACATGGTGATTAGTGACGTATGTGAGTCTGTTTTCGGAAGGCAAAATCTGAAATTTTTACTCGAAACAAGTTGGTGTTTATAATTATCATTGTATTCATGTTTAACTGCATGTGCTGCATGGTGCGCGTTGCCCTGGTTTCAGTGTGCTGCTCAACAAAAACGGTCCCCAAAAAGGTTTAAACAATAAATGAAACAAAAGTATCCATGGTTCAACATGGCCACACAACAAACCTACTAACAAATTGGATCGAAAAATTGCAATACTGCGGGCCCCACGCCCGCAGTACGGCGTGACGTCAGCGGACACGCCGCGGATGCCATTGTCACGTGACAAGCTAGGAAATGAATCCACGGAGGGCTAATTGAAAACGCTTTCCTGCGTTCTCAGTTCTCATTAGAATATGTCACAGAATTAGGAAGCGTGAAACTTGGTGGCTAATTTTTTCATGGGAGTAACTCGTGGCGTAGCTTGCTTTGTCGTTCTTGATAGATCGTCGAATTTAAGCAACGTTCTGAACGGTCAGTAATTCGATGGGTGACCGCTAGTGGCATTATCAACTGAACGCTTCCGTGCTTAAGAGGGACGTTAAATTGTTGGTTTCGGTTATTAAGTCGTAGCCATGACAAAGGCCTAAAAACTTCATCATCAGAGCTGAACTCGTACGAACCTGCCTACTTATGAAAGTGGTGTTTATCAAGTACTAACAAAATAGTAAATAATGCTTTACTTTTTCATAAAGAATCAGAATCATAGCACGATCGTTATAGCAGTTGTCGAAAAGAAATCAAAACCACTGTGGAAATCAAAGCCGTGTTTTGAAACACAGGAACATGTTGTTGTCAACGAGAACGTAGTGTTTAGACAAACCTAATATAGGCTTAGAAACACTACTAAATGACGAATGTTACATTTTTCTGTGAAATAAAGATATCTATCTATCTATCTATCTATCTATCTAAGTAATATCTTAATATCAATACCTACTTACTTTTTTACTTACTTTATCGTGAGAAGTCAACAATTTGTACCTACAGGAAAACCTTTTCATCATCGCAAAATGAATACGAAGAAGCTCCGATACCAAATCTCAATACATTCTCTTTGTGTGCGAACGAATGCAATATGAAAGTAATATAAGTACGTGGGTTCCGTATGATTAATTTGGAGTGAGTTTTGTATTCTGAAATGTCGTGGCTGACATTGTAAACTTGAACATGCTCGACGCAACCCAAGTGCCAAAGTTCGGAAAACATGAGAGAATCGGAAGTGTCAGATTATCAGATATAATCATATATATAGGATGTAAACCAAAAAGGTACCATGCTAAATCTATGGATATAATAGATTCTTTGACGACATTAGGAGTCAAAATCACGTTCAAATGTCCAATACATATTTGACACGTGTCACTTTCTTTATATGCGTATCTTAGTAGAAAAAATAAACTATTAGGGAATTCTATGATGCGTATTTAACGTGATTAGGATCGTGGTTTTCCATGATTACGATTCAACTAGCAATGGACATGGACTTCATTTTGACATTTGAAACCCATTCAGGACTTCAATTGTCATTTTCGTATTATGTGATTGGTTGAGCTCTAGATAGTTGAGATTATGCAAGTAGAGGAAGGCCGAAAAAGAAGTGGTTGGATTGTGTGAGAGATGATATGAATGCGAAAGGAGTGGATACAGATTTGATGAGTGATAGGAATGAATGGAGGAAAAATACATGTTGTGCCGACCCCACTTAGCGTGGGATAAGGGCAAGGGAATGATGATGTGATTGGTTGAGCTCTAATAAAATGACAGCTGGGAATTGATTTCTAGTTCGACAATAAGGCTGCAGGTTGCAAGCTGTCACTAGATGAAAAGACTACAGGTCATCATATTCACCTTTGACGCGTGCTTTAAAAAAATAGCAATAAAATAAATAATTTATTCTCGTATACCTATATAAAAAAGTTACGGTGCTGCGTTTCGTGATGTCGCTGATGCCACTTTTGCGCTGTTACTGAACTATAGGTACATTTTAGTTTATTGAATAGTTTCACATTGCAATGATTATTTTGAAAGATCGCGCTTTGGCTTTCCTTAAGAAATTGCTATCAAAATGACGGTGGCCGTTTCTCGGGTACAGGCTGCTAGATGAACGAATCTGGAGCGTAGCACAAAAGCTTCGATGGATACAAACATCTGAGGATAAGGTGGAAGGTGCAAAGAAATTCATACTTCAAGGTTTTGTTATATTCTTTCGTATTTAGGGTTCTGTATAGTACATGATACCATAGAGCATTGTTGACCGAAAGGATTTGTGCCTTATCTAAGGTCGCGGGTGCGAATCCCGGCCGTGCATTAATGGGTTTTACGTTTCGTAAGTAATAAATGCCACCTATATCTCTAGACCTTACTAAGGTTTTTGCTTGTTTGTCTGTCTGTCCGTCTGTAACAGGGCTGTATAGTTTCAACTAACCTTTATAATACATAAGTTTAGTACACCTAAGCCCTTGAAAGAGTGTTAACTAAAGAGAGATGAGCTCAGCTTCCAGCGTCTGTATTTCCGCTGAGCTACGACCCTGTTGTTTTTAAGAAGAGAGTAAATAGGTACCTTCTGGGTAGGCTCGCTCCATCGTAGACCTCACTCTTCCCTGTGTAAGTTTCGAGGTCAAGAGCCGACACATTCATCATAAAAAAAAAACAAAAAAAAACTTCTAAGTGTTGTAGGTATTTGAACTTTGAAACGTTATAAGCTAAACTCTACACAATACCTTTTACTTTGGTTTTTGCAGATCCTTTTACTATGGATCTAGCACGTAGGTACACTCTTCTCCAGCTGAGTAGTATCTTGATACAAGAGCAAAACGGCGCCTAGCACTATATTTTGGAATAGAAATAGAAATAGAAATATTTATATATACATATGTAGGTTGGTTCATGGCGCTATATTTTCTACGTATGTGTAATTATAAAAAAAACGTAAACAGGTTCACAACTGTATCCCCAAGGTGCGGTAGACATTCTCTCAGATCTTTTTATGTTACTTATTCCAGATCCTTTGATGTGTAATTATATTTAAAACAATTATGAGTCTCAGAGCGGTTTCACATTATCCGATCCGATATCGGTATCGGACGCCGATACGATGTTATCGGAGGCAAGTAAAATGTATCAAATATGTACCTGTCTTTCACATTGTCCGATCCGATATCGGATATTGGAGCTATTTAGTTCATACATTTTACTTGCCCTGCCATCGTATCGACGTCCGATACCGATATCGGATCAGATAATGTGAAACCGCTCTCAGACAAACTAGAATGGACGAGTTATTGACAGAAATCCTCTTTCAACATTTGGGACGAGGTAGCTCACGAACGCATTTTACACACACTTATTCATAAAAAATGACAACATACCCTCATTTTTACGCACACTTTTGCAAGTATCGTATATAACGTACGTAATACTACAAGACGCACATGATTCGGAATCGTGTACACTTTGGCAGAGGGGAAATACACGGAAAAGGCGCATCCCGTCTTTATGATCTAAGTTACGAGTATATCACATTCCATTGAAACTCTTTTTCCATTTGGCGAACATCTGTCACATAAACTTTGGGACCTCGTTAGGAAAAATATCAAGGTTTTTAAATACGAAGAATCCAAAAATATCCGTAAAATGCATCTCAAGTAGTCAAGTAGTAGTTAATTATAATTAAAAATGTTAAGTCAAAGGTTTAGTTCAGCAATTGTCTTTACATTTTTGCATTCAGGCAATACTTAAAACTAGTGCTAGCCCCCACACAGGTGTTTTACGAGAGTTAATCTTAACAGAGTTAGGAGAAGTTTAGGAGTGTTGTTTTATAGTAGGGAGGCTGATGGAAAGAAAATAATTGCTGAGGAGAACTTGTTATTATAAAATAATATGCGAATAGAGAAAGAGCGTACGAATAATAACGAGTAATATACTTAATATAACCTATACAAGAAGGCGGGTTGGTCTAATTTGTGTGTAGATTTTTTTCTTTGTGCGTTACTGAGCGCTCATTCGTCCATGGAATGTTCCCGAGCAAGCACACAGAAACAGCTTGCATGTGCATCTACACACACAATTAAGACCAAGAAGTTTTCGTGAGATAAATAAAACAACTGTACAGTACGCACAACCAATCTTTAGTTCTCTGAAGTAACTGCGCAGAACCCATTTTTGATGACGCTTAGTTTGTTCCATCGTTCTATCTCGCCTACTCACGCAAGCCTGTGCAATCGTTCAGTACACTTAACTTCAGAGAGCTAGAGATCGGTTGTGCGTACTGTACCTGATGCATCGATTCGATTCGATCAATTACTTCTAAAAGTGACGATTCTCAATTTTTTGAAGAAGTTGCAATGTCGATCACTTTCCCGATCCAACTGATACTTCCGATTGTATTTTATCTTCGTTCAGCTTCCTATCTTTGTAGCCGACTTAATACAAGCCCGCCTCACGCTAACTTTAATCAAACTAAATTATTGGATATTTAAATCAGTCAATTGAGTAGTCGCTTTTAGACTGGCTTCCTTTATCTCCTCGTTTATAGACTTTAAATTTAATTTTAAGCGTAAGAAAAAACAAAACGAATGTACACTGCGCCCAACGGATCTAGGCATTCGTGTAGTTAGCCGTTTGTCTGCACAGTGAACGCTTTTTCATACAAAATTGTAATCTGCGCAGACAAACGGCTAACTTCGCGAATACCTAGATCCGTTGGGCGAAGTGTAGGTATATATTTTTTGGATTGTGAGTTATATTTAAAACACATACACACATACGTTTGCAAAGCCTAATGCCATATTAGAATGTAAATTAGTTGCCTCACGATGAAATGAGACGGTAAATCTCTTGAAGCAGTTATAGCAAACCACAAAGTGGACGCAGTACAGAATGATACCCTACGGACCGATAAAAGTGCAACAAACGGTAATATATTTACACTGAGCTTCGAATTACACAGTGTAGGGCCATTCTCACAACTTGCTGATACAGTGGCTAAAAAGTAAGTTTGTATGAGATAAGCCAACTCTGGTGACGGAGTTTTTAGATCGTCTGAAGGCCTCTGTCATAGTTTAACCTTACATAAGCACGGATACATAATCTTAATAGATGTAGTTTCTATAAAACAATAGTTAAATAATTAGTCTAAAAAAAAGTGGATTAACAGTTCGACTTTTTAGAATGGCTTATTTTCGTAAGCTTAGAAAAAAAACTTTTCTTGGGAAATTATTACGAAGCAAGACTCTATCTTCAAATATTTGTTAAAATTGTCATGATGTTACGGATTTCGAAAATATTCAGATCTGTGAAACATCAAATGGTAATCGGCTTTCGTTGCTGACTGTACATCCTTCTTATTAACACTACTTCCTATAATTTATCTAATTTAACTCTATTCAACAGTCAGACTGTTTGTAAACCAAACAAAATAAAAAAAATTTAAAAAACTACGATAAAAAAACTTTATTTATCAAATTGTTAACGGACTTACGACGCTTGTACCATGTGAGCGAAGCCGCAAGCAGCGACTAGCCGTTCTGTGATGTTCTATGAAGCTCCAGTTTTGTGTCCTCGCCATATATTTGATCACTTGCATTGTTGTAAAAGATGAAATTTTATATTGCCATGTTCCGCGCTCTAAGAGGCAATATTACTGTGATTTCGTTCGACCGATGCTTTCAGCTGCACTTTTGTGAACGGTTTTCAGACACAGGAATACAATGAAAGTTTTACTCAAACTATTCCATCTGTAATACTCGTAGTTTGCATATAATGAGGATTTTATTTGCATAAATTAGTGTTTATAAATCATTAATTTAAATAAATAACAAACTTTTCGAACACAGAACACAGATTTGTATTGTTGTAAATGTAGTAAGTTTAAAAATATAATAATTTAGTGACCAGCCTAGCGATGTCCATCCGATGTAGTGATGGCCGCCTCTTCGCCTATCGAATAGGTAAAAATTTATAATTTTTAATCTGCCCGACACATTGGTTCCTATTCATGCAAGCTAAAACAGTGATGATAATTTGTTACATGTACGATTTATAACAAATGTATAATCAAAAGAAAGTAAATATAAAAACACCTTTTGTAGTAGATACTTGCACTATTCAGTGAATCGATTACAAAAAGACACGATTGCGCAAAAATAAATTCAGAGTAAACCGAATGAATGAACTCGAATTCCATTTTTATAAAAAGGACGCGAACAAGATTAATATCGCATTAGGTTTGCCTTCAGAATGTACAGCGATACACCGAGCTTAATAAAATGGAGAAAAATATTATATCAAGAAAAAAATATACAGTAATCGATAGTCTCATATTAGCGGTGTGGTAGGATATTGCCAGTGGAGTTGGTGAATATTATTTGTGGTGAAATAAAGAATTGAATTTGAATACCCAAGAATGTATACCAAACATGGAGAAAAACTTGTGAAAAATAGCAAGTTTTCTAAACTATTCAACAAAACACGTCATTATTGGGTAGTTTACATCGGTCAAGGACAGTGAGTCACTAATAGAAGTACAATGACAAGTGTTGAGCACCTCGACAAAAAAATTGTCTCGTCTCGCCACTGGACCCACCGACCGGAAGGTTTACACTACTGTACTTGCTCTTCGTACTTGTTATACTCGTATAGCTTAGTCCTTACATAAGTCCTTGACTAATGTAAACCGCTCATTAGATGTTTTCACCGTGCGCGTGATGTGCCACCGATCGCAATATAAAGGTAAGTACACACTCGAAGCACAATGAAGGAGCCGTTCGCACCGGGGAAAGTAGAAACCATTCGTATATTTCAAGGGGTTGGCTCAAGGGACGAATTCGTAATACGACTTATGTATTACGATATGGATGTTTGGTTCTGAATTTTGCTCTTCACAAATATCACTAAAAGTGTTTTTTTATTGAATGTTACACTACACATCTCTCGCACTTCATATAAACCTAACCTTCACTATTTGGATTTAATTCAGCCTCTACGTAATCTAAACTATCGCTACATACTACATAGCTGCAAAACTATCTACTATCATTTTCTTCTTTAGGGTAAAAATGAAAACATTTGTATTCTATCGTCAAGAATGGCACTTTCTTTTCGTGGCTGTATTTTTCTTTGCAAAAAATATATTTTTCCTCAAACTCGCCACCGTCCTTAATTTGATCACATTTTGAATCCACAAGTATATGAAAAGGACACTCTTGATCCGCTTTTTAAATTTTCTTTTTATACTGGGTGTAAATAGACTTCTTCTTTTTTTATCGTTGACTTTGAATGACAATTCATGATTCATGATTGTATCCCCTAGGCATGGTAGACGTTCTCTGAGATCTTAATATATTAGTCAAAAGACTGGACAATGGACAATTGGACATATTAAATATGTCCAGTATGTAATCAAATTTTGATGCATAAGAAACAAGATGCAACAAATTAATGAAAATTGAAAAGCATAGATACTATTATTCATTACAATGTACAATAGTTTATATGATCTGCAATATAATGTTCTCGTGTGTTTTCCATTATGGTATTTTCTTTCTTTTTTTCTAACCTATGTTGTCCCACTGCTTGACAAAGGTCTCTCCCATTATTTTCCAAGATTTGCGGTCGCCAGCTTCATTCCACCAGTCAGCCCGGAATGCATCGAAATCGTCACGCCATCGTCTTCGAGGCCTTCATGGGCGTCGCCACCCATCGTCAGGCACCAACTGTGTCACGATCTTAGCCCATCTTTCGGGATGCATTCGGCTCACGTGGCCCGCCCAATCCCATTATGGTATAATTTGTATTTATTTACAAAAAAGTATAAGTGTTCAAGCATCTCATTATGCCTTGAAATAGCAGTATACTTTGTACATAACTTACCTTAATCGTACCTAATTGCTACCTATCTAAAACAGCATAATTACACAAATGCATTTTGCTCTGTAATTTCAATAGGCGTTTTTTCCCTTATACGAATGTGTAATGTCATATCTTTATATATATATATATTATCAAGTATAGCATATTATCAAGTCATTGTCGATCCCATAACTCAAGCTCTACCTTCTTTGGAATCAGATGATGCTGTGTAAAATGTTCGGTATTATTTATTTAGGGATTGCCTCTACTGCCGGTCTTCAGCGCATGGTATGAATAGGTACTTATTTAGAATTTTTAGAAATGTTTTTGTTACACCCGGTATTACCTTTTTATACGTACCCTTTTTGAATCCACTAAGAATACCTCAGTCTGAATGGGAGTTTTATTTGTTTGTTATTTTGTCCGTCTGTCATAAACCGGGGGCTCTGGGTTTTCTATTGAATTAAGATACTTTTAGATGTAATCTATGTGGAGGTAGTATGATGTTGGGTCCAGGTTTTAGTAGAAAGATTGTTTCGTCCACAGAGTTTATTCGGCCCACAAGCCTCACACAATTTAAATAATAGAAGGAGCAATAGGTACAGTAGAAAAGAGTAGGTAAAAGTAGAAGAAGAAAGCAGAACAATAAAATTCTCGAAGAGAATAAGCGCGTAAGTACGTACAAGCGAAAAGATAGGCGATAAAATATGTTCGCGCGCGGAAGATCCCATACGAACTAGTTTTCGTTCCTACGTAAGCCGGCAGCGCTCACTGGACGCGAGCGGGGTATGTGCCGGGCGCGGGGAGTACTCAACTGTTTCGTATGTTCATCAAAAAACATAATCGCGCTCGGCGCGATTCATCGATAAATTAAACTTACTTTAGAACGACACTACAGAGAAGAATAGGTATTCGATAATTACATAAAACCAGGTGGCATTCCTTATCAATGAAATATTTAATTCGAAATTATCATGTTTTATAATATCCCATAGATGTGGGTAGGCATGACTTGGTGAACAAAAGAAATGAAGTAAACATGATGGAGTAATAAGTATGAACATAGTGTAAGCGTATGAACTGTAGTACGAACATAAGGTTTATCGGGTATGAACGAGGTATGAACGTTTGTGTGAATGTGTAATAAGTAAACTAAATTATATAAATTGTGTGTAGGTATATAAATAAATATTATATATACGTTATGTATGTGGATGTATGAAGAGATCCCCACAATCTATGTTGTGCAAATACTGTGATGAAGCGCTCAAGGCTTAGCTTAGGGATTGTGTTATTCCCCCCCGATGGATTCCAATCTTGACGCAATGGGGGGGCTTAGTAACCGTGGTTTGGAGGCCCACGGTGAAGCCAAAAGGAATCCCAGGCGGGGACGCCCTGGTGGCGTCTGGCGGATAGGGTCGCGGGTGAAGAGGCGTGTCGGTGTTTCGTTGCCGCTCGCCCTATCTCCCGCGACCCAACGGTGGCGCACCGTAAGATGCGTCGGCGGCGGGGCCGCAGTGGAAGAGGAGTGTCGGTGTTACGTTGCCGCTCTCCCTGTCCTCTGCGGCCGTTTTTGGAGGCTTCTCCACGCGCACCTCTTTAATTAGAGTGCGCAGTGGACGAAGGGAGCGGAGAGCTCTGGTGATGAGTAGCGGACGCTAGGTGTGGGGGCACCTTCGTCCGCCTTGCACTACTCACCACGACGCGGGGCCGCCTTAAGGGCGGGGATCGCCAGAGGGGGACTGGACGTAAAGGCTGTGCCGGTTTCCCAGACCCCCTCCATTACAGACGCTGGGTCGTTTAGTGGGTATACCGGGAGTTAAACTGCATTCATAAATTTTGAAAATAATGTTCAGTAGGTAAGCAACAAAAATGCCAAAAGTCTTAAAAAAATTTTTTGATGCCAATTGTTTCAGTTTTATGTAGGGATCAAAAGACTCTACGGGACTATTTGAGGTTTGAGTACGTTTGAGGTGTGTGTGGGTTATTCGTAAAATAAAATAAATTAAATATAAAACTTTATTGTTTCTTAGTAAATGCATTTTGATTATACTATTATTTGTAAGTACTCACATTATAATAAGTGTACGTAACTAAATTTAAATATCAGGTTTTGTCCCTTCCCCATCAGTTAATTTTATATCGTACATCTTAAAACTACCAAGAAAAGATTGCTTTCATAGATAAAGTCGTCTCTAATATTATTGTTATTACAAGATTTTTTACCTTACGTTGTCCCACTTAATTATGCAAAAGGTTTTTTTTTATTTATTTAAGGGTTTTGTCGCTTAGCGACCACATCACCCATAATGAACCAAAATAACAACTTAAATATGTAAACCAAACTCTAATAATTTAACTAAAAACAAAACTTTATCACAATAAGGTTCCATTTATAAAGCTAATTTGTAACAAACTATTACGATCAAAACAAAGGTTTATTTAATTATGGATTATGATTCTGTACCCAGATGACTCGAATTGATTGACATACATAAACACGAGCAAAGCCACAGGCAAAATCTAGTAAGTATACAAACTTTTTAGACACGTTACCTATTAAGATAATAAACGATATTCCAGTACAATTTCCTTGATTTACAAGTTAGCAAAACTCCTATAAACTTTAAAATGTAGGTACTTTTATATCTCAGACGACCATCTTTATTTTCGACGAAAAAATGACAAGTTTTTGTTCTCATACGAATTTATTGCTTATATTTTTTGTCACAATAATGTGCTAACAGTACAGATACTAAAAAAATATCGACCCAACTCTGGTGACGGAGTTTTTAACCTCAGGAAAGCCATCTCCAATTATGCCGACAACTACCGTACCCTTAGAAGCATGACTAAGCACATTAATTAATGCCCCCAACAGACATTCATTTTGTGATCCCACATTACGTCGCTTAAGTTCAACAACTCATTCATTAATTATACGAGTTTCGAGTGAACTATTAATTTCAATAAGAAATACTTCAACCTGTACACTATCGACTCAAGAACAACTAATAAATAATGAAACAAGCGTTTCTCACGAGAGATACTTAGGAACTGTTTTGTATCGATATTGTGCCAAGACTCCCCGTAGCCAAAACCTCTCAAAACTTCAAAGCTGCTACGAGTGGTACAGTCAGCATCAAAAGTTGATCAACATTTGAAGTTTCCAAAATCAGAATATTTCTGAAATCCGTAATACCATGACCAAAATTTTTACAAATAGTTGATGATTAACTCTCAGTTCATAATCATTTCCCAAGCAAAGTTTTTTTCTTAGCAATCGAAAAGAAATGGCGCTTTAAAAAAACAAATTGTTAATCAACTTTTGATGCTGACTGTACCAAAACCTTTTTAAATATGTATATTTTTCACTTATTTCTCGTCTCCAACACCAAATGGAAATAATAGACAAATGGACGTTGAACTTCCATACAAAACAAAATACAGAAGAAACATTTTCTCAGTCAATTTGAATAACAAAGTCTCGTAGATATCACGAAAAAATCATTTATTTGTATTAAGCATCTGCCGACTTAATTAAAATTTTAGTCCTCGGAGTCTCAAGTGGCTCTGACAGACATGTGATTCTAACTAAAAGATTGGAAATTATGTCATAGTTTTAAACCTATGTACGAGTATAAGTATACCTGTAGTTCCTTATATTTATATACCTTGGTATTTATGAGTATTTGTGTATACAGAAACTAAATTATTCTCGTAGAGCTTTGTAAAGCCTTTGTGACTAATAGACTATCTTTGTAGACGTCTACGTGGCGTAGCTGTTTGCGTAGGCGAATTGTAGCAGCAAATATTTGCATGCATTTATGTTTTCCTAGTACTCGTAGTATTGACGAGAAAAAGGTATTTTTTACTTTGACTTTATACGATTTAATTCACGTTGCCTTTGTTATCTAATTCCGGAGGCTTAGGAGGTTTAAAAACTAAACTCTATGCCCCTATACTGAAGTCATAAGTTCCAATATTGTTTGATTGGAAACTCAGCTTTATGTACAGTACAAGAGACAAATAAGATAATATGATTTGCATAGATTATTTCCTAATTACGCTGAGCCTTTGGGAGATCCACGCTTAGACTATTCAACGACGTGTGATTGCTTCTGGGAATACAGCATTAAAGATTTGATTCAATTATTTTGTGACCTTAAAATAACATTGTGTTTGCAGCAATTTAACTGATGATTCACAGATTTCAACCCCAATGCGTTCATGGTTTTTTGGTTTCGGAACATTTATACTCGTATTATGCAAACTTCACATTATAGATAGATAGATAATTCTTTATTGCATAACACATGTAAAAGACATAGTATTGTTAGCAAAACAACACTAGTTTAGGTAATTCTCTCCTATCTGTCTTTATCACTAAAAACTTGGATAGAATAAAAAATTATAAACAGTGAAAGATAATAATTTATTTTACCTCATCAAAAGCTTACACCCAAGCTGAAGCAAACAAACAACCAAAAATAGTTTGTAAAGTTTGCATATTTTAATCCGCATTTAAACTTTAGTTTTAAGTAACATTGTAGGTTGCAGCGGGAACTAAAAGCAACTTGTACATCTAACTTTGTAACTGAGTTGTCGCGGCGGCGACTAATGGAACGTGAAACGACACCTTTTCTCTCTCATTCAATATACTATAGTGGAACATGACAAAATGCACCTTGGTAAAGTAATTAGAGTTCTGTTATAAAGTTAGTTCGTATTGAGCCAGGCCAACTTTTGTGACTGAGTTTTACGACTGCCTAAAAGACTTATCAGATTGTAGTCATGGAAATGATCTGTCAATACTTTTTCTATAGTTGCATATAAAACATATTAATAAAATTGACGACCTCTGGAGCGCAGTGGGCGAAGGTCCGAATGTGCGAATTTGAGATGATCGTTCTATTAGGACAACGTCTAAGATATCAGTCTTGGTGATCACGATCGTGAATCAGGGGGATTCACGATAGTTTGATTAATTTTTGATACTGCTTGACTTCTTAATGAAGAGTAATGGAACCCTATTACTTGTATTAGGGCATTGGCCAGCTTCTTACAACTTTTGAAATGCAGGAATCTTTTGATAAAAGTTGTTGGTAAAATTACAGCAATCAATTGCAGCTCTATCTGATAACCTCTAAGCTAAGCTAATAGAGTTCAAACACTTGTTTTGGTGCACATAGGTATTAATATGGATAGGAATTGAACTGACAAAATACAATGCAAAAACCGTAGCCAGGCATTTGCCTCAGGCGCTTGCCTCGCAACGTTTACTGCAAGGCAGAGCGTGCGTTTGCAGCGGACGAGACACATCCTGACCGACCGATTTGCCTCGCACGGCTGCCTCGCGATGCTTCTCGCTCAGTCAGTATGCGGCTCATTGACCGCTATTTTTCGTTGGACTGCATTCGGATCGATAAATCACTACTAAGGTAATCCGATTACTGTACACATGCCGAATGGATGAGTCTTGAATCTATCCGGTCATTTAATTGTTAGCGTATAGGTTAACCGATTTGCGGCAATTTTCTTAGATTGGCCATTTGTCTTGCGTCTTTATTTAATCCCGCTGTAGTCGACTAGGGGCGATCGATCGGGGCTGTGATGAATCAATTCGACGATCTCTGTGGCGCAGTGGGCGAAGGTTCGCCTGCGACGCAGAAGGTTGCGGGTTCGATCCCCGCCACGGGGCAAATGTTTGTATGACCTACAGATATTTTTCTCGAGTCTGGGTGTTTCTATGTATAATATGTATGTATTTACAAACAAAAAGTATATAAGTAGTTTATCAGTCATTCTAGTACCCATAACACAAGCTCTGCTTACTTTGGGGCTAAATGATGCTGTGTGAAAAGTCCAGCATTATTTATTTATTTATTTATTTAATTTAGAGTCCAATGTAAGTTGGAACATGAATTCAAAATAAAGTTTAAATCAAATAAATAAAGTACCTACTTAAATAAAGTTTCCGAAGTAATCCAGTAACTCATTAAATACTTTCCCGGGATGAAAAAAATTAATATAATATAATAATAAACGAATCAAAACGAGCCTCTCTCTAATAGGATACATCCGAATATTCGGACCTTAGATTATCCACCGCCTAGTTCAGGTCCAACAGTCTTCATATCAAACAACTCGGACCATCAACATCTTTCTCTTTTCCCAATTATACATGTATTCATCTGCCATCTCCTTCTCTCACTCAAAAAATACTTACTGAACAAACAAAGAATGTCCTTTTTTGAAGTCATGCTGAACCACTAATGGGCTATTACTGTCTACGACGGGACAAGGGTCCAGGGTTGCGCCCTAAAGCGATTTATGGCAATTGAAATAGCCGTCTGACGTATCCTTATCTATTGATGAACTGATAAAATCCTCCAATACTTTACGATTACTGGATTTCTCCAGCCGTCGCGATTTTGTCTTATTTTATTTTATTTTTATTTATAAGTTACATCAACAAGATAATCACTAACACAAAATAATTACAGTTCCTTATCAGTACACAAACCAAGTGACATCTCAATTATAGATGCAAACAGTAATGCAAGAAAAGACAACAGCAATACAAAAAAATATTAAAACAGATTACAGATTACAAAAAAAAAGGTTTTTACTAATAAATAAAATAATTAATAAGTTGGGAGCAAACTAACATGCTGTTGCTGTATTTCGTTCGACGACCGAGTGTTGTTTTGTTTTGTAACAGAAGCAAATGATATTGTAAAGTGTTTTAAACGTTACTATTGGTCTATCTCATATGGGGGCTAGAACAAAAAAGCGTTTGATTTTACCGTCACGACACAGTGTGAAGTCATCATCATCATCATCTAAGAGCTCAGCTCTTGTCGGTGCAATGATGCAACTTCCTTCACCTCTCCCTTTCCAATGCGGTCTCCTTTACTTCTTATATATTCTTATATCTCTATACGACATGACAGCGATCTTCTCCTTTATCTGACTCATGAAATTTATTCTAGGCCTTCCTCTTCCTCGTCTTCCTTCCACTTTTCCTTCTATGATGTTCTTCATAAAGCTGTCATGTCGTATAAGATGTCCAATCATTTTTCCTCTTCGATTTTGAGTGGTGTGCATCAAAACCCTTTTCTCCTCAACTCTTCTCAGCACACAGTGTGAAGTACGCAGCCGCAAAACAGTTCATAGATAGGATGACTAGACTAATCCTGTTGTATTTTGTAAATATGTAGTAGCTCGTATAATAAAGTTCATAGATTGTTACATTGTTAGTACGGAAGAGCGTTTCTAGGATTTTAGCTAGCAAGGCGGTAGATAATCTAAGGATTTTAGTCAATTATTATTTAATTTGACAAATACCGAATGTCAAAGTTGAACTTTGTTCCAACCGAGTGTTCCACGAAGGTTGCGCAACACCCACGTACTTTTTTTTACACGTTCATGCCACATGCCCAGATTTCGCAGAAGTTAGCTTACCATACGTGACAGGTTACCCATCACAGACAATTGAATTACGGTTACGACGTCGGTACACCCAATGTGTAGGTATGTGTGCTCATAAACATTTCACAACCTCTACGAGTAATATAAAGACCAACCACCCCAGAAAAGGGGATCAACGACCGAATTAATCCAGGGTAATCTATTCAATACACTTTTAAAAGCTATTATAACCGAAAAAGTGGCACTCTAAGTATAACAAAATAAGAACGATCCATTACACTTAATGGCACTTACGTTGAAAAAACTGCAAATTCTTCGACTATTCTCAAAGCTTCGAAACTGATAAGTGGTACTTAAGAATATAACAATTCAAGTTGGCACTTGATGTCTTTTTCAACTGCTTTACATTGTAAGCTTCGTAAATACCTACCTTAATATGAAGTATTGTTTGTTTTCTTTTTAAAAGCAACGTAATTAATATAATTCTATAAAATTGCAACTTTAGACCTGTTCAAACAGATGGCTGTTAACAAATAAGTTTTTTAGGATTCTCATGGGAGAATCCTAAAGAACGTATTTGTTTGAGTTTTGATGAACCATAGCGACGATGCTCTGCCAACTGATCTAATGGGTAATCGATGTGAGTCATATACGTATGACGTATGTAATACTGCAAGACGCACATGATTCGGAATCGTGTACATTGTGGCAGAGGGAAAATACAAGGTAATAGCGCATACCGTCTTTATGATCGAGACGATCGGATAATGGCACGGGTGTTGCCAGCCGGGCACGCCTGACCCCGATGGGTAATCCACTTCGTGTACGTCCTATTAAGTGTAAACTGGCCGCGTTATTGGTTACCTGCACTGAGATTGATCGGTTTGCTCAGTTTAATTAGCACTATTATATCAATGAGTGCACTTGCGATTATGATTTCATTATTACGTGCAGTGAAAGCTTTTCTAGGTTCTTAATGCACGGTGTATTTTCTTTATTTTAATTTATTAAATGTATTAGTTCTCCAGTTCGCCTCTTAAAAGCTTGAAGATAATTATGCTTTTAGTTTATGAAAGAGAGCCGTGTTGGTCGAATGGGGTTGTGCCTCGACTTCAATCCGAAGGTCGTGGGCTCGAAACTCGGCCGTGCATCAATAAATTTTTCGTTTCGTAAAATTTATATGCGATTTAACACGAGCTCTTAAAGGTGAAGGAAAACATCGTGAGGAAACCCGCAGCCCAGTCAGCTCCACACGTATTGACGTCGTCTTTCCTGTGGGCCAGGCTGATTTAGCTGAGAGGATGGTTTAGGTGCTGGGCAAGCCTATTCCATCTCAAACAATGTCCCAGGCACTACAGCGTCCCGTTAAGTGTAGGCATAGGTTGCCTCCTGACGCTGTATAAATCATCTAATATAGATGTAAAGGCCCAAGTTTTTTTTTATGAAAGAGGAACGTTTCGGGACTTCCGGATCTCGGATGACATGGAGACGAAGCCAACATACAGAGGCCTTTTGACAGATCATGAAAACACATTTCCGGTATGTGTTTTCATGATCTGTCAAAAGGCCCTGTAACACTATAGAAATGCATCCAACACACTCAAAAAAAAATATTAACGCGGTGACAAAAATCCCTTAACAAATAAATAAGTATAAGTATAAATTATTTATTTATTTTTATCAACAAATAGTTTTAGTGTAACCTAGAGTAAATTATGATTAAAGAAAGAAAGAAAATTATGTTAACTTATGATTATGATGACACACAGATTACACTATGGGACTTGGTGCCCTGAGTTTCGGACAAGATTTTCTGTTTCCCGAAACTCAGTGCCCATCCCCGAAAAAAAAAAAAACAAAAACAATGTTTCGTGTGAATGCAAAATACCTACTGCTAAAGTATAAACTTATCTAACGATTACGTACCGTTACTTCCATTTAACGTCATTGCTTACAACACACACTTACAACAATTAATAAACCGAAAGGAACCAACTTCAAGTATTGATTGAACTTATACGAGTAGAAACATCAAACTATTCATTTGTTTTCGCATTGGCCGGTCATTCAATATTACCTACCACATGAGACGCATAATAGAATTTGTTGAGGAAAGAATGTAGGTAGTAGGTAGTTCCAAACGATATTTCAGACTACCCACATTTTGTTCGCGATTTTAAGGCAGATGTTATTGGCTGTGCTTTGTTTTCTATGACTGGAATAGTAAGTAGTCCAGGAGATGGCTACTAAATTTGATACAACATTGAAAACAGTAAAATAATAATTTGAATTATGATTGAGTGGATAGCTATTTAAGTATTTATTTTTCTTTTAGATAATATATAAAAACACTTAAAAATGCGTGATTGAATGTGTGTGAAAGTGTATGTGTGCACACACAACGTACATACATTATTTTTTTTATTTATTTTTTCCAATTTAAGCCTCTATTTTTAAGTAGTTTTCAGTTTCTGTGTAGTTCAGATTTATCAAAAAAGATTTTAGTTTCATTTTACAGTTTATGCGATTTAGGGGGTGTATGCATATTATTTTATTTAGTTTGTTGTATAGATAAGGGGCCATAAAACAGTGTTGCGTTTTTGTAAATTGTGTTCGATAAAGTTTGATTTTGCAGATATTTGCACGGCGTCTTTTAGGTAAGGATGCATCAAAGGGAGTGCGGGAGTGTTGCATTGCTGTAGTATTTTGTAAGTAAAGTTGCCTTACCGTTAACACTTCCCATTCTTTGTATAAGTCGGTTGTAGAATATCTAAAAGGTTTAAACAGTGACACTTTTAATACAGATCTTTGAGCTCTTTCCAGTTTTATTAGGTGGGTTTTGTATGCTCCGCCCCATACTGTGATGCAGTAAGTAATGATAGATTGACAGAGGGTATAGTAGGTAGACTTTAGTAGTCGGAAGCTCATTACATGTCGTAGTTTTTTGAAAATCCATATTAGTTTTCGGACTCTGGATGTTGTTTGTTCAATATGAGGTAACCAATTCATTCGACTGTCTAGAATTACTCCTAAGTATTTAATTTCTGAGACTTTTTCTAGACTAGGGCAGGTACAGTGATCTATGTCATTGCAACAGTGTGCTTTTATAGTGAAGCAAGGGTTAGTTGGAGTAGTTCCACGTAATTTAAAAGCGATGTATTTCGTTTTTTTAATATTTAATGTGAGCAAGTTCACGTTTAACCATCTCATAATTATATTCAATCCTCGTTCTGCGGCTGCATAGACTTTGGGCCAGGAGTTCCCTTGAAATACAACGGCTGTGTCGTCGGCATATGCAAATAAGGTAGCGTTTGTTATAGACATCTTACACAGATCGTTAACATACAATAGGAAAAGACTTGGACCCAAAATGCTTCCTTGCGGGACTCCGTAAGAAATATAACATTCTTGGCTAAGAAGATTTCCAATTTTAACCTTTTGGGTTCGCCCATACAGAAAATCTTTGAACAGATCCAAACACGTACCTCTAATTCCTGCGTATTCTAGTTTATTTACAAGGCGTGGTAAAGAAACTGTGTCGAACGCCTTCGCCAGGTCCAGGAAAACCCCTAGACACTTTTTCTGACCGTCCAGAGCCTCAACGACATTAGTACAGAGATCTAATACTGCGTTTTCAGTTGATATGCCGGTCCTAAATCCAAATTGTTGATTTGAGAGTAGTTTTTGATTTTCTAGGTAGTTTATAAGTCGTGAATTCAAAAGTTTTTCTAATATTTTAGAGAGTACTGGAAGTACAGAGATGGGTCTATAGTTACTAGCTTCGTGTTTATCGCCACTTTTGTGAACAGGGGTTACTATGGCTTTCTTGAAGACCATTGGAAAAACTCCTTGATCAAAGCAGAGGTTAAATAGCTTAACGAGGGGAGAGATTAGTGCATGACGAGCCATTTTTATTAATTTTGCTGGTATAAGATCCCATCCCGCAGCTGACTGGGATTTGAGGCCAAGTATGATAGCATCTAATTCTTTGTCATCGGTTGGGAGCATTACAAAGGAATTCGGGTGAGGATGAAGATAAACATTAGATTCATCGTCGTCACGCTTGAAAATATTTGGATTTTGAGATATTTTTTCAGCGAGATCCCGACCAATGTTTGAAAAATATTCGTTCACTTGTTTAATTGACTCTTGGGGAGTGGTGGATATGTGTAAAAGTTCACTAGGTGGTAGGTTATCTTTTTTAGTGTGGGTTATATCCTTAATTATTTTCCAAGTTTCTTTAGTGTTCCGCAAGTTAGATTCAAGTCGGACTTGGTCATATTGGTTTTTAACATTATTCAAAATTCTCGTGCAGAAGGACTTATACCTTTCATACGTAGTTTTATGTGTTAAATTTTCTGGATTTTGTTTATAGTTAAGATGTAATTTGTCCTTGTTTTTTATGCAGCGGAGAAGTCCTGGGGTCATCCATGGTTCGATTGTTCTTTCCGTTTTGCGTTGTTTTATTGTGTGAGTGTTTTGTATTATTGAAATAGGAGATTACTAGGGAACTTGATCACTCCGACTGAGCCTTTTTTGTCGTATCCAGAGATCAATGACGAAGGAACTTAGAGACGGATTTTTGTTGCCACATATGCGCAACTCTGTCACAAACATTGTAGATTAGCCTCTGCTAAATTGTCCCTACGTCAAAGTTGATAAGTCCATAATACCACTACGTTCATGTCATATTAACAATTCGACATCGTTGCGTTGGCTTCGCGTTATAAGGCGATGTCTTTTTGACACGGTAAATTGTCACTGTGGCTCCTTAAAGCTCACAGAGCTCAACAGCTCTCTGTGTTAATTGGACAGCTACTTACATCGAATACCCCACCTCAGAGGATTTCGATTGTGTGGGAGGGGTTCCTGAATATGTCGCTATAATATAATTTGAAGAAACGCTTAAGAAAACATACCTTTGAGACATATCACCTTAACGTTGCCACACTAGCCACTGTCACGATGACTCCAAGGAGTGTAGATCAATTAAACTAAAAAAAGATTAAAATAAACACTTTTATTAATTAAAAAGCTGTAACCAGAGTAACATCCATACAAACAAACCAACTATTAGCTATGAGGTATACAGAGTTAGTTTTGTCGAGCGCCCTCTGAGGGGAAAATGCAAACGGCTATAGTTATGGAAAAATGTTGTTAATAGTCACGGGTTCAATTTCGATAAAATTAAGATATATTTTTGCTGAATAAATTAATATTAATAATCTTTTTAAATGCAATTCTTAATTTTATCAAAATCAAGCCCCAGACTCCTATCAACATTATTCCATAACTAAAGCCATTAATATTGACAATGACATTAAGCATTTAAAATTATTTACAAAACCATTACAAGGAAGAAAGAATAGCGGAACCAGTCGGACCCCTTGAAACCTTATAGACCCACCCTATAGAGCTCTTTACCTACCCCCGTTGGTGGGTAAAGAACCCTGGGTCACCTTTACGCATTAGCGATGGCAGGTCCCGGTATAGCCTTAAGGACTAATCGGATTAAAAGGTGGTGACCCCGCCGCCAACTGAATATTTCAGTGGAATCTCAAATCTTTTCTTATTATTTTTATACATTTTATTTGTTAAAGAGGTTTCCTCAAAATTACATAACTTTCAGGAGGAGTACCATAGCCAATAACGACAAAAAACATGGAGAGCGATGCTGAAGATCCTCATACTTAATATATATTATTGCTAACTCATAGTCAGGAACATTAACTTGGTATGCATAATAATGGTCATCAAATCCAATAGTGTCTAATTGTTGTGCTTTAAAGGCTAATTGTTTACGATCGTATACGTACAAGGTGCGTATACGTGCAAAGTGAACATTATCTGATTCTACTTTATTAACAATAATAGAACTTTCTTTATAGAAATTAGCTTTTAACAAAACGATTAGTAGGCAGTGAAGAATAGCGGAACCAGTCTAGGTAGGTAAATAATATTTTATTGTAAAACCTTGTATTGTATTTGTAAAACCTTGTATTGTATTTGTATGTGATTAGTATCGGAACCAGTCGGACCCCTTAAAATCTTATAGACCCACCCTATAGAGCTCTTTACCTACCCCCGTTGGTGGGTAAAGAACCCTGGGTCACCTTTACGCATTAGCGATGGCAGGTCCCGGTATAGCCTTAAGGACTAATCGGATTAAAAGGTGGTGACCCCGCCGCCAACTGAATATTTCAGTGGAATCTCAAATCTTTTCTTATTATTTTTATACATTTTATTTGTTAAAGAGGTTTCCTCAAAATTACATAACTTTCAGGAGGAGTACCATAGCCAATAACGACAAAATTACATGGAGAGCGATGCTGAAGATCCTCATACTTAATATATATTATTGCTAACTCATAGTCAGGAACATTAACTTGGTATGCATAATAATGGTCATCAAATCCAATAGTGTCTAATTGTTGTGCTTTAAAGGCTAATTGTTTACGATCGTATACGTACAAGGTGCGTATACGTGCAAAGTGAACATTATCTGATTCTACTTTATTAACAATAATAGAACTTTCTTTATAGCGAGCGGAAGATGCTGTAGCCCATGATACTTTTTTAATCTTGCCTAAATCACTCCAGCCAAATTCTTGTGCAAGTACATGTCCTTCAGTCTCCCCAACATTAGTTTGAACGCCATGAGACAATTCGGAACTTACGTTTTCTCTAAGAAATATATCATTTAATTTGAGCTGATGTCTCCTTGCAGTTGTTAAAGTCATATTCCGCCTATTGTTTGAAGATTTCGCTGCTAATTTATTAGGTCGATGCTTTGCTTCAAATCGCATTGATGATAGATGAGCCAACGGGCCAAATCTTAATACTGCAGATGGGTAGTGTACCAAATTGTGGAATTTCGGAGTGATATTTCTATTAAATAAGGTGGTATACATTTGGCAAAGTGTTGCTACCATGTATTCAAAGTAATGCAACTTTTTATTGAAAAATGATTCGGACATTACAGTGTCCAGAACAAGCATTAGCTGGGTATAGATAGCCCAATATTTATTATCTCTGGGAACTAAGTCACCTAACATTATTCCAAAGTATCTGCAAAATGTCATCATCTCTGAAGCAGCTAAACGAACGTTGCTTTTACGTAAATGTTCAATTGATAAAGTAACCGGAGCGTCGCCTTTGTCAGGTCCAAAATCAAAAGTACTTATTTTGTTATTTACAAGGTCTATAGTAAAAAAATGACATTCATCAATTAGAGCAACAAGCAGTGAACTCATAATGTACTTCATCACCCCTTCGGGCCAATCGTGCATGACGTCAAATCCCATCTGATTGAAAAGATGGAAATTATCAACACTTAGCCAAATACATTCCTCCTTTATACCTGTTAGAGAAGGGTTATTTACATTTAAATCGTCTCTGTAGTTAGTCATAGTTCTTAAAAGGGAATCGTTTTGATTAAATTGCTGTATCATATCTGTTTTATGAATTTTACACATTCGACAAGGGAAATTACTTGAGAAACTTTCGTTAAAACCTGTTATACTATGTATTCCTAAGTTATCTCCAAGAATCAGACCTAATTCAAAATAGATAGTTCCTTTAAAATAAGGAAGATCAAAAGCGATTCCGTTCCTTGATAGATAGTTTAACTCACTAATTAATGGATTGAATATAATACGATTTCCAAATAGTACTCTATCTGATGAATGATAGAGTAAGGCCAAAAATATGCTAGACAACCGCGACGCATACATTGGAGGTAAGCAAGGTATTGATATGTAGGCAGCTCCCATCTTATGTATAGAACTGTGACTTCCTAATGCGTTAAGTGGTTCATAATCGTCTACTTGGAGAAAAAGTGGAAACACTATCTTATTTCCGTGTAACTCTTTACGCGATTGCCAAAGGGAACCTTGGATAAAATGCCCAATTACGTCACTTATCTCGTTCGATAACATACTAACATACTGCAAAGTTTCTTTTAAAATATTGCTTAAAGAAAAGAAATGCTTTAAAACGTCACGAAGGGAAATAAAATGTGCTTCACATTCTACCCCCTCGTACACCCTTCTTCCATTTCTTGTAACGAAGTCATACCTGGTACCAACAATATATTTCTGTGGTTTAATATATGTACCTATTTCTTCATAATATCTCAACCTCTTGTGTAGCGAGTCAAAAGAATTTATAACATTTTTAATGTTTTCAGCCTGTTCCAAAGGTAAGCCTGGCGCTAGATGATGAAATAATTCCGAAAAAGTACCAAAAACGTCATCTACCACAGTTTGTGGCACTTGAGGGTTAGCATAAAGTTTTGATCCGAGTTTAGCCAATATTGTATGGATTTCTTTAACATTCATAGTAGTAGGTGATGCGTAACTATTGTCCTGAACATCTAAATTCAAATGATTAGCTTGACCATTATCAATGTCCTGATTCTGCTGAATTAATAAGTTTGATATTTGAGCGACAGAAGGTTCTATGGCATCATCACTGTGGTTTTGGAGACGCCTATGAGTAGAAAGATAGTGTTGCCGGTACGAATTAAATAAGCTGTAAGACCTGAAGCACCCTGGACTTGCACAAGAATATGTCACTACTGAGTTATGATAGAAGTCCATATGAGATTTAAGACGCCTAAAAGAATTGAAAATTCGTTTGCATAAAGCGCATTTTACCTCCATCTTTTTAGGTCTATACCCATGAAATTGTCGCTTTGAACATATGGCCAGTACTATTAGAACGCCAACTTGGTAGGCGATACAAATTTAAAATCTTTCGCAATCTTTAATCAATTCTCTTATGGTGACACTTTTGTCGTAGAGGGCATCAAACTTAGTAACAATTTTATAGACTGCCCGCTGCAAGAACACCCAACACAGGGCAGCATCACCAGCATATTCAATATCAAGAGCAAAATAAATTTTGAAGGCAGTGGTGAGCGCGGTTGTTACATCACTAAACTGGTACCTCACGTTTTTCGTTACCACAACTTCATATTGATATATAGTTGACCAGGAGGTTCCCACCGCTATTATATATGGTCCAAAGGTAATACCTCTATCACGTGCTAAGGTCAGGCGATCATCAATGCACCTTTGAATGTCTCCCGGTGAACAAACATGGCCAATGAACGCCTGTGACACTTCAATGCGTGCAGGCTTCCACTGTTTTCCTTTAACCTTTCTTGATACGGGGGGCACTTGTTTAACCAAATACGGAATGCACCTCAGCGCAGCAACACTTCCTTGCTCCTCTCCTTCTGTTTAGAATAAACCAAAGTATATTTAAGACGTGTTTTGGCCAGGCAAAAATAAAATACATTATCCTATCCTACTATTTCTACTAATATAATAAAGTGTGACTATGTTTGTATATTTGTGTTTCAATCACGCCTAAGGCAGTGAACCGATTTAGATGAAACTTGGAATAGACGTAGATAGTGACCTGGAATAGCATATAGGCTATTCAAAATGTTGGTACCACGCGGGCGAAGCCGCGCGCGGTAGCAAGTGTAATCTAAAATCAAACCTAAAGTTGCAAAGCGATAGCCTCCTCTACTGATATTATGAGATATAGAGGCTTCACATAATACAACCATCTCATTATAAATAGGAAAAGTCCCGACTGACTGACTGACTAACTGACAATGCACAGCCTAAACCACTGGTCCTGGCGACTTTAACGAAATTAAATATTAAATAAATAGAACTTACCAGTTGCCAAGTCCAGTAGTTCGGAGACCGCTGACTCAGCTCTTATATGTGACCCTTTATTCACCAGTAGCTCTAGTAGTCTTTTTTTTATCAATGGAAAATGTTCAATGAATGTTGCTGATCCCAGGGGATAATTTTTATCGAAATCGCTTTCCAACTAGAACAAAGAAAACATTCTTTACATTTTGGAGAACAATGATGGTAACACACAACTCTAAACGCATATTAAACAGAATGTAATTCTATGGACGACATTAAATTAAAACATGTCATTGACTCTCTCTGTGGCGCAGTGGGCGAAGGCCCGCCTGCTACGCAAAAGGTTGCGGGTTCGATCCCAGCGGCGGGACCAATGTTTGTATAATCTACAAATATTTGTCTCGGGTCTGGGTGTTTCTATGTATAATAATATGTATGTATTTACAAACAAAAAGTACATAATTAATATGTCAGTCATCTAGTACCCATAACACAAGCTCTGCTTACTTTGGGGATCTAGCACCAAACTGTGTGAAAAATTCCAGCATTATTTTTATTATATTTGAGAGATTATACAGTCATTTACGTAGATATTGAGTATTCACTTACCAGTTGGTGACCAGCCGGCAAACGCAAGACAGGAAACTGCTGGAAATAATCTTCAATGGACTTCTCTTTTAAAAGTTTTTCCCTGACCTTAAAAGTTGATTGCCATTTTCTCAAAACGACATCGAAAGGCGATGAAGAACCTTCAAGCCATTCTATGTCATTGCTTGCGTCTGTTGGGTCGTCATAACTATGATAGGAATCAGGAGGAAGAGGTCGCAAACGTTTTTCCGCCGATTTCCCACTGCTAGGGCTGCTGTTACCACTGCTATTGGCCCTTTTACAATCCGACTTAAGAAAGCGGCGATGAGTAATTAACCGGTTGTGCAGCAGACCGGAAGCAGGCAAAGCCTGGCGCTCTGTTACTCGATATGGCACATAATAAATATCCGGATGTTCTTTTTTAAATACAGAGCAGATTTCTTTAGCCCAGCTGGACCACACCTCTTGTCTTATAGTGTCTTTGATGCTTGGTAATGTACGGAGTTGGTGTTCCACAACTAACTGCACCAAAGCTTTTCGCTCTTTGGGAGTGAGAAACGGTTCCTCTTTTTCCAGTAAGGCTTTTCCAAAGGTGGTGAGTTCAAGCAATTGTTTGAGTGGCTTTCTGTCTTCGAGGGGGCCAATTTCTTGAATAAATTGCCACTCTTCTTCGACGAAATCCTGAAACAGAAAAGCATCATTATAGAGAACTGGCACTTAGATTTACCTAACTTGTAAGATGTTTCCTTCCAAAGTGATCCTTTGTATCCTATTAAATAAATGATACTTGACTTTAGGTAAAGCAAAGATCCTCATGACCTTAAAGCAAGTGGGAATGGACTCCAACTATGAATCCCAAAATTAAATAGAGTGGGATAAATGCAGGGAGCTGATATTTTTTTTTCTTACTGGCAAAATTTTCGGGCCCCTGGCAATCTGTGGTGTACTGGTGGTTTTAGAGTCACTCTGACCTGGCTCAGGTGTTACCTAAAAGACAGTTATTATTCATTAATAATTACCTAATTATGTAACCATGACAGTATACTGTACTAAAATGAGCTCAAACATTTCCATCTTCTTACCGACACAACATTCAGTGAGCTAACTTCCACATTAGTAACGTTTGATGCAGGTGATGGAGGGCATTCTATGTCAGTTCCAATAATTTCAAAGTTAGAAACAGTCGAAACATCGATGCTTTCTATTTCAGCCTGAAACACATATTATACCATTTTTTTTTGGTTAAGGTACCTGCCCTCCGCCTTACATGCATTGTATAATAAACAGGGATTGGATATTTTCCTAAAGTTGAGATGATGGCTTTTATGCATTTTGTATTGTTTTCCTTACACCCCACATAACATAGGTTACACATATTTGCATCGGGGGTTAAAAATGATTTTTATGTAAGCAAGCATAATTGACCTTAACTCACATTCAAAGCACCTCGCTGCTCAGCTTACTAACTATCCCCAAGAGTTAAGGTATCCTGTAAGCTGTCAGCCAGGTGGTTTGAATGTGAGTTCAGCCGTTCCCTATACTTGATTTTGTTCAATTTTGCTTTCTTACATATTCATTTCTAACCCCCCCGATGGAATAATAGTACCATTTAATATTATACATGTAAGCCTGACAAAAGTAAGCACAAACCTTTCTATATGTTTCTATAGCATTCCGCAGTTTTATTTTGTCTACCATGCGAGGAACCAGTTCTTTTAGGTCATTATCATTGGCTAATAATAAAAATTTTAATTCCATCCCTTGCTCTGAAAATTTGTTAAATGCAAGATAAAGCACACACACATGTTAGTAGGTAGCATGCATTTAGGGAACAGTAAGCACAACGGATCTTTGGCTTTCTAAAGTTGGCTGCAAGTAGCTGCGTAGAACCCATTTTGATGACCCTTAGAAGATCTTGACATTCGCAATCGTTTAGTCATGCTTCAGAGAACTAAAGATTCGTTGTGACAAGGTTCTGTAAAGTTCTTCCAACGGATCTAGGCATTGTGTTCAAAATTGTTTTCTGAGAAGACAAACTTTTTCATAGAATCAGGATAAATAATTTAGATTTTAGACGAAATAAAGCATCGGACTAAAATATTTTATAACGCTAAAAGCTTTTAATTTTATGTGCTCTTGGACCTAGAAGCAAAAAATATATACATATATATATATATTGAGAAAACTTTTGAAAATTTTATAAGTCGCTGGCACCATTGTACTATTTTGAAGGCAAAGACAGAAAAATTTTCAACATACTTGTTACTCTATAAACATACGTTTTTCTCAATTTTTACTTAAAGTTTGAACAAAAATAAAGATATTTCCTGAAAACCATTTTTCTCTCAGACTCATAGTTTTCCATAAATTAAAGATATTAAAATCTTACTGAAACATTTATCGACGATTTTCTCAAAAACTACAAGTCGGACGAAAAAAAAATATACGGCAAAAAAGCTTTATTTTTACGAGATCTATAAGAGAAGTAAATAATAATAAAAAATAAAAAAAAATCTCGAAATTTTTCTAAGTCCCGGCCGCCTTCTAATCAGTGCACACATCTGTTGGAGGTACTTGTCCATTGAGTGTAGGTACGGATTATCATTTGTATTGAGAGAATGCTGATTTGATTTTCCATTTTGCATTTTCTCAATACGAATGACAAAATAAATCCGTAAGCTCCGATCCCGACGTTGAGCGCCTAAGCACTGGCGAATATGGATTTGGCCGCTAATTGCGTAGCGTCGCTATTGAGTAGGCCCTCAAAGTCAATAGGTCCAGGGTAGGTAAGCACCCTTAATCAAACTTCGCTACTGGAAATTATAAATCCACACCACAGCCGATAACCTAACCTACATCTTTCAGATAGCACATGTGTTTTGTGCAACAATTTATCTACAAGTAAATTATGTTTTACTTACCACTGAGATAATCGAGCAGATGCGATAATTTGGCAGCTTCTAAAAATGACTTTAGGTCCTCCATAACAAAAAGAATACAAATATTTACAATACAATACAAGGTCTTACAATTATTTACCTACCTACCTAGACGGAACGCACAAGCACAACTCGAACGATATGATATGGCCCACAGACAGAAATGAAATGGAGGCATGATGGCTGACCGGCGACCAGGGTTGCCATCAGTGTGCAAATTTTTGGGATGCATTTTAAAATCTTTTTTTACTTACATAGGATTAATTTTTCAAATCGGTCCCGTAGTTTCAGAGCCTATTCAATTCAAACAAACAAACAAACCGTTCCTCTTTATAATATTAGTATAGATATATTATTTACAAAAAAAAAAACTATAAGTAGTAGGTATATCAGTTATCTGGTTCCCATTGTACAAGCTTTGCTTAGTTTGGGGCTAGATGATGTGGTGTGTAATGTCCAGCATTATTTATTATTATTATCATTCATCATACACTTAAAGGATTGGTCCACGGTGGCCCAAAATAGAGACGAATGAAGAGAGGGAAGGGAGGCCTTTGCCCTGCAGTGGGACGCTACAGGCTCCTAATAATAATAATAAATAATTATTATCATCATATCATGTGTAGTAAATTCTGTGGTATCTATAATTTTGCTCCGTTAGATCTAGAGTTGACCACTGTGGCAACACTGTGTGTAACAGACAGTTTTAAAATGACAAAGGCCTTTGTCTCTAGCTCAACTTGCTCAACAAACCTCAGTCAAATAAACAGAGGCCTTTGTGATTTGTGATAATAGTAGGTAAACTTTATTCTAGTTGAATCTAGGGCTGCCATCTCTAAATTTGGCAACCAGGACAAGACACGTGAATACCCCGGATTTTAGAGCCCAAAACCCGGACATGAGGTTTTTTTAAACATAGTCAGTATTTTAGTCTAAAACAGCTGAAAATGTCTTGTGTTTTATTTTATTTTCAGACTAAAATTTTTACATAAGTAGGTTTATGTAGGTATTTTATCATTATTCACTGAGCGAGCGAAGCGTCTCCGTTTCTAGATTGGCAAAAAAAAGCTTGCACTACCAGCGCCCTGTGTGAGATACGGCCGGCGCGGCGCCCCCTAGCGAGCCTTTTTTTTCAGAAAAAATCAACACGATTCATCTCGTTCTTGACTATAGAATTAGCACGTATTAGGTACCTACCTTCTGTTTTCAATAAGAATTACTACTTCTAAGTTCTTCTACTACTTATTAAGAAAACAGAAAAGGCAAACACAGATCTTGCAAGTGATTGTACTTTTTGTTTTTTGTCCGCACTGGCGAGCGGAGCGAGCCAAATTTTTTTAGAATAAATCGTCACGATACCTACGTCTTTTTCTTGCCGATAGTATTAGGTTGCCGATAGTAGCACGATACCTACGTCTTTAGCCAATCACTTCAAATTTTTTAACCCGGACTTAAAATGAAACCCCGCCCGGACGCTCCCCGGACGCCCTCTAAACTAGGACAAATCCGGGGAAACCCGGATGGCAGCCCTAACTGAGAGCAATATCAAATTATGATGAACTAGCTGACCCGCGCAACTTCGTCTGCGCATCATTAGGATTCAAGTGCAGGAGTGTTACCTAAAGTTTATTTACACTGTGTTTGAAGTGAATCAGACTAAGGAATCAAATTTTCCATACTAACTTTAACACCCTGTAAAACATCTATATGGGTTGATTTTTTTAAATTAGATAAGCCTATATTCAAGTAAAAAAGCTAAAGCATCTACGTTCCAAATTTCATTACAATCGGTTAAGTCGTCACGGAGATACGTGGCAACAAAACAAACATTCACTAACACAAAATTTCTTTTCGAATCTTACGTCTATGAAACTGCCTATTTTTATTTCCAAAACGCTAAATGATCTGTATTCTTGATCTCGCAACGCTACCTAGTTGTGAAAATGAAAAATATAGATGGCGTTGCTTGCGTTGCTAATCAACGCCAAGGAAAAATATTTTATTTTCTAGCTGGTATGTATCCGCGATTTCGTCAGTAAAATAACATAAGTTGAAAACCTATAAAAATTATCGAAAAGTCTAAGCAAAAATCTCCAATAGCTTTCAAAACTCAAAATGATCGTATCTCGACCTCCGCTATAGTAGAAACGCCACCTAGGAGAAAAAAGTAAAAAGCAGTTTTGACCTCCGTGATATAGATCTAACCAAAGCCTAAGAAAAAGTATTTTAATATATCAAAAAAATCTTAATTTCGTATGTATTGATGAGTGGAAATATACATGTTAAATGTTTTTAATTAATTTAAAAATCATTTATCATGCAAAATGAGAAAAAAAAATAAAAAAATCTGCAATGCAAAAACAGAGCAAAAAGTGGCGGTCACCCATCATCTTTATGACCTCGCCCAGCGTCGCTCAACTTTTTTCCCCATACAAACTTGCAACCCTTATTTTCACGCCCTTATTACATATTTAAATATTTAAAGAAAAAAGTAGCCTATGTCCGTCCCTGGGGTATAATCTTTATCCATGCCAAATTTCAGCTTAATCTGTTCAGCGGTTTGGGCGTGAAAGCGTAACAAACAGACAGACAGACAGACAGAGTTACTTTCAGATTTATAATATTAGTATGGATGTGACTCGCATTACCTATTCACCGGAGTGTATTCCGGAGTTTATTTCCTATGCAATATTTCAATTAAAAATAGATCTTATGCAGCACACACAAGGGCAATTTTCGAAGAGTATATTAATTTAAGGTTGAACGCTACCTACTTTGTTGTAGGTACCTCCTACCTACCTACTAGTTATATACAAACTTACTTTCGCATTAAGTAGGTAATTAATAGTAGGTACCGAGTTCAAAATCGGTTGAAAAATGCGACCCGACAACCTTCTCGTGCACTCAAAGCTGCTTGTCCCGGGGAGGAACCGGGGGAATCGGCAGTAGAGAACCGGTGTACCCTGCTAAGTCCGACAATGACCGGACAACGAAGTCATTGTCGGATAACTAATGGTCTTCTCCGCGCGTCCCTCTGACTCGCAGAGGGCGCAGTGGATGAAGCTAGAGCAAGCTGGTACCAAGACTCGTAGGCGGCAGAACACCGAAGTGGTGGAAGGCGGTGTTACCTCCATGATTCGTACTGTAGAGTGCGTGGTACGCAATATCGCCGCCTTCGCTTCTCTTGCCCGGCATCATGGGCGGCGACGCTGTGTAGCAGGTGTGAGCTCCGCGCTCATCATCACCCACCCACAGCCTGACTTCACCTACTGCTGGGTATATCCACCACGATCCTGCGCTAATCTGATCCATTGCCGGCCCGCGACGTGTACAATATTGTCTGCGCACAATGAGCTCCGCACTAGTATAGTAATAAATAAATATAAGTAGGTACTTAATGCTGGACTTTTCAGACAGCATCATCTAGCCCCAAAGTTAGCAGAGCTTGTGTTATGGGTACTAGATGACTCTGATATACTTACTATAATAAATAAATAGGTAGGTACCTACCTACTTGTTGTTTGTAGTAGGTACATCCATATTATAGAAGACTAGCACTGAGCAGTAGCAGCGATAAGGCGTAGGCGGTACGGTGATGGGTGATATGTAGGTATACTTACTATCACAAATAAGATATTATTATAGACATTTTACATTTACAGATTAAAAATTGATCTTTTGATAATGACCATTAAAATAATGATTATTATCAAAACAATTAAATAATGACTTAATGTGAACGCAAAATAAACCTTTGATACCTACCTACCTACCTACTTGTAACGCCTACGTAAAATGGAATAGCAAACATCTGCGACGCACCGCTATTGTATTTAAGTAGGATCTTTTCTATTGTGGCAGCTAATGTTTATTTTGACATGCATGGGAAAGAAAGGAATGTTATGTAGGTAAGTAGGTACATTAGAGCTAACGTGTGTGACGCCCGTTAAAGATTACTTAAAAACTTTACGTGACGTACGTGTAGTTTATGAGTTTATATTTTGACATGTAAAAAAAGTTTTTGTTCGAGAATTCTCTTATTACCTGCCTACCTACCTCTAGGTAGGTAGGCAGGTAGGTACGTACGTACTTCGTTAAAACTTCTGCACTGGCGTTAAAGTACACAATACATTTTCATAAAGCCAGAGCATAAAGCTCATTATGTTGTAGTGACAACCTCCTAAGACATAGTCGCTGAGTTAATTTTGTTTATGCGTCTGCGTAATAAAGCATACCTTTTCACTTCAGCGGATTCTGTGCCTCTTATGTCGTAGAGACAAAAGTCTTATGTCATAGTAAACTGTAAAAAAACGTTTTGTCATTACGTTAAAGTTACACGTTACAGTTTATTTTTGCCATTAACGGATTCTTCAGCCGGATTTGTAGTAGCGACAACTTGCATTGACGTATAGACAACTTGCTTTGCCGTAGTGACATAAGCAAAATTTAATGTGACGCGACGTCTAAAGAAGCTTTGTCGGACCGACAAAAAAGCTATCCACAAAAAAACCTCTGTTGCACAGTATTATTTTACCAAGACGCCAAGTTAAAAAACTACGTCGTGAGCACAAAAAATTGACGACAAAGGGATTTAGCAACTTAGACGAGTAATTTTTTTTTCAGTGCAGCCTCCGGTAAGTGCAGGAGTATTTCCGGTATGGAAAACTACGGGTTATGGGGAATGGTAGTGGATAGGTTACAAGGGAAGTTTCCTATTATTATCATTATTGCATCAGAACCCAGTTTTGCCGGTCTGACTCGAAGTCGGGCCGGTTATTCATGTATATTCGCTGGAACTGGGTTGTAAAACAACTGATATAGCGAGGCTGATACGATTGGCTTTTAAACCTATGTTACCTGCGGACATTTTGCTTTTGTGCCGTTATATTGAAAGAGGGCTTTTGTAAGGATTTTATTGCACTGTAGGGCAAAGGCCTACATACAAATGCCCTATTACTTCCAGATGTCACAATCTTGTTCAAGACTCTCCCAATCAACCACGAAGTCGAGTTCTGCGTATGAAATACTTGCTACCTTGATCAAAATTTTATATATTTTCATCAAAAATATTGCTTTTCATACGACTTATAAAGGGAAATATAAGTTGTTGAATGTAGCATTTAATTTTACTGATTCCTTATCGTGTAAAAACGGCAGGAATATTATAATTTATTTTAATTAAAAAACCAAATAAGTAACGAATTTCTTGTGATGGTAAAAAAGTAAAATGTTTTTATAAAATCGCTACAACTCCGCTCGCACCCAGTTCACACAGCGTTGTTCCAGAGCTTGGGGTCAAACAATCGATACCCAGCGGATGGAGAAGCTTTGAGCTTTTACGGACCAGCTCAAACCGGATTTGCTATAAATCTATTGTAGTTGTATTTAAGTATAGAGTAATACAAAGTATATAAATACTGTCTTCTAGAGCCCTAAACATTTTAACAAGCTGTGATTTTTAATTTCTGTAAGTTTCGGTATAATCATTTATTTTCTCAAAAGAATTTACAAATTCACTTTAGAAACACAATTTATCTTATAATTAGTAGCTAATTGCCACATGTACGATCCTAAGATTAATTGACTAACAAAAGAACCTCTAAAGATATAGGTACGACTTATTTAAAATGGAAGAGTGATTCGATCTATGGTTTTTGCCTACTTATAGTTTTAGAATGAAGTTCCTTTTCGGACGGCGTCGAGGAAAAAAAAGACTGAGGCTGGAAAAAATGTTCCATTTTACCGTCATGACACATGTATATGCCAAATTGTCACAGTGCAAAATGCACAGCCGCGACACAGTCCATAGATTGTTACATTGTTAGTACGGAAGAGCGATTCTAGGATACCTAATTGACAATTATTTATGATATTCAGAGTATAGAAAAGTACTCTTTGCTTCGTTCCAACCGAGTCTATTAAAAACAGGATATTCCCAAATAAGTGTATTTTTAATTGCTTGTATCCCGAAAAGTGATGTACCTACACATTATATGGAAAGACCACGGGCCAACACCACGGAGCGCTGCTAGTTGTCAAGTTGAAAATCACGGTCATTATTCTCTCAGAAATCAATCTTAATGCATTATTGCCTTTGGCTTGCCAACCGAGATGCATTATATGCATTATATGCTTAAAAGCCTCAGGAAGTAACCGCCTCACCGGAAAATGGAATAGGTATAAGTTTAATATAAATTCATTGCTATTTCGACTGTGTATTTTGTAAACAAACTTCTCTGAATCTGATATTTTTTGGACTGTACCTTTGTATGGTTTTTGCTAGTTTAAGAATTTACATATTTTCTAATAAAGTTGTAAATGTGAAAACAAGAAAGTTTCAATTCTGCTACGTAGGTTAGGTTTGATTGTTCAGAGGCAGCACTGGCGAAAATTGTGCAATTTTTGTTATTGCAGTTACATAAAATATTAACTCTACCGGTTGAGTGTTCAAAGCCAGTCTTGTTAGATGGTGAAGGAAACATTGTGAGGAAAGCGTCGTAGAACTTTAAAAGTTTTAAAACCAAATGCACGAAAGGAGCCTTTTTGAGACGCACGCTTTGCAAGCACGTTTCTGAGTCTTTAGAGTGTGAACAAAGTCAGTATCACCTCACGCACGACTGACTCGCAATGATGTTCTCGGAAGACATGTCTCGACTTATTACAGCTTAAACAGATGTTATTCTTTACGAATAGAACCGAAATTCCTGTCTTTTCAGGGACTTATTATGAAGTTGATTGACGTGACAAATGATCAAAGAGCTGCGCTTGCTTGCGGACAGAAGAAAAGCATAGCAATTCAACGAGAAAATGCCGCCAGCTTTAAGGTACTTTACCTGCGGTCGGTGATTAGATCTCTATTATTTTTGAGTAATGTGTATGTGTAATGCATATTTTGTTGAAGTATACTTGTCCTTACACCTTTACCTACTAGACGATTACAGTGTCAGGATGCAACTTTTTTATTTTCTTTTTTTTTCCCGCTGGAAAAAATGCGTTACGCTTCCCCTCCGCCGGGGGGCGAGAGGGGTATGTGGGACTCCCCGGGGACTCCCGGTATACCCACTAAACGACCCAGCGTCATTCCGGCGTCGCCTGGAATGGAGGGGCTCTGGGAAACCGGCACAGCCTTTACGTCCAGTCCCCCTCTGGCGATCCCCGCCCTTAAGACGGCCCCGCATAGTGGTGAGTAGTGCAAGGCGGACGAAGGTGCCCCCACACCTTGCGTCCGCTACTCACCACCAGAGCTCTCCGCTCCCTTCGTCCACTGCGCACTCTAATTAAAGAGGTGCGCGTGGAGAAGCCTCCAAAAACGGCCGCAGAGGACAGGGAGAGCGGCAACGTAACACAACACTACAACTGGACGTTGTAGTGCCTGAGGCATTGTTTGAGATGGAATAGGCTTGTTCAATAGAACACCTCAGTGTTTACAGTAAAAATATTTGTGTTGCTCATGTCAATTTAATTGTCACTAATTGAAGCTTATTTTTTTCACGAAAATATAATAATATTTTACTGTAAGATTTGCCTTATTCACTGCGTTGTACCTGGATTCGTTTTATATTCGTAATAAACCCCATAATATTGTACCGGAGTATTACTTTGTAGCATTGACTGACAAGTAATACATACAGATCAGGTGCCGAATCTTACAGACACTCATTCTGATCTTACGATTCGGCTAACCAACTTTACTGAACTACATTGTCTGTTTATGACCATCCATTCCCAGAGATGTAAAAATGGTTTACGTTTTATAAGTTTAAATTTCATTCATTCATTCATTCATTCATTCATTCATTCATTCATTCATTCAATGACATCATCTCTTGTGTATAACTTGTCTTTTCCATATTTCTGCCGAATGTGCTGATAGTTTGAAATGGCACATGGTGTGAATCCATTCTGTGTTAAAGCATTGTGCTAGTGGCATTTTTTTGAAATCGTATGATTTATATGTGCTCGATTTGATATGTCACTTTGGGGTGAATGTATCTGATGGGAAATGGTTTCGATTGAGACCAAAATGATTTTTTTAACTGTCATTTATTAGGCGGATACCGGTGTGATCCTGTTTGGTTTCTTGTAGTTAATGTTATGCCCGGCCCCAATATCCATAAGAACTTCGAATTTACAACCTGCTATGACGTCACCTAGGAACCTGTCTTTACGACGACAATAAATCAAAATGCGGGCGCTAGATCGCGGGTGAGTTATGGGACCACGAATGCCAGTTATTGGCAGTGCCACATTTCCTTAAGAAAGAGATCGATAACCTATTTCGGGCATCCAATGGAATATCGCTGACTCTTAGTATTCTATTGAATTAATAAGGAACTTTTTCGTATGACATTTCCGTGGATAATGGTGGTTACCTAAACATATTTTTGGTATAAACTGTAGCTGGACCGTAAGAAGTGGCGTGAAGAAAATGGCATACTCAGCAGAGATTGTGTACGATGATAATGATACATTTTAACAGGAACATGTCTGAAACTCTGTTCTGACAAATAAAAAAACAATGATATCAAATCAATTTTATTAAAAAAGGTGAGCTTTATTTTTCACTAGAGACATAAATATATTAGGACGTGCTTCTGACCACCCCCTCAGACATTTTCAAAGAGTGTTTGGCCTGATCTGACAGAATGTATAAGGTTTCTTAAGGATATAGTCGTGATACTATTTATTTTAAATTTCAAATAAAGGTAAGGTATATTCCACGCAAATGAACAATTTTATTAGGTACGTACCTACTTGTCTAATACAAAGTAAATTTGAAATTCGACATGAAAACAATACAAAGTTAATCCTATTACCTGTTCTTTCTTCAAAATGAAACAGCTACTTGTAAATGATAATTTTAGGAGTAAGCCTCGTTTGGGCAAATATAATTGAAATCTTTGAAGGGGTTGGTTATAATTAAACCGTGTCAGGAATTTCTCTTCCTAGTAACATTCAAGGAAAATGTACTTTAGCTGCGTTATATTTAAGCTCAAAATAGAGAATTACAAAATAGGTTCTGTCGCCAGTCGCTAATGTTTTACTTGCAAATACCGTTTATTTGACTTCGGTCAATGCTATTTTAAACTCTAGATAATTATGTCACGTTCATAGATACCAACGTTTAAAGGTCGGTGACTGTCTCGAACTAAAACGTCGTTATGCTTGGGATCAAACTGGGACTGGGACAAACATCAAATTGGGATATTTTCGTTTTTTTCCCATGCGCGTGCTAAAAACATTATTATATAATTTAGTTCTTTTATTGCCAGTAAACTTTGGTCCTTTAAATTGAGCCCTTTAGTGAAACTTTACTACATTTAGTACATTTAGTTTATCTGTGCCATGGCTTAACCCGATTGGTAGGACGAGGGGATCAGTTGTCGTTGTGTTCGTACATTGTATGTCGTTCTACCATTTGCTTCATATTTTGACATGTATGAATGTAATGAGAGTGAATGAGGAGTAAATGTGTGTCAGAACCTGTGGTCAAACCGTAATATCTCTCTCTAGTCCCGCAAGGGTACAGTTTTTGAGATGCATTTTAAAATCTCTATGTTATTCTACTCATTTTCCTTCGTCACTAATATCGTGAAGGAGCAGAAACCTATAGCTATGGAAGTGTGAAGGCAAACAGTGTTATTAACAAATAACTGATGTAATCCAATAGTGAACCATCCTAAAGCGACAAAGTCGACCCCTCAAATGTATAGAGGTTTGCGTAAACCTTGTGATATAATGTCAAGGAAAAAGTTTTTGTTCAAAATGTATGAACAGGAAGAAACAAGCCAGCTTCTCCCCAGGGCGTGTTAGACAATGTTCCAGATCTTTAAACATTCTTTTGGAAATTCATTATGATATTAACAACTCTATGCAGGAGTGCCAAGTTTCATACGATTAAGCTTTTCAAACTACCCATTTTACTTAGTGGTAAGGCAAATTGTGGTGGATTTGTAGACTACAAGTTAAGATTATTTTCAGTTTTTACTAATAAAATGTAACGCGGTATACAAATTGTTGTTATGCTACAAAATCACACAATTCTACATCCTAATCTGGAACTAAGCTACGGTTTTTATTATAATTGTTTACAACATCTAAACGATCTATAGATAGCTCAACTGTTACTGATCCAGGTCACTGTCAGTCGGAGGCGTGCCCAAAACACTGGCGGCATTACCACGCTGAATGGCAATGCTGATCCTTTGAGCCAAAAATGTGCCAGCTTTCGGATCACGCGTCGCTTCGACCAGACGCCCTGAAATAATTTTGAAAACCTAATCCTAATCTTACATAATAGTTAAGTACGATATTTTTATAGCTTCTGTTTAATACTCTTTGACGAGCATTTTTTTCAACCTTTTGTTTCCCCATAAAACTGCGGTGACAACAGACAGTAAAAACATCTTTATGTTCCGTCCATTTCCTATCAATAAGTCGAGGAAATCGAATTTTCTTTATGACTTGCTATTTTTTATTCCGAAGTTGATCTGATAGTGAATTAAATTGTAGCTAGTAAAATCTCTTCCTTACATTTAAGTTATTGTTATGAAATAAAAATGAATAGACATTTACTGTCTTTGGAGATTCTATTATGATGATTATGATGATTCTATTACCATAAATAAATAAATACTAGTATGAGCATTGATTAAAAAATTATAATAACAACTATTCACTGAGTATATAAGTGAGATTTGCATAACATTATATAACTTAATTTTTACCAAAGCTAGGTGTGCTTTGGTAAAAATTAAGTCTTACATATCAGGTGTCTAATATTGAACGAGCGTCGAAACGATATTCCCATTATCATATCCCCATATCTCATATCAAAGAAAGTTACATCTGAAAAATGAATGAATAAACACGCTGAAAGTAATATTCGAGTCATAGATCATTTTTTGAGAGGGTACTTGATCATACTACTTTTTGCTGAGTTCAAAAAAATGAAACTATATTTATGATTAAAAAAGCAAACTCTAGATTTGTAAACGAAAGTCCAAACCAGACATTCGAAGACGGTTTCTAAAGAAATCCACTTTGAAAATGCTTTGCCGTAACAGTCAGAGTATAGTTACCAAACTGTAGTACATAGGTACATACTTACTTGAGAAACTACAATTCAAATAGCTTTTTTAAAATCACCTGCACAATGAACCTTATGGCTTGTTCAAGTAATTCTGCAGATGTCACCCACCACTGAGTTTTGACAGTTCTGACTGCCACCTATTGGTATAAATGGTTCTAAGTTTTGCTGATACATCGACTCGAAAGAAAAAGAAGAGACCAGAGCTGAGAAAGGATGATTTAGGTACTGGTCAAGCGTTCCATCTCAAACAATGTCCCAGGCACTGCAGGATCCCGTCGAGTGTGGACCTGATTCTGACGCCTCTATAAATCGTGACAGTAAACGTGTAAGGACGTACGTTTTTTTTTATCTTCGGAACCAAAAATGTATATTATAATAGTATTATATAGGGTCTTTAATTTTAAACTTACTTAATTCAGGAATTGGGTTCAACAAATAAATTTAAAAAATGTTTGTGTAAAGATTTTTTTTTATTTGTTATGAAAATCTTTTCAATGATTGTTGCTTCTTGTGTGAACTTAGCCTCAGTCCATTCAAAATGTAGCTGCGCTGAGATTGGTGGAACGTCTGTTCTCCTTGAAAATCATAATGCAACAAATATTCCCTAAAAAAAATAACAGATTAAAGTGAAAACTTAAATCGGCTTAAGAATTAAATTGATACGGTCAAACGTCTATTTACAACCCAAAAATGAGGCCTTGTCGTTTGTGTAGTTTAAAATGAAAGACCCTGTATGCATTATCACCACACGTGATCTAGCCTTGTGTTGCGTTGTTTTCCTATAGATTAGGCCGATTAAGCTGAGAGACTTTAGGTACCAGTGCGAGGGTAGGTCTAACAAAGCTGCATAAATTATACATAGTAAATTAATGTGATTGCTTGCGTTTTTTTTGTTGGGGGTGGATAGCCATAAGTGTTACCGCCTGCCACCGCGTGGGGGCAGACGGTAATAATTCGTATTTTTTTACTTGTTCATTTTCAATGTACGTGGGTGTCGGAAACGGCATACGTGGCAGAACAACAGTAGAGTGATTGCCTAAGTAATCCCGATCAATATAGATTATGCAAATATTCGTCTCGCTTCGGTTCACATTCACACCCCTGTCGTGTACGTTTGTGAGACATACCAAACATTTTCAACTTTATAATCAATTTATTTTGGTTTAAAAACTAAGATGTTGTCTACTAATTTAGTTTTTAGAAACTTAAAACATTTTTAACCGAAGATAAATAATAATTATTCTGGCTAGCTCTTGTTGCGAGACAGTATTTTTATTGAAAATAAATAAACTTTTGAAAAACTGCCACCATTTTCATTACCAAGGATAAAAATTACACATAAGCAATACATTGTTTTTAATTTACATAAAAGGAGCATGTATGAAATCATGACCGAAGTTAAACTTTTTCACAGCTTCAAGGGACCGTAGACCTAAATATATGTATGGTTTAAATTTCAACTCGATACCTCCAAGCGTACCCGAGATAAAGGGTCTTGACAGAACAGACGGACAGACAAATAGACGGACAACAAAGTGATCTTAAAAGGGTGCCGTTTTTTTCCTTTTGAGATACGGAAACCTAAACATAACTCCATCATATTATTCTTGAACATTGACACACATGAAGCATTCTTTGTTCTTACTCTGTTATCGAAGAGAAATCTCGATATGAAGTTTTGGAATTGTATTTGAAAACTTGAGGAGTTGTTTTTTATTGATGGCATTTTTCTCGATGCTCTTAAGGGAGAAAAGGCACAAATATATGGAGCTTTGGCCAAGGTTTTAAATTAATAATTACGTATTAAAAACTAAAAAGAAAACCGATTATAATTCGAATATTATAATATATTATTTGAGTTTTACCGATAAAGTATCATAAATGAATGTTGTGATATAAATGATTAAAAGAATAGGCTTCATTTCCTAAATGTATGCGCCGGCGAATATCTCAAGTTTTGTAAAAGAAAACATTTTTGTACGATCAAATCGTTTAATACTTCATAGGATTAATCTCTTTTCACATAATTTAAATATTTTAATTCATATAGCACATTATCTATATAAACCATTTAGAAACTTATTTTTATTTATAATATTTATTTACATTTTTACAACATTTAAGGCTCAGTCACGTAAAATCAATATTGGCGTCAATTCAGTTGTTCACGGCCTAAACAAAAACTTACTCAAATATACGTTCGGTGATGGAGTATAATAATATGCCATGAAGGTATACTAATAAGTATAAGAACAAGTATATCATGCATTACACAATACGTATTCACGTGGTTGCCATGACACATGATCTGCTTACTTTGTCTAGGACCGGATGATACTATGTAAAAATGTCATGTAAGTAATATTTATTTTATTTTTATTTATTATAAACCTTTTACTCATATATCCTTGGAACCCCGTAAGCAATTTGGCAATAAGCCAAATTGCTAAAGTATATTTTTCAAAATAATTATTCAGTGAACAACCGGATTAGCTACCGTTCATTGTTTTATTGATCTTATAATAGGGATGATGACAGTTATCAAGAATCGCCAAAATATTTAACTGTTCTAATAAAATAAGATTCAAGGATTGAGAAAAATGCATTTATTGCCCTAATAATGTCTAAATTACTCAATTATTTAATAAAATAAATCTACAAAATTCAACAATCTGCCATGATAGATGTACACCAATCAGAGCGCGTGACGTCATCACTCAGTATAGACCAAAACTGTGCCTTTTGTTTTCTTTGAGCTTTACAGCCTTACCAATAAAAGTGTCATGAAGTTATTCTTTGGAATAAACTAAAAATAACCATACATTTTGACAGTTTACACTCAGGAATAACTTTATACCACGTTTATTAGTAAGGCCGTTAATGTATAGGCACGTAGTAATGTGTTGACGTGGTGAGCTGTGATGTCATAACAGCCACCATGACACCGGCGAGCGTTTTGGCGTAAATTTTAATTTTAAATTAGATTTTTTTCTTTGAAAACCTTTATTTTCTACTGACATATGATATCTTTTTCACATAACAAATCATTCTGAACTGTCATCATGCCTATTCAAGCAAATCGCTGATGCGCATGGTTGGAGCGAGACAGAATGATAATTTAGATAACAGAAATCAGAAATTTCTTCATCCGTGGTTTCAATTTGATGAACATTTTCTTTCGCTTCAGCCGCACGCATCATCAACTTACTTGGGTTGTCATCATTTTCCGTGTGGTTTGGCGACATTAAAATTTTCTTATATTTAGTTACAAAACTTAGCTAGATAAAAAAAACTTAGAGATTATTTTAAATAGGTATCTATTTAAAATCTTTAGCGGTGTATGTAAATTAATTAGATTTAGTTGACTTTTATAAATATTTTAGGCGTGTATTCGTTAGGCTGAGGTATATGGTAGATGCGTTTTACTTTTTTATTGAATAAGACTGAATAAGCACAAATAGATGATAGCTTTGAAAAAATATATGCTATGATGTACTCGTACATTTATTAGGTATTATAATACTAATAATGTAACCTAATAGTTTTCATAATTTGACGCGACTCATGTTTTTATATATCTATTTACAAACATTTATAACTTAGGCCAATAAAAATACATAGCAATCGCAGCATGTTCAGTCAACACCTAAAAAAACATTATTAGTATTTTTAAATAATCATTATTTTGCAATTTTTCTATTTTAAAAAATAATGGTGATGTTCATGACTTAAATTACAACATGACTAGAAGGACTACACATACAGCTATCTGCGTGAGATAAACCAATCTAGAAAAATAAGAAAAGTGATTGTTTCATGATTTCAATTATAATTTTTATGGAAATTTATAAACCTGGTGAAAATTTCAGTTTTCAGGAGTACGAAGTAATACTCCCAAAAACTAAAATTTTCACCAGGTTTATAAATTTCCATCAGAAAGAAAATTATAAAAAATGATTTAGATCCCATATAAAGGATTTTATATCCAGTCAGGATACAGTAATAAACAGGACAAGATTCTTTATAAGAAAAGATTGTGCACTGGAAACCATACATTCAAATTTTTTTTTTGTCCTTTTGTTATATTTAAATCTGGTGAAACTAACTCTTTTTTATGTATGATCTAACTTAGACATATTATGATCTAACATAAAACTACAAGCGTACATTAAAGCTCTGGTGAGTTCATACGAACTGAGATCTCACTACGTTTCGATTCACTGAGAGCGCGCCAAAACCAGGGTCAGAATTCGGCCGCGGGCGCTCCCAGGGTGCAGGCTACCTCTTTCCCTTACAATACTGACACATCAAAACCCTCTTAAAAGCCTGCCGAAACATCTTATTGAATATAGTATAAAATATAGGATTTACCATGGAACTAGCGTACCCTAGCCACAACGCGCAGTCAAAAACCCAAGAAGGTATTCCTCGTTCGCAATCTGGACACAACGCCGGCACCATGTTGAGGATGAAAAACGGAGCCCAGAGCACCACAAATGTGAAGAAAACCACTCCTAAAACTTTAGTAGCTTTCTGTTCGAGGCGTAAGATGCGTCCATGGCGAGATGAGTTTCTGGATATAACACTTGAAGTCCTAGAGTGGTGGGGTCTGGGTGTTGCTCGCTGTGGGGTCGTATTCACTGATGGCTGTTGCCTTATCGACCTTTGAGGCCGGATGTTACGAGCGGGTGTAGAAATAGTAGTCCTAGCTCCGCCAAAGCTAGAACCACGTCTAAACCGCTTTGCTTCATCCCATGTCACTATAGAAGTGGCTCCACGACTTGATCTTCGAAAGAGCGGAGTTGATGGCTCTTCCTTTGTACTCCCATTTTGAGAGTAGCCATTGCACGTGTTTATATCACCCCCTGGGACTATGATCACTTCAGTCGTTCGCCTTGGGGCTGGAGTTGACTCTGATCCAAAATACGGGCACGTGCAAGGAGGAGGAAGCAGCAAACCATCTTCGGAACTTCTAGATTTTATTGTCAAAGTAGCAGGCGCTAGAAGACCATCATTACTCTCATCATCTGACGCACTTCTTGGCCTGAGCATTGGTGTATTTGGATCCCCTGTCGCGGATGGTCTTCTCCTGTCCTGAAGCATGGAAGATGGGGAGCTAGAAGAGACACTTACAGATCCTGGGGTCAGCATTCCGCATTTTTCTGATATGTTCGTCCTGTGAAAAGAAATCACGTTATTTATTGCTCGTCTAAAGAATAGACTAATGCAAACCAATGGAAGGTACCTAACCTATGCATGACACCAAATCAATAATGGCAGCAGGAGCTAAATACATGAGTTTGAGTACGCGGGCATTGTCACATGTGGGGCATTTTGAATAGAAGATCTTTAGGATACAAAATAACTGATGTTTAATTTTAAGAATAAATAGAGTATGAATGAACGGTGCACGCCTACAAGTCTTTTCTGTTTTAACAATTTTTCACTCTAATGAAACATTTCATTCACATTATAAGTACCAGTTTATTCAAAAGTTTTGAAAAACGCGTATTGCCTTTAAAATTAAGTGTATTTTCAGCAAATCACAAGTAGTACTTAGAAGTACACGTCCTTATTTGATTGAAGATTTGCTCCCTGAAAATACTAGCTCACGAAACTTTATAAATGACAGAGCACGTGTTCGAAACTAACTGTGCGAAATTTTACTTTGAAAGACGAATTTTGAAGCTTCAATAATTGAAGTAGTAAAGCCAATCGTATACCCTTTGAGCGGCGTTTTTGTCACGGCAGAAGCTTCGAAGCCGCGCGATAGGCGCAACATCTCTGCGCCAAACTGATGCAGTGCTGACATTGCTGAGGGCGCAGGCTCGCTGTGCAACACAACACAGAAATGAGGACTACAGACACCACATATATACACATAGATACACCACAGTTAGCACAGTTATATAGGTATTAGGTCCAACCGCATTAGAGTGGCGCTTCACCGAGATGCAGTTGGTATTGATTGTACAATTAGCGTCACCAACTGGTGGGTTACCAGTTTGTGACGCTGACTGTATATAATCTTAAAACTCATAATAGTGAACAAACATTTTTTTTGACTTGACAACAGCATCCAAATTATTTCGAGCAAAATAAAATGATTAAATTAGCCTAGTCTCGTACAACATTATAATCAAAAAGAAATGTTAATTTTTAGTTCAATTTAGTAAATAAGAGTGACTGGTTTAAAGAACAATGATAAAAGTTATTTTAGTTTCAAATACATTTTAATCATCTTCTGTTGACTGACCACACAAGTTCATTTTCTAATATTAAACTTTGTACAGCGCCGATCTAATGCAGTCTGGCCTTAAGGCTAGCGCATCGCATCGCAATACATTGAATGCTACCCTGTTGTAATTCATGTACTATGTACACTTTGCATTTGCCTGTACAGACAGTTGTTCCATAATTGTGTAGATTTGTTTCTGTATGCGTAAGCGAGACTGAACGCTCATTTGCGCATGCAACGTTCCCAAGCTTACCTACGCATACAGAAACAACGTGCATGTGCTACACACACAATTAAGACCAACTCGGTTTCTTTAGATAGAACAACAGTACCATAAAGCATCAGTATCCCCATTGCGTTTGCGATATGACGCACTGTAACTACCAATACTAATTTTTTTACACCGACTGTACCCCGAAGCACATTCACAAGTACGAGTTGATTTCACGTAGCGAGTGAAGGGTAAGACAGTAATTATACTTTAAGCCGACAGAGTTTGGCATTCGTTGAGCGTTCGGCTGAACTCCCTGTATCTACATAAAATAACGAGCACTGTCTCACCCATCCACTCGGTACGTGTAATCCCGCCATGAGCATTTGGCTCACATGGCTGCCGTGTGAGGCCGTGAGGTCAGTGTATACAAGATTATTACAATACACATACACAGGCAACAACCACTGTCAGCAGATGCATTTCATACAACAAAACACAGATTTTCATCATAAAAGAGATATGAAATACGTTAGATAAAATGTGAGAGAAACAAATAGAGGTGTCGCAAGTGTAGTCAAACCAAATGGATTCATTGAAACCACCGCTGCCTCGCAATTGCTTTACCAGTGTGGTTACGGCCTAACTACTTTTATAGTCATTGCTAAAATTAATCATCATCATCATCCACTGCTACGTAAAAATCTCCCTTAGCAGTTTAGTACTGCCATTTTAAGTACCTTAATACCTTATTGGCGGATTGCGAGCGTTTTCAAAGCGTAAGCGTGAGTGGTAATGTTTCTATTCTATTGTAAAGCGGGCTTTGACAGATCAAAGCCCGCACAAACAGACGACCAATAAACCTGATCGCACATTTCATGCAGTCATTTTTCTATACAAAAAATGCTGATGACGTCAGAAAATGCGGCTGGCTTCTGACGTCTCAGCATCATTCGGCGCGGATAAGTCGCGACCACCATTAGTGATCCTATTATAAGGGTTCCGTCTTCCAGTTTAATATTTTATCAAAAGAATAACGAATAAATACAGCCCGCGACTACCTGTTCATGATTTACTGGTCTAGACAATCACTTGTAACGTTCGTTTATCAGTCCCTAAACATACTTCTATCCAAACACATGAAGTTTGTATCATGTGTACGTGGAAGTAATTATCACACATTTTTATTATGCGTGTTGACAAACGTTTCGCTGATAAGATTCACTTTTTGCCTCATTATAAAACAAAGGCTTTAGATAACCTCTCGTCAATCTACCAGCCTAAAACTATAGATTACACGTATAAACACAAAATAATAGGTATAGTTATCATGTTGAATGTTTGTTTGTGATACATTAGAATAGCGGAAAGTAATGTACAGTACGCAAAACCAATCTTTAGCTTTCTGAAGTTAGGCGCACTAAACGATTGCGCAGGTTTGCGCATGTAGTGTGTAGAGTAGGCGAGATGCAACAAACTAAGCGAGTGAGCGAAGCAGCTGTTTTCATTATTAAGGCGTTTAAAAAATGGGTTCGGCGCAGCTACTTCAGAGAGCTAAAGATTGATTGTGCGTACTGTAACTACGTTGAGCAGAAATATTTTAAAATTCAATTCTCAAAGAGTTTGTTATTTTAGCACTATGTTAAATCAGAAGTGGGGTCAATAGAATACGTTGGTAGTATTTTACATTGCAAATTCAGAGTGCTTCTGATTTCAGTTCGTAGAACATCAAATAGCTACATTGGCGAAACCGAGAGCACAAAGGAGAGGGGCATTTGTATCTACACGGGTGGATTTTTAGACGGCAGTAAGAGCAGGCCCCGTAACCGTTATAGTTACAGGAAAAAGATTCCATAACTATTTGCGAAAAAATGTAAGTAAGTACCTATAATCATCGAAGAAAATGCTAAAAGGCCAAATATTATTTTGTTAAGCCGATCGATTTTGTTTCATGTAGTATCTAATTATTATAAAAATATACTAGAGTGTGTCTTCGACTGTTTTCGGGCACCACCTGAATAATGAACTTCGCCCAACGTTCTGGGTATATTCGAAACACATGTCCTGCCCTCAAATAAGAAAATTCATTGTAAAAAATATATTGCTAGATATCCGCTCTCATACATCGCATCCGTACGTTTGAAAGATAAAACACGTGCAGCCGATCTCCTCCAATAGTTTACATAAGAATGTTAAAACATGCGCTGACATAAAATCTGGCACAATCTTCCAAGGTTACACAGTGAAAGATATGAAAGTAGGATCACTCTGTTTATTCTGATACTTTTGTAGCGCTCCTAACGCTAAAGAAAAACATCGTGAAGAAACCTGTAGCTTTCTCAGCTCCACACATTTGACCACTTTTCTGTGGATAAAGCTGAGAGGATGGTTTTGGTGCTGGGCAAGCTTATTCTATCTTAAACATATCTCGAGTACTACAGCGTCCCGTTGTGTGGGCATAGAGTGCCTCCTGTCGATGTATAGGTAGTCCAGTAAAGAGGTAAGGGCCTAAGGTCTTGGAGAGCTGGTGGTGGTCTAGCTTGTTTAGTAGATTGTACAAGCTAAGCGACGTTCATAACCGTTCAGCCGTGTAATAATAACTTTAAAAAAAAATTCAACAGCTCTAAACGGCAAAGAACAATACCATAGAGACATAATAATTATTTATTTATGCCTTAATAATGATGCAGCTGTTATCATTTTCAGCTGCAGCAGGGGTGAAGGTACCAAAATAATACTGGATGTAAAACCGCCAATATTCTACAGCATGCCATGGAAGCTTCTACCGACATTACATTATGCAAATTGGACATGTGAAAATATTCTTTAACGTTGTAAATATAAAAGCTAAATTGGATCACGTAACCCCATTTCCAGTATTTGTCTGATCTTGAATTAGGATCTACTAAAATGATATAAAAAGGGAGATTAATGAAAATAATATTAAGGTTTTATTATAATAGAGCCGTCAAAAGTAAGTAGAAGATTAGGTTAGGGCCGGATGGACAAAATAAGCATTACATGATTTAGTCCAAACAAGATTAGTAACTACCTACTAGTTTTTTTACCCGACTGTCAAAGGAAGGGTTATATTTTTCGCGCGTATCTTGTATGTATGTATGCAATGCGTTAAATTTATTTGTATCCAATTTCGCCAATTAAGGTGGGTACATATTTACAAGAAAATTAAAGGGAGATTAAAAACAAAATGGCGCATCTAAGGAGCGAAATAGAAAAAGGTACGCTAATAAAAAAAATAACCAATCACATCGAGTGGGGTATCAAAATGAAGGAAATCAAAAGGAGATTACAAAAATATATACAAGTCATATGTTTAAACTTAGTTTTGAATAACATGGCAATGAATGCATGCAAATGGTTTTACGCATTGCCAAATCTCAAAAGTTGACATTCTTGGCAAGAATGAAAATGTAGGTAGGTAAGTATACTCGTATTTCTTGCAGTCGGGTTTTTTGTTTTTTTTTTAATTGTAATGGTTGTTTACTATTTTCTTGTCACTCTCCTTCGAAAGGAGGCAACAAATTAGTTTATATTATAGTACACTTCTATATTTGGGTAATTGTAGGTAAGTACATAATGTTCCAAAACAGCCGACGCCAGGAATAAACTTCTTTAATTCTAAATAAGTGCTGGTGATTAAGGTGACCGTGACTGTTACTACAAATAGATTGTATGTTGTGTAGTCAAGGCCAAGGGACGAAAAGGAGGATTGTATATTTGATGAGTACGTTCGACGATCATGGGCATAAATATAAAGAAAAAGTTGAATCGCGTTGGGCATTATCTTTTTCCAAAAACAGACGTTATTCTGTTACATTTTTCTACTAACGACTGGTTAATACTTTAGTAGCTGAACGTCTAATATTACCTAGTCGATCTATCAACCACGGTGAAACCACGAGTGCTTCCTAAATCCAATAAGCATTAATAGGGCTGACCAGTAATTGTCCGTCGAGGCTGAGCAGTTTTGTAATTGCTGACATTATTATTTTAATGCTATACTTTACTACCTAAATGCATTTGTGGCTTTTCGTAGAAGTGTTTTAATGTTTCAGTCGCGTGCTATGCAGCTAAAGCTGTTTTTTCGCTGTACACTACTAAATTGTACAGTGAAAAACTGAAAATACAGTGTAAGTGATGGAAAATAAAAAGAGACGAAAAACTGGTAATTATATTGATTATTTTAATAGAGTTAACTTAGGCCTACATATTTACTAGATGATTAAATTATTTATTTATTTATTTATACTTAAACAACATCAAGCAACCTATGCCTACATGATACGCTGTTGTGCCTAGGACGTTGTTTGAGATGGAAATAGGCTTGCCCAGCACCTAAACCATCCGCTCAGCTTATTAACCGAGCAAACCCTGTGTATTGCTTAGATACAGTCAGAGCGGGACACTAGTATTCGTATTATAGGCATTATGCAGCATAAATGCTGTAATTTGTTCAGGTGGCGTAACACCCTGGAATAGTGCCATTTGTGATGAAATTGAGCTTTTTTCAGTAATACGTAATACACCTGAACTATTAAGAAAGCGCTGAAATTGTTAGTTCGGGTAAACGTAAGGAAATAGAGCCTCTATTACGGCACATCCGAATGTTCGGGCCCGACAAAAACACGACGAAGTTGCGATCATCGAGGTTCATGCAGAATACTTTCTCCTAGATTCGGATCGAGTTCAGAGATTGATCATATCAACCAAATGTAATTTAGCTCGTAGTAGAAAACGCCCGAAAATTTGGCTGAAATATTGGATTTATCTCTTTAGAGTAGACGCTTAGAATGAGAGAATATAATATAATAACTCACCGTATAGAATGAAGTCTTTGCTTAGGTCGCTTGGGCGTGAAACTATAATCACAAACACCCTATCTGATTAAAACCAATAATGCGGAAAAGCTTGTCTTGAAATTTGGCAAGTCATTATTTGCGTGTATTCTTTGTTGTAATATAAAAGATTGGTTTCTTACAAATAGAGATTATTTGGCCTGTTATTGTAGACGAGGCCAATTGCGTGCATTATATGTTTACAAACACGACAAAACAAATTAAAAAAATAAAAATTGTGTACCTACAGTTTTTTTTATAAAGTATTTAAAATTTTCTTTTTTTTTAAGTTAATAAAAAGCAAAAGGTGATAATAATGCGGTTTCCAGTGTTTTTTGTTTTAACATTGTGTACTCATATAGAAGGTGCGAGAATTTTGGGAGTTTACCCAACACCATCCGTCAGTCATCAAGTGGTATTCAGAGCCCTAACTTTGGAATTGGTGAAGCGAGGACACGAAGTAGTCATCATCACACCAGATCCAATTTATAAGGACAAAGTAGCACCAGAAAATTTAACTGAAATTTACTTGAGTAATGCTTATGATAAACTACAAAAACTTCTATTTACTGGTGACATAGGACACATAGTTAAACGTGGAGTAATAATTGACCTTTTAGCAATGGTAAAACAGGATCCAACCTCTCTGACTAGATTTGGAATAGACATTTTTTCCTCCTTAGAAGTTCAAAACTTAATTGCTGATAAAAGTCAGAAGTTTGATTTAGTTCTAGTAGAGGCATTGTATTACGATATACTGATTTTCAGCAAATTGTACAATGCACCAGCCATTTTGTTCTCTTCGTTCTACGGGACAGGTGATAACTTAGCTACTGTTGGTGCTGTGAGCAGACATCCAGAGTTCCACCCTCATGTTAACCGCGATAAGTACAATAACCTCAATTTTTGGGAGAAGATGGTACAGTTCAAGAAAGAATGGGACTTTTATGTTTATGACAAAAAGTGTGAAGACATTGAGAATGATTTTTTGAAATCTGAGTTTGGAGTCGACAGCCCGACAGTTCATGAGTTGAAGAGTTATGTTGAATTGCTATTTGTGAACTCTCATCCAATCTTTGATGGCAACAGACCCGTACCTCCTGGTGTTGTGTATTTAGGAGGTCTGCATTTAAAGCCTACGAAACCTTTGCCCGAGGTAAATACATTTTTATCACTAGATGAACAGAACTATAGTTTTTTAGCAGTAACTTTCAGAACGGTTTTCATTTTTCAATCTAATTGGAATATTCTGCTTACCAAACTCGTATTTGGACGAGCATCTGACTACCTTCTTAGAGATATCCAACGAATCTTGAATTCTCTATAGATATGAGATAATGACTGTCTTCCGTTCCTTGAGAATACAACTGATAATAACTGATAATACAACCTGCTTTTTTACGCCAAAACTTACTACTTTTTTCAGTGGGCGAAGGGGGCCTGAGACGCGGAAGGTTGCGGGTTCGATCCCCGCCGCGGGACAAATGTTTATATGAACAGATATTTGTCTCGGGTCTGGGTGTTTCTATGTATAATATGTATGTATTTACAAATAAAAAGTATATAAGTAGTATATCAGTCATCTAGTACCCATAACACAAGCTTTGCTAACTTTGGGGCTAAATGATGCTAAAAAAATGTCTGAGATTTATTCACAAAATCACTATAGAAACTTCATTTAATGAACTGATCGTTGATCCTGTAACGTGTCCTTCAAATCATATTTTTTCAGGATCTACAATCCTACTTAGACAATTCAACTCGTGGTGTGATCTACGTCAGCTTGGGCACCAACGTCCGTCCCAGTCTGATGGACCAAGACATGTTGGATTCATTTCTGGACGCATTCGAAGCCCTGCCTTATGATGTCATGTGGAAGTTTGATGGAGACAGCCTAAAGAGAGTCCCCAAGAACGTGAGGATTCAGAAGTGGTTTCCTCAGCGAGATTTACTAGGTACGTCTCAATTAGTAGAAGGACTTAAAGACTAGAAGAGTGCTTGATATTAATATATTTGATATTTTTTGAATTCAAGTAGTCCAGAGTTAAGATGGATGAATTGTATGAAAGATGACGTCATGAATTAGATTTTTCAATATGAACACTCTCATCCTGCACTCACTTCTTAGTGAGTGCAATATGAACACTCTCATCCTGCACTCACTTCTTAGTGAGTGCTTGAATAGATGATGGCTATTCAAGGAAGTTTCAAACCTACGACAGTATGTAATTAGTATAAAAAAATTGCGGCTGATAGAAAGGACTACACACACATGCAATTTTTGAATTTCAATGGTAAACATCAATGATAAATTGTTTTTTCAACACACTTGCTCATAAAGTGGCTCTATGGTCACCGCAATTAGGCACATAATGACACCCATAATCAAACTGTGACTTTTTCATTACTATAACTCACTAGTGAGTAATAGATTTTTTTTTTAATTTTATTGGTTGAGTTGCTTTGTTCTTAAAAAAGTTTTTATTCAGAAAAAAGATCGTGTTCAATAGAACAAATAAATTAATGTTTCTATTGCTTGCTCATTTCATGCAACTTCTTATTTAAATAGATAATTTGTTAACGTGTTTAATAAATAAAACTTTCACTCAAATATAACTTTTGTTTTCTTTGTAATAAAAGAAAACTTTAAATTCCCCATTTTGTACGTGGCAGAATAGGCCGCAAACCCTATGCGCGGCGCGGAAATATAGTCTGTGGCCGGTCGCAATGCGCGTGCATAGGAAAACTGATTAATTTTTCCCGCTATAGCGAAACATTTTTTACAACTCGTTTTCACTGTTGAAAATGAGTTTTTATTGTTATTTTATTCACAAGTGTGTTGAAAAACGTCGTATGATACACGTGTGTATTGATGATTACCTGCCTCGGCTCTGTTAAGCCTCTCAAATAACGCCTCGCCGGTAATCACCAATGTTACACACTAGTACCATAATGTACTATTATCTTCATAAGTACCTACTCCTAATATATTTGATACTAGCGGAACGCCCGCGACTTCGTTCACGTGGTACATATCAACATAGCCCTTATCACTTGAGTAGGTAAGCTTAAGCTTTTCATCACATTGACTAAACTGAGTGACTGTGACTGCAAGTTCAACTTTGATGACTGAGTCTGAGTCCGAGTCTCACTCTAAATCTGACCCTCAATATAACCCTTATCTCGCTCTCACTCTTAATGTGACTCACAATCTCACTCTCACATTTTAATCTGACGCCCCCATAAAGTCACAAATCCATAAATCCACAAATCCATCAATCCCACTACCATTCTCACTCCATCCACAAATCCATAAATGAATTAACCCCACTTCCAATCTCACTCCCACTTAAGAAATTCCACACATACTTAATCACCGCCAACACCCTGTTTCAGGAATTATTTACAGCCCTCCCTTTCAACCCACCCCCTAAATACAAAAGTTCACCCCACCCCTACGAAATCCTAAAATGCAGCAGAAGAAGAATGTACCCTCCAAGTTTCAAGTTTTTAGGACTTATGGTTCTCATAGCAACTGTTACTCCCTCTTTCACCCCCTTTATAGTGGAGTTTATAAAAAAAAAAAAAAAATGTTACTCAGTACTCACTCATAGCGAGTTTCAAGCGAATCGGACCACGCATTCAAAAAACCCCATACAAACATTAACACCCCCTTCTAGGGGTAGTTTTGATTTTTTTTTGAATGCATACATTTTGTAATTACACTAATTAATACTCATACAGAGTTTCAAGCGAATCGGACAACGCATTCAATAAACCCCATACAAACATCAACACCCCCTTCTAGGGGTAGCTTTTTGAATGCAGACTTTCATTAAAACTGTTAACTATCATAATTCTAAATTTCATGTCTCTTAAGTGCCAGGAATATGATTTTATGATTTTTTCCCGTTATTTCCCCGCTTTTTCCCACATTATCCCATTTCCCCAAACTTTATCCCGCATCATTCCATTTTTCTCGCTTGATCCCGTTTTTTCCTGCTTTTTCCCCGCTTTATCCCGAATTATCCCGCTTTATCCCACATCATCTCGTTTTTTCTCGCTTTATCCCGGTTTATCCCACCTTTTCCCCACTTTATCCCAGTTTATCCCACTTTGTCCCCACTTTACCCCGCATTATCCTGCTTTTCCCCAGTTTATCCCGCTTTTCCCCAGCTTTATCCCGCATTATCCTGCTTTTTACCCACTTTATCCCGCATTATCCTGCTTTTTCCTAGTTTAACCTGCTTTCTTCCCGCTTTATCCCGCATTATCCTGCTTTTTCCCAGTTTATCCCGCTTTTCACCCGCTTTTTCCCGGTTTATCCCGCATTATTCAGCTTTTTCCCTGTTTATTCCTTTTTTTCCCGCATTATTCCGCTTTTTCCCGCTTTTACTCCGCATTATCCCGGTTTATCCCGCTTCATTCCACTTTTTCCCACTTATCCCTTATACGTTATCCCTTCTCCAAATACCCCACTTCCACTCCCAATGGACTTATGGCTCCCATAGAATCTGTACTGTACTTCCCCTTTTTCACCCCCATTGAAGGGTAGATTTTGAAAAAAAAACATGCAGATATTATTTATTACACTACTACTAAATACTCATACCGAGTTTTGACCAAATTTAACCACGTATTAAAAAATCCCACGCAAACTTTAACACCCCTTTCACCCCGGTTTAGGGGTAGTTATTAAATTATTGGAGTGCGGACATTTTTTATTTACATTTTTAAATAATCATACCGAGTTTCAAGCAAATCGGACCACGCATTCAAAAAACCCCATACAAACATTAACACCCCCTACATCCCCTTCTAGGGGTAGTTATGATTTTTTTTGAATGTAGACTTTCATTGAAAGCGTTGAACTATCATAATTCTAAATTTCATGTCTCCAATTGCCAGGAATACGATTTTTCATACAATCGTTTTTACCCCTTTTGACCCCTTTAGGGGTTGAATTTCAAAAAATCCCTTCTTAGTACACCCCTACGCACCAAGACGGACATACCCTCAAAATTTCAAGTCTCTACGACCAGCGGTTTAGGCTGTACGTTGTCTATCAGTCAGTCAATCAGTCAGTCAGTCAGTCAGTCAGGACAAAGATTCTTATAATAATAGATTATCGCAATGATAGTCATTAAAAAAGTGAATATCATGAGTGGTATTAAATGATTGTATCATGATAACATGCTACCTAAAACTTTATCTCATATCATTGTAAGTTTTCAAGATAAAGGATAAAACGATTGATTGTTTCTATAACTATGATATGATAATAACTATAATTCAATTCCAGGGCATCCGAATGTAAAACTTTTCGTCACGCAAGGTGGTCTCCAGTCTACCGATGAAGCAATAGATGCAGAGCTTCCGATGGTGGGGATACCATTTCTTGGAGATCAGTGGTTCAACGTCAACAAGTACGTTGAGCTGGGCATCGGAGTAGAAGTGGACGCTTTGACGATCTCAGCGGATAAACTGGTGTCAGCAGCTCTAAAAGTGATTGGTGATGACAGGTATAAGAAAATACTTCTTGAAATCTGTGCCATGAAAGAAGTCTGACGAAATTTTGAGGAACAAACAAAAAGCTATTGAACTATTATTTATATTCACGCGTAAAATGTATATAGGTACTAGCACCGCCGCTCTGTCTTCTGTTTTGGTGGAAACTCTTAAAAATATTTGAGCCACAGACGGAACAACGTTTCATTTATTTTGAGGATCCACACTCCAGATTGCTAAAATATATCATTTGAAATCTAATCATAATGTTCGTTTAAACATAATTCAATATCAAACATTCCAATGTCATTACTATTTTTATCTCTATTAAATATTTATTCAGCGTCTCTTTTCTTTAGAACGTCTTTTGATAATTTAAAAGAGAATACACTTTACAAATAAGCATTTTTGACTTCAACTTATTAGTCCAATGATCTTGTTTGTTCCCAGGTACAAAAAGAACATTGCAAGACTGCGAGCACAGATGCGCGACCAGCCCGAGTCTGCCCTCGACCGAGCTGTTTGGTGGACAGAATACGTTATTCGCCATGGTCGATCTCGCCGTCTTCTCCCCTCGTACGCGGTTACGCCTTTGAGTGATTGGTTCATGACTGATGTTATGTTGCTTTTAGTTGGATGTGTTATAACAGTTGTAGTTTTAGCAATAGTGGTTTTAAATTATGTATGTAGTTTGGTAAGGTATGGTAAGGTTAAGCCAAAACAGGCGTAATGATTCCGAAACAATAAAATACAATGCACGTGGCTACGCTCGCCTGGTACCTATGCCTTGTGAATAAAGAATATACAATTGAGTACCTACTTATTAATCACATACGTCTTTGATTATAGAAACGACCAACATGCTTTTAAGCTTCTAACATAGATCAAAGTACATAAGCACATTCTAAAATCACATAAATACAATCAAACAACAATTTCGCAATAACAATAGCACTTACTCGTACTAATTTGTATGTATAGAATAAGAATAACAGTTACTCCAATATTTATAAGGAAAATTGAGTAAAAGAATATAACTCTTATTAGGATCACTTGTAGCTCGGTCTATCTATCTGTCGTCCTGTCAAAAGAACCCATATATTAGTCGTAATCTCGACCTCAACTCAACTTCCACTCAACGTTCGAATGCAAGTGGAGGATTTTTTATGACCAAGCATACTGAAATCAGTATGCATGGTCATAAAAAATCCTCCACTTATTCTAGCCATCAGCCGGATCCACACCGAACGATCCAACGCGCTCCGATCGCGCGCGGCAGGAACATTATCTATGTAATGTCTATGTAATTTTGTATAACTTTCAGACACAATTATGAAATTGTTATTGAATAAATTGAATTGAATTGAATAAGTTGCGTTGAATCGTTCGGTGTGGATCAGGCTATTGACATTTTATTAAATTGTCACCTCAAGGTAGATCTCGACCTACCTTGAAATGACAGTTGATTGGAGGATGAGTCGAGATCTACAAAACGACAAAAGATATGGGTGTATATGGGGACTAGCCTACACATTGCTTCCTTAATTATCACCAAGGCCTTTATCCATAGTTAATAGTAGACTCATCAATAGTTACATAGACACAGTTCCTGCAGTTAGTTGATGTAATACAGTTTAAAAATTATATCGAATAACTTTTATGCTTGTGGTAAATGTGTATTTTAATTAGTATTACAAGTATAGATTGAAAACGTTACCTAGAATCCTGTATCCAAAGATCTCTAGTATCTATAGGAGGTAGTTCTGTCTCAGTCGATGCTGCGGAGTGCTGAGGAGTTCCACGAGGTCCGAGAAACCTCCGCCAGGTGGCGCGACGACCTGAGGACAAAATAATGAAATTTATTAGCTATTAGGGTCAACCAAAATTTTAAATTTCAAATGAAATTTTTGCGCAGCGGAAATAATGAAATTCAATAATTTAACAGTATTGCCTGACTAAAGTATATTGAACTTTAAGTTACGTTGCATTATCTATAATTTGTATAAATCGGTTAAGTGAAAATACAATTGTCTGCAAATTCTGAGAACCTGCCTTTATACAGCGTGGACCTATTACGTCGAACTTTTTAATCTATTTTAATCGGACATGGTTCGCTGCGAACCAATTCAATTATTGTCTCATCGTCCCGTTAAAATTACGTTTTTAATTCGAAAATCGATCAACGAGTTTCACTTATTTTTTTTAATATTTGCCAATAAACTTGATTGTTCAAGTTTGGTGAAATTCCAAACTTCTTTTGTATGGAGAACAAAAATGTATTTGATTATGTGCCCACATTTTGCAAAGTAAGTTCCATACGTGACAGGCTGCAGGCCCATCGCTGCCTATTCTATGGTTTGTTATACTTATGGTTTGTTCTGTTTGTCAACTCAACAATCCGCTTATTGCTGAGTTAGGCTCCATTTTGCAGCAACCTAGAATTTAAGTTATTCTCGTGTCTGTCGTGTTATGTACCTACTTATCGTTGCAAATAAAACATTTTCTATTCTATTCTATTCTATTCTATTATTAGTTTCCTCACAATGTTGTATTCACTATTTAGAACTCGTTTTGATAAATAATAGATGGAAAAAACTAAAAATTTCAGCCCAATTGCACACCAGGAAGTAGGTAGATCAAATCTTAGGAGATTTTGTCCCAAACATAACAAACTAACAAATTAGCTTGCAAAATGGCGTGCAAATAAGAAATTAAGGATTCAATAAAAAAGACAATTATTAAAATATCCATGGGGAAGTTCGACTAAAACGTTTTTCGATATTAGATGAAAAAGCTTGCCAGACTATAGAAAACCATTTAAGAGTGAGTCGGACTTTCACACAAAGAGCTCCGTTCATCCGTACAATATATCGCACGTAAAAAAACACGTTTCTTAGACGTCCCTTAATTTTAAACTATTTCAATTTTAAAAAAGAACGAACAGCACTTTGAAAAGTGAGGTTTCTCCTATAAAAACGTCACTTTTCGAAGTAGTTTATCGAATCAATGCACCTATGAAGTGTGAAACACTCTGTAGTTTGAATAATAGGGTTATATTAGCATCTTTTGGGAATCCTAAAATCAATGACAATTCTGCAAAGCAATGTCAAGTAATTAAGGTTCGACCTTTTAATTTGATCTACAGATTAACAAAGTACCTTCTCGTTTCATTTGAATTGAACGTGTTCAAGTGAATAAAATCAAATTAAGATTTCTCTACTATATTTTGATCTTATAGTTTAAGGTTGTGTCAAAAACATAATTTATTTTAATTAAGAGAATTACGGACCGCTTTGATTATTATATCGGGTTATCTATGTTCATAGCTTTAGTAAGTCCCGGTAAAAAGCTGTTGCCGGGATTTACTATAGATTGTATTATATCAGATTTATCTAATAATAATAATAATTATACAATTTTGAGCGAGGTTTGTCTTCCCAAGTTTAAGATAATTTGTTCCATTTTAGGATTTCGTGAAGTTTTACAATCAGTTAGACATTGCCAGCATAGCTAACTTCACACAAATGCTAAGCTCTACACAAATCAATAATTATAATGAAGAAAAACTACTCTTGGTCCCACTTGGTCAGAGGTGTCACCGTATTAATTAGTTAGGTTTATGATTTCTGAAACCGCAGTAGAGAACGGCCCCCCACTAGATGGAAAGACGATCTGGTAAAGGCTGCTGGGAGCCGTTGGGTGCAGGCTGCACAAGATCGATCGCTGTGGAAATCGATGGGGGAGGCCTATGTTCAGCAGTGGACACTAGATGGCTGACATGATGATGATGATGATGATTTCTGAAAACTTCGTTTATAATGTTGTTATTAGTGTTAGATAGTTAGATATTATAAAATTGTTATAAAAATTACAAAAGTTGGGTCTTGCTAGAGACTAACAAACAGTGACGCGAGTATTTCAAGGGATAATTAATATTTATTATGAAAATTAACATAACTTCCTATGATTACATGGTTTAATATAAAGTCTACTTAGGCGAAAACAAACTTTTACTGGGAACCCTCTGAAAACAGCCAGCATTAATTTTCTTGTAATTACCTTGCATATTAAGCTTTATTGTAGAACTTTATCGCCAGAGATGTAATAAGGATTATGATTTTGTGTGATTTAAAAAACACAAGTGCGGCCTTACTCACGTGGTACTAACATTGCCTGTTTCAGCTACCTCTAATAAAACTCCATTTGTGTAACATTTTTTGAAATCGGATAAAACCTTTCGGAAATCTTTTTCTCCTACTACAAACTACATCTCTATATAATTCTATTAACTATAACATATATAAGTCATCGCAGACTTTTTATATACCTTTTTGAGCTTTACAACTTTTTTATTTCTTCACATATAAATTACTCTGACGCAGTGCTCATAAAAAAATCATTAGAAAATTGGTAAGCGTCCTCACTGCCTTACTACGACCCTGTTTATCGCACTAAACAAGTACTGTAATACCACGTTAAACTAAATTTAATGCGGTATTTAATAGAATGAGCCGCTAACAGCTCCGTTTAATCGCAGACTCGCTTTGTAATGAACATGCCAATTCTTCTTTAATTTTCACTAAACTGAACAACTTTTAATTTGAATAGTTAAACAGATATTTTAAAGTTCAATTACGAATACGCAAAGCATTCAATGCTACTTTAGTCAAATAAACTACCAATTAATTTGAAATCAAAGAAGAATTAATTTGATAATAGATCAAGTTCGTCTGAGACGCATGAGGTGGGCGTTCCATTTTTGATGCAAATCATGCATTGGCAGATATGTATAATTTGATTCGGGTCTTAAAGTTTTGTACGATGGTACTTCCATTATCTAAAACCACGACACAGGGTATCGTGTTATTGTTTAGACATATACCAGTACCACTGCATTAATAAAGCGCTTCGGTTGGTGTCTTATTTCTCTCTATTTCCGAATACATCCTAATCGACTTTAAGGTCGTAATTATATCCAGTTTAATATAGTGATAATTAAATATTATACTAGGATAGGTAAAGCCTATCCTAGAATAATGTTTAATTACCACAGATAATTACCACCTTGAAGTTCTGGATATATTCGGAAATAGAGAGAAATACTAAACCAACCGAAACGTAAGCTGTAGAATCAGAATTAGAAAAATCTTGATCGAATAGGAATATTGTATTTGATTGTAGGGTGTAAAATAATTAGTTCATCCATTTAGAAACAACGATGCCACAGACATGTCAGACATACCACATAGACATCACTGTAATTCCATATTAAAATATAACTCCTATTTTCGCGTCGGTAGTAAAAATAAATTCAGATAGCATTAAAAAAATAAAAAATATCACATATTGAGTTTCTCGGCAAATATTGGTTGTGAGGTCTCAACAGGATAACGTGCAGGTTTACTTTGACATATGAAACGCAAAGGCTTTCAATGGATTAATATTTGAAGGGCTACGATGTTTTATCATAATAATCTAATGAAAAGGTTGTCAATATAACTGAAAATCCGAAGCCTTTATATAACGGGACGATGAATTATATAATAATAAAAATGTTTAGTGACTGTTTTAGGGGGGCCCAGTAGTGAGTTGGCGAGTCTCTACCCGCCATTTTTACATGTTCGTTAACATTGTTTCGGCGGGTGTCATAGTTCCTATAGTTTCCCCAGTACCCAGTGTGGACCATCCCACCCATACCATAGTCCGGTAATTAGTTTTCCATATCCTCAATAATAGTTCTGCATAAACCGGAGACTGTTCCTGAATGCATTTTTTTTATAGTGTTGAAGGGATAGTAGCCGGTATGTGTCTCCATCACATAAGATCAAAATTGTCAAAAAGGCCTCTGTGGTGTCGGCCCTATACATGCATGTCAAAGGTCCGGGACTCTATAGTTCCGTGATGTTAAACTTTGACAAACAAAATAATAATAAAATAATAGTCTTCAGTTGATTATTTCAGGTCCTTCGACGTTCAAGATTAAATTAGAATGTAGAGACGTCCAAAGCACGACCAAATACAATACGAATTTGATACAAGCCTATTTTTGTAGAACTCAACATACATCCTCACGAGTTTTCCCTCATCATTTCAAGCTCATAATAATGCGCTGAACGTACAAACGTCAGATCGAAATCAAGGCCGCAATAACTGTCTACATAAAAATATACCTACTCTCCTACTAGTGATTAAAATAAATAAGAATGTCGTTTTCACTATTTATTTTGACATAAGTACTCTTAAAATCCCTTAGAATTAGACAGGATAAGCCTAAGTAAGGATTTCTTTAGGGATTTTTCCAAACATTAAGGAGTTCTATCTGTGATTATTTCTACATGCCCTTATTCTAAAAGAAGTCTACTCGGCCGAGTGGTATGTTGGACTAGGAACTCTCGACTTCCAATCTGATGGTTGTAATGAAGTTTTGATCCCGGCCAAGGATCAATAGATTTTCCGGCCGTTAAAATTCGCGACTCCGTAGCGTTAGCAAAAAGCAGAATTACATGCGCGACCTCAAAATTCAGTCATGGACGTTCTTGCATACAAACGTCATGTTGACGGACAAAGCAGTCGGATTTCAGGCTTAAAAAGTGTAACCATTTTGCACAATACGTTTATTGATCTCTTACAGAATAAGGGGACTGAATCCGATTCGAGAACTGTGCTCAGGATTAGAATTACAGTGCTGAAGTTGTGTTTCAAACCTTACGTCATATTATGCTTAGGACAATGTTTTGGTAATTTCTCTCAGGAAAATTGACATGACAGACATGAAGGAAAAATTGAAAACTATGTAGAGGCTTGACTTGAGAGAACAGAATCGCATAGAGCGCAATGTATGAGTATGAAAGTAATATTCATTCCTCTCTTAAAAAGGTTCAAAACTCAATAACAATAACGGGTTATTTGAACGAAATCTAAAAGCGGTAATAAATTGTAATAAAACCCTCGTAATATGATTCCGATATTTCTGTGGAAATATTTTAACAAACACGTAATTTCCTTCCTACGTCTTTAATTCCTCATCTCCTTTGAAGGTCGAACAGGAGATTCCGATTTGGTTTACCTTTACGAATTACCTTTACGAAGTAGCTTTGGGAATCTCAGGATTCCGGTGCTGTAAAAATGTATTGGGAGTTAAACCATGTCTTTGATTACGCTGCTTAATATTTAAATACAAGCTGCGAACCGCGTTGTTATCCACTTTTCCTCGGTAGTACATCACTTTTCTGGGCTCTTGCGTTAATCCAGGGCTTAAGCTCCTATAACAAATTTCCTCCAAACTTTCACGGTCAAAGTAGTAAGATTATAATAAGATAACATACCAATAGGCGTAGCTTGAAGCCAACCAGGAGCCCAACCAGCACCCAGTCCTTTCTGCTGACGCGCTAACAGTTGCACTGTCAGTGCGTACGTCAGCAACATCACGACAAGTGGGATGTAGAAAGAGATGATGGATCCAATTGCTTTGTAAAGCGGGTCTGGCACGTTGCATATCCCGTCAATGAGAACTGATTCCGCATTCTGTTGAATAAACATTTCTTGGTAAGTTCGCTTTATAAAACGTAAAAGTTTGTTCTAGACCTGTTTTTTGTATGTTAACGCCTTGACTAGATTGTAGACAGGAATAGCTTGGACAACGTAAAATGTTGGTTCACGAGCGAAGTGGCTGAAAGCTAGTAATTGTAATAATATTATAGACCATCCAAAAACGCATAGGTGCAGACAAATTTGCCATTTTAAGTTTCTGTAGTATAGCAAAAATCTATAAACAAAAAATCGATCACAATTAGTACCTATCTATCCAACTAAGTTTTACTTGTAAACTAATCGATATTCTCTGTCGAATAAAAAAAAGTGCCAGCACCCATGCAAGATGACAAATACTATAGTCAATAAAAAAAAACATACATACAGCCGAACATAGAACCTCCTCCTTTTTTTGAAGTCGGTTAAAAACAAAAGGTTTGCAGTAATAGCTGGTACTCGTATTGTGTAGCCAATTATAATGATTCGCTCGTCACAGAACTTCACAATGCTAATAGCTTTATTGTTTTATTTCAGTATTTCAATGGAGTAGTTAATTGGACCAGTCTAGCCTACTAATTATACTCGTAGTCCAATAGAAACATCCACTTTGATTTAGTACAACTGGTTGATCAATCAGTGCCTATTAATAGCTAATGATCGGTAATAGTAAGTCAATATGTTTGTAGGAAAATACAGCTTTAATAATAGCGTCGCTATGTACAGAATAAATAATAATAAAACGAAATGCTATTTAACTGTACCGTGATATAAGAAGCTATGACGGATAGAATTGATTAAAATTTACTTTCAGAGTTCAATGGTAACAAAACAATCTGAAAAGTTGATTATTGGATGCAAAAATAATCCAAAAAGGTTTCCATAGGTTTGCTGCTTAGGAACCTACTTATCGGTCAGTAAGTGGATGGGTGACCGCCAGTGGCATTCAAGCGCTTCCATGCTTCGGAGAGCACGTAAAATTGTCGGTCCCGGCTATTAAGTCGTTGAGCCATGACGGAGGCCCTAAGGCGGCCTAAAAACTCCGTAACTAAAAATCGGCAACTGACTCATACCATGGACGAAATTTCACTCACTTAGCTGTAAGTTTATCCACGTCTACTGACCTTACTTATGGCTTATATTCAGTTCGTAAGCAATTCAATAAAGCCTTAGGTTAAAAGTCGTAAATTGACGAGCTAAAATCGTTTACAACCTTATAAACGTTTTATACGCACATCGATCGCTGTCAAGTGACCGTAAAATTAAAGTCTTTCTTCGACGATCTGGACAATGGAGACATAGCTTATTAGAGGTTAGCTGATATACTGTACTTCTTTAAACTTCTAAGTCTAGAAAAAAAAATGGTTGTCTGTAAAGTCGGTTTACTGACAATAGTTGAACGTGACAACGCAAAGGCCGATTGTGCTTCTTTGTCGCTCGTTCCGCGCTCTCGCTTGCACTTGCGCAAGCCTTACATGGAACGCCCCAGAGCGAGGTAACGCCTCATGACGTCATGTTTTTTCGTGCGTGCAGCCGGCTCTATCGAATCATAAGACGTAGTCACGTCAAAAAAAGAAGAAACATGGAATTCTGTGCTTCTAAGTTTCTGAAATGACATTTTAAAAGATTGGAAGTTGATTGGAAGTGTAAAATCTTTTGCTGAAGAACCACAAACCAAAAACGTTTGTTTTTGTTGATTTTTTCAATCAATCAGTTTTATGTACGCGCAGGATCACATATGAAGTAGGTACCAAACAAAAACCGAATCAACAAAATCGATTTGTGTTTGGCCAAACGATAAGCAGGTACATGCAGTTGAATAAAAATATTTCCGCATTATATCAATCGTTTAGAAATGTAAGTTTCATTCAAGTGTTTCGAACTGATTCTGTGCCGAAGTCTACTAGAATTTTAAGCTGTGGCATGACTTGTCCTGAATAGGTCCGATGTAATATGGAGGCATTGATTCGTGGGTGACGTACGAGCACAGAATATGAAATAGTTAATACCAGTATGAAGAGAAAGTTCAATTTTATGAAAAGAATTGAAACTCTTTTGCTGTAAGATTTTGTTGAATTATTTTATGAGAAAAACTTTGCAGGAACTTTGTTGAAATTACCCTAAATATGAGAAAATATCTAACAAAAGATTTTATGGTTTCTTTTTTTGCTATTTATTTTCCAAAGTTTGCCTCTTATGCTTCAAACTCCAATACTAACTCAGAATTTATATTTCAAGCTTGATTTAACTATGTAACGTATGTTCTTAGCTCAAGTTTCGTATTAAAATCCTAAATCCCGCTTCATTTATGATATATAAAACAAAAGCGTATAAGCAGGGGCCTTATTGTGTAATTCAAATGGCAATGGACATAGGCTTCATTTTGACTTTTGAAACCCATTCTGGACTTCAACTGTCATTTTCTTATTTTATGACAACTGGGAATGGATTTCAAGTTAGACAACAAGGCTGCAGGTCGTATCGCACGAACCTTTATATACTTACCTAATGTTAGACCTATATTTGTATTTGATAATCTACAAAACTATCAGATTAAAAAAAAATCGCGGCTGGAAAATGATAGTATCACTGCGGTTTTTGATACTCGTTTCCGAGAAAAATACTTTTTAGAGATGGAAGCTCAACAAAGTAATACATTCTAACTCCGTAAACTAAACTAAAACGTCCATAGCTCAAATTCAAAGCTAGTTCTTTAATTCAAGCTTTTGAAAGTAATTTCAGCAAATTGAGCAAAATCAGTCTGCGGTTGAATAAATACGCACCGTTTATCAAAGTCTTTTGAAATTCTTTGAGTATTTTCAATGAAACAGTTGGAATTATTTTAATTGCGCTATGCAGAATTTTCTCTAACTCTCTTATTTTTTATTAAAGGAACCCTACACTGTTTGTAGCCTGATACGCTTTTGTTCAGTTTCTTATTCTTTCATTATTTATTCAAATAAATAATTGTTAGTCTTAATTATTGTAATAGTTAATCTAAGTGAAAAATCTGTGAGAATGTCTACCGCGCCTCGGAGTCACAGTCGTGATCATGTTCGTTCTTTTTATGTAATAAGTACTACTTAGTTTTTATTTATTTACATAAAATAAAAAAATAATGACTTTGGCCACGACCAATTCATTTCCGGCAGTGTTATAATAAACTGTTAAAGTGCGACTCACCATGAAAGGTGTCCGTACGATTTTAAACATACTTACATATGATAATAATTACGTTTTTATACTAAAAAGAAAACCGACTTCAATGTTTGACTCGAAACGCGGTGTGACTCAGGGCGTCAAGCTGTCGATTCGATTTCTATTTGTGACATGGCTAGGAGGGAAGGTGTTTAGAGTTTTACGGGGAAACTATCAATCCCTCAGGAATAAAAGTTATATGGAAACACCTCTGGAGTATACCCTTTCAAACATGAAAAGAATTTTGCAAATCGGTCAACAAATGGCGGAACAATCGCGTAACAAGATACAAAAAAAAAAAAACATGCAGACGAATTGAGAACCTCCTCCTTTTTTGAAGTCGGTTGAAAATTTTGTAATAAATAAACATGTTTCTTGCATCCTTTAGATCTTCTAACCATAAATCATCACACGGCTCCTTTGTTTGAATTTATTTGTATACATTTTATTACTTAAAGCGTTCATACATATGGACTCTGTAAGTACCTAAGTAAACAAATTCACGTCCACTAATATTAATTTACTTTTAGTAGGTAGTGTATTAGCTATTTCAGAATAACTAAGGACCACTTGAGATGGTAAAACTCTTATTAGTACCGTCTAGTAAATGCTATTAGACTTTACGAGTAGAGTTCTTATTATCAATATTTAACCCGCACAGGCTTCATAAAAGCTCTCATATCGTCAAATGACAGCTTTAAGAGGTATTACGGCCACTTGTTTAAATTACTCAGATTATTTATTTTTGTATTTTATCCACAAATTGAAATCAAGATTAACCACAAGATTTTAATTGTTAAGTAATAAAATAAATAAAAATAAACCCGTAGCACTCCCGGGATTGCCGAGAGAAGTGAAAACTTGAACAAAAAAATATGCATTTATATTCACCCGTTCAGTTATAAAATGAGCTTTTAGAAATGTAAAAATATTGCCGTAAAAGTTTACCGTGTACAGAACTAGCTGGCGCTACTGGTAGGTGTCGGTGAGCAGTCACGTAGTCAAAGTCAAAGTCAAAAATCATTTATTCAGTAGGACCGCTGGGATCACTTTGAAACGTCTTAAAACTAGGTGATTCTACTCCTGTTTCTTCGCGACCAATACCGTGAAGAACCAGGGCAACAAACACGGTTTGGGCACGTAACTGGCACCTTTTGAGACCTTTTGAGGCGAATCCAAGAATTTATTTTCATCTCATCAAAAATGCCCAACGCGCTTAAAGAAGTTTTTACTTCAATAATGCAGGACATTTTACACAGCATTATCTAGCCTCAAACTAAGCGAAGCTTGTACTTTGGGAACCAGATGACTGATATACTACTTATAATATTTTTTTGTTTGTAAATACATACACAATAAAATTATTATACATAGAAACACTCAGACCTGACACAGACAGAATAAGTACATACATACATCGACTACAATAAAATTTATAGTATGGCTTCGAACAAGTGTGGTGAAAGGTATTTTGAGCGTGCCTTATAGAGGCTCTTTTTGTGCACTTGACACGTGTTTTTGAATTCTGTGGTTTCTACAACATGCCAGTTTCCTCACGGTGTTTTCTTTCACCGTTTGAGAGTACTGGCATGGTGCACATAAATTTTTGGACAAAAAAACACATTAGTGCACAGCCGGATTCTAACCCACGAACGGAATCGGAAGACGGGGCCGCTACCACTAGACCACTAAGTGCTCTTCTTGTGCCAGACGGCGAAACAAAATGTACTTTCTATTTGTGTGGAACTTAACTACGCGACTCACAACTCAAAAAAATAGCTCGTTTAGTCGCACTCTAAGCATAACTTTCTTTTGTACACGGCAGTCAAGATACAGCCATAAATTCTTAAACAACTTGTCAGTTGAACATGGTGCCTACTCCGTTATCATGAACCCTTATAAAATATTGTTTTATTGCGAGACTGTCCAGAGTGACATAGTATTCATTTTATTTTCGTTTGGTGTTGCATTTTGGACTGGTTAGGATGTGTTTTTTGACGTTACTGGTAAGGTGTCATGTGCACAAAGTCTCGCACTTTGCTGATAATAGTGACAAAATTAACTAATTCTGCAACTTTTATAATTGGTCGGGTAATTCCCCATATCGAATCTGACGGCTTCCCGGCGAATCATACTCCCCCTGGTGACATTGAGCTCGTTAGTTCATACACGCCACATTAGTACATACAGTATCCCTGGTGACGAACTTTTTTTGACCGCCTCAAAAATTGCAGGACCTCCGCCATGGCTTAAAAGAGCATTTGCACGATGCGATTTTTGGATCGTTTAGCTAAACCGATGCCATTTAGCGACAGAGCGGGCATCGCGCTTAAAGACTTTAGCGTCCGATGACCATTTACACGTAAAAAATTGCAGTGCGTTACTAAATCGTATCGGTTAATATTATTTCGTGTAAGGCCTAATAGAAAGTGACTACGTGGCAACGCGATAACACGACTACGCGATCAAACATACTGTTATGGAATAGGTGTCCTAATCGGCATTCACGCGATGCGGACATCGAGTGCGAGGTCGCATCGCTTACTCGCGCGATAATCGTGTAGTTGCGTTCTATTAGGGCAATGCCTAAATGCTACATAACGACTATATAGATGCGCCCAACAATATAACGAGCATTACGAAACACATTTATGCCACTAGCGTTCACCTATCACGTTTGTGACCACACAGAACGTCGCTTAACTTTAAGTTGAGTACTTCACTTTGCCAGTTTTCATAAAGTGATAATGTGACCTCGTTCAAACCCACTTTAAAGTACCACAAAGCCTCATTTATACAATGCTATTTTTGCTCTCTGAAAATAAATAAAGGTGTCGTTTAGGTTTCCGTACCCTAAACGTACTAACGAGAAACTACTATGAAGCCAGATGTCCTTCTGTCCATCACAGTCTTTACCTTTCTAATCGTTAAAGGTTAGTCTTTATGTGTCTACAGTCAGTGAAAGAAATTCATGAACAATGTTAAAACAAAACGTAGAAAAAATATGTAAATACCTATAAAATACTATCAAGATGTGCGTGTGGGTTACGACCCCGACTGATACCCTTTGAAACAAAATATACTTCACAAATTGACGAAAATATCGATAAAAATATATACATACAGACGAACAAAGAACCTCTTTTATTTGGAGTCGGTTCGGAACTAACCTTTGAATACTTCAAGCTCAGGGGTAGACTCATTGCAGTAGATAGTATCCAAACAAAAGCAATCTTGACGGTGACTCTCTTCCTAGTCTTGTTTCTGCCGAACCTCATCGGGTAGCGTAGAGAGAGGTATCTGTATTAACAAACAAATTTTATTAGCAACGAAAAACTTTATGGTGGTATATAGATTATTTTAACGGGAATTCATCGCGTATCAACAGGCGCAGTCTGCCCACGACCACGGCATGAAACTTAAGCGAAACGTCGGGAAACAAAAAAAATCTATCTTTGTGACTCAGCCAATCCATTATAAGATATTAGTAATTTTTCAAGAAACCATTATCATTTCATCTTTCTCCTAAAATAAATGAGATTGGGGTACGGTCGATTCCAATCCTACTCGACTAATATTTACCCGAAGATAAATATACCTAGTAATAAAGATTTTGTTATTATTTCTTCGACCTTTCTTTCATCGCATCTTTCTCTAAAAAGGACTAAACCTACTCTGGGTTTTGTGTATCCGTATCCACTTACTTTTTGATACAAAACTAAATAACAATAAGAGATGTTATGATTTTTTATATATTTGCTTCATTGAGTCACCTAGCTCTAAAAACGATTTTCAGTGGTCTCACTAAAATAAATGCTTTTTGGCATTCATTTGGATTCGATATTTATTACCAATTTTCATAATAATATTAAGTACATACTCGTAAATTGCAAGCCGTGGTTTGTGCTGCCTACCACTACAACAACAAACCCTGTAATATTTATTTTATTCTGTTTTTGTATTTGTTATAGCGGCAACAGAAATACATCATCTGTGAAAATTTCAACTGTCTAAGCATCACGGTTCATGAGATGCAGACTGGTGACAGACGGACAGACAAACAGAGAGACAGCGAAGTCTTAGTAATAAGGCCGAAGGGGTCTTCGGGAAAGAGCCGTGATTTTATGCAGAGTGGATGCTCCTTTATGATTGAAATGAAAGCTTACCTGTCAACACTGATGGTACACAAATGCATGATAGAGGCTGTGCAGAGCAACACATCCAGGCAGATCCATGTGAGGCAGTAGACAGCTGGTAGAGGAAAATACCCTGAAACAAAACCGAAACGTTTAGCTCTACCGCTACAAAAATATAAATATTTTGACTGAATTTTCAAGTGGTAGACGTCACTCAACATTAAAGATACTTTTTTAAAGATTTTGTTTGAAAATTCATTCATATTATACATAGAATACACCCAGACCCGAGACAAATACTTATTTGACAAGACTTTTCTTTAAAAGATACTCTTATCTTTTAATACTCTTATTAATCCATACTTCCGTACTTCCATACTCCATAATCCATAATCTCTATATATAAAAATGAATCCCTATTTCCCTTGGTCAAGGCATCACGCGTGAACGGCTGGACCGTTTTCATTAATTTTTTTTTTGTTGTCAGGAGAAGGTTCTTATGACAGAAAAAAATCTATATATTAATCATGGAGGGCGTGAAATAAGGGTTGAAAGTTTGTATGGGGAGTTGGTAGTTCCAGTTAAATGCAATAGATTGCGTTGCTAATAAGTATGTTATTTCGCTGACGAAGTCGCGGGTACCAGCTAGTAATATTATAAATGTGAAAGTAACTCTGTCGTCTGTTACTTTTTCATGCTAAAACCACTGAACAGATTAGGCTAAAAATTGGTATGGATAAAGGATGTATCCTAGGGAAGGACATTGGCTACATTTTATCCCGAAAACATTAAAAAGGAACCGCGGGTCACACAGCGGGAGCGCAGCTAGTGCGCATATAAACTGATCGAAACAAATGATCAAACATATGGCACCGCCAGTTAACACTCACGCCCCTAAAGTCAAGGCTATCGCACTTACCACACGCCTTATCTTTAAATTTAGGTTGGGTAAAAATTGCCCCAAAACGGTGTTCATAACAAAAAGCTATTCTCTCGTCGGATAATAGCCATAAATCGATAACCAAATTGTCCAACAGCCAATTTATTTTTATTTATACAGCCCACAAACAGCTGTTCCCAAAAAATTCTTGCCACGTCCCGAATTTGTCCTTTTGCCCTTCCTATAATGTAGCTCAGGAGGCAGCGTTGATTTTTTTTACGTCAAGCAACTTGAAGGATTTTTACATCAAACCATTATTGTATTGAGGCCGCAATGATTATAGAATGCTTGCAATTGTTATAGAAATTTTGTCAAAAATAAATCAAATATTATATTTTTAACTTTAAAGTAAAAATTTTAGTGTTCGCGGTCGGTGGTATCAGTAGGTATCGGTATAGAAAGCTAACAGAAAGAAATAGTATTCACAATATTTTACGAAGTAACGATTTTTAATAATTAAAGCCTATTAAAGGTGGGATAAAAATATATTTGGTTAACTCTTCCATGCTAAATGACTAGAAAATAAATAATAATAAATATTGCTGGACGTTTCACATAGCATCATCTAGCCCCAAACTAAGCAAAGCTTGTACTATAGGAACCAGATAACTGATATACTCCTTATATATACTTCTTATTTGTAAATACAAACACATTATACAAAGAAATACCCAGACCCGAGATAAATATTTGCAGATCAAACAAACATTTAAACAACATTAAACAAGATAGAGGAGACTGGTACCAAAGAAGGGAGGCCTATCTATACCCAGCAGTGGGTGTCACCAGGCTGAGATGATGATGATGATGACAAACATTTATCCCGCGGCGGGAATCGATAAGGCTTTCAGCGATAAGGCCGCCCATTGTACTAATTTCGAACGTGTTTTATTTATGTTGTGTTTTGTTATTAATTGGTGTACAATAAAGTCCTCATTCAATCATTCATTCATTCATTCATTCGAACCCGCAACCTTCTGCGTTCCAAGCGGGCGGTTTGCATTCGTCGCGTTATTATCAAACAATTTTAGAATTTCTCATACATATTGTGTTGAGTGCTGAAACAAGAACATCAATGTTCCACGATAGAATCCTCTGCGACCAAAATATATAAACTTTAAACACAAATCTAATAAAGCTAAGACCATAAAATTAGTTTATCTTATCTTGACATAAAATAATAACCATCATCTCTCGGTCTCAAAAAGGGCATTATCACCATCCCACACCTAAACCAACATTTTATCTTTACAAACAGGCTGAAACATTACAACCGTCATTAGTGACCAATCAATGTTTGCCGAGCCGGGCAAATAACTGGGCAAATTTCACGTTATACGACACCAGCCCTAAGGTGAAAGGGCAAGAGCAGCCTAAATTTGATTCATAGCGTTTCCAAATAAAATGTATTGAGTTTCAAATTACAAGGGTTGACTCAGGCCAAAAGTGGGACTGATATCCAAATGAAGCTTAATTAATAGGAACAACATTTTTAAATATTATAAATATAGAGCACTGGTGGTCTAGTGATAGTGGCCCCGCCTTCCGATCGTATGGTCGTAGGTTCAATCCCGATCGTGCACCAATGAGTTTTTCTGCCGAAATGTGCAGTATGCCCGTACTCTCAAACGGTGAAGGAAAGCATCCTGAGGAAACCGGCATGTCGTAGAACCTAAAAAAGTTCGAAAACATGTGCCAAGTGCACGAAAGGAGCCTCTTAGAGGCACACTTATAATGCTTTCACCACAATGGTTCGAAAGAACTGGTGACACGACAAGAAGAAGAAGAACTTTAAATATTTATAATTCTCTTCCCGCTAGAATTGAGAACACGACCTAAAAAATGTTTATTACGAGAGAAGCATTTTGCGAAACCCAAAAAATTCCGGGACTCGGTATGAAAACCAATATTTTAAATATTCAGAGCACTTTGAATTTCATTTTTGTGCCCACGAAATTATAAAGTAACTTCTACGAATTCACTTGTATTGTTTATCTAACGCTCGTACACACACGTCTAATGTAAAAATAAATAAAATATTAAGTTACTTAAATAATAGATTTATTTGTCTGTTTTTTTTCCGTTGTAACGCACTATAAACCCACACAATACGACTCAAGTTTTTGCCAGTAGTATCAGTACACCCTTTATTAAATGGGATGTGGACACTAAAACCCCTCTGGGATTATGCTTATCTTGCATGTCGGGAAATTACTGGTGTATGAAATAGTCAGATTACGTAATACACCGGTTAGGTAAAATACTGAAACATGAAATTTAGTTACAAAATTATGACCCTACACGTTTTCATCTCACTAATAATATTAAAGTAAGCAAGTTTGTATGAGTCAGTGGCCTGGTGTTTTTAAGGCCTCTGTCATGGCTTAGCGGGACCAACGTGCCCTCCGAAGCACGAAAGCGCTCAGATGAAAATGCCACTGGTGGTCACCCATCCACTTACGGACCGTTTAGACCTAATAATATCGAAGGCAAATGTATGTATAAGGGTGTTTGTTCACACGTGTTAGAACTAGTGACATGACACGAAAAAGTGTGTCTGTGTGATTGATTGTATCAAAATTATTTCATAAAGATGAAGCTAATTTGAACTATCAAAATATACGTAGCATCTACATGTCGTAGCATCTATGCTACTTAATCGTAGCACTCATCTACGCTGCTATGAAACTATCAAAAGCCAATCTTTTTATTAGGTTTTTTATCCTTAACGAAAAAAATATTACTTTGCATTTTGATCCTAGTAAGTATAATATAATTTTAAAAGTATTTGAGTATGTGTTTTAATTCAATCACACCTTTACCAGTGGACCGATTTGGATGAAACTTGGAATAAATGTAGATTGTAGCATGTAAATAGATATAGACTATTTATAATATTAGTTTTTGTATAATATTAGTACTAACCACGCGAGTGAAGCTGCCGGTGAACGCTAATTTATAAAAGCAGGATGTATCTATCTGTTTTGCTATAAGGAAACCTTCTAGCAAGTTCGTTTCATGTTATCAATTATTACGAGTATATTAGACAGAGATCATCGAACCGTAACCGCACGTAAGCTGTCATCGCGATGTTGAATTAGAGGTTTTCGCCGTCTGAATACGGTAGAATTACCCTCAACCTAAACTAATCCATTAATTTAGATCCCGCGTCTACTGTAAACTTAAACACTATGTTACATTAGATGTTTAAGCGGGTGCGATAGCGGGTAAAGTCCTAACTTTACCTGCTACCGCACCAAGTAAGTAAGTATGTTGCGCTTTTCATCATTATTGAAGGAGTTGATACTCCCGCGAGGAAGTTACTTCATAATAAAGATTAATATTCATTCCAAAATACTACTACCTAGTTCTTGTGGAATGGAAAATATCTGTAACGAATCGTCCACAGATCTCACACCCAGTGAAAAATAAAAGTATGTACTCCCACAAAATTTCAAACAACGCGGTGATTCCCATTGCTACTGCTTATTTAGCCCATTGACTCATTTGGCTAGAGCATCTCTGAAGGTTGTGTATATGTTTCACTATAAAAAAATTGCTTTAGGACACATCCGCCAGATTCCACATTCGTCAGATCATTTATTTATTCCACATTCGTCAGATTTTTTTTACCTCTGACGAAACGATGATTCCTCGTTCGTCAGATTCCATTATTCTACATTTCTGGCTAACCTAACCAAACGAAACCTAACGAAGCGAGTGTGCCGCGGCAGCGGCCGCCGAAGCGCCAGAAATAAATAAATCTGACGAAAGGGTCATTAGAAGTTATCCACATCCGTCATTCATGACGAAACTGAACTGAAATTATACAAAAAACTACTTCTGACGAAAGTGGAATCTGACGGTTGTGTTCTAAATCAAAAAATTACACAATAAAAAAATTCAGATCAGCAATTGGAAACATACGATCTCTCTCTTCATAACCCTACAGGAAGGAGACGTAATTTTACAACTAATGCAAGAATGTCACTTGTTGTTTACACGATAAGTATACAAGTAATTCAATGTTTGTATACTTACAAGAGGCACACAAGAGGCAAGAATGGTATCGTATAAATGGCGCTTTGAAAGATAAATTGTATCACTATTTGCGAATGTATTTAGCAAAGATACCACATACGGGGCACAAGAACGTTGGGTACTGTTTAATTATATTCTGGTCAACTGCGGGTCTACCCCGGGGATCTGTCTCAGCTGCAATTAAGTGGAGCATATCGGCCTTTCACATAACATGTTTTGTGTACTGCGATTATTATGTTAGATTAAAATATTTGTAAATTATAAAGAAACTTAGGTTTCTTATGTGTAAAAAAAGTATGTGAGCGTCGTGGAACCTCCGTGAAACATTCAGTTAGAAGTTTCAACTTTGAAATTTGGCATTTGTCAAATAAATTATTGTCAAATATAAAAATCCCAGTACTAACAGTGTAACAATCTATGGACTGTTTTGCGTCTTCGCTCGCACTGTGACGTTTTGACCTATGTATGTGACGTGACGGTAAAATCTTTCGACCTTTTTTTTTCTAAAGGTCGTAAGGTCGAAGAAAATCCGAAAAGGAACTTCGTTCCAAAAAACACGACGCGTGTAGATGGCGGGCCGTTATGTTTTTTTTTAATATTGTATGATTGCAGTACAAATTCATTACTTTATCTCGACACTAGCTTGTAAAACAATACCTGCAATAAAACATACTGTATAACTGTGAAATCAGATTCTTTTGACCACAAATGAATAAAGTTCATTTCATTTACAAAAAAACGCTTTTATGATCGCAGTTTTTCGCAAAAAAAGTTCTACAGAATGTACCAGCTAAGGCATGGAATCTTTTTCAATTATAAAATGTAATTTGCAGATACATTTTTCATTTCCCCGCTGGAATACACTCTCGACTTTATGTCAGAGTAAGCTGAATTGCAATTTCATTGTCTGATTCACATTACAAAATGTAATTTAGAAAACTATGGTAATTATTTTCAAATATAGAATTTTCGAATAGTATTTTTCATAAGTGGAATTGTATACGTCTGATGGAGCGAAGTCGAAAGAAAACCTGGTGCTGACCCCACATAAAAGTGGGATAAAGGTGGGGGGATGATAATGATGAACTGGGTATCCTCCATGACCTTCTGAGATTCTATGTGCATATTGTGCATCTATACTTTGCTGATATGACACCATTTCAACAACCCAGAAACTCGTACCATAGATAAAATAATTCAAATTAATATTTATCGACCGTGCACGTGTTCAATCTACAAACACTCTCATAAATTAACCTTACCAAGAGGGTGTTTACACATACTATGTAGTGTTCCGTTCATAAAATAATATTGATACCTTTTTTTATGCAAATAGCAAATCAATTTAAGTAATTTTCAAGAATTTGTACGAAGAGTTTACTAGAAAAGTAGAATACGGTATTATTTTTGTAAAGCCTTGTACGGACTAGGCGTCGTTCCTGTTTACGCGTAAAGGTGCGTTTAGACGATATGGTATGTCGCACGTTTTGCTTAACCTACTACGTGTACAATGTACATTGGCACGCGTAGTCCGTACCTGTAGCAACTGCAAAAACTGTAAGTATGGACTAGCATTCTTGTGTACGCGTAACCAACTACGCGACATTGGAACGCCTAGTCCGCACAAGGCTTAAAAGGTCACGTAGGTTAATTACTGGGATGATTAACTAAGTTTCGGAAATACTGACACGAAATGTCTTAAAACTATTCGAAACTTTTAACTACAAAACTAAAATTAATTCTGAAGTTGTGAGTGGTTGTGTGTGCATCAAAGTAACCGCAGCTAAATAAGCAGTAAGTAAGTTTTTAGATCAAAATTAAACTGTTTTAATAACACACCGTACCTAAAACAGCGAGCTTTTATGAATAATGTAATCACAGTAAAAATGTCGGATTGCAAGTGGAATTTACACGATACCATTATTGGCTCTTGTCACACAATATTAGCTCTTGCTATGTTGAGTTTGAGAAAGCAAGAGGCAAGAATGGTATCATGTAAATGGCGTTTAACTCGATGAGAAAGAGGCGTGTGTTATAAATAACTACAATCTGAATTTTATTGTTTTTAGCTACAAGAGCCTTCTGAAATGTTTCAATTTAAAGTTTTTATCAAATCATTTTCATTTGGTATTTAAAGATCTAAACTTCACAAAGGTAGCCTTGGAAATTTTCATCAAATTCTAAATTCATTCTAAACTTTCAAATTTGCTTAAGGGCCAGAAACCTACGAGCAAAGAAAGACTATTCTTGAACTGAATAATCAACAAATAAATGATTTTATTATAATGCTACTTTCATGAAACATATCGATAATTTATTATCATAACGACATTCTATTGCGGTTTTTTGAACGATCTCTCTCTGATTTTGTAAATTATATCTTTGAGTATCTCCCATTCAAAAAAATTTATACTCTACTCGAAGACACTGGCGCGACGATCTCGATACATTCCAGGCTGACTGGTGGGACGAAGCTGGTGATCGCAAGTCTTGGAATGTATCCATTACTTTCCAAGACATTTGCCCAGGGGATAACATAGGTTTTTTAATTCAAAGTAATATAAAATATAATACCTACATCATCATCATCATCATCAGCCCTTCTCATCCCACTGCTGGGCATAGGCCTCTCTTCGCTTTTGCAATTCGCCTCTATCTTGAGCCAGTCTTGCCCATGTACGACCTTAGAGATATAAAAAATACTCTACTATGGATTAGATGAGCTGCAAATGTCACATTTTGGGTTCTAAACCTTAAGCCTTCTGCGAACAGGTGCTCCTTAATAAAACCAATCTAATAATAGGTAGAACAAAACCGAGTTATCTTCCCTTTGAACGTAATCGCCGGTAATTGTATTGTCGCTGAAATGTTTTACCGCTTGATTAATTTTATTATTGTAACAATATTATCGTGTTCCTGATTCGTTTTATTGGATGTAGGTACAATTTTATCTTACACCATTGTTTAACTAAACGGTAGATTGCCTAATCTTCAGGCATTCAACATCTTTTAGTAGAGAACCTACCATCAAGATACGAAGTCGTGCAAAGCACTCGTGGTCGTGTTTGCTTAGTCTTGATAGATCGTCGCAGAAGCAACTTTCGAAACTGTCTGTAAGTGGATGGGTGACCGCCAGTGGCAATTTTATCTGAGCGCTTCCGTGCTTCGGAAGGCACGTTAAATTAGACGTTAAGGCATGACGGAGGCCTTAAGGAGGCCTAAAAACTTCATCACCAGAGTTGGCCACTCATACGAACTTACTTTTTTTTAACAAGTTCCATGTAAACAAGTACGTTTCGAAAACTAAAAACTATTAGAAAAGTACTTCATTCAAGTTTATCATAACACCATTTTATATAGATTTCTCGAAAATCCCCCATAACATGACATGTTACCTATCTTTTATCCTACCCATAGTTTATCTCGACACGTGTCGTGTTTGCACATGAGTAGGTAGGTACATCGGCGCTGACAGCAAAAATAACCGAGTTGCTTGACAAATTACTCCAAGGTTTAATTAGTTTACAAAACGTTAGTCGGTTGGGGTGCTATTTCTAGAGGGAAAATACTATTTATTTTATGACGTCATCTAATTTTATCATTAGATGCTTCAGGACCTTTTTGCGCCTATGTCAGAAAAGGTTTCAACAACATCCTTTTAACTCTTGGACCAAGCTGATTTATGTTGATATTCAAAAGTAGAAGCAAAGCAAGCAAAGTTCCGCTTCCGCTTCACTCACTGCTATAACTCTGTGCAAACAACAAGAGCTAACTTCGTTTGTAGCTGTCTAAATAAATACCTTGAGACATATTATTGAGAAAGTTGTGCGAAGAAAAACAAAGGTTTTTCTTGTTCCGTATTTATGGTATGGTTCCCAATTATATTTTGCTAAGCTCTAAAGTTTAAGAATTTTTATTCAAAATTGAGCTTTAGTAGGTACTAGCCTATGTATGAACGTTAAAGAATCCGTTGTTTTTTTTTTTGCTGGACATTTCACACAGCGTCATCTAGCCCCAAACTAAGCAAAGCTTGTACTATGGGAACCAGGGTAACTGATATACTACTAATATACTTTTTTTGTAAATACATACATGCATATTAAACATAGTAACACCCAGACCCGAGATAAATATTTGCAGATCATACAAACATTTATCCCGCGGCGGGGATCGAACTCGCAACCTTCTGTTTTCCAAGTGGGCTTTCACCTACTGCGCCACAGAGGTCGTCAAAAATTTGCCATGTGCTTTTGCAGTTAATCATCATAAAAAACTTGAATTGACGACATAAAGTTTTCCCTAGTACCTATGTTCGTGGATAAAGGCATAATTTATGTAAGTACTTATTAGCGTCCACATTGATTCGTTGAGTTCAAAACTTACCCATAACTAAAGTGACGATCCCAAGCGGCATCACCAAAATAGCCACCAAAAGGTCCGTTATCGCCAGCGACATCAGAAAATAATTGGTCACATTTTGAAGTCTCCTCTCCAAATAAATCGCTAGACACACAAGCACATTTCCTGCCGCGGTACAAAGCACTAACACTAATGCGGCCGATGCCCACCAATTGGTGACAACGCCGTCTGTTGTCCTTCCAGTGCCGTTTGTGAAGTTGTAGTTTTCTAATGTATAGTTCACAAGGACCTCCCATTCGGTGTAGAGCTCTTGGTTGACATTAGTAGCGAGATGGAAGTCTAGTTCATGCATTGTCGATGATTTCTATGGTCATTGTGGACGCTCTCATCTTATTTCGTAAATATGGCAGCCTTTGCTTGTGGCGTCCATTTTGGCTTAGTACATCTGAAACAAAAGACAATAATTTAAAACCACTTAGGTAAGTAGGTACCTACTATTTTGATCTGAAAACTACTGCATATTTACATAATTTTACATGTATTATAATATTTCGCGTACAATATAATGACCATCGCTAAGAATCGCGCAAACGATCTTTAGGTAAATAGCTCAACTGACTCACTGCTAGTCGAAAAAATGGCTGAACCGTTGTTGAGATGAACACTACCTTCGGGTTAAAAGAAGTACAACGCCAACACGTAAAAGGAACCTAGTTTTTTTCTTAAAATAAATGAACTTATAGGTAACAACCACAACCTATTGAATTGCCATACGGTTTCTATAAAAGGTTTGACTAATAATAGTAGGTAGTATATATATCGAACAGCGGCGGCCACCATTTCAACATCGCTTATTTATTCATTAGTTTTGTTTCGAGGAATGGTTGAATCGCTAACGCGGAAATTCTACTACGTAATATAAACGCGAAAGTTTTTGAGGACGGATGTAATGTAAGAACTCCGTCATGGCTTAACGACCGACAAAGTAACGCGCCCTCCGAAGCACGGAATCACTCAGTTGATAATGCCACTAGCATAGCGGTCACCCATCGACTTTGTGACTGCTCATGACGTGACTTCACTTCGACGATCTATTAAAATGAATAAAGCAAGCTAAGCTACGAGCGGTTAAAACAACGCATTAATAAATTTTTTGTTTCGGAAAATATAAGCTAACGCGATAAGTTGAAGGGCGACACCGTGAAAACCAGTTTTGCGTCTCTAAAAATAACCTACGTTTTAAAAAACTAAACAGAAATCCGATTTCAATGTTCGACTCAGGCCGGTTATTAAGTCGTTAAGCCATGACGGAGGCCTTAAAGGAACCCACAAACATCGTCACCAGAGTTGGGCATTAACTAATATGAACTTAATTAATGTAGTTTTAACTTCTTTCGGGTTGAAATTCGAGAGTCCCAGTCGATCAACACGGCTCTTGTTTTAATGTTAGTGACATTAATGGATTAAGTAGTGATTCAATACGCAGGTTTTATTGTTTTCAATGTGCAAAAATAGATGTCGATAACGCGAGCAAAGCCGCGTAAAAGCTAGGGGTAATATTTCAAATTTCAAATTCAAATTTTTATTTAGGAAACAAAAACATGGTACAAACAAAAAATTGGAAACGATAATGTCCGCATTAGTTTAGAAAAACTGTGTCGCGGAAATTAACGCCCACCTCCGAGTATATACCACGTTGCGGCTTTATTCAAAACCCTGATTAAATTCCAGGTGATTCGGCTAATTCGTGGAAATGAAACACAAAAACACAATATTTTTCCATTACTTATAATGCTTCTAATGAGCTAAATTTTTAAGTTACCGAGACTTAATGAAAGTACCACCTAAATAAAGTATTTGAGGGAGAAAATATTATAAATATACCTAATAAATAGTTTCTGTAAATAAATACGTAATTACTATACCTACATGTCCTACATAATATAAGACTAGGTATCTAGCATAGTATACTACTATGCTAGATAGTCCTCCGCCTTGATTGAAGGGGTGTCGCGCTAATGATACCAGACGTCGATATCATAGATAATTATCTTTTCATGACATAAATAACGTTATTTTTATTTTAAATGAAAGGTTTTCACGTCAAGGTTTTTAGAATCGATATTACTAAAATTTGATTAGTAATTTTTTGAAGTTAATGAGTAAGTTATTATTGTTTATGCCTACCTGTGCAAAAGCACAGCTGAGGAGACGGAGCTGCGGAGCGGGGTGCGGGGCGAGACACCTTTGTTCGGCTTGCGCGTGAGCGCGCCGACAGACCGCCATCGCTCGGCTACAACGGGAGACGCACGTCCTTATATTTTGAACTTAAACCTAAATACTTACCTGTAATCCTATAAAAAGTAATTAAATCTGCATACAGTTAAAGTTTTGTTTGAATTATCAACAAAAAGTGGCGACCGTGACGGACACAGCGCTCTAAAAGACATTCTTTTTCCTAACCGTTGCAGTGCTGACGAATTCAAATTTGCGGCGTCATTGGCACGACGAACAAAGACGTTGGAACTTTTATCGATATTGGAGATACGTTTGGCGTTGGAGAAGCGGAGATTGTTGCTTTCTGGAGCCTGGTGGAGACTTGAGGAGATCCAGAGGTCTAATCCGAGGAAAGTAAGCCCATTCCATTTCTAAAATCCAATCCAAACTTTCCCAAACCGTTCCTTTGTTACATTTAAATATCGCATTTAGTTTGTGTGTAATAGCCGTTAAGTTACTCGTTTAATTTAGCGATTTTAAATAGTGCTCAAGCGTTAGATACCCTACCTATTCATATATCTAATTAAGCTTACATTGAGGCTATTGTTAAAGCTTTACGAATAGTCACATTCAAGCGATAAGCGTAGATAAGCTATCTACCTATTTTCTATTATATTAAAAGTTCTTATCTTGCTGCCAATGTTCTTCTAAAATAAATAATTATACCTACTGCTGCTAGTGAGTGGCTATTTTCCAATTCCACTATCTGCTTCGCATCCTTCACACTATTTCTTGTTTAATTAGCAAATCAGTATTACATTTAAAAGCCTAGCTTGTTCAGGGTATAGCCTAAATTATCTAGTTCCCTACCTAGAACGCAAGTCTATTATAAAACCTTTTTTAAAAACAGATTTAAAACATTTTATAAACTGATTCCAGCCTACTAAAGACTGCGTTGTTTCTGTCTAATGCGCTGCGCAAAGCTGTGTTGTGCGCGCTAATACCTACCGCTGGACTTTGGACCTCGGCATAACAAACCGGTTCTGCTCCAAGCTTCGAACATATGTGACGGAAACGACTGGATTTGTAGTGATCTGCTTATCACTTCTTACATACCTACAGGTTTGAGTGCACTGTATTATTTGTACTACTTTATTTACATTGTTTGCGCTTAGGTTTGGTTAACTAGTTAAGGTACTTGTGTGATTACTTCTGTGACAAAATGAATGAATCTAAGACCGATAGTCAAGCAAAGGTTGATTTAGCTAATTTAATTAAACAAAGAGGAATTATAAAAGGAAGATTAACTAATTTTTCTACTTATTTATCTACATCACAAAGTTTGAAAGAAATATCTTCGGTAAAATATAAAGAAATAGAATTAAAATTAAATAAATGTCAATTATTATTAAGTGAGTATGAAGCGATGCAAGATAAAATAGATTTATTACATGCTGATCCCAATGAACAAATAAAAGAAAGAGATACGATTGAGAATCAATTTTTAAGTTTAATATCTACTTGTCAGGAACTTTTAGATAAACGTCCGAATGAAAACAAAGGGGAAGGGAACCAGGGGGGTGATTTTAGTAGTTGCCATTCCTATTCTTCTGGTTCTATTAAGCTACCTACCATAAAATTACCGACGTTTGATGGAAATTATTTGTCTTGGCTTGAATTTAGGGACACGTTTGAATCGGTAATAAATAGCAATGAGGGGATCCCGCCGATTAATAAATTTCATTACTTGCGTTCCTCATTAGAGGGGAGTGCATCTGTTGTGATAAAATCTATCGAATTTAGTGCTAAAAATTATAAGATTGCGTGGGATCTCTTATGTGAAAGGTTCGGTAACAAAAATATTTTAATGAACAATCATTTAAAGGCATTGTTTAGTATCGAAACATTGCGAACTGAATCATTTAAAGCGTTGCGTTTTGTTGTCGATCATGTGTCTAAGCATTTACGTGCTCTCGATTCTCTTGGCCAGCCTACTGATAAGTGGGATGCCCTTATAATATACATGGTGTCCACTAAATTAGACATACACACGAGTAGAAAATGGGAGGAGTACAAGGGTAACCTAAGCGAGTTACCTTCATTGAGTGAATTTTATTCATTTCTGCGTGGTCGTGCTGACGTGCTGGAGACTTCTTACAGTAATAATAACCGATTTGATAAGGCAGTTGATAACAAACCAAAGTCTGTCGCTCAGTCTAGAAGTTTTGTAGTGTCATATGATAAAAAAGAGAATAAAAGAGGCTGTCTTTTGTGTAATGAGGAACATCCTTTGTATGCATGCACTAAGTTTAAAAATATGAGTGTCGATGATCGCTTCAATGAAGTTACTAAATTAAAATTATGTAAAAACTGCTTACGCAGTGGTCACAATGCTTATCAATGTCAGCTCAAAGGAATGTGTTTCACATGCAAAAAGAAACATAATACACTAATACATAAAACAACCCCTTCGCCTGCAGAACTTCAACCCACGACCTCTTCTTCGCTACCCGTGTCTCTAACGGTGTCTTCATCAGCCGGCCAAGTGTTACTGTGTACAGCTGTAGTAGAATTAATAGTGAAGGGAAAAACATACCTAGCTCGCGCTTTGCTCGATACGGGCAGTCAGTCCTCATTCGTGACCGAAAATTTAAAGGAAAGGCTAGGGTTGTCAATGGATGATTCTAGTTCGGTTAACGTTTATGGAATTAATAATGTGGGCTGTAAAATTTCTAAAAAATGTGAAATCAAAGTTAAATCAAGAGTTATGCCTTTTGAGATAAATGTTAAATGTTTGGTAGTGCCACAAATAACTGGTATTTTACCAAACTCAGTGATTGACACTGAATTAATAAAGATACCTAACAATATTCAATTAGCTGACCCTAAATATTTCTCACCGGCTGATGTAGACATACTACTAGGTGCGGATGTGTATTGGGAGATAGTCGGCTCAAACATAATTAAACTCGGTTTGAGGAAACCGGTGCTTCAAGAGTCTAAGCTCGGATGGCTTGTAGGTGGTCCCATAGTAATGAGTCAGTCAATCCCAAGTAAAGTACATTGCAACTTTTCTCAAGAAATAAAAGATTCCTTAGAAAAATTTTGGAATATTGATGACTTACCACAGACAAAAACATATTCTGTAGAAGAGCAACTTTGTGAAGATGATTTTGTAAAGAATGTTTCTCGTTTGCCAAATGGCAGATTTTCTGTTCATATGCCTTTAAAGGAAGCACCAGAGAAAGCTCTCGGTGATTCTTATTACATTGCTAAAAAATGCTTGGAAAGCCTAGAAAGAAAATTTATTAAATATCCAAGTTTAAAGGCAGGTTATAAAGAGTTTATTAATGAATATGCTAATTTAGGGCACCTAACTAAAATCAATCGACCAGAGTTTGGATACTTTTTGCCACACCATGCTGTGATCCGTGAAAAGTCTGAAACTACTAAACTTAGGGTAGTGTTCAACGCCTCGTCTAAAACTCACTCAGGGAAATCACTCAATGATATACAAATGGTCGGCCCAGTTGTGCAAAGTGAGTTAATATCTATATTGCTTCGTTTTCGTGAGCATAAATACATTCTAACAGGTGACATCGAGAAAATGTATAGACAAATTGAGGTTACGCCGTCGCAGCGCCATCTACAGCTTATTTTGTGGCGTGAAGATTGTAACCAACCGATTGAGGTTCTGCGTCTCAATACAGTAACATATGGCACTGCGTCGGCGCCCTTTCTCAGTTTTCGGTGTCTCTTGCAACTAGCTAAAGAATGTGAGGACGAATCTATTGCTCGTATAATCCAAAGTGATTTTTACGCTGACGATCTTAATACAGGTTCAGAATCTGTAGAGGGCATAAAATACATTTACAAAAATGTTGTTGAGGTCTTGAACTCAGCATGTTTACCTCTAAGAAAATTTCGTACGAACTGTCCTCAATTATTTGATGATGAAACTGAATCAGGGAAACCCATGGATTTTAATAAAGAATCCAGTGTTTTAGGTCTGAATTGGTCACCTACAGCTGATACATTACAGTTTTCCACAGACCTGACTCCATCCCCTCAAATCACGAAAAGAACAGTCATATCGACCACATCTAAAGTCTTTGATCCATTAGGGTTGTTATGTCCTTGTATCATTGTAGCTAAAATTCTATTACAAGAATTGTGGTCTTCTAAACTAGAATGGGATGAACCCGTTCCAGTCAACTTTTGCAAAAATTGGTCAAGTCTTTTAAAGGAATTTTCAAACTTGTCACATATTAAGATCCCACGACGAGTTTTTTCTGAAAACCCGAGATCTATTGAGCTACACTGTTTCGTAGACGCCTCCCAACAAGCCTACGCGGCTTGTGTGTACCTACGTTCTGAGAATCAGAATGGAAGTGTCACTGTTAGGCTTCTATGCGCAAAGGCACGAGTTGCTCCTCTAAACCCGACTACTATACCTCGGTTAGAGTTATGTGGTGCTCTGTTAGGGTCTCGCTTATGCTCTAAGGTTTTACAGTCCTTACGTGGTGATATCAGTCAAAAATACCTATGGACTGATTCAACAGTCGTGTTAGGTTGGTTGAAGACTCAACCAAAAGATCTCAAGGTGTTTGTGTGTAATCGGGTAAATGAGATAAATAAACTTACCAGTGGGTTCTCATACCGACATGTTCCCACAGATCAAAACCCAGCAGACATGGCGTCTCGTGGAGTTAGTCCCAGTCAGATCAAAGCTTCTTTCCTTTGGTGGGAAGGGCCTTCGTTCCTCGCGAGTGATCAATCCTGCTGGCCGAAAACTACTCATACTCACATCCCTATTGACTTACCTGAGATCAAAGAGACAGTGAAATGTCACGTCTCAGCCACCGAACCTCTTAGATTTGAAAAATACTCTAACCTTACAAAAATGAAAAGAATTTATGGCTACGTATTACGTTTTATAGCAAATTGTAAAAATAAAAATAATAAAAGTACTGGTCCTTTAGATGCTAATGAATTGAATGAATCTCTACTATTATTAATTAAATGCAGTCAACAGGAATGTTTCAATGAAGAAATTAAATTAATAACTGATAATAAAGCTCTCAATCGTAAGTCTAAACTAATAGCATTAAATTGTTTTGTCGATTCAAATGGCTTGCTAAGAACTGGGGGTCGCATTCAAAACTCTGATTTTGAATACGATAAGAAACATCCATTGATTTTAGATTCAAAGCATCATTTGACTAAATTACTATTTAAGAACGAACACGAAAGGTTGTTTCATGCTGGTCCACAGCACTTGCTTGCGTCTATAAGAGAGAGATTTTGGCCTATTGGTGGTCGGCACCTGGCACGTAGTACGACCAAGCAGTGCATGATTTGTTTTCGTTTGCGCGGACAAACATTACAGCCGATAATGGGAAACTTACCTGCCGAAAGATGTGACTCATCGTTTCCATTCTACTCGTGTGGTGTCGATTTTGCCGGACCATTTATGATTTCCAGTCGAAAAGGAAAGGGCAACCGCATTTCTAAATGTTATTTGTGTTTGTTTGTATGTCTATCATCCAAAGCAATTCACTTAGAGTTAGTTAGCGATTTAAGTACGGAGTCATTCATTTTGTCATTGCGAAGATTTGTCTCTAGAAGAGGCAAACCACATTCAATATTTTGCGATAATGGCAGTAATTTTAAAGGCGCAAACAATGAGATAAGCAGAATACTCAAATGTAGTCGTGAGTCCGTTGCTAATTTTGCCTCTAATGAAGGATTCCGATTTATCTTTAGTCCCGCATATTCTCCACATTTTGGAGGTATTTGGGAGGCTGGCGTGAAGTCAGCAAAGCATCATTTGCGGCGTGTCGCTGGCAATGCTTCCCTCACTTTCGAGGAACTAGCGACGCTGTTCACACAGATTGAAGCGATATTAAATTCACGTCCTTTAACCCCTCTTTCCGCTGATCCTACAGATCCTACTCCTCTAACCCCAGGGCATTTCTTAATTGGACGACCTCTGAGTGCGGTGCCTTCGCTTCCTATCACTGCGAAGCACCCCAACCGGTTCCAGCTCATCGAGCAAATAAGACAACACTTTTGGGAGAGGTGGCGCCGGGAGTTCATAGCGGAGCTTCAGCAGCGAACTAAGTGGAGAACTAAGCAAAGAGAGCTTCAGGTCGGAGACCTAGTAATACTTAAAGAAGACAATATTCCTCCACTTCAATGGCGCCTAGCACGCATCGCTAAATTATATCCTGGAACGGATGGAGTAAGCAGAGTCGCCGATGTCCTCACTACAAAGGGCACAATAAGAAGGGCTGTCCACAAGATGTGCATAATTCCCACTAATGATGACGCATCAACGTCAATCTAACCGACTAGAAGTCAAACCATCCACGGAGACCTAGCCTGACGCTATAATGGGAGTGGATCCTTTTGAAAGCAACACTTTCAACGCCCGGAGGATGTTTATGCCTACCTGTGCAAAAGCACAGCTGAGGAGACGGAGCTGCGGAGCGGGGTGCGGGGCGAGACACCTTTGTTCGGCTTGCGCGTGAGCGCGCCGACAGACCGCCATCGCTCGGCTACAACGGGAGACGCACGTCCTTATATTTTGAACTTAAACCTAAATACTTACCTGTAATCCTATAAAAAGTAATTAAATCTGCATACAGTTAAAGTTTTGTTTGAATTATCAACAATTATTTATGATTATAAAAAATTAGTGCGACGAGATTGAACAACAAGTAGGTATTTGGACCGGTCCCTTTTTGCATAACTACAATAAAAAACCAAATATTAATAGTAAAGATGGTAAAATGTTTCGTGTGATTATTAATTTATTACTCAAATATATATTTTTGCCTCTTTTATCTCTCTATTTTTCTCTCTTTCTCAACACAATTTCTCACTGGGAACTTGAATGAGCTTCCAGGTAAAAGACTAAAATGAGCCCGCATCAATCAAGAATGGATAGAAATCAACAATGTTCGCGCCCGACCAGCCGTGGAGATTAAAAATAAAAGAGCCACTGACTCGCACCTTCATTGTGTGCAAATTGTACTGAAAAGAAGTAACTGTCTTTCTTTTCAGAAGCGTTGATAAAAACGGCTGGGTTCCTTACAAAGGGTTAAATAATAGTACATTATGGTACTAGTGTGTAACATTGGTGATTACCGCCGAGGTGTTTTGAGAGCCGAGCCGTTAGGCGAGGCTCTTAACAGAACCGAGGACGGTAATCATCAATACACACGTGTATCATACGACGTTTTTCAACACACTTGTGAATAAAATAACAATAAAAACTCATTTTCAACAGTGAAAACGAGTTGTGAAAAATGTTTCGCTATTGCGGGAAAAATTAATCAGTTTTCCTATGCGCGCGCATTGCGATCGACCACAGACTATATTTCCGCGCCGCGCATAGGGTTTGCGGCCTATTCTGCCACGGGACAAAATGAGGAATTTAAAGTTTTCTTATATTACAGAGAAAACAAAATTTATATTTGAGTGAAAGTTTTATTTATTAAAAACGTACGAGTTAAAATTATCTATTTAAATAAGAAGGTGCATGAAATGAGCAAGCAATAGGAACATTAATTTATTTGTTCTATTGAATACAATCTTTTTTCTGAATAAAAACTTTTTTAAGAACAAAGCAACTCAACCAATAAAATTAAAAAAATATATATTACTCACTAGTGAGTTATAGTAATGAAAAAGTCACAGTTTGATTATGGGTGTCATTATGTGCCTAATTGCGGTGACCATAGAGCCACTTTATGAGCAAGTGTGTTGAAAATATTTTAATTTCTTATTTTCCGTTTTTCTAGAATTTATGACACTCCAATAAAAGTACCTTTTAGACATCTTCGAAGGATCTAGAATACATAAAATAAATATCTGAGCGCATGGTAAATGCTAGCAACACTTGGGGATACAGTTGTGATCCTGTTTGTTTGTTTTTTTGCAAAGACAACACTTTTATTAGGTTCCTACTTTCAGAATCTATCATATTACACATTACGCAATGGGCGAAGGCCCTGCGTAATGTATAATTGTATTTACAAACAAAAAGTTTAACAGTCATGTACGAGTAGTACTCACACAAGCTCTGCTTACTTTGAGGCTTGATGATGCTCTGTAAAAAAGTCCAATCCATCAGTTCTGCATAGTAATTAAAAACATAATGGATTTAATAATTGTAATCCAGAAGAAAACACGATTTGATACCCTCTTTATCCTGAAATGTATAATTAGGGTTCGGTCATTTAGAGAAATCTTCTTAAAACCTTTCAGTTTCCGCTTTTCAAAGTTTAACGCGATAAGGTTTTAAGCGTTTTAGACCCTAATTAAGGTATCGAAAGTTTTCTAAGACGGGGATTTAATGAAAACTTTGTCTACCTATTAGAGAAAAGTATTAAACATTTAATTTAACTACTTACCTACTACAAATTTTGCCACGTAGATAAAAATGCTCAATATGTTTTGAAAAAATGTAATTAACACAAAGACATACCTATTTTTTTTTTTTTCAAAGGATCTGGAATGAGTAACATAAAAATTATCTGAGAGAATATCTACCGCACCTTGGGGATACAGTCGTGAACTTGTTTTTACATACCTATTTAAAGCAGATTTTTTTTTGGATTTTTAGGAATCAAAAAATATGTCTTAATCCTTATAAAAACTAAGGTTACACTGTAAGAGCGGCGGAAATCAAACCCGCAACCTGACCTTCGCTCACTGCACTACAGAGGTGATCATCAATTAGTATCACAAATAGTACATTATGTTATTCAAAATATGTACATAAAGCAACGTATTTGAAGTTTAATAACTTGCTACAAGTATGATAAGAGGGTTGCTCGTTAAGCTTGCTAAGTGAGGCGTAAACTTATTAACGTCGGATCCTCGGCTTTGGCGGAAACACAACCTAAATCTGCTATGGTTCGCTTTACGTTCACTTTCCTACCACACTATTTACCACTATAAGTATTACCACTAAACACTAACGCCTAACATGGTTGGTACTTGATTTTCGAAAATCAAAATTTGACAAAATACGATAAAAAGATGCAATGCATAAATGCGATCATGGTTGAGTGACAATCTATACACGAGCCTTGGAGAGTACTCGTAGAGTATACTTTTCATTTCTCAATATGTTCTCAAGGGAAAAAGGCAGCTTTATAGAAAACTTTATAAATCGAATCCTAAGCACTAGCAAATACAGGCAGAACCATCTCACCGTTAGAATATAAAATACGAGTATATACAAAAATTGTACATTTTTAAAGTTCGATAAAAATAATAATAATTACGTTTTTATACTAAAAAGAAAACCAACTTCAATGTTTGACTCGAAACGCGGTGTGACTCAGGGCGTCAAGCTGTCGATTCGATTTCTATTTGTGACATGGCTAGGAGGGAAGGTGTTTAGAGTTTTACGGGGAAACTATCAATCCCTCAGGAATAAAATTTATATGGGACCACCTCTGGAGTATACCCTTTCAAACATAAAAAGAATTTAGCAAATCGGTCAACAAATGGCGGAGCAATCGCGTAACAAGATACAAAAAAAAAAAAAAAAAAACATACAGACGAATTGAGAACCTCCTCCTTTTTTGAAGTCGGTTGAAAATTACTTCAAATAATAACTTCACGCTTAAATTGATGTCAAACCGTGAACAATATAGAATAAGCATCTCTCGATTTGTCTGAAAGTAATGCTCACAATAACAAGCGATTCTATTTTATTTCTTCTTCGAAGCGATGAGCCTCTATGTTTTCACTTGTCTCGCGTTTCTTTCCTAACTTTGTTAAAGTTTGTGAACTTGTGTAGATATGTAGAAACAAATAAACAATAAAGAAATGTATAATTAAACTTTTTAATTACTTAACATAAAAACTCCTAAGTAATAAAATAATCCATACTAATATATTTATTATTATATAAATGTTAAAGTAACTCTGTCTGTTTGTTACCTTTTCACGCCCAAACCACTTAACAGGTTAGGCTGGAAATTGGCATAGATAAAGGTTTTATCCCAGGGAATACTTTTTATCCCGAAAAATCCTGAGAGTCCGCAGGTCACACCGCGGGAGCGCAGCTCCTACTATTATTTTTTACCCCAGTTACCACATAATGTTGCACATTTTTTGTGTGTGTAACTTTTTACTTTTGCCTCACGTTTTTTCTTCAATATCTGAGAAATTCTAGCCCAATGAAATTCTTTTAGTACGATACCTTTTGGCACTAACAAAAATGAGATTTTTCGGAAGGCAGCTATTTTGTTTTGACCTTTGACATGTTGTAGGGAAGCTCTGGTATTACCTATTTCACGGGAAGCATTTGAATCTATAAAAATGTATGACCGACTTGCGAGCGGCAAAAATAGAAATTGCTAGGAATGAATTCACTCAGCTTGCAAGGTAAGGATTTTGCTCTTTGGTTGATAAAAACTGAGAGATGGTTTCATTTATGCTTTAAAGGTCAAACAAAATACCCTGAATTGCGATTTGTTGCATACATAAATCTCCTTAGTGTATAATTTTAATAGTAAAAAAGTCAAAATAAGTTCATTTGTGTTATTAGTTTCCGTCATGGCTTAACGATAAAAACTTAGTAGACGGAATTGACAACGTCCAAAGAAGCGTTCAGTTGATAATAAGTAGCGGTCACCCATACTCTTTGTGACCGTTAAGAACGTTGCTTAACTTCGACAATCTATCACGAACAACTAAGCAAACTAAACCAAGGGAACTTCATAGAATTTCTAAAATGATATAGCACATGGTATTTCCAACTTACAAAGCAAAGATATTTCCTGTTATGTTGGGTAAGAGCCGTTTTTTTTTTTCAAATAACAAGTTGGACTGAAATTCACTCAATGACTTGGAATTTTGCAAGGAAACTTACTAAAACTAGAAAAAAAAAACAACTAAACACCTAAACTAAATTTATATTTATAAAATCGTAAACTTCTGAAACCTTTTAAACTTATTTTTTTTTAATTAATTGTTGAAAATGTAATATTATGTTTATTATACATAATTTTATAGTCGAAATTTTTTGACTGTAAAATAAAATAAAATTCTCTAGGACTTGTCCTAAAAGTTTTTACCACGAAATTCAGAAGCCACAGTACAATTTATTTCCTGCTTGCTGAGACAGCGCGATGTCCGGCATACAATAAAAACTTTTTACACTTTACGTTTCAAGGACGGTAAAAGTCAATGATGTAAAAAAATATAGATACATTACAAGCGCGTGAATTTCCAACTTTGTTCAATAAACCGACCTGACGACCTCTGTGGCGCAGTGGGCGAAGGTCCGCCTGCGACGCAGAAGGTTGCGGGTTCGATCCCCGCCGCGGGACAAATGTTTGGATGACCTACAGATATTTGTCTCAGGTCTGGGTGTTTCTATGTATAATATGTATGTATTTACAAACAAAAAGTATATCAGTTATCTGGTTCCCATAGTACAAGCTTTGCTTAGTTTGGGGCTAGATGATGCTGTGTGAAAAATGTCCAGCATTATAAAACATTATAAAAACAAAAACACCGAAACATCGAATTTGTCTTATTAGCTCTTTAAATCAAATCACGGATACCTATATAGCCTTTTAAGAAATATATTTTTTCAACAATACAATAAATATTGTTATTTAAATACGTCTGTGAAAATAATAAAGTCAAAACTCTCAGCAAACGAGACGCCAGAAAATCCTCGAATCGTATAAACGGCTCATTTCCGCTATCCGAGTCATCTCGAGTTGCAAAAGATAAAAAAAGGCCTTTAAAAATTACCACTTGAAAGGTTTTTTGGTGAAAATCCGCGCAGACAGGTTTTTAAGTCGGGAAACCAAGTGTAATGATGGCAATAAATCTTGCAGGGATAGCATGTGAAAAGATTACGTTTGGGAACTGTTACTTAGTAAAACAATACTCCTATATACGAACTCGCAACCTTCGGATTGAACTTGGTAACAGTTCTAAGCTTAAAAAAATCCAAAAAGTATATTGCCTCTGTGGAATACGATCCAGCCGCATGCCGCATAGTAAGCCAAGTTATGAAGCGATTGGCTACCGTCGCTAAGTAAGCGGGTTCCCATCTCAAAAATGCCCAATGGCCTAAAGAACACTGCAAAAATTCTGTCGTTTATGACTCCCCACTAGGCTAACACGGCTAGATAATTTATTTCATAAAAATTTACCCATTTTTTTTACTTAATTTATTTTATAAAGTTTGGAAAACTTACAGCTAAAATACATTCTGCAGGAACATGTATTTTACAGAAAGCCAATTAAAAGTTTCCACAGATAATGGTGTGTCAATGTATGAAAACAAAGAAATTAGAAAGTTACCAGTGAGGATGATGTTTTCTAAGTTTTAAGTAAAAATAATCAATCCCATATAATATCAAATGAATTTGGATGAAACTAGAGAGCCTTTGAAATAAAAAAAACACGATTGAACGCGAACCTCCTCCTTTTGATGAGTAGACATTGAAATCAATGACTACTTCAGTAGACTAATTGCCAAGTATGCCTGTAAATGCAAAAACCTCGTTTAAACTACTCTGCTATTCGATTGTTTTCCTTGATTCAGGGGTAAATTTTTAACGAGCCCATGACATCACACAGCGAGGTACTCCGTAATTGGAGTACCTTGCAGTTTGGATTGGTAATATTAAAAGGGTTAAAGGTGATGCAAACCATCCTATATTTTCTCATTTTTCTGGTCTTGATTGTTGGAGAAGAGTATATTACAAAACTTCCAGAAAAAGGAGGTGGCAAGTTCTTTTGGCTTATCTTGGTATATTGTCATTTATAGAACGAATGAAAAAGTCTTTATCTTTATTATTTATAAAATAATAACATTTGTACTATTAAACCTAATAATATAATCATAATGTCAATGATCTCCAGACAACCTTTGAATGGAAAGAAACTAAGGCAGGAGAGTACAAATGAGAGTGTAGATTCAGGACTATAAGATAAGATAAGATAAAATTGATTGTGTCAAAAACAGGTATAGCGGTACAAAAGATCATTGAGTAGTATGTGAGTGTTTTGTGTTGTTTATTTACATAATTATAATGTATGCGTTTTTAATTACTAGCCTATAATTCATATTATTATATTAGCCATCTGTAAGCAGTTCTAGTAATCCCGATCAGCAGTGAAGTGGACATAAGACTTTTTAAGCATTGAAGATAAAAAGGTTTTTTTTTTATTATCATTCTAATATTACTTAGGCAATATTTTTTTAATTTAAACTGAATGAAAACTGAATTACTCTTAGAGAGGCTCTTAGCCTAAATAATGAAAAAAACAGGCATCTGCTTGACAGAAAAACAAGATTAATTCGAACAAACACTACAAAGAAAATTGAAAAATACGTTTCATCTCATTCCGCCCGAAAGATTACCAAAATAGCTGACGCAGATTTTTATTAAAACGGCAGCTTCAATAATAATTTTACGGCGAAGGTCTTTAAATTATATATTACCTTATTTTGTTTTACGATTCCCGGGAGGCCTGAGGTGAAAATTAAAGAAATAGTCAATACGAGGAACAAAAAGCAACGATTGGAATAAAAAGTCAATATTAATCGTACCTCAACAAATACAGCGTTATTTTGGTAGATGAAACAATCCGGATTCTGAGGGAGATTGGAAATATTTTTTTATATCAGAAGAATTATTTTACCCCGTATGCCGTTTATCTTTTGCCATAAAATTAAGTCTGGTACTTTTATTACACTGCATAATAATAACCCAACCTAAAAGCTTAGACATTTTGCAAACTGAGTATAGTTTACAACGACCTTCACACAAGAAACTTAGAAGCACTATAATTCTAAGTTTAACTAACGATAACAAAACACGGAACGACTCACTTTAATCCGCTGTTTAATCACAGCTTAATCCAAGGTTAACGTTTTTAATTTCCTTATTTTACAAACGAAATAATTAATTATCATCATCATTTCAGACAAATGACGTCCACTGCTGAACGAAATTCATTCATCCTTTTATAATGGAACGAAAATTAATATAACTATTGATAAATACGTCATGAATAGGAACTATAAAGAATTCAGAAATTATACTTATAATAAATCTAGTTAAGGCATTAGAATGATCTCCGATGATACTGAGTCCGTCTAATAATGTATTGTACGTAGGTATACTATACCTAACACCTATTTTTAAATCAGTGTTTCCTACTGTAATAACTGCTAACCTACCACCTAACCTGTACCTAACCTACCAATAACCGTAACTAAAAGGGTGATGGAAATGGATGTGGATGGATATGTCGAGGTAGACCAAAGAAAAGATGGATGGATTGTGTGAAAGAACAACAAACAGGTTCACGACTGTATCCCAAGACACGGTAGACATTCTCTCAGATCTTTTTTATGTTACTTATTCCAGATCGTTTGAAGGTGTCTAAAAAAAGATAGTGGTAGTGTTGGAAAGAAGATATGGGTAAGAAAGGAGTGGATACGGAGATGACGAGTGATAGGGGAGAGTGGAAGAAGAGAACATGTTGTGCCGACCCCGCATAAGCGGGCTGATGATGTACCTACCCTACTAATGTAAATTGACGTGCCAATGTTATGTCAAAGTCAAAGTCAAAGTCAAAAAGCATTTATTCAGTAGGACCGCTGGGATTACTTTGAAACGTCTTAAAACTAGGTGATTCTACTCCTGTATGCTATCTAACTTCATGGTAAATAAATGAAATCTGAAATCTGAAACGACCTTAACCCTGAAAACGACCTCGTCCAGGCAAACTCTGGATAGAGATATAGTAAAAAATTATAAAACGTGGTTTATATTTATAACGTAGCTATATTATGTGTTTAGTTTCTATAAATAAATAACAGGGGGTTATAATAATGTAATAGCTTCTATCATAGTCTATGATTAACTTGAGTATTTGTTAACCGAGGGTCGGTGGATACCCATGGTTAACGTATTCAAATGAAACATTATTAATTTGCGTGATTGTTTTGGAAGTTTATGCGTTGGTGTAAGTGAGCCCAAGCAATTTATTACCAGATCCAGACCTCTGTAAAGTAAGCACCTAACATATTTTGATGAAATTAGGTCCGTTTAACAACTGTTGGCAAAACTTTAAACTTAAATGATTACTTACCTATTTGTTGGAGGTTCAACTTGAATACTAAGTTCACCCCTGAGTTTTGCTTAGTATATTTTAAACTATAGCTTAGCGTAATAAAATGTGCGTTACAAAAGGAGGGCATTGTCGACGAATTAAAATAACCCCCCAGTTGACCCCCCCCCCCACCTTTTAAAAAGTTCCAAAAAAGTAGGAAACAACGGGGTGAATGTGTCAATAAACTAAAACAACTGTCAAAAATAGCTGTCAAAAATAAATTTAAGTTCTATTGCAAGGTAATTCAACTCGGTGTTCTTGATTAAGCCAAAGTTTCAGTAGGTACATTGAGGCAAGAAGTTTTAGGTTTTGTACCTATAGCACAAGTTTCATCAAATCAAATTTACAACAATGGGTAATTTTATGTTAGAGAGATTGTATACAAATCATCATCATCATCATCAGATGATGCAATAGCAAGGGAAGGGCGATATACCTGCTTTTATCTTACTTTTAAGTTTCTTGTCATAATAATAGGCAACTTCACTATCCTATTTATCACGATGCATTAGTATCTGAGTATGTCTCAGGTGTGGCAGAATTTTCAAATGCTAAGCAGCTGCAATACAATACAGTGCTAAGGGTCCCAAGGGTCTTCGAGTAAATGGTAGGTGTACAGCAATGGCACTTAACTCGATGACGTCACGTCAAATGAAACGGCATGAATTACTTAAAGCCACTTCAGTCTCTGCGGCTTTGTGGAATAATGCGTTTAGTGAAGTACCTACCTACCTATGTAGGTAGTGACTTAGATTCATTTCGGATTTTTAAGAGCCTTTTTCCACTAGTTCTTTCGAAACTGTGTGGTACGCGCGCAGCGTACTACGCTAAGAAGTTACATGAGAGAACTGGTGGGAATCTGATCGTGGTTTTTTCTAACTTAAAAATATTTGTGCCGTATGCGTATACGATTGTGTAATGATTCAAGAAGTATACTGAGCACAACGGTGTGCCTAGTATCAGTTCTTTACGCGATCGGTATAAGAGGTCGTAAACGCAGAATTGTATGGGAAAATAGCAGCGCCATCCTTTGCTACCTAATCATAACTAATGAAAATCAGTACAAATCCACGTTTACGGCGTCGCTACCGAATGGTGAATAAAATTCATACTTAGCACCCGGATCTTTAGCGCTCTGAAGTTAAGTGCACTAGACGATTGCCCAGGTTTGGTATATAGTAAGCGAGATAGCACGATTTTAGGCGTCATTAAAAATGGGTTCTGCGTAGCTACTTCAGAGAGCTAAAGAACGATTGTGCGTATTATAAAGGGCTTCTTATTTTATTTATTTATGCCAGTACTCCGTAAATAGTAAAAGAAATAAGAAAACTGGCATTTTGTAAAACCTAAAAGTTTGTAAACATATTGTGATATCATAACAAAGATAGATTTTATATTTAATATAATAGATATTAGATTACATCTACAGCAGCCACTTTAAAATGCTCAGTTGTGTTGTGTCAACATCACCTAATTAAATGTATCGGTTACTAGTATTAATTAATTAAATGAATAAATATTGGAGAACATGTCACACAGCATCATGTAGACCCAAACTAACAAAGCTATGGAAATCAATTAGGTGATTGAATATTTAGATACTTACCTTTTATTAATTATTTTTATTATTTTTAATCTATAGATCGTTTCTCTCGATCCTTAGATAGCTTGACTAATCCTGTTGTATTTTGTAAATATATGTAAATATGTAGTAGCTTAGTTTCTGTAAATAAAATTGTATAATTTCTTACGTTTTTTGTAAATAGGTACGAAAGTGCATAAATCCATACTTCCATACTATACTATATATACTATACTATATACTATATATACTATACTATATACTATATATATATAATATTATAAATGTGAAAGTAACTCTGTCTGTCTGTCTGTCTGTCTATCTGTCTGTCTGTCTGTCTGTTTGTTACGCTTTCACGCCCAAACCACTGAACAGATTAAGCTGAAATTTGGCATAGTTAATAGTTATATCCCAGGGAAGGACATAGGCTACTTTTTATCCCGAAAAAATGAAAAAAATCCCGAGGGACCGCGGGTCACACCGCGGGAGCGCAGCTAGTAATAAATAATTGTTTAAAGTTCAGCTTTTATACTATAATGGATTTGGGATGCTATATGATGCTTCTTTGCTACCTCATATATCTCAAAGCCCACGATCCAAACCTCATATACGGAAATCGTCCATACCTAATACTGGGGCTATACACAGACAAACCGTCCCTATTAAATAAATAAATAATGCTGGACATTTCACACAGTATCATCTTGCCCCAAAATAAGCAAAGCTTGCACTATGAGAACCAGATAACTAATATCCTACTTATATACGTTTTTGTTTGTAAATACATACGAGTACATATTATACATAGAAACACCTAGACCCGAGATAAATATTTGCAGATCATACAAACATTTATCCCACTGCGAGGCTCAAACCCGCAACCTTGTGCATAACAAGCGGGCTTTCACCCACTACGCCACAGAGGTCGTCTGGTAGGTACTACTACATAGTTAGCACGTTCTACAAATACATTCATCAATCCACGACAACCTAGATCGACCCACCGAGTCAAAGTACGACAAGCGGTAATTTCTTTAATTACAACCACTGTTAATGCTTTTACGTTTAGAAGTACCGGTTTGTACTAGCTGTACCGGTTTATATATTTTATGAACGTGGGCCTTATTGTGTAATTCAACTGGCAATGGACATGGACTTCATTTTGACATCTGAAACCCATTCTGGACTTCCATTGTCATTTTCGTATTAATGTGATTGGTTGAGCTCTAATTGGGATGACAACTGGAAATTGATTTTTTGGACAATACGATTGAGAAATGAAGGCAAGTGCTTAGCTGACGCAAGAGATGCAAGTTCAAATCAACATAATATTTGGCATATTAATTATGCCAACATTTTGCTAAAGTTAATATCCCATACGTGGCAGGCTGGAATCCAATCATCGTGTTTTTATAACTGAATGAAAATCGAAGCACTAATCGACCAACGCGGCTCATTTTACAAACAAAACTATAAAACCATTTATATTGGACAATATTTGAATGCATACTTCAGCTAGATACGCTGAAATATGTTTACAATTCATGTTTGCAGAACGTGTTATAACATGCCGACTAGTATTAAGGGTACACATACCGGAATCGTACTGGTTTTATGTGAGCTTTTGAGTTATTTTGGTCGAGTATTCAAGGGGCTATGAAGCCCCGATTGGAGAGGGGAAGAAGATGGGGAAGAATGTCCATTCTATTTACTTTTGAAAATTAAAACAGAAAGCCGATTCAATGTTGGACTCAGGTCGAAAATTACAAGTGAGGACTTAATATCCTCACTCCTCAAATACCTTTTGAGTTTTACGTGAAAAGTATCCCTCAAGATCTAAATTTATATGGGACCATATCTTGAGTCCTCACGAGGCGTCTCCAAACACAAAAAGGTTTTTCAAAGCCGGTCCACAATTAATACCGGTGAATATCCATAAAAAACTGCAGCCATAGAACCTTCTTTTTTGAAGTGGATTAAAAAGTGTTATTCATTTTCTGGTCACGTACAAACTGAACTTCATTAGATTATAAATCTTCAACAATGTTACCGACTTTTATCCGAGCATTGCATTAGCAAAACCACGGGGTATACTGCTAGACCAGAAGCCCATTGACATTTCACGTTTTTCTTTTTTACAAATGTAATGAGTTGCAATGGTGATTTATTAGTGTCGAACCAAGGTCGAACCACACGCAGTGTATGTTGCGTCTCGTAATAGCCGCGCAAGTTACGCTCAATGTGGCCCAGACATACGCCATCATTGACTTGAAGCGCTCTACGTAGTTTACGCGTGTTGTGATGAGAACGGTGTGTAGAAATTGTATGAAACGCAACATAGACACAAACGCGACGCAAGATACGTCGACACTTACTCGTAGATTCACGATTCTATACGTATCCAAAATATGTCTGCTTACTGTACTCAATGGCAGCGTAAGGAGAGGGGTTGACACGGTAGGTGTAAAGGGGCGCCTGCTCAGGCAAAGGAAATGGTAGTAAGCCGGGCGCGCCTATCAACTATCATGGTTATGAACATTATTAACACTAAAATCATGTTAAATATCCCGTTAGTAGTGTTAATAATGTAGACATATTATTATCATGTCGATTTCTTCTACAAAAATTCGGCTCGCTTCGCTCGCCTATAAAAAACCAGATACGCTCGCATAACAAAACTATGAACACTTGCCGAGTTCGCGGCATTGCAAGATCTGTGTTTGACTTAGGTACGGTAGGTAATTGGTATTCAAAACAGTAGTACCTAATACTATCGTCAAGAACTAGGTGTATCGTGTTGATTTTTTCTAAAAAAAAATCGGCTCGCTTCGCTCGCCCATTATCATGCTCACTTTACTAGAAGTAGCTAAGTACCTAGTTCTATCGTCAAAAACTAGATGTATAGTGTTAATTTTTTATAAAATAATTCGCGATTATTTTTTGTCCATCGAAAAGGACAAGAGAGTAAGTTTTGATGTGGTCGAAACTTCTTGAGCTGTGGGATGTGCGACTAGGAACGTATACCTACACTTGCAAACAAAAGATTTAAGTTTTTTGTTGGGGGGGAAGGCCAATTGAAAGCCGCCCCGTGTACCAACCCATGCTACGCCGCCACTGACTGCATTACTCTTAATTACTTACTCCAAGTATCAAATTACAAGCTATTAGAATACTAATTAGTGTACCTCGATGTTTTCCTGTGCCGTTAAAAGCTCCTGCTAATGCTAGTTTATAAACAAAATAACGTAATAAGTGGTTTTTATGCACTATTTGCGGGCTCGCTTCCCGACAAATGTTTGTATGATATGCAAATATTTTTCTCGGGTCTGGGTGATCTTTATGTAGGTACATACATATGTAAGTATTTAGGTACAAAAGGTGTTAAGTAGTAGTATTAATCATGTGGTTCCCATAAAACAAGCTCTACCTACTTTGATTCGTTGAGTTCTACCCGTTTGATGCTGTGAGAAATGTTTAGCACTATTTATTTATGACGAATAAGTTGTTGTGCCTTCTTTATGCATGCTGTGCACACCTCCTAATAATGGGAACAAAAGATCTAAGACATTTTGTTTTTACTCCTGACTGTACGGTGTAAATCTGTGTTGGGTATCCTATCAGGCATTTTGAGATACAGTTGTAATGAACCGAACGCATAAATATATGAATAAATATAGCAGTATCCCATTCCTAGTAGCCTATTTCTATACAAAACACTGAAAAAGGTACTAATGGTACCCTTGAGAAATAAGTGGTGGAAATAAGCAGTCAAAATGATGCGAAAACATTATTCAGAAGAATAAATCTACATTTTCCTTCTGCCTTTATTAACTTAATGGTCTTAAAAAGAAAACTACGTCTATATTTTTGTACCCTAAACCCAAATAACTTACCTCTTTATTGTGATGTTGTTTTTATGCGTATTGTAACAAAAGAGCTGTTGTTGGCTAAGCGGGATAGTGCCTCGAAATCCCGAGTTCGAATCCTGGCCGTGCAAAAATGTGTTGAGTGCTAAATAAACTATAACATGTATTTTATTATATTCCAAGTATAATAAAATACATCGTAAGGAAACCAGCTAGTATTCTACAAGTATTATTGACGAGCACGTACCTATAAGCTTTCAATCAAATTACAGTACCAAATCCCGCAATTGACTAGATAATCGCGTTACGAATTCCTTCAAGAAAACGCCCTAACATCCTGTCGTACACTATCGACGTTGATAGTATAATTGGATCCTACGGCTTTAGAAAGCGCTCTAGAATAAACCTTGGAGTGAACTATCGGACCTTGATTATCTTAGGTTGTTATTGGTCAATCAGATGATGAATCTTTGATACATAAAGGATTTGCAGGTGATGTCAGCAAAAACAAACGATAGGCATCAACTGAGTGCTTCTGTGCTTCGGAGGGCTCGTTAAAATGTCCGTCCCGGCTTAATAGCCGGGACGGACATTTTAACGTGCCCTCCTGGCTTAATAGCCATGAGGCTATTAAGCCATTAAGCTATTAAGCCTTAATGCTGCCCGTCACCAGAGCAGGCCACTTACTCATATGATATTAGGTAACATAAGGCTATGGATCAAAACTTTGTGCAAGATTGAAGGAGTCGCTTCGACTTATTAAACCAATTTCTAAAAGGATTATTATTTATTTTAGGTAGGTAATATACAAAGTTTACACCTTGGTCCTTATGGAATGGAAAGGGTTAAGCATTAGCAATAACGTAAGTATGTTTGAGCTAGTGGCAAACTCTAATAACTTAGCTTCAGCTTGTCTGTATGGCCAAATGTTTGTAACTATACAGCTATTTATCATGGTCTCCGAAGCATGAAATTGTTCAGTAGTTAATTTCGCTAGCAGTCACCATTATGAAGTTCAAAACATTCAAAAGCTCATACATTTTGAGTAGAAACTTTCACGATGTTTTCGACCATGTCTTTATGGTGTATAAAACGAGTTTGATTGTTATGACTGACTTTATGTGAAGTTATGATAAAAGAACAAAACAAGCAAACAAACTGATCATCATTTTCAACAGATTATAAAATAACATAACGTTTCAAATTATGCAAAATTGTCGCACGAATTATTATGGATTTCGATAATGCACACGATTATTTAGTATAATGCTTTGGATTAATAATGCATTGTTTGTTTATTTTATCAATAACTCGGGTGTAAGCGGTATAAATAAATTATAAATGTGCGGTATAAAAAAAATATAAAGATAGTTTTAACTAGTAATCTACGATTGAGGATTGAAACCTTACAGAAAATGCTCTAAAATTTTAGCTTGTAAAAAACTTAGACCTTTACTACTACATCAGGACTACACTCAACGGGACGGTGTAGTGGGAAGTGCCTGTTGCTTGTATAAGATAGGTATATAAATTAATCTATCTTATTATGGTGTTTTGAAATCACAAGGTATAGGGACCTACAACTTGTTTGTTGATGTGAACGTGTGAACAGAACGCATTCATAATATTATTGAGATCGAGCTGGAATTTGAACATGTTCAAACAAAGAACGAGTAGATTATTTATTATTTATTCAGGTTTTCAAAATTCTTTCAGAGCGTCTGGTCAAAGCGACGCGTGATCCGAGAACTGGCATATTTTTGGCTCAAAGGATTAGCATTGCCATCCAGCGTGGTAATGCCGCCAGTGTTTTGGGCACGCTTCCGACTGACAGTTACCTGGATCAGTTGAGCTATCTATAGATCGTTTCTAACGATCCTCAGATAGCTTGACTAATCCTGTTGTATTTTATAGATATATGTAAATATGTAGTAGCTTAGTTTCTGTAAATAAAGTTTATTCATAATTGTAAATAAAGTAGATTATTATTTTATATTTGATTTTACAAATTTTTGGAAAACTTACAGCTAGGCAAAACTAAGATTATAGAACACACACCCATTTGAAGTAGGTGCATGTTCACTTAAAGCCAATTACAAGTTTCCACTTATAGAAAAGGTGTGTTTAAAGACAAAAGTTCTAATGTCGACGACGAAGAGAAAAACATTTCAAATTTCAAATTTCAAATTTTTTATTTAGGAAACAAAAACATGGTACAAACAAAAAATAGGAAACGATAATGTCCGCATTAGTTTAGAAAAACTGTGTCGCGGAAATTAACGCCCACCTCCGAGTACAGAGATATTTTCCACAAAAACAAAGTAGGTAGGTACAAAATAAACAAAATTTAAAACTAGGCTTAGGTTTCTTATGAAAATACTAATCTCCTACAAGTCGTGTCGTGTGCGTGAGAAGTCTGTACGTGTGTGCGTGTGTGTGTATGTGTGTGTGTGTGTGTGTGTAAGTGTGTGTGTGTGTGTGTGTGTGTGTGTGAAAATGTTAGGTGAACAAGCGTTTGATTACTATGCGGGATGTTGTGTGCTGGTATTATTAATATGTTAGAGCGTGTGTAAGTGGGAAAGGGGTTGACTTAGCTAGGAATCTTTAACAGGCTCTCTGTATCTGTATATGACAAAGTGATGAGCCACTGGAGGCATTTTTGTTTACACATGAATCGCGTGAGAGAATAAATTTGAACTTCCTTGTTGAGGGTGTTGTAAAGCATAGAGCTTATAAAGTAAAAGTGCCTACTAGCCACTTCCGTGCGCCGTTTCTCAATTTTGCAAACTTTGTCATGTCTGCGTTTGGTGTTTCGAATATCCGGATTGTACTTAAGTTTAGTGTGTTTTTTCACGACTGTTTGCAGAATGAAAAGTTGGCGAACTGTAGCAAGTTTGGTGAGCGCATAGATATCCGATGTAGGGAATCTAACGGGCTTATTAAGGATGACCTTGAGGACTGCTCTCTGGGCACGCTCAAGTCGGAGCATCTGAGTCTTAGCGCATCCACCCCAGGATGTGATGCAGTAGGAAATGACAGATTGGACCAAGGCATAATATATTGTTTTCAACTGTTCGAGTTTCATAATATAACGTAAGGTTTTAAAAATATATAAGAGTTTTTTTACTCGCGATACAGTGGCCTCTATTTGGTGTTTCCAACTGAGGGTGCTATCTATTAAAACACCAAGGTATTTTAAAGAAGAAGAGCGATCTAGGGTTGGGCAATTACAGGGGAAGCTTGTTGAATTGACGCAGGTGTGTGCTCGAATTGAAAAGGAGGATATAGGTTGAGTTGTTATGGTAGGGGAAAAGGCAATTAATTTACTTTTAGAGGTGTTAAGTGTCAAGAGGTTAGAACTCAGCCATTTCATTACAAATCTAAGGGCATTCTCGGCGTGTACTTGTACTTTCTGCCAAGATTTACCATGCACAAGAAGGGCTGTATCGTCTGCGTAGGTAATGATTTTGCAGTTGGGAAGCGAAAAATTACACAGATCATTAATGTAAATGAGAAATAATGTAGGTCCAAGGACGCTACCTTGAGGGACACCATAGCAGATGGGCACTTCTGAACTTTTATTACCATCTATCAGTACGTGCTGCGTACGATTAGTTAGATAGCTCCTGAACATATCGTTAGCAATACCCCTGATGCCTACGCGCTCCAACTTGTCAAGCATAATGGGGATAGAGACCGTGTCAAACGCTTTTGACAGATCTAAAAATATACCTACGGTCTTTTGGCTATTTTCAATTTGCTTTATAACAGAGTCAGTTAATTCTAAAACAGCATCTTCCGTAGAAATTCCAGCTCTAAAACCGAACTGATTTGGTGAAAGGATGTTTTTTTTATTTAAAAATTTAATTAATCTAGAGTTCAATATCTTTTCGAAAATTTTGGAGAAAACCGAGAGTACTGAAATTGGCCTATAGTTAGTGACAGCTTTTTTATCTCCGTTTTTAAAAATTGGATGAACAACTGCTTTTTTAAAGCCGCTGGGGAAGATACCGGATGTTAAAGATAAGTTAAAGATGTAACACAAGATGGGAATTAGAACGTGTCTGGCTGATTTAACTACCGTAGTTGAGATACCATCCCATCCCGTCACGCATTTATCTTTTAGTTTGAGAATAATATTTTCAATTTCATCGTGGTCGATGCTAAAGAATACCATGGAGTTAGAAGTGGAAAGACAGGGGTCATGAGAATGCGAGGGTAGATCGTAAATTGGATTAGAAAAGCTGGTTGCACTTGCATTGGATGGTTGTTGTAATTGGGATGCGAGTGTTTTACCAATATTTGCAAAGAAATCATTCACTGTGTCAACAGATTCTTGAGGAGAGTCGCAAAGTTTTAAAAGGTCTATAGAGTCAGAGTCTTTTTTGTTGAGATTGGCAATATCCTTAATAACGTTCCAAGTGTCTTTAGGGCTGTTTTTAGCTGTGTCGATTTGCTTCTGATAGTATTCATGTTTTAATTTCTTTAGAAGGTTTTTACAATAAGTTCGGTAACGGAGGTAAATAGTTTTGGAAGTAGGGTTATCGGGATTACGTTTGTATTTACGGAAGAGTTTGTCTCTGTGGCGCATACATCTGAGTATTCCCGGAGTAACCCACGGTTTGAGTATACGTTTCCTACTAGGTGTTGCAACGTGACTAGTGTGTTTTTTAATAATTTCAGAGATTAACGCAATCAAGGAATTAGTTAATTCTTCAGGGTCAGATAAAGCATATAAGGAAGAGAGGTCAAGTTTTTCCAGATCGCAAACAACAGCTGGAATATTGAGCCGTTGAGAGTGTCGCTTTATGGATATTTCATTAGTTTTAATGTTACAGCAAAATATTATGGGAGCATGATCTGTTATCAGAGAGTCTAGAATGAGAGTAGTTGAATGATTAGAGGTTCGGAGGATAACGTGATCAATGCAGCGATCCTCTCTCGTTGGTAAATAATGAGCAGGGAGCATGGCATGTGATGCAACAAGGTTCATGTATTCATCTGTAATATTATTACATTCTAGAGGAATCAAATTAATGTTTATATCTCCAATTATGAAAGTAGTGGTAAAATGTTGGAGACTACTTAAGGTACGGTCAAGGCAGTTAAAAAAAGGATCTAGGTTTTTGGTAGAGGGGGAACGGTAAAGTGCCACTATAGCTGCGTTAGTAGATAGCTTTATTATCAGGCAACTAGCATCATTGAAAATGGGGACATCGACATAGCACTGAATGCCACTTCTTATGTAAGCCACTACACCATCATTTTGGTTTTTGAAATCAGAGTTGTGACTAACATAACCCTGAATAGTCGGAATAGCTGGGGACTTACTGAGCCAGCATTCGGTTAGTATGATGATGTCTAGTTGAGGTTTTATTCTATGTAGAAGTGTAATGAGTTCGTCGAAGTTGCAGTTTATGCTACGTATGTTGACATGAAGAACTTTAATATTACTCCCGTTTCCTATATTTATGTGTTGACCAACTTCCTCTGGAGGACAGATAAGGCTTTTTGATACCTTGATACGTTCTATATCATTATTTATTTGGTTTAGATTATCCATTATTGAGTTGATAAATAAACAAGTGGACAAGAACACGAAGACCAGAGTAGCTCGAGTTTAGCAAAGTACATAAAATAATATAGGTACGTTGGCATATTGGGGGTATTGCCAAGGGGGTGAAAAGGGAACCAAAAGGGTAGTGTGTGCGTGTGTGTGTGTATGGGTGTGTGTGTGTTTGTGTGAGAGTGGGTAATGTGTAAATGATATAGGGATCGTGAGAGTTGTGTGAGTGTGTGTGAGTGAGGTGTTTTGAGTAAGTAGAGTGTATAAAACTATGAAATATTATTTTTAAAAGAATTAAACATATAAGAAATGACAAAAAAATCAAGAAACAATAATAAACATCGTAAAGACTATTATCGTTTTTCAGTCAGGATGAGGCTTTCATTTTCTCTAGGTCTGCTTCGTGCTACATTGAATAAAAAAGACGACATACTTAAATAGTTAAGAAGGTATGTTCGATAAATACCATTTTACCATTACAATACTATCTTCCATATAACAGAACACGTTTTTCCTCCTTTCACTCCACTTTTACAGGCGTCATACAATAACCACTCCTATTTATATCACTTTTCATTCAATCTATTCATCTTGCCTGTCTATATTTTGCCTAACCCACCCTAAAATAGGGTAGAGTGGGAACAGGTAGGTACTGAATGAAACGATTTGATGTTCACCGAAGTGCGCACCTAACCAAGTTGATTTGTAGCTCACGTTTTAAAAATGGATCAATAAAGACAATTCAATATTATAGAAAGGTTCAACAGTTCAGTAAAAACTAATTCAGAATTGCACATGCTCTTACTTTTAACCGACTTCAAAAAAGGAGGAGGTATACCTATAACGCGCATCTGAAGCAGGAGCGGTCACCCATACATTTTGTTACCACGCAAAAGGTCGCTTAACTTCGGCGATCTATCAAGCAACACCGCGAGGGCTTAAAATAAGTTGATTGCGACCAAAAATAACGATTTGTATATTTTTAGAACATTGTACATTGGATAAAACTTCCACTAGATTGGAAACAACACAATGAAGCCATTCGATCGTAAAAGTGCCAATACGTACAAAAAGGTAATAAAGCAAGGTAAAAGCCTGTAATTGTCTGAGGAGCCGAGTGGAGCAGGATGACGGTCGGTGAGGCGTAATTGTCTTCGCCCTGGTGTGGCCAGGCGATGGGCGAATGAGGCTAGAATAGCGATTATAGTAAGGTCTATCTCTTTTTATGATACTATCGTCATAGAATACAGATACGTATCGTTCCACGTTGTTATCCCACCATTGAAGCAAACGGTGTGCTACATAAAAAGTTAGAGTAGATAATAATAGCAGCCTTTATACGCACAATATTCAAGTTTCAAAAAAATTATCACTCGCGATTGCGCGTACAGGCTTTCCCGCACGATAGCGTTTTGACAAGAACTAACGAGTAATCGCGCGTGAAAGAACGCGTAGCATCAAAATTATCACTCGCGATTGTGTGCAGACTTTCCCGCGCGCAATCCTGTACGTTCAATCACTCACGAAAGATTGTGCGTCTAAAGGCTGCTATTGTCTTACGGCCACTCTACACATTCGCCGAACTATTATTTGAATAGACGATGACAGGCGAATACAGGCGATACATACACGTCTGTGACCGTTGATATTCGTCTATGATCGGCGAATATGTAGAGGGCCGATTCGTAACAGACAAAATCAAGACTCGCAACAGGTTTTAAAGACCTCAATTCGCCAATCTGGGAGTCACAATATCATCCCAGACCATAACAGTAAATCAACTGTCTACCATCGGTCCTTCCAGGTGATAGTAAAGGTACGACAGGGGACAGCGTAACTCAGACCAAAGGGTATGCTGGTAAAAAATGTAGTACGTAAATAGTACAGTCGCGGAATCAAAAGGTTGACCATTTTTCAAATAAATTCGTTTACTCGTTGCAAGCACATGTTACCTTTTTAATCTGCGTACTAGACGAGAGTGCTGTTCTGAAAATTATGTTTAATTGTTTGAAAACAAAGTTTTAATTAATTTAGACATTCATTATGATAGAATGTGTCATACTCGGTCGATAAAGCAGATAGTTATCAAATGGTTATCAAACGAATTATTGAGATTATTGATTGTATCCCCAAGGTGTGATAGACATTCTCTCAAATCTTTTTATGTTACTTATTCCAGATCCTTTGAAGATGTATAAGGGGATAGTCAGAGTCATATTTGATACATGCCCACATTTGTTCATATGAAACGAAATTTAATCACAATACACATTAATTAGTACATTATTTCAAAATTTGGTTGCAAAAATACTTTGGTTTCCTTGTCAGAACAAGATAAATTGAAACAGCTGAAAGATTTTCTTAAAGTGCTCGTTCGTGAACGTAATCGAGAACTTTTAGTAAAAAATGAATCTTGCTTTCTCCAACTCAACGGAGCAAGAGCTAATATTCTTTGGCAAGAGACAAGAATGGTATGCCAGAATGGTACCATGTAAATGTTGTTTTACTCTGTCTTTACGCGCCATCAAGCGAAGGTCTCGGACGTGACCATTTTGTTCTTGCTTTTATGAGTTCTCGCGTTTGATTCTTGGGATTGTTTCAGGAGAATAATGGTTTTGGGGCTATTCCGTTCAAATAAATTATTCATTTTTTATTCTTACCGAATCATAACTTCGCTTATAACGCAAGTACCTACATCCAAAAATATAGATTAAAAAAAGTACGTGTGTGTCGTGGAACACTCGTTGGACCGACGTTTCAACTTGTATATTTGGCATTTGTCAAATAAAATATTTTCAATTATTAAAATCCTAGAAACGTTCTTCCGTAATAATAATGTAACAATCTATGGACTGTTCGCGACTGCGCACTTCGCACTGTGACGATTTGACATATACATGGGACGTGACGCAAAAATCACCACTTTTTTCGTCTAGCCCCCATCCGATACCGTCCGAAAAGGAACTTCGTTGCAGCTAGTAATTTATATTCTTTGGTAAATAATGAACAGAGTAATAGACGTTGGCTAGTTATAAGTTTCACTTAGCTCCTTGGAACCGAAACCGCAGAAAAGTTCAAGCTACTTTGTTTCAGCTCTTAAAAAGTCCAAGTTCTGCTTATAAGCCTTTCTGTGGAGTGTACGGTAATGAGAGCCAACGTGCAAACGCACTGTGGTTTGCGGGAGAAAAGGATTCAAATCTACCTACATTTTCTGTGTGTAATTGTGTTTTGGCTGGTATCACCCAACGCTGAGTAGGTATAAAGCTGGGAACTGACCAACGTTACGAGGTGGTAACATGTAACACAGCGAGCATTCATGCAGTTAGTACGGGGAAACAAAACACTCGCAGCAAGCAACGCGCTGTTTTTAGATAGATATTATATTAGCGTACGGCGTGACGTAACATGCTCGATGCGAATGTTACATTACACCTCGTAACGTTGGTCAGTACCGTATACTCGTAGCTTAAAGTGGTAAGTAGGTATTGCCTTTTCGCTCCTGCCAGACTTATCGGTGCGTTTTAGAAATCGAACTATGGACATTTGTATCAATGCAGAAAAAACTTAGGCACATCTTCAATGATTTAAACAGCATCCGGGGACAACCAATGCCTATAAGTAATTAAGTACACAACGGGACACTGTAGTGCCTGGGACATTGCTTGAGATGGAATAGACTTGCCCAGCACATAAACCATCCTATCAGCCTTCAGCCTTCATCATGTCTCATCAGCCTTGATCATGATCAATTTAGAAGTATCCATACTATCCATATCCATATCCATATCCATACTAATATTATAAATGTGAAAGTAACTCTGTCTGTCTGTCTATCTGTCTGTCTGTCTGTTTGTTACGCTTTCACGCCCAAACCGCTGAACAGATTAAGCTGAAATTTGGCATAGTTAAAGGTCGTATCCCAGGGAAGGACATAGGCTACCTTTTATCCCGAAAAAAATAAAAAATCCCGAGGGACTGCGGGTCACACCGCGGGAGCGCAGCTAGTCCAAAATAAGGAATGATTTTGTGCAGAATGTATTGTATATTAAGGTGTTTTCCGCATACATTTTTTTGTCGTTGTATTAGAAATAAATGAAATGAAAACGTCATAAAACTCAAAATATAGCATAACTAGAAACTTCTAGCTGCAAAGTTAAGTATTAACGAATCGATTCCGAAGTAATAATATTGACAATGACAAATTACGTCAACGTAGGTCGTTTCCATAACTACGTTATTCTCACGTTGTCGATATGAGTCATGAAAATTACTTTACGAGTTTAGCTTTTTCAATACAGCTTGCATATTATTTACTACATATATATTTGGTATATTGTGATGTATTGTGATTTGTGATATATGTGATGTATGATAATATTGTGGTGTTTTCCAATAATTTCTGTTTTTTGTTACCACATTTCTATAAATTAACTGGCAGTGAGAGCTAAATAAATAAATATTTGTCTATTAATGTTATTGTTATTAATTTGTTACACAAACTATCAGTTTAACTTTTACTAATGCATTTTTATTAACAATTATATATTTTAATATAATTTAACAATTATTTTAGTTTTTTAAATATTAAAATGACAAGTTTTCGAATGTCATTAATTTTAGTCTATAGATATTTGTAAATTAATTAATTATACTTTAATTTACAAATTTTATTGGATGAATCGGCTTTCGTAGACTAATCTAAATAAATTAGTGATAACGTTAATCAAGTCACATACCTAGTCACATTTCATGCAACGTGGTTCTTACGAGACAAGGATAAATAGGATAGAAGGAGTCCGTAGAAATGTGAAATTACTAAATCGTTGAGCTTATTTTACTGTGGGAGTTCGTAATTAATTTGCACATACTCGTAATATGCTTAGGTTGGTACGTATTTTGCTTACAAGTGCAGTACCTATGTATTTCTGTGGATGAGATCGATTTTTAACTCGCTGAGTTGGTTTAGGTGCTGTTCAAGTCTATTCCATCTCAAACGGTGTCCCAGGTATTACAGCGACTCGATGAGTGTAAGCATAGGTTGCCTCTTGATGATGTAGCAGCAGAGATGATACATTTTAAAATTGATGTTTGCGGATTTTCCTAAGACTAAAATCTTTAATTACAGCACAATAATCTAACGAATGAGCTACGTCATATTCGATTGAAAGAATAGGGCTTAAAGCCGATCTTGTGTCATCGAGTTTCTCAAATATTTTATAGTAAGCACAACGAAACTTTAGCTCTCTGAAGCTAGGTGCAATAGACGATTGCGCAGGTTTGGTAGAGTAAGCGAGATAGAACTATTTTAGGCGCCATCAAAAATGGGTTCTGCGCAGCTACTTCAGAGAGCTAAAGAACGATTGTGCGTATAATGCATCATCTTAAGTTTGGAATAAATACAAGATGTGGCAAATTTCTTCAAAATAAAATATATTTAAATATAAGAACAAAAGGGTAGGTTAAAAATTAAACTTTTTAACCTACTCGTATTAACTCCAAAAGTAAAGGTAGTTGCCCAGAATGCGGTAAAATTATGTCACACCCTGTATAATAAAAACTCTGTCTGACACGAAGAATAAGCTTTATTTCAATGCCAAAGATTTATGCGGACATTGAACTTAAACCTAATTTATTGACGTTCAAACTGCGTTCAACCCAGGTAGCATATTTTTTGAAATATTTTCGTTCCAAGTTTTAAAGCATTATTTTATTTTCGTTTCACTGTAAATTTGATGAACAATATCAGTTAAATTAAGAGCTTAAGTTTGTAAACAGTTAATTATTTTAAGCGTTTCATAATTGAGTTTGTTTTCGGTTTAAAGTTTCATATTAATTGCCAACTGTATTGTAAAATTTAAAGTTGAAATCGGTTTATATTAATTAAGAACATTTTGTTTCAAAAACGGCATCAAAGGTGCACGTTGTGCTTTGAAAGTATTAACATAATTAATGTAGTCTGTCGAACAACATTACGAAACTTATAAATTGTGTATTTTTTAATTTAAATTTCAATTTAAGAATTCGTTGAAGTTTGCTTACGTTTTCGACAGATAGTCGAAGTTAAGCGACGTTCTCCACGGTCCAAAAATGAATTGGCGACGGTTAGTGGTACCTAAAGAAAACTACACAAAAACAGGTTCACGACTGTATCCCCAAGGTGTGGTAGACATTCTCTCAGATCTTTTTTATGTTACTATTCATATTCATATTCATTCATATTCATTTATTCATTGCTTGTATGTACATAGGTATAGCTTAGGTCTAGGTAGGCTTAGTGTGTAAGGTACATACACCCTGTTGGGCACTGCAACGTCAGTTTGGTAGGTATATAAAATTAATTGGTCAATTAAATTAAGATAAAAATAATGGTAAGTAAGTATATGTACTAATTTAGTACTAATTTCTGTCCTATCCATACATAGGTTACCAGGAAGAGATCGCTTTTAGCGATAAGGTCACCCATTGTTACACATTTTGTTATCAAGGTTTTTTATTGTTCTTTTTGTTACTTTTTTTAGTGTACAATAAAGTTATAATCTATCTATCTATCTATCTATATGAAATTATGTAAGCAATTGGTAAATTAAATTAAGATAAAAATAATAGGTATTGTCAGGATAGGTAGGTAGTATTTTATAGTCACTAATTAGATATTCGAAGTTTTCGTCGAAGTTTACTAAGTAAACTAAGCGCCATAAAATTATGATGATTGCGGCCCATAACAGGCGGCTGACTGATATAAAACACACTAATTGAATTTACTACCTACAGTTACTATGCTATTTTCTCTATAGGTACCTAATCTTTCATGTACTATTATCAATGCTAGTGCTAGTAGTAGCCAATCACTAGTTTGAATCATTGGATCTTACTTAATATTTGCAAAATTTAGCATAAGTAGATATTACGGTATTACCTAGTATTAGCAGACGGAAATACTTCAGTGATTGCAAGAATTATTGCCTATCACCGCTTAGAAAAACTGGTTTAATGTTTTGTTTTCTAAATGGATGTCAAAATAATATAGGCTTTTTAAGTCCCATTACCGGCACATTGACGCTTCACAGAATGTCGTTTATGTGACAAATTGCTCCATGATGTGCGATTCTACATAGAACATTCTTTAGAAACAGCTAGCTCACTATTTGTACTTACATGTTTGTTCAGGGGCCGTATTCGCGTTCTTATTTTCGTTCGTTTGATGAATATTTGGATGTTTCTTACTACGATTTCTGACTTCAAGGGCCAATTTTTCGATTTGCAATATTTGGTCCTAGGTTAAGACCGTGTTTTAACGTTGATTTTATCGACTGAATACTGTTCCTCGAAGTAAGAAGCATCCGAATATTCATCATAACCCCCCAGGTTCGTGTGGAAAAATTGTGACTATAAATAAAATATAGAGATCATTTCACAGGGGGGTTATTCGCATTCGTTTTTCGTTTGTTAGATGAATATTCAGATGTTTCTTACTACGAGATAGATAGTATTCGGTCAATAAGATCATCGCTAAAACACGGTCTTAACCTAGGACTAAATATTTAACACCAAAAAATTGGCCCTTGAAGTCAGAATTCGTAGTAAAAAACATCATCAAACGAACGAAAAAATAACGGAACTAATGTAAGTATACCTAAGTAATTTTGAGTCGACGCCCAACAAGCAAATTAATTAATTAATTAGCTTTTTTACATTAGTTTAAGAACTTACATATTAAAGGTTAATAAACATTGAATCTTGCAATTAAGCCAGTAATAACTGTTTAAGAGTGAGCTATCTTTCTAATCTTAGCCTTTATTGACAGAATGAACTCCGCAAAAGTACTGCATTGCCTTTTGAGGGATAATAAATTGGCGGCTTCGAATCAAGACGCTTTAGTAGTCGGATATTGCAGAGTTCATACGAATTCGCTGAATTGAGGAATGAAAAATTACCTTGAGTACCTTTTTTACTGAACAAAATTGTTGTTGTATGTTTTTCGATGATTGGGTGCCTGAAAACAGTCGAAGACGACGCGGCAGACCCAGGAAAAGGTGGCGAGACGATCTGGATGCTTTCAAGCCAGACTGGCAAACCGTGGCCTTGGAGCGCAAGGAGTGGAAGTTAAAGGGGGAGACCTTTGCCCAGCAGTGGGACACGATAGGTTGAGAAAAAAAAATGATTGTCCGAAATAAAATGTTTCTAGTGAAATTCAAAACGTCGTTTTATAACGACTTATGTCCAAATATGAAATCCATTTAGATCTTCAAAGCATCAAAACTGGATCATTTGAGCTAACTACTTCTAGTCTATCTTCTATCTCTATATGTTTGTTGCCCTGGTTCTTCACGGTATTGGTCGCGAAGGAACAGGAGTAGAATCACCTAGTTTTAAGACGTTTCAAATTGATCCCAGCGGTCCTACTGAATAAATGTTTTTTGACTTTGACTTTTGGCTCCCGAGAACTGACTGAAGGACAGATGAACGAAGGCATTTTTGGACAATCTCGAAACGGAGACGCTTACCTCAAGTCTTAGTCAATTACTAGAATTCGATCACTATACATAATTACGAATTATTAAAATGGGATTTATCGTGTACAATTACCTTATTTTATTTCCCGACGTTTCGCCAGTGTTGCAACAGGCGTGGTCGTTGTACGCGATTAATCCCGTTTCAATAATACGTAATTATGAATTACTACAAATTTCCTTAGTTTTCCTCAAAACATCCCTAAGTGAACAGACACCTTTAAAACCAAATGTCTCGCCTCCAACGTTGACATTCACGGCACGAACGTAAGAAACCTTGAAACTTTCACCTTTATTTTGAACCTTCTGCTGTACAAATAGAGTTCAAATTCGATAATAAACGATGGTTTTTATATTGAAAATATCACCTCATTAGACTATGAGCTTTGGTATTTAATTAAGAATGTTTATCTTTTTAATGTGAAGGTAGATTGGCCTGATAGGTAGTAATTGATATCTTTTTAGCGGTAATTGGTGGAACAAAGACATTTTGAATGGAATTTATCTTTTGCTCGTGTACCAGAGGTCTTATTTATTAATGAGGTTAATTTCCTTCAGAAAATTTAGCAATTTGTGCTAAATACTTTTCAAGTCCCTTAGAACAGATTAATTATCTAATTATGATTAAATTATCTGATTTAAAAGACGTTTTGATTCTACTGCTGAACAAAACATGAAGCCAATATTTAAAAAAAAGCAATAAGACGACTGTGTCTCCAAAGCATGGCTCTGATAAGGAAACCCTTTGGACGTATCTGAAGATCGTGCCTGAAACCTTTTGAAAAGATCTTACGACTTTTGAAAAGATCAGGAATTTCTTTAAGATCTTACCAAATGTCTACCGTGCGTTAGAATGTAGTCGTCCTATTTCGTTTTTTAATGGAGAATAGAGATAATATTACGTGTTTTTTTCGTAGAGATATGCAAACTATGCATACAAGCACCACCTACACGTTGAAGTTTAAGCTAAAGTTATGTTAAATGTGCGTTTAACTTGATAACAATTCCAATAATTTTCACTCAACTGCTCAAACTTTAGACAGGGCGTAATAAAATAAACGTCAAAATAAGAAACGGTACATGACATGCACATGACTCTGTATCGAAACATAATGGTTGTATTATTTTATTGGTAGACGACCTCTGTGGCGCAGATGGTTGCGGGTTCGATCCCCGCCGCGGGACAAAAGTTTGTATGACCTACAGATATTTGTCTCGGGTCTGGGTGTTTCTATATATAATATGTATGTATGTATAATATGTATGTTTACAAACAAAAAGTATATAAGTAGTATATCAGTTATCTGGTTCCCATAGTACAAGCCTTGCTTAGTTTGGGGCTAGATGATGCTGTGTGAAAATGTCCAGCATTATTTATTTTATTATTATTTAGTATTCCAGAGGGTGTTAAGTTTGCGACTGATATAATTTTAAAAGTGCCATAATTATGGCCCTAATGATCAACCTCCCAAATAGCTTTTCGATGAAGTCACAACAGAAAAACAATAAATAGATTATTTTAATAACAGAATCCACTACTTCATAATATATTCTTTTAAAATAATTTAAAATCACCTCAAAAAATTTAAAGAGCATGGAATCCTCTTTCACCTAGTATAAAGTTAAACGCGTGGGACCCGAGCTTTTTTTTCCACATTATTGGCAGTCATAAAATTCCCAACTTTTTCCACAACCATCACGAACTCGAGCCCTCAAACTCTGCTAATCTCGAAAACCTTTGGCCCTCCACGCTCAAAAATCCTACCCGAAACTTTGCAACACAAAAACAGACATGGCATCATCAATCAGAGAGAGCGAGACAAAAGATTCAGACGCTGTAAAGGCGTTTACACATTTGTTGACGCGTATAATTTTAAACACGCTACCGGCTTCGTGCATCTCGCTTGCGTGGTACAGAAAATGTCACCAACTTCTCGCCCCCCAAACGGAGAGACCTGGGGCCATATTCCCGTTCTTCTTTTCCTTCCTTTGCTGAATATTCGGATGTTTCTTACTAAGATTTCTGACTTTAAGGGGCAATTTTACGGTTTGGAATATTTGGTTCTAGTTAGGACCGTGTTTTAACGTTGATCTTATCGAGTAAGTAGCTAAGTAGCATCCGAATATTCATCAAACGAACGAACAAACGAACGCGAATAACCCCCCTGTGCGTGCTTCGCGCTCAGTTACCAGTAGGTGACGCTGACTGTACCAATATTTTACATATAAATAAATAATAAAACATATAAACATCCAAACATACCTAACCAGTGAACCGATTTGGATGAATCTTGGAATAGGCTATTTAAAAATTTAGTACCACACGAGCGAAGCTAGTAAAAACTAAACTAGTATAAAGTTAGTAAGTGTTTTAATATTTTAATTTCAAACACTAAGCTATCTGCAAACGATCATCAGGACTTTTTTTAAAGCTCATTGCTATCGAACCTTTAGAACGTAGAGAAAGAGGTGGCAAGAATGTATTTTTGGATTCATCTGAAAGGATTAGCGGGATCACCATTTATCACGCCCTTAGGGTCTCTGACGCAACAGAGGTCAGGGTGCCATGCCATCTAATGAACCTGACAACATGTCTGATGAAATATGGTTCATGTGTTGTGCAAAATTTGACTCCATAATACACCTTTAGTTACATATGTAATGCCAATGCTGGACATTTTACACAGCATCATCTAGCAGACCGTAAGTGTTATGGGAACCATTTGACTGAAAAACTAACTAAGTACTTCGTTTTTAGTACACAAAGGAAATATTGTGAATCATCATCTTCCTGCCCTTTTCCCACATTATGTGGGGTCGGCACAACATGTGTTCTTCTTCCATTCTCCTCTATCAGCCGTCATCTCAACACTCACTCCTTTCTTACTCATGTCATCCTTTACACAATCCATCCATCTACAATGTCTTAAATCAATCTACTTCAATGTGAATAATAAAAAAAAATTACTAGAATTGTCGTAAAAATTTAATACTTAAGTAACTACAAGTAAAACAATTTTCTGTTTATTCTGATAGCACCCAAGTTGAATTGTAGGTCATGGTACGGCACCTGGCTATTTAAAGTTGCTATTCAAAAAAAGCACAAATATTCCTTTACACATTGCTTTCCTATTCGAAAAATAGAAGAAACTTCATCTTTCTATGTTTTACTGTAGGTAGGTAAATCTCCTAAGTATTTAAATTCTATGGGACTATTTCGGAGTTTTCTTCGGGGTCATTTTCTAACATTTTACAATTTTTATTATTAAATTCTGAATATAAAGAATGAGTAACAAGTTGCTATGAATTAGTTCGTTTCTATTTAGTCATCAGTGTCTTTTTCAGTCTTTTTTCGTCATCACTTCAGACAGTAGGTCGGTTTTCTATATTTTAGTTCAAAAACCCTAATTATTTGAAGTCAACAATTGCATGAAGGTTCTACAGTTGTGGGACAGTTCATATTGTCGCCGCAGTCCACCGCTTAGCCAATTTATGTCCCCCGAGATCCATTATATTTCCCTAAAACACATTGGACATGCTATGTTGGTACAGTCAGTAACGTAAATCTTGAAAAACTCCGATGACTCTTACTTTACTGTGGCAACGTGCTTGCAATGTCAAATGAAATTCATGCTACCAAAACGTGTGCCAAAATTGTATTGCGAACATCTGGCCATCCGTTTAAATATTATCATTGTGTCTTTTTTTGCAGTAAGACTTTCCTAATGCTACGTTTCCAAACTCCTGCTATCTTGCTTACATCATGATGTGCAAGCAAGACAGCAGGAGTCCGATCCGGCTCGGTCTGCCTAGGTCGTCCGACGTCTAAAACCCAACCGATAGGAAATAAACTATTCTGTTTTTTTATTATTTAGTCTAAGGATCAGTTGAAGGTCTAAGTTCATGTTTACTACGCCCTGCATCCTCGGGTTTATTGTGTTACTGTAATAGCAAAAATCGCTCTATCTTCGCCAGTGCTGCTTCTACAGGACAATCAAATCTAGGTATTACCAGTATTACCTACCTACGCTTTGCCGTGGTTTTACATTTTCACTTTAGTTTCAGTTTATGCTACTTTATCCAAGTGGCGCTACATTTGCTACTTCAACCAATGAGCGATCAACAACTGATCGCAAATTCATTACAAATTTTACATAATCAGGCGGCTTGTTTCAAGTAAATTAACCTGCACCTTTTTTGTTTATCTGAAACAGCTATACATAGTAGCTAGAGCCAAAAGTAAAAAACAACTAAGTGCATACTATACTGAGTGAATAATAGAAGTGAACAGTACAAGATGTACGCCAATAGCCGCGTACCCACCTAGCGCACAGGCTCGCGCGGCAGCCTCGGTGTCCGGATCGCGAGCGATGGCTCCCGCGGTAGCCTCAGTAGTTTTGTTCAATTTACACGAGGCCGCCTCGCGAGGCAGGCTAAGCCATCATAAGTCCGCGAGTATTCGTAATGGACAGTCGTAACATAACCGTCCCCACCTAACGCACAGCGCTCACTGAGGCACCTTTGAGCGCGTCAAGTTTACCGACAACAGATGGCTCGGGGCCGAGCCGTGCTCGGTCGAGCAAACGCGCGCCCGAGGCAGGCCGAGGCACGTCCACACCAGCCGAGGCATTTGGCTCGCGAGGCTGCCGCGCGAGCCTGTGCGCTAGGTGGGTACGCGGCTATTAAGGAGTGACCGCCGGCACCTTGGTGTGACAAATTGAATAAACATCGGATAAGCGGACACTTACTGAATTACAACTAGGCGGGGGATCAATATGCTGTTAAGTTTAATAGTTCCAGTCTAAATACAGTGAGTAGAACTTCCCAACCCTTAACATTATCATCAGACCATCTGGCTGGTGGTCTGCCTGGTGTTCGTTGCCCCTTGCGTAGCCACCATTCGGTCACAGCCTTTGTTCATCTATCGTCTTCCCTTGCCCAGCATATTTTTCCTCTTACCTACGTCATTCGAATAATATGATTCATATTATTCTCGTCATTAGAATAATAAATGACGTAGGTAGGAGGAACAAAATTAATCAACTCAGCTGATATTTTTTACGTATTATATTAATGTATTCTTAAAATAAAAATATTTCTTCATTCAGGCTTGATGAAACACAATGACAATATTCTTATCTTATATAAGATACCATCAATCAATCAATCATATCGCTATTATCTTCATAATAATGATAAAAAAAAGGGGCACAAATTTTTGAGGAGCTTTCGTGAAGAATTTAAGCAACGGAAGGATGAAAAAGGAGATTTATTTTTCGTCGTAAAATGGTAAAGTACTAAAATATGAAGTCAACCTTTTCACTGAAAAAAACTTCAGCCCTTTACTTTCCTAAACTTTTGTTGTTTTAGTCTCGCGGCTTTGCTAGTCAGTTTTGTACAAACCAACTGAGTACGAGTATTATGAACACGACATAAATTTTGGCGGTTCACGCAGACAAATAGTTCGTTTAAATTAGAATCTGTACAAAGATTAATGCATGTTTGGACGTTTGTTTGATCAACGCATTCGTCGCCGCTCATTATAGTTGCCAACTGGTGGCCATTTACACCAAAAACTATAACCAGCTGATTAATTTGAAAGTGCTTGGGGCTCAATACGCATTGGGCCGAATATTAGATCACCTAAAAGAAGGCCCCCAAAGCTGTTGGTTCCGTGTGGCCCTTGAAAGCCTTGAAAGCAAATATTAAAAAAGAAAACTAATTGGAACGAAATTCCTTTTCGGACGGTATCGGATGGCTAGACGAAATAATTACGTTTTTATACTAAAAAGAAAACCGACTTCAATGTTTGACTCGAAACGCGGTGTGACTCAGGGCGTCAAGCTGTCGATTCGATTTCTATTTGTGACATGGCTAGGAGGGAAGGTGTTTAGAGTTTTACGGGGAAACTATCAATCCCTCAGGAATAAAATTTATATGGGACCACCTCTGGAGTATACCCTTTCAAACATGAAAAGAATTTTGCAAATCGGTCAACAAAATCGCGTAACAAGATACAAAAAAAAAAAAAAAAAAAACATACAGACGAATTGAGAACCTCCTCCTTTTTTGAAGTCGGTTGAAAAAGCGTTCGATTTTTGCGTCACGACACATACATAGGTCAAAAAGTCACAGTACAGAGATTTCTAGGATTTTATAATTTATTTGACAAATGTCAAATGTCAAAGTTGAAACTTCGTTACAACCGAGTGTTTCACGATACTCACGTTCTTTTTTTCAATATATTATCCCTTGTGACAAGCTAGCACCATCGCGGCCTGCTCAAAGTGTAAATGTGTCAAAGCATTAAAATGTTCCTATGTTGCCCACAGGGTGCCAATTTCTCTATGTACCGATGCTGACAGACATTATTATTTTGTCTGGTTATCTGGCATGACTCGCACTCCTAGGGCAGAATTACACGTAGGTACCAAGTAAATGAGCGAGACAACAAAATTATACTCGAAGTCTAAAGCGTAGTGCGGGTTCGATTCCTGCCGCGAGACCAATGTTTGTATGATCTGCAATATTTTGTCTTGACAGGTGTTTTCTATGTATAATCAATTATGTATGTATTTACAAAAAAAATACACAATTATGAGTTATATACTTAATAAGTCATAAATTGTGATTCCCATAACACTACACAACTTTGGGGCTAAATGCTGAAGTACTAGGCCAAGAAAGTTGGGCATTCATTAAGCGCTTCGTCAAGCAATAGGTAATGTGTTAAGTTCCGAGCACTTGGTCCGAGTTCTAAAAAACTTAGGCCTTTACATCTATACTAGATGATTTATACAGCGTCAAGAGGCAACCTATGCCTACACTTAACGGGACGCTGTAGTGCCTGGGACATTGTTTGAGATGGAATAGGCTTGCCCAGCACCTAAACCATCCTCTCAGCTTAATCAGCCTGGCCCACAGGAAAGACGACGTCAATACGTGTGGAGCTGACTAAGCTGCGGGTTTCCTCACGATGTTTTCCTTCACCGTTATGAGCTCGTGTTAAAGCGCATATAAATTTTTCGAAACGAAAAATCCAGTGATGCACGGCCGGGATTCGAACCCACGACCTTCGGATTGAAAGTCGAGGCACAACCCCATTAGACCAACACGGCTCTCAAAAAGTGTCCGAGTTTGTCCGAGAGCTTTGTCCGAGTTCACTGTCTCGCTTATCTACTCGGTAAGTGTAATCTCGCCTTTAGATTGGTTTCTAAATCGGTCTCAGAGGCCCTTAGCGATACTTGGTGTTATGAAACTATGACATCAATCATGACGGATGAGTGAATCCAAATCATGAAGTAGTATATTAATTTAATGGATATTTTGTTTGATAACAGTGTGTTGCTATGATTTTTTTAAGTTTTATAATCAAAGTAAAAAGTCTTGATGTTGTTTAAGTCTATAGAGTTCTTGATAGTCATGAAAAGTAGTGATCAATGCGTACAAATTATATAAAGTAAGCCGAATGTAAGCAAGCAATTACATAGGATTTAGTTAACTCAACAAATGTTTAGTCAACTTTAAAACGTTACACTGCAGTTAAACGCATTTAACTTAATAAAGTTAGAAACGACATACACGAACCGCCTTAAGGTCTAGTACAGTTAAAAGACATGATAGTAAACTCAGAAAGACATGACAGTCAACTCAAAAGAACTGACACACGGAAACGAAACAAAAACTGCATTAATGAAAGCTGTGCCTTTTTGAGCCCTCTAAAGGGAAATACTGTGTTTTGTTCGGCTTGCAAACCTGGATGAAAGACGTGAAAAAATGTTTACAAGCAAAATGAATATGAATTTTATCCCAACGTTCACACTAATAAACAAGTTGAAATACTAAATACCTGTTTCCAAGTAATTATACGAGTAGAAATTCTACTCCAGTTATTTACCTAAATATCCATAAGCGTATTTCATATTCCAAACGATGACAACTTCTATTTTCAGATGAGCACAAAACTAGCCATAAAGAAAAAACAAAGTTACAATTTAGTATTCAAACTACTTATTCAAATAAAGAACAAAAAGTTTTTATTTTAATTTCGTAAAGCGTTGGACAGACACGCTAGAACTCATTGAGTACATAACCCTAGGAAGCAACTGGGTTAATTTTTTATTTATTTATTTATTTATTAGCCTTATAATACAGATTTTCTATCACTTCGTTTAATCTACGTTTACATTATACGACATCGACATCATCTGCTTGCCCCTTTTTGGCAAAGGCCTCCTCCAACTGTGTTCATTATCTCTATATATAAAAATGAATCCCTATATCCCTTGGTCACGCCATCACGCGTGAACGGCTGGACCGATTTTACTATTTTTTTTTTTGTTGTGTTTGTTATTGTCAGGAGAAGGTTCTTATGACAGAAAAATGGTATACAGGGTGGTCCAGTTTATATGGAAAATTTTATTCCTTGATCCGATTCACTCTAAACTCGGTATAAATTGAAAAACTCCCCTTAGGTGATGTGCAAGGCAGTTCCAAAGATCGTTGACGAAACAATGCGCAGACGAAGACGCGCGCGGGTCAGCTAGCCGTATTTTCGCCCACATAAAATTGTGTAGATTTAAGTACCTATTGTGTAACTGTGTATATGATGTGGAGAAAGTAAAACTTTATTCTATTCTATTCTATTCTAGTGATTTTATAAAAATTTAATGGTTAAAGTTTGCGCATTATAACAAAGCTGTCCTTTCGGTTGAGTCTATGGCAGTTTCGTAGGCAGCGCGCTTTAGTTAAATTATTTCAGCCGATAAATCTTATCTCTACCAGTGTTCCCAATGATTTATTGTTCTATGAAAATAAACAAATTTAAAAGTTTAAAATAACCGGTTTCAGCAAAAAGGTTCCAGCACAAAATGGGTTTTGTTGTAACGAATATAGCCTCTAAATCAATGACACAAGCTGAATAGTTTGTGATATATTTTTGCGGGTTGCGGTTTTGAACACTTTTTTTAAATACTGCAGCTTAAATGTACGGCCAGAACTAATTTAGAGGACTATAAAGAAACCGTATCTCGATATTATAATATAAAATATATATTAAATGTGTTGACTTCTTATTAATAAAAATTGAAAATTATAAGTACTTAATTTCTCAACTTACTTTTAGAAAGCGATCAACGATGACGCAATTAAATTCGTTTAAATAAATATAAATATCTACTCACTTACGAAGTTAATTGATCTAGTCAATCGTCCAATTGAAAAAGGTTTCATTACATACAATAAAACTAATAGTTAATTTTGGTAGTATTCGTCTAGAAAATCTATAAGTCAATAAGCATTTAATTAGTAGGACCGCTAAAAACACAATTATTTATTATCTACATTTATTTTTTAACCTTAGACCTGCCAGAGTTAACAAATGTTCCTTTAATTTTTAATAGACAATATCTTCTTAAATGTTCAAACGCTTTAATAATAAACATGTTTGGTTACAGCAAAGCTTAACTCTGTGAAGAAATAAAACAAAGCTTTGAACAATTTAATATTTTCAATCAAGGCTTGAAAGTCTTATAATACTCGGTTAAAAGCTTCTATTAATAACTGAAGTTTAATCTCACTTCAAGTTTCAGGTGCTTTAAAATCACACGACCGAAACAGGGCAATTTGCCTCCGGGCCACATTAATTTAATAGCTTACCTTATCCATAAACGTATTCCATATTCAAAAAGCTCACAATAAAACTTCGAATTTCAAATGAGCACAAAACTGGCCACACAGAAAAAAAAACACCAATTCTATAGTCAAAAAATTCTCAAATGGGTTTCAAATAAGAACAGAAAGTTTTTAATTTCGTAAAGCGGAGAACAGACAGTAGAACCGTGCGGCGGCGGCGACGTCCGCTGCCGAATGAATTGAGAATCGCACCTGTTGTGTTCGCAACCTTACACCCACACAAGAAAGTAGCCTTTAGATTTAATAAATGCACTTTGTGCTTTTAGAAAGCTTTCTAAATGTTGAAAAATATCAATACGTTCATTCATACATTGACTACAGCGCAGCTTCCCGTTGAGTATAGGCATAATCCTAATCTATTATAGATTAGGATCTATTATAGATTAGGATTATTATAACATATATTATAATGTAAATGACTAAGTTATTTCTAGAATAACAAAATCAAAATGGCGTTACTTTGGGTCTCTATAAACATCAAACAAACACTTCCATGTTACAAAAATATCGAAGATGAGAGCCGAAGGTTATTATTTCTCTCTCAACATTCCTTTGACCTCCTCAAGTAATCTGGTGTTGATTTGAACTTAGTTACAATTAACTAAGGCAGGTTTAGACAGTACAAGTACGTGGCTTGTGCTGATGTAGAAAAAATGTTCAGGCAGATTTTAATTCAACCAGATCAGCGACCGTTGCAACTTGTACTATGGCGCGAAAAACCTGTAGATCCTTTAGACATATATCAGCTTAACACTGTAACGTACGGAACAGCATCAGCCCCATACCTAAGTATGCGCTGTATACGACAGTTAGCGTTGGAGTGCGAAGATGACGTCATAGCCAGAATAATTAAACAGGATTTTTTCGTTGATGATTTGTGTACCGGGCATGATGATTATCAGGAGCTACTAGCTATATGCGAAAAGACATCTCAAGTCTTACAGTCCGGATGCTTTCCGCTTCGTAAATGGACGTTCAACGAGGACGTCACAAAAGCTGCTTCTGTTCATACATTTAACGGGGAACATACGCAAAATAAAACGCTAGGGATAGGTTGGCAGAGCGATTGTGACGAATTATACTTCACCACAAAAATAGATTGCATTAGCGGAAGTACTACGAAACTAACTAAACGAGTAATGTTGTCAATCATTTCGCAGATTTATGACCCATTAGGTCTACTCTCACCCTCAGTTATAATTGCAAAGATATTAATACAAAAATTATGGCTTGACAAAATGGGATGGGATTCACCTGTGTCGCAAGATCTAACGGTGACTTGGAACAGCTTTATTGATTCTTTAGGTTGTTTGCAAAAAATACGCATTCCTCGTCATGTTATAGGCAATAACGTTCAACACAAAGAACTTCATATTTTCACCGACGCATCACAAAACGCGTACGGTAGTTGTGCGTATATACGATCCTACAATGATATATCTACAGTCACTGTTAGGCTGTTGTGCGCGAAAAGTAAAGTAGCACCACTTAAATCTCTTAGTATACCTAGGTTGGAATTGTGCGGTGCGCTGGTAGGAGCGAGACTTTACAAAAAGATAATGGATTCATTACGATTAAATTTTAATCGCGTATTTTTCTGGACTGACTCGACGATCGTCATGGGATGGCTACGTATGTCTCCACATTTATTAAAAACTTTCGTTCAAAATCGAGTAGCTGAAATTAATGAACTTACTAATGACGCGGAATGGTTACATATTAGTGGCACAAATAACCCAGCCGATCTGTTGTCCAGAGGTCTACCTCTCGATTCATTAATCGACAGTAATTTATGGTGGAACGGACCATCTTATTTACAAGAAAATATTCGTGATTTTTCAAATAATGAACTTCGTAATGAATCAATTAATCTCAATAATTTACCCGAATTAAAATCACAATCAATCAATTTAACCAGTACTTGTTCCAACGACGTAATTCAATTTGATAAATATTCCTCATTCACTAAACTCAAGCGTATAGTTGCTTATGTATTACGTTTCATTTCAAGGTTGCGCCCGAGGCGATCAAAACAAGAAACCGGTCCCTTATCTGCAGTGGAGCTGAGCGCTTCGCAAGTGACGCTCGTTAGACTGGCGCAGGCGCAATCTTTTCCTGACGTGTACAGTAAACTTTTGAATAATATTCAAATTAACACGAATAGTAAATATACAAATTGCATTTCCGGTCTAAATATACTTCTCGATCAAGATAAGCTAATTAGAGTCGGTGGTAGATTATCAAACTCGTCTGATTTTAGCTATGAAAAGAAACACCCAATATTGTTGTGTAGTAAACATCATTTAACAACGCTTATAGTGCGGAGCGAACATAAACGTTTGCTTCACTGTGGCCCTCAACTACTTTTGTCTACATTGCGTGAATGCTGGTGGCCACTGAGCGCTAGAAATTTAGTTCGTAAAATAGTGCGTGAATGTGTTACTTGCGCGCGGATAAAGGGTAAAACTTTAAAGCCAATTATGGGCAATCTGCCAGCCGAAAGATTGGATTCTGGATTTCCGTTTGTTCGAACAGGTATGGATTTGGGAGGCCCGTTTTATATTCTAAATAAAAAGGGAAGAGGAGCACGTCTGACAAAATCGTACATATGTCTGTTCGTTTGTTTCCTTACTCGCGCTGTTCATTTGGAACTTGTTTCCAGTTTATCCACTGAAGACTTTATATTGGCTTTGAAACGTTTCATTGGTAGAAGAGGTAAACCTGAATCTATTTATTCTGACAATGGTAAAAACTTTGTTGGAGCTGAAAAGGAGTTCTATACGATTTTAAATACAAATTCACAACAAATAATTGATTATGCTACTAATAATGGAATTAAATTTAACTTTATTCCGCCATATTCACCCCATTTTGGAGGTCTGTGGGAAAGTGGGATAAGGTCATGTAAATATCATTTACGACGTGTAGTAGGTAACGCGAATCTTACTTATGAGGAATTGAGCACGGTTTTAGCACAAATTGAATCCGTCCTCAATTCCCGCCCCATGTCCCCTCTGTCCACAGATCCTGATGACTATAATCCATTGACTCCTGGTCATTTCCTTATTGGCCGGCCGTTGACTGCTCCTGCACACGATGACCTCACTGATGTCCCAATGTCCCGACTGAGCCGTTATCATCGCATCGAGCAGCTGCGTCAACATTTTTGGCAGCGATGGTCAAGGGAATATGTTTCAGAATTGCAACAAAGGACGAAATGGAAGTCACATCAAAATGACATCAAGCTCGAGAGCCTAGTCCTGATCAAGGAGGACAACCTGCCACCTCTGAAATGGCGGCTGGGACGTGTCATGAAGACATTCCCTGGCACGGATGGTGTTTCACGCGTTGCCGAGATTCGTACTGCAACCGGGACCATACGGAGGGCATTCTCAAAAATATGCCCTCTACCCCTGGAGCCTACACAGCGAGGAAACGTGAAACAAGATACTTCTTTCATTGGAAGCGGTGCTTCCAAGGCGGGCGGTATGTCGACGCAACTGTAAGCGCCATCTCTACGCGGCTGAGGAGAAACAGCGCTTTGACGTCTTTCATCAATTTTGACGTTTCGGTCTGGAATGTCAGAGTTGTCAGAGCGGGTGCTGTCATTACATCATCACTTTATCATCTGCTTTCTATGAAACACGATTGTTATAATTTATATTCAAAATTTTAAAATAAACGTTTTTACTGGGAACATTACAAATATTCATTGGAGAAGTCAAACCCGAAGATCCCCGTAGCTAAAACATTGGTGCCTGCCTTAACCGCTCTGTTTGTGAGTCAACAGGATTGACATTTTCAGGAGGTGAGCAGTTATTCTTGAACGAAGAGAACATCTTACACTAAACACTAGCTGTGCCAGCGTCTTCGTTCGCGTGGGCGATACTCATTAGATTTCTCGGTTTCCGTACACAAAGGGGTAAAATGGAAACCCTATTACTAAGACTTCGCTGTCCGTCCGTCTGTTTGTCTGTCTGTCCATCTGACACCAGGCTGTATCTCATGAACCGTGATAGTTAGACAGTTGAAATTTTCACAGATGATGCATTTCTGTTGCCGCTATAACTTATGGCTTAGGTACTAATAAACAGAATAAAATAAATATTGAAGGGGGGCTCCCATACAACAAATGCGTTTTTTTTTGCCGTTTTTAAAAATACAGAACTTTTTGTGCGCGAGTCTGTCTCGCACTTGGCCGGTTTTCTAAAAACCAAAGTTGAGCACTAACTCATACGAACTTATTTACAAGGTTTTTTAGAGATATAATACACCTATAGAAATAGTTTAAACCAAACGGTATGACGAAATGGTGTGTATGAGACGAGTGTGTAATGAGACAGTTAAGGAAGGCCCGGCCTTCCTTAATTGTCTTTGGCTTTGATGGCTGTGAACATTGAAGTAAATTTTTGACATTTTAGATACGAAGGATAGATTGAAAAGTACTAGGCCTCACCAAGAAATCAAACTCCTATGAAATTAATTATTCTTTGGTTTTTATGCTCTATCACTACCAAGTTCAAAACACTTTAGCCAAAAAAAAGCGTTTCTACTTTTAAAAAAAATTTGTTCCTTAGAGTCAATGTAAGCTCCCTTGGCTACTAATGCTTACTATGAAGTTTGTTCAAAATTTGTTTTGAACTTTAAAAAAAAAAAACTTTCTCCCTCCACACCACCGAACTCGTCGATAGGAATTTTGCGCTTCCTGAAGTCTATGAAGATGATCGCGCATTCGCGTTCTCGTAGGACGTCGCCTAATTCCCTTATTCCCACCTTATTCCTAATACGACGGGTAGGCCGTGCAAAGTTTTTGCGACGACAACTTTTGTTACGTGTACGTAAATTCTGTTATAAGGGGATAAGCTGATATTTAAACTTCTTGAAACGTCTCAAGAATTTAGATTAGACAGTTTGTCGTCGCCTTTGGGCAGTACCTAGGTATTTTATAAAAAACGGCAAACGGGAGTGGATTACTACTAGAGAGAGTCGAGAATCTAGATCCTCTCTGATCTTCAAAGAATTGAAGACCCTTTGAATAATGTCTAAGGTACTACTCTTTTTGATAATATCAAAAATATAGACATAGTCAAAGGAGACATGAAAACTAGCTTCCACTCGATGCTTCGTTAAGTACTAAAATTTTTACTAGCTACTTAAATTTTATTAAATATATATACAGGTTGCGCCAAAATTTTGCCACACCCTGTATAGACTATGATTCCAAGTTTCATCCAAATCGGTCCACTGGAATAAGGCGTGATTGAAACACAAACTTTCAGAATTTTTTTAATAAGTATTAGTAGATAGATTATCCCGTTGTTAGTGTTAAAAGTGTACATAACTATAATATAGCAGGCTATAAATATCGTTAGGTACTTTCGATCAAACATTGTCTCCAAGAAATCTCAAAAAAGGCGTAGTAATAATGTAGCAAAGCGTTTTCTTGCAGGCTACGCCGTAGCACTTAGTGCTACGGTAAGCTACTATTATTTAGTGCAAGAGATATATCTCTTGCACCGTATAGCGTAGCTCGAAAAGAATTTGTTCTTTATACCTTGTCAATGCTTACACGGATAAACGAAGCTTGAATTAGCGATGCTACAATCGCAATTTTAGTCTTTCTTCTCAATTAGATCAACATAATGTTAGACATAAATAAGTTTGATCGAATGTTCACACGAATTTCTTTGCCTAGGATCAATGCCATCTTTTGGGCTTCTGTATTCCCATCACGTAGGTATTTCAGTTCCTAGTTAGGAAAGGTAAGAGATATTTCACATTGAACCCTTTATTATTAGGGAGAGTAAGTAGAGACGCAGTACTGCACTCGTCACATAGATGGCGTTAGCATTCACTAACATTCTGTTCACATTTTTACTATAACCTGTCTGCGTAGCATGACGCTTATTAAATTAATTACATTTGTATCATCTTTTTAAAACTGCTTAAAATATATAATAATTTTATTTAAAATCGGTGTTGGTATTATCACAGACAATATACGTATTATACCTACGTAGATCAGGATCAACCTAGGAGATGGATGATATTAAGATCTTGTAGTATCTCGTTTGCCAGATTCTGGACAATGGGACTGACTGTGTCCGTAAGAAGTTCCTGAAACACAAAATACTGATTAATTCATAAACAGCAATATAAGCCATAGATTGCTCAATTGTACATATCCATAGATTACATGATAATAAGTAGCTAGTAGGTAGTTCTCCCGATTGATATTACGTGCACGCGTTGACCACAACCAGATAATTTTTAGATTGGCGCCTAATATTTTCTTCTATATATCTGCTTTTTTTTCTGCATCGCAGGCCTGGGATTCGCGTTGTTTTTCGTTCGTTTCATAAATATTCGGATGCTTCTTACTACGAGCTACATGGTATTCAGTCGATAAAATCAACGTTGAAACACGGTCCTAACCTAGGACCAAATAATCAGAACCGAAAAATTGGCCCTTGAAGTCAGGCATTGTAGAAAGAAACATTCGAATATTCATCAAACGACAAAAATAAGAACGGTAATACAGCCCCTGCAACGGGACTTTCACCCGCTGCTTCAGAGGGGACACAAAAATTAAAGAGCTTATGGAAAATACGTACCGAATAGGAACCCAACAGGTCCAGTATCAGATTCCTTATGAACGCATTGACAAATAATTCCACATTCGGATTGTGGAATAGCCCAGTAATTGCTGGCTGAAATAAAAAACTCGAGATAATGGTGGTTCACACAAACAAACATGTTGTGCCTAACGCCGTTAGTACACCAACGCATTCGCATGCGAATGCGAAGCGATGCGAACCCACGTCTCACTAGAGTGAGTGCTATGTCATGAGCTATGTGCTAGAGTTCATAGCTCATGACATAGGAGCGTCCTTGTCGGATGCGATCTGTCGATGCGAATCGCATGCGAATGCGTCGGTGTACTAACAGGGTAAATATTAGGACTTCAAAACACAATTATAGATAATAATATCTGTTTACATGCAATCGTAGAAGGTATTTAGATTGGTATTGGTAGACTAAACAAACATGTCAACCTAGAATAATAGGTAAGTTACCAAATGTTGCGGAACATACAGGGTGGTTTTTTGAAAAGGACGGTGATGGTCAAGTCCGAAACCATGAGAGTCAGAGAAGAGTCGTCAAAACAGACCAGCCCCCTTACCATGGCAATTGTCTAGGTTCTGGAGAATAGATAAAAATGACAGTAATGACATTAGAGTGTGGATAAAAGTAACTTTTATCCACATTCTACCCATTTTATCCACACTCTAATGTCAATACTGTAATTTTTATCTATTCTCCGGTACTTAGATAATCGCTATAATGGTAAGGGGGCAGGCGGGTTATTCACGTTCTTGGTTTCGCTAGTTTGATGAATATTCGGATGTTTCTTACTACGAGATACATTGTATTCGGGCGGTAAGATCAAGGTTAAAACACGGTCCTAACCTAGAACCGAAAAATTGACCCTTGAAGTCACAAATTGTAGTAAGAAACATCCGAATATTCATCAAACGTACGAAAATAAGAACGGGAATACGGCCCCTACCCTCGATTTATTAGAAAAGAATAACTTCATATTTCGTTTTTTGTTCAATCTTTTTAGTTTTGATGGAAATCGACCCGAATGATTTAAAAAAAGACAAGTTGTATTATTGAACTAATGAATTTTGTTACTGGTAAGATAAGTAATACGTTTTACCCTAAGTTATTACCTGGATATCAACAAGACTGAATTCGATGCGGGTACGTTGTAGATTCAGGTAGATAGCGCCAAGCCTCAGCCTGACGCCGACCAAAAGGTCTACCTTGATCCTCGGTTGTATGATGGTTATTCTGAAAAGTATTGAAACTATCACTGCCATACACGCGTCCCGCGACTCTCTCTTTTGGAGCACCGCAGTGGCAAGCGACGCGTTATGCATGTGAGCAAAGTCAGCAACGATAAACAGCTTTTTTAAATGCAATTTGTTTTCTATTTATAATTTTTTTGAGAATTAACTATGGGCTAAATCTTCTTTGTCAACATTTTGGGGAGGGTGTTACGGATTTCAGAAACATCAAATGCTAATTGCTGCCTGTACCCACGCATGAAACACAAGACTCATTTTACACTTTTAATTCAATTATGCGAACCCGCGCTTAAAATTCTTTCACCACACTTGGTTCGAAAAAACTAGTGACACCAAAAAGGAAGTGGTTAGGTAGGTACTTACTTCGCGTCACCGGCTCCAAAGAAACTCAATCCATTTGCGTTGATATTGAAGTCGTATTTACCTGAAAAAGGTGCGGTAGACATTACTTCAAATCAGGTGAGTTCACTCATGATCCTTTGTAGATGTCTCTTTCTATAGTCAGAAGCACTTCAAAATACCTATTTAGCGTACTCTGCAGAAAAATATCTAAGCAAAATAAATAGTTTGGCTTTATATGGCGCTCTCCTTTTCCCATACAAAACGTAGTTTACGTCAACGCGATTGAGTATATAAGTAATAAGGTAATTACGTTTTAATACTAAAAAGACAACCGACTTCAATGTTTGACTCGAAACGCGGTGTGACTCAGGGCGTCAAGCTGTCGATTCGATTTCTATTTGTGACATGGAGGGAAGGTGTTTAGAGTTTTACGGGGAAAATATCAATCCCTCAGGAATAAAATTTATATGGGACCACCTCTGGAGTATACTCTTTCAAACATAAAAAGAATTTTGCAAATCGGTCAACAAATGGCGGAACAATCGCGTAACAAGATACAAAAAAAAAAAAAAAAACATACAGACGACTTGAGAACCTCCTCCTTTTTTGAAGTCGGTTGAAAAACTCGTATTTGTACTATGAGATGCAAACACCACTCGTATTATTACATTTTGTACACTCAGCACTTGAATTCTTATTGTTTCAACAGTCGATGGATGATCTCTAGATAGGCGTAGAGGGTTTTAATTTCGCAAGCCCTTGATCTCAATTTCAAGTACTGGGCTATTTTCTGTCTTTAACATGTTTATGCCATTTGATCTCAAAGTCAAAGTCAAAAAGCATTTATTCAGTAGGACCGCTGGGATCACTTTGAACTTTTTCTCAACTTCCTTATTAGTGGTTATTTGGTTTTTCATGTATTTTTATTAAAATTGAATGAATAATAAACATTTTTTGCTTTAAATTAATTACAGAATACATAATGAATAATACACAATGCAATAAATTCCTCGAACCCGTTTAAAATCCTGCTGGGTGGTTAGATCTGCCTGGTGCTCTCGACTTTCAATACCAACGTTCCTTGTTTGAATTGCAGTCGTTTATCAATAAATTGCGTTTGTAAAATACCCTTTGACGGTCGGACGGAAAAATATCGTGAGGAAATCTGCGGTTCAGTAAGCTCCACATATTTAGGTACTGTCTTTCCAAGGCAGATTAAACTGAGAGGTTTATTGCTGGGAAAGCCTATTCCATCACAGAAACATTTTCCGGTTCAGGACAAGCATCCCGCTGACTGTAGGCATTCCAGATGTTTAAATTATCTTATAAAGATAAAAGGCAAAGTTGTAACATTTTCTGTTACGATACAACATTTTAGTACTCGTGGATAAATATGTGGGGATGCAACTTAGTACATAGATTATAATAGTATATAGATATTGGAGATATATGAATGATAACTAACCAACATCCACGTCTATAACTGGCACCTCGGCGTCTACATGCACATTGTATCTTTGCGGTATTATAGAAGCGCTTGAGATTTGGACCGCTTTGAGCTCAAATGTACTCAGTTTTGATACCATGAGCTCTTCAATTTCGATGTGAGCCCTGTAAAATATTAAGTAATACTACAACAATTCTTTTTGTATAAATCACCATCTGATATTCCGTTTACAAGTGTTCGCTCGCCTTTAACATTTTGAGCGAAAACTTTAAGCCTATATTCGATTCCACGATCTACATCTATTCCAAGTTTCATTTAAACTGTTGGGAAAGTAATTGAAACTTTTGAAACACAAACCTTAAATCCAAACATACACAAACTTTTCGATCAATAATACCTATTAATATGAAAAAAGACTACCAAAACTTGAAATCAAATCCTATATACGTCCATAGTCTTGAATTAATTCAATTTTCTTCGCATCATACAACCTGCGGAATACTTACCCCGGTATAGGAAGGATAGAGTCATTTACAAGCAAATGGTCTTGATAAAACGGATCCAGAACTGGTACATTATTATTTCCTGTCACCATTAGTATTCTAAGATTCTCAAGCAGATTGATAACGATGTTTTCAAGAGCATTGTTTCGGCCGAGACCATCTGGAAGAGGAATTAGCAGCTAATTATTCTCTTCATAATTTCTCTTCATATTGGTCTTCTTTCTTCGGAGACGCACATCCTTTTTGTCCAAAAATGGGCGAGTTCACGAATGAATACTGTCTTAAGACTGTTATTTTGCGTTTCGTATGCGCATTAACACGAGCCCTTAACGGTGAACACATCGTGAGGAAACCGGCAGCTTATTCAGCCGCATTTATTCACGTTGTTTTTTTGTGGATAAGATTGAGATGGTTTTGGAGCAAGCCTATCCATCTCAAACACTATGCCGAACACTTACAGCGGGAACAGCGACTTTGTTTTATACCATGTAGAGTCACAATAATAATGATATTTTCAAAACCCTATCATGAACTTAAAACTTTAAGATCCTATTGTCAGCAAATGGGTCAAAGTCTGTACTTACCTGTTTTTGAAATCAGCTGCAGCAATGCTTCTTCATCCAGATTCTTGACAGGCAACGCTAGTGTTACGCCTAAAATCGCTACAACGCAAACCCAAGCGGCATTCATGGTTTTTCTAAGTAATATAAAAAACAGTAACTATGTCTATGGCATATAAACATTCTTTATAAATTAAACATTTTATTAGGTACATAGTACGTACATATGTACTTAAATCATAGTAAACGTGTAAAGAACCTGTTTCGTTTCTAAGTTGCAACATTTTTATTTAATTAATTAATTTAAAATAAATCTGTTATTGTTAATGTCCTTACCTGTTCAAATACTTGATCACCAATGTAATGGATTAATCGATGAACTGATTAATATAATTTGCACAATTGTATTATTTGATTATGATAAGCCGTTATCAATTAAATCATTATGGAACCAAACACTGTCAAGTGATTGTCATTACAGTGCGATGGTTTCAATTCAACACGTTGCTATAGTGTTATATCCCTTATTTACACCATAACATGTATTCTACATATTGTATAACTTGCCTACACTTTTTTTGTTGGTCACACCCAATTTACACCTAAAGCAATCGAAGGCATAGTTAAGGTTTTAGGTAATGTTTGGACGCGAGAGGTGCAAGACACTTATAACAAGGCAACAAACAAAATAAATAAGTACAATAACACATTATTTTAAGTAAGTTTAATTATAAAAGTTACCTTTAGTATAATAAACAGTTAGGTAATATAAAACAACAGATAGTATTTGAAAGATAAAACTTAAGACAGCTAAAACATTTGAGCCAAAATTGGATTCGCAATCGACATCAGTCCCATTTCTATAGTAGGTTTGCATGAATTCTGAAAAGAAAATTAACATTCACAACACTCCGCCAATCACAGATTCAAAATAATTTGTTCTGAATTTTAGAAAGAACAGAGAACACAGAAGGTCGGGGGTTCTCTCAAACAGTGAAGGAAAACATCGTGAGGAAACCGTCAGTAGAACCTAGAAAGTTCAAAATAAAGCATTGCACGATTGCGCCTCCGAGAGGCATTTAGTCAATCCTGTCAACACACAGGTTCGAAAAGAACTAGTGACACGACAAGAAGAAGTAGAAATAAGAAGATTTAAGAGCTTCTAAAGAAGATATTTACCACATAGGTGTTGATGAGGTAAGGCAGCTTTGCTCGCAGAAAGTTGTTTATTGTCTCTGAATAATCCGTTTCCATTGCGTTGAGATCAATTTTCGACTTAAAGAAATTATTTTAATTAATATACAGGGTGTAACATTTAGAACGGTCAGTATGGGAAATTCTGAAACTATAAGACATACGAAGCTGTTCTTAGGAACCATATTATGTCATCGATTTTAGTAAAAATGAAAACTGCATTCACACATTTTCAAAAAAACGTACTCAGCTCGGGAATCGAACCCGGACGTTTTGAAAAATGAAACTAAGACTATTTATATTTAGATATCGATGCAGTAAAGGTTACTATGAATAAATTAAAGAACAATGCTGCAAGAACATTCGGACAATCTACCGTGAAATGATTCACATGATTTCATACGACGAGTTCTAAACGCAAAACATGCTGCGTGTAAACTGTGCTTTTACTTTTTAGATGTAATCTCAAGTACCTGAATATCTTTAAGCTCAATGTTGATATCAATACTTGTGGCTGTGATCTTCCCTTCATCGTTCATGTCTAGAACCACAGCACCAGTGACCCTTGGCTCCATCAATGTCACCCTGAAAGATAAGAAGATCTTGCGTGTATGTTTGTCTAACCGCCTGTCTCAGATTTACATTTTATTTAGGAATTAATCTACTGGTTTGAATTAGCTCATAAGTAATACTTTTGACGGTGCAAACTGTTTGTGTGGTATTATTAGACTTTGTGGAAGGTAATTAGCTGTTCAGGGATTAAACAATATCAAAACAATTATAGTTACTTACCATCCTTTAACATGACCTGTGTAGTCCAAACCAATTGCTTGAATCATTGCTGCAACCGAAGAATCACCTGGAACCAAAATTGTAGAATTTGTAATATCAAGAACACACTGACACACATTCATGGTACTGGTCGCTAAGGTGGCGTTGTGGGTGAAAGCCCGCTTGGGACGCAGAAGGTTGCGGGTTCGATCCCCGCCGCGGGATAAATGTTTGTATGATCTGCAAATATGTATCTGGGGTCTGGGTGTTTCTATGCATAATATGTTTGTATATATTTTAAAAGTATTTATGTAGTATATCAGTTATCTAGTTCCCATAGTATAGTCAGCGACAGAAGTTCATGAACAATTGGAGATTTCAAAGCTTCATTTTTATCATTATTTGTAGGAAAATTGCCAATATAATAAATAGTAATGGTGCAAGGCAAAACATCCAATGTAAGCTAAAGTTTTATCTAAAACCCTACGAACTTCGAAGATATTGAAGATTCAAATACATCAAATGTTCATGAACTTCTGTTAGTACTGTTGTTCTACTGTTCTTAGTTTTCTCCTTACCGACACCCACGTATAGTTTTGGAATGGAAATATCGAAGTTTGCTGTTGAAGTGGTGACGTCATAGCTCACATCATTTGTAACGAACTTGCTGGCACCTATGAACACTAGGTCCCTCACTGTGACACTACAGCTCAAGAGCCTGAAAAAATAAAAAAATACTGCCTAAAGTATGATAAAATTGGCAGGAAGATGATGCATGGATGATGTGACCGCCATAAGTTATTAGGTCCAGAGAGTGGCAGGGCGCCAAGAGTGGGACAAACAGATTAGGTATCTTAAAGTACTAAGCTAGTTACAAGTATAATCTTTGTACGACTTGGAGTTAGATGAGGTTGACAATGGATTACTTCTCTAAAGAGATTGCTCAAAAAATTATCTTAGGCGTAGAGCCGTAGGGCCTAGACAATGTAAAAATACATAAAATAAACTTAAATACCTAGTTCTTCTTCATGTCATGTCGATAAGGTTGTCGTGTCCTACTTAAAAGTGGTTTTATGACACTTACTCAGCTACTGTAAATTCCTTTTGGTAGATATCAAACTTCCAGTTTTCGTATCCATCACTAATAAGCTTTTGACGAACTTGTTCTAACATGTTCTCTATAAACTTAGTGGCTAGACGTCCGAACATGTGTGCCATTGTTTTTTCAATTTCTGAAATTTTAAAATTGAAAATTGAAAATATAAAATGTTAAAATAATTGATTTAATACGTAACTAGAATAATATGAATTTTGGAGTATGATGTTACATACAATAAAAATGCATTGTTAAAATACACTTACCTAGGTAGGTATTAGGTAAGTATTTTAATTTTAAAATAGTAATAGGTACTAAGTATTTATTAATTATTCTAACAATGAAAATGGTTAACTTTTTAAAAAAAATGTTCCACATTTTATTTAATAACCTAGCTTATCAAATTAAAATAACACTGATTTAGCTACTTCAACTGCCATAATAGTGAAAAACAAAAAACACTCACCTCTTTTATATATAAAAACACAGGTAAATATTATCAACACAATGTATATTATGTAGTATTCGTACATCAGATAGTAGGACTCGATTATATAAAAACTTTTAGTTACCTACTCAAATATTTCTGGATGAAAAAGAGCAAATATTTAATAACCTAATAGGAATACCTACTGCACCCAGTCAATACCAACAAGGTGAAAGTTAACGACACTGATTCACATTACACCACAGAACACTATTACTCCAGTTACACTGTTCTGAACTAAAAAGGTTTTACTCCGAAAATTCCATAAACAAATACCTACCCAGTGAGGTAATCGGCGTTTTATAGCAACGATTGATAAAACTGCTATTATTTTCTGTGTCATACATTACTCAGATTACTTTGTGATTCAGTAAATACCCGGACTGCATTCTCAATGTTGCCATTTACAAAACCAAATGTAAGTTGTGTTGCCAGTTTAACTTTTTTAAACTTTACAATAGTGTATGCTCATGACTACAGTTTTTAGCAAAAAATATTTAAAAAACTTTCATGGTTATTATTATTTTGCAAAAAGGTTTATCAGGTTGTTGCCTAAGCTTCGTGCATCGTAAATAAATATTAATAGATGAATACTTATGACCTGGTAACGATTTTGTTACAATTTTTATACCTGACAACTTACAGGGTCACGGGACTTTTGTGGATATTGGTTCAAATGGGTTTTTACAAACTGTATGCCTACTAACCTTTATACTAGTTAATTTTATTTTAGCTAATAATATTTTAATAATGTAAATATGTAGTAGCTTAGTTACTTAAAATATACGATTTCACGTGTTAAATATGTGATAAGTAATACTTATATAAATCAATTTCAATCAATATTTTCTTCTATTCTTTATTTCTTAATGGCATACATGCAAGGATTGTAAGATTGTAGAAGATTATTAATTGTCCAAATTTAATTGATCCGCAACCCTCTGGAAGCTCCTCCGACGAAGGATGTTGTTGTTGATGTATGGAGGGGCGATGATTTCAATGAGTTCGTTGACTTCGTTCTGAAATAAAATAAGAAACTATTTAATAATTTCATAGAAGTATAACCTAAAGCCACGTCTCATCACAGTGGGTGCCTCAAAACAGTCGAAGACGACAGACCGAAACGAAGCCGACCCAGGAAAAGGTGGAGAGACGATCTGGATGCGCCAGACTTACAAATCGTAGTCTTGGTGCATAAGGACTGGAAGTCCATCCTTGCCAGTAGATTAATATCTATCTATTCAGCCCGGTTACACCCACTGCTGAGTATAGGCCTCCTCTCTATTACGCCACTCTTCTCGGTCCTGTGCAGTCCTTTCCCAAAAACATAATTTACAAAAAAAATTGTAGCTCTCTGTTTGTCAGCTGTTGGAGCGGTTTCACATTATCCGATCTGATATCGGTATCGGACGCCGATACGATGGCGGGGCAAGATATCCGATATCGGATCGGATAATGTGAAAGACAGGTACATATTTGATACATTTTACTTGATCGGATAATGTGAAAACGCTCCAGTAAGGAAGCTTTCTAGCTGTAGGTACTTCGTATTACGCATTAGATAACTCTAGCTCTACGTCGTGCAGCAGGCGGTGACGCGAACTGCTGCATAACATCTTTCATCACATCAACTACGTTGTTTACCTGGAACTTGTTGAGAGTGTCTGGGACGGTGGTGCCCAAGAATCTGTTGATACTCCGAGTCAGGTCAAAGTTGGCTACGCTGACTACCAGTCGTGACTGTAAAAATACACCAATTAATAAAAACATCAGAATGTTCGGGTACGACAAAAATAAGACCGGAAATGCGACTGTCTCAAGGACCATTTTGTCGTCCGAAATACCTTTGACTAAATATTTCCCAATGAAGCTCGTTATAAATGTCTAAAAATTCAGCCGAAATATCGGATTTAACTTCAGGGGCCGTATTCGCGTTCCTTTTTTCGTTCGTTAATTGAATGCTTCCCACCACGAATACGGCCCCAGAATAGACGTTGTTTCGTTGCAAACTTACGTCGATGTTTCCAAGAGTGAACCGTGCGGTCATACTGCGAACTTGTATACCGCCCAACAAACCAATATTCAACTCCAAGTTCAGATTGATGTTTCTAATTGCAAATCTGTAACAAAAAAATTGATTAGAAGCCCTTACGTCTTTTAACATAAAAACCTCTAGAAAAATGCTTATAGGTAACTTTCAAACGACTGAATTGATTTTCATAATTTATGTCTGACAAAGTCACCTTTAAAGCAAAAAAACTATACTAATGCTCATCATTTTAGAATCTACGAGGCCAAATACACAGACACTTCAATCTCATAAGTTTTTTTTTTATAAGTGTACATTTTACGTCGAAATCCTTCGGATTCAGGGTCGTAGCACAATCCCACTGATTCTACATAGCTTACAAATCGAGATAGTAAGTTTAATAGCAATCAGGTGTTTCCTTGGCAAATTCGATAATCTTATCAAAGCATGGAATTAGCTTAGATTAAAAAACAACGTATTGATGTAATCCTACCTTATCCATAACATTCTTTAATCGGATTTGATTCAATTCGAATATCGTAATCTGACGTAGTAGGTATGGTTGTATTTTTTCATAATTTGCATCGTTTCAAAGCACAAAATAAAAATAAAAAATTTAGTCGAATAAATATTGTACGGTTAGCAATGAGAGTTCATGAAATTCACTAACCTCCCAGAAGCCGATCCAGCCAATTTTGAACCAAAGATGGTCGCAACACAGTCTGCTTTTCCTGAAAATTAACAGAGAAACAAGGTAAATAACATTCAGTTTAGCTTGAAGAAAATGTAGAGTTCCAGAGTGAAGGTCCGATATCGGTATCGGACTCCGATATGATATCGGAGGCAAGCAAAAAAGTATCAAATATGTACCTGTCTTCCGCATCATCCGATCCGATATCGGATATTGGAGCTATCAATTTCATACATTTTACTTGCCCCGCCATCGTATCGGTGTCCGATACCGATATCGGATCGGGTGAAATAATTCTTACCTTCACTCTAGAACTCTAAATTTTTTTCAAGCAAAATATTTTTCTTGGAAAATACTTTAATGTTTTTTATTGTCCTACAAATTGAATGTGAAACCGCTCTTAGAATGCAAAAGTTGTGGCAGAGATTCGAACACGCAACCTTCAGATCGAAAGTCGAGAGTACATCCTACTTGGCCAACACGGAGCTGTAACTAAGTAAGTTCGTATGAGGCAGTGGCCAACTCTGGTGACGGAGTTTTTAGACCACCATAAGGCGTCGACTTAATAGCCGGGACCGACAATTTAACGTGCCCTCCAAAGCACGGAAGCGCTCAGTTGATAATGCCACTAGCAGTCACCCATCCACTCACTGACCGTTTCGAACTGACCGTTTCGAACGTTGCTTAACTTCGACGATCTATAAGAACGACTAAGCAGCCTTATTGATGACTTACTCGCAGTAACTTCGATGAGAGGAAGGTTAAGGCCAAGACGAAGACGGTTCCTAAGAAAGCTGTAGTTCAGATCGGTGATGATGATATTGCTAAGACCGTGAAAGAAGAACTCTTCAAGGACACCCTCGATATTGAAGATGCTGGAGATATAAGAAAAATAAATTATAATAATTATAGGGGGTATGCAAGTAGAGGAAGGCCGAAGAAATGGTTGGATTGTGTGAGAGATGAATGCATGTGAAAGGAGTGGACTCGCCATCTATATAGATATATCTATAGTAGATGATTTAAATTAAACAGCGTCAGGAGGCAACCTATGTCTACACTCAACGGGACTCACTCACAAACAAGTAAATTCTAACCTGACAATCAAAGCTGATAAGAAGATACATTTTCCTTTGCAGGTTGCAGGTCAACCTTACTGAGAAAGAATCTCGAATGTTGACCCCAGTTTCTTAGTGAGGTTGGGGATATCCCTAGGGCACGCAAGATATTCTCTCAAATTTCAAGGTCTTATTGACGATGTCTAAGGCACCCAAGGCCTTAGACATCTTGACTACCCAGATGACTACCCAGTCAGAGGCATGGCATATTTGGTGTGCTAAAAATCTTACACGGGCACTGGAAGACCGATGGTTCCCACATCTTGCTGGATGTACATGGGGTCAAGGCCACCATCTCTGATACCCTGACTCACGTCCTCAATAGCGCCAGCGACCGCGTCGGTGACAAAGTTCCTGGTAGCATCTGGTACACAATAAACAAGTGAATAACACTCTATAGTCACATACTTTACCATGAGCTTTAAATGCGATCCGGTTTAGGTCCTAAACTGAACTGCTTCGCTAATCCGCACCATGACGATAAGACGCTGATGAATACTCAGAACCCAAACTGAAAATGTTTTGTTCACTCAATTCATACATTGAACGTTTAACAAGTGTTGAATTGGTTTACTTTTCTGTGAAAACAGTCACTTTACGATTCAGATTAGGAACCTAAACTGGAAAGCACTCAAACTGAATTGTTTACTAAGAGGTCAGGGTACGGCTCCAATTGCTCTATTTCATGAAGGCGGGTTGGTCTTAATTGTGTGTTTAGATGTACAAGTACAAGCACATTGTTTCTGTGTGCGTAAGCTCGAAAACGCTCCATGGACGAACGAGTGCTCAGTATCGCACACCACGTGAGTAATAATTTTACTTAAATCATATATTCAATACTCAGACTTATGATCTAAGATTCAATAGGACAAGATTGATCACTTAAAATCTTACCTTCATTGAGCTGAGGAGGCTGGGCACAGATGCCCCCGATCAGAACAGTCAAGGCGATCAAGACTCTCATTTTGTTTTTATTTCTGAAAAAAAAAATACTTAGACGAGTTCAAAAATCAACCTTACTTGTTGCCTTATCAAAAAACAAAGACATTGTTCAAGGTTTTGAAATTGGTTTATGTCCTGATGAAACCTAGAGATGCAACAAAACGAGTTCAAAAATAAGTTATGCACTCAACCACAGATCATGGTTAGTTTAACTAACTTAGTTAAGCATGTTTTAGATTTGTGTCTCTGGTTTACATAGCTTAAACCACGTCTACGTCTTCGTTATATAATAAGAGATAATTTTTGTTTATAAGATAATTGGGTTCCTTGCTCTTAGTTCAGTTAGTAACGCCTGCCCCTTACGGTTTAGTATCTTTATCCAACCTCTAATATCGCAACACTCTTGGATTGTAACCACCATGTCTAAAAGAAATCATTTAAAATCTAATTTAAGATTACGTTCCGGACATATCCCTTCAAACAAATTTGCTTTTCTCAAGAAAAAAGTAACTCCACCAAATTGTGTTGACTTTGGTGTTTTAGAGGATATTCAGCACATTTTGCGGGAATGCGTTCGAAATTCAGCATTTAGATCTACGTGTTTTGATCGTAATAGTTTGTTACAAATTGGCTTTATAAATTCAATTCTTTCGAAACCTTATTGTGAAAAAGTTTTGTTTTAAGTAAAATTATTAGAGTTAGGTTTACATATTTAAGTTTTTATCAAGTTATAATTTTGTTACATTATGGGTGATGTGGTCGCTAAATGACAAAACCCTTAAATAAATTTTAAAAAAATCTTTGGAAAATGTTCGTGCTGCAATCAAGATCTACATCTATATTAATTTGCATTTACTTTTCACACACATAAACTTCAATGAAACACTAGTATCTTATATACCTTCCTGTCACCGATTACACAAAACAAATTATGATTTATTTACACAGCCAAAACTTATATAGTTTTCATTGAAACGGATTAGATATTGAGAAGGTACTATAATTGATCAAAATAAGCAATTATCATTATGTTTATTATTTAATCACTCGTAGGAGGACATTTTGTGAAAAATCAGATAGCAGAACACTATGTTAATTATTATCAATATTGGTACTTATATTATTAAAAAGTATTATGAAGTTTTCGCCTTTTTCTTCGATTCTTTAATCATCATCATTTTCCTGCCCTTATCCCGCTTATGCGGGGTCGGCACAACATGTTCTCTTCTTCCACTCTCCCCTATCACTTGTCATCTCCGTATCCACTCCTTTCTTACCCATATCTTCTTTCACACAATCCATCCATCATCCATCGATTCTTTAATATCTAAATAAATGTAGAAAGCATGCCAAGTTTATTTTGACTAACGGCTGAACGGATTTTAAATTAATGTAATTTGTTATGAAGCTAGCTCAATCAAAATACAAAGTAAAGTGATCATAAGGGACTGAAGGTAGCATTGCGGAATGTAACTGGGACCAATACCTACTTATAAAAAAAGATCAAACACCAAGTTTATATACAAGCTTTTATTTTCATAATGAAACACAAACTTTGCAAACATTCAATAATGCAATTATAGCACTACTTACGAATAACTTACTTGAAACATCTTTCGCTATTATAATTTAAAAGAGTTAAGTATGGTCTGTTTGATGATAAAATCTATCTGCCAAATAAACTTGTCACTGACATTAGCATCATTCTCCTCTCAACCCAAAGATTAGCTGGAAGAAATTTTTCGATATTGTTACCTATGCTGGACTTTTCACACAGCATCATCTAGCCCCAAGGTAAGCAGAGCTTGTGTTATGTGTACTACATGACTGATATACTTTTTGTTTGTAAATACATACATATTAAAAATAGAAACACCCAGACCCGAGACAAATATTGGTAGATCATACAAACATTGGTCCCGCCGCGGGGATCGAACCCGCAACCTTTAGCATCGCAGGCGGGCCTTCGCCCACTGCGTCACAGAGGTCGTCGAACCTATTTGGTTCAATTAGTTGTTTCTTGTTTTCGACTACTTCTTTCGGCTGACCTGACAATTTTTTAAGTCTTTCGTACCAAATAGATAAGTAAAGTTACTGTTGCTTTTTTTTTTAACCAACTGTCAAAGGAAGGGTTATTTAAATACTAGCTGCGCTCCCGCGGTGTGACCCGCGGTCCCTCGGGATTTTTTCATTTTTTCGGGGTAAAGGTCTGTTCAGCAGTTTGGGCGTGAAAGCGTAACAAACAGACAGACAGACAGAGTTACTTTCAGATTTATAATATTAGTATGGATACTTCATCAGCTTTCAGTCCATATTATTAGTATTCGTAAAAGTCTGTTTTTTTTTTTCAAAGTTCACACGGACTTTATTGTATTAAAATATTGATAAGTTATCGAATTCACTTATTTGGCAGATAAAGTTTACCCAGAGGTAAAACAGACCAATAATAAAAACAACATGCCGTGTTTGCGTAGGCCTTCGAAGTCGTGTTCCCAAACGCTTAGATTTAGGCCATTCCTTAAATCGATTTATAGAACCTTAAAGGCAAGCAGATTTGAAGCTAATTATTTTATTAAGTTGAGCTAAACAATCAATGCCTTACAAAATATTCTCAAGTAAAATATTAATAAACTTTTTGTTTCAGCTAAAATAAAAAAAGAAATATCTTACAATAACGGATCACTTCCGAACTAATATATTCACACTAGCGATTTGCGTGCACACTAAGCAATACGTGAAGCTAGTAAGGTACACAAGTTTTGACGATTATTCCTAAACAACTTTTGTCTTATTTCGGGAATTGTTTATGCATAGAGTTAGAATGTGAGAGGACAATCATCAAGAATGCTTTAAAGGTCTGGGACTTTATGATAGTCCCGAGATGTGATGGCAACACACGAAAAAAATTTCCAAATCGCTAGTGTGTCTGGTTCATCTAAGGATATTACCAACTAATCTGTATCATAAACATCTTTAAATCTCAAACATAAACATTCTATTCATCCTATAAAAGTGCCATTGAAATTGTAACAATATCATATAATAATAATATAATAAAGTGACTCTCAAAACAAAACTATAACAAGATCATTTAGAGGAGAATGGGCAATATCAAAAAAAGTTAGAAAGGAGAGCATCGATTTGACAGCGCTACGTTTTCTTGAAATGGATATCCAAAACTACCCAGCTTGATTTTAACAAAACTTTACTTTTCTAAATACTCAGAATTTCAAATAAAACGTTGTCATACGTTATTAGCATTAGCTATGTACCTAGTATAGATTTTTAAAACGTCATTCAAGAAAATGTAGCGTTTCTAATCTATCTAAGTAGGTAGATAATTTATGTATATCCCCTATAATATTTTGTTTCTTAACCTGGCTTTACACTGCCCGTTCTGCTAAAAACTGTATAACTAGAATTCGGTCCATAAAATTGTTTGCGCTAAGCTATATTGTGGAATAGGTATTATATTGATTTCTTACAAAATTGTTTCAGTATAGATTTAAATATCCGTTTCATACTTTGCATCTCTTTGGCACTACGCGACTAACCTTGGCCTTTGTCCTAAAAGAAATCAATGCATTGGAAACGCGTCACTACATCTACTTAATCACCTATATCATAGTGTATCAATATATATAAAAGTGAACAAGAGGCACTATATAGGTTTATACGCAGATTTAAATAAGCGTATTTCTTGAAACATAGAATTTTGAACTAGACATCGTGATCTACTATACAAAAACTTTTCTCACAGTTTTTTAAAGACGATGAAGCGGAATAATATTACGAGTGTGTAATCATTTGAATGGTTTTTTATGCTCAACCATTCTGTAAGATTATTCTTACATTTTACGTTAAAATCTTTCGAAAAACTGTGAAATAAGCCTCATATCACCAGCGAACTGATGAAACAGACTAACGTCTGCCAGAAATACTTCTAAATAGTAAAAAAACGAAAGCAAGAAAATCTAATTACATTTAGCATTATCTATATCTCATAAGGTATCGTCTTCCACAACAGGTTATATTTTTCATATAATAATTACCATTAGGCACCCGTTTAAACCACCCTCGAAACCACGGGTTCCTACTTAAACTAACACTCATTAGTTATTTACATGAATCAGCTGTCTGTGTACAACATGCCCCAACTTACCCATAATATCCAAAAGCATGATTCTATTATTATATATTATATCTCCCTATTTTTTAATTACCAAAAAACTTTTACACATGATCTCGGTGTCTGTTACTGATAACATTTATGTAATTAAACTCAAAAAAAGAGAAAAAATATATAATTTTTTTTGGTAGTCATAAAATAGCGGTGTATAAAAGAGACTTTTATCTACTGAGCTGAGGGTAAGAATCGCAAGTGTAGAGTCTTCTTTCTAAGATATTACAGACAAGTTCTGGGACATATCGTATTTATAAAATATTATAAATCTCGAAGGAGTTGTAAAGATCTATTAACACCAATATTTGAAAGCTGACCGCTGGCACTACGTCCTCTAATCTAGATGTATGTCAACCCTAAAAAACATTATGCTAAATTGCTCTAACTCATTCAGTATTCTACACACTTAATCTCTTTTACTCATTGCGATTACATACACTTTTTCTTCAACTATCTTTCTACATGTTACTTTTAAGTCCCTGAACTCGTCTTTGTTTTGTATCTGTACAACATCGACCTTCGCCACTGTCATGAGCATCTCTGAAACATCGAACCATAATACACGTACAACTTTCTAATATTGGTCCGCTACAGAGTCGTGAAATGATCTAGCCTATTATACTCGTACTTACGCTAGAATGAACTTAAACATCTCTAGCTTTGCGTGATATGTATTGCATTAGAGGCGCGTTAAAGCTAACATTTTATTATAATTGTCATCGTCTGCGTCTATCTAAACACTGTATTATGACTTTAAGGGTAAAGTCATATTGAAAAGCTATGTTTAAGATTCTTAATATTTACGAAGATAAAGTTTACAATCATTATCATTGTTACTTTTATCTGGCAGAAGTACCTACTCACGAAAGATATGTTGTGGCTTAAAATCTATGACTAAATTACGTCTATTAATCTATAATTTGTTATTAACAAGTGATATGTTGTTGGAGGCATCACCCCTTGTAATAATATTAGTTTAAATAGATTATAGGAGTCTTATTATAATGAACTTAGTATTTCACTAGAATGTATGGACTTAGCATAATATAACTTAAGTTTACTTAAAACTTAATAAACATTTAATACTATACATATAAAAATAAAATCCATAGATTTGACGGCAACAGATAGACTTATCAAACTAATAACGTAGAAAATATTACATGAAAGTAAACATGTAAATTATTTGAAAGACTGTATTGATTAGATATTTCACTAGTATGTAGCAATGGTTCATGTTATAAACTTGAATAGTGAAGAGTGAACAAAACCGGTGACCAGTAAGACAGTGAGATTTATGAACTCGTTGAGGGACCACAGAGAATTTGCTGAACTGGTGCAGTTTCTTGGGGGCTCCGGCTTACCTGAAAGCAAAATGTTATTTTAATATAAGATATATCCATAATGGGCGGTCTAAACATTATATCAGATCAAATTTCCCAAGGTTTTTTGAAGCGATCTTAGGAAAAAATAAAATCTTTAAGTAATAAAATTAAAAATCTGATACATAAAACATAACGTGATGTGATGTCATGGACCCCATCACCATCAGTGTTCATCCATCCCAGGTATGGTATACATCGTAAAACTGGCGTGTGACTGATATATATGTCGCAAGCAGATTGATGGATTAGCCATTTCATGAAATGCCTAGGAAGATCGATGAACGATGACATTTTACGATCATCCTAGGCATTACTCTGACTACCCCTAATATCAGAGTAGATATAGGTATTCCGTTCGAGTTAAGAGCCTGATATTTTTAGTAATAATGTTTCAGACCCATGTGAAACAATGCTCTATTAAGGTTGGAAGGAAACCTTCTCTCACAAACAAATACAAGTAGATACCTAACTTACTTGTGGCTGCCATCAGTTGTGGCAAATATTTCTGCCAGAAGGCACATTCCTTGACCCTAACTCCATACCCTACGGAGCTGGAGTTCACCTCAAGAGACAGATACTCTCTGTGCATCGCTGTGTGCGCTGGCCAGTAAACGTCTGCTGGTTCACCCCCCGGATTCTGTGATGGATTCCTGAAACGCACAATTTTCCGTTTGTAAAAAATTAAACACCAAAAAGTGAATCGTTAATTAACCTGAAAGAATTTTGAAAACGAATAATATACATAGACTCAGCGCGCGGTTTGCTCGACCTAGCAAAATGGCGCTGTTTGTGTGTGAAATACTTTGGTCTAAGGTGTCTCCAACATCTCTATCTATTCTGCTTATATAACTGGGGTATTTTAAGTGATAAAATAATTTGAAATACTCACCCACTTCTAGCAAAGTTCGACCAATATCTCATCAGGCGTTTGCTAAACTCTACTTCTTCTGGGGAATAGTTCTTTCCTGGGTTTAACGGCTCTCCGAAGACGTAGTTGATCTCGTCAGCGTGCATTACTCCCGTCCACGACGGCCAAGGGTGGTTCTTACTCCGATGCTTGTAATAATAGGTGTACACCTTATTACCAGTCTCAGCGTATCTTAGCGCAAACTCATTTACGCCGCAAGTGAAATGGTAGTCTCCAACCATTTTGTCCAGTGCATTTCTGTTTTTCACAGGGTCGTCAGGGTTCAACCAGTCTGTATATTCGAATACAATTGCCTGTTTTCCTACATCATTTACATAAGGATTCAGCTCCCTCACCGCTTGATGATACTGTTCGCGTGTAATCCCCACATTTTCTTCTTTAGGAAACAGTTCTGTAAGATAATAGAGGATGAAGTAATACCCCTCTTCAGTGTTCGATCCCATTAGAATATTCGTTTTTTTAAAGTTTTGATGCACAAGTGCTCGAGATGGCATTTCATCTAAAAATGCTCCATCAATGATAGGAACAAAAGGAAACTCGCATATTCCTAAGGTTCCCCACTCGTTATTGACTAGTTCATCTGCACTCTTCTGGCGCAAGCATTCGATCATAGGTCCCATGTCTGTTCTAGAATGTGGACAGTGAACAGCTTCGGCTAAACGGATACCACGCAGTACACTTTCCTCTCTGGAGATGATCGCCCATGGTACAGTCGCAGATCCCGATTGCATGATCGCTTGTGAGAATAAGTTTCTCGATAATGGAGACAGTAGATGTAGTGAGACAGATGCAGCTCCAGCTGACTCTCCGAACAGCGTAACATTATGCGGGTTTCCTCCAAAGTAACCAATATTGTCTTTCACCCATTGTAATGCCATGAGCTGATCAAACATTCCCGCATTTCCGGGCACGTCAGGAGTATCAAAGTAAAGGAAACCGAGTGATGCGACTCGGTACTGCATCGATACATAAACTATTTTCTCCTCGGATACCAGGATTTTAGGGTCGTAGACGTCTAAAGTGGCTGTTCCCGAGTAGAATCCTCCTCCAAACACCCAAAGCATGACAGCAGCGTTTTTTGGACGGGGTCGCGGCGTCACTATGTTAATGTAAAGGCAGTCCTCCTGCATATCTGTGTTAGGGTTCCACATCATCGCACCAGGGAAGTCTCCAAACACCGTATCTATAATTTGGACGCATGAATGTGGTAGTGTCGTCGTGTTCAATATCTCATCGCCCCAGTTCTCGACCGGTCTTGGGTGTCTGAACCTGAGATCTCCTAGTGGTTTTTGCGCGTACGGTATTCCGAACCACGCGTCGACTTTCTTTCCAGTAGCGGCAGTGAGGGTTATACCTCTGACTCGTCCTTTCCTAGTCCGGACAATAAGAGGGTCGTCCTCATCTGGGCCGTAATGTTTCTTGGTAGTTTGAGTGTGTGGTTGCGGTTCGTCCGCCATGAGTTGCTCGTAGAGTCGCTCGTCGAACTTGGATCGTTTGGAGGAGGTTTCAGCGTCGTTGGCGCGTTTGGATGAGGTTTCGTGGTCTTCAAGTCGGGGGAGGATGGTGTCGAGTTCTGGATTGTATCGGACGGCCTCGCCGTGGCCGCGGTAGGGCTGCGCGGGCGGGTGGTCGGGGGCACGGTGCCGCGCGCGGTGCTCGTGCGGGCCGGCCAGCGCACGCGCCGCCAGCGCCGTCAGCGCCGCCAGGACCACGCGCATGCCGCAGCCGCTCAACCCACTATTACCACCTGGAAAGAAAAATAAAACTATTAACATATATTAATAAAACAATGCATATATTTTCTTGAAGGCTGGTGGTATAAAATGAAAAAGTCCAAAAATAAACAACCGGGATATACAAGCGTACTACAGTGCTGATTGTATAAGAGTTCTTGTTTACTTTTACAAAACATAGTGCCTCATAAAGTAAAATACCTACATGAATCAAAGTACGTCTCAATTTTCTGCTCATTTAAAAATATACAGTAGTTATCGGATATGCGACAAAAACGTTTTTGTTTTTAGATAAGCGTGAAATATAAGATAAGCAAAATCGCAAGAAGCAAATCATGTATATAACTGTAGGTAACTTCTAAAACGTACCTAGTTTTTTAGTCTGTAGGAATTTAGAACCTTTTTTGAATTCCTATGAGCTATTTCATAATTAATAACAACGAAGTATGTAGTTCTTTGACCTGGCGCAGATGAGAACTTAAGTCACGCACGAGAGCGCTTGTATTGTGAGCTAAGAGTATAGATTGAACAGGCATACGAGTATACTGCCGCTTTGTCCCCAAGTAACGAGTTTGACACGTTTGCCCCATGATTAATTAATTTCCAACGACACCTTCAGGCACACCTGACTGAGTAATTTATCATATAGACAACATAGATCTTAGAATTGATTGATTATAATCATTACAGGTCCGAAAATTATTACTTTTGGACCATATTTTGAGTCAACGATAAAATGGTGTTATTTTTACTGGACAAAGTAACGTATGGCAAATCAATTTAATTACCGGCCTCTATTGATCTGAACTCAGTTTTCTATCTATGAGGATAATTTAATTAGTATATCCTTCCTTATATTTCCTTGATTAATCCTGTTGTATTTTGTAAATATATGTAATCATAAATAAATAAATAATGCTGGACATTTCACACAGCATCATCTAGCCCCAAACTAATCATAGCTTGTACTATGGGAACCAGATAACTGATAGAATACTTATATACTTTTTGTTTGTAAATACATACATATTATAAATAGGAACACCCAGACCCAACATCATGGTAGCTTAGTTTCTGTAAATAAACTATTATCAGTATTATTCCTACTCTACTCATATTTTTTTGTTGTGTTATGTATGTGTGTTTATCATCATCATTCATAATCATTTATTTCATTAATAATTTACACTGGGCCCCGTACTAAGCAAAGTTTGTGTCGCGGTAGTCTTGAATAACATTTTGGTCAATTTCTATTCTAAAAGTTAGATTCCGTTAGATTCCAACCGAAAAGAGTATAAAACAATAAATATTTTTTTCAACACTTCAAAGAAAAAAATACTCTGATCTGTACATGTAGTCACCAGAACTAAGAACTCATCTCTGATTTTTAGGATCAAAATCTCTGAATAGATTGTGCATAAATAGATTGTGTTATTCTTATCCGTCTCGGTCAGTGAGAACTGCTAATAATGAACGTAGATCGATTGTCTAACACTCTGCTTTATGATTTCACTATACATAAAGTATCTTCAGAACATAATACAAATAAAATTACTTATCTAATAACATTACGTATAGCATGAACACATCTCGCCTCGTTCCAACCAAAACTCCCTTATCCAGTTCTCGAACGAGCAGTACACAGAGATGCACGAAACGTGTACAATATTTTGTAGTGTACCTAGTTACTATGTAGTTACTATGAGCCGTGTTGGTCGAATGGGGTTGTGCCTCGACCCGGCCGCGCTACAATGGATTTTCGTTTTGTAAAAATATGCACTTTAACACGAACTCTTAACGGTGAAGGAAAACATCGTGGGGAAACCCGCAGCTTAGTCAGCTCCACACGTATTGATGTTGTCTTTCCTGTGGGCTAGACTGATTAAACTGGGATGATAGTTTAGGTGCTGAGCAAGCCTATTCCATCTCAAACAATGTCCCAGGAACTACAGCGTCCCGTTAAGTGTAGGCATGGATTGTCTCCTGACGCTGTATAATTATACACCGCTATTATTATACTATTTTAAGACTACAAAAAAAATTAAGGACGGTTTAATTTAAGTTAAATTATAATTATCATGGCATGGTCAGATTTTTTTATTTATTTAACTATCACAAAGTTATCGAGGATACCAAAACCGAACAAAATTTTATGAAAACTGTACAAACTACAGACAACAATCGCGTACAGATTCTCATTGAAACTATGCTCTCGTATCATTTAAAAATAAGGGTGTATAGATGTAAAGTCCTAATTTACTATGTAGATAAAGCGGTGTTTGTATAGAGTTTTGTTAGCAGTTTGATATTGTGGTTCGGCGGCATTTCTCAAGTATGCATTCCGTTGGGTTCTAATTTCCTCCCTACCTCATTATTGTTTTCAATGATAGCTAGTAAGAATAACACCACAAATAAATAAGAGTTGTAAGCCTTGGCATGCGGATTCTACCAGAAAAAGCAATAAACCGTCATAAACAAACGGAACGAAATCGGATTCAGATATTGATGGAATTGAGTTATACAGTTCGGAAACAGCGTACAACAATATTGATTCTCGTTGTTTGTGTTGGTGCGCAAACACTCGATATTGGGCTGGTCATTTGATATTGAAGTTGGCTTCAAAGGGTAGGTATAGAAATCCCCTTCAACAATCCCCTGCCTACACTGTTTCAGCTAAGCGAAAACTGATATACAACGAATAAATAAATATCATAAGGCTTTTAAATGTCGGATCAGTATGGATTAATTAATGATTTGGTTCTACATACAAAACACTATTTATCAGGATTGTAGCAAGTGTAAAATCTCTGGGCTTCTATACAAGATATATAGCGTCAGCGTCAAGGCAACCTATGCCTACACTCAACAGAACGCTGTAGTCCCTGGGACATGTTTAAGGTGGATTTGTGTAGTACCTTTACCGTCCTCTCAGCTTAATTGACCTTATCCACATAAAATACATCGTCAATACGCATGTAGTCGTCAAGATCAAATCGTCACCTAAATCATCTACTCGTATAACAGATGAAAAAGGCCAATGTATGTATGTATGTACGCCTGTAGACTAAGCTGCGAGCTTCCTCACGATGTTTCCTTCTCCGTTTAGAGCTCCACCGAGAGAAAATAACAGAAGAAACTTTTAAAAAAAATCCAACCTTCACCCGTAATATGCCACAACTGAATGAAAAGCTATTAATTACAAAGTCATTGTCGCTCAACAAAGGGGTTCCGTCGCATTCAGGACAACAATACAGCTAGCTTCCATTTGCGGGGCAGTTTCAAATGCGGTTATGTTTTGCTGGATTTATTACCATTTCTATGTTCAAGTTATGGATTTATATAACTTATGCCTTGGGCATGCAACAATATTACGAGTATATTCCCCAGAGCGTTGAGATTAGCAGTTCTTTCTTAGATTGTCAAGATCTTTTGAAGATATCCAAGAGTAGACGAACTCATGAATTAATGTTTTTTTTATTAACATCTAGCAGTCATATTCATAGTTCTGTCCCTAAATTAGGATTCCCTGTGTTGGTAGGTATAAACTAGAAGTACCATTGAGACCACTCAGACCCGGAACAAATACATAATATGCCACATAAGTTTAAAAATAAAACTCTACAGATTTCAAATCTCTTTACGAAATCATAATTATATTTTTGAGAACACCATCAGCGCTAACATCTTGATAAAAATGCCGCTCGTTAAAAAAGATGACATCTCAAAGACGTCGCCCTTAATGAAAAGTTTCCCACAAGGAAAATGATTATCTTTTTGATAGGAGTGGGACAATTCCGAGATATTCGTATCACCATCATCATCAACAACAACAGCATAAAGTACTTAAAAAATGCGGTAAAAGTTAGTTCGTATGTACTTGTGCCAACTCTGGTGAGGACAGAGATCCGGACAGAGGCCGTAATGGCTAAACGGCTTATAGCCAGGGCCAAAAATTTAACGTGCTCTCCGAAGACCGCTAGTGGTATTAATGGGTTAGGAGCGTTTGGAACACATCTCAATTTGACTAGTTAGCTGTATGACCAGAATGACTGTTAAATGAGGCGGCCTAGAAACTCCGTCACCAGAGATGACCACTATGAGCGATGCAGTCGCGCGTTTGTAAAACATGCAACTGCATCGTTACTAACGCGTGTATAATAACACACAAATCGACAGAATCGCGACTGTATCGATGCGAGCGCGCGATAGCATCTGCGACTGCATCGCTACAAAAACTCACCGTGGGCGAAGGCCCTAACTCATACGAACTTTCTTACTATGCCTAAAGATAGTGGTCATAGTAAACGAACTATGCTTAGCTCGCTGTTTTTCATCTGAAGCGAGCTTTCGATTGGTCAAGTTACACAATCGTTGAATCACAAAACACCAATTAAGCTCCAAGGGCGCTGATAAGACGTGCCGTCGCATTGCCTCTTTGAATTGCAAATAGTCTGCAGCGGTGACCTTCGGCACGCGACGCGGCGATATCGCGTGGATCTCCGACAGAGCCTAATGACCTGGTCATCCAGAAGCTTCCACTCTCAAAAACCCCTACACCTTTATGCAAGTAAAAACCTTTAAGAAATATGTCTTTACTATAAGGTTATTTGTAAAACACCGACAACCTCTCAGGACTATGTTACTAACATCATAATTATTTTTTTTTGTTTTATGACTTTTAAAATTCTTCATAATTTTAGTTCATCAGATTTTCATATAATAATAAAAACATTTTAATTGAACGCTCTAAATGCTACGAAGTCGAGGAAATCGAAGAAGAGGGGAGCGGGGTTAAAGCGGCGGGGACGGTTGAACTTGAGAGTTGAACTATGTTAGATAGGACAACTAATTCTTGAAGGTTTGTTTTTGGTAAATGTATTGTGTTTTGTAAAAAGTCATAGACCAAAAGTTGTTGTTTATAATGATAGTAATACCGTCCTGAGAGGTTATTGGTGTTTTACAAAACCCTGTATATAAAATTTTTGGATGTATGAATGTCTTTTTTTTATGATGAATGCGTCGGCTCTTGACCTCAGACTTACACAGGCAAGAGTGAGGTCTACGATGGAGCAAGCTTACCCAGAAACTCTCTTCTTAAAAACAATAGGGTCGTAGCTCAGCGGAAATACAGACGCTGGAAGCTGATTCCAAATTTTTGCAGTGAGCATAATAAAAGAACTTTCGAAGCGCTTAGTTCTCATAAGTGGAATATTAACCAGGTGAGGATGATAATCATCTGTGCATTTGAAGTCCCTGTAAAAGAACGGTGAAGGCGGAATAAGGCCGTGTAGCTCCTGGGCACACTCACCGTAGTATGTCTGTGGCTCTTTCACGCTAAGTTTACCTTATTAAGTTCGTGTGAGTTAGTGGTCAATAGTAACGAAGTTTTTAGGCTGCCTTAGGTCGTTTTGTCTTAGCGACGGTTTAACGTGCCTCCCGAAGCGAACGCGATCAGTTGATAATCTCACTAGCGGTCACACATCCACTTTGTGACCGCACAGAACGATGCTTAACTTCGACGTTATACAGAACAAGTTTAATGGACAACTAACACTGCTCGGTGATAAGTTCCTTAACACAACCTTCTTCTGATCGTGTCACTGGTTTGTTGAACAAGCAAGCAACCAGAGCAAGTAGTGGAAGAAATATAAATGCGCCTAAAAATGCTCGTTTCGTGGTCTTGACAGCCTGACAGGGGTTTGTGAACATTTTGGTTCTACGACTTCCATCCCTGTGATTGTAATGAACAATATCTTTACCAGAGAAGAACACTCGTTCAGACGATACAAAATGCTTGCAAAATTTAATTATAGAGACAAAATCTTAACCAAAGCTTCATTTCATCACGGATATTTCACAAGGTAGTCGATTGCGTTTCGTCACCAGCCAGTAATTTCAGCGAGAAAATATACTCCAAGTTTTAAACCTCTTCGGTCGCCGGGGAAATAACCATTTAATGGAGACACCTCAAGATGTAGGGTGACCAAGGAAACTGAGTAATGAGATTTCTCGATTGGGACAGAACTAGAGAAAGCGGTGATAGCTAACATTAGGAATTTGAGAAGTAATTATACTACGATATTTTTTTTTTGGGTTTTTCCATCATGGCATTAAACACCTATTCCACTATCAATTCTTTAGCCAGGTATACATATAATACAATTCTGGTTCTATAAAGTGTGCTAGTGTATTGTTACGATGTCTCTGACATACATTTTGTACATAGGTACCATTCGCATTACGTATTTAACATACAAAAATACCCATACTTCATACACCTATAAAAATAACTCCTCCCGCATGTACTGGCCCGAATCACAAGTTTAAAATCCGTAAAAACTGAGAACCCAAGATGTCCTGTATTATCAAAAGCTGTGGTCATCCTGCGAGGTCTGACTACACTGGGTAGCGGAAGCCCCAGCAAGTAATAGGCTCCAACGGGCTATAGCTTCGACCATAAATTTGGTTTTGAGCTACTTCGCCGAGCTATATTGGCCGTGCGACCAGCTAATTGGAAAATGGTTTGATGGAAATGATTACTTTAGCAACAATGTTCTTTTAATGTTGACTCGTCGACGCGAGAGATAGTTTGAATTATAGAACAAAGAACGTTTAAGGTCCGTTTAAATTTGAATATAATTTTTTTTGAAAATATTTTGTCCTTATGGTTCTTTTTTTTAGGGGTATCTTTTTGTTTGATACTAAAATATAAAACTGAAGCTAAGCTAAGAGTGAGAATGCAGTTTTTCTTGTTGCGTTTAAAAATGATGAATTTTAAGTATTTTTAATTTTGAAAACCTTTAACCTTCATACTTTTCCTACATAGTTATTTTTGCGCAGTTGATTTTTTTTTTAGTTTTTTTATCTGGAAATATTATTTGAACAAATTTTTTATTTCAATAATTACTTACTGATAATTGTTTTAATACTGTGAATCATTTTTGCAAAGAAGTGGGGAAACTGGTGCTTTGAGTGCTGTTCATTTGCCCAGACTCAGTTGATACAGCCCCACAATATACGAGTAGTACAAAAATATGATACAAATTAGGGATGGGATAGAACAATCTATCGATAAAGAGATACAGAAACGTTGAAACTGTATAGATATTTCAGTCTATCTAATCTGTCTGAATTTAAAAAAAAAGAAAAGAACCTATGAAAAGCAAATCAGATCACGACTATATTTTCAAACTAGAATTGCAACTGTCATAGATAATTCTGTAATTGTCAAAGTGAGTTTGTTACGCATTCACGCCTTATCATCATCAATTTTCGTTACTCTTTGTTGTACAGGTACGAAAAGGAACATAAAGTAGGTACTTTTCAACAAGATTCACCGGTTGTATGGGTGGATTCGATGATAAAATAAACGCGAGCAAAACGGCGGGTAATAGCTAGTTAATCGATTAACAGCATCCAATAAAGTCCAGTGCCGCATGAAAATAAAAGTTGGTATGCACTCAAGCGACTCAGATACTAATAACTTGGCAAGGAAAAAGTCTTACCTTTAGAAGCCACTTAACTTTTTAGTACCAACTCAACAACTTGGACACGGGGAGAAGTTGATTTGTGTTGGGCTATAAACTGAAGCGAATAGCTCGATTAAATAAATGGAATGAACAAAATCAAATGACCGGACTTTAAACAGATTACAGGACTATTGTTTTTATTTGTAACACTATCAGAACATTTGATTACATTTGCTATCTTAAATTGCGTATGTCTAACCGAAGTCTTTTATTAGAGTTTAGTTTATCGCTGCGAAAATGTTATAGGTACCCTAATATTACTTTTCCAAGTAGTTAGGTACAGTAGACCAACACAACAATAACTGTGCCCTGGAAAATTTTAATATCGATGTGTGTGTTATCGAAGAAAATATCGATGCTGTGTTATCGAAGAAGAATCTTAACAAACGATGATGATCCGTACATGTGTTGAAAATTGACAGAGTTGAATTGAGTTGTGATAGAAAAAGCCTCTTTAAGCTAACTTTCACCACACTGGTTCGAAATAACTAGTGACATGACAAGAAGAAGTGATAACGATAGTCTATGACACCAACCAACTCATGTCCCATCCCTAAAGTGAAGCACATAAAGTCGCCGCACGTCGCCGCCGTGCCGGCACATACAAACGACTTAATTATATTTTTCTTCTCCATCACTGCATGCGCAACTTGCCCGATGTTTACTGTTATATTAATTTACCAAATGAAAATGTTTAAAGAGGTCGCTGGCAATTTCATAAGCTAGCATCGTGATTATTTTATAGTTTTATATATTTTAAGTCGTCTTATATCAAACTACTTAAAACTACACTTCACATCACAATATTAATATATACGTAACTAAAAAGGTACTTCATAGAAATTAATGTGTATGTGTAAGTGAGTAGGTACCTAGAGGTAAACCTGAGCAAAGATGCATAGAATATGTGAAAGACGATATGAAAAGAAGTGAAAAGTGATAGAAGAGAGTGGGAGAAGAGCAAAATGCTGTACCGATCCAACAAAGCGAATGTAAAAGGCTTAAAAGAAAACGTAGGAGCAGGAAAATGATGATGATGCAACTCATTTTGACTTTGACATTGACATTACCTGGCACTATCTCCGGAGCGCCATTCCCGGCGGCGTTTGCTGCCTCTCAAAGCTCCACTTCACATCCTTTGCTGGAGCCCTCTGAAACAATATTATCCACTTTAAAACAAATGCAGCTTCGAATAATAGACAGATCTTTCTAGTATACAGGAGAGCAGAGAGAAATTTTTACCTCATCTACTCGTACTAGGCCACCAAACCATTCCCATTCATGACCTTTCCAAATCATCTTCATAGAAACTTTGTACTTGCAAAAACATTGTTGCAAACAAAGGATAGCAACAGAGTCCAGAAAAACTTTTATTTACAAAACTGAAGGAAATCTGAAACAGTACCAAGCGTGTCCGCAATCTTGGCCACTTAGCTGATTGGACGTAGCGTTGTGCCACAGTTATTCCGTTCAGCTGGTTTAGTCCTAATTGAGTACGAATATATGTATAATGTTTTACCATCATTATTTTCAACCTTTCTCATCCCACCTGAGTGCCTGTCTTCGATTCTGCCATTTGCCTCTTTCCTGTTTAACATTTTTTAATATTTTCTTCTTATTTCTAAAATACGACGTTTTTAATAGTAATTTTAATTTATTCCTTATAATTTTATTATTCTATTATATTTTATAACTATTAAATTCATTTATTTACAGAAACTGGTAGTAGTTTAGTTACTGAAAAAAAATAAAAAAATACAATAGATTTTATTTACTGAAACTAAGCTACTACATATTTACATATATTTATAAAATACAACAGGATTAGTCAAGCTATCTAAAGCTAGCTTCTCTTTTAAATTAAACTACTCTTTTGTTTTTTTTTTATGATGAATGGGTCGGCTCTTGACCTCAAACTTACACAGGTAAGAGCGAGGTCTACGATGGAGCGAGCTTACCCAGAAGGTGCCTATTAACTCTCTTCTTAAAAACAATAGGGTCGTAGCTCAGCGGAAATACGGACGCTGGAAGCTGATTCCAAATTTTTGCAGTGCGCATAATAAAAGAGCTTTCGAAGCGCTTAGTTCTAATAAGTGGAATATCAACCAGGTGAGGATGATAATTAGCTGTGCGTCTGAAGTCCCTGTAAAAGAACGGTGAACTCGTACTCTCTCGCTTTTAACTTGATGTTCCTTAACACAAGTTTAGTGCACCAACCATTTCACGATAGCTGTGCTACTCCTACTTCTAAATAATACCCACTTGGCTAGATAATCTGCCCAAAAGTAGTACTGCCATTTCAATTGTAAAGTATAAAGGAGGCAACATATTTTATATCACACAACATAATTTTTTTTTTTTTTTTTAAATACGATGCATTTGACCTCACTGTGCCTGATGTTAAGCAATAGTGAGGTCTAAGATGGAGCATACTTTCCTAGAAGTAACCTATTTACTCTTGAATTGAAACCGCTATGTTGTACTTATCGGGAAAAAAGAGCCCGGCAATGAGTTGAGTTGAATTGAATTGAAGTAAAGAAAACAAAAACTTCTTGTACTTACAAGCACTTTTAACACTAAACCGGTTGATTAAAAATGTAGGTATGTCAAATCACAACATTTTAGATCGAAAGTCTACGAATACGAACATGACTTTGAGAAAAGGTATCCAAAATATCATTTCTGCTATTACGCCTACACTCGAAACTAAAAGGGAACCTTTGAACGATCTATTCAGCCTTAGCTGAGCGATGCATTCAACGCAAAAGCCTTGCGAGTGTTAAGGTGCTATTTCGGTGTTGCGACTAGCTTTACTGATGTCACCGTAAGTTTGTGGTCATCAAAACTGTTGATGAATTGTACTGAAAATACAAAACGTTTTAATTTTTATTTGTTCGATATTTAGATCAAAAGAGTTTATTTACAGAAACTAAGCTACTACATATTTACAAAATACAACAGGATTAGTCAAGCTATCTAAGGATCGTTAGAAACAAACTATAGATAGCTCAACTGATCCAGGTCACTGTCAATCGGAAGCGTGCCCAAAACACTGATCAAAATGATGTAAATCTTACTGCTGTAATCCTAGAAATTCGGAAGCTGTAAAATAAAATATATGTAGATTGTTAAAGGCTCATCTCTCGCGTAGTATTTTCATTAGCCTAGTTATAGCTGCTTACACCATTATTTGATTTACCGACTTATTATATAGCCGATATATAGCGACAAGTCTCCACCTTCAGAACCTGGGCTTATATCCAAAGCGATACAACTGCCTTCTATAAAACCTGTTTTATTGCATCGCCATGTTTCCATTGTCATAAAACTCACGTTGAAATACTGCAATGAGCCGCATTTTCACGCTATACAGGTGTTCGATTTCAATGTTTAGTGATCGCTACCATCTTTTATAGTGTTTAAGCAAATAGGTACGGTAAAATCGTAAAGTTTTTGAATGTATAAAAATACCGACGCCTAACTGTGGAACCTAGCTTTTCTTTAAAAGTTAAATTAGTTCATCATTTTTCTCCAATTAAATTAGGTCAGTTAAAAACGCTACCTGACCATTAGCATATAAGTATATGCATCCATGTTGATCACTGCAAACCAAGTTTCAAAAATAAACCTATTCAAGCAATTTGGACAAAACAGACAGTCCAATAGAAATTTGGCAAAAGTTAGCATTGCGCCACCGTGTGCCGCACTGGCGGTTATAAATTTAATTTATACATCTACTTTTGACTAAACTTTTCTACTAATAAAAAACACAAAAATAGTAATCCTTTTACATGAAAAGCGGTACCAAGTCGTTTCCTAAGCTTAGAGACTGTTTACACCTCAGACAAGGTTCTTTAAGATTTTTAAAATTTATCCCACAATAAATTATTAACCATCGAATTTTGACCTCTAGCGATCACTAGTCCTAGTGAAACATCATTCTATCTAAATTTGACTAATTTATTATACAGGGTGTAAAAAGACTACAATCAGACCATGATTCTAAACATATTTAGCGAAAAAAAACGCAAAAAAAAAACTACTAGGACAATATAATAAGACCTACCTGATAATTTCATTAATAAAAAAAAACAATAAAAACTCAAAATCCAGCAATCTACGTAAAACAACGCGCCCAGTACATACGCAAATAGTAATCTTGAAACGCTGTTTTCTCCGGATATAATACACACTATAATACACACACTCACAGCTAAACCCACCCACACACATTCACACTTAAACCCCCCCCCCCCACACACACACACACACCACGCACACATACACACACACACGCACACACATTCACTTTATACACTTACACTTAGTTTCATACTCTTGAATTTTTTTAAGTTAGATGTAACTTTCCTGTTTAGATTAAGTCTTTGGTATAATATTTACTACATAGCTACGTTGGAACCTCTAATATCCAATCTTTGGAGAAGAGCGCTGACTCCGCTACTCAGTTTTTTAACTTTTGCGGCAGTCAACGTTTTCCACTGTATCTTTGCTCATATTGTAATGTTGTTCCAAATAAAGCATTATATTATTTATTATAATGATTTTTTCGGAAAATTCTCTTGGATTTAGTTGTGTGTTGGTATGCTGTACCTACCCCTTTCGGCTACGGTAGACGTCTTTTTACACCCTATATACAGGGTGTAAAAAGACGTATTACTTATTTGCGTATGTACTGGGCGCGTTTTTATACGTAGATTGCTGGACTTTGAGTTTTAATAGTTTTTTTCTTTTATAAATGAAATTATTAGGTAGATATGGTCTTATTATGTTGTACTAGTTGTAAATAACTAGAAAATAAAATAAAATGACGTAGCTAAGTCAAATTTTTATTTAAATTTATTTCGCTAAATATGTCCAGACTCATGGTCTGATTGAAACCCATCAGTATTCGGTAACAGTCTTTTTACACCCTGTATATATGTTAATTTTCAGTTGTAACAAGCACAAAAAAACTTTGCTAAAAATACAAATGCATCCTGAATCCGCGTCGAGAGGAAAACACAACGCTCAAACCCTCAGAGAGTCGTCATTTGAAATTTAGCGGGAAATGCGGAAAACCTAAGCTTGGAACGAGAAGTTTTGATACTTTTTTACTTTTTTTTTAAATTGGGTTCCTTACTATGAGAGATATTGAGGCAGAAAACATCGCGTTTGAATCATACCATAAAATAATTATGGTTTATTATTATCAGAATACATGAATATGCAAAATGCAAGGCTTTAGAGAATTGTTTGATTTATTTATTTAAATTCTTTATTGCACATAAATTACAAAAGTAATACACCATTGGCGAGCATAATGCCAATTAATAATTATTATATCAATTTAAATATGTAACAACATATTCAGGGAACATTAAGTGCATAAAAAATAAAGTTTATGAAAATACCACTCCGTCGTGTAATAAATTAATAGTACATTATGGTACTAGTGTGTAACATTGGTGATTACAGCCGAGGTGTTTTGAGTGCTCTTAACAGAACCGAGGACGGTAATCATCAATACACACGTGTATCATACGACGTTTTTCAACACACTTGTGAATAAAATAACAATAAAAACTCATTTTCAACAGTGAAAACGAGTTGTGAAAAATGTTTCGCTATTGCGGGAAAAATTAATCAGTTTTCCTATGCGCGCGCATTGCGATCGGCCACAGACTATATTTCCGCGCCGCGCATAGGGTTTGCGGCCTATTCTGCCACGTACAAAATGGGGAATTTAAAGTTTTCGTTTATTACAGAGAAAACAAAAGTTATATTTGAGTGAAAGTTTTATTTATTAAACACGTACGAGTTAAAATTATCTATTTAAATAAGAAGTTGCATGAAATGAGCAAGCAATAGGAACATTAATTTATTTGTTCTATTGAACACGATCTTTTTTCTGAATAAAAACTTTTTTAAGAACAAAGCAACTCAACCCATAAAATTTAAAAAAAATTATATTACTCACTAGTGAGTTATAGTCATAGATTTAGCATGGTACCTTATATATATATGGTTATAGTAATGAAAAAGTCACAGTTTGATTATGGGTGTCATTATGTGCCTAATTGCGGTGACCATAGAGCCACTTTATGAGCAAGTTTGTTGAAAAAGTCTTTATTTATTATTTCTTTATTAGCCCATATTGTATAATTTAAAATTCTTGAAGATAAAAAATATTTTTGTATGTAGGAATACTATCCGATAGTAACAATTTAGTCCAATCTACTCTCCGTGTTTTCAGGAACTACACACCGGGAAATTGGGGCTAGAGTAGCTTTGCAGTAGCTCTACAGTAGCTGTGTCAGTGGCCACTTGAATGCAATTTGTCCAGCGATGTCGCCTCTCATAGCGAAACTAAACTCAACGAGGAGTTCTGTTGGTTATTTAGGCTTTTTTTTCTCTCTAGGGTTTCGCTTGTTAAACTGTTAAACGAACGTGAATTTTTGTACGTTATTTTGTGCTTGCCGAAGAAATATATGATCAAAGTTGCCGAGCTACGTAATTTCTAGTCAGTACTAGCTTCCGCCCACAGCTTTGTTCGGCAATTTTGTGAGTATGAAAATGAAAATTTCATACTCACAAACTTTCCGATCAGATTTAAGCTAACACATTAACTTGTATTAAGACGGAAAGGCCTAAGTTATCTAGAGATTAAAATAAGTAACACATCGAAAAAAAACTTGCTTTACATTATTGCTATAACTTGCAAAATTTGGGCATGTATACTACTCACACTTGACCGAATTTATTTGCCTACTTTCTCGGCAAAACTAACTCTTAAGAGCAGTTGCCCAGCGGAAAATCCGGCCGAGGCAATTTTAAATTTTTACAAGTGAATGAGTGCCCGCCTAATGGCTGGAAAATAATGGGACACGAGCCACATTCATGTTACATGGGTTGAATTCTGGATGAATTGATCTCACGCCTATTATTCCTAAGCAAAAGCTCTTACAGGCCTCAGCTATATGTATCATAATCTTTTGCTTCACTATTTAGATTTCAAACTTTCGTGATTGGGTGGCTAGGTTAACCTTCAGTTAGTGCGTACGTGATAAATACCAGTGTTAAAATACTCGTAATAACTATATTTCGATTTTTAACTTAGACCATTACATCTAGGAGTAGTCTTACCTTTACACAGAATCCGAAATGTGATCACCTAAAAAACTAGGCCCCCCAAACCAAGTAGGTTGCCCTGCACTGCAGTCCACAACCACAGTTATTTCTATGATTCATTAATAAATTAGCCAGATGCAGATGGATTAGCCTATACTATCTTCGATCAAGAATTGATCGAAGCATACTACAGATAGATTTGATTTTAGAATGTGAACTTGATTTAAAATAAACAAAAGTATACAATAAGCACGGTCTTTAGCTCTCTGAAGTTAGGTGCAATAGACGATTGCGTAGGTTTGGTAGAGTAAGAAAGATAGCACGATTTTAGGCGTCATCAAAAATGGGTTCTGCGCAGCTACTTCAAAGAGAGTACCTACCATATTTTTTGTGGTTCAGTATGACATTCTTTACCTTTTTCTCTCGGTAGGCAGGTATTGATTTCCCGAAAAGTAAGGGCAAACAATCTGGAGCTATACAGGAAGGAAGGGAGGTTATGTGTTCACGACGTATGTTAATGTCTTCCGTCCCTTGTAACCTTGTTTCACTCGCATTTGCAAATACGCATTTTTTTTTTTTTTTGCAAAATAATGGTGTTTGTATTTTACGTCAACTGGTTGGAATTGTGCGTGAATTTTGTTTCATTATAAACGCTACATCAGTGATATAAAAAATATATTTCTTTCTAGCGCGCGCAACGTAAAGACTCGAAAATTGTCCAATTAGGACGTTTTTCTTTAGTTCAAATAACAGCCGTTTAACCTTGAAGAATTGAATATCTAGAGAATAAAATATCATTAGGTACGTCTTAATTAAAAATTCATAAAATTCATAGTAGGTATTTAATAAAGATAAAAGATAAAGATAAATTTATTGTGCCAAAGACAGGTATAGCGGTACAAAAGATTCGCTTAAACTAGATTACAATGATTCATGATAGGTCTGTACCCAGGTTAAACCTCTGTTCCCCACACTAGGACTGAAAAGCCTGTATAGTAGGGTCACTGCGATTCGCCGTATACTCCTAATAAAAAAAATATACATTCATCAAGATGCAACATTCCCTCAACGTAGATTGGGAGTATATTATCTAACCCGTACATAAAAAACAGTTTTGATGTTGGCCCACTTAGCACCTACATATAACATCTGTTGTACAAATGCGTGTGGGAACCAAACAACATGTGTAGGTGTAGCACTGGTCCTGACGTCAATAAAAACACGTGTACTTACAGTAAAAAACCGTCAAGGACGTTGTTACATTGACTGTACAGTTTTTCTATTTAGAGTACTAGAATTTTCTAGAGGAATTTAACTTCCATCCGTATTATCCCAGACCATATATAATAGGTATACACGATAGGATTCTTAGATAATACCGAAGGGGGTATTCAGACGCACGTACAGAGACATATATTGGTTCGTACAAGCCCATCGCTGCATATTAGAAAATAATTTTATTTCATTGGAATTTCAATACTACCTACTCGTAGTACTTATTTCAAGTCCTTGTTTGTACTATACTATTGCGATGGTAATCTAGCGTAAAAAAATGGTGCTAGAAGCAATTCTTATAAACACTAGGTACCTACACAATGTGACAATGCTATGCCTATGTGTTTGCATACAGGAGAATTTATGCGAACCGTAGTAGTGTCCTTCACTTACCAAGGACATCGTGCTTACTTACCACTGATATCTTCTTAATCGTATATTTTATGGTTACTTTAAATGATGCTGGTTCACGCATGCTTCTCGAACGCACATATCGTGTACCTACAAATTGAACTAAATTGGACCAATTTCGTGTAAGTCATTAGTCCTAGTTGGACATGTTGTATTTTTAGACATTTAGTCGTGCAAAGGATACGGTTTATGTTTTTGCATACAAAAAAAGCGAGTTTTTATCTCCAACTCGAGAACCCACCTTCGGATTGAAAATCGAGGAAACCCTCTTCTATTTTTTCTATTCTATTCCACTCGGCCAACACGACTCTTACATTTTTTCTTCTTCTTTATTTCCAAAAGAGGAATAAATAGTCAAATATTTAAGTAGATATAAGCTGCGCTGGAATCATAAATGAAGTTGGGACCTCATCAAAGACCAACAGCGAACTATCCCAAACTCAATGTATCCCTATTGATTTGGCAAAGTCGTAGCGAAGACCGGCCAGATGTGGAAAGTTGAGTTATACTCCAGAACATATGTTCCCGAATATGAATATGATAGGGTGACGTCAGTGACCACAGCGTATTTGGGTTGTGAGTCGCGTAAAATAAATCGCGTAGGATTTTGCGGCATACGACATGTACAAACTTTTATGTGAAATAGAATGTAGCGTAATTAATACTCATTTTTTTACTCGCAACTCAAAAAATTACGCATCTTTGGCCTCACCCTCGTTGTTGTTACCTACCCATAGCTTCTCTCTTTCTCTCAATTTTTTTTGGCGTAGCATTTCATCATCATCATCATCATCAGCCTATGGTAGAATTTGTAGATATAAAATTAAAATGTGATATTATCATCATTTCATCCTCATCTACAGCTCGATTTAGCCCCAGCTGTAGGCTTCTCTGTATTGTGTCCAAAATGATCTGGCACTAGTTTTAGACAAAATTTATCAGCCAATAAACTGCACGAATTTGAACCCACAACTATCCCACTCCAACATGGCGCTAATATAATGTAGCAAGCAAATCTGCAAGTTTCGTTATAAATTCCAAGCTGAATTCAATAGAAGGAAAAGTTTGAAACTGCACACTTTGGAAGTTTGTAATAAGATGCAGTCTGCTGAAATAAATGACATGTTGAGCTAAAGTTTCGGCGCGGCGACTATTTTATAAATCCTATTAGATTTTGCACGTTCCCAAAATTATAAGCAAGTTTTATTTCTAAACTTTACTGATAACTTTTCTAAAACATAAACTAATAAACTAGATACTACGTAGACCAAATTACTAACTTCTTTTATGGAAAAGACAATAAAGGTATCCTTAAAGACGGGGCAGTTTTTTAATACCGACTGCTACCATAAAGCTTGGCCCTACAATAACGTTCCATGGTACGGTAAGGGATAGATTAAACACTCGATACGCTCCGCCCTTGACCTTATCCATTAATTCCTATTATTGGCAATTTGACCATCCCTTACCTTGGTAAAAATTATGCCAACGTGCCAATATTACACTACCTCCTATACATTAATTTTCTCTCATCAAGCCATATCTTGGAGACAGCCAGTGTATACACAGTGTATACACTTAATAATAAAATAAACAAAAGTAAAAACTAAATAGGTATATAAAATAGTTGGATACTTACCGGCAGCGTTTCGAGGCGTCTGTGCTATTCGCAGCGAGCATGTCACCTTACGCCATGGGCTTAAATTCGTCTAAAAGCCGCTCGTTGCTCGCTGCGAGCGCCTTGTTTCCCCATACTGACTGCATGTATGCTCGCCGTGTAACACGTTACATTACGCTCCGTAACACCGGTCAGTACATTTACATACCATGTAATGATTGCTCTATTAGTCAGTACAACAATTAGACCACAAAATGTAATCATGTCTAACTCTCGCTACTCGGTTTCAGACTGAACATTAGTGAACATGGCCGTCAACAATTATAAATACCCTTCAAGGGTCTGTAACGTGACAATATTATGTTCATTCAACAGAGCTTGGTTGTCACACTTAGTGAAAATGTGTGAGTCTGTATAACATAATCTAACTCATTCTCTCTGTTTCATCTGCCTTGTATAGATCTGAATAAATGTAGAGCTGAATAAATGTAGAGCTGCAATTTATTTCCTCACGATTCTTTCACCACCTAGAGCTTTTGTTATTATATTAGGTACGCATATCAATACAAACGCCATTGATGCACGGCCGGGATCTTAACTCCCTAGAGTCGAGAGTTCCCACTAGGACAACTGAAAATCATGTTCAAATTGAACATATTTCAGCTATATCAGCAGTGCTCCAACTTCCAGTTGTATACGTGTCAGCGATCCTTAAACTTGGATCGCATAACGTGCCTCCTACAAATGGGGCTCATTTGTCAAACCCGTCGCTACGTATAGGACAGGGAAAAAGATTAACTGAATTCTCTATACTTAAATGTACAGTCGCCTGCATTAAAATGTGTATAATTTTTTTTTTTTTAAGTTTGAGTACCAACACTAATTAAATTACTTATCTAAAAGGTAGTTTTGAAGCTCCAAGGTATACAACTTGTTTGTTGGTGTGAACGTGTAGCAACACTGTGATGAATCAATCAATAACAAAATACTGCATACAATAGTCATCAGTCCAGTTATAAAGCCTCAGTTCAGCAACACTCTAGCTGGGATTCAATCCTCAAATGTATTTACAAAGAGGCTGCAAATGGCCAAAATTCTGCGAACAGAAAGCACAAACAAAGCCTTTGTGGAGGCTTTTATCTGATTCCGAAACAGAATGCAAACCCATTTTGCAATTTGAGCTTGGATACGCACATTGTTATTTCATAAAAATTTGAATTTTCAATGAAGTTCGTTGTCAATGTTTTCATGCTATAAAATCCGAATTAGTTTGCGATATTAAAAAAACATTATACTCGTAGTAGTTTAGATTTTTTTTTTTACTTCTTGCTTGGAAATAAATATGGTTATGAGATACGTCAGTGAGTGTCTTTTCTGTTGATAAAGTCAATATACTGAGATAATTGCTAGAGGTAGCTTATACCCTGGATTAGCGCATACGTTACTTTTTATCCCGGAAAAATGAAGTATTCCCGTGGTACTGCGGGTAAAACTCGGCATTGTAACAACTTTTATTACTATGAAGTAAGAATACTAATTGCTCAGCAGAATTGTCATGATTTCTCTCTGCGCTGCTGAACAATCAATATCCTTACATTGTACATTGTAATAAAGATCACTATGATCAGCGCAGGTCAGCGTGACAGGAAACCGGCATAAGTGCAGCTTTGTCCAACCGGCAGTGGGCAGACCGACTCCGGCGGAAATTGGCTTAACGTGCCTTTGAGGAGACGGTTACCTGTTTCAACCTAATTCTGTACAAGCTGAAACTATTTAAAGTGGTGCCGTGTTTAGTCTATTTACATATATCTAGCTAACAATAGTGGATGTTTTTTTTTAAGCTGTGTAGCATCGTATTTCGCAGGTAACTTTGCTCTACAAATAACAAGCACGAAAAGCCATTGGTTTTCACGGAAAGAGTAGCTGTTGCTCAGGAATGAAAATTATAAAAGTTATCCTATCTATCTTATAAATCAGAAAATTTGCTTGGCTGTGTAGCAAATAACAAATGAATAAAAATAACAAAAGTGAAAAAAATATCAGAAATTAGAACTTCCTTGATTTGAAGTCGGTAAGAATTATTAATTTTAAGCCTACAACTTATCTACAAATTTCAAGTTTACCACTCAAAGTAAAGCTCACAACATAAACCAATAATTACAAAACAATATAGAATATCACTCCACAACACATGCGCTACATTCACACAATTAATTATTAAAATACTTAATAGAACACAAAAACCAAAAGCAATTCCAATCGGACCATCAATTAACATGTAATTTGAGGCAATAAAAATGGTGAATAGCATGAATTACACGAAAACTGAACATTTATAAATCACACCTAAAAACTACGCGTGAACTTCCATTAGTTAATGATTACTTACCTTTATGTTACACCGCGCAATTTACAAACATATTTTTTTAAGAAACCTTATTAGTATAATGATAAAGTTGAAAGTTACAATATTACGTGAAAAGTTCCTTTGCTTATAAAGTAGTATTTTACGACAATTATATTTGATTAACATTACAAAACATTATAATGAGTGACTGGCTGTTGAACTTGACGCAGAAGTATTAAATTAAGCTTTTTTTGAATGAACATACCAAGTCATATTACTTAAATTAAAATTCAATGATCAAGCGGGATTTTGTTGTCAATTCATATGGTTCTAAGAAAATATTTGTATATTAAGTAAATGTATTATTTCCCTAAAAAAGTAAGATGTTAACTCATGTGAACTTTTAAACTACAAGTAGCACCGCGGGGCGTCGCTAGTAAACTGTATATTCGCTTTGTCGTGACCACTCACCGTATTTTGTTTAAAATTACAGTTTTTGAACGTACACTAACAAGTTTTGAGCCAACACACGCTAGTATTTTATTAATTTTCACCTAGTTTAGTTGTTCGATAACATTGTGGTAATTTAGTGTAGGTACTCGTAACTAGGTAAGTTTTATACTTTCGAAAAACAAACAATTCTTTGACATACTTTGAAACTTCTATATCTAGAAATATCTTCTTGATTTTAATATTTACGACATACCGACACTGTAAAAGAGCATTTACACGATGCTATTTTTGGCACGTTTTGCTAAGCCATTATACCATTAAACCATTTAGTGTCCGAGCGAGCGTCGCACTTCTATGACTTTTAGCAGCCGATGAGCGTTTACACATAAAAAATGCTAAATCGTATCGTTTGAAATTGTTCCGTGTAAATGCTACTCTACAAACTAGAATATTGAAACTTCAACAAGATTATGTAAAGTCAAGTTTTAAATTAGTATTCAGGTATTCAGAAAATAAGATACTTCATTGAAAGGGAGTGAATTGTCTATCTACTTATTTTATAAAGTTACTTAGCGATAGATTCGAAGTTTTGATACTCTGTCTAGTTTAAAGCTCTGTTTACACGGTCAAGCTAATCGTTAGGTACTTGAGTATTTATTAAAAAAAAAATATGCTAAAAATTATATTTCGTGCTCTACTTACTACTAGGGGAACTATTGCCCTTACATAATGTTTTTCTTTTATTGCATCTTTTTTTTATCTGAGAATTGACAGACCGAACGTTAAGTTCGGTCTGGTTCTGTTTTGGTATGTCAGTCAAAATTTTAAGCGAAACCTTTTTAGATTTGAAAAGTGCGCCCTTTTGTTCATCTCATTTTGTATCTATAGATGTATAAACATTAAAACGTCAATTCGTTCACAGGAAAGTCGTGAAACTCCTTGGTGCACATCAGCGCACACAAACTGGCTGTGCGAAGATCAAAAAGCGATGTTTCTGAGACTCGATTGATCAAATATGATCATTATTAAAACAAAGACTATGTGCACTTAACGAATGTTACATTTTTAATAGACAAGTTACTGAAAAAAAAAACCTGGATGAGATGGAACTGACGACCGATCGGTATGCGTGATCTCAACTGAGCCGTAAAGTCAATGCATCAGTTTCATTCCTGACAGTCTAGACAAAGCTTAACCTGACCTTTGTTGTGTATCGTGTTCACCTCACCGCGATAACCGGCAGATAAAGCTAAATTTATTGCACCATTCTGCATAAGAATGTCCTAATAAAGTAACAGTTTCTGTCAGAGTATGACCTCGGTGCAAACCGGGAATGTACCCGCGATGTGCGGAACTTTCGCTTTGATATTTATAAAACTGTCCTTGTCTTTGATATGTGAGATTTAGGTTTAAAACGTACGAATTGGGCATAGGTAAAAACATAGAAGGGTATTAGGCAATATTAGGCAGTCACGTAAAAGTGTACTTAGTCGATTTAGTCTTAGGCCTTTTACATCTATATTAGATGATTTATACAGTGTCAGCAGGCAGCCTATGCCTACACTTAACGGGACGCTGTAGTGCCTGGGACATTGTTTGAGATGGAATAGACTTGCCCAGCACCTAAAGCTATATATAGTCGATTTAGATACCGTCGGTTATCACAAGGGCTAAAAAGATTTGAACTGAGACGTCTTTCGCGATTTGTGTACCTACCTACAGTCTTGGAAATAAACCCTTAGTGGATTTGATTAGTGGATCAGAGTGGAATAGGGCTAGAAGACCACACGCTTGGGGATTTATTGACAAATCTAAACCTCTAACAAAATATAATGAATTAAAAATTGAAAAATAATAAAGAAAATACATATCTGTAGTAAATCTGTCCTGAGAATAAAACAGTCTTGCGTTTACTACTCAAACAGTTCCGTTTACCTGCTAATATTTGTGTGCTTGAAGTGCATAGGTGCGCTGTGGCACCGTGCCAACTGTATCAGTGACCTGATGCGGCTGCATTTGACATAATAAGTGGAAAACAACCTTGCTTGCGAGTCCAACATGTTGGAAACGAAGTTTTAAACAATGTTATGTCAGAGAAAAACGATATAAGGTCGCGATTTGATCGTGATTTGTATCAGATTAGTTAGGTACCTACTATTTTTTTTATCTTAACCTCTTTGGTGGGCAAATTCTCAGTCTGTGGGGTCAGGACTATGTATGTGACTGTTGGGTGTGGGTCAACAAAAATAGGTAAGTACACCGTTGTGCTTAACAACGGATCTTTAGCTTTCTGAAGTTAGGTGCAATAGACGATGGCGCAGGTTTGGTAGAGTATGCGAGATAGCACGATTTTAGGCGTCATCAAAAATGGGTTCCGCGCAGCTACTTCAGAGAAATAAAGAACGATTGTGCGTATTGTACCTACTTATAACTGTGGTACTTAACAACTAAATATTTTAACAATTTCAATGAAATACAAATGCTTATTCTAGAATAGTGCAGATAACACTAACCTGCCACTCAGAGGCAAGAAGCCAAATCACGTACCTATACCGTGCTGGCAAGTTACTACAGTTCAAGTAAGTACCCACTTATTCTGATTCAATTATGCAGATATTTTTCAGTTCTTTCATGGCACTGCGCTATTAAAGAACTTGAAAACTATGACTGGTGATTATTAGTGGTCGTGCTTGCTTAGTCGTTCTTGATTGATCGTCAAAGTTAAGCAACGTTCGAAACTGTCTGTAAGTGGATGGGTGACCGCCAATGGCATTTTCATCTGAGCGCTTCCGTGCTTCGGGGGGCACGTTAAATTGTCGGTCCCGGCTATTTAAGTCGTTAAGCCATGACGGAGGCCTTAAGGCGGCCTAGAAACTCCGTCACCAGATTTGGCCACAGACTCATACGAACTTACTTATCTTTAAATTAGCTTTTAAATTAAAGGCGTGGAGGCTATATTATTATGCTAATGTACTTCCTTGAGGTAATACAATAAACGTGTTAATTGAATGAAAGCTAAATTTTAACAACTTTTATTTTCCCACAGCTGGGATAAGCAAAAATTTTCCAACCTATTTTAGTACAATACGCATAATCGTTCTTTAGCTCTCTGAAGTAGCTGCGCAGAACCCATTTTTGATGACGCCTAAAATCGTGCTATCTCGCTTACTCTACCAAACCTGCGCAAACTTCTAATGCACCTAACTTCAGAGAGCTAAAGATCCGTTGTGCTAAGTATACCTACTTACTCTACAAATTTATTAAGTTTATTTCAAAATATGATTAGTTTCTGTAGAAAACAGCATAAGAACTTTTTAACTTTACTTTCAACTGATGAAAAATGATAGTAAAAAAACTTTACTTATTTTTACTATCATTTAAAATTTTGTTCATCTGTTTTCGGTGTGAATATCAGCCACAGCCTATCCATAGGATAATCTCAAAAGCAATTGGCTTATTATGCATATTGGTACATGCATGCCGGCACCATTGCATACATATAATATCTACTAGTTTACATAACGTGTAGAATACATCAACTCTGATCGAATATACATTTGAATCAGTTGATTATATACGTAATTAGAAATTATTGGGTTATTGGTAAATAGAATGATTCAATATTGAAGCTAATCATAGATAATTCATTGCAATATGCATGATTAATTATGTCTAAGCTAAGCCTAGCCACATGGTGCGCATAGACACACTTCACAGATGATAGTTTAGGCCTTTACATCTTTACTAGATGATTGATACAGCGTCAGTAGGCAACTTACACTCAACGCAACGCTGTGCCGAGCATAGTTTAAGATAAGATAAGGAATGCGAAGGTAGGTATAGGTATCAGGGAAATTCAGCTGCTGCTCACCGGTGCCAAAGAATACCAGCGCTGCAGCACCTCTAAGTTGCTGCAGCACACGTTGAGTGGTGTCCATTTTTGTGTCTAGTATTAAAGGTGCATTTACACAATGCAATTTTTCGTACGATTTGCTAAGCCCCGCCCATTGAACGTCGCGCTATCTATAACAAATCGCATACGATGAGCGTTTACACGTGGAAAATTGCCGGGCGATACGATATCGTATGGGTTGAAATCGCATCGTGTAAATGCACCTTAAGTGCTAGTATAGTTCCTAATTGTATTTTATGCTCTTTGAAATACAAAATTTTTCTATTTCTATTTCTATAAATTCTAAAAATATTGTTACACAAACATAAATATGACTGCTAGATCACAATCTTCTGGTAAAATATTATGATCGAAATAAAAGTGCGTGGTAAAAGTGCGGATTGCGTCAATTCCATACGAATTATGAATGAACAGTAATCTTCGTCACGCTGTGAATTTGCCAAATCGTATCCTGGTGCGACCCTCCGTCCGTTGGCAAGTGACATCTTTACGAGCTGCTACAACCGCAGTTGGTGACGACATATATGGAAATGATATGGATTTACTAAACATAAACTAGTTGGTGACTCGGAACAAATCGGGCTAGCATTGCGGTTTGTGACCTAAAGAATTAAGATATAGTACAAATCCCAGATAAATACTTATACCAAATTATTCTTGTAGTAATTTCCTGAAATCTCTGAATAGGTATTTTTATATTTATGAATGAAAACTTGACATTTATGCAACCTAATGGTTGCATAAATCTGCAATTTAAATATGTTCTATCATAAACGTAACAAGTAATACCTACCTACTTATAAAATATAGCAACGAAAAGCTGCCCTAACATTAATATAAAAGCTCTAAAGTTTCGAAGAACGTACCCTATTTTAAGATCTTACAGTTTGTTATAAGTACAGTCAGCAACAAAAGTTAGTATTAGTAAAATTAATAGTTTGACTTTTTAGAATGGTTCTTGTTTTGGTTATCTAACAAAAAATTAACTTTTCTTGGGAAATTATTACTTTCAATTGGAAATCCAAATACTCGTATAAATTATGTGAATTTAAGTACCTATTGTAACTGTTGTATATGGTGTGGAGAAAATAAAACTTTATTCTATTCTATTCTATTCTAAATATTTGCCAAATTTTGGTCATGATGCTATGTTTGTTGGATTTCGGAAATATTTAGATCTGTGAAACATCAAATGTTAACCCATTGAACACCTTCCTAGAAAGTAACCTTGTCCCCCCCATGCCGCCATACATTGGTACATGTCCCGCTCATGGGCGGGTCCGGCATGTGAGTTAGGACTTTCAGTCTGAAGTTCTTAACTCACATGCCGGACCCGCCCATGGGCGGGATGAACTTAAGGACGAAGTACGGACTTTTCAGAATGAGGTTGTAGATTTCGTAAAGCTTATTCAAAAGTCAGGTATAGTTAACCTTTTTACATTTTAATACTTACTTATTTTGTAATTACCTAAATTAAAAAAAGTAGTACCTAGTAGGTAATACACAACTAATTTGTAATGCAAGAAATCAAGCGAAATTTCAGCCCGAAGATCGGCCTTTCCGGCATGAGGCTGTAGATTTCGCAAAGCTTATTCAAAAGTCAGGAGTAGTTAACCTTTTTACGTTTTTTTTAATACTTACTTATTTTTTATTAAGTTTCTGACCTAGTAAATAATAAAAAAAGTACGGAGTGTCGTGGAACACTCGGTTGGAGCGAAGGTTTTACTGTGAAAGTTTTGTAATTTTTGACATATTTTGCTTTGCGCACTTTGTGTTAGTTTGTTTAGTTTGCGCACTTTTCGCACAAGTCTGCTCACGATGCGCACAACTTCGCACATGTTTCGCACCACTGTGCGCATCTTTTTTTTCATGCATCACTTCGCGCACTCTAACATCTTGTTTTTTCATGCACCACTTTGTGCACTTTGCGCGTCTATTTTTTTCCGTGCAGCACTGCGCACAACTTTGCGCACCACTTTGCGCACTCTGCGCATCTTTTTTTGTGCACCACTTTGCGCACTTTGCAAACAGCTTTACGCACTTTGAGCAGCACTTTGCGCACAACCTATGCACACCATTTTGCACAATTTGCGCACCTTTGCGATGTACTTTATCTATATTAATAAATCTCTTTGTGCTAACTAACTGACTGACTGAGTGACTGACTGACTGACTGACTGACTGACAGACAACGTACAGCCTAAACTGCTAGTCGTAGAGACTTGATATTTTGAGGCTATGTCCGTCTTGGTGCGTAGAGGTATACTAAGAAGGGTTTTTTTTAATTCAACTTCTAAGGGGGTAAAAAGGGCTAAAAACGTTTGTATGAAAAATCGTATTCCTGGCACTTAGAGACATGAAATTTTGAATTATGATAGTTCAACGGTTTTAATGAAAGTCTGCATTAAAAAAGGTTCAAAACTACCTCTAGAAGGGGGTGTATGGGGTGTTGATGTTTGTATGGGGTTTTTTGAATGCGTGGTCCGATTCGCTTGAAACTCGGCATACCGAGTTTGATTTTTTTTGAATGCATACATTTTGTAATTACACTACTTATCTTACTAATATTATAAAATGCGAAAGTCTGTGTGTGCGTGCACATGTTTGTCTTCGCGTATCTCCTTGACGACTTAACCGATTGTGATGAAATTTGGAATGTAGATAGTTTAAGTTCTGGAATAACATATAAGCGTATAAATTTTTCAATTCTTGCCTGTGTAAGTCTGAGGTCAAGAGCCGACCCATTCAACATAAAAAAAAAAAAAAAAAAAAAATCAACCCCTAAGGATATTTACAGGGTGTTAAAGTTTATTTATTTATTTATTTATTTATTTTAGCCTGTATTGTCCCACTGCAGGGCAAAGGCCTCCCTCCCTTTTTTCCAGTTTTTCCTATCCATGGCTGCAGTGGGCCAATCTGGAAGATGCAGTTTATATAAAAAAATATTCCTTGCTCTGATCCACTCCAAACTCTGTATAAATATACTTTAAAGTAAATAATGAAATTAGTATTTTTTATTTTTTTTAAACAACCCCTAGGGGTGGTGCAAGGCAGTTTCAAAGACTGTGTGCGCGAATGTTTGTCCTCGCGTATCTCCGTGACGACATAGCCGATTGTTATGAAATTTGGACTTAAGATAGTTTAAGTTGTGGAATAAAATATAGGCGTATAACATTTTCGAAAATCAACCCCATAGGGTGTTTACAGGGTGTTAAAGTCTGATTAACTTCAAACACAGTGTAAATAAACTTTAGGTAACACTACTGCACTTGAATCCTAATAATGCGCAGACGAAGTCGAAGACGAAGGGTGTAGGGGGTGTTAATGTTTGTATGGGGTTTATACAGGGTGTAAAAAGACTGCTACCGAAAACTGAGGGATTGCAATCAGACCATGATTCTGAAGATATTTATCGAAAAAAAACACAAAAAAAAATACTAGTATAACATAATAAGACCATAACTACCTAATCATTTCATTTATAAAAGAAAAAAACAATTAAAACTCAAAATCCAGCAATCTACGTATAAAAACGCGCCCAGTACATACGCAAACAGTGATCTTCAAACGATGTTTTCTCCGGATATAATGATTTTTTCGGAAAATCCTTTTGGATTTGGTTGTGTGTTGGGATGCTGTACCTACCCCTTTCGGCTTCGTTAGACGTCTTTTTACACCCTGTAGAATGCGTGGTCCGATTCGCTTGAAACTCGCTATGAGTGAGTACTAAGTAATATTTTTATGTCTTTTTCAAAAACTACCCTATAAAGGGGGTGAAAGAGGGAGTAACAGTTGCTATGAGAATCATAAGTCCTAAAAACTTGAAACTTGGAGGGTACATTCTTCTTCTGCCGTATTTTAGGATTTCAGAGGGGTGAAAGCGAGGGCTATAAATAATTCCTGAAACAGGGTGTTGGCGTTGATTAAGTATGTATGGAATTTCTTAAGTGGGAGTGAGAATGGGAGTGGGATTGATGGATTTGTGGATTTATGGATTTGTGGATTTATGGGGTCAGATTAAATTTGAGAGTGAGATTGTGAGTCACATTAAGAGTGAGAGCGAGATAAGGGTTAGATTGAGGGTCAGATTTAGAGTGAGACTCGGACTCTGACTCAGTCATCAAAGTTGAACTTCAGTCACAGTCACTCAGTTTAGTTAAAGTGATGAAAAGCTTAAACTTACTCAAGCGATAAGGGCTATGTTGATAATGTACCACGTGAACGAAGTCGCGTGCGTTCCACTAACTACTAATACTCACACCGAGTTTCAAGCGAATCATTAAATCATCACGCATTCAAAAAACCCCATACAAACATTAACACCCCCTACACCCCCTTCTAGGGGTAGTTTTGAATGCAGACTTTCATTTGTCTCGGGTCTGGGTGTTTCTATGTATAATATGTATGTATTTACAAACAAAAAGTATATAAGTATTCTATCAGTTATCTGGTTCCCATAGTACAAGCTTTGCTTAGTTTGGGGCTAGATGATGCTGTGTGAAAATGTCCAGCGTTATTTATTTATTATTATTATTTATTTGAACCGTTGAACTATCATAATTCAAAATTTTATGTCTCTAAGTGCCAGGAATACGATTTTTCATACAAACGTTTTTAGCCCTTTTCACCCCTTTAGGAGTTGAATTTAAAAAAATCCCTTCTTAGTACACATCTACGCACCAAGACGGACATAGCCTCAAAATTTCAAGTCTCTACGACCAGCGGTTTAGGCTGTGCGTTGTCTGTCAGTCAGTCAGTCAGTCAGGACAAATAGATTTATTAATATAGAAGATATAGATATTATATGTATATATATATATAACAATATAGACGAAGTTCCTTTTCGGACCGTATCGAGGATGGGGGCTAAAAGAAAAAAATCTTTAGATTTTCGACACACATAGGTCAAAACGTCACAGTACGAAGTGTGCAGTCGCAAAACAGTCTATAGATTGTTAGTACGTGAAAGCATTTCTAGGATTTGTAAAAATTGATATAATAAGTACATCTCAAAGGTGCGCAAAGTGCGCAAATTGTGCAAAATAGTGCGCAAAGAGCTGTACAAAAAAAAGATGCACAGAGTATGCAAAGTTGTGCTCAAAGTGCGCCAAGCTGCGAGCAAAGTGCTCAAAGTGATTTACGCAAAAAAAGATGCGCAGAGTGTACAATGTGGTGCGCAAGATGCGCAAAGTTGTGTACAAAGTGGTGCATGAAAAAAAAGCGCAGAGTGCGCAAATTGGTGCGCCAACTTATGCACAAAGTGGTGAACAAAAAAACAGATCAGCAGAGTGCGCAAAGCTGTGCGCCCAAAGTGCGTTAAGTGATGAATGACAAAAAAGATGCGCAAAGTGGCGCGCAAGGTGCGCAAAGATGTACGCAAAGTGTTGCACAAAAGAAAGATCCGCAAACTTCGCAAAGCTGTGTGAAAAATGACAAAAAAATTGCAAAAATCAAAATGTCAAAAATGATAAAAATTACAGATTTCAAAGTCAAAGTTGAAATTTCGTTCGAAGCGAGTGTTCTACAACACTCACGTAGATTTTTTTACATTATGTATCTATTAACAAAAGGTTTGTGAACTCTAAATAAGAGTCTTGCCTGCCAATACACGGGCTCGGCATGAAAGGTTAAAAACGATTATTTTACAATAACTTACCTTAGATATCGTTTTAGTGGCGAATTAATTATAATAATACGAATAATTACACAAAATTATATTAATTTTAGACGTTATTTGGCTAATAAAACGAAGTCTGAAGACAGCCCGCCCATGGGCGGGCTCGGCATGAGGAACAAGAACTTTTGCCCGCCCATGGGCGGGCTCAGCACTGAAAGAGTTAATCGACTTTCATTGCTGACTGTACTTACATTATGTTCTGGCAAATAAATTATCTTACAATTTAGATACTTATAACAGAGAACTGATAAACTATAGAGACAATCTATATACCTGTCACGTATGGAATACTAACTTCTGCAAGATATGGGCATGTATCAAATATGTGTTTGGACATCTCTCTCTCTGACTACCCCACTTAGACATCTTCAAAGGATCTGATAAGTAACAAAATTATCTGAGAGAAAGTCTACCGCACCTTGAGGATACAGTCGTGGACCTGTTTACGTTTTACTATCTATATAAAATTCTATGATTTATAAACAGTTGTCTGAGCAAAGTTCATTTATTCATCATGAAATTGTAACTATTGTCAATAATTTCCTATTTCCATGGCGGCAAGCGCTCAGACGTCCAACTTGTAAACGCTTAATTTCCGGACTAATAAAAATCTTCGCGGCTTGCCTCGTTGAAAGAGAAATTAAAAAGTTACAGGGCGCGGGAATACGGACTTTTGAATTTAGAACGCATTTATTACAAGATTTTTGACCTGTGTGTGTTTGAAACGTTTGAACTATGAATTCTTGTTTTCAAAACTCCTTGCACATTTTGTTTTTTACTTGCTTTTTGAAAATGGAATTATGTTTTTTGTTTTGAGGTTTTATGTAAGTATGAAAAAATGAGTCTGCATTATTAATCAAATCATATTGTCTCATGACAAACAACGGCACGCATGATTTGAATGAGGATGTCATTATAGTAAGTGGTATTACAGTCACACTGACACACTCGGCTGCATGACGATTTTATTTGGAGTGGTTACATTATTTTAGTCCTTGATAAAATGATTTACTTAACTGTAATTCGATTCACAGAAACTTAAAAAAAAAGATTTATGAGTACTTAATCTTGAGGATTCGCATCTGACGGAAGATGCGTCGAGCGTGTTCAGCGATCTTCGTTATCATAATCGCGTATCATCGGTCAAGTGGAAAGGTTGAATGTTTTCTCATAAAATTGTCTGTTCCGGCGTTACGCGACCGATAATACGCGACGTTATCTTGGGGTTATCAGAGTAAATGAAAACCTTGCAAAAAAATAAATTTTTAAAAGTTAAAATAAAATACACTTTCAAAATCGTATTATTATTTAATTTGTATTTGAAATAACAATAACAGGCTGCTTTGATTCGCATAAAATCATTATGGTCCGACCTTTTATGGAACTAATTGACAGTATCGATGACAGGAATCGAATCAAATCGATTGTGAACTTGAAGCTAAGTAGGTAATTAGAAGAGTATTAAAAAAGTATATATGTGAGTGTCGTGGAACACTCAGTTGGAACGAAGCAAAGAGTACTTTTCTCGTATACTGGGAATTTCAAATTCAAATTCAAATCAAACGCTCTTCCGTACTAACAATCCATGGACTGTTCGCGGCTGCGCACTTCGCATTGTGACTATTTCGTGACATGACGGTCGTGACGGTAAAATGTAACAAAATTCAAAAATCTTTCGCGGGTGAAAAGCTATTAGGTATTCGTATTTGTGTAATTTAAGTATTCAAACAGTTTTTTTTTTCATGTTTAGGTTGGTAAAACACTTCTTGACATTAAAAGTGCAAAATGACCTTTGAGTTGTCAGAAACAGAATCGATGTGTTATTGAAGAATGTTGATGCCACGGCCGCGGAGGTCACGTGCATTCTCAGAAAACACAGGCCAACACGGCTCATTGTTGAGCATAGAACGACTGAAACGTAGAAGTTGACATTATTTACAACTATATTATGGTATGTGGGACCGCTTCTACTAGTAGTACTTTCACTGTCCGTCGATATCACCGTAGCCACACCGGTACCCTTGTGGCTAAAACCGTTCCATTATCGGGCCGAAGTTTATGAAAATTGCCGCAAACAGTCCAACTTGGACCGTTATTTCGGTTAAGTATTTGTCAGAGGTAAGCACCCATTACAGGTTGACACAGTTCAGAAGCTACGTCTTTATGACGTCACTTGCAGTGGCGTAGCTACCGGAGGACTAGGCTCCAAGCTCAAGGGGCCTTCGGACTCCCGAGTCCGAAAGTCCAGAAGGTTTTATTCGTTGGAAACTATAGGTATGATTATTTTGAAAATAAAAACAAAGGCATCTTTAGATTTTTGAAGAAATGTCAGCCCAGAAAATGACATTTGTCAAAAAAAAACTAGTTGGTCTCAATCGACGCTATTTCCCATCAGGAGTACTTAGCATGCCAAATAAAATCGAAGGTTTAAAAAAAATCAAAATACGTTTACATTTTCCACACGCAGCATATTTTGACTTGATAAAACCTAAACCGTTCAGTTAGGGCCCCAGCTTTTTTTCCACTAGGGCCTTTGGCTACCTAGCTATGCGTGTGAATGGGGATATAAAGGCTATGGGATATGGTTAGGCACTCTTTAGGAGGATCATCTGATCGTTGCGAGTTCGAATCCCGTCGGAATCGAAAATTTTGATAAGACTTTTCATTTCTCAATGAATTACCTAAGTGTGGTTTATTAACACTATAAAAAAATATAAATTATATATTATACAGGGCGTCCCACGGCTATGCCACATGGAGGGAAAGTACCTTAAATATTGTAGATGGAACATTTTACTGAAAGAAGACATTATTTTTATTTAAAAAACAATTTAAACGGCATTCACAGATATTTAAATAATTACATGGTTGAACCGGAAATCGAACCCGTTACATGAGAAAAATAGTCACCTGTAGCTTTATCATACCGATCGAAAGGCTTCATCATAAGGATTATTTTTTGCTAAATAACATAGTGTCACAAATAAAAGGAAGGCCATGAATTTTAACATTTGTGTTCAGAAAAATATATACTTAGCTGACACTGTCGTAAGCACATACAACTGACATTATCATTAGTACGTATTACTAGTAAATGTACCCACTTGAGAAGTATAACTAGTGTGAAAGTGTCCACGAGCTACAAGCAGACTTAGACATGTTATTCGAAATATCCACCACAACAAGATCAAAAAATCGACAGGGAGCGAAATAATCAAAAGAGTTCGACTTTGTATTCAACAGGAAGGGAATCATTTTGAGCATTTGATAAATTGATAAATTTTGTATTAAAAATGTTAAAGTTCATGGCCTTCCTTTTATTTGTGACACTATGTTATTTAGCAAAAAATAATCCTTATGATGAAGCCTTGCGATCGGTATGATAAAGCTACAGGATGACTATTTTTCTCATGTAACGGGTTCGATTTCCGGTTCAATAATGTAATTATTTAAATATCTGTGAATGCAGTTTAAGGTGTTTTTTAAATAAAAATAATGTCTTCTTTCAGTAAAATGTTACATCTACAATATTTAAGGTACTTTCCCTCCATGTGGCATAGCCGTGGGACACCCTGTATATAGGCTACCATCCGACGTCTATAAGTAGGTATATCATCTAGTAAAAAGTACTTACGAAACTTTATTGGCCAAGTGAGGTACCAACTACAATCAATCGAATTTCAATCCGAATGGTTCGAATCTCGACCGGGAATTAATCGTGAATTAATGGTAGTTTTAACATTTATACTTAGCACATTAAGTAAGTTCAAGTAAGATAGTGACCAACTCTGATTTTTAAGTACTATAGCATATTTTAACCCGAGCTCTAAACCGTGAAGGAAGACTGTAAGCTTAGAAACCTATATTGTGGTAATCTGTTGTCTAATGAGTGGCGATGGACCTGCAACCTGTTACGAATTACACTGACCTTTAGACATCTTAAACGGTTCTTGCGTGACCAGATCTGATAGAGTGACTACTTTTGTTTAAAGACAGCCTATGTTTTTTTGGATTGTCGTTGTGACGTATATGTTGTGCTGTAGTGTACCCCATTACGGAGCAGTCCTGCCGCAGTGAGCCGCACTGCGGAGCCGGGACTCGCTTGGACAAGTAGCTCAAACACTAAAATATCCCATAACATAAACATAAGTTATAGGCAGTTATAGTTTATAGGTACTGACCTACTTATATTTATTTAAAGTATTAATCCAATGACACAATAAAAACTTCGTCACCAAAGTTGGACATTAACTCATACGAACTTGCTTACTTTAGTAGGATAACCTTACACTTCATTGTGTCATTTGCCGATTTGCTCAGCTGGCAAGGCTTTGCAACTTAGCGTCTGTATTCTGTGTCGTGGGTTCAAATCCCGCTCATAATTCAAAACTATTTTTTTTAGAAAGCATTTCAAGAATAATAGAAAACATTAAAATTTTCCCAAAAATGCTACCCAACTTGGTCAACATGGTTTAGTTTGTACTGAAAAAAATCACGTTGAGAAATTGGATTCTTTTTTATTACGTAGAGGCAACAACTTTTGAAGTTATGAACTTGTAAGAGTTCTCATTATAACTTTTCCTTGTGACATAGTACACCCTCAAGTAAAGTAAGAATTCTAACTAAAATTTCATAAAACAACCAAGAAAATATTGGACAAATCGATCATCACAGTTGGTGGGATAAAATAATAGCGTTCTTGTTTTTCTTTAAACTACTTCAAAAACAACTCAGCGCCCTTACCATGGCGATTGCCTAGGTACCGGAAAATATGACAGTAATGACATTAGAGTGTGGATAAAAGTAACTTTTATCCACATTCTACCTGTTTTATCCACACTCTAATGTTTTACTGTCATTTTTATCTATTCTCCGGTACCTAGACAATCGCCATGGTAAGGGGGCTGATCTAAGTTCCGCCGACTACGATTACAGGAACAAAGAAAGAGACGTGATCTAATGTATGTATTTCGATTAAATTACATGAAAAAAATGGCCTAAAAGATACTTAGTACCTATTCTACGAAAATATAGGAGCACAAGTTTAGCTTGACCTTTTGATGTCGTGAGTGAGTGCAATACATCATCGCAGATAGTCGAGTTGGCACCGACTTATTTTTCAACGACTTGTGATACTATCTCAAGGACGAGGAACGTTCCTTTCGATTCTATTTCTTTGGTATCCTACAGACAATAATCAAGACTTCAAAGAAAAACGGAATATTAAAAGGCGTGTTAAAAAACCTACATTTTTTGTATCTGACCTCCGTCTCCTCCGTTTGCGTCTAAAATTCTACGTGAAAACTCGCAAAATCGTTAAAAATCTCGTCAAAGAAGAAAGTTTCCTAAGTATTTACTTGCAAACATAAGTTATTTCATCCTGGATATCTTAATCGATCGATACCTACATCAAAATCGATGAGTTGTCAAGTGCTAATTATTAGCGATGTGTATATCCGGAGTGATTAGTTCAATTGGACTACTTCTTTTGCGTATAGTTCATCTATCTCTAGTTCAATTTAAATCCAATCATATCTTCTTATCCGTCTTCTTATCCGTAGTTCAGAGCGAGATTGATAGAAAGAAGCAGACACAGACAAGAGACAAGATAGGTGATATGTGATATATTCCAATCTTATCAATCCGTCTTCTTATCCGTCGTTCAGAGCGAGATTGATAGAAAGAAGCAGACACAGACAAGAGACAAGATGATATTATTCCAATCTTATCAATCTTATAGTTCAGTAGTTCAGTCTGAGCGAGAACGATAGAAGTATTCTTATCAATCTAGTTCCGTAGTTCAGCGAGCGAGTCGAACGAATTAGGGATGATCGATATTAGAAAAAATCGATGTTAACATCGAACTGTCCATTATATTTATGAAATGTGTTTATTGTTGTAGAAATAACAAAAGTTAAAGAAAAAATTAATGTATTTTTTGGGCACACTCTGTAAAATGAGAGATGTGACACTAGGGTCGGCCTAGATGCTGATGGCCTTAGGGGCCTCGGTCAGCTTTACTGGACTTTGGTGTGTGCTGAAGGCTACGGCCGAAAGACTGAACTACTGAACTAAAAGATAGATATACTTCCCAGCGGTGAAAAGATATGTATATATCTTTTCAATTAGGAGATATGTTTTGCACATGGCTACTAATTATACAAAATTGAGGTGCTTACACACCGTCCACCTCGCTGAGACCACCTGGGTGAAAATAGTTGGTTAGGTTATGTTAGGCTAGTGAAAAAAACCATGTGCGAAGGGAGCGAGCGTAGAGAATGTGCCGCGGCAGCGGCCGTCGAAGCGCCAGCGCCATAAAAAATTATTTTTATGTTCAGAAGGTGATTCGACCGTAGGTGAGTCGAGGTGGTCTCAGGGAGGTGGACGGTCGGTAAGCACTCCAAAAATAATATTTATTACTTTTCCTCGAACCCACATTTTTAAGTTGTTGTAAGCTAGGCCGGTCACTACGCAATCGCCGAGTTTATTAACTCTGCAGTCAGCTGAGCGTGCGTGGGTGGGCATCGAAATAGCGCCTCGAATGCGTGGGCGTAAGGTTTGGAGGACAACAAGCAAAATATAGTAGTAGGTAATGTTTGTGAAACGTACAGTACACGTGAAAATTTTAAATACTGGCCATTAAAAAACTGACACATATTTTTCGTTTGAAACTTAAACTTTAAAATAGTAATAATATTCCAGTTCCAATTCTAAAAAGTTTATACATTTTCTTTTTAACCGACTTCAAAAAAAGGAGGAGGTTATATGTTCGGCTGTATGTATGTTTTTTTTTTTTTTTTTTTTTTTTTTTTTTAATGTATGTTCACCGATATTTCCGTCAGTTGTGGACCGATTTCCAAAGTTTTTTTTTTGTTTGAAAGGGTATACTCTTATAGTGGTCCCATATAAATTTTATTCCTGAGGGATTAATAGTTTTCCCGTAAAACTAAAACAATCACTGAACTTTAAGAAAATTGTGGCCCGATTTCCAAAATTTTTTTTTTTGTTAGAAAGAGGTATACTCTCAACGTGGCGCCACATATTTTTTTTTCCTGAGGGATTAATAGTTTTCCCGTAAAACTAAAACAATCACTGAACTTTAAGAAAATTGTGGACCGATTTCCAAATTTTTTTTTTTGTTAATAAGAGGTATACTCTCAAGGTGGCGCCATATATTTTTTTTTCCTGAGGGATTGACAGTTTTCCCGTAACATTAAAAAAACCTCATTCTCACTACACAACACACCCTGACTCACAATCTGAGTCAAACGTTAAATAGTTTGAAAGGGTATTACACCCGAGGTAGTACAAAATATTTCTTTTCCTTATGGATTGATAGTTTTCCCCCTTGCTGAACTCCGGTCTGTCCTTTAGTAGGTCTGCCCATGACTTCTCTTATCCTTTCCTACTTAAGCTACGATAAGCAAAGTCTTAATGTACTCGTAGCTTACTATATTATTTACACATACACTTTTATTTACACAGTATTTATTTACTTACACTAAAAAGTGAAAAATAAAAATTTTTGAAAAAAAAAATTGAACCGACTTCAAATTATATTCTTATTTTTCTCTTTTTAGTGTGTAGAAGGTTCTTCTGTTTGTGTTCTGTGAAGTCGGTTCAATTTTTTTTTTCAAAAATTTTTATTAACATTTCACGTTACGACCAATTTCGAATTTCGAACCACTTCTTTTCACAAGTCACGGTTTACAAAAATGTGAGTCAAGGCTTGAACTTCAAGCGATGTCAATTTACCATCCAATCATTATTAATACATTTAGTTCTCAAGCGTCGAAACCTTATAAAAAAAACACCCAAAGATTAACAATCTTTTCCAATATCCCAACTTTGCGATAGATGAAGTTACTTCGGAAATGAATTAACTTTTGAATTGTTTTTCAAGAAAATAAATTGAGTGAGGTTCTTTGATGCGGTTAACTATTCTGGTGAGTTGTTGATGGGTCCCCAGGGGTCAAGGACCTAGGGGACTTCAGTGCGAGAGTTAGTTCGGAAATTGATGCCGTCTATTAAATTACTTTTATTTGTATATTTTTATTATTCTTAGAAGTAAATACACAAAAAAATACAAGAGGAAAACAGAATAAATCATGAATATATTGTTACCAGTGGATTCATGATCAAGTATGAAAATATTATGACCCCCAACGAATATTATGATCACATTGAAAAGTAACATGATTTTAAACTTTTGTTACAATGGTTATCGAAGATCGAAGATATAACATGCAAAGTAATGTCGCATGAGAGAAAATGTTTTACAATCTGATCAGTGATTACAAGGAGATTTGAAATATCGATTCCCATGAGTTCGATTCAGACAGATAATCGATTCAATGGGTTAATTATAATTTAATAATCGATCCAATTCCAGATTCAAATTCAAATTCAAATTCAAAGTATTTATTGCTTACATGTGAGTGTACAAGGTCTTATAGATAGGTGTACTAGGTAGCTAACACATGAGTCCTGTAAGGACATCGCAATTTTTTTTATATTAATATAAAAATTGAGTTTGTGTAACAAACATTTCTTAAATCTATGAGATCTTTTATTAAAATCTTAAAATAAAACATTTAGGTATAAATTTATTAGAATTTTGTACCTACCTACTACTACTTACTTAATTATATTAGAATTTATAACATTAAACATTATTAATTATAACATTAAGCCTACAGCTTAGAAATTTACATAGTTTACATATTTATTTAGAGAGGAATTCTTCCAAAGAATAGAAGCTGTTTTCTATTAAATATTTTTTTAAGAGGGATTTGAATTTTGGCAAATTATGGTGTCGAATTTCTTGGGGGATTTGATTGAATATTTTAGTAGACATTGCATACGGAGCGGTGTGAATCATCTGAAGTTTAGAAAAAGGAAAATCTAATTTATTTCTTTGGCGTAAATTTTGAGGGCGGGTGTAAATTTTAAAAAGGTCTATATGTTTTTTTACAAATGTTCCTACTTCTAGGATATATAAACTATGTATTGTTAAAATGTTTTTTTGTTTAAAATATGGTTTGCAGCTCTCCATGGTATCTAAATTGTATATAATGCGTATGCATCTTTTTTAGTGTTCACGGTTTCTAGTTGGGTGTTTTGAAAAGAGTAATTTATATTTAGTGTTTTTTTTTGGTATGGATAGAACTGCATTATTTTGGTTTTTTTGAAATTTAATTGAAGGTTGTGATCGTTGAGCCAACTTTTTATGTCTGTTAAAGTAGTATCCAATGTTTTATTTAAATCTGAGATAGATTTTGCAGGGATAACGACTGAAATATCATCTGCGAAAAGAGTACATGAGTTAGTTATATTTTTTGGCAAGTCGTTTATATAAATAAGAAATAGTATACAACCTAGAACGCTACCCTGAGGAATAGAATTAGTGATGTCGATTTTATTTGATTTTATTTTCATTATATGTCCTGTAGTGTTATTAAAATGTTCTATTTCAACATATTGACTCCTATTTTTAAAATATGATTTAAACCAATCGTGGACTAAGCCTCTGACTCCTATACCATGAAGTTTTGAAAGTAATATTTCGTATGTCACTCTATCGTAAGCCTTGCTCATATCTAATAGTATACCAATAGCATGATCTTTATTGTTTATAATGTTGAGTATGTCGTGTATGTATTTATAAACTGCCAGGGAAGTAGATCGATTCTTTCTAAATCCATTTTGGCTGTCGCTGAATATATGGAATTTTTCGCAATATGAGTATAAACGGCTAGACATCGCGCTTTCAAATACTTTCGAGAAAGTAGGCAGCAGTGATATAGGACGATAGTTATTGCAATCTGTTTTGTCTTCTTTTTTATGTAGGGGTTTGAGCATCCCTACTTCATAGTAATTCAAGGCTTCCCTATATAAATACAGCTACACCTTGAGGTCAGTCGTTGATATATTGCGGACGGAGAATTAATTGCCGATCGTTCCGATGACGAATGCATTTCCATAGCTATCTAACGTGTTCAATTTGCCTATTATCTTTTGGATGCACCTACTTTATGGTTTTGAAAGCTTAATAAACATGTTTGTAGCCTCGTCTTGCTGCAGTAGTATTTCTGTGAGAACAGTAAACTTTTGGACAAGATCGTCTATTGGTACACGTAGTAATTAAATAAGTGAACGCAGCCATGGGCAGAAGCTAGTATCATCTAACGAAGTAAACGTAACGTAAACGTAAACAGGTTTACGACTGTATCCCCAAGGTGCGGTAAACATTCTCTCAGATCTTTTTATGTTACTTATTCCAGATCCTATGAAGATGTCTAAGGGGGGTAGTCAGAGGCGTGTCCAAACACATATTTGATACATGCCCACATCTTGCAGAAGTTAGTATATTAGTTATACGTGACAGGATGCAAGCCCATCGCCGCCTATAAGAACACTAACTGGTTTCCTCACGATGTTTTCCTTCACCGTTAAGAGCACGTGTTAAAGCGCATATAAATTTTACGAAACGCAAAATCCATTGATGCACGGCCGGGATTCGAACCCACAACAAAAAAGTTGAGGTACAACCCCATTCGGCCAACACGGCTTTTGTGTATCTAACGAAGTATATTTAAAACAAGCGTGTTTCAAATTTCTATTGTTAAACTGTATAAACTAGTTGCCTAATACAATTCGAATTCGGAACAATTCGGATGCCTTATTACCTAACACAACTGTTTGAAATCAGATAAATTCACCGAATTCCCAGGTCACATAGGTTCTGCTAAGCTTTTTTTACTTAAAAGACCGTGGACCCATTAGGCGAACTGTGAGCGGCTGACTGTTTGCTCCAACTGACTGACCGCGTAAAGCCGCGCGGCGCGGGCGTAGTGAGCGAACTGAGCCGCCGACCGCGAGCATCTCTCCTAACCACTCCTCTCACAGATACAGAGTGGCGTTTAGTTATTGGTCGTGGCCTATGGGTATAGGCTTCGTCTATAACGTCTCCTTGTCCGGTCCCGTGCAGTCATCTTCGTTTTCCCAGAAACATTAATAATATCATCCGATCACCGGAGCTTTTGGAACGAAGTTCCTTTTCGGACGGTATCGAGGATGGAGGCTAGGCTAGAAAAACAAAAGAAAGCGTTCCTTTTTACCGCCACGACATATCGATGTCTCCGGGGAATAAAAGGATATCTGCAAAAACACAACTTTACAGGAGAAGCAAAAACATGTTTTCGTTGATAACTTCACAAATTGTGCAAAATGATGCGCAAAAAAAAGATGCGCAGAGTGCGAAAAGTGGTGCACAAGGTGCGCAAAATATCAAATGAACAAACTTCGTTCCAACCGAGTGTTCCACGACACTCACGTACTTTTTATTATTATTATTATTATTAATATAACTAATTTCCGCTTCTCATAACATCGCAATATCAAGTAGGATATTATTCGTCCTTGCAATAAATCTGACTCGTTCGTTTACGCTCAATCACTTGACCTCATCCAAATAATGCACAATTGGAACAGGGGGACTTGTGTTATGATTTCCTCGTGAGTATAGTACGCAAATAAAATATAGAAGCGTCTCTATATTATATTTGCTCTCACTATAGCTATAACTCGTTGCAGACTGAGCAGTGGAGTTTACCAACTGAGCCATACATACGAGTACATAAAATCTCAAAAGGGTTGAAAAAAAAGAAAAAGAACAGAGACCATAGATTTTTAATTGCTATGATCCCGACATATTATCTTACGCCTCATTTACTCTAACTTTAAAATAAGAAGTTTTCATGAAAAAGGATTGACATATACACCGCTATTTTGTTACTACCAAAAAAATTTTAGGGCAGTTGCAGCAGATGCAGAAAATGATAATGGCATGGTCAGATTTTTTTATATAGAACTATCACAAAGTTATCTAGAATTTTTGATAACAAAAACCTAACAAAGTGTTAAGAAAACTGTACAAATAATTACTACAGACAACAATCGCGTACGCACTCTCATTCAAACTATGCTCTCGCATCATTCCCAATCAGTAAAACCGTAGTAGCTAACATAAATCGATGTCTGACTCGTCTCGTCTCCTTTTTAGGTTATAATTTTTTCTTCTCATTTTTTGAGTTTTAACTACATAAATGTGATCAGTAACAGACACCGAGACCATTTTTATTTTAATAAATAAATAGGGGTGTAAATCCTTGCGTCTTAATACAAGTTTTAAACTTAGTTAGAGCAAGATTCAACGTTTTTAATTGTATAATACAAAATTTAAATTATAAAATATATATATATATATATATATATATATATATATATATATATATGTACCCTTACCTACGCTATAGAAGCTACTAATAACAACAACCATTTAACACTTTAGTCGTAATTTTTCTTGAAAATAAATACTTTTTGAATTTTGTATTTCAATATAGGCCCACACCAAACAGTGGTTAATACCGGGCTGTGATGATGATGAAAGTTTAGATATGTTCATTTAATAGCATTAGGGTCCAGTCTCCATTTCCTTAGATTGTCTGCATTGATCCAGCAAGTAATACTGCTTTATATAGATGGAGTTGAAGGTTTGTTATTTCGGTCACGTACACCGGAAGAATCAACGCTAAACCCAGTCAGTAACTATGAATCCAGTAGAAAATTCAGTTTGTATTATCGGAAACATTTATGTTTGGACTATCATTATTTGCCATCTCTTTCTTTGAGATTTAAGATGGATCACAGCCTAAAAGGCTATGCCTCAAACCATGTTTATCGCTATTCTAAGTGATCTCAGCGGTCCTAATAAATAAATGCTTTTTGAGTTTGGTTTTGTTCCTTCTTAGTATCTCTTTCTGGAACCACTTTTTGGATGAGAACTTACCTACTAGTATATAGTATTTCTTTACTTTTACGGTCCCAGATGACATTCAGTAATCTCAGTGAAGTTTATCGCATAACTAACCTTTTCAAAAAATAACTAAATTGAAAAGTTGCTTAAAGGTGTGACTGTTACACAAGGAGAGTTTCTCTCACGCGAGCGGCGATTTCTTCTAGGCAATAATATGGTCGCCTAGAAGAAATCGCTGCTCTAATGATGGAGTCAGGAGCTGTTCAATAGAACTCACTCAACATCATATCAGTACACTGTTTCTTTTGAACTAGTTCTCGGTTAGCAACTAAAAGCTTGGTTTGAAAACCATTTTCGCAACTTTTATACGACTGCTAAAATCATATCCCTTTTTTGCTGGGTAAAAAGACTGATAGAATAAAAAGGTTTGCAAACAAAGGTTAGGCTAAGTCAATACGTCTGGAAATGCTCGCTAATGAGAAGTGCTTCTAACTTACCTAGCTTGATAATAATGAAGTTAGCGACATTCAAGTCATAAAATAAACTAGTTTCTATTAATATTTAATTTCTTTATTTTTTTAATATATGTATAACTATGTAGTCATCGAAAAAAACCATTAATGTTCACTTTGTAAACACACACACGGTTAAACCGGTTTAAACCGGCAAATATTATCCAAAAACATTACGCGATTACCATTCAAAACAACAATTTTTTTTCGAATAAAGAAAGCTACGAATCTCGTAGCGCTTCATAGCAGTGCTAGGCTGAGGCTGTGTACTCGTGCTACGAAACTGCGTAGCACATTTCCGCTCAGAAAAAACACTGTTTAATATTATTGCAATATGTTGCAACTGATTTTAGTAACTAATCAGTGAATTTTCTAGATTTCCTCTGTTGTATATCTAGATTGTTTTTAGATGTACCTAAACATTTTTAATATTTTTCTTCTACTCAATTCAATAACTAAGTAAGAGTTTTTCAGATTATATGACTTTGTTTATAAGTATCTACAACACTGTTCAAACACTTGTTAATTAGAGAGAGAAGTCGAAAGCGAATTTCCAAGTAGTTAGCGAGTCGTATCAAAGGCGCTGGCTGCGGAGCCTGATTAAGATTCCCCCTTGTTATGATAACCGTCTGTCGTAGTAGTTGTAACTTTACTCGTAGCCACGCTTTTGCGCAGTTCTTTTTTTGGCAAAAGGACTTTCGTAAAATTCCTCGGCTCCGGACTCTCACGTACCGCAACCACATCACGCATCGTGAGCTTCGCGTGGAATAAAATAAAAACACTCCCTAGAAACAAAGAATTCATGGTCCGCACAAGGTCGGGCTTTCAGGACAATTATGGCAAAATGACAGCGCGACCGTACCGCGGCGCGATCTAAGACCTTGCCTTGACCGTGAAACCGAACCTTATCAATCACTTCCGCGATCATCCTGACCTGTTGGTAATGAGCAATTACATAACAAAACAGGTGATGATACGGTGAGGCTGTGAAACTTACTTGATATAGACGTCTCGTTCTTTCGCTGAAGGTCGGGGTGAGAGAGAGCACTCGCGTCGCGGGCGACAGCGGCGGGCGGCGGCGACGGACTGGGCCCGGCCGCGAGCCCCGCCGCCCGCGCGCCGCGCCCCCCCGCGCCCGGCCGGATAAACAACGTGCATTGTGGACCCCATCCGAGGGCCTACCCGGCCACACATCTTACCACCGCGCACCCAGCCCGGCAACCCATCGCTGCTCGCACCCGCATCTAACACGACCCAACCCATGCGTAGCCAGCGATGGATGCGCAAAAATTACTCGTTCGATACTCTCGCCGGGAAGCTGAGGTTATCAAATAATTCTCCGCACAGATAGTAGTTCTAGCGTTATAGATTTTGGATTAAATTCTCGCGTAGTGCAAATCCAGGGAAATGATTATGTGTTGTTTCCGCGAAATGGGGTTGCAAATTGATGTTAGGCTTTCGGGGAAAGGTGTTCGCTGAAATTGTCTGAAGTAAAGGCTTTGCGATATTATGTTTTAGCTTCGTTCTGTTTTCCGTAATTTTGCAACACTCTTAGGGCCTTACTAATAAACGTGGTATAAAGTTATTCCTCGGAATAAAATAGGAATAACCATACATTTTGACAGTTTACACTGAGGAATAACTTTATACCACGTTTATTAGTAAGGCTGATAGAGTACTAGAGTATTTTCCTGTTCTACGTAATAGACATGTGAAAAGCTTGCTAAGAAAAAGGACAAAAACATGAGATCCCAAACTACGAGTCACAGCCTCCTTGGGGAGCATGCACATTTTACTCGGCTTGATTCAAAATACCTTTCTTTTGAGAGACTTCTTGTTCGGAGGGTCTAGTTGGATATAAATAAATAATAAATATTAGAGGACATTTTCGCAGCGCAATACAGCTCTCAACTAAGCTCCCGAGTTCATCACACAAATAATCATGCTGGATGTGAATCGAACCCCCGGTCTATGGCGAGACGATGTTTTTCTTTATCAGGATTGCTTCAAAACGATTTTATGTTTTTCAAGTCTAACTAAGAGGGTTGAACTCCCTCATGGATGTTATTTTAGGGATGCAATTTAAAATCAGAGTGTTTGTATGAGCATGAAAATAATGTGAGAAAATTGTCGTAGTCTATTCTAAAGTCCTGGTCGATGTAAGTCGTCCAACTCACTAAGGCCGTGTTATCCTCCAATTGGATCGGGCAGGTAACGTGCTCATGCATAATGCGGCCAGGCATGTATCACTATTGGCCATTCGTATGGTAAAATAAGCTTTATAACACACGCCTTAAAGTTCGTATTTATATGTGACTAGCTGCGCTCCCGCGGTGTGACCCGCGGTCCCGGGGATTTTTTCATTTTTTGGGGATAAAAAGTAGCCTATGTCCTTTCCTATGACCTTTAACTATGCCAAATTTCAGCTTAATCTGTTCAGCGGTTTGGGCGTGAAACCGTAACAAACAGACAGACAGAGTTACTTTCACATTTATAATATTAGTATGGATAGTATGGATTGAACAACAACTATATTGCTGATTTTCATCAGTTGGTTTCGTTTTTCATTGAGCGTTACACATATTTGTGATATTCGCCAATGGTGAAAACCCCATGTCTCAAACAAACATTCTTGAGCAAATTGGTTTTTTAGTCATGTAGTTGCCCTAACGCAAGCTCTGCTTACTTTTGGACCTGATGATTTTGTATGAAATGTCCGACCGACTCCGATAACTATACTTACCCTGAAAAACTACAGTAAGTTTAGTTCAAATAATCTGGCCAAATCCGATAAGATAGATAGATAGCGTTTATTGTTGAGAAGATCACATTGTTTCCGGTAGTAGTGCCTTAAATCCTAACTAGACACTAGAGTTCTCTAATATAATTTATGCATACGCTTTGTACCTATTACGCACACACAGGCACAGCGGATAAGTGAAATTTCAGTAGAAAACTACTGCTATTTGTTCAGTGACAGAGGCCGCGTCACCGACCATGGTAAGTAGGAATGAGGGCCGGCTCATGCATAAACTCCTATTTTCGTAAAAAAGCCTACAAGATTCCAATTATCGACCTTATTGGTGACAGAATGCATAATTGCAACCTCTTTTCTATTTAAAAATAAATTGTATTAACAAGCTTTAGCTTTACAAGCTATTTCTGATGATAGCAGAATTGAGACAATGAGTCGAAAAAGCCATAGACCACTAAGCGATTACCTCAATCGAAACAGTTCGCATCATCTGGTCCACAAATTGAGCAAAGCTTGTTTTAATGCAAACCACAGTACTAAAAGAGGTCTACAATTACATAAGTACTAGATACTACGAGTAGTCTACTCGTCTTTAGGATTAAAACTATAAGATTGAAAATAAAACTAGTAATTTCACAGTCACCACATTATTTGGTCCAGGCTTGCACTTGACCTTCATCAACCGCAACTTTCGATAATTTCGATTAACTCGCGACCACAATTTCGAAAGCAAAATCTCTGAAAATGAAATGTATATTTAATATATGTCACTACGCTGTGGTGCACTGAGTGTTTTAATTAAACTCGGATAGAGCTGGACATTTTAAAGGACAATTTGTTTTATCATTAAAATTCTACATCCTACTTACGAACTTATGAGAACAAAGAAAGAGGTCACCCATCCCAAAACTTTGTTCTCCATAAAAACGTTATTTCCAGTCCAAAAAAAAGAATTTAATATAAAAAAAAGAAAGTTTTTTTCATCTCTGAGAAGTAATCAGTTTTATCGTAATATGCTCAGTTCCACATGCAAAGTTACTATGTATTGTACGTAAATTGATAATTTTTCTAGAGATATTAAATTTTTCCCATGTTTCAAATCAAAATGGTTTCACAAGCTCTGCACAATGTTTCTCGTCACTAGCATCGCATAAAGCAGATTGGATCGTTGTATTCTTTGAGCGCAGTTTTAATTCAATTTTTATGATTATGCGCATTTTAATATCGCAATAAAAGCTTTGTAGAGCATCTGAGATGAAATATTTGTTATGTTATGAGAGAATATCGTATGGGAATAAGCAAGTTCACGGCTGTATCCCTATAGCACAGTAGAAGTTTCTCAGAATCTTCAGGGCATTTAAGATGCTTCGGACTTTGTTTTAGTGGCACTTACCTACGTAGTCAGAGGCCAAAATTTTCCATACGTGACAGGTTGCTATCCCATCGAATAGGCTATATTAGAATACTTATATTTACCTATTTTACTAAAAATACATGACCATGACCAACTACGTCCGAAATTGCTATAAATCGCAACAATTATATCAAAGTAAAAACATTTAGCTAACTAAAAGAGCAAAACAAATGGGAGTTACCGGCCCCAACGCTTTTTGATCAGCAAACCGGAAAGAAAATCTGCGGAATAAATTGAAAAGCTGCAAAAAAGTAGAATAAATTCATTCTATGGTAGTCATAAACCGCTTTAAAAACTGCAGCTACGACGTAGCACTGCGCTACGGTGCTACGGCGTAGCGCTACGGTGGTAGATAATGACGCAAATGAAATTCTGTCTCGGTTTTATGAAGTCAGTGCTTTGAACATTTTCATTTTCTTCTAAAGTTATTTGCAGAAGGTTATTTTCTTACTAGCGATGTAAACTAGACCTGAATTACACGTTATACATGCGAATTATAAGCAAACGCAAATCTATTATCAGATCTCGTACACCTTGCTAGAATAGAAAATTATCTATAGCAAACTAAGCTATGATAGGGAATGAAGCAAGAATTTGTTTGAAGAAATTGTCTTTGGAATTTGTTTGGAAAAAATATTGATTTTTGAACAACGCGTAACATTCATAAGAAAAAAATCAGTGACGATTCTGTTGAGTTACATCAAAGTCAAAAATCATTGATTCGGTAGGACTGCTAGGATTATTTAGAATAGTTTTAAAAGTTGATTTCAGCTCTAGTTTATTACGTTCCTAGCTTTTCATATGTTAATTGTGTAGGAAAAATGTGAGCATGTGCGAACAGGCCGCCCACAACCCCCTGAGACATCTATAGAAGGATCTGAGACATATGGAAGGAGAAATAGGTACACAAAAGATCAAAAAAACTGTACCGCGTCTTCGCGCGTCTTCTTCAGTCGCGATTATGTGATAATTGTGTCGAAGGCACTTGACATACAGAATCCTATCATCAAACAATAGAAAGAGAACAATAGCAAATGTATCTGTGCGGAATTTACAGTAGGTAACACAATGCCGGCGCATAATGCGAGCTACAGCCTACCGCATTGCGTCCGCAATATGCAACCGGTCTTTGGACGTAATTGTTTTTTAAAATGACATGACATGACATGTGTCGTGAAGGAAAACATCGTGAGGAAACCAATTAATACTAATTGAAGAATCGCTGCCTATAAGAGTATTATAGGCGGCGATGGGCATCTGCAAAATGTTAACTTCTGTAAAATGTGGGCTTGGGCTTATATCAAACATGTACAGTCAGCAACGAAATTTGATTAACATTTGTCTGCTTATTATAAAAACGTAAAACCTTGGTTGAACCCCATGTTGACACATGTCAAAACAAAACTGTTACCACAAAAAAGCGTTCTATGTACGAGTATTTAAAGATCGTTTTTCTATGGACAGTTTTGCCTCATTTTCTTGTAATAAGCCCCTTGATGTTTCACAAATCTGAATATTTCCGAAATCAGTAACATCATGACCAAAACTTTTTCAAATATTTAAAGATATTTAAAGAAGTCACAGTCCTTACTAATTTCCCAGGAAATATTTATTTTTTCCTAAAAATCGATAGGATATTATTTTTTAATAATCGAACTGTTAATCAACTTTCATTGCTGACTGTACCTAAGCATGGACTATCACGAGATAGGTATCTCGTTTTATACAAATATTTTTGACAAGTTTATCTAAGATTATGTAGTCTAAATTCAAAAAAAAACTTTATAATGTCGATAAATTATTTATTGTTGATGATGATGATGAAATTTCAATACCATTGTTTACTAAAATTATAAATCGATTCAGTGGAAAGTCTGGTTGCAAAAGTCCGTAAAAGTACCTTCAACTGCCAATATCTCGATTTCAGGATGTATTTTTTGGCTGTCATACAATGAAATGTAGTAAAGTTCTATCGAATGCAGTCTGATTGAAAAACAAACATCCAAACTTTCATCTGAAGCCGCGTATAGGTACTTACCTGATGAAAAGCGGTCAGATGGATATGGACAGCTGCCAACTAAGTACTGCAGGTACCCGTTGGTAGGCGATACTGCCCATCTGTAACGAGAACTTTGTCGAAATGTTTGAATGAATGAATGAACACTTTATTGTACACTAAGAAAATATTACAACAAAAACAAGTTCTTAGTACAATGTGCGGTCTTATCACTGTTAGCGATTTCTTCCAGGCAACCTTTGGATGGAAAATAAACTAAAGAAGCAGAAATAGGACGGTAGGTAGTGCACAAAAATTTTATGTTGAGAAAAACTATTTTGAAAATGTATTAAAAAATCCGAATACATGTATAAGTAACGAAGTTTACAAGCTTCAATTAAAAATATGATCATGAGCATGACTGTATCCTCAAGCCACGATAGACAATCTCTTAGATCTTTTTTGCATTCAAGATAGTAGTCAGAAGCTTTTCCTAATACAACTTGGTACATGCTCACTTTTTGCAGAAATTAACACTCATACTCACTCATCATAGATAACAAGTTGTTTATTTTATAAACCTCTTTAAATAGCCTATACAAGACCTGATGCCGGACCATGACCTACAATTCAGTTTGGGTGCTATCCAGTTTAGGTTCCTAATCTGAATCCCAAAGTTTTCGCACCGTGACAACGTTTACTTATATTGCAAAATGATTCAGTTTTTACGAAAAGTCTAGTAAATTTTATTATTAGTTACTTTATTATCATACGTCATGGTACGTTATAGCGAAGCAGTTCAGTTAGAAGTAGAAGTAGTAGAAGCACGAGTTCTGGTCTCGCGGCGGGACACATTTCTGACCATCATATTATTTTTCTCTCTGTCCCTTTTATCTCTCGCATAAACAAAGTGTTTCTATATAAAACATTCAGTTTTTTCAAACCAACGATGCTCTCGATATACTATGCTAATATTTGTACAACTGAATGCATCGGTTCAATGAAAGAGAGCCCATGTTAATTAGAATAGCCGATCAATAGTTTGAAACGAGTTTTTTGCGTTTAATTCCATTCATTTGATTGAAATATGCAATATTGCTGACGTATTCATACCTATTATACTTATGACTCAGATTACTAATAGTATGGATATGAAAATATACATTTTTAGGATTTTGTTTCAATTCATGGGTATTCCAGTGGTATTATGATTCCTAGTTGTTCTTGTATTGCATGATCTAAATTTATTTTATAATCATGTTTTTTGTTTCTAAATTGTAGCTTTAATATCAACACAAAGATAGAGGCGCATCTAGTGATTTAAGTATATCAATGTTTGAACGCGTGACACAAATTGGCCGACGAATAAAACCTGATTATGGTGTTGAAAGTGCTTCGAAAGTTATAGGGTAGGCAGGGGCAGGTTCAATTCTAATAAACGTTCGGAAACGCAATAAAAATGTCGGCGCGCACCGTTTTGTTGGCTTTCAGACGCGACGGATCTGAACATTTTCAATTACTGATAAATATCGCTTGGCTTCTTCAGCTGAATACTGGGTACACTTATTCTGGAGCAACGTTTATTGTTAAATCAAATCAATTTGCATACATAGTTCCACTTGCTAGTGGAAAATACCTAGTAGTAAGCCAAAATCGCCGCGGCTCAGTTTGTACTAGGAAAAATTCTTGATGTCACACTTTTCACCAGGAGTATTATTGTTCTGTGCTTTTCACGCACCCTACTAATGTTATAAATGCGAATTTAGTGAGGATAAAATGTAATAATGTCTTTTCTCCTTGACGAAAATATCTATTTCTTGGTCTCTAATAAAAAATTACGTATGTGCACGTAATTTTTATTTTGGAAAAGTGAAGCAAAGAGAATAAAACCACTAAGCTTAAAGTGAAGAATTTTGTAGGGACAGAATTACCTCTTTGTAAAGAACTAGCTGCGCTCTACGGTATTACGTTAAAATACGTAACGTATTCAACTAAAAAGTATGGATATTTTCATCTCCAGAATAACCTTCCACCTGAATTTCCCGTTCTTTTATCAGGAACATCTTTATGGGTGAAATTTTCAGTGGAATTCTAATTAAATTTCACGAAGAGGGCGCCATAGTACGACAACGAGCCGATTCCCTTTGTGTAGCAGTGAAATATGCGTTCTATCATCTTGATATTCAATAACAGAGACTTGAATAGTTCTTCATAACAAAACGAATAATATTATACGTTCTTGAATGCTAAAATGGTTTATAAACAATTCTTTTCCTGATTTACATTTTTCGCCTCAATCACAATACCTAATTGGTGTCACATGCTTTTTACCGACAAGCTAAATAGGTTCCTACATAACAAATCTTTTTTTGTTTTTTATTAAATAGGTACCCATAATATGAACTTAAGAAACGGGAAATTATTCTTACAAATCTTGGTGGCAGTATGCGGGGCACATAGCTCGTAGAACTGACGGCCGTTGGGGCAGAAAAGTTCTCGAGTGGAGGCCACACACCGGAAACCGCAGTAGAGGACGACCCCCAACTAGATGGAAAGACGATCTGGTAAAGATTGCTGGGAGCCGTTGGGTGCAGGCTGCACGAGATCGATCGCTGTGGAAATCGATGGGGGAAGCCTATGTTCAGCAGTGGACACTAGATGGCTGACATGATGATAATGACAAATCTTGGTCTCGTAGAGGGTCTACAAAGGTCTACGAAAAACCGTTAGAAACGAGGGTTCACACAATTTAAAGCTGTATGTACAGTCAGCGTCACCAATTGTAAACCCCATAAGTTAGGTGATTTGTACTGCAAGGGGGTTAACAGTTGGTGACGCTGATCGTACATAATACAGGGAGTAAAAAGACTTGATTGCAATAAGACCATGATTCTAACATATTTAGCGAAAAGAACGCAAAAAAAATTTTGCTACGTCATTTTATGTTATTTCCGGTTATTTACTATTAGTACAACATAAAAAGACCATACATTTACATTAATAATTTCATTTATAAAAGAAAAATACAGTTAAAACTCAAAATCCAGCAATCTACGTAAAACAACACACCCAGTACATACGCAAACAGTAATCTTCAAACGCTGTTTTCTCCGGATATAATGATTTTTTGGGAAAATCCTTTTGGATTTGGTTGTGTTTTGGGATGCTGTACCTACCCCTTTCGGCTTCGGTAGACGTCTTTTTACACCCTGTATAATAACGTTTTGTGTTCATACTTCCATATTGCACAGAGCCGGTACTATTTAAGTGAAAAAAATATACCAACAGGAGCAAAATATGCAACCAGAGAAAACATCATTTAATTAAACGTTTCAACACATAAACAACCATTCCAGGCATCATTAGATGCACATAACTTTTCATATTTTTCTCTGGCACCCTCATCATCTCTAATGCACTGGAAACAAGGACATAGTAGCTGGCAACACCAGTAATGCAACTCGATTAAAATATTCTTTGAGGCAGTCAGCTGAGTAATAAGAGCATATTGGTGGGAACCTTTAAATGGTCTTACAATCGTGCCTAGTGAGTTGAAGTAAGTACACTAGCGGCCTTATTAATTAGATTAAGTACCCTAATTCTAGCTTAATACGAGACTACTCTCAGACTTGTTACTTCTTTAGTAGCGAAGGAGCAACTTGAATATTTTGATGTTATTAATAAACTGGTAGTAGCCTCGAATGAGTAATACATTCCTTACATCGGGATTAGTAGAAAAAGAGTGAATGAACGAATGATATTATCATTCAAAATATTGTCTATCTCTGTCATTAATTATATGAATGACAGAGATAGACAATAATTTGTATTTGACAATCTGTTTTATTCAAAGAGGTTTTATTCTTCTAAAACTTTTTCGGCCTTATTAATTAGATTACCCTAATTCTAGCTTAATACGAGACTACTCTCAGACTTGTTACTTCTTTAGTATCGAAGGAGCAACTTGAATATTTTGATGTTATTAATAAACTGGTAGTAGCCTCGAATGAGTAATACATTCCTTACATCGGGATTAGTAGAAAAAGAGTGAATGAACGAATGATATTATCATTCAAAATATTGTCTATCTCTGTCATTAATTATATGAATGACAGAGATAGACAATAATTTGTATTTGACAATCTGTTTTATTCAAAGAGGTTTTATTCTTCTAAAACTTTTTGGTGTTACGTCTGCCTACTCCATCTCTATACTAGGTGGCGCCTAGGAGTAACTCTTACTCCGAGAGTAGAGTCGAATTAGCTTAGTTCTTCCTTGGTCTTTGTTTATTAATATTGAATTGACCTACTACAGCCTTATGCTTTGGATTAGCGCTAATACCACCCTAGTTCGTGTTTATTAATGACAGCCTTTGGTGTTACGTCTGCCTACTCCATCTCTATACTAGGTGGCGCCTAGGAGTAACTCTTACTCCGAGAGTAGAGTCGAATTAGCTTAGTTCTTCCTTGGTCTTTGTTTATTAATACTGAATTGACCTACTACAGCTTTATGCTTTGGATTAGCGCTAATACCACCCTAGTTCGTGTTTATTAATGACAGCCTGTATGTATAATCTTTAGTTGAAGTTCCGTCTACAATATAAAAACATGGTAGAAGCTAAGGAGCGTGTCTGATCATGGAGCTGTTTAATGAACTCAATCGAGCTCCCGAAAAACAATGATAGGTATATTCTCAAAAATCTTTTTTTTTTTGCTTATTGACATTGTACATTTTATGCATAGTTTGGTACACTAGGCACACTTTTTAAATCAAAATATGAGGCTAATTAGACGCAAGTGAATCCCTAGGAGTTGTGATCGCGTGAGTTTGAGAAAGACTACTGTTTCATCTATGTACACTGTCAAAAGCAGTTACAACGAAGATAAAAGTGGTGATTACTTACCCCTCGACCTTTCCACAGCCACCGATGACAGTGATACTAAACTTTTATCGTCAGTAAAAATAATGTGCGGCCGACGATATCGATATACTTGATGTGTTTTATTATCGATATACCAATAAACGTTTTTGAATTTGAATTTGAATTTGTGTTCTTCCAACTGACCTGTTTAGATGACCTTAGAACACTAGCTTCCGTGCCCGTAGTTCCACTCATATGGTAGGTACTAACGGTCAGTGACTAGAGTTACAGATACAACATCGGTGTTTACCTACACAGCGTCAGGAGGTAACCTACGCCTACACTCAACGGGCCGCTGTAGTGCCTGAGACTACCTACACATACGCCGGCATAAAACGTTATGGAAGAAAAATAGCACTCATGATGTTTTATGATCTTCTCAACTCTCTAAAAAAACTTAGTTAATCGTCATTACTTGTCATTGTAGATATTATTATTATGTTTATGTATTTATTAGTATTTTTAGTCAGTAGTAGGTATTTTATAGGAATTTATGTTAGATATATATAATACGTTTTATAATTATATATTGTATATATTATATTATTATGTATCATTATGTATGCCACCGTCCGAATTTGTTAATATTTATCCTGTCCATCCAAAGGTTACCTGGAAGAGATCGCTTTTAGCGATAAGGTCGCCCATTGTACTATATTTTTGCATGTTTTTTTTTTTTTTATTTGTGTTATTTTTATGGTGTACAATAAAGTTGTATTCTATTCTATTCTATTCTATTCTATTCTCTAAAACAATAAATACCTGATGTGGAATTACCGTAGTACCTACTTCGGTACCTAGCTAGTTTTTTTCAAAGATTTAATTCTTTGGTTATTTTGCACTAATTGCTGCCCTTGCCCTGGCTGCACTGCACTGCTTTTTTATTTCCTCGCTATAATAACGCATACCATAATGGGGCCAACCTAAAATAAAATAACCCAATAAAATGCATTTTACAGTTACTACCTATTTTATTTTCTAACTAGGTTAGGCACCTGCCTTTTTCTAATAAAAATATTGCATGTTGTCGACCCTATTAACCTACAGCTGAATCCTATCATAAGAATAGGTATAGGTACTAATTACCTAGGTAGATACATAGAGAGGGTAGTCAGAGATAAAGGTTAGGTACCTACCTACCGTTGTAGGTAGGTAGGTGCGTATTATTAAATACTTATCAAACTATTCATCTTTTCGTTATATACATAGCCTGGTAGGTACGAGTATAGGTACACCTTACTTATGTGAAATGAATAGGCAGGTAAGCTAGGTAGTTCTTTATGTTTTTTTTTATTTTTATTTGGCATCAATAGATTATGGCCAGATTATATTCCTAGCTTTAATTGGTAGGTTCCCGAAACATTGTGAAGGTACTGGCCTAATGTAACTTACTTACCTAGCCATTGTTGAACTGTTAAAAGCTACTAGGTAGGTAGGTACCTACCTACAACGAAATGAAATCGAGTTAGCAGGCAGTAGTCTGGCGACATCGCTCTTTCACCAAATCAAATTCCGCGAGGGAAAATTGTATTTACTGGGACCGAAGGGAATTACGTGTCTGTAGATACCTACCTACCTTCATGATACAGGTAGATGCTTATTTAGGTATAGAGGTAATTTAGGTACTATTATTCCTTCAATAGTGTAAATATTTACGTATTTACCCAGAAGGTAGCCAAGGTAGCCTACCTTAGGTAGGTAAGTACCTAGGCACCTACCTACCTTGTCATCAGCACCGTTGATAGCTCCTACCTAGCCTACCTACCTATCTTTTGGTAATACGATAGGTAGGTAGGTACCTAAAAATCTACTTTAGTGTTTTGATAAATTATTTTTAATCATTGTTTATTTTATTGACGAAAACCAAAAAAAAATTGTCTCGAGCTGGTATTAAGACAGCGTACCTACTCAGTTTTGTTTTATGATCTAGATTCTAGAAGAAACCCAAGAAGTGAAGTGAAACCAAGAAGAAGACTAAGCTAAGATGTTACTGATTGGGCGGTATAGTCGCTCAGCGACAAAGCCCTTTTCTTTTATTCATGTAAATAATAAAAAAAAAGCTGGTATCCAGGCTTAAAATTTTAGTATGGCAATTATCCAAGTCACGTCTGTAATGTCATACGTCAAAGTCACGTTGCGTTTTACATCTCAATCTCAATCCTGTGATACCAACTCACAAAAACATACCCAATCATAAGTTAGCGTGCAAGCAATGTTTTTGTCTATTTCCTCTTTAGTTATTTCATAATTTTATTAAAACTGGCCCTAAAATTTTACAAAAAACATTTTCTTCAAAAAACCGTCAGATACGGATACAGAACAGTACTGAGTAAAATGAAACGTCCATCGCCAGGCAGCAATTAGTCATGCGCCATTGTGTGAACACCAAGACGTGATCGTTGCCTACAGTTGTGCATTGCAAATTGCAAAGTAAGTACCTACCAAGTAGGTACTTACTTAGTAGGTACTTTTAATAAATTATAATTTATCATTTAAGTTTCAATAGCTCTATGTTTTAGTTCTAAACATTGTGTCTGGTAACTATCAAACTATGAATAAAAAACGTAGGTAAGTACCTACCTACCTCTTAGATCGTTTGTCTGAGACCTACCTACTTACTTACATAATTCACTTTTTTTTACCGTAGGTAGGTGGTACCTATTTAACAAAAAAGTACATGAGTGTCGTAGCTTGCTACAATATAATAATCTGTGCGTGGAACACTTGGTTGGAACGAAGCAAAGAGTACTTTTCTACATCACGCGTGATGGCGTGACCAAGGGATATAGGGATTCATTTATATATACATAGAGATTAATTGTCAATTAGGTATCCTAGAAACTTACTAACAATGTAACAATCTATGGACTGTGTCGCGGCTGCGCATTTCACACTCTGAGGATTGGACATATACATGTGTCGTGACGGTAAAATGGAATAAAATTTTTTTCCAGCGTCAGTCATTTTTTTCTTCGATACCGTCCGAAAAGAAACTGTGTTCCAATAAGACAGTTTTCAGCCATGATGAAAATCATGAGTGCCGTGGTTTCTACTTGATTTTACTGGAGTGGAGGCTAGCTAGGCTAGTCAATATTCCTAAAAAACTTTTTATTCATTAAATTCTTTATAAATTTTAATCCTTCGTTTTTTTATTCTTCCATCTGTAGGTAGGATAGAAACGTAGGGCCCTTCAGGCATTCTAGACTATTGCTACTTTTAACGGTACAGTAGGTTAGGTAGGCTAGGGCCTTTTTGGAAGAAAGTTGGTAACATTAAAAAAACACGTAAAATAACGAAACGATACGAAAGTGAAATCCAAAATACATTTTACCCAAAAAGCCATTATTATCATTTCGCGATGGCTGCAATACCTTTGATGTACGCTCAAGATGATTGTGAGCTTGGTGGAAAAGAATCGATCGAGGTAAGAAAACTTCTAAGACTAATAGTTTGTTTCGTCATGTGGCCTTGGGGATTTCATCTGACATTGTTTTCAAACAGCAGGTAAATGTTATTGACTTTACTAATTAAGTTTCAACTAACTATGACGCGACAAATTTATCTTAATCTTAGTTTCACAATTCTTTGTATCATGTGACTAGTATTTTACATAGATGTTGGAAAGTTTAGTGTCATCACATTTCCTTATATTGATAAGAGGTACAATCAGTATGCAATCGATTTACCTTATGTCTATTTAATAACTGATTATATAGCATCCAACCTAGGTCTTACTTTTTACTATTGTTGAACTTACATGTCCAGGGCCTTGATTCATAATACAGCGGAATGCATTCGGTTCGGAATCGACCGACAGCAACCAATCACATTGCAAGAGACGTCAAATTCGGATCAATTCCTGCACTGTGATTGGCTGCATTCTGCTGTATTATGAATCAAGGGCCAGGTCCACTGCAGAAATCTATTCTACTGAAGCATGAGTCAAGCTGCCTGACTTAACTATTGAAGCCATTTGACTGTCAATATGGTTTCTCTTTACCCAACTTACAGTCATGTCACATGCTTATAGTCTTTTAATGTAATTTCAGGATGACTTTGCATATCGCAATAATGTGATGAACGCTGAGAAGGCGATCAGACTTGCCTTTATCCGTAAAGTGTACGGCCTGCTGACTGTGCAGCTGCTTACGACAGTGGCCATCGCTGCTGTGCTGACCTTAGTTGAACCCGTGCAAGGGTTTATTCATAAAAAGTAAGGTTACTGTTGTGTATTTAATGTGGGTACTTATAATAAGTGTGGGTATATATATATTCTGTCAGTTCATATCACACATGTGTTTTGCTATATATAGCAAAAAACTATGTATTTCGGTAGGCTCTAATAAAGTATTTACCGAAATACATAACTATGTATTTCGGTAACTATGTATTGCAGTAAAACTTTACTGCACTTAACAGTGGCGACGAGGATGGGATATATAATATATAATGAGGTTTTACAGGGCACCATCACTATTTGCTTGTATGTTTGTTACTTCCCTTCACCAAAAGAGCTTAACAGATGAAGTTTGGAATCAAAGCTTTATTGCACACCAATCATAGTATTTTGTCCTCAAGTATCAGCATGAGTAGTCTTTGAAACTATTAGCTTTCTAATAGCATACAGGCTAGTAAGCTTTCTTACTTACTTGAAAGCTTACTAGCCTGTTCGCCTAGGTTTTGTTTTATCCATTTAAGTGAGCATGTTATAACAAATATTATAAACAAAATTATTGTTTTTAATTTCCAGTGACTGGCTAGTGTTCATTGCATTTATACTGAGCATGGTGACTCTATTAGCCCTCATTGCGAAGCGCAAGGATTCACCGGCCAATCTTTACCTTCTAGCCGCATTTGTAAGTACCTTTAATACAAGTTTTTTTTTTTAAGAAAATGACATGAAATGAAATGCGTTTATTCTGAAAAATCTTACAATAGTGAATCAACAAATGCAAGGGGGAAAACATACACCCAGCAAAAAAATTTTTTGTAGTTCCCATGATCATGTTGCACACACTCATACAACACATCTACAGCAAATCATCGTCATCATAATTAATTTTTGAATAAACGGGGTTGTATCACGTACTTGTTTTATTTGGTCTCGACGTTTCGAACGCGTTGCAGCGCTCGTGGTCACGTACGTGATAAAAACCCGTTTATTCAAAAATTAATTATGTCGTCAAATCACGAAAGCTTAATAAGTTTAATCGTCATCATCATTGGCAGCTCCAATAGCGTACTGCTACTTGAACCTCCCTCAAACACCACTCCAAAAGAAAAAAGTTCACTTTATAAGCTCAGAAAACTTGTCAAAACACAAGTATTTTCTAAGTATCTATTGTGTTTTGAAGTCCCAACTCCCAAGGTACAATACGTACAACCAATCTTTAGTTATCTGAATTAGCTGCGCATGACGCCTAAAAGACGAAGGCAGCGTTGTATAGCTGCCTCGCACACTCTCATCGTGCTATCTCGCCTACTCGTGCAAACCTGCGCAATCGTTAAGTGCACCTAACTTCAGACAGACAAAGATCGGTTGTGCGTACTGTACCTTTGTAGTTGTGAACATGGGGTAAAAAAACCTTTGCTTTCCAGACCGCAGTCCAAGCCTACACGATCGGCGTAGTGGTGTCTTACTACAACACAGTGATAGTACTACAGGCTCTCGCGTTAACCTTCGCAGTTGTGTTCTCGCTCACTCTCTTCACATTTAACACAAAACGCGACTTCTCGTTCGTGGGATATGGGTAAGTTTAATAAACACTACGGCTAATGGATCTAGGCATTTGTGAAGTTAGTCGTATCAATACGCCGTAGACTTTTCATACAAAATTCGGAATGAAACAGCTAACTTCAATAATGCCTAGATCCATTGCCCCTAATAAGATCCGGGACTGTATAGTTCCGTGATGTTAAACTTTGACAAACAAAATAATAATAAATGCTGGACATTTCACACAGCATTATCTAGCCCCAAACTAAGCAAAGCTTGTACTATGGGAACCAGATATATGTAACTTTTACTGCTGCGTTGGGCTCGCAACCTGTCACGTATGAAGTGCTTCTGAAAAATTGGTATAGAAAGGATATTTTGCTTCGTAGAAAATAAGGAAATCCCCAGCTCCAATTTTATTAGTTGGAAAGGCCAACACCGCCAGCGAATTTGTTGAGTAGTTTCCGAACCGCCGACCTTTTGAACGAATGGTTTGATCTCATTTTGTTCATGTTCCATTCATGTCAAAGTCAAAAAGCATTTATTAAGTACGACCGCTGGGATCACTTTAATCTTAAAACCAATTTTACTCCTGTTCGTTCGCGACCAATACCGTGAAGAATCTGGGCAACGAACACGGTTTGGGGCCTAGCATTCTTCATTCTTCCTACCAAATTATATTTTTACTTACAGACTGGTAGCCGGCCTCAGCGTTCTCCTAATCGGTGGCCTTCTGCAGATCTTCATCCAATCATCCGCTTTCGAGGTCGCGCTTTCCTTCACCGGTGCGATTTTCTTCAGCTTCTTCTTAATCTTCGACACACAACAGATGATGACTGTACTCTCCCCAGAAGAGTACATCCTAGCCACTATCAACCTGTACATGGATATCTTGAACTTGTTCTTATATATCTTACGTATTTTGAATGAGTTGAACAGGAATTAGTGATAGATGTGTTTATGCGGGACGGAAATGAAAAGCACGGGAGTTATTCACATTTAGTGTCGATGTTTGAAAGCAAAATTCACTTACTAAAGTATTTTGAAGACTACACATTTTTGCATTATCTAATTCGAAGTCCCGCGCATATCACTAGCTTTTCGTGTCACCAACACTTGACACAGCAAAGCGAAGGTACACCCCAGCTTATAAGTCGCTGTCAAGTAATTATGGCAATATTTAATTTCTTTAGATCATAAAACAGGAATAAAATAGCATCTCCTTAATATCTTGGAGCAGTTGTTTTAAATCTAATATCTTTACGATAAAAGTTGCATAATGAGAAGTTTCTGTCCCATTTTAATCAAAACATTCGCAAACGTAGAACGAAACTTGTAAAAAATCTATATTCTATGGTGCTGGTTTAGTTCAATGCTAACTAATTATTGTGGGGCGTATAGAAGGCTGTGATGTCTGTATAGAAATGGTAATATATTTTTGACATTTAAATATCGTTTCGTTCGGCTTGTATTATTTTAGTGCAATTAATTTCAATGTATTATGTTTTGTAATATTGTATATAATTTTCCGTGGTGGTGTGATTTGATTTGGTGTAGTTATTAGCACAATACATTCCCTTGTCACCAATGAAACACACGCATTGTTGAATAGTATTAATAAACTTTACAACTTATTTTGTTTTTTTTTTTCAATCTAAAATTTTGACCATGTATAGTGAGTTAGAATAATGTAGTTAAATGAATAAATTGAATGATAGTTGGTTACATTTTGAGAACTTTTTGCATAGTTAAAACACTTGACAAAATAAATTCAACACAATATCCAATATCGTTGTTTATTACAAATAGTTATTGCAAATCACGATTTTCATTTATCACAATAAAAGTAAAATTATATACATTATCAGACTATAGGATAACTTACAGTAGTAAGAGTATAAGCTGGCTTCACAGAAAAGTGATGCTTTTTTTATACATCTCCAATCTTCATGTTTACAACAGTTTACATCATAAAGAACTTGTTGATATTCGTTTGGAAATAATTTCATCAGACTATTCAATATTTTATTTTTCCTTCTAATTACTGAGTTACAAGTTTTTTATCAGTATAAGATTTCTTATTATTAGCATTACATGGCGCTGCTCTTTTCAATCAAATCAGTTATCGTCTACGCGATAGAATAGGTGAAAAAACTCGCGCTTAGTTTATCTGGGTCTTACCCAGATTGTTGACACTTAACTCTTGTGTGTTTAACTTATCACAATGTCTTGTACAAAAAACGAAACTTTAAAATTAATTACTGTTCATCTTGCCATGTAGTCTGCACTCACTTATCACTTTCAGGAAGGTTTTTCGTCTCACTTTCCAAATCGTCTATGTCCATAGCCTCATCCGCGTCTATTTTTAATTGTTTACCGATATCTTCACTAAATATGTCTTTCACATTCTCTAGTTCTAGTTTGGACGCAAAACTTTCTTTTGCATCAGTTTCATCAATATGCACACAATTTGTTTCAGCTTCATCATTACCACGAGATTCTATGGAGTGTGGTTGAACATCTTCAATTTTTTTAGATTCAAGAGAATCTTCTAATGCGTACGTATTTTCAATTTTCGTTGCCTCTTGTACATTTTGTTTAGCTTCAGCTACATTATTATCTGTGTCATCTTCGAATATTACGTCTTCTATTTCTGAGCTGACTGCTAATTCTTTTATTTTATTTTTATCTTCAGATACAATCTGTTTCATTGTACCAACGTTTTCTGATTTTACTGTATTATTTGATTGTGTTTCGTCTTTGACGTGTGGATTATCAGACTTTTGTTCTTGTTTAGTATTTTGACAGCGATTAGAATCAACTGATACGTTTTCATCAATGAGATCTTTTTCATCTTTAGTATTGTCTGTTTCATATCCATTTGATACACGCGAGCTAAATTTTTCTTCAATTACATATGTCATTTTTATAAAATCACTAGATTGTGGGGTTTCTTTTGATATTTCACTATCAACAGATAACTCATTTAAGCTTGAATTTGTTTTTCGTACATCAGGTTTCTCCGAAATAGTTGTTTCACGATGAATTTCTTCAAGTAACAGTTCTACTTCATTCATTATTAGGGTTTGTTCATTAGATGACTTTTTCAGCTGGTCATCTTCTTCAATTTTATTTTGTCTTAGTTTTTCTACAACTTGGTCTGTATCAACTGAGCATAGATTTGTTTTTATGATGTCTTTAATTTGACTAGACGGTGCCTGTTCTTCTGGTGTCTTCTTTGTTTTGCTCGGACTGCTTGAAGATTTCTTATCTGAGATGATATAGATAGGCCTAAAACAAAAAACATTAATTTGAGTTGAATTATCATACTTATTCATCAAATCACAGTGTAGGGTCGGGTCAGTCAGTTTGCTGAAATGTGGAATCAACAAATTCTTGCTAAATTGGACACGCAGAAACTATAGCAGCTTGAATTTCTCTAACATACTTTGAATTTTATTTTATTATCACATCATCATCGGCCTATACGTCTTTTACATACGGTTTAGACATTGGATTTGAATATGGTAGGGTCATAATCGATGGAAAATGTTAAATGTGATATGATAAATAAATATGAATTCTTAGAATAGAACATACATTGACACAGATTAAAATACGAATAGCGTCACTAAAACAGTTTTTCATGCCACTAATGTTTGCGCCCTTAGTGAAAAAGATGTAATCATGTATGTACTCAGAATAAAAAAAAATTGACTATGTACAATAAAGTCAAAAGTCAAAGTCAAAAAGCATTTATTCAGTAGGACCGCTGGAATCACTTTGAAACGTCTTAAAACTAGGTGATTCTACTCCTGTTCCTTCGCGACCAATACCGTGAAGAACCAGGGCAACAAACACGGTTTGGGGCCTAGCTTTTTTTTAGGTGATCCATCTTAGATCTAACTTAGGCTAATTTCTTAACTAACTTAGTTGTAAATATTTTATTCAATAATTTAGTCTACATTGCATTTCAAGTATAAACTCAGCTTACCTCATAATTTTGAATTCAACAAAGCTTTTAACTCTAACAAATCCAGTTTGTTACTTAAATGCTCCTTTTATCATAGGTTTACCGCCTTTGCTCTTCATTAACCGTTCTGTATGATGAAAGTAACTGTAGTTTAAGCCTAACGTATCTGAGAGACAATTTCTGCAGATGTTGTAACACTGCATTCCTAGTTTTAAATGCCAGATGTTTGTAATCTTAATCTTATTACTCTTAGAACGACTAACTTTTCTATCAAGCAAAGAACGGATATAGTTTCTTTGTTCAACGAAACTGCGCAAGTCCCAGTAATGTTTGAAGACTTTTCGCCTAAACTCAATAGGAATATTCTCTTTGCAGTTTTTCTTACACTTAGGTATTCTTTTTATTTCGTATCTGTGTTTTTCTTCTTCGGGCTTAGTATCTAAATCTATTTCATCGTTTAACTCTTGTTTTATTTCAATTTTAATTTCTTGAAGTGGAATAATATCTTTGACTTCATCTTTTTCAGTATGGAGTGATTTATGTTTTGATAGTGGATTGTATAAACGTCGACTTCTGTTCGGTTTGTACTGCTTAGCGTATACGTTTGTATTATTAGCTATATTCTTGCACTTTTTATGCTTAGATTCGACAGTCAGCTTCGCGTCGGTGCTAATCAGTTCAGCTTCAGTCTTTGGGAGTATCATGTTGTTACTATCGTTTAATTTTATAGCATCTTTATAAACGTTTTCGTTCTTAACGCTTTCTTTCATATCTTCTATTGGAATTCGCAGATTCACAATCACAGACATAACATTACCCTTTAGAACATTGTGTAAATCATTTTTGTCTGCGTTTACTTCTTCACTAATCTCTTCTTTTACCTTTCTTTTTTTGCCTTCATGTTTTTCTTTTTTCTCTTTCTTACCCATTATCTTTCGACACTCTTCTCCGTCTATCTTGAGTGATTTTATTCGTTCAATGGGCACGTTTAAGTCGAACAATTGTAATGTGTCTGTGCCTCGGTTGCGCGCGATTCTGCAATTAATAAAAGCAGATTTTCCACTTGCTCCTTTTATTCAAGTTATTTTCTTTGATAAAATATTATTATGTTTACATTTTAAGATACATAAATTAGGGTTTTTAGGATTATAAAAACTTTTTTGTCTCTTTCACTAAGGACGCAGTGTAAATCGAAAAAAATAATAATTTGTTGTATCCTAGATCAAAATAAATAATTGAACATAAAATGGGTGATGGTGATAGATGTGCCGCTAGTGTGTTCGATACAACTTCTTATAAACTTCAATATACCTAATGACCTACATTATTACCACAAATATTAGGTATGCGTCTCGGCAAACTTCGTGCTTCGTACCTTACATAAAATTCTCCCGCCATTGTTAACTTACCCAGCAGTGCAACCGGGTTGATAAGATATATAGATAGGTACATGCACAGGACTGAACAGATTGGCGTAAGTATAGTGTTCTCTCGCTTGCACACTAGTATCGGCACCAGTGTGTAAGCGAGAGAACATGATAAGCGCCGCCATTTATTTCAGTTGCTGTTTCGGTTATACGAAATTGCAATGCAATACAGTTCAAAATCTGCCAAGAAATAAAAAGTTTATATGATTAGATAGATTGTTATTTACCTTCTGACATCATCAAGTGTTTTCAGTCGCGGCAGCACATTGGTTTTCGTACACTGCTTGCTTCTATGCTTCGTCAGCTGATCGAAAGTGCTGAATTTGCTGTCGCAGACGTAACACGCGAACTTACTGTGACACGTCTCGTGCACGAATAAATCTGTGCGTGTTGAGAAACCTGGAACATATTACCATCATCATCATCTTCCTGCCTTTGTCCTACATTGTTGGAACAGCGTGTATTTTCGTCCATATTCCTAGGACATCACAGTGGTTATAAATTAAAAAATCGGTGATGTTTGTTTGAAACATATCACTCCTTTAAAATTCGGATGCCACATTGAGGAAGAATTTACCTTAATGTGACATCTGAAGGGGGCAAATGCGTGTGTGGCACTCAACATCTTAAAATCGGACCCTCGGAGCCGATGAGTGATGCCAAAAGCTATCACGTGTTGCAGAATGGAAATAGGCGTTCGATACGGTCGTATAATCGTTCTATCAATAGTTAATAATAAGTTAATAATGATTAATGGACTTACTTCTATCGCATGTTGAACACACGTTGGCACGGTCTACTCGCGCTGAGATGACGGTGTCGTACGAATGTACTGCTATTACGTGGGCCTGAAAAAATAAAACACCCTTATATTAACTGAAAAAGACAGTTTTCGTTAGTTTTCGAAGTTTTTCGAAAATTAGGTACCTACAAGTGAGGATTTTTTGAGTTTTGTGAGAAATGTATCAATTTCTCAGGAATAAAATTATATGAGACTTTTTAAAACTATAAAATAACTAACCTTAAGGCCTTTGACAGTGTGGAATGACTTGAAACACAACATACAATCTTTGGGCATGTCTGAAGATGGCTCGTCTTCACTGGTCGGTTCTTCTTTAACTTCTTCAAGTGACTGCGGACAAAGTTTAATTATAAAATTGAATGAAACCAATAAGAGGGGCCTAGACATATAATAAAATTGTACATTTTATTGTACAATAAAATGTATTGTAAAGATTGAAAGGCGCTTTGAATCCAAATGATCAATTGTACTGCAGAATGTTTTCATGTTCAGTCGTTCATACATATAAAAAAACTAGCTGCGTTCCCGCGGTGTGACCCGCGGTCCCTCGGGATATTTTCATTTTTTCGGGATAAAAGGTAGCCTATGTACATCCCTGGGATACAACCTTTAACTATGCCAAATTTCAGCTTAATCTGTTCAGCGGTTTGGGCGTGAAAGCGTAACAAACAGACAGACAGACAGACAGACAGAGTTACTTTCACATTTATAATATTAGTATGGATATGGTGCAATAAAAATAAAACTCGCACAAACTTTAGTTCAATCATTGCGCAATCTTCAATATTAACCCTAAACGGTAAAAAATATTGCACAATTAGCTAAATTGCGCAATATAATTGATCGTCTCTAAGACATCTCTTATGCCTAGCTTTATAAAGCTACAGTTGTTCGATCTCACGAAGGCGGGTTGCTCTTAATAGTATGTCTATGTAGGTAGATGCACATGCACGTTGTTTCTGTGCGTAAGCTCGAGAACGCTCCATGGACGAATGAGCGCTCTAGATGTTCGTTGTGTTAGTTTTTTCGATTATATCCTGCATCGAAACGGCTAACTTTATGAATGCCTAGATCGATTGACCATACTGTAAATATAGGTTGCTACGCGGGATATTAAACACGTGACACGTCATCACTAGAATTAACGTAAATTTGGGATGCTTCAAAGGTTCTTGTATGACTTGATTTGAGAGAATATCAACCGCGCTTAGAGGACGTGATCCTATTTAATATTATTCGTTATCTACTAAATAATAGAATTAATTACGAGCGACCCTGAGCTAACTACATTTTGCTTAATAAAACACAGTTTGACTTTGTACAATTTATTTAGGTTTAAGCATAGGTAAGGTAATCCAAAAATGTACAGAGAGATCATCACATATTCAAGATTCCGCAACCGTTCTCCGATGACCGACTCGTCAATGGACTGTTCGTAGACAGGAAGATTCATTTATTTCCGGATCACCGACAGACTCATTGAAGTGAATATAGTGAAAGTGACATATATGACAAGTTCTGTCGGCGAAAAGTCCGTAGATGAATGAGTCTGTCGGTGAAACGGAAATAAATGAATCGTCCTGTCGACGAACATGGACCAAAGTCCATGTGTCCATGGACGAATCGGTTATCTGAGAACGGTTGCGGAATCCATATTCAACCGGTTTTAAAGAGTAGCTCGGATATAATTTTCGTTACTCTTTAAACATTCTTATCAATGGCGTAAAAATATTCCATAGAACTACGTGAGCACAGTGAATATAATTTGGAATACCTGCACTACAATGAAGGGAAATGAATTGATGCCTTTTTTCTTTCAACCAAATATAAAAAAATAAAAAACAAAAAAAAAATGTTAAAAAAGAATATAAGTATGTACTTACTCTTGGAAGCCTATTCCGATATTCTTTAAATTGTCATTTAATTTTATTTCCTAATATGCGAAAAAACACGCGGAAACCTTTAAAGCTCAATAACTCAGTTTGACTTTTTTGTGGGTTGGATCATTTTGGCATAACTATGATCGAATTTTGGCTTTCGTCCAATTGATTTGCATAACGAGTCAGATGTATACTTTTCCTTTAAATTGGCCAATCGAAATAAACTTGTCTTCGGGACATTAAAAACTTTGGATGCCTTTAAGTACCCCATCTTTTTTTCACGGACTGCGATCAAAGCGGCCTTCATGTCGTCCATGTTGTACGGTTTCCTCCTTTTGGAGGTATTAGTCGACATAATCTAGAATTAAATGGTTTTTTTTTTGTGAACAATCTAATTTTCTCAAACACACTCCTACATAATTTTGTCTCATCGCCATCTTGGAACTGTGACACCCATATATCAAATAAATCCTTGCTTATGAAAAGCAAAATTTGTTATTTAAACCCTTGATTAACTTCGTGAAATTTACTAACGTAATTAACTTGTATGAGTCAGTGGGACTCATATATTTTCTAAGCGTGATATTCTCAAATAAAACAAATTTTTTTTTCAATTTTTTTTTATTATTCATATTAAATATTTATTAAGGCACTAGGAAAAAGTATCAAAACGGGACAGACTTCAGAGATCCTCTTAAAAATTAAAGAAACTAATTTTATCAGTCTCAAAAAACAAAGGTATTTTAAAACCTCAACAAAACTATGAAATATTCGTAACTTATATATGTTTTTATGTTTTTGGACTCTCAAAGATATACAAATTAATAATAATAAAACAAAAATGTATGCTCCAATACAAAAAAATAAAAGGTGCAATGGGTTTTGGCACTGCTTCCAGGCAACGTCGACATACCTTTTTCGAGCAGGTCAAACATATTGGTTTCAGACATTTGGTGCATAGATATGCAGTCTTTGTTCTTTTTTTGTAGTGGCACATATAGCAGTATTTTCTTTCATTCCTAGGTAGCTTGTCTTCAGTTTCAGGGTGGTTCGCATCTTCAGGAATGTCTTTTTTCAATATAGATGAAACCGAGAAGCGAACTATGTGTGGCAGGCGAGTATTGTGCAGACGTGTCATCAGATTGGCTTCGTTTAAATTTTCAGCAATGCTTTTCAGAAAATTCATTCTTGTAAGTTTTGGCACGTCACTTTGGCTCTCATAGATGACTTGTGCATTGCAACATGACATATCAATGACCCTGAAGAACACAACCATAGGCCAACGCTGCGTTCGTCTATTGCACGAGTACACGGAACACTTCTGGTCAACCAAATCAACACCTCCTTTGGTTGAATTGTAGTACATTATTATTTCAGGCTTTCCAGTATTGGCATCAATTTTGTTGTCATGGTGCATGGAGGAGTAGAGCACTACAGACCTATTTTTCTTTGGGACATAGCTGACCAGAGTACACTCTTTGGTAAACCCAAACACAGAAGATTCCACTGGCCGGTCTTTGTGTGGGAGAAATTCGTTTGGAATTACTCTCTTGTTTTTCTTTAGAGTACCCACTGTTGTCAAGCCTCTTGCCTTCAATTCTTGAAGAAGTTCCATTGAAGAGTACCAGTTGTCTGTGGTGACATTGATGTTTGTGTTGACAATTGGCTTACACAAGCGAAGCGTTGCCTGTGTTGGTACCGACTTCTTTTTCTCTTCTTCTGTCAAACCAAATCCGTCCGAACCTTTTCCGGTATATAAGTAGATGTTGTAAACATAGGCTGTTTCAGAATCTACTAGACACTGCATCTTCAAACCATATTTCCCCGGCTTATTGGGCATGTACATTTTGAATCTGGATCGTCCTCTGAATTCTATGAGCATTTCATCAACCGTCGCGTTAGTGCCCATTGAGTAATTGTTTTGACTGTTTTCTACAAATGCTTGTAATATGTCAGTGATAAGACAAGCAGGATCAACTTCTCTACGGGTTTCACGCTCAGAAGCATCATCAAAGCGGAGGGCCAGTAGCAATGCCAAGAATCTGTTTTTGGCCATAGATGCTCTGAATATCTCACGCCCGGTGCCGTCAGTTGCAAATAATGACGTGATACTTTCTCTGTTAGATTTGAAAATAGCGGAATAAATAAGCAGGGCCAGAAAACCTTTCAATTCGACGGAATTAGTCTGTCTGAAAGCGGATTCTTTTGTGTGTTTCCTCTGAAACTCCTCAAGCTTTTTATTTGTCCAAATCAACACGGTATTGAGCATCCTTTGGTCAAAAATTAGCTGGAATGCATCAATTGGAGAAAGAGGTCCTTCAGTTGCAGGCCTGACTCTAGGAACTTGAACCATATTATGTGTAGCAGTACGCACATTTCGGGCCGGAGGTAATCTGCGAGATAACTCCGATAGCGGTAAGTTGCTCTCACTCAATGACGACTCATCATCATCGATCCCAGCTTCGTCGGCTCTAGGTGGCTCCTCGGAATCAGAATGCTCCGAATCAGTATCGTGTTCACTGAGAATGTACTCACCATCTTCTTTATCCGAGTTGAATAAGTCTTCATTTGCGTTCATCGACTGACCAGTACCTTGTTCATCGTCACTCTCGTCATTCAAAACATCTTGCAGCCAAGATTCCAAAACGGAATCCGCCCCATTTTTATTCATACTAACGAATTTATCTTGTTCTGGATTCATTCTGCAAACCTAAAAATACATATTATGTTATAAGCATATAAAAAATATAATTTATATCAATAATAACGACAAATAAGCAACATTCGAAAATTGAAACAAATAAAAAAATATATAGCACAATTCACTTGTATGAGTCCTTGGGACTCACTCGACGCAATAACTCACCAAATACGCAGTGCCGGCACACGTCCTCTCGCCTCCGCGTAGCCCGCGACACTGCAGGAAGGTACTGAGACGGGGGGGAATCTAGCCGCTCAAATGTTACAATTATGGAAGTTTGAAATTTTGATGTGAGTCCCAGGGACTCAGGAAGTTAATTAAGGGAAGACGCATGAATTTTTTTAGAAGAGCCAAATACATAAAAATACCTTAAAAAATGGCCTGCTGCAGTATTTGGTCTGATAAATTGACACACAACTTAAAATTAGATTTACCTCTTCAAGTGAATCAGCATCGCCATATTCATTTGACTTCAGTAGATCTGGTTGTAATGAATAAGGTCCTGAAAAAATACATATTACAAAACTCGGCCAAGTACGAGCTGAACTGAACTGCATAGTTTTTATTGCTTTTCTTACTATTTCCTGAAACTATTTGGCTTAGCCATTTAGTCGGGAGGGGGATATGAGGGGCTATTTTAGTATAGATCATAATATTGATATTATGGCGAACGCTCACTTTGTATGAAAAATAAGACATCTGCAATAATAGATAAAAAAATCATACTTGAGGGTAGTCTTGACATTGACATTTTTGCATTATGACTTAATGGTTGCAACACAATGCAGCGCGGCAGTTAAAAGGCTATATTATGCGCAACTTTTTCCGCGGGCCACAAGTGCCACAACATGGAGCGCTGTTACTTATAAATAGACTCTCACCATTAACTTCAATAGTACTTAAAGATGCTACAGGCATGATCTCCTCGGGTTCTATCTTGATATCCAGACTTGGTTCTCCGAGATCACTGTACTGTTCATTTGATTCATATTCATCTTCTGTCAGTACCTCCTGAAATATAATCAGAATGAAAACTCTTTATTGTACATGTATAATGTAGCTTATTGTGTGTCGAAATGCTTATTATTATTATTAGGAGCCTTTAGTGTCCCACTGCAGGGCAAAGGCCTCCCTTCCCTCTCTCCACTCATCCCTGTTCTGGGCTATTGTAGACCACTCCTTAATGTGGGCATCCAATTCATCTCTCCATCTGCGGCGTGGTCTACCGCGAGGTCGTTTTCCGTTCAGAGGTGTCCACTCTGTAGTGGTTTTCGCCCACAACGCATCCGACATGTGGCTGACGTGGCCTGCCCAATCCCATTTCAATCTACCTGCTTGCTTTCCGACGTCTGCGATTTATTGTGTCGAAATTTATTTGTATTTTGTATTTGTAGTGTTTTCTGTTTGTTTGAACCTGTTTTTATTTGTAGTGTTGCCATTTCATCAGACATCGTCATAATTATCAAATTATGATGAAGTAATGCGGTTTTAAAACATGATAGCTCACAGGAGGTCCTGTCAGAGGAGGAAGAGGTATGTCCCATGGCCCTAGCAGGCTGAGAATATTTGTAGATCATGCAAAAATTAATCCTGCTACAAGAATCTAACTTGCACTTGACAACCTGTTAAACTGACGAGTGAGGAAATTGACCAGAGGTATGCTAATACCTCTGTGGCGCGGTGGGTGAAAGCCCTCTTGTGACGAAGAAGGTTGCGCGTTAGATCCACGCCGCGGAATAGATGTTTGTATGATCTACAAATATTTATCATGGATCTGGGTGTTTTGTATAATATGTATGTATTTACAAACAAAAACTATATAAGTAGTATATATCAGATATCTGGTTGCCATAGTACAAGCTTTGCTTAGTTTGGGGCTAGATGAAGCTGTGTGAAATATTCAGCATCAGCTTAGTATGCTGTTGTTGTACAAAAAATGTATCCTGTGAATACTATACCTGTTTCACTTCTACAGTCATTTCATTCAATTCATTACTAGTTATGCTCTTATCCACTTGAATGGGTTTAGGCCATGGATTCTCATCTACCGAATCATTAAATCTCTCTCTCAGTACCATGTCATTAGTCTGTACATTTGTTGTGAACCGAATGGCATCTTGTAATCTGCAACAGCATTTCTTGCAAATTTTCTTTGTTACTGGATCAGAAACATTGATCTGGAAAGAGTTTTCAACAGTGAGTTCTTGATAACAGATGCAACTATAGACTTTGAGAAATATAAGGCCACAAAATTGAGGGAAACCGCGTGCGGAAGTCAGTTTTTTAGATAAAAGTCTCGCTTCTAAGCGTGACCTAACAATCTTGTATGTTAACACAATGAGATGAGAGAACTATTGGTGTTGTTTATAAAAAGTTGCGATTCAAACCTCTATATTTGTGAGTTTGGCTAAATCCTCCGCTATAGATAATCCCATTCCAGACCACGCCGGATCCCAAGCTCGAAATATATCAACAAAACACGTCTCATCGTAGAGCTTCATGAGACAAGCTCTACACTCTTGTACGCTAGCATTTCTTGCACGCTTCGCTGGAATTTCTGACATTACCGGGCACCAAATATGAAGTTCAAACTAATATTGAGTTCTTAGAAACACAAATAGTAGAGCACTCTGAAGTTCAGGAAGGATTAGGAATGCAATAATAACGTAAACCAAAATATCGGTCGGACACCGCACCGTGACACTCAACTCACTCACTTGACTTGTGTGTGCACAGAGACAGAACAATATTTGTAGGGATGCCAAGTATAATTTTATTGTATCGATAAAACGCACTCTAAAGCTAGGCGTCCATTGCAGACGGGCCGGGCCGGGCCGCATCGGCGAGCATTTTTGCGTACTGCGTCCACTATACGAGGTGGGCCGGGCCGCATCGGCGGATTTTTACAGCCAGTCCTACGTAAGACAAGCTAGCAAGCGGTTGTATGTGACGATGGATGGTTCTGATGAAGTTATTTTTATTTATGTTGTTGGATGAGGAGCAAAAAAATAATAAACGTCACAAACATAAAGTCAGGGTGCACCATATGCAAGAAAATTTCAGTCCAAATCTTATTTCTCCTCAACGCATCGTGATATTTTCTATTTCCAGTACCTATCATAAAGTTCAGAATATTGTTGCATTAACGATATTAGTAGTTTTTCGTTCATTTTACGGTTTTTCCCTCAATAAATACGTCCGCTCGCAGCAACGATCTACAAAAAATGCGGCGCGCATTGCGTCCACTAGAGGCGGGGCGGGGCGGACCGGGCCGCATCGGCGGAAAAATACGCTCGCCGAGCGATCCGCCGACGGATTCCAATGCGGCCCGGCCCGCCCCGCCTGCAGTGGACGCAGTTTCATACAAAATGTATAGGAGGCGGATTTTTCCGATGCGATGCGTCCGCCTAGTGGATGCGATGCTTTACCCTAAATGGATGTACTCGTATCCATTCGCAATTTTATCATCGCATTCTTAAGCATCGCGAAATTTTCTTGCATATGGTGCACCCTGACTTTATGTTTGTGACGTTTATTATTTTTTTGCTCCTCATCCAACAACATAAATAAAAATAACTTCATCAGAACCATCCATCGTCACATACAACCGCTTGCTAGCTTGTCTTACGTAGGACTGGCTGTAAAAATCCGCCGATGCGGCCCGGCCCACCTCGTATAGTGGACGCAGTACGCAAAAATGCTCGCCGATGCGGCCCGGCCCGACCCGTCTGCAATGGACGCCTAGCTTTACTCTGCGTGCTTGACTTGACTGGACTCTTGACTGACTTGCTTGTCTGACTTTAGCATAGATAAGATAGGTTAGGGATGGGCATAGAGAAAGGAATAAAGGTGAGGCAATTTTAGGATGTTCGATCATCGATATATCGATACTAATACGTTTCAATGTAGGTACCTACCTTTGGTCTAGCTACATTTATATAGATATTATATTAGTTCTAATCTAGCGAAGAATGCGATGATAAAATTGCGAATGGATACGAGTACATTCATTTAGGGTTAGAGTGCGATTTATCGATACAATAAAATTATACTTGGCATCCCTACAAAACTTGTGTTATTTTTATTAACGCTCGCAGTAATTTGTTTTTAATCTACGTTTCGATAGCGTGAAATAAAGTTGTCAAAATGTCAAAGCACAATTGAAGTCAATCAAGCCAATGACCCCAATGACCTAAGAAATATATTCCTCAAAGGTTGAAGCCCCTCAACCTTTGTAAAGAAAAAGAAAAGAATGAAGAAATAAAACTGTCAATGTCATCATTGTCATTTTCATTTGTCATTGTCAACATTTTCAACAACTTGTGCCGTGGTGCCTGTGCACGTGCGCGTGTAATTATTTTATTTTGGTTTAGTAAAAATATAGTAGGTGTTAGTTAAGTAAAAATGGAAGAAGAACAGACACCAACAGTTAGCTTAATTTCTTGCATGCATTTTGTAAGACGCGGTGTTGCTAAAGCAGTTCCAGAAAAGGTAACAAAGCGATCAAAACTTGTGTTAGTTATCCTACTGTTTTAAAAAAAACTTTAATTTCAGATAGAACTCACAGAGAAAGAACTGGAAAAAATTATTAAACAAACTGCTGAAGACTTACAGTAAGTTTTCTCTTCCAGTCAAATGTACGGAGATAATTATTTAACGAATCGATCCTAGCACTCATTCTATTCAATATCTATCACAGTATAACAGAGCAAGGTGATGATGAGAGTGATGAAGAAGGCGGTGCCAGCGCTCCCAGAGAACCTCCTGCCGATCCCAATGACGAATTCAACTTCGCCAAGTATGACGAAGAAGAACCATGTATGTAGAATAGAATAGAAATACACTTTATTGAACACAAACTTTATGTATTTGTACATATTTGCACCCAAAGTAAGCTTTTACCCTTTTACTCAATTTAAATCCTATCCAGCTCTAACAAATATGTAATACATGACATATCACTAGGTCCTGCTTGATCTACTCATTTCTATGCACTTCCAGAGTATGGGAACACTAGATTAAATAAATAAGTATGTATGTATGAGCCTATGTTTATCATTTTAGTAGGTATGTCTTAACCCTGCATTGGTCGCGCATGAGGAAGGATATAAAATTATATTACAATAATATTTATTTGTGTTTTCAGTAAACCCAATAGGAATAGGCACAGTAGCCACACTGCCTAACCTGGGTGACCTCAGTGAAAATGTTCAGATAAGGGTATGTATTTGATGAAGTTGAAACTATTTTTTAACAAAAAATATAGCTATTCTCATAAAAAACAGATTTTATTGAACTTAAAGAGTTGTTACTATACTTACAACAAAAATGCACTAATGATGATCCAAAAAATTTACACAAAAAAGGCATCAAAAGAACAGCTATGTATAATATGTATGTATTTACAAACAAAAAGTATATAAGTAGTTTATCAGTCATCTAGTACCCATACCACAAGCTCAAGCTTACTTTGGGGCTAGATGATGCTGTGTGAAAAGTCCAGTATTTAAAAAAAAAAAAAAAAAAGCTGGAGGCAAATGGATAGAGATTGCACAAGACTGCAAGAAATGGCAAATTATGAAGGAGGCCTGTAGGCCTCTTTCATTTTTTTTCATTTCTTTCTTTGGGTGTACCCAAAGGGTTGAAAGTGGCTAAGAGGAAGAAGATGATCCAAAACATTTTTAGACTTCAGTGTCCTACTGGGCAATGACCTCACCTTAAGTTCCCAGTTTGTTAATATCTGTAATCCTTGTTTTATATTAAAATACAGTCAAACCCCTCTTAATGCGAGGGATGCGTTCCTTGCAAAATTGCGTTAAGTGAAATTCGCGTATATCTTCTTTACCATTAACATTTTTTAATGTCATTGTACAGATTGGTTTCATCAACTGACTAATCATAATGTACATTTACAGACAGAAGGAGCAGATAGTGATGAAGAGGACGATATCATAAAGCCGGACGACAATCTCCTTCTAGTAGGCCATGTGGAAAGCGATGCCAGTATACTTGAAGTTTACAGTAAGTTATTCATTTTCTGCGCCCCACTAAGCAGCTTGAACATATTTCTTATCTATCAATCTGTTAGTAATTACAATGGTTTTATCTGCGTGTGACCTAATAACTGCAAAAGTCTTGAAGGAACTACCGAACTCGGGCATAACCTTTATAACACAAATCTTTAATGCTACACTGCGACTCGAACATGTCCCTGCGCAGTGGAAAGTAGCAGAAATAATATTAATAAACAAACCAGGCAAAGATCCCTCTAGCGTAACATCTTATCGCCCCATAAGCCTCCTACCGATACCGTCTAAACTGCTGGAGACTCTATACCTGAGAAGGCTGATGCCCGAGATAGCCAGATCCGAATTAATTCCATCGCATCAATTTGGCTTCCGCGCTAAGCACGGGACAATAGAGCAAGTGCACCGCCTTGTTGCCACTATAAATAGCGCTTTTGAACTGAAGAAGTATAGTTCGGCGGCTTTTCTGGACATTTCACAAGCTTTTGACAGAGTTTGGCATGACGGCTTGCTATTCAAACTTCTAAAGGCCCTACCTTTAAATCACTTCCGATTTATTAAATCTTACCTGTATCAGAGACACTTTTATGTGAAGTACGAGGAAGAGAGAACAGGAGTCTTCGAGATACAAGCAGGTGTTCCCCAGGGTAGTGTAATGGGCCCGATCCTATACCTATTGTATACGCATGACCTACCAACAACGGAAGACGTCTTTGTGGGGACTTTCGCTGACGACACAGCTCTAATTGCAACTCATGCAAACCCAACTGTGGCCTCTGCAATGCTACAAAGAAGCTTAAACGAAATCTCGACATGGCTTAAAGACTGGCGAATAAAAGCAAACGAGTCAAAATCAGCTCACGTTACTTTCACCCTCAGGCATGGCACATGTCCCGCAGTTGAACTCAATGGCATACAAATACCCCAGTGTGACGATGTGCGATATCTTGGTATATACCTAGATAGACGCCTCACCTGGAGGAAACACATTTTCACAAAAAGAAAAGCACTTGGCTTGCAGCTCAGGAAACTCTTCTGGCTTTTATCCAAAAAATCCAAACTATCGTTAGAAAATAAACTACTAATTTACAAATGCATTCTAAAGCCAATATGGTCGTATGGAGCCGAACTGTGGGGTACGGCAGCCGATACAAATCTGGACATTATTCAACGCTTTCAATCTAAAATGCTGCGCATGATAACTAATGCCCCCTGGTATGTCACAAACAACCAACTACATCACGACTTGGAAGTGCCAACAATAAAACAAGACATAGTGAACAAGCTTAAGTCCTATTTTAAGCGCATGGAGCTGCATCCAAACGATCTCGCTGCTAATCTCATGACAAGGTCCACAAAAATCAAAATACTGAAGAGGAGAGCCCCTGAAGACCTTATCTAGCCCCCAATGGGAATATTATTACGTGGAATGGCCACTGGGCTCTTACCACTCACGCCCTTCACGAACGGAAGCAAGATAAAACTCTAGCTAAATGCCCAGAAAGGCAGATGGCAAGATTCAAAGGAGATTTAAAAAAAAAAAAAAAAAAAAAAAAAAAATCTGCGTGTTAGTCTTATTTGTGTGTGTGTAGTTTATGTGTGCATATTTTTTTACACATACAATAAAAACCAATACACCTTTGAGACATAACAATTGTATTGATAATATTTTTTAACAGAATCCAGAATCCTTTGACAGAATTTAGCTTTGAAAAAAGGTTATGTCCTGTATCAATGTAACCCATGGCATAAAAAAAATAAGAGGCATGACATAATATTACTCTACTCAGCTGATTTAAATCTTTGTATTATTTATGTTTCAGTATACAACAAAGAAGAAGGTTCCTTCTATGTCCACCACGACATAATCCTGCCTTGGTTCCCGCTCTGCATAGAATGGCTCAGCCATGACCCTTCAGACCCACAGCCTGGTAAGATTAATCCTTCCTACTGATATTATTTAGTAAGTTTTGGTTTTGTGTTTCAATTACGCCTTATAACGAAAGGTGGTTCTGTGTAACACACTTCCATTCACATTCACAATCACACTCATATTATTATGCACATTCACACTCACACTCATATTATTATGCACATTCACAATCACACTCATATTATTATGCACATTCACACTCACACTCATATTATTATGCACATTCACAATCACACTCATATTGTTATGCACATTCACACTCACACTCATATTATTATGCACATTCACAATCACACTCATATTATTATGCACATTCACACTCGCACTCATATTATTATGCACATTCACAATCACACTCATATTATTATGCACACTCACACTCAACTCACCCATTCCAAATAACTTGTGAAACGACAAGATGAATCACGCCTTTTTGTAACCATTTGGTACCAAGAGAGTCTTCAATATTATTTTCAATTACACTCGACACACGTAAAGTTCGCCCAACGGATCTAGGCATTTGTGAAGTTCTCTGCGCAGAACACAGTTTTGTATGAAAAAACGGTCACTGCGCAGACAAACAGCTAACTTCACGAATGCCTAGATCCGTTGGGCGAACTGTAATGAGTGGTTTTCATTTAATTTTCGGTATACAGTGTCGTGAGATTTGTTTGGAAAAAAAATATAGGTCTTCAACATTCAAACTTTTTTCAGGCAACCTTTGTGCATTGGGTGGCATGGACCCAGTAATCCAAGTATGGGATCTTGACATAGAGAACTGTTTGGAGCCGGCCTTCAAGCTCGGCAAGAAGCCAAATAAAAAGAAAAAAACGAAGCGCACTGGCCACAAGGATGCTGTGCTAGATTTATCGTGGAACAGAAATTTCTCGTAAGTAAATGTATAACACCCAACAGTCATCATAGTCCTAACATCACACTAGGATTCCCTGTGCTTTGGGTGTCAGAAACTACGAGAAATAACATCACCCAGGCCCGGGACAAATATCCCTTGATCACACAAACATGTCCTGCAGCGAAAATCAAACTCGCACGACGAAGACCCAACATCGATCGAAACAAAAAAAAAAGTATATAAGTAGTATATCAGTTATCTGGTTCCCATAGTACAAGCTTTGCTTAGTTTGCGGCTAGATAATATTGTGTAAAATGTCCAGCATTATTTATATATTTCCCAGGCATGTATTGGCTAGCGGGTCTGCTGACACGACAGTTCTGCTATGGGATCTCGACCAAGGCACGCCGCACACAAAACTAAATTATTTCCAAGATAAAGTTAGTAAATGGTTTTTACTCATTTTGTATCAGCATTTATTAACCCGATTTACCTAATTAATCGTGTAAAAAATCGTGCGAAAAATCTACTTATGATTAAACAATAGCACCCTTATTTCCGTAAACAGCTTCACCACTCTCTTAATAAATAACTCATAAACCGTTGGACGTGCAGGTTGGCTCACATAGAAAAAAAGATAGGTAACTAGCTGCGCCCTCGGGATTTTTTCACTTTTTCGGGATAAAAGGTAGCCTATGTCCTTCCCTGGGATACAACCTTTAACTATGCCAAATTTCAGCTTAATCTGTTCAGCTGTTTAGGCGTGAAAGCGTAACAAACAGACAGACAGAGTTACTTTCACATTTATAATATTAAGTATGGATAGTATGAATTAGTATGGATGACACATTCACAACATAAAATAACATATTTCTTTTCTGGCCGGCACTATGGTGCAGAAATGTATGAACGCAGAATGATTTTATATACAGGGTGTAAAAAGACGTCTACCGAAGCCGAAAGGGGTCAGTCACAGCATCCCAAAACACAACCAAATCCAAAAGAATTTTCCGAAAAAGTTTGAGTTCTTTTTCGATAAATATGCTTCTGAACATATTTAGCGAAAAAAAACGCAAAATAATTTTTGACTTAGCTACGTCATTTTATTTTATTTTCTAGTTTTTTACTACTAGTACAACATAATAAGACCATACCTACCTAATCATTTCATTTATAAAAGAAAAAAACAATTAAAACTCAAAATCCAGCAATCTACGTATAAAAACGCGCCCAGTACATACGCAAACAGAAATCTTCAAACGCTGTTTTCTCCGGATATAATGATTTTTTCGGAAAATCCTTTTGGATTTGGTTGTGTTTTGGGATGCTGTACTTACCCCTTTCGGCTTGGGTAGACGTCTTTTTACACCCTGTATACTAGCTGACACGCGCGACTTCGTCTGCGCATTATTAGGATTCAAGTGCAGGAGTGTTACCTAAAGTTTATTTACACTGTGTTTGAAGTGAATCAGACCAAGGAATAACAATTTCCATACAAACTTGAGCACCCTGTACACCATTTTTCTGTCATAAGAAACTTCGCCTGACAATAACAAACACAACAAAAAAATAACAGTGAAATCGGTCCAGCCGTTCACGCGTGATGGCGTGACCAAGGGATGTAGGGATTCATTTTGATATATAGAGATAATGATAAAAAAAATTCTTTGCTGTTTTATTAACACAATATTGTCTATCCCAGGTGCAATCTCTACAGTTCCACCCGCTAGAAGCGCAAACGCTGCTGTGTGGCGCTTGCGACGGCGCCGCCCGCGTCACCGACTGCCGCTCGCCTGACGCGCACCGCTCCTGGCAACTGCCGCCCGAGATAGAACGCGTGCAATGGGATGTACAGAACCCATTCTGTTTCGCTGTAAGTGCTCGTTCACATAGAGCTCTGTTTTACTGGTCCGCTCGGTTATCCCACTAATATAATAAAGCTGAAAGTTTATGAGTTTGTTTAGATGATCTCGCTGCTAATCTACGAATCAAAAGACTGAAGAAGAGAGCCCCTGAAGACCTTATCTAGCCCTCAATGGGAATATTATTACGTGGAATGGCCACTGGGCTCTTTCCACTCACGCCCTTCACGAACGGAAGCAGGATAAAACTCTAGCTAAATGCCCAGAAAGGCAGATGGCAAGATTCAAAGGAGAGATTAATAAAAAAAAGATGTTTGTATGTTTGTGTTTCAATCACGTCTAAACCAGTGACCGTGGCATTCCCGGGAGTGCCGAGAGAAGTGAAAACTTGAACAAAAAATGTTTATGCATTTCTATTCACATGAGCTTTTAGAAATTTTAATGTAAAAATATTGCCGTAAAAGTTTACCGAGTACACCTAGATGGCGCTGCTCGTAGATGTCGGTGAGCAGTCACGTGACTCACACGTGACTTTCGACTCTTATGAAAAATGTCCAACGCGCCTAAAGAAGTTTTCACTTTTGAAACTTCTTTGGTTTTATAAATTACTGTTTCAAGTTCCAGTGATTGCTACTCGATTGCAAATGGTGCTTGTCCAAAAATTAACGAACGATCAGCAATCGATCGCAAATTTCACATATTCAAGCGGCGGGTATTCCCGTTATCGAATGCGAGCACAGAACACAAAGAATGCGACTGCTTCCCAAGGGATTAAAATTTCCCATGGCGTAGTGGGGAAAGTGAAAAGTTGCGGGATCGATTGCTGCTGTACAAATTGTTGTATGATGTTTAACTCGGGTCTGGTTATATATACAACAATACTTATTATACGGTTAATGTAGGAATAATTATTAAAGAAAAAATTGTGTTGTATATTTTAATCTGTTTTTAATTTGATTGTATAATAATGACGTAAATTTTTGATTGTATTTGATATGTATTTTTAATTGACTGTGTGATTTTTTTATGTGTTTTTTATTTGGATTTTAATCTGAAATAAATCAGTTAATAATAATATTGTTTTCTAATTTCAGATGAGCAACAATGAAGGCAAGGTAGCATACGTGGATTGCAGGCAGGACGAACCTCTTTGGATCATACAGGCGCACGAGAAGGAAGTTACTGGTAAATTAGTTATAATGTACTGTATCAATCTGTTACATTTTATTTACTATATTTAGCTGGATGGTGGGAGATCTCGAAGGAGAGAGATGATTGGAGGTATTTGGGGGAGACCTTTGTCCAGCAGTGGGACAAAATAGGTTAATTAAAAAAAATAGCAGACTCGACTGGCAATGCTAATTCAAGATGTTTAGATCTCACTTATTTTCAAATGTTTTTAGGTCTATTGCTGAGTGACAAAGTTCCTGGACTTATGGTCACAACAAGCACAGATGGAAAACTGAAAACATGGGACTACTCAAGGTTTGTTGAAGTTATAAAATTAACATTAGATGCTTACAAGCTAATTTTATTATTAAATTAATTATTATAGTGTATCATAGTAATAAGTTGTGTATTATCCCAGATGATAGACATAAGTCTGTTGATCGCACGATCCACACGCGCCGAATTTGAATTAGCGAAAAATTCTGCTGACGTCTTAAAAAGCGGCGCGGATGTACCAAAAAGGTACCATGCTAAATCTATGGCGCGGATGGATATTGCGAGCTTTCATATGATTTCAAAGATCAAAACTTTTGCTAAGCTCATATTCTATCGGTTATAGCACCGGTAGCGCCATCACACGTTTCACTTAGTGAACTCGTGCTCGTTGACCGAAGTTACATTCAGAATCAAATGACCAAGAGATGTCGGTTTAGCTAAATCTATAATTTTTTTATTATTTTTATAGTCAAAGTCATAGTCAAAAAGCATTTATACAGTACGACCGCTGGGATCACTTTGAAACGTCTTAAAACTAGGTGATTCTACTCCTAGTAGATAGTGTTATACCACACTTGGGTATCATCGAAAATTTTGATAAGTCTTTTCATTTTCATTTTCTCGATGTAATAGTAATTTTTTCCGCAGTAATCCTCCAGTACAAGCGAGCGAACGTCCCGCGCGAGTGGGACAAGCGCTGTGTGCCGCACTCTGTCCCGACGCGCCGCACAACGTGGCGCTCGGGGGGGACAACAAGGAGCATTATATCGAGATTGTAGACCTCACTATCAATGAACAGTGTAAGTAGACTTCTAGACCTCACTATCAAACAATGTAAGTAGACTTCTAGACCTTACTATCAATGAACAGTGTAAGTAGACTTAGACCTCACTAACAATGAACAGTTTAAGTAGACTTCTAGACCTCACTATCAAACAGTGTAAGTAGACTTCTATACCTTACTATCAATGAACAGTGTAAGTAGACTTCTAGACCTCACTATCAATGAACAGTGTAAGTAGACTTAGACCTCACTAACAATGAACAGTGTAAGTAGACTTCTAGACCTCACTATCAAACAGTGTAAGTAGACTTCTATACCTTACTATCAATGAACAGTGTAAGTAGACTTCTAGACCTCACTATCAATGAACAGTGTAAGTAGACTTCTAGACCTCACTATCAATGAACAGTGTAAGTAGACTTAGACCTCACTATCACTGAATAGTGTAAATTGACTTCTATAACTCTCTAACAATGAACTGTGTAAGTAAACTGCATCCGCACTGCTATTCATACTTCAGTGGAACGAACCTGCGACGAAACCGTGGCATTTGTCCAAGTGACGTTTCCCTCACAAACGCTCGCACCGGCACCGTTTTCGCAGCGCGGAAGCGTGGCTGGGATTGGAACAGATCGACGGTTATACGGATATAATTATAGTCAAGTCTATGCGATGCGTTAGAACAGGCAGTTTCGCTAGTGTTCCGCTTCTCTGACATACGGACAAGACATGGCAAAATTACTGCGATTCCACTGTTATGGTAGCACACCTACGGGCGTCACTGCGATTGGTTGCGATCGGTTGAACAGCAACGGTTTCGAACGATGCGTTCAGCTGAAGTATGAATCGCTATGCAGGCTTCCTTTCACTATACTACTGGTTCGAAAGAACAAATTTTTTTTTATAGTGACATCAATCAACCCCTCTATTTTGTTATTTATATGTTAACTTTCATTTCAGATGAACAGCGGTTCGGGTCTCGGCCACTGGTATCGATTACAACGGAGCCTAGTGAAGCTATGGATACATAGAGATAAAAAATAAATACTATACTTTCATAATTATATGAATAAAAATATTATATGTTCACTCCGGTGTATTTATTTCTAAACAAATACTGGAATAGAATAAATAAACTAATAATAATAATAACTGGAATAATTTTTTTTTCTGTATTCGACTATCCTGTCCATACAAATGGTTGCCAGGAAGAGATCGCTTTTAGCGATATGGCCGCCCATTGTACAATTTGTTTATTTGTTATATTATCTGTATTATGTTCTTGTGTACAATAAAGAGTTAATCAATCAATCAATCAATCAATAGTGCCAAGTTTTGATGTTTTTGATGTTCAGTTAGGTGATGCCTGCTAGCTTCAGCCTTTAGCAATGCTAAATGCTTTTTCTTTTCCATCAGAGCATTAATTAATTGTAACTCAGTAATTTTAGGAGTATTATGATTGCTACTCATATTAGGACTGGTTCAGAAAAAAACTTGATTTTGTCAATTTTATTTATTTTTCACAAAAACCGATAGTGAGTATTTACATCTTGATTTGACCGTTGGTTTGGCTTTTGGCTTCAAAGTTTCGCCTCGACTCTCACTGAAAATAGTTATGTTACTTATCAACAAGGACAGAGAAACATTCTTTCTATACGATCCGTTTTCACCAACCAAACCAACACCCGTAAGTTTAGCTTCTTTTATTTGTAATGTCACCATTACCACACCACCTAAATAGAGCTGTGTTTTTAATTTTCTGTATAGCTTACTTATAATTTGCAAGTTTTTTACCCAACTCGATCTCGTTAAAGTTACTATACAAATTTTTGTTAGATTTGTATTGGCTTTTACCAATGTCGTTGCGCTGTCGACAATTTATACGACGCAGATCAAATTCGAACTCACCTACTTACTACTTTCATAAATAAAACAAAAATATAATAACAGAGAATTTGTATTTGCAATACTAAAAAAATACATAAACATTTTATAAAGTAACAATGCACAATGCTATCTGGTATGCAAAACGCGTTTAATACTGTCTATACTCATGATTCTAAAAGTGAAAAAAAAAAACGGTCTCCCAATTGTTAACACCCTGTACCTTACTCGGAGTTAATAATCTGGCATTTATCGTAATAAATGGATATTTCACTGACGTAAATTAAACCTAACATAAGCGTTCGGCGGTATTTGTTAGCATTTAGATACGATACCGTAACTGTATATAAAAAAATTCGCAAGGAAGCAAGTTTACCTGTCTTAAAAATTAATAACTAATCTTTGCATTTGTGTTTATACATGGTGTTAGCGACCGGGAGTAACCAATAAAAAGCTGTCTGTGTAACCAAACAATGGTCAAGCAGTATTAGTTGTGTTTCAAATAAAAGCAATCTTAAAAAGAAACTAGGTTCACAAACCTACAGATTAATTTCAATTGGTATCACAGACCGATAATTTCAATTGATAAAACATCTTGTTAAATATAATTTGGTATGTTGAAAAATATTTTTTTATTGAGGTTGAGCGTAATCAACCACTTTAACATAAACCATTGTTTTTGTCGTTGCAAGTATTTCAGCGAAATAACGTGACATTATTTTTACTAGGTCAAGTATAAAGGAGCCCTAACCAAGGCCCGATGCATGAGTTATTTTTACGCTTCAAATTCACTAAACAGATTTGAACCTTATTTTCATACACTTATGACTCCATTTAGTTTGTTTTCCGTAATCTTACATTCATTATACGTATAAAATCATCAGCCATAGCTACATTTATATGAATAAATAGTTACCCAATGACATATCTAAGCAGACATTTCAATAAAAAGCTTATGATTGTCATAGTAATTGATAATAACTAATATAGTTGATTGTTATAATAACTAAGCTTTGCTTAGTTTGGGGCTAGATGATGCTGTGTGAAAAATGTCCAGCATTATTTATTTATTTATAGTGGTGTACATGAATCGTGTCCAAAATAAATCACCAAAAATAACTGAATGATAAATTGGATACTACTAATGGATCTAGAAATTTGTCAAAATTAGCAAAGCGCAGTAGACATTTTAGTATGAAAGCGCCTGCGCACGTGAAACGGCTAACTTTACGAATGAGTCCCGTTGAGTGTTTTAAGCAGAATTGTAAAATGCGTTGATTCAATTTTGAATGAATTATGAACACTGAATGAATGTATAAGATTCTAATGAAAAACGATTGCCCAAAAATCACACCTTACACCGTAAACAATAAATCTATTCACCTTCTTCTGGAAACTTAGTGATCGCATCATACATAGACTTGGCTACATAAGCCACGTTAGATGGATTCAGTCCACAGATGTTAATACGTCCAGATTTTAAGAGGTAGATATGACATTCTTGAACCAAATATTCTGACTGACGCTGCGTGAGCCCGGTGTATGAGAACAGACCGATTTGTTTCACAATATGGTCCCAGTTTCCTGGTGTTTTCAGCCTGAAAAGAATGATAGCAGTTTAAAATTCATATGGAGCAGGAATCACGACTATATAAGACACGGTAGGCGATCAAATAATTCAAGATACTTTGAATAAAGTAAGGGGGTAGACAGACAGAAGAGTCCGAACCGAATACATACTTGCATGTCGTAGAACCTAAACAGTTAAAAAACATGACAAGTGCACGAAAAAGCACTTAAAATCTTTTCACCACACTGATTCGAAAGAACAAGTGACATCACACAATTACCATACACCTAGTCAAATAGAAAATGTGTCTATAATTTTTTAATGTGTTAAACCACACTTTTCATTTATCAAATAAATAAATACCTCAGTGTGGTTTAACTTTAAAAAATTAAAAAAAAAATAGATTTAGCTAAAGAGACTTCTCTTCATCATTAGATTCAGAATGTAACTTCGGACAATGAGCATGAGTTCACTGAGTGAAACATGTAGATGTCGCTACCGGTGCTTTAACCGATAAATATGAGCTTATCAAAGATTTCGATTGCCATGTCAGGGAGTCCGTGGCCAAAGGCACTCCGGCTTTAGGAGGATCGTCTGATCGTCGCGGGTTCGAATCCCGTCGGAATCGAAAATTTTGATAAGACTTCAATTCTCAAAAAAATGTGACTGTTAAAGTTATCTTGTACTCACTTAACTAGCTCAGCTCTAAGCGCTTCTCTCATCTCAATAACACGACTCGACATCATTTTGATGTGTTCCCTCCTGTAAACAAAATAATCATTATAATATTTCTATCTCGCTTTTTCGAGCATATAAGCATAAAGGCATGACACATTACTTTTTTTTATTACACACTAGTGGACCCGGGCGCGACTTCGTCTGCGCATTGTTTCGTCATACAAACTTTAGAGATACAACTACCTTGTTCCAATCCACCCCATGAAAACACTGAATTAATTTTTGATTTGCTGTCTTTAAAATAGTTCAAAGCATAGTAGAACGAAATGACATCGCCATTCGCCATTTTGAAAAGTCAAAAGTTATTGGTTGTCATGGCAACCTTAGAGCAATGCTCTTTGTGTCAAACTGTAACTGTACTGCTAAAACTTTTATGCGATATTCCCGTTGTCCTTTTACATATTTTTTGGTTTTCAGGAACTTTTTCGGGATAAAAAGTAGCCTATATGCTATTCTGGAGTTATACCTTTCACCTTACCAAATTTCATTGCAAACTGTTTCGTCGTTTGAGCCTGATCCTTACACAAACATACAAACATCTAAACAAAGTCAGAAACTTTCAGCTTTATTATATGAGTGGGATTTTCATTTCATTTCATTTTGGTCGCTCACATACTCACCACTCGTCGAAGAGCTGCGTGTCACTAAGCACAGTCGCGACGACACGAGCCCCGTGCGCCGGCGGGTTGGAGTACATGCCGCGCACTAGCCACATCAGCTGGGACTTTATCGGGGCGACTAGTTTTGCATCGTGCAATACCACTGTTAAGTTGCCGACACGCTCGTCTGGAAATCAACATTCAACTGAGAAAAAAATAACTTAAACTTATATACACTTAAAATAAAAAAACTTAAATACACTCAAAACCAAATCTTTCACTAGTTATCCATATAGGGTCTTTCATTTTAAACTACACAAACTGACAGGGCCTCATTTTTGGGTTGTAAATAGACGTTTGACCGTATCAATTTAATTCCTAAGCCCTTTTAAGTTTTCACTTCAAAATTTATCATTTATTAATTTATATTTTTTTGAATTGTTGTTTAATGATTTTCAAGGAGAACAGACGTTCCACCAAACGCAGCGCAGCTACATCACGAATGGGCTAAGTTATACAAGAAGCAACAATCAATTGAAAGGATAGTTTTTATCGATTTTCTCGGGATTTTCATAACAAAACAAAAAAAAAACATTGCATAAATATTTTTTTTTTTTTTTTTTGAACCCAATTCCTGAATTAAGTTAGTATAAAATGAAAGACCCTATATATTACGTCACACCTGAAAAAGAGGAGGTCGACGAAATGGACATGACGATTTTATCGGGATTTTCATAACAAAACAAAAAAAAATCATTACATAAATATTTTGGTTAGTTGGGCGAACTGTATGTAGAATTGTAGATGCACATGCACGTTGTCTCTAAATTTTTGTGTGTGTAAGCTCGGGGAAGCATGGACAAATGAGCGCTCAATATCACTCACACACACACAGAAAAATATATACAAACACATTAAGACCAAACCGCCGAGATAGAACAACTAGAAGTTTTAACTCAGTTTTGTGACATTATATTTCAAAAACTTTCTACTCTTCATTCAGCCTGGTTGCACCCACTACCGGTGGCACACACACACACACACACACACACACACACACACACACGCTAAAAACATTTGTGTGAAAAGTCCAACTATTCATTATTATTATTATTATTTATATGGAAAACGAATTCCTGTTGACTCACTGTAAAGACCAAAGTTCTTGGCATAAGACTGTGCGCAGACGAGTTCGAACCCTCGTTGCACGAAGTACCGCACCGCCCATGCATCTCGGTCGAGATCGCCCGACGCAAACCCTTGGTAAGCGCTGTCGAAGAATGGAAACAGCTTCTTCTCCTGGCAATCAGATAAAAAAACTGGTTAATCAAGCTGTAAGGCTAAGCGTAGACTTGAGTCACGATAGTTTTAAGACAGACTATTGCTCATGGCATGGCACAGTGGCGAGCAAAAGCTCGCCAATTGTGCCTTTTTTTTTGTAATTATGCGCAATAATGTATTTAAATAAATAAATATTGCAGTACAAAAGTTTGCGTGTCTTCATATTTTTTGTACATCAATGCGCTCGGCCAAGAGCTAAATATACTAAACTAACAGTGGTGGTTTTATCAGTAATTCTCTGCCTTTATAAAATAGAGCCCGATTTTCATAATTATAGCCCTCTACTCCACAGATTCTTAACCTCCAAATAATAGCCCTACCATCTCAGAATAGTCCCTGTTGCCAAAGAATATTCCCCTATATCCTCCACTAAATGATCCCTACCTCCACCAAATAGCCTCCCACCTCCACAGAATAGCTAACCTAATTTCACAAACTAGTCTAGTCTCCTACTTCCACATAATATTCCCTATCACCACATAACAGTCTCTAACTCCACAGAACAGCTCCAAACTCCACAAAATAGTCCATATTTCCACAGAATAGTCCCCTACCTCCATAACATCAGCAATCTTCTCCCACTGTTCCTGTGTGGGGTCGATTCCGGTAGGATTGTGTGCGCACGCATGTAAGATAATTACGGAGTCTTTTGGGGCACTCCTTAGATCCTCAATCAATCCGTCGAAGTCAATGCTGCGCGACTGAGCGTTCCAATAGCGATATGTACGGAACTCCTGGAAACCGGCGTCTAGGAATACTAGGTGATGGTTCTCTGAAAGGTTAGGTTTTATTTACAGTTAGTTCAATACAGCGCACCTTTAGAACGGTAGTGACCTAACTTAAAAATTCCGAGAAATGAGATAGAATCGTAAAATGACTAAAAAGTGCGTAATCTATCGTCCTGTAAATAAAACAACACCAGATTTGAGTTGGAACAGGACAAAACAATATCTAAGTCTTTTTCTTGCGTAACCAATTCGTTGCAAATTATCAGCACAGTACTGACCCGATTTCCCAAAACTTCGATTTGTTTAATTAGGTCACTCACTACCGTTCTAAAAGGTTTGATAGGTTTATTAACGTACACGGTCGTTCACGCTTATTTGTACTGACCAATCACAAAGCTAGAATGGAAAAATCTTTATCTTGAAATCTCAGAATGAGAGAGAATGAGAATTGTGATTGGTCTTATTACCTACATTTTATTTTTACACCGCTTGCGTTTGTCAATCTGCGTTGAATATTTATCAACCCTTGGCTCTTCGGCAGTTATTTTTAACTGCTGTCACAGTTATTGAAATTGCTAATACTATTGAATTCTTCGATCTAAAATACTACAGATTTAGTGTCAGCGCAGCAAAACCGTCTCGGTAAATAACAGCTCATGGGCCGTTAGCATTTGACGTTTTTCGTGATGAATGATCGTAAGTATAAGATAATGTTTAGCGACTTTATTACTAGGTACAAATACAAAGGGTATAATTCGGTTGAACTTAAAACTTTTTGTCACGCGGACAGAATTTAGCTTTGATTTAGTACGTCACGCTGCATCTATAGTACCTACCTATTCTTGATCGAATATTGAATTAATAGATTCTTTATTACCTAGGTACATTTTTCTTGAATGAAAGGTACGTTTTCTGTAGCGTTCGAATAAGACAAAGTATTCATCTAATTTTCAATGTTATAACATCGTCAAAAAAGTCAAAGAATCAGTAAGATAGAATTACCCCAAGTTGGTGCAGAGTAGTAGAAGGTGGTGTATTTGAGGTGCCTCGCGAGGAACTCAGCACCGATCCTCAAGCCACCCGTCCCAGACAAGGTTTGGATGCCGAAAGCCTGGACAAGAAACAGGATGTAGAAAATTGAAAAAAAAATGAAAATTGAAACTGAGAGATTTCTCAGAAGCTTAAAATACTATTTCTGAAGTAAGTCCCAATAAGATATAAGATATATTTATTTAGACACAAGAAAAAATACAAGCTTATAAGTAAACTTAAAATAGTTTCTCGGGAATATCCAATTTTCTACATCCGCGGTAAGGCTCAAAATCATCCAACTCAACAACATCATGTCAAACTCTATTCTACCGTAGAGATGGGAAAAATGCGGTATTAGGTTTTACTCAGTTGAGCTAGTTAAAGACGAACTTACACATCCTTTAGTAATAGCGGGATTGTCCTGGCCCAAAAGCATGGCAACTGAGGCTGCAGAGAATTGTTCCATACCTGAGAAAAAAAATGTACGTGAGTGTCGTGGAACACGGTTGGAACGAAGTTTGTAAATTTGACATTTTGCGCATGTTGTGCACTACTTTTCGCACTCTGCGCACCATTTTGCACAATTTGTGAAGTTATCAACGAAAACATGTTTTTTGCTTCTCTAAACAAAACATCCATGCATCCATAGCAAACGCAATAATACCGCTGTATTACTGGAGGCGACAATACGTCTACGCTCAATGGGACGCTGTAGTGCCTGATTTTTGATTGAAGCGCCAGTGGCATTTTCATCTTAGCGCTTCCGTGCTTCGGAGGGCACGGTCCCGGCTATTTAAGTCGTTAAGACATGACGGAGGCCTTAAGGCGGCCTAAAAACTCCGTCACCAGAGTTGGCCACTGACTCATACGAACTTACTTAGTGCCTGATATCATTAAAGAAACTACATATATAGATACTACATAGTTTAAAGCAAACAGCTGATAGGGTACAAGTAGTTCCATTATATTACGTAACCCTGAATAAAGATTAATAATGTTTGATGTTTGCATTCATCATGTGTGGCAAAATAAAACGTTTGTGATAATGATAACACGTGTTATAATGTTTTTACTGATTAAAGAATCACGGCTTACTCGTTATTAAAAACCTCATAATATCGCAAGCTAGGGTTTCTTTTCAAGGGGCTAAGCTCAACAGATGGCGGATGTAACCCACAGGCCGCAGTTTCAGTTTAACGGAATATAGGTATATTTTTTTAATCTACTTTGAATCTAGCCATCTGCCTTTCTGGGCATTTAGCTAGAGTTTTATCCTGTTTCAGTTCGTTAAGGGCGTGAGTGAAGAGCCTAGTGGCCATTCCACATAATAATGCTCCTATTGAGGGCTAGATTAGGTCTTCAGGGGCTCTAGGGGAATAATAAGTAGCTTAGATGTCAATCCAGGGTATAAGCTGCCTCCATAACTAATAATGTCAGTTCAGCCAAACTATCGAATATAGAGCACCTTTCAAAGATGTTATAATATGACATCATATGTACCTATTTTATCCCACTCATATAATTAAGCTGAAAGTTTGTGAGTTTGTTTAGATGTTTGTATGTGTGTGTAAGGATCAGGTTTACAATGAAATTTGGTAAGGTGAAAGGTATAACTCCAGCATATAGGCTACTTTTTATCCCGAAAAACGTTTCTGAAAACCAATAAAAATGTAAAAGGACAACGGGAATATCGCATAAAAACTTTAGCAGGTACTCTGTTTGACACAAAGAGCATCGCTCTAAGATTGCCATGACAACCAATAACTTTTGAATTTTCAAAATGGCGATGTCATTTCCGCTTTCAGCAAATCCAAAAATGAATTCAGTGTTTTCATGTGTTGGATGGAACAAAGTACTTCTATCTCTAAAGTTTGTATGACGAAACAATGCGCAGACAAAGTTTCGCCCGGGTCTACTAGTGATCAACAATCTTTGTTATTCCACTCATACATAAACAACGTAACGTAACATCATCGACTATTGCAAACATCCACTTGGATCACTTCTGTAATACACGCTTCAATCGATCTTGTTTTCTTAGTTCATTTAAATTCGATTTAAACAGCTATTTCGTTAAGAGAGTATTGTGACGTTATCAGAGATGTATAACAATCTATAGATAACGCTGAAGTAGTAATTATTAAATCATTGATAACGCTATTTTGCGGTATTACGGCTATCCCACTAATAATAATTCAGTATAAATAATATAAATTCGGAATTTTAATAACTTTTGCAATCATGGATCCTTTTAGATTAAACTTTGAAAAAGAGATCGTGGCATAGACGAAACATAACTATTTAAAATAATGGTACCAATGCGAGCGAAGTTCTACCTGATAGATATTAAATCCTTTAACTTAAAACATTATTATTTATATTTGTATTAATGACGGGACGAGTTCACGTAAAAAATTAGTTATTCATACTAATATTAAAAAGCTGAAAATTAGAAGATTAGCGAGTTTAAATCTTACACAGCCCAAAACGCAACGATAGCGTGATCTAATTTTTCCTGCGTCGTCATCTATTATGTAGTAAAATGTCTCTGTCTGTCTGTTTGTTACCTTTTCACGCCTAAACCACTGAACAGATGATATGACATGGATAAAGATTATGTCCCAGTGACAGACATGGCTACTTTTTTTTTCAAAAATAATCATGGAGATTTTCAAGTATATTATTTTGCTGAAGATGTCGCGGGTACCAGCTAGTATAATAATAGTGCAAAAATGAGTTTAAATCGTGTGAGTTTAAAAAGTGCATTATTATTTAGTTTATCAAAAACACATTAAGGGATCTTTTTTTGATATCCAAGCCAAGAAGGGCTTGTATTAAAATAAAATAGATACCAATTTGTTATTTAAACAATAACAGTACACAGTCGCATCAATACGTCATAAGCTATAGCCAAATAAACAATATTTTCACCTAATAATTAATTTAAATTATACGAATATCACTTGTTCTTTGATAACTTATGAACCCAACGATTGATGAAATAATTACGAAATTCATACGTAAGTCAGTACGTAAGTTTAAGTTCATGAACGAATTAATTGAGGAAATCGCTAGGTAAGTTTTCGTTTGAGGCAAACTAAAAATCAAACAAATATAAAATTGTCTCGTACCTAGCAGGAGTCGCCATTGCCATTTATAGCACAGGATATTCCTAGTTTAAGCGACAGTGACAGTGATCATTGTAAAACTACGAGTATTGTGATGTAAATTTATTTATATTGCGTAAATTCTGATGTAGATTTATAGTATGATGGGCATTGGGCACATATTCCTAATCAGACATTGAAACACGAACCTTTGCTGAATACCGTTAATGAAACTACAGTATTATTTCAATTAACTTAATTAACTTCTTATTTAATTAAATTAAATAAGAATTAATTATTTTTTAATTATTTTAATTAACTTCTAACAATTGTTGTTAACACGGTATTGGTCGCGAAGGAACAGGAGTAGAATCACCTAGTTTTAAGACGTTTCAAAGTGATCCCAGCGGTCCTACTGAATAAATGCTTTTTGACTTTGACTTTGACAATGCTGGAAGATTCCAGCATTATTCATTATTATTTATTTTCACTGGCTATGTATACTCACCAAGAACGGGCAGGTACTCATGAAGCAGGGTCTCATCTGCTGCCATCATCTTTTCAGTTTTACGGACAACAGGCAGCACCCATGGCTTTCCCTTTTCATCTCTGTATGCTGCAAAAAAGAGTTTTTTTTTTAAATTTAGGGATTAAGGATAACAAACAATAACATTCATATATTAACTATAGATTGTATAGCTAGTACTTAGGTTCTATGAATGTAACCAGCCCCGTTATACACAGATTATGTAGTAAGAATTAATAATGATCACCAAATCAGAAATTGGTCAGCACTATGGCACTATTTAGAGAGCTTTGCCCAACAGAGGTGTTATAGGGAGCTAAGTGTACACAAGATGACTATAATGAAATGTTTTTTATTAGCTTTCCATTGATGGCGTCCCCCAATTCTTTCCACTTGACTGACCTTGACAAGGACAAAGTTATTTATTTTATTGTTCTAGGCTAGTGTTGTTTCATGGTAAAATAACTACTATGTAGAGACTTAAATTCTGTTATAAGTGAACTAAGTAGGTATATACCAAGTACTTAATTATTGATTTTCATTTCGAAATAATTATATATTAAATTTACTACCTAGGTACTAATATTCTAAATATTGCATAACCGACTAAAGGTCAGATTAATAATCAAGTAAAATTATACATACCGCCAACACTCAAATTGACTTTATTTTGAAAAGTGTCTTCAGCAAACAATTTCATTAGTTGAAACACCTCAATTGGCGGGCCTTGTTCGACAGCTTGGAAGCGCGAAGACATTCTGCTTTGATTTTTACACACGAGTAGACTGTCTGAAACGCCGGCGGCATATAAACTGATAATCGCCTGCCTAGAAATTATAAATAAGTCAACTTTTAGCAAGCGGCGCGAGAATGTGCGAGCGGCCGATTTGAATGTGCAACCTAACAACATAGGAAATAGGTTATTAAACGAACGTAATATAAGTTGGGAAGTTTCAGGTAAACTCGACTTTGGGAGGCAAAAGATATAAAGATTATTATTAAGATCTCAGTGACGTAGAGTTATTACTTATTCTTTCTTTTTGACGGCAAACCATAAGATTACGATGTCAGCTCATGCTCGCTCATAGATTTAGTATGGTACCTCTTTATTTATATATGCCAGTCAAGTCATGTGAGGATTTTCTTGACGTCATTTTGTCTGTCTAATAAATAATAGGTACCTACCTACCTACCAAAGAGCTTATCAAGGAGATCAAGTACGTGTACAGTAAGAACGAAGACAATATAGTTCTGTCTGTGACGAAGACTATCGGCTATCCCGAAAAATCAAACAGACAGACAAGACAAAAGACATTCTTCCCTACAACACACTCACACCACCCTCTCAGCTCGTTTTATTTCTCGTTTAGAGTTAAATTTATCAAAATTTGAAGTTCTTTGATCCTCCTGGTGAAATACAAACCAAACTTGGCCAGCCAGCACGCCTGGGATGCAGTTTTTGAGTGCGAGTGCGACAGTCACTAGTGGACAGACAGAACTGTTGTGTTGGATTGGATGGCATGGCCCTCGGTTGGCCTCTCATGGTCGACAATGACATACACTTGACGTACATTATCTTTGGCAGTGGCAGTGACACATGAAACGCAAGACGGTACGGTACATGTACGGTACGAAAAATTCGTAAGTACCTAAGTACAGTTCGCCCAACGGATCAAGGCATTCGTGAAGTTAGCCATTTGTCTGCGCAGTGAACGCTTTTCATACAAAATTGTGTTCTGCGCATACAAACGGCTAACTTCACGAATGCCTAGATCCGTTGGAAGAACTGTAGAAGTCTGGCAAATGAAAGTAGACCCTGAAAAATCGCGGCAAATTCAAAAAATATAGGTAAGCGTGGCAACCCGACATTTGGAAGAACACAACTTGATACTTGGTTATTATTTTTTAAACATAGTGCTAGAAAATGTACCCTGCAGAGATTTTAAAAATATACTTACATATTTTAGAAATATTATGGGTTACCACGCTTATATTTTTTGAATTTGCCGCGATTTTTCAGGGTCTACTTTCATTTGCCAGACTCTACCTACGGGAAGAATATCTCTATGGGAAGAACTTTGTTTGTTTTGAAATAAGAAAAATTTATTGTCCAAACTGTGTTACAAAGATGGTATTTATCTAATTAGGTATCAACAGTTTACCCATCCTGGGCGTACAATAATATAAGTATGTAGGTAGGTATTAGATACCTACCTTCATAGAAAGTTATGGCAAAGTAAAACTAGGTACAAGTTACATTTGCCTTTTGCGAAACTCCATTGCCATCCATTGTGATCACAAAATTCTCGAACTATACTCGTACAACAGGCTAACGACAAATATAATATTTACTTGAAAAGCATATACATTATACATATATGGCTAATTATCTTTATGATGAAGACTAAGCTAAGATGTTTATTACCGATTGGGCGATAGGTATAGTCGCTCAGCGACAAAGTCCTTTTTTTTTTTTGTGAATAAATAATAATAATAATCCGCAAGATATATTACTTTTCGTGCTCGATAACTTCTCATAGACAATATCCAAACAGGACTAGAATGTGCGGATATCTCCCTACAATCCTCTACAATCGATAATATGAAATGCCATTTCCTCAATTTCAGGCTTTTTTTTCTAATGATCTTCCACCAGGAGCAAAAATGCATGTTATGTGATAATAACGTGTTCTGGTACAGTTCTGGGCTTTGGGCTCACGTTGAGTGAGTCACCGGAGTCACCTAAATGGTGTCATTGTGCTGTCACTTGTGCCCAATGACCTAAGAAATATACGAGTACTCCTCAAAGCTTGTACCGTTGTAGAGCTTGACCGGTATTTCCCCCTACTGATCGGTATTAACCGACATGGTTGGCAATACCGGTCAAAACCATTTATTTTCTAATGGCTTTCTTCTTTTTCTTTTTATTAATGGCAACTAGAGTCTGGCAAATGATAGTAGACTTTTATCTGAGAAGTAGACCCTGAAAAATCGCGGCAAAATCAAAATTAGACATTTATTTATTTACAACTTAGGCTAACATTACAGATTGTACTATTAGCTAAGGCGTTAACCTAGTGAGATCAAATTAAAAAAAAAAACAATATGGGTACTTAATAAAAAATAAATGTACTGTACCTCTGTATTAGCAGTATAATTCTGTTTTGTCATTGTTTTTATTATATTTGATCGCAATGGTTGTGATTATTTAAGAAGAATACTTGTTTTTTGAAAGTTTATTTACTTATAGGTACTTTATTTTTTCAATGAATGGGATGGGATAATACTTAGCTATTTTTGCTTTGGTGACCGTCAATACCCTGTCTTACCCTACCTACTTAAAAAGGTAGGTACATAGGTATTTATTCCCCTTGAGCGTCCCTTGCCGTGGTATGGCCCGAGAATACACAGAGTTATGGCAAGGTATCAAATAGGTACATGATGTGCGTCGCATCGCATTCCCTAATAAGTACTAAGTAGAAACATAATTTAATTCCCTTCCCACGATCCCACCATCCCACTTCACCACACCACGCCACACTAAGCTTAGTTATTATATACTACTAGATTAAAATAAATAAACCGGACTTTAGCAATTTACTTTTATTAGATAGACCCACACATATCGGTGTATGGTAGGAAATTCCTACATTCGTAATAAGTAGGTACTATTAGTTGCAGACAGCAGGCAGGGTTCACAGACTTCACTAAGTACTACTTTTCTACATAGGTACCTACTATTAGAAAGGTATGCTTAGCCCACACTTTTTTTCTAGCATTTGTAGAATGTTATTGAAGGATTTATAATTTTCTTTGCTCGAGGATCATCAGATCTTACAACGCAATAAGTTGACTTGTATTCTTTATTGTCGCCATCATTTGCGTAGTAATTACGGACCCCCACCACGGCCAAACCAAATCCTATAAGTGCCATAGCAGAGGCTCCCATTACTTCGGGTATCTCCCAGCAGCCTTTACGGAACAGTTCAACGAGTGACTTGCCAAACACTACTGGGTGTCCAATTATTTTGGGTGGGGGAGTCATTTTCAACAATATTTTCGGAAAAAACTAAAGAAAATATTAGCTTGTCACTGAAAGTTACCAAGCGCAATGCCAAAGAGAATATAAATACTGCGATAGTGCTTCTCTTTGCTGTCAAATAAAATTACTTTTTATATCGACAATCGCCCGATACACCAACCCATAGATTTAGCATGGTACCTTTTCTATATATATGCACCAACCTACTTGGACTCCTATCCTACCCATCCTACGGTAGGTAGGTAGGTACCTACATTTTGGTTGGCGAATTCTTCCGCGCAGTTTGGCCCTATTTTGGTCAGGCAGGACCAAGAAGTAGGATTCTATCCCACAGAACTGTTCTATCATAATATTAGTGCTCTTTGATCCTACTAGGTACTCTTTGTCCCTTGGAGCTATAAATACTATTTAATAGCCTTAGAGCTTTGTCCTCTTTTTGCTTAGTTAGATCTTTAAGATTCATAGTATAAAAGATATCTTCACTTCTTCTTTTTCTTTTTATTATTATTATTATTTATTTATCTAAACATAAAAGAAAAGGGCTTTGTCGCTGAGCGACTATACCGCCCAATCGGTAAAATCTTAGGTCAGTCTTCTTCATCTTCTCTATCACTTCACTTCTTGGTTTCTTCTGGTTTTACTTCACTTCACTCCCCGGCTTCTTCTTCTCTTTATTCCTTCTTCCTCCCTTTATTCCTTCTTCCTCTTCAACTTTTTATTAATGGCAACTAACTGTAAACTGTATTAACAGTATATTCTGCAAATGTCAAGTATCTTCACCTCTCAAATATGTATTATGTCACGTCAATTTGGTTTTGAAAAAACATGGCGACTTGTTATTTCAAAACTCCAACGAAAATCTTTCGTCAAATGAGAAATTTACTTGAATACTCCCCCATTCCATTTACCAAATCTCCTGTTACGTAATCCAAGGCTTCATTAGTAAAATGCCACCGAAATTACATAATAAAACCTAGTAAAACACGAGAAAAGTAAATAAAATAGCAGAGCCACAAGCTCCTTCAAAAATGGCGAAAGAAGCGAATCCTTTTTCTTTTTATTAATGGCAACTAACTGTATTAACTCTGTACCAAAAAGGTACCATGCTAAATCTATGGTATTAACCATATATATATATATATATATAGGAAAAGAGGTACCATGCTAAATCTATGGTAATAACAGTATAACTCTGCCAATGTCATGTTTTGAATGGCAACTTGTGTCCACAGTATGACCGTATGACCATGCCTCTTTCTTTTGTGATCTCAGTAGTATCTTGTAATGTTCCTCTTCCAACCAATATTACTGTACTTCTTTCGATTCTAATATTTATAATTGTCTGGCTTCTTTTGTTTGTAACAATAACATATACCTACCCATACCTTACCTTGGTACTAACTGTAATGTTACTTCTAACTCTTTTAAATAAATCTTTAAATAACCATCCATATTTTTATATTACTTATTCTATTCATATTTAATTAAAATTCCTGCCTGTATCCACTACCTCTCCTGACCCCGTCCTAGTCCGCGATATTTAACACATTGTTTCCTTAGTTTTTAAACAAAAAATAACAATGAAAAATGGCGCATGCACAAAAACAAAAAGCGAAGCAAAAAAAAAAAATGGCAACTTGTCTCGTCTGAGAATGACAGTAATCGTGAATTTCATTGTCACTGTCATTTTAACATTATAATTTCAATTGTCAACTTTATGCCAAACTCACTCAAGTCAGTCAATAAAATCGAATTAGCTCAGCTCAGCTGTATCTCTCTGAAATCGTAATTCGCGAAATCTCGATACAGAAAGGTTGGCAGAAGAAACGAATCATGGCCGCTGCCTCAAGAAGAAGCCTTGGACAGTTGCTGCAGCAAGGGTGGCATGAAATACCAGAGGTTTTGGCGTCTTCAGGAATGGCTGTTGCAGGACTTGCTCTTGCAGTTGTAGGCTGCTATAACTACGCGAAAAACGACGGAGACAACAAAAGGTACAAGCAGACGTATGTCGTGATGAGACCTGATGATCCAAGAGTGAAACTCATTAGAAAAGACTAGTTCCAATTGTGTACAATTACAGTAAAAATGTTAGTGTGAATTATGTAATAAATCTTGCTTCTGTAATGTTTGTTGTGGTTTCTCTAACCTAGGGCCGAAAAGGCACTGCTAAGTATCGCAAAAACATTATCAAATTAGGAGTTTTTAAAATCTATTGCTCACCTATATAAAGATTTACCTGCCTGAGTAGGTTAGGTACTTCAATCATAGTTAGGTACCTACTCACATATCCAATGTCATGATGATCTATTAGGTATAAAATTCGTATTGAAGATCCAAAATTTACCGAAAAGAAAACTATAAATTCTAAAATTAGTGTACCTATTTTATTTTCACTATTCAAACATAATTTTATACAGCATCAATCCAGTAAATCAACTGAATTAGGACTTAATTTATTCCTACAATCATTAAATGCAAGTAACACAAATCTGGGTGGGTTAGAAATATAAATTGAAACCAAAATACTATTTTTTATTACTAGTCTTCCCTTTCCCATTTGCAGACTTTCCCTTATCATTTGAACTTTGTTTTTCAGCTGGTTTCTTTTTCTGCAACACAAAATGTTTAATATATATATATATATATATTTAAATTGGGTAATAAAGTAAGTTTGTATGAGTGGCCAACTCTGGTGTTAATGATTTAAATAGCTGGGACCGAAAATTGAATGCCCTCCGAAGCATGGATAATTGGGTCCTAATGGCAGAAGACCGAAATAAGTGGAGAGATCAAGGGAGGGACTTTTCAAATCTACACACATACACACATTTTTAAAGAGAAAATAAAACAAACATCATCACAGCTGTCCAAGACGTGGTAAGGCGCTCAGATCTTTTTTGAGAGAAAACTATTTGCCAATCAATATATTCAGCATGTGCACAAAATGTATTCTTCTATTTTCCTCTTTTAGCCATCAAACACATAATTTCTTGGTCATATCATCTATACATCATTAGATGAGATGGCACTACAGCAAGCATAGTTTGTTATACAGGGTGTGGCAAAATATATATTGCATTAAGGACAGGTACAACTACCATTTCTTTTGTAGTAAGGTTTCTATTCACCTTAATAAGTGCATCATTTTCAGGATCACTATCAGCTTCGGCTTCATCTTCATTCTCAGCTTCATTGCTGTCATATTCGGCGTCGTCTTGCGGCTTGCCACGTTTGATAGCGCCTGGCGCGTACGGCAAGGCTGTGGCTTTCTTATTGTATGTTCGCGTCATGGCTGCTTTTACCTAAAATATTATATTTTTTTTAGAAACTATTTAACAAAAAGTGCAGTGTTAGAATGAAGCCAAACACAGCTAGACCTATGAGCTATTAATTAAGTTTAAAATTTTGATTCTTGAAATGGTCAGGTAGCTTTGAATGCGCCTAAAACTTTGAGACATTGAATTTATTTTAAACGAAGAAAACATAGTCCAATGTGTCATAACAGCAGTATCCCCGAGGTATTGCAGATAATATGCTCCTATATCAATTCCTTAAGATCCTTGAAGATATTGTCTAAGTAGTCAGAATTTGAAATACATTGTTATTGCTGGCTGAAAATACCTTTGAATCAATCAACACAGTAGGATTCTTAGTCCCCGGCCACAAGGACAGTTCCGTTAGCGAATCCAAATCCTCCCTCAGAAGGTGATAGGACTCCAGGACTTGTAACGACTCGTCAATGCCGTCGGCTTTGTTCACAATGAGTGGGTTGATGATTGCATCGCGGAGGTGAGTGGCGTAGTCGAGGAAGATGGACGATTTTGATCCTGTTGTGCTGAGGAATAAAGTTCAAATTAGTCAATTTTAGCATTGAGATTGTACATACAGGATCACGATTCACGACATACAACGCTCAACGGATGTATAGGTATTCGTGAATTTAGTCGTTTTGATAGCAGTAGACGCTTTTTTATACAAATTTGATCATCGAAACAGCTAACTTCACGAATCTAGATCCTACTTGCTACTACTTGACCGGAGGTACTTAGACTTTGGGGTCGTAGTTGTCGCTCCCATAACGGCTTTACCTACATAATAGTAACAGCCATGAATCCATCTACGTAGGGACCTATCAAACGGACACTACTATAATTATGTATTAGCCTCATACATCATGATGATGACAGTACGTAATTATGATCCTGACATATTTTTAAGATTTTACAGAATTTAAATTCAAATTAGTCTTGTTTTTGAGAATTCTGAATTACCTGAGACGAGTATGCGCGTGTATTTCCTGACAGAGGCGTTGCATCTTAGTCGCGCGTGAGTTCTTCCCGAGCCAGCCGGGGAACTGGATCTGACCGGCCACGTGACCTGCCAAGTGCTGGCCGGGTATCACCGAGCTGTACATCGCCTGAAAATGTACTTTATTACGCAAGCGGTAGAGCTTATATTCGTAGGTATGGCTGGCCTAGTGAAAGCATAAAGAGGTACCAGCGGTAGTAAATTCTTTTCATGAATATTGTGTGCGAGTATTCCGAATAGTTGTCATTTTCCTTTTTCTAGAAAATTAAAGGATTTTAAAATAAATCTCAAATATTTTTTATATCCTAAAACTAAACATGTATGTACTTAGCATTTTCTCCAAAAATCTGTTCTATTTCGTACATAGGTAGGTTAGATATCTACCCAGAGAAATCACTAGTTGTACCGACAAGGGTCGATCTAAGGTCGAACCCTAAAATAAGAAGGAAGTAGACCTACTTGCATAGGAAGAAGGTTCCACGCCTGTGCGCTTCGTATTCTTTTCTCGATGACGTCACCGATCGCAATGCTCTCCGCCGCTTTACTCATACGATCTAGGATTTCACCCCTGAAAGCATTTGGTTATGAAGACAGGTTGATATAAACGTTATCATGTTGTCTCGCTTGTACACTAGTTACGGCACTAGTGTGCATTCATTAATCATCGTGTCAATGAGCTATTATATGTGTGTGTGTATGTATGTACTAGTGTGCAAGCGAGTGCAAATTCAATGAACCGAATTATACGCTGGGCATTCACATCACGTGATCACGCGACTTTAATAAACCACACAAAGCTCGAGAGAAGAAATAACAACCTCGAAAACTATCTTGTTCTTTATTGTTTGTATGGAAAATAAATGAAGCAATGCTGGGCGTGGCCATTTTCGAGGATTAACAGTCTCCTTTTGCTCTCATTTGCTAACAAAGTCAAGGGAAACAGCTCCTAGCATAAGGCTAATTGAAAGTGGGCACTATGATAAGCGAAGCTAAGGGTGGAAATTAGCAAAGTAAATAAAAAAAAAAGTTAGTTCGTATGAGTCAGTGGCCGTTTTGAGTTTTTAGGCCGCCTTAAGGCCTCCGTCAGGGCTTAACGACTTAAATTACTGGAACCGACGGCACGAAGCACGGAAGCGCTCAGATGAAAATGCCACTGGCGGTCACCCATCCACTTACAGACCGTTTCGAATGTTGCTTAACTTCGACGATCTATCAAGATCCACTAAGCAAGCACGACCACGAGCGCTTCTTGCACGATGCAAAAAATTATGTGTATGTTTGTCAACTCCTCTCTAATACCCAACAAGTTTCCACATACACATTACACATCTTAGAAGGGTACCTAGTTAGTGCATATCAAGGCTTACTTAGGACAATGCGGCTGGACTTGCAAATAGTTCTCCTGTACGAACAGAGGCGCGAGACTGTAGTCGTAGAAGAACAGATCACTTCTGTCATTGATGCTCATTTTTTTGTGGTCTTCGCTGCTGAATACCTTCCTGATCGCCTCCCAAGGACCCTGGGAAAATATTTTATAAGGAAATCTCGCGATGGGTCAACGACATTAAACAAGTCCATAAATGGATGCGTGAGGGCTGGCCTCACACAAATAAATGAATAGCATGAACAAAGGAAGGCCTATACTATACATATACACCCAGCAGTAGGATATTGTGTAGATAAGATGCACACTGTTTCTGTGTGCGTAAGAGAACGAATCACACACAATTAATACCAACCCGCCTTCGTTAGATAGACCAACTGTAACATGGTTCAAATTTAGTTAATACATTTTAGGTCAAAAATCATGGTGTCCCTAGCATCAGGCATCAGCATCATCATATTTTGACTCACCAATTTGACATCTTTTTTAGTAACACTAGCATCCTTGCTAAGTTTGTCTGCGTCCATCAGGTTGGGGTCAACGGCCCACATCGACAGTAAGTTGATGGTCTGCCTCACGTCCTGATTGGCCGATATTATCAGTTGCCCGAGCACATCTGGTGGTATCTTTATGTTTTCCTTGCAGCATAACGATCGCATTGCGGCCTGAAAACATAGATAATTTTATAAAACTTAGGCCTTTACATATCTATTATCTATAGTAGACTCATACTAACTAGATGATTTATACAGCGTCATAAAATTAGATAATTTTATACAACACACGTAAACAGGACTACGATCGTATCCACAAGTCGTGGTAGATATTCTCTAAGATTTCTTTATGTATTTCAGATCTTTTGAAGATGTCTAAGGGGGTAGTCAGAGGCATGTCCAAATTCATATTTGATACATGACCGCATTTGCAGAAGTTAGTATTCCATACGTGGCAGGTTGTAAGTCCATCGCCACTTAGAAGAATATTAGGTTTCTTCACGATGTTTTCCTTCACCGTTTAGAGCACGGTGATCAGCGGATATAAGTGAGTTCGTTATGGCCTTCGTCATGGCTTAACGACTTAAAGAGCGCCTATAAATTTTAAGTGGAGATCCGTGGTCTCTACCTACCCCTTCGGGAAAGAGGCGATTTTATGTATGTATACGAAATGCAAAATCTATTAAATTGTTTATAGTTATAACAAGTTATACCTTGATTTGTTCAACTTTGGGTCGGTTGAACCGCAGATCATAGCAGTAGTTTACTAGTGAGCGCATCTTCTGACTGTTACGATCGTTGCACATGCATATTATAGGAACTGACGCTGATTTTATCAAGCCTATCAGCTCTTGCAGGCCACCTGGGAACATAGTTAAAAAGTTTAGGGAAGTTTTTGCTATCTAACAAGCATTGTGCTTCATCAAGTCTGTGCAGGACGACACATAGAATAGTATAGTTGTAACATAGTTCATAGTCATGTTTATATTTTTGTAAGTTTTTTATTCATTGTTTTACGCTTTCGTACTTTAAGTTTCTACCTACTTATAGTTTACATAGATATTATTTCATAGAATATGTAGGTAATAGAAATAACTAGAACATTCCTCATGAAAATAGCTTTAGAAAAAGATAGATAGTTAAATAGAGAGAGATAGTGAATAGTTTTAGACAGAGAGAATAGTTTTTAGACAGAGATAGCTATAGTTCTAGAAAGATGTGGATAGTTCCAGAAAGGGATAGATAGAGATGCATTGAATGTTAGATAGAGATAGATAGACTCAATAATAGTATAAATACAGTACGAATTATATCGACTGGCATTGACTTCTCGGTCGGACCCCGTTCCGACCAGTCGCCTACGCTGCTCCGCTGCCTGCGCGCTCCCGCGCCCTGCTCCCGCGCCCCGCGCCCCGCCGCTGAGCTTCGCCCTACCGCCGCGAATTTTCGCGCGCTGACGTCCCTGGGATTCTTTTGATTCTTTAACTGTCTAACGTCCTTTTCAGGGCCGCCGAAGACTCAAGAAGGACTGGAGACTGAAGCCCGGTGAACGCTGAAGAACCGAAGTATCGAAGTCTGAAGGCTGAAGAAATCGAAGCCCAGAAGAAACGAAGCCCGAAGATTTGAAAAATCCACACATTTAGTTGTGGTTTACTGGGGATACCTAGCGGTGTTAACGAACCAGTAAGGCGTGGACCCGGAGCGCCCTGCTTTCCCTTCTGGAAAGCAGGAATCCGGCTGGGTCTGGAACCACTGGCCTTGGGGGCTTCCCTCGCCAACCCCAGATAGCGTGTAGGACACCCCTCACGTCCCAGAAGAGAGACGAAAGGGACACACTCTAGTTTTTAAACACAATCACTCACCCCTCCCCGCATTCCCAGTGGGGAGGCCACTCACCAACACACCTCCCGGGTGTCATTCCCCCCGGGAGAGATGGGGTCCCCAGAGGACCAGAATGTCGCCCGTAGTGCGCTCGCCGATTGCTTCAAAGCAATCGACGACGCCAACAGGCGAATCGCTGGGATTCTGGAAAGATTCCCAGAATTAGCACAGGTAGGTCCGGCAACTTGTGCCACAATGGCCCCTCAGGCCGAACCAACAAACATCCCGGCCACTCCGGCCTCTCCCGTCGCTTCTGACGTGGTCCCGGCCCCTCAGGCCACTAAACAACCAAAGGCCCGTGCCATTAAAACGGCCTCGGAGGTCCCCGCGCCCCCCGCACCCCGAGCTGCAGCCACTCTGGCTCTAGCTCTCGCGTCCCCCTCACCCGCCCCCTCCCTCTCTTGCTCCGCGCCCCCCGCGCCCCTGTCCATGGACGTAGAGTCCACCCCGATCGAGCCGGTTGTAGTCGAACCGGTTCGCAACATCGTCGAGTCCGACTTTGACTCCTCCTCCTCCGACGACGGCTTCACTGTCGTCGAAGGAAAGAGGAAGCGCACGCGCGCCAAGTCATCCTCAAAGGCCCCTCCGGCCAAGGCTACCGCGGTCCCTCGCGCCGACCCACGCCTCGCCTCTCAGGCGTCCCAGGCCGCTCTGGCCTCCCAGGCCTCTCCCTCCACTCCTGCGCAGCCCTCTGCCAGGAAGGAGAAACCTCCGCCTCCGATCTTCCTTCGTCAGAAGGAAAAGTGGGACAAGGTTAGTGTTGCGTGTAGGATGCGCAACATTACCTACACCCACGCCAAATCCGTCAAAGACGGAATTAAGGTCCAAGTGACCACATCCGATGACCATCGCGCCCTCACAAAATTCCTCCGAGCGGAAAACATAGGTTTTCATACCTATGCCCTCGAGGAGGAAAAAGTCCTCCGGGTAGTTATCCGCGGCCTCCCCGTGGAAATAACCCCCGACTCCATTAAGGCCGACCTTCTGGCCCAAAATTACCCGGTCCGCGAGGTTCATCGCATGTTCAGCGGTAGAACCAAAGTCCCCTACGAGATGGTCCTCGTGATCCTCGACCTCTCCCCGGCAGGTAAGGCCGTCTTCAATCTGAAGACGGTCAACAGCCTCTCCGGGTTGACCGTAGAAGCTCCCTACCGTAGGAGCAATCCGTCGCAGTGTCACCGCTGCCAGCTTTACGGGCACTCTGCCCGTAACTGCCACGCCCGTCCCCGCTGCGTTAAGTGCCTGGGCGACCACGGCACCCCTGACTGCTCACGCACTCCGGGCGTCCCTGAGCCGCCTAGCTGCGTCCTCTGCGGTACCGTGGGCCACACCGCGAACTATCGTGGTTGTCCCAGGGCGCCCAGAGCCCTCAGCAAAAGGGTGGTCCAGAGGCAGCCGGAGCGCTTCCCCCCCACCCCCCAGTACTCGAAAGCCACCCCTAAGGTGACCGTAGTTCCCCCGCCTCCAACGCACAACGCTTGGAGCAAGCCCCTTACAGGGCTAGGCCTCGGCTCTCAAGCCAAAGCCTCCCCCCCGCCCCGCCCGTCCGCAGCCCCTTGGCGCCAAGCGCCCGCCCCTGCCCCCGCCCCCTCCGTCCCCGCTGAGCTTACCTCAATGTTCGCGCAGCTCTTTGCGAGGTTCATGTCGACTCTGACTCCAGAGCAACTGAGCCCATTCATGACTCCCAATCCAACTCACTTTAGGAACCAATAATGGATTTTAGAGTAGCTAGGACGAAACCCCGTACCGTCTCCATCGCGTTCTTTAACGCCGATGGTCTTAAACCTCAGGTTGATTTAGTGACTGACTTTCTCTCCCGACATAAGGTAGACATACTGTTAGTGCAGGAAACCTTTCTGAAACCGAGCGTTCGTTTGCGTAGTATCCCGAATTACCACATGATCCGCAACGACAGGCTAGTCGCTCAGAAAGGAGGTACTGCTATCTACTTTAAGAGGTCGCTTCACTGCGTCCCTCTAGACCCTCCCCCCCTGACTAACCTGGAAGTCTCCGTCTGTAGACTTGCCATGTCCGGCCACCCTCCGCTCACGATAGCCTCCTGCTATCTTAGCCCCTCAAAAGTCTTGCTTAGGAGCGACTTCACTGCGCTCCTTAATCTGGGAAGCTCCGTCATTCTGGCGGGAGACTTCAACAGCAAGAACGTCCTTTGGAATTGTAACGTAAATTCTAGCAACGGCCGCATTCTCGAAGGCCTCTCAGACGTGTTAAACTTTGATGTTATCCCCCCCATGGACCCGACCCACTTCCCTAGGGATTACAGACTACGACCTGACATACTGGATATGGCGCTCCTTAAGAATGTAGCCCTTCGGCTGCACTCCATAGAAGTGTTGCACGAGCTTAACTCAGACCACCGCCCGGTGCTCCTGCACCTGGGTTCCCCCCAAGCCCCGACCCCACAGACCAAGTCGATAATCGACTGGGTCAAGCTAGGCAAAGCTCTCGGGTCCATAGACTCACCTGACTTGAGTAGGCTCCCCGACGACATTAGCTCCCCCGACGATATCACCGTTGCGGTCGACTCCCTGGCCAACCATATCACCTCCGCAATAAACGGGTCATCACGGACAGTCCCATTGGTCGAAGACCACCGTAGGGTTCTGCCTGATGATGTGAGACGGTTGATCACGGAGAAGAACGCAGCGACCAGGCTCTATAGCTCCTGGCCGACAGACCTAAATAGGAAACGTCTCCGCGCTTTTGAACGCCTCGTCAAAAGTCGCATCGATTTTTACAAGAACCAGAACTGGGAGAATCTACTCTCAGGGATCGAGCCATCACACCAAGCATATTGGAAGTTGGCCCGATCCATGAAAGCGGACAACCCGTTCTCGGTCTTGCCTCCCCTCACCCGCCCCGATCAAACCATCGCGTTCGATGATGACGAAAAGGCTGAATGCTTAGCTGAAAGCCTCGAGTCACAGTGCTCCCCTAGCCTAAACCCAGTCGACCCTGTCCACCTCGATACGGTGAACAACGAGGTCGAAAGGCTAATCTCCCTTCCACCGTCCGCCCCCCCCCTGCCCCTAGTCAAGGCCTCGGAGGTTCAGACGATCATCAAACATCTTAAGACGCGAAAGGCCCCTGGCGCTGACGGAATCAGCAACAGGGTTCTTAAGAATTTCCCAGTAGCTCTTATCTACCTTCTAGTGAGCATCTTCAATGCTGCACTAGAAAACTGCACGTTCCCAGACGCTTGGAAGGAGGCCACTGTCATTGGCATCCCCAAACCAGGCAAAAACTTTACGTTGCCCACCAGCTACCGTCCCATTAGTCTCCTTAGTTCCATAGGGAAAATTTACGAGCGGCTACTTCTTAGCCGTATCTGGTCCGTCATCAACGACCTTAAGCTCCTTCCCGACGAGCAGTTTGGCTTTCGCGCCAGACACTCGTGCCCCCAACAGGTGCTTCGCATCACGGAGTTCCTGTACTCAAAGCTTTACGACCCCACCTATCCCGGCCCTGCCGGAGCTGTCTTCCTCGATGTGGCGAAAGCATTCGACAAGGTATGGCACAACGGCTTGATTTACAAGCTGTTCATCTTTGGAATGCCGGACAGGCTCGTGCTCATCATACGAGCCTACCTACAAGATCGGAGCTTTCGCTACCGCGTGGAAGGCACGCTCTCTAGCCCTCACCCGGTGCATGCTGGAGTCCCTCAAGGCTCAGTCATCGCCCCCGTCCTATTCACGCTGTACACCAGCGATATCCCCCGTTCCGATCATGTAGAACTCGCACTGTTCGCTGATGATACAGCTTTGTACACAGCAAATCAATGCCCCCGTATGATAGTCATAAGACTAAACAGAGCCCTCTCTCAGTTAGGCGAATGGTTCCGCAAATGGCGCATTGAGGTTAACCCGGCAAAAAGTGCAGCAGTGCTCTTTTCGTCGGGCTCCTTCCCGCCCAGTATGCGAAACGTTACCCCCTCTCTCTACGGTGAGCCCATTCCCTGGGTAAAGTCCACCAAGTACCTAGGTATCACCCTCGATCAGCGTCTGAACTTCCGTCGTCATGCTAAAACGGTCAAGGCGCGCGCCACCTTTGTCCTAAATAGGCTTCACCACCTCCTATGCAAGCAGAGTAAGATGACCCTTAGAAATAAGGTGACTCTCTACAAAACTTGTATTCGTCCTATACTTACGTATGGCTCTGTGGTTTTCGGCCACACAAAATACGCACAGTCCTCCCTCCAAAAAGCCCAAAACCGCTTCCTCCGTAAGGCCACCGGTGCGCCCTACTACACGCGTAACGTAGACCTCCATCGCGATCTCAAACTCGAATCGATTACCTCGCATATAAAGCGCCTCTCACGACGCTATTATGACTCGGCCCCTCACCATCCGAATCCGCTAGTATCAACGGTCCCGGGCTACCCGTTGTACTACGTAAAGCCACGTCGGCCGCCCGAAGTTAGTTCACAGAACCGTCGCAAATTCCGTGCGATGCCCCGAAGGCCAAGAAATATTCTTGGAGATTCAGATGACGATATCACTCGAGCGAACGCCGAGGATATTCCGTCATCTAGCCGCGACACGTAGGTACACTCCACAGTAACTCGCACCGACCCCGCCCGGGCGCGGTCGATGTAGTAGTTGTCCTATGGTTTCCTCGCCCCCGGGCGAGAAAACCATTCGACTTTTTCTCCGGCAACAGCCCAAGCCGAGGTTCGTACCCGCTAGGGGTGCCCTTGAGCATGTTGCCTTTCACTCTCTCTCTCGGTGCCGTCGCCTTCTGCGCACACCAAAGTCCGGTAAAGCTGACAGAGGCCCATAAGGCCATCAGCATCTAGGCCGTCCGAAAAAAAAAAAAAAAAAAAAAAAAAAAAAAAATCGACTGGCATTCAGTCCGCAAGTAACCTAGCAGTAAGAACAAGGAAGAATAAATAGTAAGAAGAAAAATTGCAAGTGGTTTCAAGCTCTCTAATCCCAGCACAACGAATGTACACCAGTAGTATGATATTGGGAGTTCTACTCCACACCAAAACTCTACTGATTGTCACCTCCACTCACTGCTCTCCTTCGTCGTTCCGTTCGCTACGGCAGACAATCAGAAGAGTTTTGGTGTGGATTAGAACCCCCAATATCATTAGGTTGTTTATTAATGTGAGATACCACTTTCCTTTCATCATTATAAGAAGATCTCTCTAACAATGAAGTTCGTTAAGCAACCGGTGTCATTACAGTTCGAAAATATTGACGTTGATTCTAAAAAACAAAGTTTCCGACATGGAACGCTTTTACCAAATACAATACGTTGTATAATTTGCGGTCCATCAAACTGTGGAAAAACAAATTTGGTTATTGGCCTACTCCTACATGAAAATGGATTACAATTTCGAAATATTTATGTGTACTCAAAAACTCTGTATCAACCGAAATATAAATATTTAGAGCAGGTATTACAAATGGTTCCTGGAGTGACTTTCTCAAAGTATCACGAAAATGAAGAAGTTCTTACTCCAGAAGCAGCAAAATGTAATTCTATTATAATATTTGACGATGTAGCTTGTGAGAGTCAAAATAATATGAGAAATTATTTTACAATGGGAAGACACAAGTTTATAGACAGTTTTTATTTAAATCAAACTTACAGCAAGATTCCAAAACAGTTAGTCAGAGATAATGCAAACTTAATCATAATTTTTAAGCAAGATGATATAAACTTAAGACATATCTACGATGAACACGTCAACACAGACATGACATGGCAAGAATTTAGAGAAATGTGTTCAAATATATGGGCAGAACCCTATAGCTATGTTGTGATAAATAAAGATTGTGAAAAAAACAAGGGATGTTACCGTAAAAAGTTTGATACGTTTGTTGTATTTCATTAGTTGTAATTTTACTTAAATCACCTAACTGTAAGTATGTACTTTTATACTTACCAAAAGATCAGTTCATTCGATTCATTTATTGTTGAAGTGTCAAGCTGAACGCATCCAAAATACGAACGAATATTGTGATTGTGATTTGTTGAACCATGCCGTACATTCCTGTGCATCGATTATACTGTACTGAATACAAACGTCTCAGAAGCTTTGATACTTGGCCAAGAGGGTTAACTCAAAAGCCTAAAGAAATGGCTGAAGCCGGTTTTTTTTACACTGGATATGGAGATAGAGTAATTTGTTACTACTGTGATGGGAGGCTTAAAGATTGGGGTCCTGAAGATCAAGCATGGGTAGAACATGCACGCTGGTTTCAGTGTTGTCTTTACGTTTTATTAATGAAAGGATCAGACTTTGTTAATAATGTGTTAAACAAAGTGTATGATAAAGCAGAGGAAAAGTGTAATCAAACCGTTGATAATCATGTATCGATTACCAGAAACACATTAACAATTATCTGTAAAATTTGTTTGGTGGACAACGTTAACACCTGCTTTATACCTTGTGGTCACGCTGTGGCTTGTGCAAAGTGTGCGCTATCGATTGAAAAGAAATGTCCTATGTGCAGAAAAGTATTTGTAAATATAACTAGATTATACTTCTGAATTTGCACCCACCGTGTGCCTACTATAAATAGTGGAACGAGAGAATACATGCAATCATTTTCGTGATCACACTTATGAACACAGTGGTTGTGGACCATTTATCATGGAAAAAAACTTAAAAAGACAAATTGTGAAGGCTGCAGAGGCTGTGAAAAAAAAAGTTAAAAAGATGCGAGACATTGAAACAGAAAACGTAGAAATGTTAGAAACTGTTTTTAAACCAATTACAACCCCTCTGAATAAACTAATAAAAACACCAAAAGTACCATCAAAAAGTTCAGAAAAATTTGAAACTTCAAGTCCACTACATACAGACAAAACACTAAAAAGGGAATCAAATATTGGTTTAAATATATTAAGCCCGAAAGACTATGATGATTTTGAGGGATGTAATGATAACTCAGAAGAAGATGAACCCAATGATAATTTAGAAAATGATGTAGACGATTCATTTAAAACAATCGAATCAAATTCAAGCGACCAGCGAGAAATTTCTTCGTGGTCCAAGTCATCAGAAGCGATGACTGATGTTCCATTTGGTGTCAGAAATGAACGCGGTAAACTTATGATGGGTTCTTCACGTGTTCTTTTGTCAGAAAATTATATTGAAGTTGGGAAAAATAAGTTTAAGTTTACCACTGGCATAAATGAATTACTGTTTAAAAAAGTGCCTGATTTATCTGCAATAACTCCTGAAGACTTAAGACATTATAAGCTGATGCTGTTAGAAACTAACGTACATCGAAGAGATTACGATCCACATAAACCAATCAGAAGTAACAGGGGACGAAAATACTTAAACATCATTAGACCGTTATTCAAACTACGTAAAGTCTCTGCAAGCACTGACAGTAGTCAACCGGGCTCATCACATCAAGGGGAAGGACTACCTTTGTTGAAGAAATGGAAGAAAAATGTCGACTACGTTTATTGGGATGACCCTAATGAACTCGTTGAAAGATTAAAATTACTCATTGCATCTAAAGATGCTGGTAATACTGGATTGGATAATGAAATAATATCTATAGTAGAAGAGCTACGTGAATGTGGCATTATACCTTAATAAATATCATTTCTTTCTTGAAACTGTTTCATTTCATCATCATCAATAACACTTAACAGTTCACTAAAATGGACAAGTTTGGTCATCATATTATAAATAAACGGCTAAATTTACAAGATTATTTTGAAAATTTCGATAAGGTCTTAAAGCGCTCAGAAACTGGAGCGTACGATTTACAGAGTGCAAGATTGACTGGTGTTACAACTCCACTGCAAAGTTCCGACGCTGTTAACAAAGATTACGTCGATAGTCAATTTGAAATAAAAAAGAAAGAAATTGATTTACTTTTAAACGCCTTAAAATCAGAGTTGGATAAACTCAATAAATCTAAGAAATGAGCAAGCTACAAATTGTTAACGAAATACATAAAACAGCTCGCAAAAACTTTTTACGCAGGTCTGTAGTTCTAAAGGGCATTGATGACTTATGGCAAGCAGATCTAATTGATTTTCAAACTTTAAAAAGTTATAACAGTGGGTACAGGTATATTTTAGTTGTATTAGATTGTTTTTCAAAATTTTCATGGATTGTACCACTTAAGACAAAAACAAAACTGGAAGTAGCACAAGCATTTCAAAACTTGTTAATCAATAGTAATCGAAAGCCCATAAACTTACAAACTGACAAGGGCACTGAATTTTATAATGATGAATTTCAAAAGGTTATGCAAAAATACAAAATAAATCATTACTCTACCTATTCTGTTAAAAAAGCTTCTATAGTTGAAAGACTAATTAAAACACTAAAAATCAAATTATATAAATGTTTTAGTTTAAACGGTAGCTATAAATGGGTTGGAGATACCATTAAAAATGTAATGTTAACGTATAATAACACAATACATCGCACAACAAAGTATAAACCGAACGATGTATGTCAAGCTAATCAAAGTAAAGTTATGGCCAATATAATTAAAGCACAATTAGTTAAAGTAAATACTAAATATAAATTACAAATTGGTGATCATGTTCGTATTAGTAAATATAAAGGTAGTTTTGAAAAAGGCTTCACTCCCAACTGGTCTACAGAATTATTTTTAATAAAAATGGTTCATAATTCTAAACCTGTTACGTATTCAATAGAAGACCTACATCATCAACCGATATTAGGAAGATTTTATGAACAGGAACTCCAAAAGACAAAATGTCCGCATGTATATCTCATTGAAAAAGTTATCAAAAAGAAAGGCAACAAGTTTTTTGTAAAGTGGTTAGGTCTTCCTAACACTGAAAATAGTTGGATTGAAAAACGCGCAATTGTGTGATCATTTCTCTTATAATTATGAATTTCAATCGAGATTATCTCATTAATAGCTTAGCTATGCGAGGTGGAGGACTAGTTAATAGTATCATAAACAAATTACCATTTGAATTGCATTTACCTGGATACAATTACTGTGGACCTGGTACACGTCTAAGAGAACGATTATTGAGAGGAGATCAAGGAGTCAACGAGCTTGACAACGCTTGTATGAGACACGATATCGCTTATGATAATTCGAATAATTTAGAAGAACGACACAAAGCAGACTTAGAACTAATAAATATGGCAAAAAAACGAATGAAATCTAAAAACGCTGGAAGAGGAGAAAAGTTAGCTTCGTGGTTTGTAAGCAAAGTGATGAAAACCAAAGTTAAGCATGGTGCTGGTACGAGATCATTTAAGAAAATAGTTTCTTCTATACATAAAACATTGAAGAAGTTAAAACCGAAAAGTAATTCCAAAGCTATAAGAGCAGCCTATTCAGTTGCGAAAAAATTAATCAAAAATAAAAAAGGAATCTGCTTGCCGCGTGTTATACCGCTACCGAAAACCGGTGGAATTTTACCGCTTATACCAATATTCGCTGGACTGTCTGCTTTGGGCGCGCTGGCTGGAGGAGCAGCAGGAATTACTAAGGCTGTAAATGATCATAAATCAGCTAAACAAAACTTGGAAGAAGCTCAACGACATAATAAAATGATGGAGTCTATTGCCTTAGGAAAGGGATTGTACATAAAACCATATAAAACTGGAAATGGTCTTTATATAAATAGTTCAAAAAACTAGTAAACAGGTTACCCAAACGCGCATTAACTGATATAGACATAATAAAATATGCTAGTGAACACATTCCTTTCTTTAGAGGCGTTTTCATGAGAAATGAATTACCTACTGCACCAAAAGATATTGAGTGTGCGATTGTAAATCTAGATAGTTCAGAAAATGATGGAACTCATTGGGTAGCCTACGTTAAACTGTACAATTATTGTGAGTATTTTGATAGTTTTGGTGATTTAAAACCGCCCCGTGAGTTAATTAAGTATTTAACATGCAATTTAACTTATAATTATACTAGATATCAAAATTTCAATACATCTAATTGTGGTCATTTGTGTTTAAAGTTTCTCACAAACTTTTGGAATAATTTACTATAAGTGTTATTTTTTTTTCAATAAAATTTTGTGTATATATTTAAAAACATGTTTAATTACTTTCATTTGTAAAATGTCCTTCACGTTGTCTGTAACAGGCAATACGTCGGTGTTATCCACCACCTATTACCCAGCTTTGCAATTCGATAGTGAATACGAGTGTGCTCTGTTGTATTTGTCAACATTCAATTCAATCCCTAACATCGACAATAGAAACAATAAGTTTTACTATGGTAATAACGAAGTTGTAGAAATACCTGAAGGTGCTTATGAACTGCAAGATATATCTGATTATTTAAAAAAAAAAGTAAAAAATGGAACAACCTTCAATTTATTTTGCAACAACAACACATTGAAAACAGTTATCTTCTGTTCCAAAGATATTCTTTTCGAAAAAGACGATTCTCTCGGGAAGCTACTAGGATTTGATAAACGATCTTTAGAAGCTAATATAATACACGAGTCACAGCTTCCAGTTAACATTTTATCAACGACTGTGGTGAGAGTCGAATGTGATATAGTGAGTGGATCATACATTAACGGGAAATCAAGCCATATTATTTATGAATTTGCTCCAAACGTTCCACCAGGATATCGGATAATAGAAATACCTAGAAATATTATTTACTTTCCCGTGAATCAAAACAACATCAGCTGCATTAATATCCGTTTATTGGATATTAATAATAATTTGATAAATTTACGAGGTGAAGAAGTTCAACTATATATGCATATAAGAAAAAGATGATTGATTTTAATAAAAAATAGTAACAATGTAATAAAACACATCAGTACTCATCGAACGATCCGAAAAGGAACAGCTAAGAAAAAAAATATATTAAGCGAAGAAAATAAAAGATTCCTGAAATTAATTGGACTTCTAAAATGAACATTCTAGATGTAACAAGTTCTCCAACATATGATAACACAATAGACGGCATCGAGTATCATTCATACAAACCTTACGTGACAAGTTTCAACAAGAACGATGAGATTCGCATACCTATCAACCAACAGGATTTGTACATTTTACCGTCAGCAAGTACCCTTTATCTTGAAGGCACAGTTACCGTTATAAAAAAAGATTTAAAACAAAAGGTTTCAGCAATCGAATTCACAAATAATCCATTACTTTTCCTGTTTCAAGATATTCGTTATGAACTCAATGGGGTCGAAATAGATCGAATAAAAAATGCTGGAATGACAACGACTATGAAAGGCTTACTATCTTTTAATGAAAACGAAGCTAAGATTGCAAAAGCTTGGGGATGGGATGTAAATGGAACGAAAACAAATCACGGAGGAAGTTTTTGTGCTTCAATACCCTTAAGTAATATATTAGGATTCGCAGAAGACTATAAAAAAATAATTATGAATTGTAAACACGAATTGATACTATTACGCAGCAATACTAATTTAAATTCATTGAAAGTTCCGCCTGGTGAGCTTCTTGAAGATATAGTTATAAATAAACTAGTGTGGCGCGTGCCCCACGTCAAGGTCTCAGACAAAGAAAAAGTACATTTATTGAAGTTATTAGAAAAAGATCGTCCTCTGCATTTTGCTTTTAGAAATTGGGATCTATACGAGTATCCATTATTACCTCAATCAACCAAACACACTTGGTCAATTAAAACGTCCTCGCAGATTGAAAAGCCGAGATATGTTGTTATTGGTTTACAAACAAATAGAAAAAACTTAGCAGAAAAAGATATTTCACATTTTGATCATTGTAATCTAAGAGATGTCAAAGTCTATCTTAACTCGACCTATTTTCCGTATGAAAACTTGAATGTTAGATTTAATGATCATAAATTTTCTTTACTATATGAACAATATGTAAAATTCCAACAATCTTATTATGGACGCCGTAGTGAACCACTGCTAAGTGCATCTGAATTCAAAGAAAAGGCGCCGCTGTTCGTTATTGATTGCTCTAGACAAAGCGAAAATCTTAAGTCAGGTCCAGTAGTTAGCGTACGTGTGGAACTTGAATGCAATGCAGAGATACCAGATCAGACTGCAGCATATTGTCTCATTTTAAACGATTCTCTTGTTGAATACAGACCGTTGAGCAATTTAGTAAAGAAAATATCATAAATATGAATTCCGATGAAAATGTGATAGTCGATGTGCAAGGGTTCAAGGACACTAAAAATTCTTTCATTTTGAAAGAAATTGCAATTTTGTACAAAGGGTACACTCAAACTTTTCTTGTGAAGCCTCCTTATCCATTTAAAAGTTTATCATCAGAAGAAAAGAGGCATGTGCGATGGATTGAAACGAATCGAGGAATTTTTTGGAGCGAAGGTTTCGTTGACTACAGAGAATTCAAGCGCACTGTCATACCATATTTGTTTAAGAAAAATGTTTTAACTAAAGGTAATGAGAAAATTAAATGGATTAAAGACTTGTGTGAGAACTGTGAAGTAACAGATATAGGAGAAAAAGGATGTCCTAATTTTTTTAAACTTTATAATGACTTTGAAAATTCAAGTGACAATTTTACCTGTGTTCATCATAAGAAAATGTGTGCGTTAAAAAATGTTTTGTGTTTAAAAAAGTGGTATGATGATAATAAAAGGGCTGTTTTAATCTAAGATAGATTAGCACCTAATACTTGAACCTATTCTTTTCTTAATAATAAAAATGTATGAATACTTATTACCTACTTTTGTTTCATTTAACCTCATCTTTAGGTCTTAAAGGTATTTTGAAATAAAAAACATTAATGATCTATGAATGGTAAAGTATTTATTTTTAAAATATCATAATTCGTTCTTATGAAATAAATTAAAATTAAATGGATAACACTTACTTACATTTTAGGATTCACTTATTATATTTTCTGATATATTTTTAATCACTCTCTGTGTTTGGTCCAATATACAATCCATAAAGTCTTTTACTATATATTGAGTTGAAATTATAACATCACTTTCACTATCACACTTTTCATCACTAATGTCTAATATTTTAATTTGAATTAATCGTCTTCCACGGCATGGCTCCCGGTTCAAAACAAAAGATGATCGTCGCATACTATTACGACGATGCTTCATGTCACTATTATTCTTCTTAACCTTCCGTTTTGGTCGTTTTGGCGTTTTTTTAATGTTGATAAGAGGAAAATTCTCATCAAAATCATCCTCTGGATTTTGCGCGCAGTTAAATAGAAGGTCTTGCGTGTTAATCCCAAACAGTCCATCTTGGGTTTCGTTATTTTCCAAATCTGTCATTTTCTGAAACAAATGAAACAATTATTAATAACAATGTTAAAACTGAATAAAAAAAAATACGATAGAGATACGAAAAAGAAACTTACCAACAAGTTAAATTAAACCGATGTAAAGTGTGCTCTGCTTGAAGCTCAAAGGTAATAATGAAGAAACGAGTAAAGCGCATGTAATTTCGCTGATCCTACAAAATCATGCAAAGACCTGTCGATGTGCTCGGACGATGGAAAAAATTTGTTGCGCTAAGTGAACTTGAATGGAATGTAGGTAAATGAAACATTTAATGCTAATATAGTAAAATAAAACGCAATTACTAGGATAATTAAATTTATTTCATTATAAAAATTAAAGACAGTATTCACTTAAAGATAATATTACTTACTATACTATACTTAAAAGTCATTATACTAAACACATAGAAAAATTAGATATATTTATATTACATACACTTAAACCCCAAGAATAGAAATGTGACCCCAGGCTTTACTACTAGTTTTGCCCTGTGAAATTAGCCTTTTATCATCACTACTAGAGAGTGCTATTTTATTTACAGCACGTGTGAACACCTCATGTTTAATGCTTTTGAATAATACGTTCTTTTTACGTATTACTTCTGCCGTTAACAATGTATTTTTGTAATCATCAATATTAAGATCGCGAACAACACATGACTTAACTCCTTTAGCTTTTTTTATTTCAGTTTCAATATTTTTGATGCAATATAGCTTTGAGCGTAACCCAACAAACTCAGTAATAATTTTTCCACCCATTTCATCTTTAAAAAGCCCTGGAACTTTTTTGTTAATAATTGGTAACCCGTAAATATTATCTACTGATAAATTACTGGTATCGAAATATTTTAAAAAGTTTTCTTCTAGGTCTTTGTAAAAATTTTTAGTTTTTATGTGGTAAATAAAACTATCCGTATCAGTGTAACACATTTTCAAGCGGTCACCGTAGAATGGCTTGGCTACAGAATAATGAAAATCGTACATGTGTGATTTTGATAACTCAAGAACTGTGAATCCTATGTACAGAGGCTTATCTAAAACGATACGGTCAGGTTTTAACTGTATAGCAACTAAGCTATCCGTAAATACAGAAGCGCTGTGAAAATTGGGACTCGCGATTAATTTTTCAGCATTATTTCGTTTTTTAGTTCTGTTGTTTTGGTCACTCCACCGATTCACTAGTTCAACTTTAACTTTTTTTCGGTTGTTTTCTAAAGTTTTTCCAAAAACACTATTGTTAAGCAATTTGAAAAAATCTTGCTCAAAAGTTGATGTTGCTTGCTGACGCAAATTTGTATTGAGATCGATATACTGTTTTAAGTAAGCACTCTGTCGAAATGTTATGACGCGATGCACTTTCCTTAAAATCAAACCATGTTTTAGACACGTTTTTAAATGAACATAATGTATTATGTAGTTAAACTTATCGTATAAATTTGGAATTAATTTTTCGTTTTTTCCACCCGGTGGAATATCTTTTTCTGGACAAAACGGTAAATCATTATGTTCCCAATGTAAGTCTTTGGGGTATATTAGATCCACTTCTAAAATGAACCCAAACTCTGCATCGTCTGAAACATTATTCACGTCTAATTGATCGACTTCGGATTCATCGAGAAATCTAAAGTCTGACAAAGGCAAAGATTGACACATGCTATATCCGTAGAGATTATTGCAATCTATATAAACTATGTATGAATCTGGTAACAAGGGATCATAGTCTAAAATAAATTCGTTGTTCGCTTTTGCATGCCTGTGCGATGCCATTACAACACCTCCTCGAATACCGCTTTGTAAAACATCCACTATCGCAAAGTCGTCAATTAGTGTTAACTGAATGCCTGTCTTAAAAAGCATAGCATAAAATGATAAACTCGGTGCAGTCACATAGAATGCAGGGTCCAAGTGGTAATAATGCTTGCAAGTTCTTCTAAAATTTTCGAATATATCAGTTAACAACAAAACGTCTGTTTTTATATACAAATCGGTATACTGTCCCAAATTATGAATATTGAACTGTGACCAAACAGCACGCGCGTGCTCGTAATCCTCTTTTGATATGTGTTCGTCATTAAGCGAACTGTAAAAGTGTTCTTTGTTGGGAAGGCATGGTTCGTTATAACGTTCCCATGCGTTCATGTACTCGTATGGGTAAACCCCTTTACGAGTTAGAAGAGCAAACTCTGCTGGACTTGGGTAAACACTACATAAATGATTAAATTCGTGAATTTTCATAGTCTTAGCTAATTTTTCTAAGCTGGTTCCTAAAAATTTATATGAATCTACAAATCGCAACTGAACAAACTCATCTCTAGATATTGGGATAAACTTTGTAAAGGAAATATAGTTTTCTTTCGTTTTCGGAATTATTTTTATTGGTCCTGGGGCTTCTCCAAGTTTTTTGATAAATAAATGGCAATCATAACCCGCCAAGTTATGAAAAAATATCGGTACAAACTTTGGTGTTTTGTATTGCAAATTGCATAGACTGTGAGCTGCCCCCCGGTAATGTCCACTGAGATGGCAGTGATCCCTAACTTTGTCTCCAAAGAGAAAATCCTGACAGATATGACATCGAACTGCATTTCTAAAATTCATTGCATCGTTAGAATTAAAAATCATTGGAACATTTTGCGACAGCACAGCGTGTATATCTCGAGTATCTCTATAAAGAGAAGAGACAAAGTTATCTACGCAATCCAGTCCGCGGTAAGAAACAAATCTATTGTAAGATGGGTCAAAAGAACAAACGACTTTGTATGCAAACGCTACTGGAACATGTTTTTGTGTGGTGCTTGTATGAGCACCATGAGACTGTGACTCACTTCCTACATTTTCTAACATCGTTTCAAAGTCTGCATAAATCACAAAAGGAATATCTTGTTTCCGCTCAAAATTTTTGAATTTTATTATGGACCCCCTTTCTGGTAGAACCGTGACGACACCATTGCATGTGTGATTTTCTACTTCATCAATTGTTTTGAAAAAAAGCAAACAAGTATCACAGAAATAAAGTCTTCCATTATGTTTTGTTATTTGACTTCTCACCAGCCGAGATAAATTCTTAATCAAACAAAAGTGTGATGTTGTTTTATTTTCTAACCATAGCAGGTGAATTGTTTTTTTGTTTTCGTGACTTTCTGATTTATAAAGAGGACCTATGATAGTTCTGTTATTTTTTAAACCGAATATAATAAAGCTTAAATTAGGGTTGTTTTCTTCAAATATTTTAACATCGGAAAATGTTACAGGAAATGACATGTTTTCGGTGTTTAGTACTTCACGAAAATGTATGTACGATGAGACCCTTTCTTGGTGGGAATCAGCTGGATAAAGAGCTGCAATAACGCTCCACAAAAAACAATATTGATCATCGTTACGGATATTTAAGCACGCCTTCTTTTTTTTAATTAATTCTGGTAGCTCAATGTACGTGGAGCCACGAATCGGTTCATATTTATTGACATTTACCTCAAAATGTAAGCAATTTAGAAATGTCCAACCTGAATCTCGTTCTTCGAATTGATCTATCTTTGTGCGTATTACGTTTACTACATTTGAAAACAAAGTATCAAAATTATAATTCCCGTATATCGGAATGTTTTTTGTAATGAATGATTTGATTTCTTGTTCGTCATTTTTGAAGAGCAAAAACTTTGAGAATAGTTCAAAATTAACTTTAACACAAATATGTTTTTTTAAGCATTCATCCAAAATAATTTTTACTTTGTCTCGTATTGATTCGAAAAATACGTCTATAGAATGTTCATTCGTATTCTGTGCTGCTATTCTGTAAGATATGATTCGGCTTTGAAAAGCCGATGCAACAACTTCAATTCCATCTACATCAATGTTAGGTGTACCTAAAGCGTTTTGTTTATGATCATTACTTCTCAAATGACCTATCCAACGCTTACCGCTGATAGATGTATTACAAACTGCACAGATAGGCATTTTGAGTTAAATCTACCTAAATTGATATAAGTACTTACCTACAGATCTAAAAATATTAATAAACTATCTGCCAAAAAAATTATGAAACTATCCTAACCTACTCAAATATACCTATAATTTAGCCTAAGTGTTTTTATTCTACACAGGTACCTACTACTATGAGCAGTGAACACTGACTAAATTAAAATAAGTACTTACCTACAGATCTAAAAAATATTATTTAGCTATCTTCCTACCCAAAAAATATTATAGGTATAACCTACCCAAAAATGTAATTTAGCCTGAGTACTTTTATTCTACAAAGGTACCTACTATTAGGAATAGTGAACACTGACTTAAATTCTAAACCAAAATAAAAAAGCAATAAGAGAGAGCAAGAGTTAACTATAATAACATCAATGATTTAATTAAATTTGATTCTGTCACTAAATTTGGTGGGGGTTGACGTTTTAAAAAGTTTAAAAGCTGTAGCAAGAAAACCTTGCAACGCTTCCCACTCGGGTTTATTTTCGCCGAGGCGAAGCTTTATAGAAGTCAAAGCTTTTTTATAACGTTCTTCGGGTGGCGTGTTTTGAACATCGATCAGATTATAAAGCTTCACCTCGACGAAAAAGTTGCCATCAACAACCGACACGGTGCGTCGGCTCTGCCCTCCAGAGACGCGCGTGCTGAACGAGGACGTCAGGCTGCCGCCGCTGCTGTGTGTTGCGGTGGAAGAGCTGGCTTTCTCCTCAGCCTCCAGTATAGAAAAAATATCGGACCGACGTTTCTTAGTCCTGAAAAATACAAAACAAAAATCAGCAAATGGACTAACACAATTTGTTTTATGATCGTTTTATGAAGATAATAAAATTCTAACATAGGTATAGGAGGTACCGAGTGAATTACCTAAATCAAGTGTGCAAACAAGATAGATAATAATTATGATACAAAAACTAGTAGGGACATTAAAAAACAGAGTGAAATTCAGAAGAAAAAAAAATTGGTCATACCAAGAATATTCTGAGTCTGATGGCGTGAGCAGCGTAGACGGCTCGGAACGATGAGCCAAGGCCGCTGCGTTAGCAACCGGCGCGACCTTACGCTTCGACACCTTCGGTGTTTTCGGTTTCTTTGGTTGCACCGGCGGCGATGGTGCGACAACCGCTGTTTCAGAATCGTATTCAGAGTCCGACCTGAAAACACAAAAATAAAAAATGCTTTACAAACCGAAATCATATCATTTAGGATTGATTACTTCGTGTAGATGAATTTACACAGAATATTTTTCGCGAACAAAAAAATAAAAAGACAACACTCACTTACATTGCTGAAGAAATCCAAAGGTGGATGGAGACTTTGAAGAGCTTGGATGGCTTGGTCTTCAGACAGCAGCTCGGACAGCAGTGAGGCTCTTCAGAGGCAGTGAGGGCTTCACAGAAAGCGAGGGCTCCACTAGCAGCGAGGCTTCAGAGGTAGCAGGGCTTCAGAGGCAGCGAGGGCTTCAAGGGCAGCAAGGGCTCCACGGACAGCAGGTCGTATGCCAAAGTTTCAGCAACAGAGATTGTAGAGTGTCTCGATTTGACTAATATCCACGATTTTATACCAAATAAATTCACTGCCTCAGCAAATTTTCAACCAACTCAAATGATAATAAGTACTTCAAAAGAATTAAATAAATTTGAACTTAATATTACCCTTCAATAGAAGACATTAGTAAACACAGAGTAGTTGACACATATATGGATTTTTGTCGATTTCTTGTAGCGCATACAAAATTAAACCTTATTATGGTATCAGATAGGTCATTGTATAGAAGGTACTTAGAATGCACACAAAAACAATAACTTAGCTGTAAATTCCCTTAACCCTCAACCACTGACCTGCATTTACTTCCATTAATACTAACGTAGGTACTTACGTCCGTCAGACGTAATTCTTTTCAAATACTTAATATTTTTGTTAGGAGATAGTTTACTTGATGCTTTTAGTTCACTAATATTAAAATAAAAATATCATAAGTATTTGATGTATATATTTTTTTTAACTTTAAATAAAAAACTGCTTATCTAACTTATCGGTTTAAAATGATCACAGAATTAATAGAATTTTAAAGTTATTGTTCTATGGAAAATAAAGTTTTCAATAAAACGCATTCTCGTATCGCAGACGTTATTATGGTTAATTTTAACCTGTTAGAGGTGCACCTATTCAAGAAGTTATAATAGTGTAAAGGTCGCACCTACGTCTGTCAGACGTACGCCAGTGGTTAAGGGTTAAACTCCTTTGAAATCCGATCAGAGACAGCTTGCCGCGAATCAGATAACAAATTTTCTAACGCGTTCCCTGCCGTTGTAACCAACGAATTAACCCGGTAGCGTTTTGCTCTGAAAGTATTCTTAATATGTAAATATCACAAAAAAGGTAAATAAGTAATTTACCATTTAAACATAACGTGGCAAATCATAGAATCAAATCAATGTTCCGGGTGATCAGTTCGATGCTCATCGCAGATAATGTAGGTAACTACTACCTACCTTTTCATGTTCTGTTATCACCAGAGTTTCTGGGTTTTATCTAATAAGGAAATAAAAATGGGAAAGCTGTAGCGTCTCAGATTTTAAAGACAGCAATGCAGACCTTACGTACCTACTTAGGTACTTAATCAATGGAATACCTATTTAAAAAATCAATGAAAAAACCTATTAGTTGATAGGATTCGAACCCACAAACATGGTAAGCTTCCACTATGCCGCGATACTAATTCCAATGACTTCCTTGAATGCCTACGCTGCGAAAACTAATACCGCTCGGCTCGGAGTTCTTTCGCTGTGAGAACGATACTTGCATCATTGCTCGTGTACACGTTACGAAAATATTAAGTGTGAAATTATGTGAAAAATAACCAAGTAAGTACCTACCTAAATATTAGTGTAACAACGATATTATCAAAATCGTAGTGCATTTCTCATTAATTTTTTTGCTTGGTTATTCAAATTTAAGACCTGCAAGCTTATTGCACCTACTTTAAGGTGATTTTTTTTACAGTAGGTACCTAGTATCTTAATAATAATCTTATTAGAGTTAATGTAATCTCAATTTTAATCACGAAATGATTTTTATTATTCTACATTGTTAAAAATTTTAAATTCAAACCAAATGTAGGTTACTTTGATGATTACCTAGGTACCTAGAAAGTATATTTTTATAATTACTCTAAAGACCACCTTTGGTTTTCACAGGTATATACAAGACAAGGAGGATATCTGTGAGAAAACTAATATGATGCGGTATCAAAGGTAATGTACTTTTTAATTACATTAATTACCTACCTAAGGACTTACATAAATATTTTACCGTCAATTTGCAAAACAGCTTTTTTAATTTAATTTTAATCCTAAATAGCCCAGTCAAGTTACTTACCTCTGTTTTTTAACAAATTTGACCGGGCTAAAAGTAGATCATAATGTAGGTATTTTATTTTAAATTCATATTAACTAAACTTAAGTTAGGTACATTCTATGAAATACCTTGCAATTAAAAGAACTATATAGTTAGGTAGCTGTATCGTGCAAACAATAAGGTTGACAAATTTTACTTGTTGTAACATTGTTTATTTTGTTTTAGGTCCTTACCTGCCTACGAGGATACGACCTTGAATAACTACATTTATTTTAGTTATAGGTATAATAATAATTTAGTTAGTTTTATAAAATAAGTTTGTATGACGTATTGTGAGTAATTAAAAAAAAATGTGTTTAAAAAACTTTCAGTATATAACAGTAAAAAAAAAAAAAAAAAACTGTTATACTCTGAAAGTTTTAGGATTGGTTTTATTTATTGAACAACATTACTAAACTGAAAAGTAAAAGTCGCATTTAACATCCACCTCTGATGTTAGTGCGCGGTAATGGATTTCAAGTAAAGGTAAAAGTCGTACTAGACATCCACCTCTGATGTTAGTGCGCGGTAATGGTTTTCAAGGTAAAGGTAAAAGTCGTACTAGACATCCAACTCTGATGCTAGTGCGCGGTAATGGTTTTTGAAGGTAAAAAATAGTTATAAAGGTATGCTTTTAATTTCAGTAGCAACAGAACTCAAATGCAAGGTAGGCATCACGGTGTGAGATAATCCTACCTCGGGCTCACAGGGAAATACTTACCATGGGTTTCCCAACCGTGTACATTAGGAATCACAATCAGTTGGAGATAATCCTACCTTGGGCTCCTCGAGTGATACTTACCATGGGTCACTCAACTGATTGCGTTAGGCATCATAATCAGTGAGAGTTTAATCCTACCTTGGTCTCTCAGAACGATACCTACCTCGGATCGTTCAGCTGATTATGTTAGAGAATATTTCAAAAATGAAATAAATGTTAGGACTTCACAATCAGTGGGAGATAATCCTACCTTGGGCTCCTCGAGTGATACTTACCATGGGTCATTCAACTGATTGCGTTAGGCATCATAATCAGTGAGAGTTTAATCCTACCTTGGTCTCTCAGAACGATACCTACCTCGGGTCGTGCAGCTGATTATGTTAGAGAATACTTTAAAAATGAAATAAATGTTAGGAGTTCACAATCAGTGGGAGATAATCCTACCTTGGGCTCCTCGAGTGATACTTACCATGGGTTACTCAGCTGATTGCGTTAGGTATCATAATCAGTGAGAGTTTAATCCTACCTTGGTCTCTCAGAACGATACCTACCTCGGGTCGTTCAGCTGATTATGTTAGAGAATATTAAAAATGAAATAAATGTTAGGACTTCACAATCAGTGGGAGATAATCCTACCTTGGGCTCCTCGAGTGATACTTACCATGGGTTACTCAGCTGATTGCGTTAGGTATCATAATCAGTGAGAGTTTAATCCTACCTTGGTCTCTCAGAACGATACCTACCTCGGGTCGTTCAGCTGATTATGTTAGAGAATATTAAAAATGAAATAAATGTTAGGACTTCACAATCAGTGGGAGATAATCCTACCTTGGGCTCCTCGAGTGATACTTACCATGGGTCACTCAGCTGATTGCGTTAGACGTCATAATCAGTGAGAGTTTAATCCTACCTTGGTCTCTCAGAACGATGCCTACCTCGGGTCGTTCAGCTGATTATATTAAAAAATAAAAATGTAAAAATAAAACTAAATAAAATAAATGATAGGACATCACAATCAGTGGGAGATAATCCTGCCTTGGGCTCCTCGAGTGATACTTACCATGGGTCACTCAGCTGATTGCGTTAGGCGTCATAATCAGTGAGAGTTTAATCCTACCTTGGTCTCTCAGAACGATACCTACCTCGGGTTGTTCAGCTGATTATATTAAAAATATAAATGCAAAAATAAAACTAAATAAAATAAATGATAGGACATCACAATCAGTGGGAGATAATCCTGCCTTGGGCTCCTCGAGTGATACTTACCATGGGTCACTCAGCTGATTGCGTTAGGCGTCATAATCAGTGAGAGTTTAATCCTACCTTGGTCTCTCAGAACGATGCCTACCTCGGGTTGTTCAGCTGATTATGTTAGGGCATTACAATCAGTGGGAGATAATCCTACCTTGGGCTCCTCGAGTGATACTTAACATGGATCACACAGCTGATTGCGTTAGGCATCATAATCAGTGAGAGTTTAATCCTACCTTGGTCTCTCGGAACGATGCCTACCTCGGATCGTTCAGCTGATTATGTTAGGGAATCACAATTGGTGAAAGTTTAATCCTGCCTCGGTCTTTCAGAACGATACATACGTTGGATCGTTCAGCCAATTGTGTTAGGTTCGTCAGGTTTTAGTTGGTGAGAGTCCGACATTACATAATGGATTTCCTGACGTAAAATAAAAAAAGTTTATAGGTAGACCACACGGTGAGAGATAATCCTACCTCGGGCTCTCAGGGAAATACTTACCATGGGTTTCCCAACCGTGTGCGTTAGGAATCACAATCGGTGGAAGTTTAATCCTACCTTGGTCTTTCAGAATGATTCCTCTGTTGAATCGTTCAGCTGATTGTGTTCAACCTAATGATATTGGGGGTTCTAATCCACACCAAAACTCTTCTGATTGTCTGCCGTAGCGAACGGAACGACGAAGGAGAGCAGTGAGTGGAGGTGACAATCAGTAGAGTTTTGGTGTGGAGTAGAACTCCCAATATCATACTACTTACACCCCGTACAAAGTCTTTACAAAAACAAACCATACAAACTTTGATTTATAACACCAGATAACTGACCTCTATCCTCATTTCCCGCCATGCCGTCCACTTCATCCATAACTAGTACATGTTTCTTGGTCACAGCTTGCTTGCCTGTGACGCCTGGAAAAACGAATGCCTTTACACAATGTATGATGTGTATGGTCACGAATGTATCCCAAAAGAAGGAAGGGTAGAGATTTACTTACATCTATTTTGGAATTTAAACAAAGTTAGGAGACAACCTTTGCCTACATAGGCAGTTCTAATGCATGTGCAAAACTTTTGGTGGAGTAAAAAAATTACCGATCAAACACTAGCACCCATATCTTTAGTCATTATCTCAACTCTATCTTCAAATGCATATCGATATGATTGGTCATAAAAAAATCCTCCACTTATTCTTCACTTACTTATGTAACCATTTTTTTTATTTATTTAAGGGTTTGGTCACTTAGCGACCACATCACCCATAATGAAACAAAATTATAACTTAATAACAACTTAAATGCAATAAATAATAATAATAAATAATGCTGGACTTTTTCACACAGCATCATCTAGCCCCAAAGTAAGCAGAGCATGTGTTATGGGTACTAGATGACTGATATACTACTTATATACTTTTTGTTTGTAAATACATACATATTATACATAGAAACACCCAGACCCGAGACAAATATTTGTAGATCATACAAACATTGGTCCCGCCCGCGCATATGTAAACCTAACTCTAATAATTTAACGATAAACAAAACTTTTTCACAATAAGGTTTCGAAATAATTACGTATGTAACCATAGACGTGTGGAGAATTGAATTGTCATCTCAAGTTGAGTGGACGATGAGTCGAGATCGAGAGAACGTAAAGTTATGGGTGTAGATTTCCCTGTATCATGGGCGTCATATATTATAGATTTATTTTATAAGAGTTAGAAATAACATTACAGTTGGTACTGTAGTACCTACACATTCTTTACTTGCAATTATTAAGTCAATAAAAAGAGATGGCTCTATATTTATCAGTTGTTTCAGCTAGAGCGCTACAAGTTCAGTGTCACCTTTAGCATAAGCAGATAATGAGGTAGTAGTGAGCAGTTCTCCAATTTGTTCCTTGATGAGCGTTTTGTTTCTTGTGTCCGATGCGTTGAACTCCACCATATCGAAACCAAGCTCTTTGCACACTAGCGCCACTGTTGTGGTTTTACCTGTAAGTATGTAAAGGTATGTTAAAAATCCATACAAACAGGTGAAACAGGATCACGACTCTATGCCACGACGCGACAGACATTCTTTCAGATCTTTTATGTTTTCAGATCCATTGAATTTTAAGGGGGTAGTCAACAGACATGTCCGAATACATATTTGATAGATACCCACATCTTGCAGAAGCTAGTACTTAGTTATTCCAATATTATTATGAATTATACTCTGCCACCTTAGATAAAGTTTGTCCGAGTCTGCAACTCTTAAGCTAGAAACAAACTATCAGACGCGGCTGACGAACGCGACTGATTTTCACTATTGACATCAAGCTACAAATCATGTATCATACATACAATTCTTTCAATTTTTGTTCACAGCTAAAGCAAGTAATTAGCACTTTGTAGGAATAGGAGGTCTCTCTTGAATTTCCAAGTTAGACGACTTGTTTGTTAGTACGAACAATGTCGATAAATAAAACTTACCAACACCAGGAGGACCGGATAGAAGTGCGGCCTTGTAAAACGCTCCGTCATCATTCTTTGCCCAGGGACTAGGTTTGGTAATCTTGGCCTTTCTATTTACATACCATTTGGTCAGCCAATTCACCAATCTAAAAATATACATTCTTGTTTTCATAAACAGTTTATCATGCAAGTTCGCCATCTTGTTTTCAAAAGGGCGAATCGCGCCATTTTGTTTTCGAAATGGCGAGCTTGTCAACTTCGGCTGATGGATGCGTGAAGTTATCAACGTTGCGATGCGCAGTAAGACGATTTAGTATGAAAAAGTGCTACAGCTCTTACGCACACTTCACGAATGCTCAAATCCATTGACACTATCGCCGAATATCGCCGAGGTTAAATCTGCTTTTAACTATTTTCTCCTAGGTGGCGTTTCTACTATAGCGGAGCTCGAGATACGATGATTTTGAGTTTTGAAAAGTTAATGGAGATTTTAGCTTAAGAGTTTTCGATTCTTTTTATAGGTTTTTAAGTACCTACCTACCTATGTTATTTTGCTGACAAAGTCGCGGGTACTAGCTAGTTTATAATAAGTACTTACTTTTTAACATTACTAGCCTCTCCAGTTTGTCCTATAATATGTTTAGAGTCCTGCGGCTTATGTTTCTCAACCCACATGGTCGAGTTTTCTGATGCTTCTGATTTCACATCTAAAGATATAAAAGGAAAAATTATTTTACTTGAAAATTATAAAGGCCCACTTTATAATTATAAAGCTTTATTAATTTTTTAGTTACTAAACTCCTTCATGCTAAAACGGCTGAACGGATTCAGATGAAATGTGTTAAGAAGGTAGCTCATATCTTAGAATAAGTAAAGTATTCCCATCTTCTTTTTATCGTGTCACCAGTTTGATGTTTTCCTTCACCGTTTGATAATACTGGCATAGTGAACTTAAATTTTTCGACAAAATAACTCATTGGTGCACGACCTTACGATCGGAAGACGGGGCCACTACCACTAGGCCACCAGTGCCAAGTATTCCCATGGGTTGCAGCTAGTTAATAATATAATAAAGATGTGTTTTTTCAGCCATTTCTATGCGCATCCAAATCGCTTCTGGCTTTTATGTAACCTTGAGTGCTAAATTGCCCCACACCAATCACTTCACGGTCATTATTATGAGATTTACACCACATGAAGGCTTCCGTCATGGCGTAACGGCAATACGGTCTCAGCTGACTTAATATGTAGGCCACATCAAGGCTCCTGTCACGCCTAACCGGCAATACGGCTGACATATTTGTGACAGAATAAAATCTTCGATTAAGGTTAAAATATAACTCACTTTTAGACAGATTAATACTTGAGCTGGATGACGATACGCTTTCAGTTTGCGAATGATCCTTTAATTTTACAATATCATCGATTTTGTTATCTTTTTTATCACGATTCTTGTCATTAACTTCTAATTTGATTTTGGAACTTTCTTTCACATGATTTTTGACAGTTTTTTCTTTTTTAATTTTAGGTAAATCATCTTTATCTGCAGATTTTTCTTTTTTCAACTCTATTATTCTTCCTTTACTGCTTGATCCGTTCACTAATTTGTTTTTATTATCATGATTTCTGTCTTTTCTGTCGTCTTTGCGTGATTCATCTTTTGATTTTGATTTTTTGGAATATCTAATCATTTTGAGGAATTCATCTTCATTTATTATTTTGATTCCTAATTCAGCTGCTTTTTCCATTTTCGCCGGGCCCGCATCTTCACCGGCCAACACGTGAGTTACCTACATAAATGCAAAAATCATAAACTAAAGGAAAAATCAACTACGGTTTTATGATTTTCATATCCATACCTACTAATATTATAAATCTGAAAGTAACTCTGTCTGTCTGTCTGTTTGTTACGCTTTCACGCCCAAACCGCTGAACAGATTAAGCTGAAATTGGCATAGTTAAGGGTTGTATCCCAGGGAAGGACATGGGCTACTTTTTATCCCAAAAAAATAAAAAAATCCTGAGGGACCGCGGGTACGCAGCTAGTCCATACTATATACTTTATACTTACTATAATATTATAAATGTGAAAGTAACTCTGTCTGTCTGTTTGTTACGGTTTCACGCCCAAACCGCTGAACAGATTAAGCTGAAATTTGGCATAGTTAAAGGTTGTATCCCAAGGAAGGACATAGGCTACTTTTTATCCCAAAAAAATAAAAAAATCCCGAGGGACCGCGGGTACGCAGCTAGTCCATACTATATACTTTATACTTACTATATACTATATACTTACTATAATATTATAAATGTGAAAGTAACTCTGTCTGTCTGTTTGTTACGCTTTCACGCCCAAACCGCTGAACAGATTAAGCTGAAATTGGCATAGTTAAGGGTTGTATCCCAGGGAAGGACATGGGCTACTTTTTATCCCAAAAAAATAAAAAAATCCCGAGGGACCGCGGGTACACCGCGGGAGCGCAGCTAGTTTTTTTATAAACTCGAAATGAAAACGTACTGCATTAAAATAATCACACATATCATAGGAGTAATAAATAAATATTTACCTTTTTACTAATGCCATTTTTGATGCAACCACCATATTTCTTGACAGCATCCTCAATTTCTTCTCTCTCAAAGGAATCCAGAACGCCAGTGAGTAAAAATGCACAATCTTTTAGGCAATTTTCGGCACCCTGTTTAAGAACAATGTTTTCAAAACATTTATAAAATTCAATTAGATTCAATAAATGTTTCAAATTGACAAAATATTTTATATCCACACATCTCAACTGTCTAGGCATTTACTTACAATAAGACCGCGCGTATTTGTTTGGTACAAAGTAATCTTACTGTAGGTGAAGTAGGATTAGGCAAATATGTACTGGTACAAAAATATTTGCTAGAGCTCTATAGTGTTTCAACTAATGTATTAGTTAGAAAAATGTAGTTTAGGGAAGGTGTAAGTTGGCACAATAGGGATCGAGATTTTAGGCAAATCCTGTGGTGGCTTAGAACTAGTACAGGAGTTACCTCAGGAATTTCCTTAGCCCCTAAATGTTTGGGCCCAGTCCTGTTCAGGTATTTCTGGTACAATGCTGCTGAATGTATTTTTCTTTCATGCCTTTCCTCATCTGTAAGAGCTGTAAAAAAGAATCTTATTTTGTCTTCTGAGATAAAATGTTGCCTAATCTGAGAATTAATGTTGTTGCTATAGACTAACTGAACACTATCAATGCCCAGGAATCAGATGCTATGCTTGATATAAATCATATCTGCATAGCATTTTTTAGTTTTTTGTGGAATTGATCTCTATTAATATTGGTGGCGATCCGTTGAACAGCTGACCAGTTCCAATGATTTTTGCTGAAGTATAAATCGCTATGCTGGCCTCTTAATGGGACATTAAGAGGGCATGCACTTCCATGGGATGCAGTTACTAAGCTAAGATTCCTAAAATTGTTATAATACATAAACTTGTTCATAAAATTACCTGATTCATTGAGGCTTTTGTTCACCCTCTTCTTCTTATACATAGATTGATCAGCATCTTCCATTGTTGAGTCATGAGCTGTCAAGTCAAAATTTTCCATTTTGATTTCTACATCCCCATTACGATCACTCTTCTCAATCTTTGTCTTTTTATTGACATCTTCTGTATTGTCTTCATTCTCAAGAAACTCTTCAAACTTTCTTTTGTTATTATCTCTTGTTTCTTTTTTTATTTTATCGACTATTTGCTTTAATTCTAGATGTTTCTGTTTTGTATCATTTTTGGCAGGTGATACTTCTTTCTTAGCTTCCTTGTCATCCTTATGTGATTTTGGTTTGGTTGAAAGAGAATGCTTAACTTTTTTATCCTTGTGTTCTCTAGATACTTTTTCAATTGATTCATCTTCAATGATTATTGAGGGTTTTGGAGATTTTGAAATGTTTTTATCAATTTTGTTTGAGGTCTTCTCAACAGCTTTATCAGATTCAATGACTTGTTCGTCTTTCTCTATTTTAGCCTTATTTTGTTCAAGATCTATGATCTCTACTTCATCTATTTCTAGCAAACTTTTCTCAAACTCGTCATCTGAATGTATGCCTGTTTCTGTTTTTTTTACAGCTTTTTGTTCAGATTTTTTGACAACTGGCTCAGTCCGTTTGATAGGTCCAGTTCCAAAGAGATTAGTAACTCTAACTTCTTTGAGTGCTGGTTTGGAAGATTTACCTTTACTTGACTTTTCAGACTCTTTTGTCTTCTTTTTCTTAGAAATGTAAAACAAAAATTATATGGACCTACCTACATACTTCATGAACGAGTACGAAACCAGAGAGTTCGAAAAAAGTCGAGAAATCATGCCCTTGATTTATAAAAAAACAATAACTGCATATTTAGTTTTTTTTATAAATCTTTTAGTTTTAACGGAAATCGACCCAAATGACTTAAAAAAAAAGTCTGTATTATTGAATTAATGGATTTTGTTGTCTTTGCAAAGAAATGGCTAATTTTATTATTTTTTCACAGAACTCACTATTCCACCTCTATTTCTTAGAGTACTTCATGAAAATTAAATATGAACTGAAAGGTTCTTCAGCCTCTGTATTAAGATACTGAATGTCTCAGTCCAAATATTGATAACCTAGCAGTATACCTTGCTTACTATTTGAACATCAGGCGACTCCGGAATTACATCGTCGTCATCATCATCTTCAATTAGTCGTTTTTTCACTGGAGCTGGGGATTTTTTTGGTTGAAAGAATTTTCTAATATCCTGCAAGTAGGTATTCAGTTTAAAAACTTCAGTAATTTACAATTTGTTTATTTATTTATAATTTAGGCCTCCTGTACAATAATTTGACGACCTCTGTGGCGCAGTGGGTGAAAGCCCGCTTGGGACGCAGAAGGTTGCGGGTTCGATCCCCGCCGCGGGATAAATGTTTGTATGATCTGCAAATAATTATCTCGGGTCTGGGTGTTTCTATGTATAATATGTATGTATTTACAAACAAAAAATATATAAGTAGTATATCAGTTATCTGGTTCCCATAGTACAAGCTTTGCTTAGTTTGGGGCTAGATGATGCTGTGTGAAAAATGTCCAGCATTATTTATTTATTATTATTATTATAATTGAAGTTAATTTTTCTGACCATAAGCCATTGAGTAGGGTTTGCACTGTACAAAGTGTACAACATGTTTCCTCTATCAATCATCTCAGCACTTTCACACACATGTCCGTATTCACACAATATAACCACTTTTTTAGGACCTCGTAAGGCGCCGGTGTATATTATCATCCACATTCATGCTCATTTGGTAACGTTTTCAATCTAAAAAAAAATTCAATGAAATACTATCCTGCAATTTTTAACACAGCTTTAATAAAAGCGTATCCATATATTTATCAAACTGTTGATACCAATGATTATGTACTATCATAGGAAATAACCCAAACCATTAATAGTTTAGAAAAACAACAAACTACTTACCATTTTGAACAGTAATTTGAACTGGTAAATACTCTCATGGACTTATTCATGAACAGAAATATTTTGGAACTTTAATAACGAAGAGTTTTCATTCATTGCTTTCTAAATAATAGTTATCAATAAATTCTACTGTAATTATTAACTCAAACTAATAAAATAAAACCGTTCGCCCCACAACCAAAGAGAATAATAATTTATAGGCCCACAACGCACGGAAAGAATTTTCCTACAATTAGCGCAAAATTCATATTTTGACATTGACGTGAAAACTGAACTGAACTTGATGTTTCTAGTCAGAGGATGTCATAGAGGCATGAGGATGTCAACCTCAGAGAAAAAATGATAAACTAGAGTCTGGCAAATGAAAGTAGACCCTGAAAAATCGCGGCAAATTCAAAAATATAAGCGTGGCAACCCATTATTATATTCTTCGATACCGTCCGAAAAGGAACTTCGTTCCAAAAAATAACTTCACTATGATAACAGACGTACTAGGGATACTACGCGAATTGAACGCATCCAAGAAGCTTAAAGCTATAATTTAAGCAAACAAACCCCTGCTTGCCTTTACCCATCGAAGTTTTTATTTTAAAGCCTTACTAAGACACCCCGACCGCCACATTTCACAAAACTTTTAGATTAAGCACTAAATCCTGAAGGTTTTAGATCTAAGACCCTAAAGAAGTCTCAGTGCACAATGTGCACATGCCCTTTCTTTCAGAGTTATGACAGCTTTCAAACAGCTGCATGCAATCACATGCAATCATCGCACAAAAGACCGCCATTTCAAATTTTTACACCCATCGAACCAATGTTATTTTTATCGATTTTAATCATTCTTACAGACATATCCTATACAATAAGTGGTAATGCAGGTAGTACATTATTTATAAACAAACATTCTAGAACTGATTGTTGGAGCGACGATGACATCATAAAACTTCGTGCCCGCAAAGCTTTTGAAAATCTGATACCCATGCCAGTGAATCCTGATGAAATTGACGGAAAATACATCAGGGATATTATTCGTTATTTTCGTAAGACGATGCGCTCAGCTCAGCAGGATACGGATCCTCATGTTGGACTGTTGCTAAGAGAAGCAATCGCAGATACCGTAGGAGCTCACCTAAGAAATGAAATCCTTCCGACAGCTCGTTTCGCGTTCTATGCTGGCTACGTTCCGTACAGAAATGTTAGACAAATCCACGATTTGTTCGATGAAATGAAGGACCTGATGAACACGCAAGGGGAAGGCTGGAAACAACCTGAACGAACTCCTCGATGGTCAAATCTGACAGTGGCTAAAATATTGATCGATGCTGGGTCATTTTTCGATCCATGCACCTGTTTAGTAACTAAACGGGATTCTAATTCTTGTATACACTTACCGACACCAAAAGTCGACGAAGACGCAGTCCCTTCGGCTATTGCTCTACCCTTTAAAACAGGAGGACTAGTAAGTTTGACTTCTCCAAATTCTAACAATGTTTTGCTAAAGTATTACACCACTGCGGCTAGATGCATTCTGAGTAGCTCTCCGGAAAAGTGCCGTCATACCGATTTCCTCAGTTTCAATAATGAGTTATGGAATTGGATGAAGAGAGACGTGGCTCCTCATCTGGTCGACGAAAAGCTCTATTCCGCCTATGGAGGTGTTTTGAGAATAGCTGCTGCTGTGCAAACCTATGGCAAAGGCCTATCCCGCCGCAATCTATTTGAGTACCAAGAATCATGTCAAATAAAGTGGCATCCTTGGAAGGCACTTACGCAGTCCTACATCGATATAAACGCCGATTGGTCACCTACGCTATACGTAGGATTAGTGATAGTATTTGCATTGGCAATCTATATAGTTCAGATGATCGTTAACTACTTATGCGGGTCTTCTTGCCGTTGTAAAGGACCATCAAAGTTTTCTGCTCCCGATAATGTGACGTGTGCCAATGTTCAGTCAAATAGTCCAACAGTTCTGCCCTATCAGAACGCAGTCTATTATAACAATAAAAGACGTATTAACCGCTCGTCTTCCAAAGCTAGATCAGCATCACTAGGATCCGTTCGCACGCAGAAAGTTTACGACCTAAATGAAAATAAAGAGGAGCTTATGACAGTTATCCTGAGTGGGAATGAAGACAGCGCGTCTGATACTTCGATGACGTCGGACAGCATCATTTTAGGTTTGGACCGACCAAGCAGCCCACCTAAAATCGAGACTTCTATTTCGGAGATCAGGATAGATAGGCATCTGGATAAGCTACAGTCGTCGCCAATTTCGACCAGCACTGTGACGCGCGGTGTGTCCGGGGAGCAGCGGGCGAGTGACTCAGTTTGGTCCGAGACTGAGAGCACCAGTCGATCTGTTACCTCCACCAGCTCAAAGTCTGACAAATCTCGCAGTTCCCGCGACTTAACATGGGCGAGACGAGTGATATCTAAGCATTCAAGCCGAAGCATTACTAAATCCAATTCGACATCCAGAACTGAAGTAGATTTGAATTCGTTTACAACGCCTCTGTCATAGGTATTTTATTATTAGTTTAATTTGTAGGATGTTTAGTTATTTGTAAGTTGTATGTCAGTTTAAGAAATATACCTGCTTAATGTTTTACGTGTTGTTTGTTAACGATTCATTAAACTTATTCTATTCTACAAGTTCAGCAATATAAACTATCAAATAATCAGTTAACATATTTATTTGCGTAACATAGTCCATAAACTAACACACTGCACCAATGTAACATTACATATTTACTGTCTTATATACATGGATCTTTTAGAAATAAAATAAAAAAACAATATTAAATATATCACATAAGTTATTTGTACCTGTAATTATTTAATGCACACAATTGGTTGGTAGGATTTAAATATCGGAACACACTCAGTCGGAAACCTATCTATACGTTAGTCATATGTCGAGATTTCTAACCAGTGGACGGTTGATACTGCAAAGTCCCTAGGCTTATCAGCGCGGGGTCAGACACAATAATATAAATTAAATTCTACTATGCTATAATACTATTTTATAATAAAGCTGAAAGTTTGTGAGTGAGTGAGAATGTTTGTGTTTCAATCTCGCCTAAACCAGTAAACCGATTTGGATGAAACTTGGAATAGGCGTAGATAGTGACTTGGAATAACATATATGCTATTCAGAATGTTGGTACCACGCGAGCGAAGCCGCACGCAGTAGCTAGTAGTATACAATACATAAATCATTTTTGTGATAAAACGCATTCAAAAAGATCCAACAATAATTCATATTGCAAGCTTCGCTTAGGTTAGGAGCCTGATCATAAGCAGCTTTTTTTTGTAAGTATCTAAATAGCTTTACCACTAAGTCAAGACCAAGGTTTTAACAAAGGCAGAGTATTCCAGTAACGACCGGGTTCTCGAACGCTTTTAAAATTGACAAGCTGATTAAACTCTGATTAACTTGGAATACTTGGTCCTCATTGGTCGAATGACTTGAACAATGATTAGCTTTTTTTGAAGATGACTTGCGTTCGAGAAACCGGCCGTATGAGTGTCAGAATTGAATGAATTAGAAAAAAGATCGAAGCCAACATTGACAAAACGACAAGTTGCGTAGCTCATAATGAGCATAGTTTGTTTCCACGTCCAATGGTTAAGTTGTCCCTGTCAATACATGCTCTATGATTATCGATTACCTTTACTTACTAAACAAGATTAAATCACAGTGAGTATATCTCAGTAAAAAAAAAACTTATAAAGTTACATAATTAAAAAAAAATCTAATATTAATTATTATTTATTGGCATGGGATTTTATCGAAACATAAGGTAGGGTTGAATTCGGTACGTTCACTTCGCCGGACGGATCTATACTCCAGCCAAATTCGATATGGAATTTATGTAAACATTGGAGATCATCTGAGTTTGTCTAGGGTTGTCACTCACATAATGTTCAATGCTCACCAAACTATGATGTTTCACTTAACGTCACTGCTATGATTCTTAATAATGGAATTCACAAAACTTCGAACGAACTAAAATACCGAAAACGAAAATATAAATCACAGAAGTTCATCTTTTTATTAAAAACTAGCTGGTACCCGCGACTTCGTCAGCGAAATAACATACTTTTTAGCAATGCCATCTATTGCATTTAAATGGAACTACCAACTCCCCATACAAACTTTCAACCCTTATTTCACGCCCTCCATGATTAAAATATAGATTTTTTCTGTCATAAGAACCTTCTCCTGACAATAACAAACACAACAAACAAAAATTTAATGAAATCGGTCCAGGCGTTGTTGAGTTATGCGCTTACCAACACATTTTGCGATTCATTTTTATATTATAAGATGCAACCTACAACCCTAAGGAATTTCCGTTTTGACGTCTTGTTCCTCATTGGTTAATTTCTGCTGTCCGGTGAAAGAACTGTCAGTCCAATGTTTACAAAATTCCATGACCAATTTGGCTGTAGTATAGGCATTCGTGAAGTTAGCTGTTTGTCTGCGTAAAACACAATTTTGTATGAAAAAGCGTTCACTGCGCAGACAAACTTCACGAATGCCTTAATCCGTCGGGCGAAGTGTACAGTACGCACAACCGATCTTTAGCTCCCTGAAGTTAGGTGCACTAAACGATTGCGCAGGTTTGCGCGAGTAGGTGAGATAGGACGATGCAACAAACAGCAGCGAGTGAGCGAGCCAGCTATACTAACGCTGTCTTCGTCTTTTAGGCGTCATTAAAAATGGGTTCTGCGCAGCTACTTCAGAGAGCTAAAGATTGGTTGTGCGTACTGGTCCTACTTACATGCCCAAAGCCCTGCGCCAGTGTATATCATAGGTAAATTGGTTTCAGATAACAACATAAAAAAATAATAAAATCTGTAAGTAAACTAAAAAAAAAGTAATATATAGTATACGAATCCATAAAAAAATATTTATAACCTTTAAAATACATATAAAATAAAGATTTACCTAATTTACATTTATCAACATAATATACAGTTATCAATCTGTAGAGATGTTTAAACTTACATGTTTACATATTTATACTTAATTTAATTATCTCCATTTTTACAAATCTAGTGTTACCTACATAAACAATTACACCTTATATATAATACTTCTTGCTATACACAAAAATTTGTTTACTAAGCTGTGCATCTAAAAAGTTAAAGTGAATCACATTGGAAATTAGACCTAAAAGGAATGGAATAAAGTTCACGTTCGTATGTTTTTGTACTGGCGTTCACTCCACTTTCTGTGCATATGTTTGACAATGTATAGGGGTAGGCAGGATACAAGAGTGATTGTGATGACTTTCCACCAGAAGTCCCAGTGTCTTATAAAGTCGCCATCTAAAAAAAAACATGAGTATATTAAAGATAGTATATACTTGATCGCAACATTCTAAACGGTCCGTGGATGGGTGACCGCCAGTGGCATTTTCATCTGAGCGCTTCCGTGCTTCGGAGGGCACGTTAAATTGTCAGTCCCGGCTTTAAGTCGTTAAGCCATGACGGAGGCCTTAAGACGGCCTAAAAACTCCCGTCACCAGAGTTGGCCACTGACTCACACAAACATACTTACTTACTTATCTTTAAATTAGCTTTATAATTAAAGACGAGGAGTATCTGTTATATTAATTATGCTAATGAACTTGCTCGAGGTAATACAATAAACGTGTTATTTGAATGAAAACTAAATTTTAACAACTTTTATTTTTCCAGCTGGCTAAACAAAAATTTTCCAACCTACTTTAGTACAATACGCACAATCGTTCTTCGCCTAAAAACTCAGTCACCAGAGTTGGCCACAGACTCATACGAACTTAGTACATTATTCTCTAGTGAATATGCAGCTTAGTCAGCTTCACACGTAGTAAAGACGTTACATTTCCTGTTTATAAGGCCGATTATGATGAAAGAATGTGCTGGGCAAGCCTATTCCATCTCAAACAATGTTTCAGGCATTACAGCGTCCCGATGAGACACAGGTTTCTGATACAAAACGTAGATGTTTACAGAAACAAATGTTTCGGGGACTTGGCCGTCCACCTGTTGTTTCATATCGATCGCGAGTTGCGCAATCCCGGCTTTCTTTTTAATAACTCTACAGGGTGTAAAAAGACGTCTACCGAAGCCGAAAGGGGTAGGTACAGCATCCCAACACACAACTAAATCCAAAAGGATTTTCCGAAAAAAATCATTATATCCGGAGAAAACAGCATTTGAAGATTACTGTTTGCGTATGTACTGGGCGCTTTGCTTTCCGTAGATTGCTGGATTTTGAGTTTTAATTGATTTTTTCTTTTACTAATGAAATTATCAGGTAGGTATGGTCTTATTATGTTGTCCTAGTAGTAAATAACCAAAAATAACATAAAATTACGTAGCTAAGTCAAATTATTATTTTTTTGCGTTTTTTTTCTGCCAAATATGTTTAGAATCATGGTCTGATTGCAACCCCTCAGTTTTCGGTAGTAGTCTTTTTACACACTGTATAATATAATTTAAATATGATTATGACATTCCAAACTACCGCCATGTTTATAAACAACTGAAACACACGTCCACACTTGTATACAGCTGTTGCGAAACAGATTTGTTTCGGTGCTCTCCATTTTTATTGGGGAGCACAGAAACATTCTAGAAACACGTAGTGTTTACAGCAACATTTTAAAAAGTTTCAGAATCACGTAGATTTTGTTTAAGAAACCGTGTTTATAAATAAATGTTTCTCAGTGAATATATGGCTTTAGGTTATACCTGTCATAACTTTATACATAGTCTAGAGTCTGGCAAATGAAAGTAGACCCTGAAAAAGAGGCGGCAAATTCAAAAATATAAGTGTGACAACCCATTAATTAATAACTCTAAATAATATACTTAATATAATTATTATATTTGGTACTAGAAAATAATAACCAAGTATCAAGTTGTGTTCTTCCAAATGTCCTTATGGGGTTACACGCTTATATTTTTAAATTTGCCGCCTCTTTTTCAGGGTCTACTTTCATTTGCCAGACTCTATTAGTAAGGCTAGGTATTAGGTGTGACTTACCGAAATACGTAGTGAATATAAGCAGAGTGGCGATGTATAACGCTAGACTGACAAGTTCCGCCGCAGCCATGAGCCAATGCCAATTGGCTACAGTCAGAGCCACCATTATAAGTTCTGTGAGGATTAGTGCTGTGTAACTGATTTCCACTATATGGATGAGTTGGTCTTCGAAGAGAACTAGCGCGCCGTACATTATTACACCACCTGGGGTACAAATATTATGATACAATATGAATGACATCATTATTCAATTCAATTCAATACATTTATTTCAGATACCATGATCCATATCACACACACATTTTAAATGAAACAGCACACAAAAAAAAATTAGGAAACAATACTTATAATCTTCTTCTTGTCGTGTCACCAGTTCTTTCGAACCAATGTGGTGAAAGGATTATAAGTGCGCCTCTAAGAGGCTCCTTTCGTGCTTATAATAATTGCTTAACAACATATACTTACCTATATTTTATTTAAGTGTTTTATTTATGTGGTGTTTTGTTATTAATTGGTGTACAAAGTGTTCATTCATTCATTCATTATATTTTATTTCTGTAAAATGTCTGTTTTACTGTCATTTTACAATTACAGAGTAAAACGGTCGAGAATTTAATAAAAAAAAACAGCATAGTTTTAACATTGGATACAAACCTTGATAAATAGAAATTCCGGTCCAGATATAAAATGTTTTGTATGAGAGCTGTCGCCCTCTGGTGAGCTGTTTGTAAAGCTGCGGATATTTCAAAGCTGTGATACTCGGTATATCCTTGTCAAGAACCTGAAAATATAAATCTCATTAATTCCTTTCAAAATAACACACGTCTATAACATATTATTACTTTATGAATAAAAGTTGTAAGTTAAATTACCCTAGCTTTTAAGTGACTGTTGGTTTAACTGAGTGCAGCCCAAATCTAAAATGTTCATAGATCAGGTATAGTACCTACTATTTATGGTAAAACACTATGGAACCAAGGTTTTTTGTAATTTATAAAGTTTCACTTTATTGCACTTACCAATGAGAAAACAGGTAATACAGTGAAGACAGTTCCATAGCCGACCATCAGGAAGCCAGGGTATAGCGACACCGACGAAAAGTAGAACACCACAGAAAATACTGCCTGAAATAAGAATAGGCTAAAATAAATAAATAAATAATGCTGGACTTTTTCACACAGCATCATCTAGCCCCAAAGTAAGCAGAGCGTGTGTTATGGGTACTAGATGACTGATATACTACTTATATCGTTTTTGTTTGTAAATACATACATATTATAGATAGAAACACCCAGTCCCGGGACAAATATTTGTAGTTCATACAAACATTGGTCCCGCCGCGGGGATCGAACCAGCAACCTTTTGCGTCGCAGGCGTGCCTTCGCCCACTGCGCTACAGAGGTCGTCAGGCTATACAAGCTTAGAGGTATATCGAAGTAGACTTTGGTATACCCGGTTCATTAAAGAAATGGCAGCGCTTCTAATAGTCTAAAGTCCATTTTCACTAGATTTGCTGCTAGCGAGGAAGATAGCGTCGGTGGCAGACGGATACAGACCTGCCGGTGGCAGACAAACACAGACCTGCCGGTGTGGCAGACAAATACAGACCTGCCGGTGGCAGACGGACACAGACCTGCATGGTGGACACGATGAGTCCGCGATGCACTATAAACAGGCAGAGCGCGGCGGACCGCATGGACGCGCGACGTCCGTGAACAAGCAGCAGGCGCGCGAGGCAGTTGAACTGACGCACGCTGACGTCACCGGCTAGTGATGCTGAACGACCCTCCGCGCCTTCTATACCTACACCTGTAGCGGGTTATAATTGTAGTGGAAACAGAAATACTGATTTGTGAACTTCGATAAGTTCATTATTCAAATGTGTTAATTACAGAATCGAGTTTCAAGGATTATTATAAACTCCATAGTTCCAGGCACTTTACGGCGCCATTTAAAACAACCCCTCCCCTATCCGCGAAAGACATCCTCTCAGATCTTTAAGCATTCACGATCTTTTGAAAATGTGTAACATAATATTTAAAAGCAGAATTAACTCACTATGTATATCATAAATAATTAAAACACCCTGTAAAAATGTTGGTTTTGAAATAATAAATGTATGTACGTACCAATATCCGCCTCCTGTATCATAGCGACGTCATTTCCCCCATCTCCAACAGCGGCCACAACTAGCCCCCTCTGTCGCAACAAACGCGCGACGCGAGCCTTTTGCGTTGGTGAACATCGAGCCACGACCACGCCGCTGCAGTTTCGTAGCACTTCGACGAATTCCTCCTCGTACGATTGTAGGCACACCTGGGAATAAAAGGTTTATTTTCTACTTATCGTCTTAGGAGCCGAAGAATTTTATCACCGCTAAAGTATGCTTAGTAGTTTCTTAAAAAAAAAATATAGTAACAATGGTGTAGGTTAGCACAAAAAAGCTTATCGATAGCACGCAAAATATAGACAACAATAAGTTAACCTATACGTATAAGTAAGTGTAGAGCCGGAGGCTTTAACCCTTTCTGAATATACAATGACAAAATAAATAAGTAACTAAGCAAAGCTTGTACTATGGGAACCAGGTAACTGTTATACTACTTATATATTATAATTATATTATAATTATATATATTAATAATATATTGTTTGTGAATACAAGATAAATATTTGCAGATTATACAAACATTTATCCCAAGGCGGGGATTGAACCCGCAACCTTCTACATTCCAAGCGGACATTCACCCACTGCACAGAGGTCGTCAAATGTCAATTTTTTTTTTCAGATAAAGATGGCTGCCAACCTCTAAAGTCTCGCCCTCTATAATAAGGTCGGTGGTAGAGTCAGCACGGCGCAGCGTCTCCAACAGTTGGTAGACGTCGCCTCTGCTGGAGCAGTCTCGCGCCGTCAGCCAGCTCGCGCCGCCGCCGAGGTGGAGCGAGCGCGCTATACATAGTGCTGTCTCTAATTTATCGCCTGTCAGCATCCAGATCTGGAAGACAGTGATAGATACAGTGTATTTTTGGACGTGATTTTAGTATTAGATAACGATATGGACATTGCGCACACTGGCGTCACGGGAGACCAGCGTTATAGTAGCTTCTGCTGCTATAACATTTTTAACCGACTTATCACTAATATAGCATACAAAGTACAGTACGCACAACCAATATTTAGCTCTCTGAAGTAGCTGTGCAGAACCCGTTTTTGATGATTTATATAGCTGCCTCGCTCACTCGCTTAGTTTGTTGCATCGCGCTATCTTGCTTACTCTACCAAACCTGCGCAATCGTTTAGTGCACCTAACTTCAGAGAGCTAAAGATCGATTGTGCGTACTGTACCTGCATTCTGTGTAATTGTTCTGTGGCACAAAATAAGAGTTTCTATTTCTATATGGATTGTCTAAGTATGAGTCATTCTTGTGATGAGATTAATAGACATCCTACTTTGACACTATAATTGCAAACACTGGTATGGTGTATGGACTTCAAACTTCAAAAATGGAGGTTTTCAAATCAGTTGTATTTTGGTGTTTTTTTGCCGCATAACTCCATCATTTATGAACCGACTAGCTTCAGCGCGCAGCTTCGCTTGCGTGGTCTATCGCGCACTATCTACATCTATTTTAAGTTTCATCCAAATCGGTTCACTGGTTTAGGCGTGATTGAAACACAAACATACAAACATCTTCACATACTCACAAACTTTCAGGTTTAATTTGTTACCTTAATACCCGCAGTTCTAAGCATAGCAAGAGTCCTAGGCACGTTATCAGCAAGTCTATCCTCGACGCCGGTCAAACACAGCAGTTCCAAGCCCCGATGCAATTTAAACATCGCCGCTGAAGTTCGCTCATTACGGTTTGTTAGACTGAGACGGGCTTCTTTGTATTCTGTCTGTGGAAATAGATAGATAGATTATAACTTTATTGTACACCATAAAAAAAGTAACACAAATAGAAAATAAAAACAAAATGTGTAACAAAACTTATCAGGCGCGCAACTTGAAATTTTGGGGGCGGTCACTAATCTATTTTCTTTACTTTGCTAAAACGACCTTTTTTTTATTTCGTAAATTTTAAGCAGATTTTTCGATTTTGTGGGAGGGGGATCATATACGCTGTGACCCCCCCCCCCCCCCTCGGACCGCACCAGGGTCCTTGAAACGTAGTAGGAAACATCCGAATATTCATCGAAACTTCGGATTCAACGCTTCAGTAACCATGTATGGATAGGACAGACGTTACCAAGTACCATTTTGCTATTATTTAGATAAGTAAGTTGGTATGAGTCAGTGGTATGAGTCAGTTACTACTTTTAATCAACATTCGGTATCGACGCCGTAAGCGTGAATTTTTGGTTTTCATTATTAGTTATAAGCGAGTACCAAAAGATGGCGCTGCTATTTTCCCATACAAAACCACGATTAAGGCGTTAATTAATTCTGAAAGTGAATAAAACGAAAACTAGGTCATGTATTTTTGGAACGAAGTTCCTTTTCGGACGGTATCGGATGGGACTAGAAGAAAAAAAATGTTCGATTTTTGCGTCACGACTCATGTATATCCAAACGTCACAGTGAGAAGAACCCACTATCTATTTTGCACATCTCTAGCCTCAAAGGTTTGCTGGAAGAAAACTCTTTGTAGGGTTAAGCTCGCCTTTGTACATGTCCTTTTTTATGTTATTATCCTGTGTGTGTCTATTTGTTCAATAAAGAATTAAGAAATTAAGAGAAGTGCGCAGGCGCGAGACTGTCCATAGACTGTTACATTGTTAGTACGGAAGAGCGTTTCTATTGGTTTATATCTTCGATCAATTATTATTTACAACGTTCCAACCGAGTGTTCCACGACACTCACGTACATTTTTTTCCAGTATAAATCTCTTACCTCAAACTCCAAATATTCTTCCTTGGTGAGTGGTTTCCTAGCGACGACCAGCGTCCTAAGTCCGTCGCCGGCGAGTCGCTTGCATTCTGTGTTCAACCACGAAGAGTTTATCAGCTTAGCTAGGGCCACATCCGCGCCTTTTACGTAGTACGTTATCTTGCCTGAGTTTTCATCCTAAAAATGTTATAATTTTTGAAAAAAATATCATAGAATAAAGTAGAAAACTATGGTATGTATAATTATCTACTTAAAGTTCTTTTTGTTTCTTATATTTTCCCACAGCTGGGCAAAGGTGAAGTTAACAGTAATTATAAATTAGATAAAAAAGTACAATGGACCTTATCGCTAAGAGCAATCTCATCCAGACAACCTTTGAATGGACTGGACAAATTATAAACAGAGAAAGCGGCGGTGTACAAGTCTAGTAGTAGCCCCGTTTTACGATCTTAAGGTTTTGGGTTCGAATCCAGTCCTGACCCAATATTTATTTCTGTCCATAAAGTTATGTGTACTATCATACTATGTCAGTACAGTACCAATGATGGCCAGTCAGTACACTCAAACTGTGAAGGAAACATCGTGAGGAAACTGGTATGTCGTAGAACTTAAAAGTTAGAAAACATGTGTCAAATGAACAATGAGTCTCTTTGATGCGCGCTTAAAATCCTTTCACCACACTGGTTCGAAAGTATGTACTTGTGTGTGATACAACAATAAGAAGAAGCGAGTGGATTGAGTCGTTTGGGAGATTACTATCCTACCATACAAATACCTCTTTTTAAAATAATATTATTTTTTAATAACTACCAACTAATCTACAGACAGTCTAATCTTGCGGCAGACCACGCAAGCGATGGCGCGACGAGCTGGACAACTTCAGCGACTATCAGTGGCAGGCAATGGCGTTAGACCGGAAAGCTTGGAAAACTCGAGGGGAGGCTTTTGCCCAGCAGTGGGATAGTGGGGGCTAAGAACAACAGCAACAACCTCTAATCTCTCTAATTATAAAGACAAACCTGTACAATAATGCCCATCATTTTGCTCTCGCTGGTGAAGGGAAATATTTGCAGTATTTTGTAATTCACTATTTCGTTAGCGGCGCGCAGTTTTAGAGTTATGTGTTGGAGGTCCCTTCTGTAGAGTGATACACCCATCTGAAACATACGTTTTATAAAATCTCTAAGCAAGTAAATTCGTATGAGTCAGTGGCCAACTCTGGTGACGGATTTTTTAGGCCGTCATGGCTTAAAGACTTAAATAGCCGGGACCGACAATTTAACGTGCCCTCCGAAGCACGGAAGCGCTCAGATGAAAATGCCACTGGCGGTCACCCATCCATATACGGACCGTTTAAAATGTTGCTTAATTTCGACGATCTATCAAGACCGACTATACACCACGAGCTGGATCAAACCATTTAAAACAATCGTTATTTCTTCAAATTCTTGTGAAAACCATCACTATTAAAGTGGGTTTTTGATAAATTGTGTCGTCTACCAGCAAAACCTATACTTTTTGAACACATCTTTATATCATTTTCACTTATTGTATTACTAAGCACAACGAATCTTTAGCTCTCTGAAGTTAGGCGCAAGACGATTGCGCAGATATGGTAGAGTAAGCGAGATAGCACGATTTTTGGCGTCATCAAAAATGGGTTCTGCGCAGCTACTTTAGAGAGATAAAGACCGATTGTGCGTATTATACCTATTGTGAAAAAAGTTGTATATTTATTTATTTCAGGCAACTATAGATAAGTAACAAGATGTAAAATACTAAATCTACGCACTTCACTTCCAAAAACACCAAAAATAGCACTTATCTTATAAAGTTATAACTCACCATATCGGTCCATTTGACGAGCGCAACTTCATCGGGACTCGAAGCCTGATAGTCACACAACTGTTGTTGTGGCACTGCGCCACCGCAACTTTCTGACATCACCGAACTACCCATATCTGTATAACAATTAAAATTTTAATTAAGTATTACCAATTAAGTCGTTAAGCCATGACGGAGCCTTGGTTTAAGCAACTTAAAAAATTCAAGACAGGATTTGTCAGTCAACCATGAATGAATCATTATGGTCTATGGCTAGCTGCCGGTTTCTCGAACGCCAATCATCTTCAAAATTAACTAATCATTGAGCAAATCTATCATTCGACCAATGAGGGCCAAGTATTTCAAGTTCAATCAGCTTGTCAATTTCAAAAGCGTTCGAGAAACCGGCCGTAAGTGCTACCCACTGAACTATCCGAGCGGCAAATAAGATACAATTTTGATCAAATCTTTCGTACTAACGTTGCTTATCCCAAAGCTATCTTTAGTTATTATATTAACCTGAGGCCTCATCTGTTTGATCAGTGCTAGACACTTCATACACAGGCGTGACGTTGTGGCAGAGTGCCACAGCCAACACCGCGTGCCACACCTGTCGTGGCGACGCCGAGAACATGTCGTGAGTCGACGTTGTGGGCGATGTGGGTAGAGATGGAGCGTCGTTTGTTATGTATTGTGTTAGGAGTGCTTCTACCTGTGGATGTTCAACTTCTTAGGTTATTTATAGCTATGACGCTATCCCGTTCTTATGTTGGGTCAGTAGAGAATCATGTGAGCTCCATCTTAGACTTTATTGTTGCTTAGAATCAGACAGAGAGTAGAAAGATAGCTCATCGCACTTTTAGTTAAAAATGACATTTTCCATTTCATAAACTAAAACTGTGTTTCCGTTAATTTTATAAAGATTTGTGATATGTATGTAGGTACTTATGTTATTTTTACAAAAGTAGTGACCGGCAAATTGCCACCACTGGGCAACAGAACACAAGGCACCAACCCAGGATTGAAAAAAATTGCGTGAGAAGAGAATGCATATACTCAGCAGTGGATAGACGAGGGCTGATTAGATAGATTCTTACCTCATAAAAGTTATTCTTATGGAACAGAGCATTTCCAAGATGCAGTTTCTGGAAAACCATCTCATTCTTGGTGAGTGTTCCGGTCTTGTCTGCCAGGAGGTACTGGATCCTGCCCAACTCCTCAGGGATGGTGGTGGAGCGCATCACCGTGCCTTCGATCTCCTTGTCCCGCTGGATAGTCCAGGAGTAGAAGGCTTTGCCCATATCCAGGTTCACGCGTAAACTAAGAGTTGAGAATTGTGATTTTATAGGTAGGAAAAGTTTATCAGTGTGAGTGTTGTCACAGAACCGGTCATAGATATTGAGGTCGACCGATTGCAATGGGTAGACTAGACTACATCAAAAGTGATATCCATATCACTTTTGATTTAGTCTAGTCTGAGCGTGAGGTGAAAGACCGAAATGAATGGCGTAAACAGAAGGAGGCACCCAGCAGTGGGATATTATCAGCTGCGGATAATGATGATGAAACTTTTTAAACTATCATGGTTATCAACACTATTAACGGGATATTTACCATGATTCAATGTTTTTGGAGTTTCCCGATATCCCATAAATTCATAGTAAATAATATCCCGTTAATAGTGTTAAAGATGTTGACTGAAACCAGACATTATGTTTGACAAAACGGAAATTTCACCATCATCACTATTAATATAACCATAGTGCATGAGTAGTTGATCTGCCAGCTACGCTGTAGGTCGTAGATTCGATTCCCTAGTTATGAACATACTTCATGTTTCTGGGTGTTCCCATTAAGTGAGTATCATCATTTGCCTGCTCTTATCCCGATTCACAATTTAAGGATATTTCTATCAGTTATTGTTACCCTAAGTGTTATATCAGATATTCTTAGTTTGAGGCCAGATAAAACTGTATTGTATGTAATGTCATCAAATAATTAAGAATGCACTCACCTCATCATGTATTTCCTGTGGATAGAGGCGATTAAGTTGAGAGGATGGTTTAGGTACCTATTCCATCTCAAACAATGTCCCAGGCACTACAGCAGCGTCCAGAGGTTGCCTCCTGAAGCTGTATAAATCATCTAATATCTATAGATGTAAAAGCCTAAGCAACTCACCTAATAGGTATAATATACGAGAACAGAAGCACAAATCTAAACAGGAACTGGTACCACGGTCCAGCGAAGCCCTTCAGAGTGATAAGCAGTAGGGACACCAACATCGTCGCTACGAACAGTAGCTTCGTCAACTCGTTTATCTGAAGGTCGAGACGGCCTGTCTTGGAGCGGGCGATCGCGTTATTCATCACACTTCGGGTTTCACTACCTAGAAAGTTTATAGAGCTTGAAGACGTCTCTCATAGCATAATGATACTTTATAGCTGGGACCGACCAAGCTTAAATTTTTGGAATGGAGTTTCTTTTCAGACGGTATCGGATGGGGGCTAGACGAAAATACGTGTACGATTTTTGCGTCACGACTCATGTATATGTCAAATCGTCACAGTGCGAAGTGCGCAGGCGAAACGGTCAATAGATTGTTACATTATTAGTACGGAAGAGCGTTTCTAGGATTTCTAATAAATTGTGCAAAATGTCAAAGTTGAAACTTCATTCCAAAGGTACTCAGTAAGTACTTTTTTTATAACTATGTTTATAATCCATAATACATAGTAAAAGAGACAAGCTCTCTATTTTCCTGTTAAGTAAGCTCGTATGAGTCAGTGACCAGTGGCCAATTTCCTGTTAAAAGTTGATAAAAAGTTAAGTACATTTTATCATGTGTGGTATTTGCAGTTTCTAATACCCAATATAACTTACTTACTTTAATACCTACCATGACACAAAGTATCCTAGTTTGGGGTCAGGGGTGTTAATATAAACTCTTATTTCCTGGTAATTCTTAAACTGCATTGCAAACATATTAACCCAATTCATTGGAATTGAATAGAATATGATGTATTTGCGATGCAGGTACATAACAGAACAAACAGACAAGAGAATAAGTAAATTAAAGGTTGCTGCAAAATGGAGCCTAACAGCAATATGCGGATTTTTGAGTAAACATTAAAGAAACTAATCTGAAATTGCCAAGTTTATATTAACCTGTTGGGTGTTATTATATATTTTAAGGGTTCTGTACCCAAGGGGTAAAACGGGAACCCTATTACTGAGATATCGCTGTCTGTCTGTCCATCAGTCCCTCTGTCACCAGGCTGTATCTCATGAACCGTGATAGTTAGTTACAGTTGAAATTTTCACAGATGATGTATTTCTGTTGACGCTATAACAACAAATACTAAAAAACAGAATATAATAAATATTGAACCACCTCTCCCATTCAACAAACGTGATTTATTTTTGCCGTTTTTATAGATAATGGTACGGAACCCTTCGTGCGCGAGTCCTTCTCGCACTTGGCCAGTTTTTTTAATTTAGTTTTCAGGTATATTAACCTGCATCTGAAATACATAAAAGTTCTGAGATAATGTTTACCTTCCCTTGGGGAAACAATCGTCCTTTAAAAACAGTCACAGAAGAACAGTTGTTACGTTTTTACCTGTGTATATAACGAGGCCAGTAGCTTGCCCTGAAGCTACCACACACCCGCTCCACAACGTGTTCTCAATACCAAGAGAATCACTTTCCACTTCATCTAGTCTGATGCAAGTTCCAACAAATGAGTGGATATCTTTCACGGGCTTCTCAACAAAGATCTTGGCGTTTATGTCGAGTAAATGCGCGTCAGTGGGTAGCTTTTGTGTTGTTGGCATGGGGATTCTGAAAAAGAGCTTTGAAATAACTGAACTTTTAAGAAACTTCAAGGCAAATACCTTAATGGTGCAACCACACCAGTTACTTTTTGTGGAGCAACAGCATGCAACATGATACATTAGGTAACATTCTTCAACTTTTGTGGCTACTTCTTAGTTACTATCGAATGATGCTCACTAACACTTGGAAAGACAAAAGTAACTGCTGAGTGGATGTACCTTTAAACAGTTTTAACATTACAGTCGTTACCATACCATAATCTGATCATCTTGCTCTATGATCTCTTAATACAACACTAAGCATCCCAATGCTATAGAACTAAAAATAAGCGGAATGACGCTCCAATTACTGAAGGCTACGTGAATGACTCACGAGCCAAAATGCAAAATTTTTCATTGTACTATTAGATTTGTTAGTACACTACACACCTTAATTTCCAGTCAATTTCACCATCCAACTGATCAGTCCTGATAAAAACGGTGCCCATGGTTTCATTAGTTCTCAAAAGTATCATATCAGCGGGCACCCTTTGTCCTTTATGCAACATAACAATATCTCCAACTCGGAGTTCCGCGGCAGGCACCCGCTCTGTGACGTATGGACGATAGTCGTCTGCAGTAGATTCTAGGGCGATACGCTCGTAGCGTTGTCTGTTCACCTCCCTGTCTCTTCTGCAAGAATATTGTATGGTGGGAAAGGGATATAATATAACTATAATAAAGCTGGACTTTTCACACAGCATCATCTAGCCCCAAAGTAACATACAAGCTCTGCTGTGTTATAGGTACTAGATGACTGATAAACTACTTATATACTTTTTTTATGATTGTAAATACATACATATTATACATAGAAACACCCAGACCCGAGACAAATATCTGTAGGTCATACAAACATTTGTCCCGCGGCGGGGATCGAACCCGCAACCTTCTGCGTCGCAGGCGGACCTCCGCCCACTGCGCCACAGAGGTTGTCTACTATATTATTGGTAAGGCGGAGCTTAGCAATTGCATAGTAAATATGGCAAGGGTAAGGTCTTTATTATGGCTGGTAATCTTTAAATTACAAATAATTAATTCAAAGCATTCCTTTGGGAATCAGTCGTGAACCTGTGTTTACGTTTTCATTCAAAGCATGACTGTGTGTGAAGAGATTTAACAAATGCCACCTCTACGGCAACATACCTCCTGTAAGAAGGGCATTACAGTGAGTAGCAGGGCATGTTGTCTTAGTCTCACCTGAATCTTCTAAAGTCATCCACAGCCTCTCTAAACAGTGTAACGGCAAGCACAAAGCACAACGGCCCCCAGTAGGTATACAAGTACCCAATCCTGATGCTCGGGATGAACTGGCTGAGTGCCATCACCAGGAAATACAGGTTCAGGAAGAAACGGAACTGCTCAAAAAGTACAAGTGGCAGGAACGTGAAGATGTTGTATTTCTGCATGAAAACATTTAAATTAACCATGCTTGTCTAGAATCTTCATAGATGTAAGCGTAAACTGAATAAAACTGATAATATATTTTATTTTCATCCTAAGCAGACCTATTAATTGAATGCACATAGGTTTGCATTCTTTATTGTTGCACTGCTAAATCTTTTCTGCTTAAAACTCCTTCTTTTACAAGCATTTGCTACGGGGACTCCTTTACGGTTTCTGCGGTGAAGTTGTGGAACTCCATTCCTCAAGTCATCCGTAAAAGCACATCTGTCACTATTTTTAGGAATAAGTTGAAGGAGCACTTTCTATTGCTTGAAATATTTATTGTTGTTTATGTATCTATGTATGTTATATTTAATTCCATGCACTATACTTATAACTTAGTATATATATTATATTTTTTATGTTTATGTGTGTATAATATATATTTTTATGTATGTTTAAATAAAAATATTTGTTTCTTTCATTCTCTTTGTACATGTACCTATACCCACTATCTATTTTGCACATCTCTCTAGCCTCAAAGGTTTGCTGGAGGAAAACTCTTTGAAGGGTTAAGCTCGCCTTTGTACATGTCCTTTTTTTATGTTATTATAATGTGTGTGTCTATTTGTACAATAAAGAATTGAGAATTAAGAATTTATTCAGAAAATATAATTACTTACACATAACAAAGACTAGGTATTTACTAATGAGATGTTATTATTCGTATCGTCTTTGCATTGTGATTTTAGGTACTTACTTGATTGCAAACATAATTAAGAGGATATTCCTCTGCTGGTAGCTGCCCTATATAAATCTCCCGAGAACTTAACTCCTTCTTGCGAAAAGTGAGGAACGGTAATCTACAACAAATCAAGGATTCATCTCATTAAAATAGAACGACTACCAAACGAGATAACAATAAAAAATAATCACCTTGACCATAGTGGCTTCTTTTTGGGCCTTGTTATTAATGGTGTGGTTTCCATGTTTGCCGTTGGTTCTCAATTTAGGGCTCCTATTGTTTGCTTCTTCATAATAGGCACTCAGAAACACAAAACTAGTAGAATTTAAACAATATCAATTAATTTACAAACAGACGCAGTGTTTACGCGACGACGACTGACTTTAACAAATAATTTGACGATTGACAGATTCTCTGAACTGACGGAAAGCAAGGCGTGTAATGTCATACTATTACGCATAGAGATATAATCGTGGATATTCTACTTAGATAAGTAAGAGGGTATTCTACTATTACGACATGCACTTCCGCGGGTTTGGTCCAATAAGAATTAATTTGAGTATATTATTTTGGTATCGGTCGGGAATTCGGTAAGCAGGAAATAAGGGGGGATGGGGGGGGGGGGAAGGGAGAGGTACGCCCTCCCCCCTTTCATAAAAATGGTAGATAAATAATCGGAAAACAAACCCTTACCTCAATTCCTGCTAACTTAATCCTAGACCCAAGCCATTATTTTCCTAACATTTCACTGTAAAACCAGTCTGAAGGCTTTATCTTTATTATTTTTACCATTTCCATGATGATACAGTTGTTTTGAAGGCATTCTATATCAGCTGAAATTCTAGTTTGTCTGAGTATATCAGGCAGCATGCTGCTGCCCTTTTGGTGCTGCCCAGTGCCCACTGTTCTGTCTGCCTCACTGTTCTGCCCTCGTGTGAAAGCTGCTTGTCATGAATTTTGTGTTAATTTTTGGGAGAATATTTTTAAAGTACGGCAACACTCAGCGAGTGTAAGTAAATAAATATGGCCGCGGCTCAGCAGAACAGTTGCAATTTGGGGCGTGAAAGAAATTAGTTCTCGCGATCTCAGTGGCCTTGACGCGATCGTAAAATCTTTTGTGGTGACATTAAAATACTAGAATAAAAAAAACCGTGTGCTTGTGTAAAAAATTATAGTGGATTTGTGAAGATCAATGACTCGGGCGGTGGGGAGTAGCAAATGATGGTTGTCAACTCGGGAGTTGGTGTTGGTGCTTCGTTGTGTCATTTCTCTCCCTCATCTTCGATTGTTATAAAGTAAGATAGATGTTTGCATAGGGATGTTTATTTTCACATAATGGCTAGGGATTCGCTGTATTGCTAATTTTGTGTTTCCTTCTAGGGAGTAAGAAATGAAATTTAATATTGTATTATCCTAAAAGGTTTATCGTAGCGTCACTCGCTGCGGGAGGAGGTTGCGTGCCGTCTCTATCGTTGCGACCGGGCACACCTCCGTTGACCTATTTTCTGGTTATTGCATCCAACCTAACTATTTATGTTGAGGGGTGGGAAACTGGGGCGCCGCCGGTCTGCATCCATCGTGCAATAATCCAATTTGGCTGCTGTCTTGCCGCCTAATAAGCTTTATTGTTGAATTAAACAGTGATTTATGCGGTGTTTCAAGTTATTTAGGCTAAACATTAGAGTAATTAGCTTATTTTTGAATGAAAACTTGAAATTATAGCCTCCATTCATGTCCTCCTCTGACAGTTCAGGAAATGATGAATGAATTTTCTTCTCTCATCAGATAGTAAGATCACTGGGAATACTGCTCATGTAGTTGACAATGGCATCTGACGTGCCAGCTGGTTTCCATTTAAGACAGAGTGCAAATATATCATTATGATGGACTCGGACCTGCCACCAGGGAGCTGCAATTCCACTGGACACCTGTCCACCATAGGATATCACACATTACCTGGTAAGTTTAAGCTGTTTTACTGCCACTGCTAGTTTAAATTTTAAAATGCATCATAACTGTCAAGTAAAGAGCAAAGAAGTAATATTTCTTCATAAAATGCAGTCTGTCTCATCCCAATCTGGAATGGAACCAGCTGTTTTAATGATGTTGTTGAACTATCAAGCTTATCAAGCTAGGCCGCTAGTTGAACGGCGCCGTTTAACCAAATGGCTAGGCGCTTAATCAGACAGCGGATTAAACCAGTTGGCTGCGACATATCTACCATTTGCCAGCACGAAAAAAAAAAAAAATTGAATGTATACATTGAATTCTAATCAGATGCTAATAGGTTTGCTTTAACACTCCATTGAATATAAACAGCTGATAACTGGTTGTTAGCAATTCTCAATGATGTGAACTTGAACATGCCTCATTTCATTCATATTATTTTCTGATACATAATGTATCAAATCAATAACTGCTCTAGATAAGAAGTTGATTCATGTTACAACGGAAGTTTACTATTTTGGTTTCAAGGCTCTCTCTCTGCTAAAAGTATAGCCAGCTAGGAGTCCCCAAAATTGTGGCTTATGCAGTATGCAGTCCCAAATTATAGCTGGTCCCCCCTACACCCCATTCCTATTTGATAAAAAAAGGTTGTTTTTTTCGTTTGTGGCATAAATATTGTTGTACTAAGTTTTCTGATCCCCACTACTTCTTCTTCTTCTTTCGTGTCAATGTTTAAACCGTTATTGATCAGTATGAGGTCACCACTTATCTAATTTAAAGAACTCTCCCAAATCTCCTATGTGGCATTATTAAGTCTTCTATTTCTCTGTTCATTGCTTGGTCCTAAATAATGTTGGCTTCAACTTCACCTAACTTTGTAGATGAATAACACATGACATCATTTCACTCCAACTTACTCATAGATTTATGAACAATAACTTTGCCACAAACTATTCAACTGATTTGAATATACAAATTTCAGTCCTATGATTTGGTAATAAGATCCATGGTGATGGAATGTTGCTTTATTACCCGAACATATTGTTAATGGATTTGTGCCAGATATGAAAAGTTAGCAAAGCTATGATTGCGAGTTATGTAATTGTTGTAGAGTTGTACTAAATGTGTATGAAATTTTTTTTAAACAATGAATCTGATCAATCCGAATTGACGCCAACTTCTAAGGTATGGAGCAACAGAACATTTGCATCAGCGTCTCGTTCGTTGTGTATACTCAAAGATTGCCTTCTGACTGTACAAATCTTCTAGCTAGTAGATACCTATTATAAAGCACCCTAATAGAGTACACTGAGTCGGAGCTGAGTTTGCTGTGCTCTGTGGCGTGCAGAGATTACGAGCATCCTGATTGGTCAATTTATAATCATTGTCGTCAGCTCAGTGGAATCTTCATAGAGTAATGTCATCTCAGGTCGGATGCACCACTCGGCCAGCACGCCCGCCGGCGTGGACGGCGCCGGCGGTGGGTCCCGCACGCCGCCAGCCACGCCGAAGAAGGGCGGCAAGATGCTCGCCGTTCGAGTGCAAATGCTAGACGACAGCATATCCATGTTCCAGATACAGGTATGTCATACTGTTTAGTTGCAAGTCTAATGCAGGATTACATGCACCAAGATTTCCGAGCGTCACCAACTAGTAAGCCCCTCTTACGAGGCTAATAGGAGGGTTACCAGTTAGTAACGCTGACTGTAATAAAGGCACGTCATAGACACGTCATCATCGAGTGCTTTTGTCATACTTCAAATTAAAACTACAATCAAACGTAACATCCGAAGCACCGAAGCGCAAGTTAATGCCACTAGCAATACCCATAGAAAATACGCGTGGGGCGTAACCCTTATACAAGCTGAGGTTAAGGTGCTGATTTCAACAATGTCGCAGGTAATTCCGGGTCCCGTAAGAGATAATATGTTTGTCTCCCGACGCTTTAAACTTTTCTTTGATGTATAGGACTAAGTGTGCAAGCGACGTTTACTGCGGACTTCTATTCCGCATTGCACCTAATAAAGATATTTTCTTGTTTTCAATGCTGTGCTTAAAAAACCGTCAATTACGTAGTCGTTAAAAAGATTGGGTAACTCGATCGAATCCCATCCAATATCTCTTGTTTAATAGGTTTTATCGGGAGCACAGGTCTGCCGACCGCATTTATCAATAATCCAATGCTATTCGACGGAGATTCGCGTTTGCTTCCGAGTTTTCGTTTGAAAACGATAATCTCGCTCGGTCTGCAAAAGTTTTCAGTATTATCGACTTGGGAGCAAGTAAACTAGGTTTTTGCGATTTTATTATAGAGTGGTTGACTGTGGGAGTAGAATAGGACCTATAAACCTACAACGCATATAAGTAACGTATAATAATTTGAGTGCCTACCTACTTGCGAATTCTGATTATTGTTAGGAAGACAATATGCGATTCGTACAAACGAGGAGTCATTTCCAAGAAGTTTCTGTTAGTAAAAGAAGTTTGCCTAGCTGATTATGGTAATAGTCTCCTTTATCATACAAGACAGTAAGAAACGTACAAAACTCATACAAACAAGGCGATGAACCTACGAGCTACGAAACATCTTATTTGTATCGTTGAACCCAGCAACGAAATGTTCATCGCATTACGCTCAATCTATTCACACTTGCGAATAGAATTTAAAGCAGCCAATCTTGGGTGTTGTTTGATTTGTAAATTGAATAGTAATCTGCTAAATTTATTTCGTTTTGATTGATAAAATCATTCAGCTATTCAATCCTATTTGGGAAAAGCAGATCCAGTCGTTTCGCTTAATTTCTGCCGGTTTCAAATCGAATTTTTTAAGCGCATATGGGGATAATTGCTAACAAATTGGGGGTACCAATCCTGATCGTCGATTGTGTTTACTTTACTTATGTTTTGTATGTGCCTTGAACGAGTTAGTACAAATAGGTTACAAACAGCTGCTAATCTACACAACCTCTTATATTTCGTCAGTCAGCTTCCCTGGTGGCTAATTACAAGTTAGCTCACTTATTTTAACGTACAGTGTAGTGCAGAACAACTTGATCACTTTCACAAAATTGTGAGAGTGTGCAAAATTATTGAAAATAAGCGATTTGCTTCCCAAAAAAACTCTTCGAACAAGCTAGCTTTCTCGTAACAAAAATATTCTAATCAGACGAGTATAACAGTACCTCTGGCACGGCACAAGACAGTCCAAGACGTGCTTTGCATACATTTCTAGCCATAATTCTGCAATGTTTCAACACTTTGGAGATAGCCAGCCAGCTGTTGCTGTGCTGTGTTGTATTCCCTGTCATTCAATAGTAGCTGCTCATTAGTTGTTTCATTAGTTTTCCCACATTAATTAATAATGTTTGCGTTGGCTTAGCAAATAACCGTCCGTGTTTGAGCTAATAACCTACGCGAACACTTTGTATAGATATTTCTTCGTGTCCAAAATATGCTTTATTCCCTACAATCTTTCTCCAGCACATATCTCCTTCCCATATATTTTTCCTATTTATTTATAGATTGGTCAATCAATATAAATCAAAACTTTATTTTCAGCTGCACCCAAAATATTGGGTACCTAACAATATATTTTATGTGTGCCTCTGTTAATATTTTTTAAGAAGCATTTTCAAGCTAAAATCAGAGTTTATGAAATTCTTAAGATTACAGTTCTTGTTTAAAAGGATTTTTCACGTGAGAAATACTTAAACTTTATCAAAGACATTCCTAGCGAGCTAGGCTAGTTATTCATTCATTCATTCTTTCAGCGGGATTTCGTAACAAAATGATGTTAACTTAAATGACAGATTACAGTTTCCCTCTTCATAGAAGTTGTTTGATGTTCGTTGTTCCTAGAACAAGAGTAAGTCTTCGGGGACGACACAGCGTTGTGGATGCGTAGGATGTGGAAGCTCTTGAAACTTACTCAGGAGTTTCGAACTGACTTAAGTACTTTCCTGTTTCCACTTTTCCAGGACCAGACTTACATAGTACGCTTACGAGTGCATTTTTGAATGAATACGCCCAGTGGCCTTAATGAATAAATGCTTATTGACGATTTCAAGAGTCTGAAAACTGTCCTTGGGGTCGAGGTCGAGAGGCGGTTTGTAGTTTAATAAAAAAAAATATTATTAAATAGGTTTATAATAGGAAATAAAAAAAAAGGCAGGCGGCAATTAATCAGTTGGAAAATAAAGTGATTTATTTGCATGCAGTAGAGTTCCATTTTCAGTAGAATATAAACCCTGTCGGAGGCAATGCTCGTGCATTTCCGACGTCGTGCTTCCTGGGTCGGAAATATCAACTGGGTGTAAATCATTTTGTGATATGAACTGGTGCATGTTTTGTGTGTAGGAACAAATGTAGGATGTAGGCTTGGATATACCAGTAATGTAAATCATTATAGTTTCTTGTTCATTTAATTAAGTCTTGAGAAACCTTATCTAAAAATCAAACTGCAATTGATATGCCACCTTAGAAGGGTACAAATTAATACTTACTACATGTAATAGTGTAATAGTATGTATGCGGATCGCCTATTATTTTCTAGAATATATTTTACTGGCCACAAAATCGTGTTCTGTGTTAACTTCAGAGGCTATACAAAAAGTACGTTATTCACCTTGCTTGAGTTTACCCGGACGGCAGACAGTATTTCATTTACACGTAATTCTCTGTTATAACGGTTCAATACTCGCGAAATATTTTACGGGCATTAAATCCTACCCCATGAAAATGTCTAAATAGTAGTCGGAAAAATCTTTTTACGGATTCCTCTTAGAGCCTAAAACGAAATAATAAAACACAAACGGAGTAGTCATAATGTTTGAGGCCCTTGGCCCTCTGAATAATAAACCTAATGGATTAGCATTGGACTAATTCAGATTTACATAATGTAAGAGTATCTTGACCCTAAGGGTGCGTTTTCATCAGAGATGTTTGTGCGCCAAGAGTCTATTATGTTTCGTTGGCTTTCGAGCAAAAAAACCTCGTTCAGCTTTTACGTGCACCGATCAATTTCGTATTCTGGTGTAACGCTCCCTTAGTATGATGTTTTCTTGCGGCTGCAAACACTGAGTATTATTGCTATACATATTTATGAGCCCCGAATATACCGGCCTAAGTGGTAATTTTATTTTGTATGTAAATGTACGGGTGGATCAACTTTTTAGTGTAAAATCTTGTCCCCGACGTAAAAAAAATCGTAAAAGGTTCTGAGTTAGATTAATTGTCGGTTTTAACATTAATTAATAAAATCAGATCCTTTACAATTACGCTTGTTCATCAATATTTAAAAAATATTTAGTCAATTATATTTAAAATTATCGTGACCCAGTGGACGAAAATTGGTTTTCATACAAATTTCACTTGTCCCCAGCGCAAATCACGCACATATGTAACGCTGCTGTGTAAAATTTTTCCTTGACTTGTCTTTATATTTTCTATCTACATTGTTCCTTGATGTACCAGCATTCTAAAATACTGATTTGCGAAACAAAATATTGCATTTTTCAATGAAAAAACACGGTTTGAAATGTTGTCCCCGACTTTTACCCAATTCGCGTTGTCAACTGGGTAACGACTAAAAAGTATTACAAAGTGTAAGTAATATAGACAGTTATTGGCTAGGCTAATAGAAAACTCATCTGCATGTCGTAAAATAAAGATTGCTGACCCTTGGCCATTATGTGGACTCTGCCATTACGTCTGTAGTTCGCAGCAGGACTGGGTGTCATTGTTTTTTATCCGCTGACTCACGACGAAATTTCTTACAAGTAAACTGCTTCTCAAAGTAATTTTGTTATTATGTTTTGACATTTGATTCTGAAATGCTTTGCATCCACGTATTTTTTTACTTTCATTAAATTCGTTGAAGAAAAAGAGTTAAAAACCTTAGTTTGTATCCTGAGTCACCGTTCCACTGGCTCACAAAAACTGTGACCCAAGAGACAATTTTTAGTGACCCAAGAGACATTCTGCATAAAAGTTATCATAATTTATACAATAAACAATTTGGTGAGTGATAAACGGATTAAATACATAAAGATTCATTGCACATTTTTAGTTTCTAATAGAAAACACTCAGATTTAAGTTTAAAATAGCTTTAAGTATGAATTAAGAATACAAGTCAGTTGTGAGGTCGATACAATACACCACACTTCATTCGATTCTGCTTTTACACATTCCATTTATCTTTTCTTTGATCTATTTTTACCATTTATCTTTTCTTTGATCTATTTTTACCCACACTCAATGTCGGCGACGGAGAAGAGTCAAGAGGTCAACTGGCTCGAATATGCATGGCCTTCGTAGATTACGAAAAAAAACCTTTGAAAGCAAGAAATCTCTCTCCATCACTGTAAGATCCATTTTAACTATATGGATTTACTGCGGATGATGTATACCACCATAAATGTGCGGTAAAGAGGAAAACCTTATCACCCAAGCTTTTTACGGGTGTCCTAGAAGACGTCGTAAAAACTCTTGAATTAGACAGCTCGGGAATAAAAGTCTGCCTGTAGGTAGGTGTATTCCTGTAGCACCTTAGGTTTGTATACGATTTGTAGACGACCTCAACCTCATCCTTTTCTGGTGGAACAAAAAAAAGATGCTTCGAAAGCTTCGGGCCTACTTTTAGAGATGCGTGATCCTGATCACTCATCTTTAAGTAGTTTACTTTTTACCTCAAAAGTAGGCCTGAAGATGATGAAGATGGTTCCAAACATTGCATTGGAAACAAGCTCTGCCAATTTGTTCTACCAACTGCCATCATGGTGCTAACTACCATCATGGTGCATTGATGCTCACGAAGGAGACTGTGCTCTCTTGAGAGTCGCACTGAGAGCTATAAAGCGAGCAATGCTCGGTATCACTTATAAGATTGTCCCCAATACCGAAATTCCCGAATGAACAAGCTAAAATTGTAAGATGCACAAGCGGTTATTGGGGCTCAAATAATATTGGTTGGGCAGGACTAGCCAGGCGGCTGTAGCAAAGTAGTAATTCAGTCCACTAACTATGAAATTATGGTGCCGAGACATGGGCGCTCACGAAGGAGACTGCGCAAGATCAGAGTCGCACCCCTGTGCGACTCTGATCTTGTGCCGTCTCCTTCGCATGGTATTCCATCCGAGCATTGCTTATTAGCAATGCTCGGTATTACACTAGAGATTTATTATTAGATCTACCCAGTCCTCGATGCCGAAACACACACACAAGTGGTTAGTGGGGCTCAAATGGTGGGGCATGACAAGTGGTCAGGTGCGGTGATGACAGGATCAAAGTTGTAAATGAGTGGTGTCCCAGAGGTGGTAAATAGAGTGATGGTCGTCATCACAGAAAAAAAGGATCGACGGCATCGTAAAGTCTGTAGAGTATAATACATGGGCAAGATTACCATACCACAGGACAAAGACGAATGACAAAAGTGAAGAAAGGCCTGTACCCCCCGGCATAGCTGGCCAGACTGACCACAGCTGGCCCAGCCTTTCTCATCCCACGGAATAACATTTTGATGATTATTTTGATGAATCTACAGGTAGTAAAATTATTTTTTTTTGGCCATATGTTGAAATCTTCAGTCGGTAAGTTAGTGAAAAAACTACGCTCAAGGCGAGCCGCGGTCCAATGCGCTAGAGCCTAGAAAATAGATTTCATCTACAAAAAGCTTTTTAGGTCTTCTATTAAGCGAGATTTATGTTATTAGAGATATAGGACTGGTTTGCTACGCAGATGACTGTTTAAATAAACGAAAACCCTCATTTTCTTAGAATGTTATCATTAATTTTAGAGAAATATGTAATAATTATTAGGTTAGGGTTTATTTTCTATGATAACTTTATAAAGTAAACTGGTTGTCACATTTAGGAGATATTTTTGTACCTTGTATAGTTTTTTATAATGTAATTTGCCTATGGCATAGTACCATATATGTCTCTGGAGTCACCATTATGTCTCCGGGCTCACGTAGTTGTCCCCAAAAATTTGGACACTGATAGCAGGATTATTAAAAAAGTAAAGGTTATTATACAAAATGTTGTATGACAAATGTTTGAAGAATAACCTACAATAGTCATGTAAAAAGTGCATCTTTCTGGCGTTTCTAGAAACAGAATTACAAGAAAAGTAAATAAAATTTCTTTCATTTAGTGACCCCAGAGACACAATGAGGTATATTTTCAAAAAATTGAGACACTTTATTTAAATTTTGATTATGCCAGATTGATTTAATTGAATAATAGTTCACATTGAAACAGATTTACTTATTAAAATATAGTTTTTTATGAACTTTTTACCATAATACGTCATTGTGAGTTAGGTGACATTTTTGGGAGCCACTTTTGGAATAAAGGTATAAAAATCCATGAAAACGACAAAATTTTTTGGTGCTCGTAGTAGATTTATAAACTACAGAAATTTATTTAACAATATTAGGTGAAATTATAGCAATATTTCAACATTTATTTTTTTACACAAAAAGTTGATTCATGACAGAAAAAAGTTGATCCGCCCACGTGTATTTAATGTATTTACATGTCTTGGGTGAGAAACGATTTACTGAGATTGTTGAAGGTAATTTCTTATTCATGAAGTTACTGATGATCCTTGCTTTAGCAAGACGTCTTAACGTCACAATCAGCATTGAATACTACTGCTACGCCTGCAAAAATCTTTTTCGCAGTATAATCAATATTTTACAAGCCAATCGAGTACAGTTGAAATCAATAGGAATAACCAAAATATGGAAATGTTTACTGTGAATTGAATTCAAATCAGTTCAGATCTTGAGAGGTATTTGGAATACAAATATAATTTGTGAATAGAATTGCAAACATATACCATGCCTAAGTACTGAATGTTATACACAGAAATGTTCTGTAACAATTTTGGCTTCAGTTTGCATTCTGAATACCGAATGGTCCACGAATTGCATATTGAAATTTCGACTGGAAAATTGTACAGACCACCTGAAATATCAGGTTAGTTCCATCAAAGTGGATTAAAACGTGCGATGTTTGAAGAATGGAAGAAAGAAGCGGCCTGATGCATTTTTCTATTTTTGTTCTCTCCATCGCATCAGTAACTTTTTTTCGCATGAAGTTTTCTTTGTTTACGTATAACCTTTTCTGCCTGCCAGTGCCGTCCTGATTATTACAGTTACCACTCCCGGGTTTTCTCCTTCCGTGTTCCAGTTTATTCCATTTTAATGCCATCTCGCAGATAGGTCGACGTTTATTACAGCCTCAACTGTCTCAATGGGATTTTCATTAATTTTCTCTCCATTTCACGATTTAAATTTAAAAGCTTTTAAATAAAGTTTTTGATTTATTGCCCCATACTGTCATATAATGCTTCGACCCACCTTAAGTGGGATAAGGGCAGGAAGAAGAAGAAAAAGAAGAAGAAGAATGCTTCGAATTATCGATAATGGCTTTATGTGATTATGTGATGGTTCTCAGCGAATTATTATAATCCTGCTTTATATCGTATACATGATTATCATTTGTGCAATGACAATTTATGCTAGAATAAAGAGATCCCTCTAAAAGCCACATTTTCTTGATGTAATAACAGTTTATCGCTAGCCGATTACCGCATACCGTATCGTATGCGCATAATTTTCAAGGTTGATAATACGTGCCCCGAGTGAGAATTAAATAATTATATAATTCGAACTTTCTAATCCGTATTTTTACATAAACAATGCATTTGAATTTCCTGTTAAATATGTCTGGCCGGAAACCAAAACGAAACTGCATTGTCCAAAAAAGGCAGAGCTAACTGAACAATTTCGCAGTTATAGAGATTGTTATTTTTTATTAGTTATAGAAAACCGTATTGTTTATTTAACAAAGTCAAAATCGAAAAAGTGGTTTTTCAGCAGGACCAGTTCCAAGTTTCAGTTCACCAAGTTATTGAGCGATTTAGTTTACAATAACCTTGAAGTACGCAGCGTTGATAAGTAACTTTTCAGTCGCATTACTAGGAATCATACCCGAAAACTGTTTGTGACAGTTTAACCTCAAAGAACAAAAGCCAAGCTTTTCTTAATCTAAAAACTTGCTGTAAAGTTCCGACAGAGTCTTAGAAAATCTTTGATTTAGATAACGAAATTCTTAATGCTTTTGCAATTAATAGAAGAAAAGTGGGTCGGACGGAAAGACGTCACAGACAAACCACATTCTGTTGTGAAATAAATTGTGATTGTCTGTGGCGCGATCGCCACTTAGAGCTACTGAACTGTGAAATTACGCACATGAGACCATCTCGTGGGTGACTGTTTATCTTTGTACGAGTATTCCGTTGTAAGTTTTCAAGACTCCTCACACAACTATAACTGCTACATATAGATTGAGCTCATAGAGTTTCAAGCTGAAGTGCCAGTTGGCTATAACCGTCGGGTAAAGTGTTCTTGTGAACAAACGAGCGTCTCGGCATACCTGAACTTTAGGTCCTCTAAAGCCAGGTGGAGTGACGGCTTACAAATGGCTGGGAATGAAAATGCATGAGGCATCCGAATTCAACTATTTCGCTTTGCATCAAAAGAGTAGGTACTGTTTCACTAATGGTTTTTAAGGACTTACTTTACAGACAGGTGTTTCTTTCGAAGCCTCATGTTAGTACTGTTGATTTTGATTTCAAGTCAAGGAAATACACTTTGCATTCATCAAACGCGGAAAAGTCAGCTCTACATCCGCGGCACGCCCCCAGTCAGGAGTTTTCAACGGTTTACATTAGGAATGGAACCGTTTACCGATGCTATTCAATTTCTGCTGGCGACGTGTTTGAAAGACGATATTGATTTTATAATGGTTGCAAACACATGTTCAGTCAATTGTAATAGTCTGAAAAATCTAAAGTCAGGTCCACAGCGACGTGTTTTCGTGTTTTTGTACAAAATAACATATCTTTTAGGGGCGTGGCCTAACAAAAATCACAACAATATGTTCTCCGAGAAAAATGGATAACATCCCCCGCATTCGCCTACATTTTTGTGAAAATGGAGTAGAACTCATTTTGAAAAGCAGTGTCCGCATTTGTAGTTGTCAAAAACCATAGAGAAAATACACAAAAACAATAACAACATTAATGGCGTAGCGGGCGGGGCGGTTTTGCGTTTTGATTATAAGTTTTGCTAAAAATGTGCGCTGTGGACCTTTTTTTTTTTTTTTTCTCGCTGGGAAAAATGCATTACGCATCCCCTCCGCCGGGGGGCGAGAGGGGTATGTGGGACTCCCCGGGGACTCCCGGTATACCCACTAAACGACCCAGCGTCATTCCGGCGTCGCCTGGAATGGAGGGGGTCTGGGAAACCGGCACAGCCTTTACGTCCAGTCCCCCTCTGGCGATCCCCGCCCTTAAGGCGGCCCCGCATAGTGGTGAATAGTGCAAGGCGGACGAAGGTGCCCCCGCACCTAGCGTCCGCTACTCACCACCAGAGCTCTCCGCTCCCTTCGTCCACTGCGCACTCTAATTAAAGAGGTGCGCGTGGAGAAGCCTCCAAAAACGGCCGCAGAGGACAGGGAGAGCGGCAACGTAACACCGACACTCCTCTTCCACTGCGGCCCCGCCGCCGACGCATCTTACGGTGCGCCACCGTTGGGTCGCGGGAGATAGGGCGAGCGGCAACGAAACACCGACACGCCTCTTCACCCGCGACCCTATCCGCCAGACGCCACCAGGGCGTCCCCGCCTGGGATTCCTTTTCGCTTCACCGTGGGCCTCCAAACCACGGTTACTAAGCCCCCCCATCGCGTCAAGATTGGAATCCATCGGGGGGGGTGCGCTGTGGACCTGGCTTAACATTGGTAATTTTAAATGAGATAGAAGTAGGCTGTGTGATTTAAAGGGTCATTTGGTTATTTACCATGATGACGCTCCAAAACACTGATCCGTGTTTTGACTTAACTATGAGTAAGGTTTTACTGAATTTATTCGCTTCGGTACTGAATATTCAGGTTTCAAATTAAAAGCCATTCTGTTGAATCTTGATGGGTTCTAGAGTCACAGTTCAATTACTAGTTACTACAAACTCAACAGCCCCAGAATTCATTGGTACAAAGTTTAAAATCGCAATTACGTAAGGGACGGAGGTTGTAACTTTGAACAAATGAGTGTGCGACCTACGTATAATATAATTTCTTACAGCAAATTGGATCTCTAAGCTTCGTTTTATGGGAAACTGTACCTATATTATCGTAAAATAATAGCGTGATTAAGATGTACAATAAGCAACGTATTCTAATTTGACAATAATGATTGACCAGAACTAGTTTCCGTGAAGCTGTGTCTTTGTTATCATAAAAAGTTAAGATATTGTCGAGTTTTTATCATGACATGTCATTCGTAGGCTTAATGCAATGCTTTTTGAGTTGTCTCTATAAACCATAATGGTATTATGATTGTTTATTGCCAGCTAAAGTGGCTTGGTTGTTTACAGATCCACTGACAACACCGATAATTACTATCCATTGTGTGCTGTGTCATCAACAGAGTTTGTATTACATTTTGTTGTGAAAATATTTGTCCTAGTCTAAATTTTTGCATTACATGTTTAAGCTGTATGTCCGTTATATCGTGGTACCATGCTTCATATTGGCGCCCAGCCAGGGACTGGGGTGAACGCCTAAGAGAGGCAGTTTTCATTGCCTAAATAGCTCTATTGTTCTTAAGATCTTTTGGTCAATTTAACGCAATATTAGAGGCCCGCTTTATTCTATGGTAATTTCGTAATTTATCACCATCACTCCATCCCTTGTGGAAAGTAAATAATGACAGCGCAAATTTTTTGACACACGGTTCCCTAAAAAGATGGCGATTTGTTGACAACAAAAGCTTTTATTATATAGTAGGCGACATAATTAATAATTTGCTTGTTGGGCGCCGACTCAAAATTACTTGCATACTTACATTAGTTTAAGAACTTATTTAAAAAAAAAAACCTATTGTTTTTTGTTTTTGAGTTCTTTCGGTGGTTTAATTTTTGTTAAAAGTTTTTTTACTCTTTAAATGCTTTTAAATGTAGGTCAAGAAAAAAATGAAAAAACTTTTAACTAAACGCTGAAGTAGGCGGTCATTAAAGTAAAGAAACCACCTAGACCTATACCGAATACTTGAATGGCTATAAGGCTAAAAAGACGAACAAAGATTCACTAACGAAACCAAATGCTAAGTAGTAAATGAAACTAAGCTTGTCTTATCATTGTCATCATTTGATCTCTAATGGACTTTCTCGTGGAGAAATACGTATTTCTATGTAATCAATGATACATGAAACTGTGACAACATAGTTGCTGCTCCACCCTTTGCCGCAAGGCGATCGATGACATAATTCGCCTGTCTTATCTATGAAGCTATTCCATAACAAGCTGTTTAATAACCTTAGATTCTAAAAGGGTGACGTTTTATTATCTCTATACGAGTATCATCAGAAATGTTATGCAGTTTCTATGCTAAGCGTTTTCCATTTTATGTTTCCTTTCCTCAATAATTAATAATAATGGTTTTATTGCGTGTCAACAACATTTCTTTATCGATTTGCTTTGCCAATCAATTTTTTTATATTTACAACACTTTACAGTTATAAATAGCGGTTTTCTCTGGTCTTAGTAGAGCAGCTAAGGACGTACATTCTCTTACCTGCACCACGCTATAGTTTTGTATTTAAATTACTTATAGTGATTCATGAAGCAAAGAGTTGGGGGTCCAACTCTTTATCTCTCTATATCTATAAACCCATCACCATGAGCTGGTGAATGATAGGTCCTACAGATGACACCAAAGCATCGTTCGTTGATGAGATTGGCTTAGTCTACTTATGTATGACGCAAGTACTCCTAGAGTAATTAAATTGAGGCCACAAGCCAATTGCATCGAACAGTATTGCTATGAACTTAGTCCAGAAATTAATGGAAGCAAGTTTACACCAATTACGAGTCTGCTGCCCTCTTTAGCACTCCGTACGTTCCAGGTGCCATAACGACTTAATTAAATTACGCCAGTTAGTTTAATTAGTTTTGGTATGGTTCGAAACTGGGTTTTGATGCGAGCTTTATTGAAGTTTAACTTTAGATGCAACGATGCCATAACTACAAGAGACTAAGAGAGACAAGAGAGCAGTAGAACTAACTCGCCTGAAACCATTTTATAATTTATTCTCTCTTTTTACAAAAAGTTGCTCTGTCCTGTTCTGAGTCAACGGTTCTTTAGTGTTTGAAAAAGCACTCGACCTTCTTAAGACGCTGGAAAAATGAGAATATTCACAAGTTATCCCTGGGCATTGACTTTGATATCTTTTTGGATTTTGTTTTACGTTGCCTGCACTTTTTCAGTTCAATGAAGTTTCAAAAAGACAGTATGAGGTCAATTTCAAATCGGTGAAAATGCATAGACCCGTGAATTATTTGTTATTTTTAGCATAACTCCAAAGTTTATAAATGAACTACGACGACCACTTGAAATTGTTAGGTCACGTTTCAGAGGACTTTAATTGCATGCGTAGAATTTATACTAGGCATACTGTAATACAGATTCTGCTATATTCTTTTTGCGGTCTTTTTGTACTTGCGGTAAATCATGCCAGTCACTAGTATTTTTTTTACTGCTCTTTCAATGGCTATATCCCGGGTAGTCTATTGGAACATAAAACCTACCAATTCCCTCAGTTTATTTCGAATATCGTATAATGCTCTAAGCATTGGGGGGTTTGCGCTCGCTCCAAAGTTTGTTGACCTCTTCTATCAGTTTATCTTACATTTTTGTTTAGAATAAACGATACCATCGTTAAACTTCATAAAGATAAAACTGGGACCGTCGAATCTTGCAAGTAACAGTCTCATAAAATATGAAATACTCTTACAATATTTAGGTAAATGCTGTTGGAACTGTCAATCTTGAGTTGCCTAACAATACTTTTAGGACTGACTGTGCTCATTCAGACGGTCGTATCGTGAGAACAAATAACTATTTAATGTGCATAGATAATTCATTCAAATTATCGATTTGCCACGGTCGACATACTAATAATTATGTAGGGAAAGACGAAGATTTTCCTTCTATACAGCTTCGCTGCTGTAAAGGCTCGTTTTCAATGACAAGCGAAGAAGTGACGTCAACGATAGAGCCTCCCGTACCCGTAAATAAACAGAAGCAAAAATAACACGGGTTGCCCTAATTGTTTACATTAAGAATAGGGCATCTATTAAATTTTTAATTAATTTAAAATTTTTACTTTATTTATTTAAATTTAAATAGGGTTAAATTATTGTGTTTTACGACCAAAATATTTTGACCTAGTCTAGTCCGTTGAGCACTTTTTTTTCTTAGCAACCGAATTTTTCTGAATATAAAAACGAAAAAAATAATTTCAGTTGAACAGCACACAAAACTGAAAACAAATGCCTAGTAAAAATTGTAGTTTTGGCTTTTATCCAGCTTAAGCGATAGCAATGTAATCGCAATTTTCCTTCTACTTATCCATTTTTAACCGACGAAAGTAAAATAAAAAAGGTTTACCTATTATTTTTTGCTTTTCAGTTCTTTCGGCGGTTTAATTTTTTGTTAAAAAGTTTTATCCAGTCTAAACACCTAAAAATGTAGGTATTATTTACGAAAGAATGCTTTCATTCAGCCAGTTTCCTAAAAATACATACATCTAAGGTATTCAGTTGGATTTTATTTCACTTCTCTTCACTTCACGCAACTCTATTATCCAAGTTGACATTTCATTTATTTTATCACTTTTTTAGGAGATTGTTTTAGCATTCACTTATAAACAGTTCGGATTACGAACCGGTCCATAAAAGCCCACCCACACGTATGTGATCGCATTCATAAGCTTGTTAAGCAAAGGAAAAAAATGATTTGCACATGTTTATTTTTAAACAACGCTGTTCTTTATTATAATTACTTAAATTATGTAAATGGAAGCGTAGTTCTAAATAAGTTGAATGCCATTGAACTTTTGAACTGCGCACTAACGTTAGTGGTTGCATTTCAAAAACATGATCGCATTCATAAGCTTGTTAAGCAAAGGAAAAAAATGATTTGCACATGTTTATTTTTAAACAACGCTGTTCTTTATTATAATTACTTAAATTATGTAAATGGAAGCGTAGTTCTAAATAAGTTGAATGCCATTGAACTTTTGAACTGCGCACTAACGTTAGTGGTTGCATTTCAAAAACATTCCAATGTAATTTTGTAGAGTGCTTTGTTATAAAAGCTCTTAGCCCGTAATGTGTTGCAAATTAGATTGTGGTTGGAAAAATCATCTGAACTGTGAAATGTATGTTCGTTTGCTCTGTGCAGTGTAGTAATTATATTAGAGCTGGTAGGTATTATGACAAAAGTGCTTGGTTATTTAAAATTCCGCAAACCAGGTATTCATAATATTACAGAAATAAGGATCGAAGTAATGAAAAGGGGGTAAAATTCTTTGAAAAATTTGATACAACTTATCACATAAACTATTTCTCTTCCTTACATAACATTGAAGAAACAACAAACAGTTGGGATCACTTAGAATAGTCTAAAATACTAGGGATTTTCTGGTTATTCGCGAACAATACCATGTATAAATACCCGGGCATCAAACATAGCTTGGAATGGAACTTAACCTTTTTAGGTGATCCATACTCTTACCATTAGTTTTAATGCACTGCATAAACTTCCTAGTACAATAATCCTTTGAACAAACTTCGATAATCTCCGAGTACGGTAATTCAATTTGCCTGCCATGATATTTATAATCCCCTTTCTCGAACTAGCGATGTGTGGCATTCCTTTCAGTATGTTGTCGATGTTTATACACTGAAACTATTGATGTGCGCGTGTGTTTATGTTTTGTATGTATTGTTGCCCTTTTAACACACCAATATAGCACGTTCGTGTGTTTCATTCAAAAGTTTACATCGCACTGTATTGTGATTGTGTGTAAAGGATCATCTTGGTTTTTTTCAAATTATTATTATATATTGCTTGTTAAAATATTTGATTATCACTTCTAAAAATATCTACATAAGAAATAAGGCTTCGGAAATCGATTGCTGTCGATCAATCATTCTGAGAAAGTTTTAAGAAAACCATTTTTGTAACTTGCCAAAATATTGAAAAAAGACACCAAAAAATATGATTGTTATGGAATCCGTTTAATCTTTAGTTGGAACTGTAGATAGTTCAAATGATATTGCCCCTAAGAGACCAATGATCAATCTATGCAAAGCCAACAGTAAATAATATAGATGTGATTCATTTTGATAAGCAAACAAACACAATTTCCTCGTCATATTGAAGTGAATCATTCACCTAAAACAACACTGTAAAATGTAAACATACTTGCAATTGTCATAAACGTACATCACCATATCGATTATTAGATGAAACAGAGCATCACTCGGTGCTTCTCGTCTCGTTGTTTGGACAGTCACGCGAGGTCACGGCACGGATTAGCCCTGAGTTTACGAGGGTCTGATGTGGCCACGGATGTCTACGCTAAGAGCTTGATGAATTACTTGGCTCTGTTTTTTAAATGTCCCAAATATTAACCTGTTTCATACTGACTCGCCTCACGTTTCGTTCGGACATGAGGCACAGTCAAGCCCAGGGTTAACGATGTTTTTGTGTAGCTAACTGCCTCGGATGTTTAGGCGGAGAGCAGTTCGCCCCTTGATGGATTGCTAACGAGTTCTGATTTGTTGAAAAGTTAACTCGTTTACAGTAGAGCGTTCTGCATCGACTTTGTTTTGATGATTTTTTCGAAAGGGTGAAGTTCATAGCGATGGTTCTGATGCGTAGAAGTTGCGAACTTGTTGTCAAAACTAACCTCAAAAATTTATTGGAAGTCTCACAGAGACTGGAATGGATATAAATTAGACTTAGGAGCTCACACTAGAACGTTGCCAATTCAGGAAACACTCATACTTCACATGTGATCCAGGCTTTGCAGAAATATACGTCTAGTTGCGAATAACGATAACGACTCAGCTCCTATCAGTCTGGCTGAGCTTCAGATACGCTGTTAAACGAGCCGTGCGTATTTAGCGTTTATATTTAGTCCCTGGTCTGTTCAATCGGGTTTATAGCGTCAGGATCATGAGGACCCCTCTGTTGCAAGGTCGATTGAAGTATCCGGTGAACTGATCTGCATCAAATATTGCTTTAAATATTAAATTAAAAACTCCTTTAGATAACCCACGCAAATTATTATCTGTATGCTGTTGTTTAGCAGAAAATGGGTTACGATGAGTTCAATTAATGATTGCTAAACGATTCCTAAATAGTGTATGAGTATGACTGGTGAACTTATTTTTAAGTTAGTTCAAGTTTTTTGCACAATTAGCTCCATCTAAACATTTTGAATTTCTAAATCAAAAAGAACATTCCTTAATTAAAAGAAAAGGGGTAAAGTTAGGAGCCATTACGTTAAGTCCTTGGAGCCTGCTACGTTTAGTAGACGATAAAATCTCATTACAGGAGGCAACAATTATAACTTTCAGGTGCCCGTGCCATTACAGACAAATCTAAATAGAATCTAGATTGTATCTGAAATTGTATTTTTTAAACTAAATTGAATTACAAGTTGTCGTAGTCGTAGTAAAAATTTTGTTAACTGATGAAATATAAACATTTCCGCGATACATGGTTCATAAATGTATTGAAACTCGATTCGATATCCAAGGTCTAGAAGTATTTTCAAACTCTAGTCTGTCGGTATAGAATATGTTATACAATAGCTATTCAGTGCCGTTACTTCCATTTAAATTTTCCCTATGAAATTCTGGTCCCTTAGGGATACCCACGCTCTCAGTTACGAGCTGAGCGTGCCTATGCTTAAAAACCCTTAACTTTTTTCCCCAGTTGCAATATAAACTTGGTAAATATGTTCCCGATTCAGATGTAGATTCGAAAGTGCTTTTTAGTAAACTGCCCAAGTTTGTAGCACTTTGAAATCTACGAGTATATCGTAGAAGTTTCAGTTACTAGTTTGTAATTTGATATGGTCGTGTCTTATGTTTCTCATTTTATTGCAGTACTTGTTACTGAGTTACCTGTGTGCAATACCTGTGAAATCTTGACCGGAAAATTATTTATAAATAAAAAAACACTTACGACACCATAAATATCATGATAAATAATTAAAACTAGAAAAATAGTGGAATGGAGTACTTGACAAATGCTTCATTATTGTTTTCATTCATACTTTAAAAACTTGCGAGCCGCTTCACGAATAATTTATAACTTAAAATAATTTTTAACAAAAACTGTGTTTTTTGGGAAATAACATTGAAAATTCACAACAGAATTTCATCCTCGTAACCTCTATTTAAGTACAATATTACCTTCGTAAGGTTCTCGTTGAGCTTGTGTTTGTTCCCGTGTATTTTTAAGCTACGAGCATAATGTATGCTTGTTGTTGCAGTCGAAAGCCCTGGGTCGGGTGCTGTTTGACCAGGTGTGCCGGCAACTGCATCTGTTGGAGGCGGACTACTTCGGCCTCGAATACGTTGATAATAACGCGACGAAGGTATGTTTATGAGTAGTATATTTACAAGCATTGCTGTTTATCATTAAATGTGTAATATTTCAATCCGTCATGATAATATGCTGATGAATTAGGCACTGAACGGAGTGCAAACGTTGTATAGTATTTATTTGCTTTTTAGTATAGAGTTCAATCGAGTGACTCTTTTCTTTTGCCAAAAAAAGTTCTGTATTTTCTGGGTGCCCTTAAATTGGTTCACTGTATCAGAAAACTCGCTTTGTCGCTTAGACAAGCAGGAAAAATAAGAAAACGTCGGTTAGATCAATTGTGAACGTCGGATACATGTCAGTCGGTCAGAGATAAGGATGAAATGGGGAGAGGAAAAAACGGGTTCAATATTTATGGCTTGAGCTGTTTATTGCTTGCTGACTTTCATCTTTCAGTTATGTGAAGTTCTAAGTACAGGGAATAATGTATAAACCTTGGCCCCAATAAATATGCAGAGGTGCCATTAGGTTAATTTAGGCACCACTGCATATTTATTGGGGTGCAGCCGGCACAAAACTCATTACGGAGTACTAGTGCCACTTACATGGAAACCGTACGGGGGCGTATTGCACTCATAATTGGATAATGCAAATTTTCCCCTTGCTGTCTGTTTGTCAGGTTGCCTAATGCAATTGTTCTTCAGCTTAGCTTGGAAACTGGATTTGTACATGTACGTTATCAGTATGAATATCAGGAACATTAGATTTTATGTCATAAACGAGATACAAGTGCTGCTTTGAAGCAGCACGTTGGTTGTATCTGGTTTAAACTATGTAAAACAATTATGTAGTGATTGTTTCAGCTCTTTACATAGGTACGTAATATATATATTTATAGATGTAGAAGTAACTTTGAGAAGGAGGCCAAGAGGAGGATTCAGCTGGGCTGGGCAGCATTCGGAAAACTACGTCGAGTTTTCTCGTCACCCATACCACAGTGTTTGAAAACAAAAGTTTTCAATCAGTGCGTCCTACCTGTCATGACATACGGAGCCGAAACGTGGACACTCACAGTACGGCTAGTCCACCAGTTTAAAGTCGCTCAGCGAGCTATGGAACGAGCTATGCTCGGAGTTTCTCTGAAGGATAGAATTCGCAACGAGACTATCCGACATAGAACCAAAGTTGTCGACATAGCTCAGAGAATCTGCAAGCTGAAGTGGCAGTGGACTGGCCATATCTGCCGAAGAACCGATAACCGTTGGGGTAAACGAGTTCTTGAGTGGAGACCGCGACTCGGCAAACGTAGTGTAGGACGCCCTCCGGCCAGGTGGAGTGACGATCTGCGAAAGGCTGCCGGCAGAAGCTGGATGCGTCGAGCTGAGGACAGGGCGCAATGGCGCGCACTAAGGGAGGCCTATGTCCAGCAGTGGACTGCCATAGGCTGATGATGATGATGATGATGATATATATTTATATATTGTGATACATCGTATTCGTAGCTACTTGAACTTATCGTCTAACCAACTTAACTTCATATTCATAAATAACAAATCCAAGTTTGTTTTACATGTGGTTCGCACTTGTAGTTTTATTCACTAAAATGGTGACCCCATACTAACACTGAGCCTGTGTATCAGTTAGTATCAGAGTATAGCATAAACCATTCTTCACAGTATTGGCTGGATGTAGAAAAACCGATGTGCCGACAACTTGGCCTGTCAATGCTCGAGCCCACTCTCCGCTTCTGCGTCAAATTCTACACTCCAGACCCGGCGCGGCTTGAGGAAGAGTTCACACGATACCTATTCTGCCTGCAAGTGAAAAGGGACCTTATGCAGGGATGCATACAGTGCAATGAAAATACCGCTGCACTGATGGCCAGCTATATTGTACAAGGTGAGTGTTAAAAAAGGGCTCATAGAGATGATAATTGCAGTGTCACTTTATTTAGAAATAATTTCCCGGTATCCAATTTAATGTAAAAAGCACTTGTAAGTACTGTTGAAAAGTAAGGTGAACTTATGATATTTTGATTTTAGTTCACGAAATACGGAGGCGCTTTTTAATATATCAGAAAGAATTAAGAAGCACTCGAATATATATTGAAGCCATGATAAACCAAATGAATTGGCGTATTTCTTAAATAAATCCGAATGGTTATGGCTACCCTTTTCTTAACGAGCACTTGGAGTCTTTCGACATCCTCAGAACCTTAATTTCTTAGAATAAAACATTTTCAATTCTGCGTTTTTCTTGTTTATTTTACCTGGACTTTCAAATACTTTACGAGTAATGAGTTGCTTTGATAAAAATAATTAGCGAAGCGAGATTAAAAGAGTAAAGCTTTACAAAGTAGAGTGTCGCATTCAGTTTCCTTACGATTTGTGCACGTCTAACACCTCTTAGAAGCGAATCCTTTCATATTAATTGGACGTTTCTCCCAAATAACTCAGTTAGACTGGCAAACCTTGGTCTTAGAGCGCAAGGAGTGGAAGCTAAAGGGAGAGATCTTTGCCCAGCAGTGGGACACGTCAGGTTGAGAAAAACCTAGTTATAGAGTATGGTGCTCTTTGTGACCATAGTATCCTCACATAGAGTTTATATAAAAAATCGTTGATGTCTTATTATCACGTCAGTCATAGCTCTTATTCCACGGTGAGTACAGTAAGAGACATATCATGTTTTTCTTGTAAAATTTAGTTTTTTAATGGAAATCTTCGCCAAATCATCAGGTAGGTTACAAAAAATTATGGGGAAAGCAATAAACTTGAAAAGTTGGTTAGCTGTTTAGTTTCATTATCATCAAGTCAGCCATCTAGTGTCCACTGCTGAACATAGGCCTCCCCTATCGATTTCCACAGCGATCGATCTTGTGCAGCCTGCACCCAACGGCTCCCAGCAACCTTTACCTTTACTTTTGTTTCATTTGCTACAGTTATTTTGTTAATTTCAGCGGAGTGCGGAGATTTTGTGCCAGAAGACTACCCCGACCACTCGTACCTCAGCGGGTACAAGTTCTTCCCCGGACAGGACATGGAGTCCGAACGGCGGATTATGGAGAATCATAAGAAACACATGTAAGTTAAGATGAGTGAACATAAATGTAAGTTCGCATGAGTCAGTGGCCAACTGGGGACGGAGTTTTTAGGCCGCCTTAAGGCCTCCGTCATGGCTTAGCGACTTAAATAGCCAGGCGACAATTTTACGTGCTCCCGAAGCACGGAAGCGCTCAGATAAAAATGCCACTAGCGGTCACCCATTCAGTTACAAACAGTTTCGAACGTTGCTTAACTTCGACGATCTATCAAGAACGACTAAGCAAGCATGACCACGAGCGCATCGTGAGTGAACATAAGAATATGAAAATTTTATTGTCGCCGGTTCTATTAAAAACAATGGTATTACCATTGTATACCCCACGGAAGACATTCTCAGACCTATAGGGAGATCTTGAACCTTTGAAGATGTCTGAGGGGGTAGTCAAGAGGCATGTCCATATTGTACATTGTCCAAATAAATACACATTTAGCATAGAACTATAGATAGTTATCCCCTATCGCTCATAAACGCTCACTCGTCCTCAATAATCTAATTGAAAAATAAACACGTAATTCCGACCGACAACAAGCAGGGAGATGATGATGAATTCATAAGACTCCATTTGTATTACAAAGAAAATATTAATACACGTCTCAGTTTTATTGCATTCTGTCATCTTGGATTCCAAACAATCCCGGCGGGAACTTGAGATGAGTCGAATAATAGAGCGGTTTTGTTGCAGAGGTCAAAGCCCCGCTGAAGCAGATTTGAATTTATTAGAAACGGCGAGGAGATGTGAATTGTATGGTGAGTTTTGTTTAACTTTTTGTCAATAGATAATAGGTACTATATGGCGACACAGAACAAAATAGATCGCGCTATCGTTGCGTTTTGCGCTTTACATAATATAAACTTCACTATCAGATTTATAATGTTAGTAGGGTTAGTTTTATGAATTAACTAGCTGGTACCCGCGACTTCGTCAGCAAAATAACATACTTGAAAATCTCTAAATAGAACTGAAAACTGCAAGAATCTTCTGAAACTTTTAAAAATGCAATAATTACGCTATCTCGACCTCAGGGACCTTGGGTGACTCGATCTAAGAGATGAATCTACTATGACATGGATAAAGATTATGTCCCGGGGACGGAAATAGACTACTTTTTTTTTCAAAAATAATCAATGGTGAAAGTTTGTATGGGGAGTTGGATAAAGATTATGTCTCAGAGTCGGACATAGGCAAATTTTTTTTAATTAATCATGAAGAGCGTGAAATAAGGGTTGATATTTTGTATGGGGACTTAAAGTGAAGTTCCAGTTGAAGGCCACTAGATGGCGTTGCTGTCCTATGGCTGAGGTCGAGATGGCGCTATTATTGCATTTTTTGTTTTAAAAGTATCTGAAGAGAATCTTCTGAACGGCAGTTTTCATTTCTGTTTTTATTAAGTATGTTATTTTGCTGACGAAGTCGCGGGTACCAGCTATAATTAAATATTTCAGGCGTGAAGATGCATCCGGCGAAAGACCACGAAGGAGTTTCCTTGAACCTAGCAGTTGCTCACATGGGCATAGTCGTGTTCCAGAACTACACCAAAATAAACACCTTCAGCTGGGCCAAGATCAGGAAGATATCCTTTAAGAGGAAGAAGTTCCTCATCAAGCTGCATCCGGAAGGATATGTAAGTATTAGAATAATAATAATGCTGGACATTTTCACACAGCATCATCTAGCCCCAAACTAAGCGAAGCTTGTACTATGGGAACCAGATAACTGATATACTACTTATATACTTTTCGTTTGTAAATACATACATATTATACATAGAAACACCCATACCCGAGACAAATACCTGTAGGTCATACAAACATTTGTCCCGCGGCGGGGATTGAACCCGCAAGCTTCTGCGTCGCAGGCAGACCTTCGCCCGCTGCGCCACAGACATTTCTGCTCTTCTCTATCGTGTTACCCGCGTATTGACTGTGGCATAAAGAGGCTCCTTTCGTGCACTTAACCTCTTGTTTTCGAAATATTTTGGTTCTTAGACTTGCCAGTTTCCTCATCGTGTTTTCCTTATTTTGAGGGTACTGGCATAGTGTTTGTTCATTTTTGGGCTGAAAATACATTGTTGCTCGAGGGGATTTGAACCCACGACCGATCGGAAGACCTTACGGTCTGCTTCTCTAGATCCTCACATATCTTCATCATCATCATCATCATCATCATCTCGCCTGGTATCTCCCACTGCTGGGTATACGCTTCCCTTCTTTTATGCCAGTTTCCTCTATCTTGCGCCTCTCGCGGTTTTTTTTATATCCTTCTTAGCTTTGACTTTATTTGAATAAAAATATTTATACTATTCCTATAGTCTTTCCTCAACTTTTTCCCATTTTTACCATGTTGTTTTTTCAACAGGGCTACTACAGAGACGTGGTAGAATTCTTCTTCGAAGGACGCAACGAATGCAAGAACTTTTGGAAGAAGTGCGTCGAGAACCACGGATTCTTCCGATGTACGAGCGTGCCGCGGCCTATGAGGCATAAGACTAGGGTCATATCTAGGGGATCCTCGTTTAGGTAAAACAACATGTTTAAGTGTACCAGGCCCTTGATTCAGACTTCAGCGGAATGCATTCGGGTCTTAATAGGTCAGCTGTTCAACCGACCGCAACCAATCACAGTGCAAGAAACGTCGGTTTTGGATCAATTCCTGCACTGGGATTGGTTGCGGTCGGTTGAACAGCTGACCAATTCCGACCCGAATGCGTTCCGCTGGAGTCTGAATCACTAGGCAGGTGGCTAAGCACGAACTCCTTATTTCCAGGCAGTTTTTGAAATGCCTGGCAATTTTGACATAAAGAAACAAATCGGAAATGACGGCTCTTATCACGCTCTCTTGCAAAGTCAAAAAGCAACGTTGCAAAGTCAAAAAGCAAATTATTCAGTAGGACCGCTGGGTGCACATTAGTGACTGTACTAGTGTGCAAGCGAGAGAGCATGATAAGCTGCGACGTTTCAGGAATGAGCCGGGTTATTCAAAATTGACATCTAATTCTAAAACTGCCAGGAATTAAGAGTTCATGTTAACCCCCCTGTAAATTTAACAGAAAAGTATGCTTAAATATCGTGTCGTGTGTGCATAAGTATTATTTTTGTTAGCTAGTGGCGTAAAAGATTTTAGTAAGTAAATCATCATCATCGGCCTTTGTCATCCCACTGCTGGGTATAGGCCTCTCTTCGCTTTCGCCATTCGCCTCTATCCTGAGCCAGTCTTGCCCATGTACGACCTGCGGATTTCACGATGTCGTCGACCCATCTTGTAAATAAATATTATATAAGTAAATAAATATTTTTAAATATTTCTTGCAGGTATAGCGGTAAAACTCAAAAGCAAATCGTAGAATTCGTACGAGACAACTACGTGAAGCGACAGACATTCCAGAGGTAAATTCAAACTCCACTCGCAAAGCTTAGCCATGTAATAGCTTAGAACAAAGTTTAGTTGGACACAAAATCAAGGTAAATGACCCCTTCATTATGTGTCAAAGTTGCATGTAAATGATATTTTCTGAAAGCTTCAGCCGCAATAGTCAGCTTTATACCTAGGTGTAGTTAGATACTGCTTATAGATGTAAACCTAGATATCGTATAATCGAACTTTAGGGTACCTAGGTGTCTAACAAGGGATAGTAAAGATATGATTATAGTCGAAGGTGAGTGGATAGCATGGGCTGGGCAACACTAGCTTTTGGTTTTGTCTTGTGGGCGTGTGTGAGAACATACGAGCGATCTAATGAGGTTTTGCATGGTAAAGTAAAAGAGTCCCTAAATACGACTAATATAAAGATTATAATCGATAGAACAAACGAGGCTTCGATAGTTTTTGTAATCGATGGTGATTAGCAATCGAGCATGCGCTGTAAAGCTGTGCGGCCACTAGGTCGGAATCGGAGCGAAAGGATTTGTTGCTTTGTATTGTTTTCTATGGTACAGATTACAGCGTGCACTGGATCGGTATATCTGCGTTTGCAAATTGTAAATACCGCTGCATACAGTAGTCACAACGAATCTTTGGCTCTCTGAAGTAGCTGCGCAGAACCCGTAAGACAGCGTTGTATAGCTGCCTCGCTCACTCGCTTAGTTTGTTGCATCGTCCTATCTCGCCTACTATTACGCAATGGACTACATGCAAATGCAATGTATACAAACCTGCGCAATCGTTTAGTGCACCTAACTTCAGAGAGCTAAAAATTGGTTGTGCCTACTGTACGCTCCGATTCCGACCTAGTGGACGCGTAGCTTTAGAGTTGATCTTTCGCTTCTTCCAAGATATAAATACATAGAGTACGTTGCAATCGTGGCTATCGGTCGGAGGATGGTGTTCGAATGAGTTTAGGGATTTTTCTCTACGATTGTGGGTCTGCGCTCGTTATTTAGTTCATTGTATATATAGATATATTTGCAAATTCAACTGAAATAATCTGAAATCTGTACAAATAGTGCTTTTCAGAAGAACTTGCACGCACCAGATAACTCGCAGCTTTTTGAAAGATTAACTTCACTAAGCAGAAGGAAACTCAAGCCAACTGCTTTTAAACATTGTTTTTGTAAGGCGCGGTCGATTCACTGTCATTCCGTTGCTGTATCCCTCACAGAAGTGCACGTTTACTATCGCACTTCACACATCCGTAGACGTTAGTCTTGTTCTATGTAGTTCGGAACGCAGGCCCACAACACCCGGCCCACTGTATCGAAACCAAAAGCTGGTGGCCTATATTCATAGTTTTATATTTGAGGTTATTAATTTCGTTTTATTTCGAAGTGGGTATATGACATTATTATTATCATCTGTGTAAAGTAAACTGTATCATATTGACATTAATACTAAATCATACAAAACTAGCGCTTAGTTATGAGACTATATACCACATTCTCTAATCTCCTACATTCTCACTAATAAACACACTTGGCTAGGTTTGATTATAGGACGTTCTGTTTAGAAACTTTAAAGGATGATCCGTGAAACATACAGATTAGGTTCAGTCACTTGTATTATGGATTAGCCAAGAGCTTCGAATTGAGAACACCAAGGTGGGCTAGTACAGGATCCACAACTCACATAGGTTTTATCATTAGGTAGCATAGGTTAAGAGCACTTAGCATGTCCTTTGTCGATCCATGACTGACAGGTAGCATAGGTTCAGGATTTGTACGTTTATCATGTTCTAAGTCAATCCACGATAGGTTTAGGTTGAAGGGTAACTGCGTGTGTGTATGAAGCCACGTAGCAGTGAGTAGGTGTGTGTGGGTAGTGGCGCGTGTCACCATCCTCTGCCCGATGTCGCAGGTCGGGTTCGTTCCGCGCGTCGCGCTCGGTGCAGAGCGTGGCGCCCGCGCCGCTCAACCAGAGCCTCTCCGCGCACCCGCTGCTGCCTCTGCCGCCCGGCTCCGACGGTACGTACACTGCGTACTATAGCCTAATCTGCGTACTACGTGTTGACTGAGGGCGTACTTAGTACGTGCTATGTTGTGTACGCGATGTTGATTGAGTACTACGTGTAGCAATCTACACAGTGCGTACTATTTGTAGACTAAGTGCGTACTTTGTGTAGACTTGAGTGCGTACTAAGTGTTGACTGAGCGCGTAGTACTCCAGTGAGTGCGTAATACGTGTTTACTTTAAATTCGTAGCTCTACTTGGTGCAAAACTTTGCTATGTGGCAAGACTATTTTCATGGAATATGCTTCAATATTTTTTACTCGATTCATAAAATTGCCAGAATATTTTTACGGCATAACCTATTCACACCAATAAATGTAAACAAGTAAATATGTGTAATTGTATAAAGCTGGTTATGTCTGTTTAAATTACATGGTCGCTTTTTAAAATCATAAATAACAATCTAACGTTTGTTGCGTTTTATTATCATTGCATGCAGATATGGCTTTTCAGGCGTTAGATGTGCAGTAAATTCGTATTATATTTAGCTTAAATCGGAGTAAAAGTGCACTCATTAGTGCAAGATTTCTAGGAATTAGTATAGTAAATGTAAAAGTAATTGTGCTCTTCAGTGGCGCTTTCTTGTGTCTAATTTAGTCGTTACTCTAAGACGATGAGGTCATCAAATTCAGTACAGTTCTATCTAACGAAGGCTTTCTTAATTGTGTGTGTAGATGCACATGCACGTTGTTTCTGTGTGCGTAAACTCGGGAACGCTCCGTGGACGAATGAGCGCTCAGCATCGCTTAATTTACACACACAATAAATACCAACCCGTTTCCTAGAACAACTGGAACTACAAGACTTGACAGTGTTCAACACTAGTTATACCTGGGGATAAGACCTGCAGCACAAACCGGAGCTCAGCTAGGGGCTTGGCTCTACTAGTAGAGATCTCATAACTTTTTTACAGTGAAATGTAGTGTGTAGAGTCTTGGCAACCAATTTACATGAAATGTTTTTGGTGGGATTTATTTACTTACACTAAAAAGTGAAAAATAAATTTTTTTGATAAAAAAAATTAACCGACTTCACAGAACACAAACAGACGAACCTTCTAGACACTAAAAAGAGAAAAATAAGAATATAATTTGAAGTCGGTGCCAAGTGAATACGATTAGGTACCTATAAAAAAAAAAATCGAGCGATAGCGTACCAGGATACAATTTTGCACCCAAGTTCTTTTGAATTTCTTAGATGTAAATGAATAGTTGGCACCGACTTCAAATTATATTCTTATTTTTCTCTTTTTAGTGTCTAGAAGGTTCGTCTGTTTGTCTTCTGTGAAGTCGGTTCAATTTTTTTGTCAATTTTTTTTATACCTAGTTACTGTCTTAGTTATTGTTACAATAGCAGTCGATTCTTGCAATCTACATTCATAAAAACAGTATGCTTACAAGTGTGCCTACTATCAACAGCGATTTCCCTGGAGTGGGACAAGCAACCTCACTACCTGGAGGCTTCTCTGATGATGAAGGGATACACGGCGGCGGAGGCTCGCGAGGCGTCCCTACGGAGCATGCGCGATCACACGACAAGGGACGCGATTCGCCCGCCTCTCGCAGCTACCGCCTATGCCACCACGAGGGACAAGGTATGTGTTTAGAATTCAAAACTTCCGAAACTTATTAAGATTCAGATTCAGATTAAAGCAATAGGACTTTCATATTGACTAGTTAATCCAGCGTCTGGATGCAAATATGCCTATACGCGACGCGAAATGCTTTTGTGGCAAAGAATCATTATCGGAACTTTGAAAATTAGGGAAGGGTTTAATTTAAAACCGTAGTGTAAATGGACTTGTGCTACGAAATCTAGTTACAAATCACCATCTGTTATTCGAAACGCATAAACATTCCGTTCTTACTATTGAAGCGTAACGACACGCATTTTGCAACATTATTTTGTTTGCTTCACAACATTTTCGTAACAAATTGTAGGATCGCAGCGCAACGCCTGAATCAAATATTTTTTGTTTCTTTCAGCTCTCAAAACTATACTGCGATCAAATCGTAAGGGCCTTATAAAGTTGTCCTGTTCTTGTTTCTAAACTTCTTTCCATCTTATCATGTTCTAACAATCTTTATTCATATGAGCCTAATTTGGTGAACTGAACGAACGACTTGATAGGTATTTTTTTTACAAATTATTACAGAGTAATAAAGGATGGAAACCAAATTAGGTGTACCTGCTTCATAGGGATAGCATGGTCCAATTATAACATTTTTGTTCTTGTTTGTTACTAACTCGTGTTATTCCAAAACTAAACTCAAGTGGGAATTGAATTGAGAATTGAAATCTTTACTTCCATTCCAATTCGCTATTGAGTTTAATTCTGAATCATAATAGATAGAAGTTTTCTCAAGCTTTCTTTGTTTTATGTTGTCTAGAGCTATCAGTTTAGACTAGAATCGTGTTAACTGAATTGAGTTCTAATATTTTTACACGTCATATTTTATCGCACTTTTCAAGCACGTAACACTAACCCCGATTATCTGAATGTCGTGAATAATATTGTGTGTCAGCCGCGTACATACTATCGAGAAGTTGGTTACTTAGCTCGCATGTATGTACGACCTTTTTATTGGATAAAATGTGAGCGTGACAATCTTTTATAGGCGGGCGAACTTGTGACCCATGCCGAGGTCAATCATCATCCTACGGAGGATTCGCCTCCGCCTCATCGGACGACGACACCATCGGTGAGTGTCCGATGATTTTGTAATTGCCTTGGTCTCTCGATTCTATCGATTTTGATTGAAAATAGGCGGCGATTATGAGCTATAGTATAAATACTACAGCTCATAATCGCCGGCTGTTGAATGAATAAATTCGTCATGAGTCCCGTTGACCGTGTTCCATGCTCTTCGCAGGATTCTCCGGAGAATACATGGAGCCGGGCGAGCTTCCCCCGCGGCAGTGGGCCCGGCCGCGCGCCCACTCCGCCGCCTCGGGTCCCGCCGCGCACAGGTCAGCCCGCTGCCAGCACCACCCCGCCTAGCGCCTACCCCGACCTCGTGCTCGCCAAGCGCAGCCGCAGCTTCCGCAGCTCGCGCGAGCGCCTCGACTACGAGCTCTCCATGAGCAACATGTACTCGGCGTGCGCCTCCTCGCGCTCCTCCCGCTCCGGCGGCTCGCTGCTCGTCGAGGCGGACTCGCCCCCGCCGCCCCTCCCCGCGCCTGCGCCGCGCCGCGCCGCCTCCGCGCGCAGCCTGCGCGAGTACAGCTTCGACGAGCGCGGCGGCGCGCGCGTGCGCCTCGACACGCCGCACGCGCTGTCCGCCCGCGCCTACTCTGCGAGTTACCCGGGCGCGGGCGGCGGGCTCGGTCTCGCCCCCGCCCCGCCCGCCGCGCCGCGCGCCACCTCGCACGACGACGTCTCGCACGACAGCTACGAGCTGATCGAGCGCTCCGACGACGAGGAGGAGGCGCCGCTGTGGCGCGGCGGCCGCACGCGCTCCTGCTCGCTCGACTCGGGCAACGAGCCCTCGGACGAGGAGGTGTCCGCGGGCGGCGCGGCGGCGCGCTCCGACGACGACGTGCCGCTGGAGCCGTTCCTGGCGGACGACCCGCGCGTGCTGCCGCGCGAGCGCCTCGGCGTGCGCTCCGACGGCGCCTTCTACCGCGAGATCAAGCGCGCGCTCGGCTCGCGCGCCTCCAGCCAGGAGTCCCGCTCGGAGATCTACGACTCGAAGATCTCCAAGAGCAGTGGCGAGTCGAGCAAGAAGTCGCGCGACAGCGTCTACCACACGGACAGCAAGAAGTCGCGCGAGACGCTCAAGAGCAAGAGCTCGGACCGTAGCGGCTCGCGGACCTCCTCGCAGGACTCCAAGTCGGAGTACTACGAGTGCCGGCGCGCTCCATACGACCCGTACGCGGCGGGCGACCCGTACCAGGCGGGCGATCCGTTCGTGTCGGTCGAGCCGTACTCCGCGGGCGAGCCGTACTCCGCGGGAGATCCGTACTCCGCGGCAGATCCGTACGCGGCCGGCGACCGTTACATCGCGGGCGACCCGTACGCGGCAGGCTTCGGCCCCGGCTCCGGCCCGTCGAGCCCGGAGGACTACTTCGACCCGCGCGGCGCGTTCCTGTCGCTGGAGCCGCCGGACTACGAGGAGCGCACGCCGATCGACCGCTCGCACGAAGAGCTGATCGCGAACCTGCCGTCCTCGCCGACGTACTTCCGTCTACCGACGCCGTACTCGACGTTCCCGAGCGAGGCGCGGCGCGGCGAGCCGGCCCCGCGGCACGCGGCAGCCGCCAGCCTGCCGCATGTGCCCGCGCACATCTGGCCGGACCGGATCGCCGGCCTCGACCCGGAGCCGGAGCCGGCGCGCACCGCCAAGGTGCACACCTTCCAGCGGCGCCGCTCCTCCGACACCGTTTTCAGCTTCGACAAGGAAAAGATCGAGTCGCTCACGCGCTCCACCAGCAAGGAGGCGCCGCCCGCCCACAACCTGATCAAGGAGTCCTCGAACGAGTCCGAGGTGAGCGTGCGCGTGCTGCCCGCGATGGACAGCATCGAGTACGCGAAGAACAAGCTCGCGGGACACGCCGGCGCGCCGCTCCTGCAGTCCGAGTTCGATAAGACGATGCGCGGCAAGGTGCACACGCACATGATCAAGAAGGACAGTCTCAAAGAGGAGCTGATGGCGAAGACTCACTTCGACGAGTACAACCCTAAGCTGATCCTGGAGACGAGCTCGAGCAGTCGGCTCGCGGACGTGGCCGCCGTGCCCTACATCCACCCGACCGTCGAGCGCACCAAGAGCGACCCGAACAGTCTCGCCAACAGGCCTCGCTTCAGCAGCGTCAACTCTCGCCGACACGTCCTCATGCACCAGAAGTCCATCGACCTTACTCCGGCAGAGTCCAGCGACGAGGATTACATTTTTAGGCAGATTCCCAGCGCGCCCCCTATCGCGACCAAACGCTCTCACTTTGAGTTGCCGTCTAGACACAACGATCACGTTCGCTCTCCTTTCGATTTGCCTAAGAACTACTTTAAGGAATTTGACGCTTTCAAAGCCGGCTTCAAGGATAACAAGAAGGTGATCGACGATGGGTACGACATTCCGTATGTGCTCCATAAGAGACATATTATGAATGGAACTGCCCCGTCTCCTATGGACGAACATCGGCAGCCCCCGGATATTATTATGCTCCCTCCGCAAAACGGTCGCCACATTGTGAACGCTCACCCTAGATGTAAGTACCATGATCATCCAAAGTCGCCGCGGTCCCCGAAATCACCTAAATCCCCAAAATCGCCTAAATCACCCAAGTCTCCCAAGTCTCCCAAGTCTCCTAAGTCCCCCAAGTCGCCCAAATCACCACGTAACAGCGTGCAAATCGATCATAGCTCTAAGTTCTTGGAAGTTGAAAATCGTGACTTTTTATTCACCCAAAATATAGATTTGTCAAAAGTTGACCCTGTCACTTTGGAGGTTGACAAGAGTGGCCAGATGCAGCATCTGCCCAGTCCTAAGCGGGACATAACCAAAAGCTTAGACCCACATTTGTTGGAAACATTGAATTCTAAATTGTCTCAAATTGAAAGTGACTCTGCGACTAGTTCCAAAACCGATAGCATGATGCAAGAGCCTCAGTACACTCATGACATCAAATTCACTATAAACGGCCGTAATGTGCAACAACCACCAATATGCAAAGACCCTAAACCTATGACAGCAGCCGAGAAATTGCGCGCTGACATAAAATCTAAATCTGACAAGCTACCTCCAGGCAAGAGAGGAGGTAAAGTTCGAGGCGCCGGTAAAAAGAGTAACGGTGGTAAAATAAAAACTAAAAGTAACAACAAAATCCGTATTACATCGTTCTCTTCGGACGACGAAAGCGTTGATTCTGATGACGTTTTCGGTACTACTGAGGCGGCACCAAAGCTGGAGTTCTCCCCGCCGCAATCTCGTAAAGAGCTGGAACCAATTCTACAGCTCGAATACGATAAGATTACCTCCGGCGCTTGGCACAGAGGTCAAACTATGAGCTCTACTGAAATTGAAGGCTCCCCGCCACAGTGCCGCAAATTAGCGGAACTGGAAGCAAAGTACAATCCTCAAGTCCTCGACGGCATTACTGGAAACGCTACAGAACTACGACGTATATCCGAACGCTCGATTTCCATTCCGAGCTCTGAAGATGAGATTGCTATAAAAATGGCCGAGCAGGAGATGTTACAACAACAGCAGCAATTCAAACAAACAAGCAAAGAAAGTTCTACTTGGGAATATAACGAAAATATACCTTCGCCAATTTTGGAAAGTATCGAATTTCTCAAATCTGATGACGAACATTTCGCTGATATGGAAATAGCCAAAGTGACCGGAGTGCGCGCTCCATCCGAAGAGAAGAGTGAAATTACTAAGGAAGAAAAGAAAGATCCTATGACATTAAACGTGAAAAAGAGTTTACGTGACGAGTTGATCTCTCCAATGCTGCGTAAACAAGGCGGCACTCCGATTCTCTTTGCGCACGCTCGACTGAATCTTTCCGAAGGTTCCGTATTTTCTCTGCAACGACAAAAAGCTACTGATTCGCCAACATCCAGCCGAAGAGCTAAAAGCTTGGATACGCCTGTTATCCAACTTCATAGACTTCCACCTATGAATGCGTTTTCTTCGAAAGACGATACAGTTGGAGATAATGAAGAAGGTGACATATTAGAAGAAAAGGCTATAATTGATGAAAAGCCCAAAGCACCACCCAAGAAAGATATGATTGAGAAAATCGAAGAGGTTGAAGAAAACGAACCTCCACCAGAAGATAAATCTGTGCTTATCGATAATGAAGAAATGGCACTCTTGGCGAGCCTGGTCGAACAGCGACGGCCTAGGTCTTTCAAACGTAGATACGACTTGAGTAAACTGGTGTCGCAGACTAAGTCACCGTCTCGATCACCTTTGAGTAAATCTCCGATGTCTCGCTCACCTATATCGAAATCACCGTCACGGTCGCCTACTTCATCGCTGAATTCACCAAGAGGTAGCATTAGAAAGCTCTCTGATTTAAGTGAAGATCAAATAGTGCCTGATATTGAACGTATTAAACGCAAGGAAAAGAAAAAGTTGACTTTGAAAACTAAGCCTGATGAAAAGCAAAAGTTGATTAATAATAAATTAAACAAAGGAGGTTCTCTTGATACAAATGCTACTAAAATAAGAGCATTACAGACGCAAAAATCTTTGCCCTCGTCACTCAAAGACCGCCCAGATTTCTTGACTGTACCCCCTCTTGAAATGGCTCGAGCGAAGAGCCAAGAGCTAGAGCAAACAGCCAAGAAAATGATGAAAGAAAAATCGAAATCTCTTGAGAAAATGGACACAAAGAGGACTAATAGTAAAGAAAGGACCAAATCTCAAGAGGAAAGCGACACAGAAATAGCAAAGCGTAAAGAGAAACAGCAAATGTTGTTCGAAGCGGCTTTGAAACAAACTAAGACGCTTATTAGTCCAGTCAAAGATACAATGCCACCATTCCCACCACCAGAAGATAAGATCATGGTTAAAACTGAAGGTGACAAAATTATCATTGATACCAAAATCACTAGTAAGGCTGAAGATCATGTATTCATCGCAAAGTCGCCTAAGAAGCTAGATAATAAGCTCGGTGGTAAAGTAAGCAGGAGCTTTGAAGATCAGAAACAAGCGAAACCAACCGCTAAAATAAATAAAAGCATGGACGATAAGAGTCAGTCGATGGAAGATAAATTCGATGATATTTCTGCGTTGCAAAAATCACCAAAGACCTTGTCGAAAAAACAGGAAATTAAACAGCTTATCGAAGGAAAAGTGGTTTATCAGAAAATCGGTCCAAGTTCGAAATCAAAGAGTTTGGATCGCAAAGCCGATATTCATCTTGACGCTAAAACCAAGTCCAAGAGCTTGGATAGAAATTATGTGGTGTCGCTGCCGCTTGAACCACCGCCGGAGCCAGATGACAAGCACTTTAAACAAGAAGTCGTCAAAGTAGAAGTACATCCCACAGTACCCGGTGTGCAAAGTTTGAAAGACGAATCTGATGTCCAACAGGATGCAAGAGGTGTATCTCCGTCAAACAGTTACAGAGAGAAAGAAGACGATTCTTCAATCGAATGGATGACCAGCTCCCAACACACTGTTATTGAGAACGATACTCAGACTGTTATAATCGAACGACGCAAAATGGATATTTACAATAAACAAAGAGAGCTTCAGGAAAGTAAAAGTAGTCAAGATATTCACGAGTTGGTATCAAAGGAAAAGAAACCAGCGGTAACACGATTCACTAGCGAAGAAGAGTCCTTGACCGATGTTAGTGATCTTAAGGTTTCAGATGACAGTCATTTAGGAGTTTCGCTGCCGTATATTGATGCGGATAGCTCTTCTGACCAAGAGTCAAAGAAGGCTAAACTTCTACGCGGTAAAAGCAATGATACTGGATCTTGGGTTTCAGTTGACTATGATGACACTGTTGAAACAGAACTACAATTTTCAGATCTGAGTCACACGACTCCAAAAGGAAGAAGGACTTTAGATACTCAAGGAACATTCGACGAGACATCTAGTTTGGTAGAGTTCCTTAAACATGAAACAATGTCGCAACTGGATGAAAATGAACCCAAAGGACCAAGAGATCCGAGAAACATGGACTTATCTCTCAAGTGGAAAAATAAAAACAAGATTATTGTTACACCGCCGCAAGAGAATAGTCCTACTATTGAGAATATTCCATTTATTGACTCCAGTACTTCAAAATCTACGAATAAATCTGAGTCTGGAGAACATACAGGAAGTTCTGGCAGTGACAAATCACCTACAGAGCCAAAACCAGATCAAAAAGCCTTGTTGAGTGCCAAGTCGAGACGAAGTGAACTTTTGAAACTCAGCGCAGAACGATCACGAAGCTCTGAATCCACATCCTGGACCAGTATTGAGAAAGATGTAAGCCCATCGAGTCATATTAAAGGCAGTTCGATTGATGACGAGTCCAGTGTTAGTTGTTCAATTGCTAGACCTTTAGGCATATCACAGGATATTGAAAAACTCAACAAGAAGGACAGAGAATGCTTGGAAGAATTGAAACAGGCCATGGAATACGGCGAAGAACATTTACTTTCTCAACATACATGCTCTAGCGAGCATTCTAAATCGAATTCGAAATCACCGTCACCTGTACCTGAAATGTCACGTATTGAAAGCCCTCGCAGCCCGTCTAAATATGGTACTAGGAAATCTCCTACACCGACTTTAGAAAAACAGGGCCAAGTTGACTCACAGAGAGCTCCGTCTGATTCTGACTCCAGTTCCGAAAGCATCGATAGAACTGTTGAGCAACTGTCTCGACCGGGCGAAAGAAAGGCTATTATAGATAAATCAGGAAAATTCGCCATTGAAGAATCTGAATCTAGTCAATCTGCAGCATCTAAAGCATCCGACGCAGCCCTGGAACTTCATCGGACGGTCAAGAAGACTAAAATTGCCATTACAATATCACAAGAAGATCAAAACACTACTATTGATTTTGATGATGATGGCAATGTTATTACTTCCTCTTTTGAAAGAGATCTCAGAGGAAGGAAGAGAACTTTGAGAGACGATGATCGAAGGAGTTCTTCTAAATCTAGCATGGATACTACTACCACTACAACTCCCTCCAAGGGTTCCCTCAGTGTTGATGATTCATCCTCAAGAAGAAAATGCCGTTTAGATGAGCAAAAGAGTTCTTCAAAATCTAGTATGGATTCGAAAGGATCTCTAAGCGTTGAATCCAGAGGATCGTTTGAAACTACAGAATCTACCTCTGGATCTCTGGGCGAAGCTTATCGTCGAGGTGAAGAACTCAAACCGACTTGGCGTCCGTTCTTCGGTGCTTCAGGCAGCGAAAATAGTACAAGTATCGAAGAAGCTTGGATTCCTCAAGATCACGATGGATACGAGAGCTTAGCTAATACCAAAGACGGTTTCGATTTAAATAATCAACGCTTGCTTGACGATTACCAGACATTTTCTAAGAACCCTCCACTATCTACAAATTCCTCAAAAGATTCTACTGAAGCTGATTTTACTGATGATCTTAACGATTTTCCAGTGAACTTTCTTTATCCTGCTACTTCATCTACTAGCAACGATGTTGTTATTGGCTACGGTCAAAACTTTGGTCGTACTTTATCACGCATTTCCGAACGCAGTACAGCGTCGGAAAAAACCAGTGCCGATGAAGATTCCACCAAAGCCATATCGCGGTCTGAGAGTATTAATGAAGAGTCGCTGAATTCCAGCGATCACCAAGCTAGTCTGAGCTCCGACCCGCCTAGTAACGCTAACGTCGCTTACATATCAGATACCGATCGGCGGACATCGGCTGAAATGCCAGACATACCAATAGATCAAGCGAAAATCAGTGAGATGTACGAACGATCAAAAAAAGAAGCGAAGAATAATAAAACCACTGATGATACTTTAGATTTCAGAAAGGATGATAGTCCTACTTATAGAAAATCTTCTATTAAAGCACCTTCCAAACAATCATCAGCTAGTGAAAGCCAGGATTCTGAAGATTGGCCCTTGCCGGAGCTCCCTCCGCAAGCTGTTATTAAATGTCCAGAGACTGAAGCTCAGAGCAGGCGGGAATCGAGTGACTTCGACCAGTGGCCGTCTCTACCCTCTAGCTTACTCGAAACACCTATAATAGAAAAAGTGCACATCTATTACATGAGTAATGAACCAGAGCAGGCTATGAAAGTTACTTTACAGTCTGAAAGTTCAAAAGATCAGGTTCTACAAGGATCTGATGAGGACAGTGATACTTTAAACAATGACGAAGATTTAGAAAGAGACGCCCAGTCTAAATCGGAATTGAGTGACGATCGTCCACAAAAAACCACGAAAGTCATTCCGTATGAGAAGTCTGGTTACATGGTGGAACCGTTGGAAAAGCACGATGAAGCATCTAATAAAGGAGTTGTACCCAATTATGATAAATCTTGTCTTAGCGGTACATTCAGTAAAACATGTCTGATGGGTGATGTAGGTGCATGTTGTTCTCGTGGTGAACATAAATCGTTTTCTAAAAGCACTTCGGACGAAAAAGTTATCATGAGCCAACCACAAAGGTCTCCCAAGTCTCCTACTAACCTCAGTCCTAATTTTGATGATGATCATATGTATACTGACGATGTATTCGGCGGTGATAGTAAGTCTTTGTCTCCGGATTTCGATAAGGGTTTTTGTCATCTTGGAAACCAGACCAAATATTCATTTGGCTCTAACAATTCCGATACTTCAGTTGACGATATCTTTTCACAAACCAATGCTGATGACACTGTTCGTGCTGTAACTAAACTAAGTACAGGAAGTACTTGCAAGAGATGCAGTCACAGCAGCCATTCTGAAGAAGAGACCAGTTCCTTTGGGACTGATTTAGATGGCACTGTCAAAATCGGTCTGCCACAGAAGAAATGCACCCACAGTTCTCATTCCGAGGACACTTCCATTTGTTTGAGCATTTCTGAGTGGTCGACCGGAACAAATACAGTTCGCCAGTACGCAAACCTCTCTGCTTCGGAGAGCATATCCGCGGTTTCGGTACCTAAAAGCGAGAAGTCAGAAAATATTTCTGGCAAAGCGTATTCAGCTTCTCACGCTAGCAAGAAATCTGAACCGAAACCTCCAAAGATAAGTTCTCAAGCTGAAATGAGCTCTAAAAGCAGTAGTTTGGATAAAAGCTCAGAGAATATTAAATACGATAAACTGTGCAGTTCTGAAACAACCATTTCACGCAAAGGTATGGATAGTAGCTCTGGCACTAAAAGTGACAGTACATTGACACTAGCTCAGTCTATATCTGACTGGTCAGCGAGCACTACTCACACTCTCATTGCAACAGCTCGCGAAGATCACCTGCAGACTGATAACGGAAAACACGATGATACGATTTCACAAGATGTTCCGTCTGATGGCGATGAAGCCGAAGATAAGTACGATATTGAAGTGACTATCACAAAACCTTCTTCACCCGTGCCAGAGAATCAAGAACCTAACGAGCCAGTTCTTAGACTAACGACTGCGTACGGAAAGACTGACAAATCTTCATCAATTAGTTATAGCGATAAATCGGACAAATCTAGCTCGAGTTCTTTGAGTAGTCTTCAAAAACACACAAATGGAGTGCTTAGATTCGATCAAAGACTCAAGGGGTTTCAGCACCATCATGATTCACATGAACGATATCATAATGCTCCTCCGAAAAGCTTGAGCTATGAAGAGCAGTCGCATAGATATATGAAACAGACCATACGATGTCAGAGTGAGGATAGTGGTTTCAAGCCTTATTTTGGGGATCCACAACCAGAGCTTGACATTGACATGCCATCACAGCTCTACAGTCAGGAAGAAAAACATAGCGAACGTTATCAAAGTCAAGAATTCTCTAACATTATGCGAGAGGACATTCCTGTTCCTCACCAGTTCATAAAATCTGACTTTAAACCTTTGGCGAAACACGCGAGCTATGATGATAAAACACTGTCTAAAAACCAGATAAAAGAGTACAAAACATCTCAGCAATATCGCTGCAAACCAAAAAGTTGGTCTTTCCATGAGCATTACCTTTCGTCTTCTGACTTGCCAGTTATCTCTGTACCTGAAATTCCTTCAGTGCATAGAGACCTGCAAGATAAGAAGTCTGCAGAAAGGTCTGGAAAAACTCCTCTCTCTCGGTGCTCTCCATATTATTCTAGCAGCTTGAGCTCAGAATCTCCTCCGATTCAGCCATTGAAAGCACCAGTCAAAAAATCATTGCTAGTAAGAAATATATCATTGAAAAGTCCTCCTAGTGGCAACGATACTGATAGCTCTTTGGATATTATTAGAGATCCCAGGGAACGTATGAGGACATTTAGACGTAAGAAGCAAGTGACTAGCGCACGCAAGCGTCAAGAAAAGATACAGGATGTTTTGGAGGAAGACTCGACAAAGAGTCAATGTTCTTCCGAGAGCGATAAACATCACTGCGAACAATATTTGGCTGTAGACGAATCCCTTCGTCGTATGGAGAGCTCTGAATGCTCGGATAGCTATGTGCCGGAAGTAGAATCGGGCTCTTCTGAAATGTCAAAAGGTGACGTGGCGGAGGGTGCTAGCTATTCCGAAGACGAAGGGCAAGATGAGTATGCCAAATACAAGAGTGCGAACTATGAAGCTAAACAATTTCCTATTAGCATTACTCCGGTACAATTCCAAGGATTTGGATCGTCCGCTGATGAGGATGAAATGGGCTTCCCTCGCTTCGATAGATTGGGTAGACTGCGTCATCCTTATCTCGACTCGCAGGAACCACCATACGTGCCTGAAGACAGCCCTCCGAGAACGTCTTATTCGAACAAGAGCAGTCGCCAATCGTCTTTAAAAAGGAACAAGTCTTTGCCTTATCGTCAATCCGAAGACTTGTCAATGGGAGAGCCTTCCGGACAGCATCAACCAAGAGTGTTTTATGAGGAACAGAGTGACAGAGACGATTCAGATGACTATGCTTATCCGATTGATACTATAAAGCGTGCTCCGAAAATGTCTAAGTCAGGAAGTTATATGTTCGAGCGTGGCGAGTCTGTTGCTTACTCTGACTCCGAGTTACAAGCGGATAACAACGAATACGAAGAGTACAGAGGCAGTCCGTACCCGGAACACTACGAAGAGGTTGTAATGTTCCAAACACAGGAGTGCTATCCGCAATACGACCGCGAGTTAGGTGAAAGCAGAGGTGGGGACGAGGCTCAATACTCGCGGGACCTCGACCAACGTTTCAGCCTGAACAACGTGGAGAGATTCTATTCGAGTCATTACGTCGACTCGCAAGCTTCGAGCGACAGTCCGGAACAAAAGTTTGACGTTTCCACTCTGCCTCCACCTCTGTGCTCGGATGATGAGAATGAGTAAACAGTTACAGGTCGCGCACTTGATTCTGAATGAGAGCAATCAGCTGGCCCCTTAGAACTGAGCCGAGTGAGTGCGCGAGTAGTAAAATTCATAGTTAGCTAGCTTGCATTACTTTTATCGTTGTCACCCCCCCTCCTATTGGATGAGTGTTCATAATGCGGCGAGCGAATGCTGAAGGCTGAAGTTTAGTCAGCAATTTTTCGAAATTTAATTCTAACTAACGCAATTATTGTTACATTGATATTTTGTATTAGGGTACTCATTATATCGAATATTTACATTGTCACTTTCAATATTTAGCAAATAATGAATTTAATATCTAGTGCCAATTCCCGGGTAGCGCGACCCTTCGACTATCGTGTCTATGCGGACTTATACCCCTAGCTTACTAAGAACTTAGGAGTAGTTATTGTGTATCGAATGCATTTACTTACGATATTCTTGTTAAGGTAAGACACGTGGAACTGCCTCTACTATTAGTTATTTGTCGGACGTTCTCGTTTAGTTAGTAACCCTAGAGCTATAAAAGGTGATCTATCAATAGTATCATGTTATTATGTACGTGGTGCCAATTTTTTCTAGTCAAATTTATTATCGACCTCTATAGTATTATGATTGACGAAATTCATCATAATAGTATTATTGTAAAGGCTGTGAATTTACTTTGTGTGTCGAGATCCAAGATCTTTGTTTATTGAGTGTGGTTATTGGTTAACTCAAGTTTGCGATTTGTTGTTCGTTTGGATAGATTGTTATACTTTGTTACGAATACACCGACTGTTGACACACATTTCATTTCATCCACATGATACTAGACTTGTAATGTACGTGGGATCTTACAATCGTGCCAAATATGCTCAATTTTTTCCGACATCGTACTGTTATTGTTTATATTCAATTTTTAATAAATTTTGACACGTATGTAATAGTTGGACTAGTTATGAGCATTTGTGTCGTGTGAATGTTTAGCGCTAAACTTTTAAGAAGTCATCGAAATGTTTTTGTGAAGTAACTTTTTTAACTTTTGGCGTTGCATCGATCTTCCTGGCATAAATTAACGACTTGTTGCATTAAAAGTAGCATATATAAAATCAATAAAAATATAATAGAATCGTGAAATGTATTTTCTAAACTAATTATATTAAGTACGTTTTGTTATCTATCTTTTATTGTTATGCATTTCTTAACCACCGAGATGACGTAGGTAAGAATAAATGTATCAGAAAATAGATGAATTGTGCGTTGGTGTTGTGGAAACTAGTCGCTTGTATTACTTCGTTAAAGGACTTGATATTGGAACAATATTAACGTTATTTTGAAATCAGCTAAAATAGATCATGTAGTGTACTCCCTTCTATTACAACAGTTCTGATAAAACAATATTTACAGAAACAAAGAAAATAAGCCTTTATCGCGGTTTAAAAAAGCCTTTACATTGATTAAAGAGTTCGAAACGCAGATTTCCTGTGACACTTTAAAGCACTTTTTTAGTTTTAAAAAGTCGGTTATTGTCGAAATGTGCTCTGTCATTCAAGGTCGTTTCAGCTTTTCCAGAGTTCATTTTTGTCTCATGTGTAATATGATTTTCTCCCAAGAGCTCTTTGTTTATTTATTTTTCGTTTTTCCCCTAAAGCCGCGTTGACACGATCAGAGTATACTCCGACAGAGTGTACTCGTACTTGTAAGCTTCATACGAGTGTACTAGGATAGCTGTTGACACCATCAAAGTTGACTCTGATCATTTTCTTTGTACTCTGATTGACTTGGATTGCCATTTTGTTTGCCTACTCGTACGAGCCAGCTCTCATGAGACGAACAGGGTCCTAGTCAACTCTGATAGGCCGCCGTCATCAGAGTGCGCTCAGATTGGGGTTGCCACGATCCAAGTAGCGTTCTAAAAGGCATTAGAGTCCACTCTGTCAGAGTATACTCTGATCGTGTCAACGAGGCTTAAGCGCTGGATAGTGTTCAATGAATTCGATTGGTCGCGATGGCATGAAGCAATTCTAGGAATTATAGTCTTAGTGGTAAGGGTACCACCCCGTAAGTGCAATAATTAATCAATCAGTTACATGAATATTAGCGTAAGTCTTTTGAGAGTGTACAATCCGATAGACTGTAATATTGATCTCAATTATATTTGTTATTATGTTTGTTCACACGTAGATAAAGCATCCAAGGATAAAACTTGACGATTACGGGCGATTTAAAAAAGTATCAGTAAAATAATCGACCCTCCTTCATCACTGAAGCCTATACAAAAGTTACATGCCCCAAATATTGTAGAAGCACTTTGAGGGAAAAGTACTTTAAGCCGAAGTTAAGTTTTGCTTTTGGATGCAGCGTCTATGATATTGTTTCGGATATTGAAACGTTACTTCCTTTTTGAATTTATATGTGAGTGTGAGTGTACTTTGCCCCGCAATACACCTCACTACCCCGCCACGGGGATAGTTAAACAATAAATAAATAAAACTATAAATTATTTGTGGGTTTTCGTTGACTTGAGTTTTTATTGTGTAGTTTTGATACACATGAAATCTAAGAATTTCATGTTTATATCTTTTTTGTAAGAATTAATAGCTGCCAGGAACAATGTAAGTTCTAAACGTAAACTGCATGTTTGATGTTGTTATTGTACAGTCAGTCAGTTTCTCAGTTCTGTTTTACTTTTCTTTTTCAGTTTAATTTTCGTTTTTTTTCAGATTTGTAACTTTTTATTTTACAGCCGCTTTGCTTACTAGGTTTAAGACTATTTTATATTTTGTAATTTTACTATTTTATCTACTTTCCCTATTTTATTACTTTGACTTATTTTGAATAGATTAGATATTGAATAACATTAGACCATTCATAATGCACTGCAATGGAAGCTATCGCTCTTGAATTCGCTACTAAATTAATATCTTAAAATGTAACCAAACGTAAAAAAATATTTTAACCATTATTGATAGCGTCTTGATTGACACCTTACAAAAACGACGGCTTTCAATCAATTTATTCAGTTCATCTCTTTACCTCAAACGCTTACTTAACCGCCTTACCGATTTATTTGCCATATACAATATACATATTATCTTTCTTGTCCAGACGAAACATCGCCCGAGGAAGATAACACGATATCGTCGGCCAGCCTCTGTATGTCGCCTACAGTTTGCGATAGAACCGAGGCGCCGCTCAGTGCGTCCACGCCATACGCGCGGCCTCTCACGAATGGACACGATTCTGTCGATAGCAGGAAGAGAAGCGACAGTGACGTTATTAATGGCAATATTAATGGTGAGTTTGGTCTTAAACAAAAAAAATCTAAAAGTAGCTTTATAAAGAGTACGCGTTTCGGTAGACTTGCGGTTTTATGCACCTGAAGATACTGATACCGCTTAAAATACACCTTATTTTGAAGTAAGGTGTATTTTAAAGATGCATGTTTTTGGCGCACCCAGTGTATGGTGTTTTTATAAAGCGTTCTGTCTCTTTCCAGTCAATATCATCCACGAGTCCACGAATAGTATGGATGTCCTTAGCGGCGGAGAAAGCGATGCAGGTGATACATTATCAAGACGGAACAATAATAGGTATTTCTAAATGACTTTTCACACAGTAAAGCTTAATTATTATTGCATTTTTGGTATGAGTTGGATAAAGTTGCTTTCTAAAAAATTACCGTAGTATTTCAATGTCATAAATTTTTTTCAGTATATCTTCATGCCTACTAGGCACTCTGAAAGAAAGCACGAGTGAGCTACCTCGGCGGCGCAACTGTGATATTACCTACTTCGTCGCCAAAGAGCTGCTTATGACTGAACGCACCTACAAACGAGACTTGGAACTTGTCACTGTCGTGAGTACACCAAGTGTTATAAATTTTAGCTCATTATGAAATTAGTAAACCGATTTCCATTCCTCAGTTTAGAGAGCTTTTGATATTTTAAATGCAAAACATAATAATTATATTATGCACTATTTCATTGCGTCATGAACCATATTTTCGTATTCACAGACATGGTCTCAACGTATATCAGAACTGACAAGCGAAGGATCTGAAGTAGTGACTACATTAGCTCGAGCGTGCCTCGCGTTAGAGCCGCTGGCTTTGCCCGCCGGCGCTTTGTTGGCACGACTCGAGAGAACTTTGGCAGCTGCCTCTCCGTCTAGAACAAATGGTTTGTGTTACTTTAACGAGGCTGGGTATCCTACCGGCTGCGCCAATATTGAAATAAAATATTTTTATTGCATTTAAATCATACGTTATATTAGTCATATCAATCATGTAAAGAACATATTGTTGTCTGATTCTAAATTAATTCAGTTTCTTACTTGTTTGTCATGAATTATTTCTTTCATTTTATTTTGCATTGACGAAAATATGTAATTACAGAAGCAGAAGAACCTGAGTACAAGAAAATAGCTGAATTATTATACGATTACCTTTCAACAACGTCTGAGGTAAGCTATCATCCCCTTAATATATTATTTATCACTTACTTTATTTATTTACGGGAACGTATCTATTACATATTTATTTATATAATATCTCGAAATTAATTTGTCATAACTTTTATCCCTATTATTCTTTTGTTATTTTTGTATTACCGATCGTATAAACCTATTTTCTACTCTCCAGGCGTACACAACATACATAGACAGAGCAGCTACTTTAGTCGGTCTAGTTGAAAGCATAAGGCGTGTGAACCCGAGCGTCCGGCAACATTGCGCCACATTCGACAGCACTTCGCCACTTCCCCTCTCCTGCTTGCTACTGAGGCCTTTGCATCGGACGCTGCATTTGGAGAGACTTGCCGCAGGTAAGACTTTATAACATTAGTCCTTATATCCAATGTATAAGATTCAAATTAGCTCACCCTAACAAAATCTCAGTGGTGTGATGCAAAAATGGGCGTAAATTGTATTTTTCACTCATTTGGTTCAGGGAAACTTAAGCTTGTTTTTTTCGCTGTTCCATTTCTAACTTATTTTGGTTTTGTGTAAGAATCAAGGCACATGTAAGGGTAAAGAGTAGATACATTAGGTACATTTTATTTGTAGGAGAATATTACACGAACAAATTACGAGAGAAGAGTATGGTGAAAATTGTTTTACTAATGACAGACATGGAAAACGATGATAAGCAAACATCAGCGGTCCTACTAAATGCTTTTTGACTTTGACACAACGCCATAATCACGTACGAGCGTTTGTATGAAAAGTAAGACGGGTTGGCCGCTCATAAGAGCTAATTTTTTCCAGAAAAGCTTAACTTCTACAACAAGCTTTATAACAACTAAACAAATATGTATATTCCAGAACTATGTACAAACGGCATCAGCGGCGCACTGCCCGCGTTAGAGCTATCCCAAAGCATAGGCCGGCGCGCGCGCGACCAACTGAGCCACGTCGAGAACCATTGCGCGCTCTGCCATCTGCAGCGGGATATCGTCGGGTACGACAAACTGTTGGTCGCCGAACGGGAGTTTATAAGAATGGGATGTCTGTACAAGCATTCGAGCAGAGGACTGCAGCAGAGGATGCTGTTTTTAGTGAGTACTCTTTTTATATTTTACGGGTTTGCGGGTTCGATCCCCGCGGCGGGACCGATGTTTGTATGATGTACAAATATTTGTCTCGGGTCTGGGTGTTTCTATGTATAATATGTGTGTATTTACAAAGAAAAAGTATATGTAGTATATCAGTTATCCTGTACCCATAACTCAAGTTCTGTTTACTTTGGGGCTAGATGATGCTGTGTGAAAAGTCCAGCATTATTATTATGTGTTTCGTAAAAATGTCTAATGTAACTTATTAGACGTAGGGTAATTGTTTATCTTATAGAAATATTTATCTTAACGACCTTTGGTCAAGATCGAGGCACAACACCATTCGGCCAACACGGTTCTAAAAACATGTTTTGTATCTGATGTATGTATTGTTTCAGTTTAGTGACGTGTTGGTGATATCGTCGAAGTCTGGCAACTCTCAGTTTCGAGCGCACGTCGCTTTGCCGCTGCACGCGCTCGAACTCAAACCTTCAGAGTTGCCGCACACATTTTCACTCGTCGGTAAGAATATTTCAGTGCTTTTTAAACTTTAGAATTGAATTAATAGATGTGACTTGAGGAGAAAATGCTTATATAAAAAGTAGGGGAGAGATAGGCGTACACCGTAGCGGTAGTTGAATTTTCTAGGCCCGGTTAAATTAGTTAAAAAAATAGGCATAAGCTTGCAATAATTCGCATAAAGCTGAAAATTGGTACGAACGTTGGGAACACCATTAAATGTCAAAGTCCCCAATTATCCCACCTCTGCTAAAAAAGTTATTCACGGTCAAAGGTCACAAAAATGTTTTTTTTTCGACATTTTAGTTAAACGGTAAGTTTTGTCCTAAAAATATGTATGACGAAATTGTAGATCTTTTATCTAATTATTGCAAGCTTGAATGTGTTACAAATTTAGCTTCCTATTCACAATGTGTTCCTAATTCTTAACACCATTATTTTGCACCGTTAACATGATCTATTCACATTCATGATTTATGGGACAAAGCTTGGAAAATAACGGGGAAGACCGTTGCCCAGTGGGACAAGCCACCTACACAAGGTTGAAAAACAAGTAAAGGTTATTGTTTGTCTAGGTCCGGACGTAGATATAGCGCTGAGCGCTAGTAACGACATCGAGTGGACGGGCTGGTGCAACGCGTTAGAGCAGGCTCTGGACTTCGCGCACGAACGGGACATCGCAGTCGATACTGAACTCACGCCTTATGAACAAGAAATTGGTAAGAGTCACATTGCATAGAAATTGTATGGAAAACGTTTTTTGATTTGGTATGTTGCTTTGGGAGAAGTGTTCTTGATGGGATATTGCGTCGGTTAAAATTCACTTGGGGACTTTTACAAATGGGGATACAGTCGTGATCCTCTTTTTTTTTGTAAATTTTCTGGAATGTCTGTCTAATTTAATTTTCGAAAATCCCAAAATTCTGTTGTTTTTTGTTTCAAACCTAAAGTTTCCTAAAACTAAACCAAAGAAAACCAAAAATACAAGAAAAGGTAGCTCTCAATGCGATAAAATTTTGCCACACCTGTATACACAAATATTAATCATAAAATAAAATGCAAATATATATTTATATTGTGTGTTTAGATTCGTCGAGTAGCTTGTGCGCTAGCGGCGGCGGACTGGCGCATGTGTGCTGGCACCGCGCCACCTCGCTCGCGAGGGACCATCTGCATCTCGCTATGAGGGTAAGCTCACGCCGAAGAGGAGTTTAGTTTATCACGTCTGTTTACTTAGCTAAACGCGCGATTCATTTCTAAAGTTTGCATTTATAAATTTATGGTGAAGGAAAACATCGTGAGGAAACCAGCAGCATAGTCAGCTCTACCTACAAGTATTGACGTTGTATTTCCTGTGGGTAAGTTAAAAAAAAAAAATGCTTTCATCATGGATGAATTGGGCGACACCTTGGCCTCAACGGTAGTGATGGGCCGAATGTGGTTTTAACCGAATACGAACTTCGGCCGAACATTCGGTTAAAATGAAAAGTTCGGCCGAATTTCGGCCGAAGTTCGGTAGGTACCTAGTTTCATTGTATTTTCTCGAAAGAAATGCGTCAAATCTTGTTTACGCGATCGTTGAAGTTTTCTAAAGTAGATGTAGTGTGGTGCTTGTACTGCTTTTCGCTGTGTGACAAATATGGATGATTGGGTTGTCGTTACAACTACTTTTTTTCAATTCTACGACTGTTCTGAAGGTACGTGTACGTACCTAAGACGCATTTCACTATTTTAATTGGCATAAATCGATAACACACACCTTTAACACTGTAAAACCGTCCGATTTAACGTTTTATAGTGTTAACTGTGTGTGTGACTTTAGTTGATCGAGTGAGCGAAGCGTCTCAGTTTCGAGATTGGCCAAAAAAAATTTTTTGTCTGTCATTCAGGTCACATTTTTTTTACCAATTTTGATGTAAAGAACGTCGGTCGTCTCCATACAAACTGTGACTTGGCTCAAAAAATTATCGATTCCAGAGTTGATCTACCTACAGCCTGATTTCTTGCTTACGAAGCCACTTGCCGTATGCAATTCGTAATTTCTTATTATCAAGCCGAAAAATAATAATGACTATTTATTTACCCCTAAAATGTACTGAATTGGTATAATTATTTTTTATCTATGGAAAATTTGAGGTCCGATCTTGCCGTCCTTCTTTGAACATAGGTTCCGTAAGTAGTATAGTAAGATTTATATTTACTTTTGTCGATCGTGATGTATCGAATGACGGTATCGAAGAAAAACAGGCTAGAGCTGGAAGAAAAATGTCGTTCCATTTTACCGTCACGACCGCCACGTCACGAAATCGTTGTGACGAAGCGCGCAACCGCGAACAGTCCATTGTTAGTACGGAAGTGTGTTTGATTGGAATTTGAAGTTTTCAGTATAGAAAAGTACTCTTTGCTTCGTGTACCACGGCACTCACGTACTTTTGATTACTATATTATGTAGTACCGAACTTCGGCAGTTTGAACCGAATTTCGGCCGAATGCCGAACTTCGGTTCAAGCTGCCGAAGTTCGGTTTAACCGAATATGAAACGAACTTCGGCCCATCCCTACTCAACGGATATACGACGTAGAGGCTATATATAACCTATAATGTGTTGTACAGACGCAGCTGTCCGGCTACTTACTCCGCAAGTTCAAGAAGTCCCCCGGCTGGCAGAAGCTGTGGGTTGTGTACGCGGCCTTCACACTCTTCTTCTACAAGAGCTGGCACGACGAAGCGCCGCTCGCTTCTCTGCCGCTGCTAGGGTAACATATTGTCACATCCCTAGTACAAATACACTCATTCCCACGTACTCACACACACACAATCGCACACCATTAACACGTACTCACGCACATTCGCAAATGTACTCAATTAAACTCGCACACACACAAACATACACACATATCTACAGATTTGATTTATATTAATTTTCATTCTTACCCATTTTAATTTTAAGGAAGGATTGCATTCATATTATATTTGCGTTCACTGCAAATTCTTTGCAAAAGTATAAATAATTGTACCATTTCCAGGTATTCAGTTGGCCTGCCTTCCACTGAAGACGGAATAGAAAAAGATTTCGTGTTCAAGCTGCAGTTCAAGAACCATGTTTACTTCTTCCGGGCAGATAGCCAATTTACTTATAGCAGGTATGTTTTTTCACTCGTTACACCCTACTTTTCATTTATACCTACTTCTCAATAGTAGAGAAAATATCAATATTTTCTAAAATGTTCTACAGATGGACTGAAGTGCTACAGACAGCGATGACTCAAGACTATACAAGTGAAGAATAAAGTTGTATAAAAATAAGTAGAATAGACACATCAAAACATGTAGGTAACATCACAAAAGTTATGATATACACTCGATATATTTATATTTTGTATTATTTACAAAAAGCAATGATAAGCAATCTTGTAAGCAATAATTTATCTTGCCTCTATTTATTGATTTGTGAATCAAATTCTTATTACAATGGACTTTTAGTTTCAATTGGATAATAAGTGCAAGCTTCTACCAAACTGCGAATCGAAAAACACAACCCTTGTTCTAACAACAAGGGTTGTGTCTTACGCTTGTACTCTGCAGTCTAAAGATTCATGGATTTTTATAAGGTGCCGTCAAAAATGTATTAGTTTTTTGGTGAAAGGATCAATAACGTTGAATTGAAGTAACAAGTGAATCGGTGTGCAAATTAAACATTTACAAGAGCCATTTACTGAACACTTGATACCCTGATTTTTTTACGCTCTGTTTATCCATTTATATTTGTCGCACCACGAATAGTAAAATAGCTTCGTGATTACATTTCAGTGCTAATTTGAATCTTGAGTTTACGAAATGTTTGCATGTAAGATCATAGTTAATTTTTAAGTATTTATTTAGATTGTGATATCAAATTAACGTGGTTATAGATTTTACATTTATAGTGTTAAACTCGATCTAAATATCCCCTTATTGCAACCCGAAAATTCGGATCGGGATTTCAACCCTGAGGATCAAATTGCATCAGTGTGGCCTTGGAAAAACAATAAAAACGTATCTTAATTTATCTTGCTCTAACCGATCGAGCTACTGGAAATGATGACCTAATTGGTAGTTTATATACATTCTTTCTGGATTCACAGGTTTATAGTGTGATATTAAATTCGAATATTGAGCGCCTATTTCTCTCTTTTATCTTATTATAACATAAAATAATGGTTGAATTTGAACTAGATAATAATGTGACCAAGACATAAGTATGAATGCAATATGTAGTACAAAAAAAGTATTCTTATGATAATAATACAACAGAGAATAATTTCATCGAACGGTAGCAGGATGAATTCAATTCTAAATCGGATAGGTTATGGCGTACCAAGACAAGAATATGAACGTGTATAGATTCGTGAAGCATTGATTAGCTTGTAAACGATTAACATATGTGAAAATTAAATATTTTGATAATATTTTTATAACTGAATACAGAACATTGTAGAAATTATATTTTTTTAAGGATAATGTTATTCCCAAAGCTAGGCGTAAAATTATTTTCATAGACATTTAAAGAATAAATCAATTTGGCAATAAAACTATGATATAAATTAATAAACTGTTTTATTTTTAGATATTTCTTAGATTGTAAGTACATATAATTTGACTTGGAACATCGAAGCTAATTTATAAGTCGTAACATTATTACAGTTATTAGATAATTTTATAAAACAAGCGTATTTACTTTTTATACAGCTTACATTTAAATCTAAAATTTATTTCAAAATACAGATACTTCAGATCTACAGATTATAAATTACGATTCTTACGGATATAAAATGCTGTTGAGATCAACTTCTTTGGCTTGCAAATTAATGGCACTTTGCGCGATAAAAGGGGTGTTCGATTGGCGAGACAGCGCGAGCAAACCAAATATATTTTACGCATTGCGTACTCTAAGCATACCTTACAATGGTAAGGGTGCGTTTCCAATGAGTTGGAGTTGAGCGTATCTTAGCGGAGATATCGAAACGTCAAAATTTCGGTTCGAGCACATAAGCTTAGCTGCGCGCCTCAATGGTTTCTCGCCGTCGGGGGTTCGTGGGCTAAAAATATTGCAGAGAAAGGTTTACAAGAATAAAGATCACTGGATTATCACTGAAGCATGTTACATTCGCTTCGAAACATTAATAGGTAAACTTATGTACACTGTACAATATTACTAACACATATTCTGAAAAATAAATAGTTTTCGCTACATCACGTCAATTCTATACACTTATCTAGCCTATAGGTAATTGATTTAACATTGTTTTAGTATCTTAAAAATGGTTAACCACAAAATCTGATTGAGATTATTACATAATCTTACTTAACGCTACACGGAGCAACCTTAATCCACAAAACTATGACATCAAAATAATCTCCAGCGCTCGCAATTTAAAAAAATTGCTTTGCAAATATTGTCCATCCTTGTCACTTTTCTGTTGCTCTATTACGAGCTTACGTCCCAATCGCCGTAAGCTCTATACTAAACATTTTATTTAACCGCTAACGCTGCACTGGATTCCATAAAATCTCGATAGGTCGTACCAGTTGTCTTTCAATTTACATCTTAGTAAAATCACCACTCCCGTTTTGTCTGGTTTCCTCATCAAGCTGCTCCTTACTCCTCTCCTTTCGCCTGAAGATGGAGGCTCCGGTCGCGGACTGCATTTGGAAGACAGGCGCCCCGTTGTTGGGCTCGAAGGCTAGAGGAGAGAGCTTGGAGCTACGCTCGCTCGGACGAGAGCGGTACGAGAAACTGGCGGCTTTTAGACGTGCTCCTGATAAAAATGTTAAATTGTTAGAGTAGGATGGAATTAAGTTTTGTTTTCTTTTAAAACACTAGGTACAGACAACTTCTGATGGATTTAGGGCTTATGAAGTTAGCCGTTTCGATGCGCAGTACAATATATTAAGTAGTATGAAAAATGACACAGGTTTAATATTGAAATATGCATATTCAGTAAGCAAGTTCGTAGGAGTCAGTGGCCAACTCTGGTGACGGAGTTTTTTGGCCGCCTTAAGGACATCGTCATGGCTTAACGACTTAAATAGCCGGAACCGACAGTTTAACGTGCCCTCCGAAGCACGGAAGCGCTCAGATAAAATGCCACTTACAGACTTAGACCACCCATCCACTTACAGACCGTTTAGAACGTTGCATAACTTCGACTATCTATCAAGAACGACTAAGCTAGCACGACCACGAGCGCTTCGGTAACACATTTGCACATTCAGTAAGGTATCTAGAATTAGTAGGTCTAGTGCAAACGGCCTTGCCTTTCGATCCTAAGGTCGTGGATTTAAATCCGGTTGTGCACAATGAGTTTGCCAGACAGTAAACTCAAACAGTGAAGGAAAAACCGTGATTAATGTAGTCTGTTGTAGAACTTAAACTATTTTAAAGCATGTGTTAATTGCACGAAAGGAGCTTCCTCGACCCTGGCAGAATTAAACTTCAGTTATTTGCCTTTGGAAGAGGCACTTAAAATCCTTTCACTGCACTGGTGTGATAGAACTAGTGACACAAGAGTCCTACCTATCCCCCGTTTAGGCGGCGGCACGTCAGCCAGCGTGGGCTGATGATGCGTGGTGGGCGTGTGCGGCGCGGAGAGGCTGCTGGCCGCGCCCGCCGCCGCCGCGCCGCGCCGCTCCACCATGGACCGCGCCGTCGGGCGCATGCCTTCTAACTCGCCGCTGCAATTATAAATCTGCATTTTAGTTTGGAACTTAGGAACCTATTCATTAATTAAAGAAACAGAAGTATCACTCAAAACAGGATTTTGGGATTTTACATAAGTATTTGTGTCAAAATCCCCTTCAGCCTGAACTTCCAACTGAATGATGCGGACTAGCTTATCAATGACGCCATGCACACCTACGCAACCTGTTTCAGTTTCCTATTGTCTGATGCAAAGACGAATAAATTATATTACAAATTGAAGGACAGCACATAATTATCATTAGATTATATTATGCAGACTTACTTCCTCTTCACTCGTGACCGAACTCGCTGCAACACTGAGAGATGCCGCTGCGCGCCGCTCGGCGCCGTCTCTGCACGTTCGTCCCGGAAACTGTCGTTCTTCGCTGTGTTCAAATAATATTATTTATTAAAATACATAAACATTGGTGAAAATAGCAAGTAGACAAATATTTTGAATCTCAACCTGGCTTACTATATCCCCATCCCCATTATCTGTTTAATCTCTATGTTAGATAAAAATGAGATGCTTTACAAAAATGCGTGCGGCGTGTACGGTGCGGATAAATGTGCGATGACCTTGAACATCAAACATGGGCGACGCCTAACCTATTATTAAAATCCAAAACTCACGTAAATCAGCGGAGTCGAGCGGATGCGTGTAGATCCTCTTCCTCATCATAGTGAAGACGATGGCGGCCAGTGACCGCGGATGGTTCTCCGTGTCGGCGGGCGGAGTCACGTCTGTTTCCCGCCGAGTCGGCGCCGCTCCGCGCTCGCTCACTACCCACCACGTCTCCATCTTGCCTTTGCCTTTCACTTCTACAGCACCGCGAGCTTCTAGTCCGTATCCCATTGGCTCCAATAGCTATAGGTATCACAACATTCTTAACTTATCCCAATAACACAAGCTTTAGGTAGGTACTTAGTTTGGGATTAGTTCAAAATGTTAGTATCGTCCGTCATGACATGAGACTAGTTTTTGCTGTGTCATGTCTTTTAATATTTACTTTGGATTAAGACTGGGCACGACACGCTGGCGAAAAAAGGGTTAACATAAGGGTTAGGTATAACAACCTCTGGCAGCCTGACGCGAGGCGACGCTGTGGTCGGCCAAGGAAGCTGGAGGGACGATCTCCTTTTATAGGTGGTGGAACATATCAAAGGAGAGAGTTGCTCGAAAGGACTTGGGTGGGGGAAACCTTTGCCCGCCTTGCCCAGCTTAGGTTGAATTTGGCATCTGTTTTGCTTTAAGAGTGTGCAGGAGCTATTTAAGCAATTTTGTAGTTACTTATCTCAGAATCTGTGAAAGCTAATATGTACCTTCATATTTAGGGAAATGATGCTTCGAACTTTTATCTTGGATTACCTACGTGTTTTAAAAACACGATTGGTTAAAGTTTTGTAGGTAAAATATTTTTTTGAAAAATTGGTACATGTTTTGCACACATGTTTTTTTGGTGAGTTTTTGTTTTGTCAAGAAACCTACAAGTATTTCTATAGTTGTGTCTTTTTATTTTTCGATTGGTTGTTTAATTAACTTGTAATTACGTAAAAAGTGTTTTGGCGCTCTATATAAGGTTGCGTATCTATAGCTCTGTACTTCTCACACGCCGAACAAATCACACTCGCTGTCCCGCTTACAAAATGGCGGCTCCTGCACACTGGTAGGGGGAGCATCAAGTGTTTTACTCCAAGTGTCAACTAACAAACAACCTCACCTGCTTGGTGTGCTCGGTGACCTGGATGCGGTCCATGGCGCCGGTGGTCTCCATGCGCGAGGCCTCGTTCACGGTGTTCCCCCAGATGTCGTACACCGGCTTACGGGCGCCGATCACCCCGCCCACCAGGGGCCCGCAGCTTATACCTGACAAATAAAGTATACTAAGCACTGCGGATCTTTAGCTCTCTGAAGTTAGGTGCAATAGACGATTGTGCAGGTTTGGTAGAGTAAGCGAGATAGCACGATTTTAGGCGTCATCCAAAATGGGTTCTGCGCAGCTACTTTAGAGAGATAAAGAACGATTGTGCGTATTGTAAGTAGGTAAGTAATCAGTTATTAAATAAATGACTAAAAATAAACTAATAATTAAGTAACATAAAAAGTCCCAGAGAATGTATACCACACCTTGGGGATACAGTCGTGAACCTGTTTAGTTTTTTCTTTTTCTTAAAATAAACTAGATCATTGACCATCAACATAGTAGGTATGTACAAACCTACAGTCAGTGGCTTAAGTCTATGAATATAATGTTTCTTTTGTAAGTGGGAAATTGTATATACTCGTCGCTGACGGTCCTTACAAGGGTCCTTCTACGTAAAAGACCACTGTTAAAACTCATATGCTGTTCGTATGAGGGACAGGCGACGCGTTATTTCAGTGGCCATTTTGATTGAAAGCTATCTCTAACTTTCACTATGTATAAAACATAGCGATAAAATAAATAAAAAAAAGGTGAAGATATATAAGTTAATCAAAGTATAAGTGCCTACTTTGTTTTCCCATTATCAATAGGTACCTACCGACTCTGAGGCAGAATTTATTGAAACTGTGCTTGTTGATTTCTTCAAGGGTCTGTCGCAGTGCGAGCGCGTAGTCCACCAGCGCGTAGAGGTGGCTTCGGTCGTGGTCGCCAGTCTACAAGCCAAATTTCACTTTAGCTCAGTGATATTAGATGTTAAAATTGTATGGCTAGGCTTCTTTAGAACTTGCTGGCTATATGGTCATTGGTCACCCATCTTGTGACACAAAAAAAAAGACAAAAACTGACCTTGCTTTTTGGATCCAATCCCGAAGCAGCCATGTAAGTAGCTCCTATAGTTTTGATTTTCTCCAAACTCTTAAACCGGGTTTCCAGCAAAAGCTTATCGAAGTCAACTGAAATTGCAAGTACAATAATCGCTTTAAAATGCTACGATGTAGAGTGACGTAGTATCTGCTACGGCCGGCGTAGCAATCGCTACAAGTAGGTACTGATAAAAAACTGTAGACTGTGGTGTGTTTAGAGATTTAGTACTAGTATTTATGGTCTGGGGTGACCGTGTGTGTAGAGAATTTACTAAATTGCACCTTTAGGCGTGTCAGTAGCCGCTTTTAGTGAGATCTGGCCCTTGATTCAGACTTCAGCGGAATGCTGTGCAACCAATCACAGTGCAAGAAACGTCAGTTTTGGATGCACTGTGTTTGGCTGCGGTCGGTTGAACAGCTGACCGATTCCGACCCGAATGCGTTCCGCTGAAGTCTGAATCAAGGCTCTGGAGGGGGTATTTTCGTTTGAAAGGCTATCGGATTCGTCATCGAGGCTACTGATATTTTTCGATATCTCATTTCATCGGATATCGGAACCGATGGCTTGTCGACGTCAAAATACCAATTCGGTGAGTGCAGTGTTAGGTATTAAAAAAATATGGTTCAGAAACCAGAGACAGATGCTCACAGATGATCTCATTGAGCAGCCGCATACAATCGATGGCCTTCTCTTCGAAGTAGAACTCGTGGAAGTTGGGGATGCCCGCGAACATTACGCCCACTTCCTCGTGCGCCTGGGAGAACAGCTCCTGCAATCAATTAATGCTAAACAACTTACCAAGTAAGTTTATTAAGACGTATAAGTGAGCTTAGGCCTAAAACCTCCGTCACCAGAGTTGGCCACTAACTCATACGAACTTACTTCTTAACAGTGTAAAAGACGATGTGTTTACTTGGTATGCGATGCGCTACGAGTATACTTACATATGGACACCTGCGCTTTGACAGAAAATGGTTCACAACATGATCAGGTAGGATATGCTCCAGCAGTAGCGCATTCGTACGCTGCGTCTCCTTCATCCAGTCCAGGTCCTGACTGGCCTGCAGGTCCCAGAGGAAGTCCAGCCGTGACGTCACCTCCACCAGCCGCGCGTGGTAGATCACCACCACCAGGAATATCGTCATCAGGATCGTCATTTGCACGTATGCTGGTGGTACACTGAAATATACACGTTAATAAATGGAAAAGTACCTAAATGGTAAGTCCAGCTAGACTTGTGAAAGAATATCTCACTACTTTTCTATATTCGATTGTTTGCATAGATTATTTTGTTGCTCCTTGACGCTGTAACGGGCTGAACAGATTTGGATGGATTTTGTTATAGAGGTTTCGTTATGCTTATACCCTTACCCTTTTATCCTGGAACAGTATACCTTCGGAACATTCATAACAAATTTCATTTATCCAAATAGTTCAGCGTGAAAAATAACAATCAGCTATTACCTACTACATGCTGACAAACAATTATATTGTTATAGGCTCAACTCACACTGCCGCAGAGTCGAAGCGATGCGACGCGTCATATTTTTCTGCCTACAGCATATTCGTCTCTATTGTTCCATTATTTAAGTACAAATTTGGGCTATATAAATATGGATGCGCGCGTTGACGCGCGCATGCGCGCTTCGTCCAGCCGAGCGGATTCGCGAGTAACTCTGTACTTATATAATGGAACAATAGAGACGAATATGCTGTACGCAGAAAAATATGACGCGTCGCGTCGCTTCGACTCTGCGGCAGTGTGAGTTGAGCCTAGTGTGCATATGAATAGTATAGAAGTAACTTACGTGCCGGATTCAACCTCAAACAGGTTGATTTTGTAGTACCGCAGAAGCAGGCCACAGTACATGATATAATTGATCGTTGCTAAGAACGTCTTGATGAGGTAGTACAGTTTCAGGATGGAAGTAAGGGCGATGAGGCAGAGGATCCATGTGAAGACGATGTACTCGGGCCGTTTACACGTCGAGTCAGTAGAGTCGGGGGCCGTGCTGTTGTTGTTGGTGCTGTTCTCATGGTTGTTAAATGAAAACTCGCAAACGTATAGATTTGCTGTGCTGGAATTTTTTTCTTTTTAAGTGTTTTGCTGAGGAAACTAAATATAAATAAATAAATAATACTGGACTTTTCACACAGCATCAATTAGCCCCAAAGTAAGCAGAACTTGTGTTATGGGTACCTACCTACTAGATGACTGATAAACTACTTAGGTATATACATTTTGTTTGTAAATACATACATATTGTACATAGAAACACCCAGACCCGAGACAAATATTTGTAGGTCATACAAATATTTGTCCCGCGGCGGGGATTGAACCCGCAACCTTCGGCGTCGCAGGCGGACCTTCGCCCACTGCGCCACAGAGGTCGTCAGGTCGTCAAAATAATCTTAATTACCAATATTTTATTATTATTATTTATTATTACTAATTATATACACAATGCATTACATTCTTTCATATCGTTTAGGTATTTGAGATCCTTTGTTTGATGTCTAAGGGCGTAATCAGAGGAATGTGAAATATATTTTGGCAATAAATGCTTACTACATTTTGCAGAAGTTTGCATCCAATAAACAGTACAAAATACTTAATTCGACGCCCCAACCGAATAAAGCGGTAATAGTCTATTACGCCAAAAAAGTTTTTTTGCAGAATACTCTTCTACACACCCTGATACATGATATATATTTTATTCAGAATTTTATAATTAATACTTGCTGAGTTATTACGACATGCGTCTTTGTTCTTTCGAAATTTGGCATATAAAAAATAGACGAATAACGCCACATCAAGTTGTTACGTTCAATTAGATTGATACAATTCAGCCGTATAAAGGCGTAATAAAATATTACGCTATTATTCGTCTGCATACGATTGATGTTATGGTTGTATTGTATTATTGATTCTTTATTCGCCCATAAAACATTACCTTTATAAGATTTTTTACACTATTACGAATTAATTACTATGAAGCCTTTTTAGGCAAAGGTGGTTTACCTAAGTATAAGTGATGGATTTGCTTGCAAACTATCACTTAAAGAGTACCTACTAACTTGTGGGAGTCTGGGCTCTGACTACCCCTTAGGCACCTTTAAAAGATTTCGAACAAGTACGATATTATAAGATAATGTTTATCACACATCGGGAAATCAGTCGTTATTAACGATCAAAACAACAAGATATTCTTGTTATTTTTTGTTAATTTTAATGTAGATGAATTTTGTTTGCCCTCTGCTTTTTCTGCAACTACCGTCGTTTGAAAATCAGTGGTTGCTGCACGCCCCCCGCCTCGCACCCTGCCTCGGGCGCTCTTCAGTATGCTTGTGCTACTGCCCTGATTCGGTCGTGTTCTCGTTTATTGAGATACTATCCATGATATTACAGTATTACTTTATTTTTCGTATTATTGCTGCCGTGCAGATAATAATAACCTGTGAGACGTTCTCGCGAACTATGCTGTGCTATTGGATTACTCTATTTTTCAATTTTTCTTGTGTCTAAATAAATTATATCATATCATATCATATCACTCTCTCCGTGTTTTGGTCGTTACAAACTGATCTACCTACATCTACCTGCATCTAGAAGACCGAAGATCTCTGCGTCTCTCACAGGCCGTCCTTTGTAAGGGTGGCCAGCACCCTTACAGAGGATGGCCTGTGGAAGCAAAAAGGTTAGTGGTAGACTTAGTTCATCTACTTTCATGAGCAAAGATTTGTTTTCCAAACACGGGGTGTATTTTCTTTTAGGTAACAGCTTCAATTTTTACATACTTAGGTCCTTCGAAATCTTCCCAGCCCTAACAAACTCCACAACCCAAAAAACTTTTTCGTCGCAGAAAAAACAACACCTCAGAAAGCGGGTTAAGCCAGCAACAAGCTTTCGATTAGCTGGTTTTTGTACCTAGACCATAATACAATAACTGATCAGGTTTTGCGATTCTAAAGCATTGGGAAATGCTATCAGAATGTTAGAAGGTGAGCAGTCGTTATACTATAAATCATATTCAGAGAAAGCCTTGGGAAAGTTAAGACTTAGATCTCTTAATATAAATAATAAAGACCATTAATTTATGTATGTAACCCATAGGTATTATAAACTAAATGTTTCCCTCAACTACGATGAACTACTAATATAGAAGGGTAAATTACGCATGTATGTTCCCTATTCACACTATTCAAACAATAACAACTAAAGAGATTACAATAATGTATATAGATTTCATCCCAAGAAAAGACATTGGCTACTTTGTTTTCAAAAATAATAGTAGATAAATAAGGCGTTATAACAGAATGAAATGTTGTATGAGGTACCGAGCCAACAGCATTTAAATAACGCTGCAAAAGTCACCGGTAGACAGAAATTAATACTTTATTATTATTTGAATAACTTCACACGTCACTTTTGATGTGATTTTAATCTGTTTTTATTACATTTATTAGGTTCTACTCAAATTAAAGTTGCCTACCTATTAAAGCTTGACTGCAGCCCATACCCAGAGAGTAAGAGGTAGTATAACGTGGATTTTTTTATTATTTTCATGCAAATTCTTGGTTTCTGGTAAATAGTTGAGTTGATCAACATTATTGTAATAAGTTTTGATCTTAAAAAAGTTTTGATTCCATGTATTTTGTTGCACAAACCAATAATAACGTAGAAACACAATATTTGGAAGTTTTTCAACTTAAAACCGATTTTCTACCTAATTTAACAACTAAAATGTCATGTTTTTTTTAAATATCATTAAATTGTATATTTGTGATTAGGTACATCAAAGTTATAACTACATAAAACGTTATTTACTGATGATTATTATGTAAACAAAAAATTAAATGCGTACTTTACAATTAAACTATCAGTCGTTTTGTATTTTCAAAAAGTCAGTTTAACATGTTTGCAGAATTTATACTATCTAACCAGTAGACGAATAAAGGCGTAAATGATTAGTGCGCGTAGCCCTTACTAGCAAAAAACCTTTATAAAAGGTAGGTACGCAATTGTTACACATTATGTCTATTCATGTTTTGCGGCGAATAAAGACGTAAAGGGATAAACAAAAATCTCGAAGTACAAACTCAGGCGAATAAAGTTGTATTATAGTTTTTCTTACTTTATCAGGAATCTAGACAATTTTCAAGAAATTAATTTATCAAATTTGAAAGTTTATTTTTTTACGCATCCAATGATACCACATTTGTTTATATAGCTTGTATGTACAAGTGTTAAAATGAGTTTTTCTGTTTTTTGGCTCTCCTGTAAAATTTGATTTTGATATTACCGCTTTATTCGGTTGGGGCGTCGAATTGTGTGAATTGACACTCACAGATCTAGCAGTAGGTAGCTAATTTAGAACTGAAAGATCAGTAGGAAGAAATCGGCTTACCTAGATATCGACATGATGGTGACAAAACAGCAGATGTACACATCTTGTCGCAGTCGTGTCCCACTGAGCGCTGTCGAGAGCTTTATCAGCCACGACATGACTCCCTCCACCTCTCCCTTCTCGTCCTTTTTCACGAACTCATCCATCATCACGAATATGAACGACAGTAAGAGCGGCACCGTCATCACAAATAACACTATGATGAGATTTTTGCAACTAAAAAAAGAATACAATTTAAATCTTTTCATTTCATATTCCGTATGGATGTAATTTATGCAATTAATTCATATTAAAAATAAACATCTATAATGTAAATTCATCATTATCTTCCTGCCCTTGTCCCACTTTCAGCACAACATGTATTATTTATTCCTCTTCTATTTCCGTCTATCAGCCATCGTTTCAGCACTCACTCTCTTTTAACTCGTCATGTTTCACATAATCCTATAAATTCCACTCTCGTGTACCTAAAGTTACCTGACACCAAAATATGATTGTCTAAAACATATTCTACTCACTTGTAGTGCATAACAGTCTGCACAGCGACGATAAAGAGCCAGAGTACAAGACAGCACATCACACTAGACTTAAACGTCTTTTCATGTCGACTCCCGAACTTCATCTCGAGCGACGGCTTGCGGAAGCGCAGAGTGCAAGCTTGCATGTTGTTCTTGCGCATGCGACGGTTCGACTTCACCTCGATTGAGTTGATTATGTCTTTCTCCTGAAAGGGGAGGTTTCCCTTTTCAAGAGAAATGGGCTGGGTGAGTAGGTAAGTGCAGAATGGTGATGCAGTGCAAAAACAATTTTACTTAAACTTCCTTAATAAAAATCATTAATACATTTGTTTGCTTGTGTTTGAAATGATTGAAAATAAATGAAGTAAGTACCTACTCGAAAACTAAATGAAACCTCAACTGTTCGTTAGCTCAGTTTATTAGAGCACGACTACAGTGAGTTTGTTGTGACTGTTTGAAGTATGTATTTAGTCATCTGGCTTTCAGCACAATTAATGAGTTCAGTTGTTCAGATTTGCCTGACTGATAACCAAAAACATCCACAGAACCACTGTAACAAAACTAAAAGAAACAGAAAAGTCAAACAAAATGATTCGAAATTGTGTGGGGTTATTATTGATTTAAAATATAAAGTATGGTTTATAAAGACGTAAGTACCTCGACATCAGATAGTGAAGTGACTTCCTCCAGCTCCTGGTCGTCATCGTCCCACTTCTGGCGAGGCCGCGCGCTCACCACTCCCGCCGCGCCGCTCGAGTAATACTGCAGAAATGTTACTTTATGATGCTTCTAAATTAAATGTTTGATGCCTATGCCAAGCTATTTTCCAGTATCATGTGCTCGTGCTCTTTGTGATATCTCTCTTCTATGTGATATGATTTAACTCTGGGCATTGCTGCCTACCTCACACCAAAAACTGTTTTCTGTTCAAGCAAAGTAACTTTAGTGCATAAAATATTTTCATATTATCTCTCTCTGTAATGTATCAAACGAGGTCTAAAAACTAAAGTGCATAATGAGTCTTGTTTGATAGTCCGAGAGGTGAGTGGAAAAATACGTACATTCATTTTTGTAGAGTATTTTTATGTAGAGATAGAGGAAATAAGATACATCATAATGTTTTTTTATCATTCGCTTCTCCGACCATTCTGTGAGTAGGTAGGTACATAAGTACTAAAAATTAGCATCTACAACTTAGAAAAGTAAAGCAATTGAGGAAATAATCAACGATGTGCTATTTTAAATTGAATTGCGATTCTAAAATGAAAGATTTACAGTAGAAAGTGGAGTGAGCTGATTTCAGACAACTAACCTGGCATCAAGTGGGCCATCTGTTTGTCGTCTGCTATAGGTACACAAAAACACAAAATTAGGATGTTAGGACTGTATTGTAAGGGTAGAACTACGATCAAGCACGAATCATGATCATTGTTTATTCACGTTTATGTAATATTTTATTCCCAAGACTGTGTAGGTTACCTATAAGTAATTTGTGTGAAGTTCAAATGGGGTTTTCAACATATTGATTGAACATCAACAAAATCTTTGTAGGAGTAACATTGGTTAAGATTCTAAATTAAGTCTGTAAAATGCATACGTTTTGGAAGGGCATCTCAGGGGTCCAGTTGGTGGTTTGCTCGTCTTCGATAATGCTGCTGGGCCTCCGCTGGATATCGCAAGGCAGCTGCTGCGATACGCGGTTCCTAGGAATGGGAGGATATCAGAAAAGCAAGTAAAAGGTATCGAACTGTAGGATTTAATCCCAATTAATTTTGATACAGCCTAGTTTTCTAAGTAGGTAAGTATTCAAAAGGATCTTTTCCTCAGCAACGGTAGCATTTCCTTCGTGATCTAGATGAAACTCTGCTAATGGGACGATGATACTGTGTGAAATGTCCATCAATATTTATGAGTATTCTTACGCCCTGGACCGTTTCCTCAGCGGTCGCGGTTCCTCAGTAATCTTGATGAGATGTGTGACGAGCCCGTGTTCCTTGATGTAGGGGTCCCGCGTGCCACCTTCCCCTGGTTCCACCTCGAACGCACCGTTCAAACACGACAGCGTGTCTGATGATATATGGACTCGGCTGTAATGAACATGTCAAAGATATTATGAATATGAGTTATGAAACCACGTTTGTAGGAACACAGTAGCGCTCAATGACATTGGGGTTCCACAGCTGGGTAAAGGCCCACTCCATTCATCCTTCTCCTGTGCTATTAGGGTCCAATCGGCACGGAATTTGGCAAGCTCTTTTTTTCTATGAGTCTGGATGAAAATGTCCTGTACTATTTTATTTAGGGTGTGGCAAAATTTTACAATATTGAGGGAAGCTACCTTTTCTTTTGTAGGTAGAATGTTTTGTTCTTAGGAAACTATAGGTTTATTAAAAAAATAAAAAGGACGGTATTTTTGGATTTAAAAAAAAAACAAATACATAATGTATGAAAGGAAGTTCTACAAAGATTTGTCACATTTCTTGAAATTATATGGAAAACGGTTTTTTGTTTTTTTTTTTCAAAAACTTACGATTTGATTTGACATGTTACTCTGGGAAAAGTGTTTCTGGTGGAAAATAGCGTCGATTGAGACCAACTTTTTTTTTCAAAAATCCAAAAATGCAGTTTTTTTTCGAAGTAAACCTATAGTTTCCTAAGAACAAACCTTCTACCTGCAAAAGAAAAGGTAGCTGCCCTCAATGTTGTAAAATTGCCACACCCTGTATAGTTCTCCTGCAAAGATCCATGTCCATCCAAAAAGTGTGTAACCATGTTACGACTTGGAGGAGTCGATCATGTGAATGTACAACATCAATAGCCTTTCTACACGAACAATCCAGTCTATAACGTACCCGGGCAGTCCACCACTCTCCATATGGTTAGCAACAGTGACGTCATGCGACCAGAGATCGAACTGCCACTTCAGAAGGCCGAGCACGCCGCACAGCACCGTTCCGCTGTGAATGCCTATCCGCATATCCAAGTCCACCTGAAATACCATACAAATCGCAGAGAGAGAAAGGAGGAGGAATGAAAGGGAGACTCCTTTCATATTTTTATTACTTTGAAAACCTGCTGCCGTGCAGACAATAAACCTGTGTGAGACGTTCTCGCGAAACATTGCTGTGCTATTAGATTCTCTGTGTTTTGGACGTTACAAACTGATCTACCTACTGCATCTGAAGACCGGAAATCCTCTGCGCCGGCCACCATTACAGAGGACGGAGTGTGGAAGCGAAAAGGTTGGTTGTAGACTTAGTGCATCTACTTTCATGAGCTAAGATCTTATTTCCAAACACAGGGTGTATCTTCTTTTAGGTATCAGCTTACATTTTTACATACTTAGGTCCTTCGAAATCTTCCCAGCCCTAAAAGACTCCACAACCTGTTTAATCAATGATAGCGTTTACCGTGACCACCCAATCTCTTCGGGCGTTTAGAGTTTAGACGAGTCGTGTTTGAAGAAAATATGTTTTTGTCACTCTACAACTACTCATGGTGCAACTACACACTCTGTGCCTGAGCACCGCTGGCGCTGCCGTAGTATCCCCACTATTCTTCTCATACCAGAAATATGGCACCACTCTGGCTAAACCAATATCCTTCTCTTACCTACCAGAAGTATGGCACCCCATAGTTCCACCACTCGCCTCTCACCAGCCAAACCAATATCCTTCTATTACCTATCAGAAGCATGGCACTCCTTAGTTCCACCACTCGCCTCTCACCAGCTAAACCAATATCCTTGTCTTAACTACCAAAAGTATGGCACCCCTTAGTTCCACAACTCGCCTCTCACCAGCTAAACCAATATCCTTCTCTTACCTACCAGAAGTATGGCACCCCATAGTTCCACCACTCACCTCTCACCAGCCAAACCAATATCCTTCTATTACCTATCAGAAGCATGGCACCCCTTAGTTCCACCACTCGCCTCTCACCAGCTAAACCAATATACTTCTCTTAACTACCAAAAGTATGGCACCCCTTAGTTCCACAACTCGCCTCTCACCAGCTAAACTAATATCCTTCTCTTACCTACCAAAAGTATGGCGCCCCTGAGTTCCACCACTCACCTCTCACCAGCTAAACCAATATCCTTCTCTCACCTACCAGAAGTATGGCACCCCATAGTTCCACCACTCGCCTCTCACCAGCCAAACCAATATCCTTCTATTACCTATCAGAAGCATGGCACCCCTTAGTTCCACCACTCGCCTCTCACCAGCTAAACCAATATCCTTGTCTTAACTACCAAAAGTATGGCACCCCTTAGTTCCACAACTCGCCTCTCACCAGCTAAACCAATATCCTTCTCTTACCTACCAGAAGTATGGCACCCCATAGTTCCACCACTCACCTCTCACCAGCCAAACCAATATCCTTCTATTACCTATCAGAAGCATGGCACCCCTTAGTTCCACCACTCGCCTCTCACCAGCTAAACCAATATCCTTCTCTTAACTACCAAAAGTATGGCACCCCTTAGTTCCACAACTCGCCTCTCACCAGCTAAACTAATATCCTTCTCTTACCTACCAAAAGTATGGCGCCCCTCAGTTCCACGTCTCGCCTCTCACCTAGCTAAACTAATATCCTTCTCTTACCTACCAGAAGTATTGCACCCCTTAGTTCCACCACTCACCTCTCACCAGCTAAACCAATATCCTTCTCTCACTTTTCAGAAGCATGGCACCCCTTAGTTCCACCACTCGCCTCTCACCAGCTAAACCAATATCCTTCTCTTAACTACCAAAAGTATGGCACCCCTTAGTTCCACGACTCGCCTTTCACCAGATAAACTAATATCCTTCTCTTACCTACCAGAAGTATGGCAACCCTTAGTTCCAGCACTCACCTCTCACCAGCTAAACCAATATCCTTCTCTTAGCTACCAAAAGTATGGCACCCCTTAGTTCCACGACTCGCCTCTCACCAGCTAAACCAATATCCTTCTCTTAACTACCAGAAGTATGGCACCTCTAGTATCACTCGCGTCTCGTCATCACTCACCTGTCGGTTGTACCGCACGTCGCGGATGACGCGGATCATGTGCAGGCCCATGTTGACACAGCAGAAGGCGTGCCGCTCCTGCTGCTCCGGTAGACCGCTCACACAGAAGTAGCAGTCGCCCAGCAACTTGATGCGCAGGCAGTCGTTGTCCTTCAAACCAACAATATTCAAAACATGTCTACCTATAAATACCTCCTAACACACCTCTACACACACAATTTACCAAATTATTTAGTTAAAAATTTGGTTAACAATTAATCACTGTAAATCAGACATCATAGAAGATCCTCAAAGATAAGTAGTAGATAAGTAGGTACTTAGTCAAAGTCAAGGATAATCGTCTTTGGCCAATAGAGTGGGTGGCTCTTTTACACTGCAACTGATTTGGATAAAAGTTACGTTTGTTTTTAGGAAAAGTGAAGTAGTAGGTGGTATTCCGGAAAAACCGCGCATAAAATCGTGATCCTAATCCCAATCCTAATCGTTTCGCTAATAGATATAGGTAGGTAAGAATGACTTACCGAAGCTAGCTTGTCGAAACGTGCGAATAACTCGTTCAGTAACGCTACCAGTTCCGGAGCAGTGCATTTGCCGGATAGTTCTGGAATAATATAAGCGTAACGTGCCTTAGAATACATATAAAGTTAAATCATTATACTTAATAGGAATAGGAAACTTATATTTAAACCGACTTTAAAAGACGAAGGCAATGTTATGTTTTTTTATATTTTTCTCTTTATTCTCTTTCATTAATGTAATTGGTTCTACCGTATTAATTAAAGTAAAAATAAATAATAATAATAATAATGTCGGCGAACATCCAAAAAAAAATCATACATGTTCACCGATATCTCCGTCAGTTGTAGATCGATTTTCAAGGTGGTTTTTATCTCCCCCCCGAGGATTCCGATCTTGTCGCGATGGGGGGGCTCAGTAGCCGTGGTGGGTAACACGGTGAAGCCAACAGGAATCCAAGGCGGGGACGCTCGGAGTGGGCCCGTGGTGGGGCCTGCTTTGATGCGTCCGAGGCTGCCGGGGATGGAGTTTTCGATCCCCTGCAGCCAGGAGGGAGGGGTCGCGGGAGGAGAGGCGTGTCGGTGTGTCGTTGCCGCTCGCCCTATCTCCCGCGACCGAACGGGGGCGCACCGTTGGATGCGTTGGTGGTGGGGCCGCAGGGGAAGAGGAGTGTCGGTGTGTCGTTGCCGCTCTCCCTGTCCTCTGCGGCCGTTAGGCGGGGTCGCGTGAGAGGAGGCCTGCCGGTGTTTGCCGCTAGCCCTATCTCTCGCGACCAACGGGGGCGCACCGTTAGTTGCGTCAGCGGTGGGGCCGCAGGGGAAGAGGAGTGTCGGTGTGTCGTTGCCGCTCTCCCTGTCCTCTGCGGCCGTTTAGTGGTTTTGCGGCGGAGCCAAAGATCTGATCCGCCGCAGGGGCCATGGCGGCGGCATCGGGGGACGCCGTCGCCCATGAAAGGCCCCGTGACGGCGCGCGTGGGTGTTCCGCGCGCTTGTCCTAGGAGACAGTTTGCCTCGGTGGGAGGCAGTTTGCCTCACCAGTAGGAGGGACTCGTTTTGAGTCAAACGCCGTCGGGGCCGTGTGAAGAGTGCGAAAGCGTGCCCATAGCCCCGGCAATATGGCGTTAAGCGGGAACCCAGTCAGTTTTTTAGTGGGTGCAAGCCCCACATATCCTCATCCGCTCCCCCCCGGGGCGGTGAGGAATGCGTAGGCATTTCTCTGACGGTAAAAAAAAAAAAAAAAAAAAGGTGGTTTTTATCTAACGTACATACTTTTTGTAAAATTTTCTTTTAAAACTTACCAGTGAAACCTTTGATGTCGGCGTACAATATGGACACGTCGTGGTACGGCTGGATGTAGAGGTTATTAAACTGCTGCTCCTGGATATTGCCCTTCATGTGCAACATGTCGTTGAAGATCTCCTTCGCTAAGAAGTCTGGTATCACTGTAAAATAAGCGGATTTTAGAGTGTGTGTCCATTTTAAAAGGAGTTCAATGTCTGAAGAAAAACCGAGGAAACCAACTAATCCAAATATGTACTTGGAGCCTTTAGAGGGGATACCCTTTAGACATCTTCGAAGGATCTTAAGTGAATGTCCAGCGTGCTTAGGGTATCTGTGTTCAAAATTCTTGATCACGACTGGATACAGTCAAGTACAAGGAGTGGGCCCACATTCTTATCTATTAGGTAGGTAGGTACTTCTGCCCCAAATAAAGTAGCAACTTGCAGAAAGTCAGTAATTGAAGCAATTGAACCCTGCTTACATCGTCTACTTACCACTCTGCTTACCAGTCTATGACGCTGAATGTACAAAATAAACTCACCACTATTGAAAAGCTTCCAGTACCGCTCCGACTCCCGCTTTCGCCGCAGGCGCGTGATCATTGTCTTGTGGGTCTCAAAGAAAGCGTTGCGCTGGCCGCCGTCCGCCAGCGACTTTGCGTACATGCCGACGAAGTTCACAGCAATGTACAGGAGACTGTTGCCTATTAGTCGTCGGATGCCACACGCTGTGTCCTAAAAAATCGTGAGGGTGTAGTTATACCTACACTTAAGCATCCCTGACGACTATAATCCCCAGTAAAATCCGTTAACCGTCCGGTGACAAAAATCCCCAGAACGACATTGTTCAGTTATTGAAGTTTACACGACCTACAGCTGTTTAATTTTCTCTTTCACACTAGGATTCTCTGTGTCGTGTTATTATTAATTAATATTATAATACATTTATCTTTATTATAAAAAAATCACAAAGACGCCCACGACACAAGCTTTGCCTAGTGTGGGGTCCATTGTAAATTGTATCTATAAATGTAATTAATTTAACAATGTATTATGAGATAAATTATCTTATCTTACCTAAACCACTCTATCTCCATGGTAGAAAAGGGTATAATGACATTTATTGTAATTAGATAAACGCATTTGTTTCACAACAGCCTTAAAAACACAAAGGCCTTTATTAATAAACGTGGTGTAAAGTTACACCAGGTTTAAAATCCAAAAATTGTATGGTTACTACTAAGTTACACCCGGCGTAACTTTACACCACGTTTTTATTAATAAGGGTCAAAAATTTTACTTATGTACAATAGAGATAATATGGTCATGGTAAGTTGGCTGGAATAAAAATAAATATATGCTGATAAAACATTTGTCTCGCCGCGAGAATCGAACTCGCTCCTCTTGCTTCCAGCCAAGTAGGTAATCCTCGCCCACCACACCACGCACACGTTTTCAGGTATTGTCCATACCATAGACTTCATGAGATAGCTTCCTACATCAAGCCGTGAAAAAATTTAATGTCTGTTGTCATCCATACCTCGGTAAAATTCTGTCTATTATCTAGCAAAGTCGCAAGCTGGTGTGCCATTGAAGAAAGACTTCCAATCACGATGCACCACAGAAGTGACAGCGGCAGCATCGCGTATGGCACGAATACGATGAATAGGATGTACCACACTTGGTTCTCCGGTAATTGGAAGCCGATGGCCGAGCCGCTTAGACCTGCAGCAACCATTCAGATTTGAATTAGTTTTTACTATTCGTAAACAGATTGTTTGCCAAAAATATTAAGCCGCGTACAGACATCGCGAGGCGTGCGTTGCGAATGGTTTGTCTCGCATGCCTCGGGCTGTGTGGACGTGTGTGCTCACAGTGAGCTTTCGCGTCATACGATCGTTGCGAACGCCACCTCAGTGCGAGCCGTGCGCTCCACTCCGGACGAACGGGTCTTGTCTGCGTTACGTGCTCATGAACGCCGTGTGTGGTTGTTTGCGTGCTCAGCTTGAGCATGTGTCGGGACGCATGCATAAATGTACCGTCCTATGCCTCAGGTTGAGGCATGCGAGACGAACCATTCGCAACCAACTCCTCGCGATGTCTATACGCGGCTTTAAAGCAATAATGATATTATTTTGAGTTTGTACTATTTCTTACTTAATAAATCAATCTTACGTTTAAAAAAAACTATTTAATATCATTCAAAAAAACATCAAAAAACGAATCAAATGGAAGAGGTTATATTATTATTAGGTATGTAAAGAGGTGGTATACCTTGCGCGATGAGCAGCAACCAAGTAGCTGCAGCGGCCCAGTGCAGGTAATCATTGGCGAAGCAGCGCCACCAGCCGAGCAGGCATACCGCTATGTTGAGGAACGAGTACGCGACCGTCCATACCGTCTGCACGCTCAGAGGCGAGTTGTGATTCTCCTTATCCTGCACCGTAATACCTGAAGACCAGACAGAAGAACCATAGCGGTTAAACGGTTAAATACTCTAATCTACATAAAATAATTCATTCAATAATTGATTCACCGGTATTACTGTCACATATCTCTCTCAATATTAAATTCAGCGCCAGAAGGTCAAATAAGAGTAATCTTTTTGCCTTACGCACTTACAAAAACAAAATTTCATTTTATAACCCACTTACTAGAATGGCCCGTCAGTATAACGAATTATCTATAGTTCATCCTGAACTTGATATTTTTAATCCTAGTATTAACAGTTTCATTAAAAAACTAAAAGATATCCTCCACTTCAATGATCCTGGTAGCTCTGATGCTCTAACAAGAGTATCTGGAGCTGCCAATTAGAATAGTCCTTGCACAACTACCTGTTGTTACTTTAGTAATTAGTACCTACGTGTTTGGTTATTTACCAACCTAATTATTTTTGTTTTTGTTATTGTTTTTGCTGTTGTTACCTTTTTTAAAATTTTCGTTTGCTCAGCTCAACTTATTTGTATATACTCGTATGTATAGCTGTGCGCACATATGTTTATGTTGCAACATATGGATTTTATCCATATATTTGTGACTAGCTGTCCGCCCCGGCTTCGCACGGGTTTATTATAGGTATTTAACAAAAATTTCACAACATGGCGGTCCCGGAGCGGGATGTATGATCCTTTAAAGTTTAGAGGACTTCACAGAACACAAACAGAAGAACCTTCTACACACTAAAAAGAGAAAAATAAGAATATAATTTGAAGTCGGTGCCAAGTGAATACGATTAGGTACCTATCAAAAAAAGAAATCGAGCGATAGCGTACCAGGATACAATTTTGCACCCAAGTTCTTTTGAATTTCTTAGATGTAAATGAATAGTTGGCACCGACTTCAAATTATATTCTTATTTTTCTCTTTTTAGTGTGTAGAAGGTTCTTCTGTTTGTGTTCTGTGAAGTCGGTTCAATTTTTTTTTTCAAAAATTCTTATTTAAATAGAATTATTAGGTTTATACTCACACTTAAATTTAATATTCACTTACTTGCACTATAAATTATCGCTAAACATATCTGAAACAGATGATGAATTAAAATGTTATTAAGTATTGAAATATTTAAAAAATATTTTTTGTAATTATTCAACAGTTTACATTAAAAACCTATTCTATTTATTCATTCCTATAGGGTCTTTCATTCTAAACTACACAAACTGACAGGGCCTCATTTATGGGTTGTAAATAGACGTTTGACCGTATCAATTTAATTCCTAAGCCCATTTAAGTTTTCACTTCAAAATTTATTATTTATTGATTTTTTAGAATTGTTGCATAATGATTTTCAAGGAGAACAGACGTTCCACTAATCGCAGCGCAGCTACGTCACGAATGGGCTAAGTTATACAAGAAGCAACAATCAATTGAAAGGATAGTTTTATTGATTTTCTCTGGATTTTCATAACAAAACAAAAAAAACATAACATCAATATTTTTTTTAACCCTTTTCCTGAATTAAGTTTGTATAAAATGAAAGACCCTATATATATATCTAAGAAAAAAATTAATATTTTTAAGAGAGTGGAGGGAGATAGAGCTGGTTAGAGGATTATGAAGGAGAGCTTTGCCCAGCTGTGGAACTAAAAGTACCTTTAGGGTTAGTTTTACAACAATCCTACTTTGTTTTACATAAGTTTCTTTTGTTACATACCTTAAGTACTAAATCGACTACATTCACCATGATGAGGGATTTCTGACGCTGCCTCCGAGAGTAACATTGATACCTGGATTCCACCTCATTGTCCTATAAGTAAATTATTATATTGACAGTAACAATATTAAAGATCTCTGTGGGCAGCAGCACGCCTGTGATCGAAAAGGTTACGGGTTCGATTCCCACCGCAGGAGAAATGTTTGTGTATATTCTTCTCAAAACTCTGCTATTTACTGACAGTTTTATGTACTTATTTACAAAAAATATATTTATGTAAATATTTGTGGTAACGATTTCTGTTTACTTTTTGGGCATGGTGATGTTGTGTGTATACGAGTATAATTATGGCGCTGCCAACTTTAATCAGCCGTTCAACTAAACGCCTAGCCATTTTATTAAACGGCGCCGTTCAACTAGTGGCCTGAATGATATTAGGCAAATGGCTTGGAGCTATTACAATTAACTACTGGCCACAAGTTCTGTGACTGGCCAAGTCATTTCCTATGTAATAAAGATTAAGTAGGTAAGAAAGAGAACATTATTTTTGAACGGGTTTGTGTAGCAATTAGTACCAATTTCATAACTAGATGGCGCGACTAAGAATGACAAATTCCTAGATCGTGCTGAAGAAAACGCACGACAAATAATCTCGTCAAATTACCAATGCTTACTTTATCAGACCTCTTTAAGGTTATGATAGGATTGTGACAAACTACGCGCCGAAGTTGAACGGCGCCGTTTAATGAAATGGCTAGGCGTTTAGATGAATGGCTGATTAAACCAGTAATAAATAAAATAAATAATTCTTGCCAAATTGTTGCGACTCACCTTAAAAGTATATGTTATTGAGGGCCAATAAATGCCCCTGTAGTAACGTGGTTTTCTTAAAATGTCGGTTGAAACTGAAATAAGAAAATGTTACGTTATTATTTATCGTAAAATCGGTCAAATATGATTTACTTAATTTTGTTTTAAAATCCATCTCTAATATCTTATTCAGAAGATGGGAAAAGGTAATACACCATTGGAATCAGAATGTAATGATTAAAAGCTGTTTTCAAAAGAAGACCAAATCTAAGATTTTGTAGATTTTATAGAACTAAGATTTTGTACGAAACTGTAGCGGTGTCTACGAGTTTACCAAATCTAAGCTTGGTTTAAAAACTTCAAGGAAATCTGAATAAAAACTTAAATTTAATGTTCACCTGGCTCTTCCTGTGTATTAAATCTGCCTACGTAGTTAGAGTGGCCATCTTCGCTGATTCGATTCTGAAATAATATGCAAATGGTTTTTGTGTCAAAATAAGTTTTATCTGGACTTTCATACTATGTAGCTACGTTAGATTTGAAATCTAACGAGTTCATTGAGTTTCGATTACATCAAGTTTACCTGTTCATCTGGCGCTGAGCTACTGGCACCATCTCCCGGCATCCTCTCTCCTTCAGGACATGGCTGTGTCGTCTCCGGATCCTGAGTGTTGCCATCACTGCGGCTCTGCAATTAACGAAGAGTATGGGCATTCAATCCTACATGTATTCCTGTTTAATACACTCTTTTGATTAAACTATATGGGCCTTACTAATAAACGTGGTATAAAGTTATTCCTCGGAATAAAATAGGAATAACCATACATTTTGACAGTTTACACTCAGGAATAACTTTATACCACGTTTATTAGTAAGACCGTACGTGTGTAAAGTGACAAGAGAAAACTCTTTCTCACTAGGTACACATATTCATTGTTAGGCTATAGGTACCTCTTTATAGCCTTATATCCTTGCCCAATGGTGAAACCACAGACAATTTTTTTTCTCTCTATGTATGAAACAGATGAATGTGTCTAATATTTATAAATGGATGTTCGTTTGAAATTAGAATATAGGTATAGTACGCACAACCAATCTTTAGCTCTCTGAAGTAGATGCGCAGAACCCATTTTTGATGACTTGCATCGCTCACTCGCTTAGTTTGTTGCATCGCGCTATCTCGCTTAAGGGGCATTTACACGACACGGTCTGAGCACGTACGATTTAGCATCGCAAGCGAATTTTTCACGTGTAAACGCTCATCGTATGCGATTTGTCATAGATAGCGCGACGCTCGTCGGCACGGCTTAGCAAATTGCATAACAAATTGTACGAAAAATTGCATCGTGTAAATGCACCTTTGATACTGTACCTACTCTTTAGTAGTACCTACTTGTATTGATTCTAGAAATACATAACAAGTGTCGCAACTCGCAACTCAAATGTCCAACCTAATGGTATCGCTGTGTCAACGCATTAGCGCGCACCTTATCGCTGATACTGCTCCTGATAATGCTGTCAGAACATTTGTTTTGGAAATCGTTCGTACACTCAGAACCAAATTTAGGTATGCCAAAATGTGCGCATCAGCTCACAGTCGATATTATTTTGTTATTTATAGGTAATAGGTAAGTATGTAGTACCAAATTGTACCTATTGTAACAAATATCTTACCCAAATTTTACCACAATATTCAAAGCAACCGGTAAAACCAATTGAACATTATTATATTGTTTTGGCATAAATAAAATACCTACCAACTAGAAAGAGATTTATTTTATGTGAAGCGCATTGGCAAAAAAAAGACAAATCAGTAACTACATACATATATAAATATTTTTTTATAAAGTCGACTGTCCAAACGCAGGTACGTTGAAGTGCCATTGTGTTTTTTAGTGAGCTTTTTTCGTTTATGCTTCATCATTAACAACACTACCGTTTTTTTTTGGACGATCGTTCAAGCACGTGGGAAGGGCAGGGTAACTTCATTTCTAAGTATGTAGGTATAAAACTTATAAACTCGATTTGAGAGAATACTTACCGCCCCTTAAATCCAAGTCGTAACCCCGTTTATTATTATAAAACTAATTTTCTGACCGTTTCTCCTTCTGTTCTTACTTATTTTAAATCACGTTAACGCAACGGATTTTTTTTCACTAATGGAAAGAGCGATAGATGAGAAAGTTCTTCAATATAATTTAAAGATATTTTGTACCCCGACGGAGCCGGCTCCTGTATGTTCCTAAGAGCCTTGCACACCGTGTAGCAAAATCATACGAATCGTGTGTGACATTGTTCAAATTACTTTAGTTTACTTTTAATAACTCGAATCAAGAACTTAACAATAAAAAGGCATTAATTTAATTTATAGTACAAATTGTTACGCTGCACACTTAACCTTTTTACTATTTATCGTATAAAGAGCACTTTCACGATTATAATAAAAAGGACACGCCTAAGCTGTCTCTCTTTGACCTCTATGTCAACGACAAAAGGAGCATTTTTGTGCATAATTTATGATGTCCCACACATGTGTCACAGTTGATTTATCTTTACCCGGATCGGGATGATGGATGAGGCTTTATTGAACGGCTATAACCGCTATGATAATACCCTATTGCTCAATAAAAATACCATTTGCGATATGAAACTTTGATTTGGGGTCATATTTGCATGGCTTTCGAATGATTTTCTAAATAAATATTTTTTATATAGCTCATCTATTTGATTTATGCTCAATTAGCTAAAACTCGATACATATTAAAGCTTTTAGTAGGTAGGTACTCGCACAGTTCTCTAATAAATATGGCTGTTAAGTATATTGCCATCTGTTATCGTTATCATAAAGTAATAAGGCCTATATGATGACTTGTGCTACAAGTAGGTAATAAACGTAATAAAACATTTCATTGCTGTAGTAGCGCCTGCTCCTGCGCTGACATATTACGTACGGCAAAGATAACTTTCTCAAACCTAACCTAACCATAAGAAACTTTCGCTCACTTAATCTAACATTTTGCCTAAACTCAAATGTGATTTAAACTCTATTCAACCCTAGTCAAGGAGAGACAGGGTGGTTGTGATTAAATAGGCAGTAGGTACCAACTTCGGGGTCAATTCGCCAGGATAGTTATAGATTGCTTTTGCCTAGTTGCTAACGTCCCTTCATCATGAAATTGACGAGTTTAGGGACAAACATTCTAAAGATACACAAATATTTGCCTACTCTCACCCCTGGGCCTAAATCCGACCTACTCAACCTAATAACACTTTGAATTTGTCAATCAGTAATGCAAATGAATCCACTTAGCATATTCGCAACTGTAAATAGTAAATATACCTATTTAGTTTAGTTTAGGGTTTGTGAGCTCACGGAATCGCTATAGTTTCTATTGAACTCAAGACTCTCAACTCTTTTTAGTTTATGCAGACAAACTTCGTTGCTTCTTAGCTTATTTAAAAAAGGGCACACCGCGCACTCCGATTATAAAATTTATTTCACTATTTTAAAGGTCAAAAATTTGGATTGTGGTTAAATGGTAAGGCAATAAATAAATAAATAAATAAATTAATTAATTGATAAGTCATTTCATTTCATAACATTAGTAAGTTATAATAAAAAAATTTGAAAAAAAAATTTAACCGGCTTCACAGAACACAAACAGACGAACCTTCTACACACTAAAAAGAGAAAAATAAAAATATAATTTGAAGTCTGTGTTTTTAGTTTAAGTAAATAAATACTGTGTAAATAAAAGTGTATGTGTAAATAATATAGTAAGCTACATTAAGACCCTACTTATCGTAGCTTAAGTAGGAAAGGATAAGAGAAGTCATGGGCAGGCCTACTAAAGGACACACCGGAGTTCAGCAAGGGGGAAAACTATCAATCCCTCAGGAACAAAAAATATTTTGGACCACCTCGGGTACCCATTTAAACTATTTAATGTTTGACTCAGATTGTGAGTCAGGGTGTGTTGTGTAGTGAGATGGCGCCACCTTGAGAGTCTTTCTAACAAAAAAAAATTTTGGAAATCGGTCCACAATTTTCTTAAAGTTCAGTGATTGTTTTAGTTTTACGGGAAAACTATCAATCTCTCAGGAATAAAATTTATATGGGACCACCTTGAGAGTATACCCTTTCAAACAAAAAAAAACATTTTGAAAATCGGTCCACAACTAACGGAAATATCGGTGAACATACATAAAAAAAAAAAGGCCGCTAGTGTTTAGTATTGAAACATGCGTGTCATTTCGCCATGGTTTCCGATTCGACATTGATCCGCAAACGTTGCCTGAGAGCACGGTACCCTGTGTTTACTTGCTAGCTTCATTTCCGATTCCTTTCAGGATTCAACCCTAAACATTTCAATAAAGATTATTTTACAGAGTACTTACTTACATCATTGTTTGTTTTAAGCCGACAAGGGCGGGTTCGAGAGACTGATTCTATATAAGTAGATATAGATAATAAGTGTTTTAAAGTCAAGTCCTTAAGCATCTATTTATAAAGGCCTAGTTCACATGGCAGTTGCTTATTTGAGCCCAGCGAAAACAGTAAATACATCGTTGGTATCGGGCCTATAATTTTGTTACGAACTTTACTTCGACGATTGAAGCAAGCTACTTACACCAAAAGCGCTTCACTGTCACTATGGGTCGTGACTCTAAGCGATACTCACGGAATAATACACATGAACCTTGAGATTTTTAGCGTGTTTTTTTCGAATTATCCAATTCCTATATCATCCATGCGTTTTAGCATGAGGACAATAAGGCAAATGGCTGACCTATTAATTTTCTAGCTGTAGCTAACTAGTGAATTTCTAATTTTAAATGATTTGTATTGTACAACTTCTAACTGGTGATTTAGCTTACCGCATTTCATTTTTACTCTTATAGAAAACTAGTTTTCTTCTAGAGTTAGATAGATAAATGATTTATTAAACACACACAGAGTTGTCTAACCGTTGTTTCTGACAAGTTAAGAAGAAGAAGAATAATCGGGCAAACCACTGAGCATAAGAACAAATGGAGCACAAGCGGTCACCACTCGCTTGAGGAAATTCTGCGGGCAATAAACTTTTCTAGAATTTATTACAATACTAGTGGACCCGGGCGCAACTTCGTCTGCGCAATGTTTCGTCATACAAACTTTAGAGATAAAACTACCTTGTTCCAATCCAACCCATGAAAATGCTGAAGTGCCATTTTGAAAAGCCAAAAGTTATTGGTTGTCATGGGAACTTTACAGCAGTGTTCTTTGTGTCAAACAGAATACCTACTGCTAAAGTTTTTATGCAATATTCCCGTTGTCCTTTTACATATTTTTTGGTTTTCATGTACGTTTTTCGGGAGAAAAAGTTTCGTCGTTTGAGCCTGATCCTTATACAAACATACAAACATCTAAAAAAACTCACAAACTTTCAGCTTTATTATATGAGTGGGATATCTCTATCTAATAAAATTCGGGTAAGTATTTTGTAATATTTCCCTTAAAAGTAAAAGGCTTCGCCGATGTAAATGACTAAGGGCCTTACTAATAAACATTGTGAAAAGTTATTCCTGAGTGTAAACTGTCAAAATGTATGGTTATTTTTAGTTTAATCCGAGGAATAACTTTATACCACGTTTATTGGTAAGGCTGTCAGTATTTAATTTCGTGAGATGGATCACCTAAAAAAAGCTAGACCCCAAACCGTGTTTGTTGCCCTGGAGCTTCACGGTATTGGTCGCAAAGGAACAGGCGTAGATAGAATCACCTAGTTTTAAGGCTATTTGACGTCCTATTGAATGCTTTGTGACTTTGACTTTGTTGCAGGTTCACACGATGCAGGAACAGACATTGTCGCATATCACATAATATCATAGTTATTAGGTGCACTTCCAGCTGCTTTGCGCAAGTTCAGATTGTTGTTTCGCAGCAAATTAGCCACGATGAACACGCAGTGACCCGCCAGCACTGGCCAGCTTGCCAATACCATTTGGAATCAACGACTGTTAATAATGTATACTTATTGAAAAGCCCATTCTTTGTAAGGTAAACAAAAGCTTTAGCCGGAAAATTATGGAGTTAAATGCACATGAGAGGATTTGGGATATAATTTTCAGTAGATGATAGACATTCGATGCGGTAAACCTGACCAATTAGTAGGAAGGTAAAAACCTCATTTTATTATGATAAGTAATAAATAATTATAAATAATTATATTCGGGCTAATTGAATTGGCATTTTTGGGTTGCATTCGTAGATGACTGTTATTATTTGGCTTGCCTTCAATAAACGGCAAAAGAAACTGCACATTCTACAGTGTAGTTTGCCTAGCTCGACATGTCGGAGGCACAAAGTGCGTTATTGCAGTTTTATTCACCGGCTGTGGAAGATTCCTAGACTGCGTGTGGAGTGGAAAAGAAAATAACTATGACGCAGAAGCTCTCGCAGCGACTGTAGGTCATTCAATAGTAACATTTGATGAAAATTTAATAACGGGGTAAGATAAGAGAGACTTATTTAGGAATATGTACCTACAATATTTTAGGCATTTTCCGAGAAGTGTAGGAATAATATTAATCATATTTTTTGTAATGAGACAGTCCGTCTTATTACAAAAAATATGAACCAAGTTTAGCGAAGCACTGTAAAAAAAAAAAACTGACGAATAATAAACGATCTTTAAATACTCGTACCTAGAACGGTTTTTTGTGGTAACAGTTTTGTTTTGACATGTGTCAACATGGTGTTCAACTAAGGTTTAACTTTTTTGTAGTAAGGCCAAGTATGTTTAGATAATACTAGCTGCTGGCTTCGCCCGCGTGGCAACAACGTTTTTTTTTTATTTATTTACTAAAATAGCTACAGATTTAGCATAATATTGTGCCTGAAAACCATTATAGGTTTGAGTAGGCACTCACTTTCGTCTTAATAATAGGTAAGCTTAGGTAGGTATTTAACTTTTTTTTAATATCCTATATGCTATTCCAGGTCACTATCTACGCCTATTCCAAGTTTCATCCAAATCGGTTCACTGGTTTAGGCGTGATTGAAACACAAACATCTAAACAAACTCACAAACTTTCAGCTTTATTATTGGGATGGGATGGGATGGGATAGTGGGATAGTGGGATGCGTGGCAAAACATTAAAAAAAGAAACGAAGTTAAAACTCTGGAGTGTACCTGATATAAAATGCTGCTAAGTGAAAAATGTGAAATCAATGATTGAAAAGATGAAGAATTTACAATCGTGCCTCTACCCCTAGTGTACATTTTCAAAGGATTTCAAATAATGTTTACTATGGTTGGCGATACAAACGTGATCCTCCTTGTTTGCAGAATTTTAATGTACGATATTAGTGCAGAGTCACGTTACAGAAGATACAGTGTTTGCAACAAAAAGAAAAATATGAAAATGCATGAAATATAGACAGAAAATGGTAAAGTTTCTGTCTCTTTTAACATTGCTGAGGCCGTGTTGGTCGAATGGGGTTGTGCCTCGACTTTCAATATGAAGGGTTCGAATCCTGGTCGTGCATCAATTAATTTTATGTTTCGTGAAATTTATATGCGCTATAACACGAGCTCTTAAAGGTGAAGGAAAACATCGTGAGGAAACCCGCAGCTTAGTCAGCTCCATACGTATTGACGTCGTCTTTCCTGTGGGCCAGGCTGATTAAGCTGAGAGGATGGTTTAGGTGCTGGGCAAGCCTATTTCATCTCAAACAATGCCCCAGGCACTACAGCGTCCCGTTAAGTGTAGGCATGGATTGCCTCCTGACGCTGTATAAATCATCTAGTATAGATGTAAAGGCCTAAGTTTTTTTAAACATTGCCGATCGGTGGTTGATTATCACGAACTTATCACCAACCCAGAAGGTATCATTTGTAGGACTAATCAATTTCCAAAAAACATCTTCAAATAAAGTTTGAATTCCCTCTGAAAATACCTTTCTGGTTCTTTACATAATAGAAACACTACATTTAACCGACGATATCGCTTTTCCTAGCCGAACAGTTTGACTTAATCTAACTTCAGAATTTCCATTGGGAATATGCGTCCGAGTTCCAACAATATGAATAAACTTGCGTAACTATGTACCTATAGTAGGTATAGTAATTTTGCTATTATTACATAGCAAAATTACTATACTATAGTGAAATGTTATTTCACTGTGTGTATTATATTAAACGCCCTGTCTAGATTTAAGAAGTTGGTTTTCACATGAGTAAGCGATTGGCTGTAGATGTTCGTATTTGTAGCCATTCGTAAGCGAGCTGTGGCTGTGGTCGCATAAATCTACTCGGAGACAGATAAGGGTTAAATAAAACCCAGTGTATGCTAGGGCTGATCCTCGGGCTAAAAAGAAAAGCACTTACTTTTATTTATTTATATGCTTACCCTACCTAGTAACATTACAGAAGATCCAGTTCGTTACAACTAGGTACCTACCTATAGTAAACCAAGGCGGATCAAATGAAGCTGTATTTTCATCTACTTATGGGAATAGTTACAGCGTCCAAAGCAACCCATTAACATGAACAAATTAATATAGAAATTACTAGCTGCGATCCCGCGGTGTGACCCGCGGTCCCTCGGAATGTTTTCGGGATGAAAAGTGTAGGTAGGTACCTACATACTTATGCCTATGTCCTTCCCTAAGATACAGCTGTTATCTATGCCAATTTTCAGCCTTATCTGCTTAGTGGTTTGGGCGTGAAATTGTAACAAACATACAGACAGACAGAGTTACTTTCATATTAAAATATTACATATAGCATGGCTCATGACAGCATCAAAAAAAGTGTCAACCCTACGTCACAAGGACCCGGAACAACAAGCATTACGTAAACACTGCTAACCGGATATGTGTCAAATTGAACGTTACTTTAGTAGTGCACAGCATAGATTTAGCATGGTACCTTTGTGCACAGAGATTGGACTATAAATATATACATATATATATACTTATATATAAAATATAAATGCCTGCTTTATCTCAACATTTTTTTATTCTATTGGCTACACACGGGACTGAAAAAATATCATCTTGGTTCTAGCTCGAACTAATTTCTATGTTAATCCTGCCTTGTCTTGTTTATGACAGCTATGATTTAAAATTAAGAAGGAACTTTCTGATATATAATGTTATTTTTTTATTTTAGCCCTGGCTATACCAGGAGTATGTGATAGTTCTGTGGTTCTGTGCTTAGGCCTCAAATACAGTGAATAATCTAATGCTTGTTGCCACTTGGAAGATTTATTTAAAATATGTAATAAGTAATGCTTTCATAAAATTCCAATAACATGTAGTGTGACAGAAGAAAAATCCTGGAAGTATTACTAAGACAAGTGTAACATTAGCTCCACTATAATACGTAGAGTTGATCACTGGTGGAACGCTCGAAGACACTTGGCCCCGATAAACTGGAGGGTCAATAGGGTGTTCCTATTTGCTGTTCGCTTTAATAAGAAGCGTGGAGTAGATTGTTATCACCCTCTATGAGCCACCCGGCAACAAATTGTGAAAGGTGTGTCAGATCTTGTTTTAAACGCCGCGACGACATCGCAAGCTGATTGCTGATTCCACAGGCTGATTCTGATATTATAAAAATTTTACCTTTGGCCCATTTTCATTTTACCCTCAGATCATTTAGAATTAGAGCTTTAGACAAAAATCATTAGATCATTGTAAGTCCCTAAGGTACCTATTTATATGGGCTAATGGCATTTTATCATTGTAATAAAATGTTCTTGTTGCCTGAAATAGGTAAATAAAATACAAAAATAATTAGGTAAGTATATAGGTATATATATTATTAATATAATCTTGACGAATCATCTAGGTATGTCGTAAATCTTTTGTATGTAGTAGGATTCGTTAGTTGACTCTAGTTTTCATTCTGAAAATAAAACTTCTACTTTGTTTTTTCTGTTCTGCGATTTCATATTTACCCAGACATAACTGAAAACGCGTCTGAAATAAAGGTAAACATGGTGGCGCCGAATGGTCTGTGGACCCAGTCCTAAATATCACTGATTTTACAATTAAGTATATTTAGGACTAGCGAACTACCCGAGACTTCGCTCACGTGGTACCAAACCAACATTGCCTTGCCTATGCAACTCAGAACAACTCAACCATTTACAAACGTGGTCGTTTTGCGTCTGCTTGTGTTGCAAAAATGGTCGCCATGAAAAACCTTTTTATTAAATCGCATTTAATGCATTCAAAAAAGGTAGGTACTTATAGGTAAAAAGATTAGTTAAACTCATTAGTAAAATGTTTGTATGATCTACAGATATTTGTCTCGGGTCTGGGTGTTTTCTATGTAGGTATAATATGTACGTAATATACAAACAAAAAGTATATAAGTATCAGTCATTTAGTACCCATAACACAAAGCTCTGCTTACTGGGGGATAGATGATGCTATGTGAAAAGTCCAGCATTATTGATTTATTTATAAAGTTACACAGGTTCACGACTGTATCCCCAAGGTGCGGTAGACATTCTCTCAGATCATTTTATGTTACTTATTCCAGATCATTTGAAGATGTCTAAGGAGGGTAGTCAGAGGCATGTCCAAACACATATTTATAAAGTTATTTGGAGTGAAAAGCGTTTTAAGAAATAAGTGAGTTCTCAACATCGATATGATAACATCTCGTGGTGCTTGATTCTGCCAAATTTTAATGCTACCTTTTCCTTTTTATTAGGCGCTGAAGGAGGGAGCTGAGAGAGAGACACTTCACCGATCATAAGAGCCGTTATCTTGTCAAAATTTATCATTCTCTTGCCTCTATTATTTTTTAAATAAAACCAAAGCTTGTATTTCAAATGTCAACGAACTTAACTAAATTAAACCACTAAATGAAATGGTTAAAATCAATGAGGTAATAATATAAATATTCATGTATTTCGTGAAATTATAAAACTCATTGGGAAATAACGATGGTAACTGCCTGCACTAAATATAAATACATCTTTTGATACATTGACTAAGTACCTACCTACCCTACGATATCTGTGCTAGACGACGGCCTCATTTTATTTTCCTAACATTATTATAAAAAAGTAAAATGCGATGTTAAACTTATGGATTCGCATATATTAGTTTACTAGCTGCGCTCCCGCGGTGTGACCCGCGGTCCCTCGGGATTTTTTTCATTTTTTCGGGATAAAAGTTAGCCTATGTCCTTCCCTGAGATACAACCTTTAACTATGCTTTTCAGCTTAATATGTTCAGCGGTTTGGGCGTGAAAGCGTAACAAACAGACAGACAGACAGACAGAGTTACTTTCAGATTTATAATATTAGTGTGGATTTTGATGTGCAATAAAAAACGAACGAGAACTTACGCTCATATTTCCATTGGCGCAGCGCTCAGCGGCCTCCTCGCTGGCTGCCGAAGTCACCTCCACCATTGTCTCCAACCGGCTGTCTCCTGAAAACATGATACAAACTATCACTTATTTATCACAAACTACAACGCTTTGACGATTTCGGTCTGACGTATATTTGCTGTTAAAAAAATATTTGCGACTTTGAGCAGTAGGTATTCCACCCGCTACGGTGTCACTTATTGTCCCATTGCGGAAAACAAAGCTGCATTTTTGCTCGAGTTTTTGGCCGCAAAGCCACCAACGAAATATTTTTGCGAAGTCAGTTGTACTTCAGACATATTTGGAAATTGAATTCTTCATAAAACTGCATTTCAATATTTTTCATCAGCCGATAGCTATCCCATTGCAATATCTCGGTATCGGCTCCGAGACGTCGCCCTCGCAAACATACAAAAACACGCTTCAGCTATTCTTACTCTTGGAGCCTTGGAGCTCAGCGATTTCTGCTCGAGCAGAACAGATGGTGCTGACCAGAGAGTTCATTACTCCAACTATAGGTGATTAAGGACGAATATTAGGGGAGCTGAATAAGCCGACAGATTTATTTGAAAAAACGCTTCACTACACATAAAAAAACCCGTTTCTGACCCGAAAATAGAGACCACACTAGTTCATCTTGACTTTTCTACATCTACACTAATATTATAAAGAGGAAACATTTGTTTGTTTGTTTGTTTGTTTGTTTTGTTTGTTTGTTTGTTTGAATTGAATAGGCTCCGAAACTACTGGACCGATTTGAAAAATTCTTTCACCATTAGAATCCTACATTATCTCTGATGAACATAGGCTATAAATTATTTTCAAAAAAATTAGAGATCCTTATGAAAATTGCAATAATGTAACCAAAGGTGTAAAAATTTTTAACATAAAATTCTTTATATCGCGTGCGCTGCGAAAACTATTGATGATAGAACAAAAAAATGTTCTACAATATTAAAGAACGTATCAATATCTACAAAAAAGTCAGCGATAGCATGTGTCCAACTATTGTGGTTGTGTCAGAATAACAACTTTTATAATTTAAAAAGTGAATAAAAATGCCGACCAAAAGCAGACCACGTTATTCTTATTTTGGTATTAATTCTTATCCAAATAAATTCCTTCGTAGTAAAGGCTGTTTCAGTACCCGTCGATTACTTTTTGAATGATTGAAATCGGACATTTTATTCAAATGAGTTATGAGTTTAAAAATGTAAGAAACATCGCGACCACAGAATAAATATCAGTTAGTACGGTAGGACAAGTGTCTGGGATTTTTAACACAGGTAACGGGATATTAACCATGATTAATATCATAGATACATCATACCATAGACCATAGATCATGGCGTATGCAACTGCGCCGAAATATCGGGAAACTCAAAAAACATTAAATCATGGTAAATATCCCGTTAACTGTGTTAAAAATGTTGAAAACCATGATAGTTTAAAAAGTGTCTGGGAACTATGGAATGGGAGAGGAGAGTGGTAATTATCAATGAAATATATATGGGAGGTAGGGGAGCATTGGGCAGTCGGGAGGTTTGGACACCCCCGTGTCATGTCGGCCATAAACCATCATGCCTATCGTCAAATCAGAATTTGATCAGTTAGAATTGACCATGTATGGGGGTGGATTGGCATGACTAATGGTGGATTGGCATGATGGTGTATGGCCGGCATAACACGGGGATTTGCCGGTGGTGTCCAAACCTGCCTTACTGCCCAATACTCCCCTACCTACCTTAAACCTTACCTACATATTAACCTCTAAACTTTAAAGGATCATACATCCCGCTCCGGGACCGCCATGTTGTTATTAAATTTTTGTTAAATACCTATAATAAACCCGTGCGAAGCCGGGGCGGACAGCTAGTCTTGAATATACAGGGTGGTTTTTTGAGATGGGCGGTGATGGCCAAGTCCGAAACAAAGACAGGTAGAGAAAAGTCGTGAAAGAAGACATGCCCTCGATTTATCTCTATATATAAAAATGAATCCCCATATCTCTTGGTCACGGCATCACGCGTGAACGGCTGGACCGATTTCACTAATTTTTTTTGTTGTGTTTGTTATTGTCAGGAGAAGGTTCTTATGACAGAAAAAATCTATATATTAATCATGGCGGGCGTGAAATAAGGGTTGAAAGTTTGTATGGGGAGTTGGTAGTTCCAGTTAAAGGCAATAGATGGCGTTGCTAATAAGTATGTTATTTTGCTGAAGAAGTCGCGGGTACCAGCTAGTAAAAAGTAATAACTGCATATTTAGTAGGTATTTTTAAAATCTTGTTTTAACGGACATCGACCCGATTGATTTTTCGAATCTGTCGAGAAGCCGTAGGCGTGAAAAAAGATTCTGACGAAATAAAAACCTCCGCTACCGAGAACCCATATTTCGGTATTTCCTCAATAACTAATTTCTTAATTTATAAAATTCTTGGATTCAATTTTCTGTTGGAAATGCCTAAAACTTTTAGTTGGTACTTTGGAATACCAAACATATTTCACACGGATAATAAAAAAATCAAACGAACCTATTCATTAATTTAAAACTACTTGTAAACATTAAGATCAAAGTTTATACAACGTGCATGGTACATTTGTAAAGAAAACAGATAGGATAGGACTTAGATGAAATGTTTTAACTGTTTAAATATATTATGAAGTGAAATGATGGTCCCTCTCATTAGGTATTTCTGCCACCATTGGCTCACATCAAACAGCCTTTAGCTAAGCCACAAGGTAATAATTTGCTTTTAGAATCCGCATTTATAATATCTTCACACTTCACAGCCAACCATTTGAGTGCTATTTTTGCTCTCCGCTTCAGTCCTCCAGTCCTAATCCATCTCAAACGCATATCCAAAGTACACAAATCTTAGAACCATTCAGACCAAAATACAATTGGCACAGTATATAATGTGGTTGTGTTTACTCAATAAAAGCTTTCAGAATAGAATGCTGTTAAATAAAATTGATTGTATTTATGGAACACGTGAGCTGCTGAAATATTTACGATACTCCACGATACTTAAAGACTTGACACGGTATTGAAAAGAAACATAAAATTAGTTTCATAATAAAATAAGAGTATTAGGTTCCTATTCTGAAATAGTACTCATGTTAGTGTAGTTTTAATTTTTGTGTAGTTTCATTTGTTAAGAGCCGTGTAGTTCGGTAGTGCTTAAAAAGTCTGCATTGTCTTTAGGTTTTTCGCGTGGAAATTAGTTAGGCGGTGATGAGGGCATTATTTTCTTAATCTTTGAACTTGATTCTATATTTTTTTTTAAACAGATTAATACATTAAAGTAACAGTACAATATAGGGGTCTTCAAATCATGAGTACAGTACGCACAACCGATCTTTAGCTCTCTGAAGTTAGGTGCACTAAACGATTGCGCAGGTTTGGTAGAGTAAGCACAAACTAAGCGAGTGAGCGAGGCATTTTCTCGCGTTCTTACGCATGGCGCACTTTTAAATTCTAGTCTTGAGTAAATTGTAGGTACGTACATAATTTTGGGGTGTTGGTATTGGCAAATGTCTCAAGACGTCTGTCTACAGATTGTTGTTTTAACTAAAACAAAAACATGTTTTCTTTAGATTTTTCTTTCTACGAAAGAGCTCGTATTTCTATAAATATGTAACTGTTTATATAATCATGACGATAAGATAAACATAATAAATACTGTACCTACTTACTGCTTGTATTGTTGAGCTGTCATAAGAAAGAAATAAGAATAAGTAGAATATATATTCAATTTAATTTATAGAATTTAATAGAATATATATTATGTATATAGCCCATTAGCCTTAGTTGTGACAATGATTATGATACGACTACTTAGATCAAGGCCTTTACTAATATACGTGGTGTAAAGTTTTTCCTGAGTGTAAACTGTCAAAATATATGGTTAGGTACTTTTAGTTTATTCCGAGGAATAACTTTACACCACGTTTATTAGAAAGGCCCTAAATTTTTTTTGGTTTTAATTTTAACAAAAATAATCAACGCCTTACGGCTACATTTCTGCACAACAAGTATAGACACTAACTCAAAAAACTATTGATATGGGCAAAGATGGGCATGCCTTTTAGAGACCAAGAATGAATTTAATTAATATGCAGGCACGTGTCAAAGATAGGACAATTTATATAATTGTGATCGAAATATTTGTATGTTACTTCTCCTTACGTTGGCTTATTTTTTTTTTCATTAAAATAGGTCAACATTTGACCACACTCTGCCTGATGTTAAAGCAATAGTATAGTAGTAGTAGTGAGGTCTAAGACTTACTTAGGAACTTTCTGTTTTATAATAAAAACCAAGTTCTTCTGCTTGTCTGACCTGTGACATACAAATAAACACCGTTCGATTAAGCAAGCTGTAAAAAGTTATCATCGAATAACTGTCGCTTTATTACTTAAGGCTACAGTCTACTGAAGTATACTCGTAGCGATTCATGCAGAGAGCAGAGAGATAATCGAATTAACTACTTTTCAACATAGCCATTGATTAATATGACACAAAAACTCCCACTGAAAGTAAGTTTGTATAAGTTAGTGGCCAACTCTACTGACTGAAGGCCGCATAAAGTATCTACTGTGTCATAGCTTAACGACTTTATAGCTGGAACCGACAAAATCATTCTTGAAAATATCTAAATATTCTAAAAGTGATGTCAAAGACTTTTTTTCATAAATGCAATACAAACACATTTTCATAAAATATAAATTATGATACACTAGCGATAACACACGTTGGCTTAGGTATCGGAATCCCCCCCTCCGATGGATTCCAATCTTGACGCGATGGGGGGGCTTAGTAACCGTGGTTTGGAGGCCCACGGTGAAGCGAAAAGGAATCCCAGGCGGGGACGCCCTGGTGGCGTCTGGCGGGTAGGGTCGCGGGTGAAGAGGCGTGTCGGTGTTTCGTTGCCGCTCGCCCTATCTCCCGCAACCCAACGGTGGCGCACCGTAAGATGCGTCAGCGGCGGGGCCGCAATGGAAGAGGAGTGTCGGTGTTACGTTGCCGCTCTCCCTGTCCTCTGCGGCCGTTTTTGGAGGCTTCTCCACGCGCACCTCTTTAATTAGAGTGCGCAGTGGACGAAGGGAGCGGAGAGCTCTGGTGGTGAGTAGCGGACGCAAGGTGTGGGGGCACCTTCGTCCGCCTTGCACTACTCACCACTATGCGGGGCCGCCTTAAGGGCGGGGATCGCCAGAGGGGGACTGGACGTAAAGGCTGTGCCGGTTTCCCAGACCCCCTCCATTCCAGGCGACGCCGGAATGACGCTGGGTCGTTTAGTGGGTATACCGGGAGTCCCCGGGGAGTCCCACATACCCCTCTCGCCCCCCCGGCGGAGGGGATGCGTAATGCATTTTTGCCAGCGAGAAAAAAAAAAAAAAAAAAAAAAAAAAGGTATCGGAATCCCCCCGATGGATTCCAATCTTGTCGCGATGGGGGGGCTCAGTAGCCGTGGATGAGGGCGGGTGAAGCTAAAAGGAATCCCAGGCGGGGACTCCCTGGATACGTTCGAGGAGGGAGGGGTCGCGGCAGAAGAGGCGTGTCGGTGTGTCGTTGCCGCTCAGATTGTGCTCAAGGAAAAATGCGAGAGGGGCACCGCGTGCGTTCCGTAGGAGATCCTGGAGCCCCTCGTTATACATAGAGGCTGGCCATCGGGTAGTTTTTAGTGGGTCGTCGAATGTTCGATACACACCCCAATTACGTTACCTCGACGTGTAAAGTTTAGAGATATTGTTTTCTCGCACCTTACTGGGAGTTGTTTTTAGCATCACACAGAGCTTTAGTAGGCATCAGGCTTTTACTTACTTTAAACCTATTTTACGACGGCAATTTATTCCGTCTAATTTTTCCCTGACTCTAGATTTAGTCGGCTGCGAGGTAAACTCGTATTACATAATCTGGCTTAACAGATTCTGTAGACCAAAACTGTTTCAAGTTAAAATTAAGGCTTAAAATGAAGTATATACAATACAAGAAAACACCCTGGTTCTAAACTCAATGCAATTGAAATACTCCACATTTAACAGATTATTTAATCTAGAGACAAAAACTAAGAGTTTTTTTGATTCACAATGTTTTCCTGAATCTTATCTTGATGTCTGATCGTAGTCATATTATTCCTAAAAAAAATAGATGGTCGTAGGGAATGATGCAGCGAGCTAAAATTATGATGATACGTAAGAGTATGTAGGTAATTAGGACCACCTTACTACAGGCTAATTAGAAATTACGTCGAATGCTAACCTTTTAGTGGAGAAGGCATGTTAGCTCGCGGCTATTACCTGCAACAAACATTATCATTATAACTTTGTGATGGAGGTGGAATTTAGATTTATATTTCCTCGTTGGCCTATTAGAATATCTCTACTTTGAATGCGGACCTAATAGGCTCAAATGCCAGTTAAATTCACGCGTAAGAATTAGCACCTACCTAATACAATTTTGATCGACGATCGATCCATCTTGTTATATACCTACCTACTAAATTGATCCATGTCATCAATTGTCTCAATTCGGTCATATCTTATCAATCAGGAACTTTATGTGTTGGTACTTATCAGCAAAAGATCCATATTGCTTTCCAAACTATTACGCTAAAATAAATAAAATGATTGTAAATAACTGAGAGAACTTTTTTTCTAAGCCATGTCAGCCAAATCGTGTGTTGTAGAATCAGAGGACAAACAAAACAAAATTTGAGTACCAGAATAAAACAAAGTAATATCAACAGAGACGAGAAAGTGGCCACTTTATAACAAAGCACATTGCCACAAACTTTTGATAATCACTTCGTTTACACCGGCGCGTTTACAACTGTTTTTACTTTGTTTCTTTTATGTACGTATCCACGACACCTCCAAATAAAACTCTGAAAAACACTCATTAGGTATATGTATTTATTTATATGTAGATTCAAAATTCAGTTTCGTGTCCACAAATAATACCTACCTATCTTCGGCATGAAACTATGGTAGGTAGTTATGCGTTCAAAAACAACCTTGGTATTTTGGGTAAGTATGTTCTTCTTTTTGTCGTGTCCGGTGTCAGTTGTTGTAGACTTTTTTTAGATCATAATCAACACTACTCTATCTACTTAATTAATTTAAATAATGTAGATACAAACTTACCCTGTACAGTGGCGTAGCTAGGTAGCCAAGGGCCCTGGTGCAAAATAAACTGGGGCCTTAGGGCCCCAATTCAGTTAGCTGAATGGTTTAGGTTTTATCAAGTCAAAATATGCAGGGTGTGGCAAAATGTTGACGTATTTTGAATTTTTCGTCGTCATTTTCTGGGCTGACTGTAGTTACTTAATTACATTTTTTTTAAATGCAGTTGTTTTATTTTCAAAATAATCATTCCTAAGAACAAAACCTTCCGGACTCTGGGGTTCTGACTCAGAGGCCCCGGTGCACAGCACCCGCCTAGCCCTCCGGTAGCTACGCCACTGACCCTGTAGTTATAATCCACTTCGTATTAACTGTGACTATCACTAGCCGGGACTTTATTGCTTGTAATTTGGTTGTCTAGACGCGAGCTCTCTTAAGCACTTCTGCTTCTAAGGCTGATTCAAACATCCTGCCGTTACATTACCTATACCTACAGCTACAAGTATTACCTAAAACTTTGGGACTGTTCTTTTAGTATATAATCATTTATAATTGTCAGTGTACACTTTTAATTGGCCTTTTGCATGCATGTGTTTTTTAAATGATTACAAATGTAATGTATGTAATGTAATGTATGTAGCTGTAAGTTCAAATATAAAAAAGTACTTATGTCAGTTTAATCGACCTTATTCACAGAAAATTTGTTACCAATGGAAGTGCAATTATATTATTTTGTGATCTAGCACTGACCTTTAAGGAATAATAATGAAACTACCTCACGACTACCATTAAATGAATCTTGGATTAAACAATAGACTATAGGATTTTTTTTTTACAGAACCTATAGTCTATTGTTTAATCAAGCACGTTTTGTATAAAAACATTTTTATGGCGCCACATTCCGGAATACCAATGAAACAATAAGGTAATTATGGTATTGCTAGTCTATAATTGTGGTATTGCTAGTCTATAATTTTAATCATCACGTTACAAAAGACATAATAAATATTGATAACACAGATTATAACTCGAAAATATAAAATATTTTCACCGAAATCATGAACCAAAAATTAAATCTTGACTTTGCTCAAGTATTTAAAGAATGTGGGCTTTACCAAGCCAAAGAAACATATACTTTATACCTACAAAGTATTTGGAGTAGCCTCGAACTAAAATGTTCGCGATCGGCCGCACTGCGCGCTTGGCGCCTAACTAGTCGCTTATAGATGTAAAAGCTTAAGTTATTGTATATTAGGGGACAACAGTACATACCCTTTCAAAAATCAATCTGATGTAAAATAGCCTATCTCAATTCATACTGAGCTAAAATAAAAAACCAACAGAAAACACGAGGAACACAAATTGGACATGGGGCTATTATCTCGTCGCATCCATTCGACACCCGTGGTCTGCTAATTGCAGCTCGTTGGGACAATAACCCCCTGTCATTCAATTATTTATGTTTTATCGTTTGTTCAGCAAGGAAATATTACTACTTTGTAGGTAGGTAGTCCGCCATAATAGTGTAGCGAGCTGACTTGCAGGTCAAAGACGCTACTTAGAAACTCATTTCCACTGAAACAAAAGAACTTTCCGGACCGACTTGCGATTAAGTCTTGAGAGAGGCTCATCATCTTCTAGCCATTACAATTTAGAACAGACATACCTATTTATACGGATAAGTATAGCCATCCAACGAGGTAATGCCGCCAGCCTTTTGGGCACATTACCTGCGGTCGGTGATTTGAACACTGTTTTTTATCTTTAGTTTAGTTAAATTATGTACCTATTTATGTATTTTTATGATAATTTTTTTCGTGTAAATAAAGACATACTTATACAAATAAAGTAGGTACTTATAAAAACGTTTTACATTTTGTTTTACTAGGTATCATTTTCCTGCATTTATTCCACCTATGTAGAGTCACAACATATTAAAATTACTACTAATCTACATAAGTAGGTTACATACTTTGAAGAAACTTAAACATGCTCAAGATTAATATTTCCAGGAAGATACAAAGAGACTCAAATCTCGAGTACCAAAGATTCCTCGATGATATTAGAGGGAGGGGTACAGTCAGCAATGAAAGTCCATTAATATTCAATGTTTCAATACTTTGAATAATTCCGACATTTTTAAAAATATTTGAAGATAAGTAAGTAAGTAAGTAAGTAAGATAATTCGTCTCACTGGTCTTCACGATACAGGCTTGCCTAGTGTGAAGACCGCTGAAATAGAACTGTCTAATAAATAAGCTACGGCAACACCAAACCTTGTGCCTAAAATTGTTGTGTTTTTGTAAACTGTGTTTGCTGAAATAAATATTTTTTCATTTTCATTTTCATTTTCATAAGTAAGTATACAATAATTTCTCAAGTACAGTCAGCAGCGTACGTCGATTAACAGTTTGATTTTATAAAACGCCATTTCTTTTCGATTTCTAAGAAAAAATAAGCTTTGCCTGGGTAATTATCATGGCTGAGACTTATTTTCAAATATTTTTCAAAATTTCGGTCTTGACGTAACGGATTTCGGAAATATTTAGATTTGTGAAATAACAAATATTGATCAACTTTCGTTGCTGACTGTACAGTCACACTTTTTTATCGAAATAAATAGTGTTGAATGTTACTGACAGTACCTACCTTCAGATCCTTTCTAGCGTGTATTTGACATGAATAATCGTAGAATCCTCTACTTGTCAAGCTGATTTCCCACTTGATAATTTCGTTGTAGTCGTGTTATTAGTGGTAGAGCAATGGTAGAGTGTCTTAAAATTTAAGTAAGTAATTAATTAATGATCCCTATTCGAATAATTTTTCCATTGAAAAATCTGCAAAAATAAGCATAATAACCTGCTAAAATTTTTGCCGCGCGGTTAGCCGCCCCCGCGGTTCACCGCTAGTGCGTAAGGGATTAAGAGGAAGGGAAAGTTATTGAAGTGAAAACTTCTTTAGGCGCGTTAGCGACATAGAGGAATTAGTTTTGAAATGGATAAAAATCTTTGGATTCAACTAAGACGCTGTCACTTGACCTAAGATGCTTTAATGTCAAAACGCTAAGACGCTTTAATGTCAAAACGGTAAGACGCTTTACTGTCAAAACCATATATATAGGATGTAATAGATAGAACTTTAGAGTAATTTGAGCGTCTCCACTTTTCATTACATTCATAGACAACTATTGATATGTTTTAAACGTAGAATAGTGCTGTACATTTCTTATCGATAATCACATTAAAAAGTATTTAATGAATTTTTAGAATTGTCTATTCTATAGGTATTCTTTTATTACTGTAGAACGTAATAAAATTGTAATTGCTATAAAGTTTTATTATTTTGGTTATAAATAAATAATGCTGGACTTTTCACACAGCATCATCTAGCCCCAAAGTAGAAGAGCTTGTTCTGGTAGGTATGAAAATGAAAAAAAAAATGAAAATGAAAATATTTTTTTTTTATTACAATACTCAACATATTACAATACTACAATACTCAGTACAATAACAGAAAAATAGGTAGGAACACAGTAGCAATAATAATCATTAGATATTACTACCTAACCTATCAAGTGATAATCATAATAAGTGATCAAGTGATAGTAACCTACACAAATATATAAATATTCATTATTTAATTTGTAACTAATACAAAGGATAGGATATATTCACGTTTTATACAAGGCTGGGCCCAAAAGTCAAAAGTGCCGGCCAAGAGACTTGGTGCTATATTGAAAATTACTTTGATTGACTTCCTCAATAGTCACAAACACAAACATTTGCGTTTATGGTATTAGTAGGTAAGCAGGCACTTAACTTGTAGATACTTTATCAATGAACTGCTTACTCGATCTTCGTCGTTATTTATGGCAGAAGATGTATTTACATCATAGTCAGCTTTCGTTTTTTAGGTAATTTCTGAAAATAAATAATTGGATATTAACTTTGTAAGGTAGGTACATAGTGTAAAATTAAAGATTTAACCGATTAACTGACTGCTTACTTAGTATTCCTCGATATCTATAGCAGTATTTGTAGACGCACTATAGCCAGAATGTCTAGCTACGAGCTTTCTTTTTCTGGGTAATTTCTGAAAATAAAGAATCCATTACTGAGGGTAGGATCCGTATCCAGTTATCCACCTTTAATTCATCAAACGAACCATATCCTTCACGATAACATGATTTTTCAAAGAGTAAGGAACATATTCTTGTGTATTGAGTAGGACTCCATTCTTCGCCTTTCCTGATATTTTTGATCCACGATTTTTTAAATCTAGGTCAGCTGGAAACCTATTTCCAGAAAGTAAAAATGAAAAAGTTAATAGTTATGTGCCTAGTACCTACACAAAAAAAAATTATTAATATCGATAAATATGTCGACACAACTACAGCACTATTGCGTAGCTATGGAGTACAAGAAATGTCAAAAAAGGAATGTAAATTTCGCTAGATCGAAAATTCTAATTGAGATTATCCAAATACACGCGTGAAATCGATGTAAAACGATGTTAAATGATGCAATGATACAATGTTTGTAAAATAGCTTCCGTAATTCTAAACACAAACGTATTTTTCACTGGTATGACTTACCGATGAAAATAAATATTTGCTTCATTCTCCCTAAGCACACCCAATCTGCTTCGACATTGTGGAGCAGCACAAGGCATCATTGCCAAACTAACACCATATCACAAACACAGTCCAAAAAAAACATTCATTTAGGAGAAAACCCGTAATTTTTCACCGCGAACTTGGTAACCAGCTGGTTAGTAAACAAGAAAGCTCTGGTGTCAGAGTGGCGCGCTGCGTAAAAAATCGCACGTAAGTATCTATCGCGACCGCTCTTTTTAGCTCAGGCAAAATGGGCCATAGAGTGACGAGTATGACAGAAAATGTTCATAGTTCAACTTGAAATGCGAAATCTATCTGTACCAAAAAGGTACCATGCTAAATCTATGGTCAAAACGGTAAGACGCTTTACTGTCAAAACGGTAAGACGCTTTACTGTCAAGACCATAGATTTAGCATGGTACCTTTTTATGGTCAAGACTACGAGTTACGACCAATTTTAGTCGCGCCATCTAGTTATAAATTTCAGAACTACTTTCAGTAACTGTTCTACACTGCATAAAGTTTAGGAAGAGAGCTTTTGTTTACATTGTATTAGATATAATAATTTAATAAATAATTACATTAGAATAAGCTAAATTAATTGGAGAAACTATAAAAAGGTCCCAGATCGAGCATTTTTATGTATTCTAGAATATTGTCAGTGCTGTGCATAGAGAAAAGTACCTACTATCTAATTGTGTTACATTACATACAAAGTTACCGAGTGATGTGTGATTATTTCGGATTTTTTAGTACAGTGCATTGGTACATGACTCACACACAGCTGATTTCTCACTTTTTGATTAAAACTTATCCTATGACAAATATGTATGATAATTTTTCCAGAAGTAAGTATTTTTACCTGTGGCTTGAAGAAAACCAGAGAGGAGCCGGAACATTCCCAAAGCTATTTCTATCCAACTAGATATGTAGGTACAAAACCTTCCTAATCCAAAAATCCGTTTGATCTAGCTTTTGTCTTACTTTCAGTTCGCCCAACGAATCTAGGCATTCGTGAAGTTAGCAGATTGTCTGCGCAGTGACCACTTTTTCATACAAAATTGTGTTCTGCGCAGACAAATGGCTAACTTTACAAATGCCTAGATCCGTTGGGCGAACTGTACTCTTGAGTCGCATGAAGCTACTAATAACTATCAGTGATGGTGTTCATAGGGGTTGCGCAGACACTTTTCAAATCATTGATTTGTCAAATTGTATATGTTATAAATTTAACTTTTAAATTATTACAATTGCTCAACAATAACACTTTATTTTATCTAAAACCTTTGCCTCTGTAGGTACATCTATACTAGATGATTTATACAGAATCAGGAGATTCAGGAGCGAACCTATGCCTACACTCAAGGGGATGCTGTAGTGCCTGGGACATTGTATTTATTTACCTAGCTGCTGTAGTATTAATTTATCTGCTGTACCTACTTTAGTAGTACAAGAATAGATACTGTAGTAGCGCTACCTGTCAGGTACAGTCGCCTGCAATGAGATGTATACGTACAGACATTCTACAATTTTTGAATCACACTCACTCAATGAAAGTATCACACTATTTATATGCAATAACTTCAGAATACTATTGTTGCTACTAAGTACATAGTTAAAATTAAATGTATGTTAATACAATCACTTTTTAGTTTTGATACAAACCAAAAATCTATTTTTGTAAGTTTGTACTTGTTATTTCAGGCAAATGTACACTGTGAAGGCACAAGCCTCAGCTTTTCAAGTACCAAAAAAAGTAAGTTCATATGAGTCTGTACGCAACTCAGGTGTTAATTTCTAGGCCGCGGTGTAAAGCCTCTGTCATTTCTTGTTGTCTGTCTGACAACCGCTGTCTTCATCTTTGTGGGTCATCATAAATGGGTTCTGCGCAGTAACTTTGGAGGGATAAAATTCATTGTGCGTAATGTACGTAATTGTTCAAGTTTTCACTTCTGTCGGCACTCCCGGAGTGCCACAATTTTTATTTGTAACTTCCGAGTAGTTCCAAGTGTTTTTTATTTCCTTAAAAACGTACTATCAGCCTCAGTAAGGCTTTTTCAAAAACAAATGTATTTTTTTCCTAGAATAATAAGCAGTAGGTACTTAAAGCACTTTTACTTTTATTAAAAGTAATATACCAACAAAAGAATACCTAACCTAATCAAGATTAAGTAAAAGCTTGGTTTTGCGTAACTTTTATTCAGCCTCTTTGCCAACTGAAGTTATTTTATTCGCTTGTGATTGATAATCATTAATCAGTTTTCGCAATATCTGATTATCAGTATACGGCTCTCGCGTAAGATGTGACGTTTGAAGCTCTGTCCCACAATCAAAGGAAACTTCCACTTAATAAACATGAACCCAACAGACCCATCGATCTGCTAGAAATTGGATATCGCTCTTGTGTGTGCCGTGAACCTAGGACTATTAATTCATAGTAGTTGTACCTCGTGGTTTCACTTACATTAAGATTATTTTTTAAAATGTTCTCATAAACAACTGACGGATTCAAGTCTTCAAGAAGAATATTGTGCCTTTTCTGAGGAAAAAACAATATGGAATCGATGTAGCTTTAGGAACTATGAACCTGATCTACATATAGACGACCTCTGTGGCGCAGTGGGCGAAGGTCCGCCTGCTGGTTCGATCCCCGCCGCGGGACAAATGTTTGTATGACTTATAGATATTTGTCTCGGGTCCGGGTGTTTCTATGTATAATATGTATGTATTTACAAACAAAAAGTATATAAGTAGTTTATCAGTCATCTAGTACCCATAGCACAAGCTCAAGCTTACTTTGGGGTTAGATGATGCTGTGTGAAAAGTCCAGCGTTATTTCTTTATTTATTTATATGTAGGTTACCGTTTTGTATTTTTGGGTGGATCAGAGAAACCTTTGCTACAATTTTGATATGGAAACAATTGCTAAACAACGGATTCAAATTGGATTTTATATCAATTAATTTTCTGGTTGCATTTGAGTGCAAGAAAATTGGATTTAAACCAGTTGACAAGCCGCAGAGGCTAGACCCGATATAAATTCAATTGTATTCGAGATTGCAGGTTGGGTTTGGCACGTTGCCTCAAATTTTATTTTCAAGCTCTGTTCAGACACAGACAGGTTAAGGTATGAATTGTATCCATCCATTAATAAATTTGTTCAGCTGAAAGCTAAATTGTTGTTTTATTTACTTACTGCTTTATACATAATGACGCAAGCAACAATCCTACCTACGTCAATCGTCAGTTAGTTACCTACCGACCGACTTTAAAATATAATAAACACGACAAATTGTAAATAAAATAATTTATACAAAAAAGTCACAACTAGTATTACCATTTTAAGTTTACATTTTATTAAATTAAATAATTTGTGAGGCAGCAAATTTTGAAATTGATTTTTATTCGATAAAAACGGCATTCCATTACCTGACAATTTCCGCCATCGCCCATTTGTACGCTTTAACGCTTTAACTTACAAATCTTGTGCATAATCCATTTTGTACGACATTGCTTTGACATTTCACGTGCGATTTGATTAGACCCAAATCCGTGTGGGAAGTGCTTTTGAGAGGGTACACATTAGGCGTATTCAGGCGCGCGTTAGACACACTTTTTTAACATTTTAGTTAGAGCGAGCGTTTCTCTAGAACGCTCGATTGTACGTGTACAAAACAAACCACGTGGTTTTTTAAACGCGCGTTACTAGAGCCTTCGATCAAGAATACTATAGATATAGTGTGACGTACTCAATCAAAGCGAAATTCTGTCCGCGTGACAAAATAGTTTTAAGTTAAGCCGAATTACACCATTTGCACCTAGTAGTAGTTTGAATAGATTGTGTAACATATGTATAAACTCGCTAATCTTTTAATTTTCAGCTTTATAATATTAGTATGGAGTATGGATATTTAATCTCAAATAGCATAGGAAATATAACATTTACGTGACGTGATATTATTTCTCAATACTTTTGTAACGACGTTTCCTTTTCGGACGGTGTCGAGGATGGAGGCTAGAAGAAAAAAAGCGTTCAATTTTACTGTCACGACACATACATAATAGGTCAAAACGTCACAGTGCGAAGTGCGCAGCCGCAAAGCAGTCCATAGATTTATTTAGATTTTTTTAGACATTTTGTGTACGGAGGAGCGTTTCTAGGATTTTAATATTTGACAATAATTTAATTGACAAATGTCAAAGTTTTTTTTTTTTATTTACAAAAAAAAGGGCTTTGTCGCTGAGCGACTATATCGCCCAATCAGTAACATCTTAGCTTAGTCTTCATCATATAGGTCTTCATATTCTTCATGGTTATGTCAAAGTTGAAACTCACGTACGTTTTCATAGCGCTTACGACGTTTTGGTCGCTAGAATAATATTCGATACTCGTAATTTACTAACAAGCGATTTAGTTAAATCGTGCGAAAAAATAACCTTTTCTTTTCATCACATAATTCAGCTCTATCGGAAGCCGGGAAGTGGGAACACGGACAAACATACATACATACAAACTTACAAACATTGCAAGCTTTTTATTAAAACTTTTAAAATGCGATTTGTAGGCGAGAACAGACAGACAGATGGAAACACGGACAAAAACATTTTTGCCAAACTCGAAAGGAAGCCGCTTCGCTCGCTCGTCCAAATAAGCGCGCACCTATTATAGCTGGGCATTGGTGCTGACAATTTTCACGTGACGGAAAAAAAATGAAATTTTTTTTCGTGAACCTATCTTATCATCAGCTGTATTGTCCGAAATCAAAAGTATCAATTTTATCCAGTCACGGTATTCTTCTTAGATAGAACCTTGTCGAACTAAAGAAATTGAAATATGTGATACACCCGTGCTTCCATAAGCACGTTTGACGTGCATCTGAACCGTCACCGTCAGAGCTCGGATTCGGATTTATATGGCAAATCGAGATTGCGCACGCCATAGACAATGTATGGAAAGAAATCGTACTGTTTTTTGTACTACCTACGCATAAATAAAAAAACTAATTAATTTGGGATAAAAATAATGAGCAACACGCTTAGAGGACTATATAAGCTAAGATTTTCTATAATTTTTTCGTCTCTTTGGCTATTTTTGTTCCGATTCGAACCCCATTTTTCGTAATTTTTAGCGATTTTTGCGTTATTAAAAGCTTTTGTTGTAAATTTTTTGAATGGGACTACCAAGTTTTTGTCACCCCGTGTAGATGAATACTTTACCTTTAATTTCGTACCACAATTTCACTACAGCTGTGGTTCCTGGTTCAGCAAATGGTACCGAAAAACCATAAAATATGTAATGTGACTGACGCATTTGTTTTTTGGAATGGATCAAATATTTGCCACGTTAATGACCACGTGCCTCATGAATGATGATGCATGGGTCAAACGTAGTGTGTGCTCACACTTATTAGTTTCTGATATCAAAATGACACTATCGCGTTATCTATTTATTTTCCCCTATTTCCTTGCTAAGTGAGAAGTTTCACATTAACCCAAAAGTAGTTTGAGTCAGTAATAATTACGAAAGTTACAAATTACCGCTAGTAAAATATTGTTACTTCTTTGGGAGAAATATGGTATTGACAATATACCAAGGTAAGTCTTGGCCAAACAACTTTGGCCTTTATTTGTTTTCCAACATTGCTTTACGAGTGCTGACTCAGTGATTCCGGCGACAACTCTCCATTCAATTAATTAATTTTCTGTTTTCCTTGTGTTACACGATGCCACTTGTGTATTCTTGACTTTATTGTCTTATGGGATAAAAAATCTCGGTAAGCAAATAAAAAAAAAACAAAAAATGCAGAATTCTTAGAGCTTACCAAAACTTTTAAGATAGGAATATACTCTATTTACTATGAGTTTTACAAAAAACAATACGATTTAATAACTAAAAAAAAACAAAAATTACGTTTTTTTAAACTAGAAAGAAAACCGACTTCAATTTTTGACTCAGCATCGCGGCGTGACTCAAGGCCACAAAAAATTGTGGCACTCCGGGAGTGCCGACAGAAGTGAAAACTTGAACAATTACGTACATTACGCACAATGAATGTTATCCCTCCAAAGTTACTGCGCAGAACCCATTTATGATGACCCACAAAGATGAAGACAGCGGTTGTCAGACAGACAACAAGAAATGACAGAGGCTTTACACCGCGGCCTAGAAATTAACACCTGAGTTGCGTACAGACTCATATGAACTTACTTTTTTTGGTACTTGAAAAGCTGAGGCTTGTGCCTTCACAGTGTACATTTGCCTGATACAAGTACAAACTTACAAAAATAGATATTTGGTTTGTATCAAAACTAAAAAGTGATTGTACTAACATACATTTAATTTTAACTATGTAGCAACAATAGTATTCTGAAGTTATTGCATATAAATAGTGTGATACTTTTGTGATGATTGAGTGAGTGTGATTCAAAAATTGTAGAATGTCTGTACGTATACATCTCATTGCAGGCGACTGTACCTAACAGGTAGCGCTACTACAGTATCTATTCTTGTACTACTAAAGTAGGTACAGCAGCTAAATTAATACTACAGCAGCTAGGTAAATAAATACAATGTCCCAGGCACTACAGCATCGTCTTGAGTGTGGGCATAGGTTCGCTCCTGAATCTCCTGATTCTGTATAAATCATCTAGTATAGATGTACCTACAGAGGCAGAGGTTTTAGATAAAATAAAGTGTTATTGTTGAACAATTGTAATAATTTAAAAGTTAAATTTATAGTAAACGCAACATATACAATTTGACAAATCAATGATTTGAAAAGTGTCTGCGCAACCCCTATGAACACCATCACTGATAGTTATTAGTAGCTTCATGCAACTCAAGAGTACAGTTCGCCCAACGGATCTAGGCATTTGTAAAGTTAGCCATTTGTCTGCGCAGAACACAATTTTGTATGAAAAAGTGGTCACTGCGCAGACAATCTGCTAACTTCACGAATGCCTAGATCCGTTGGGCGAACTGAAAGTAAGAAAAAAGCTAGATCAAACGGATTTTTGGATTAGGAAGGTTTTGTACCTACATATCTAGTTGGATAGAAATAGCTTTGGGAATGTTCCGGCTCCTCTCTGGTTTTCTTCAAGCCACAAGTAAAAATACTTACTTCTGAAAAAATGCTGCTAGGAAAAATTATCATACATATTTGTCATAGGATAAGTTTTAATCAAAAAGTGAGAAATCAGCTGTGTGTGAGTCATGTACCAATGCACTGTACTAAAAAATCCGAAATAATCACACATCACTCGGTAAGTTTGTATGTAATGTAACACAATTAGATAGTAGGTACTTTTCTCTATGCACAGCACTGACAATATTCTAGAATACATAAAAATGCTCGATCTGGGACCTTTTTATAGTTTCTCCAATTAATTTAGCTTATTCTAATGTTATTATTTATTAAATTATTATATCTAATCTAAATGTAAACAAAAGCTCTATTCCTAAACTTTATGCAGTGTAGAACAGTTACTGAAAGTAGTTCTGAAATTTATAACTAGATGGCGCGACTAAATTAAACGGCCGCCTTTAAAGTCGAACGAACATTTTTTTTATGATGTGCTAGTTGATATGTGTGGTCTTAGTTCACGTGACAGCGTCTTGACATTAGAGCGTCTTAGCGTCTTGACCATAAAAAGGTACCATGCTAAATCTATGGTCTTGACAGTAAAGCGTCTTACCGTTTTGACAGTAAAGCGTCTTACCGTTTTGACAGTAAAGCGTCTTACCGTTTTGACATTAAAGCGTCTTAGCGTTTTGACATTAAAGCATCTTAGGTCAAGTGACAGCGTCTTAGTTGAATCCAAAGGTTTTTACTCATATTTCCTCTATGTCGCTAACGCGCCTAAAGAAGTTTTCACTTCAATAAGCCAACATACAAATCGAAAGATTTGAGAACCTCCGCCTTTTTTTGAAGTCGGTTAAAAACGGTTTATACTGAAGAAAAAAAACTCCACATTGTCATCATTGTCTTTTCTGAAGTTAGGGCCAGTCAAAATTGTGAGTACGTACCTAATCCAACTCAACTATGTCCCAGGCAATGGCGCCTGACGCAAAAATATGCGCTGAATATGCAAATATCTCGATATAAATCATCCAGTAAATAACCTAATATAATATTTAACATAAAACATACATTCTCTATACAAACAGGAAGACAATATTCACATCAGTGAATTAATCAGCATCATTTAACACAACCCTTCCAAAGTTTCGTTTGCTTCGCGCAAATAGAACGATAAATATGCAAATATCTCGATCCATTTAACTGAAGGCGATGGATCTTCAAGGATAGGCGCTTCTGTTAATAAAACCAAGCGTAAAATACAAGGAAAAATCAGCAGTCAGTTTTTGATAAGCTAGTCCAGTTACTATGCAAGGATTTGTTTCATCTTTTTTGAATAGAGGTGTGTTGCACAGATACACAGACAATATCAGGTCTGTACCCCCATATACGATAGACATCATCATCATTCACATTGGCACAAAATGACAACTAATAAAATAAACGTCTGTTAAATGCTAGTTATATTTATACGAGTAATTGTCTACATTTAATTTTATAAATGCTACATTAACCTTTCGAAAGTGTAATGGACACTTTCATATTATCAGCTGAAGCCATTCGTCGATTCTAAGAAGTCACGTAGAGCGTCTACGAATGTCGTAGCACTCGTAGCAACTCGTAGAATGCTGTCTTTCGCTGCCAGTTTCGCTTTTACTGCTGTTTCATGTCGTCATTATTGTGTAGTACTAGAATGTCAACATCTTATTAAACTTGATGAGCATGTTAAGTAGTCAATAGTTCAATCACACCATCTATGTATATTTTTACAACACTTTAGTTTGCCAAAGTAATATTATTTCTTAAAGAAATAAGAATACGAAGAAAATAAAACTTCACTATAATTTACTAACAAAAAAGTATCAACGCAAAACGCGAAAGCTCGTAAACCCAGAATTTCTATAGAACGTAAAAACTAGGAAGTTAATATGACTCGACTTTATTATAACTAACACTTTTATGATACATGAAGATGAAGATTGTCATCAATTTTATAGCCGTCTCAAAAAAGGTTGTGGGCACAGCAACCCAAAAAATCATAAGGATGCGAGTCGGAGGATAAACTCGCTCTCTATAGTCTCTTTCACTATAGTCTGGGTTCTACACTGGTCTGAGTCTTGGTCGATTTGCCGACGAAACTCAAAGAGCAGAAATTTCTGGTGGATGCTAGTGCATAGGTTACAATATACCATACCTACACAGTTCCTTGATTTCTTGAAATTGTTTAGCCGTGGCGAGAACATTCAGGCTGACCGACAGACAAACACATTTTTTGGACAATCTCGAAACTTCGGTTAAAATGTTGTGGGCATGCCCACCATGCTGACCGTGCCCATAACAGTGGATCTGCGCCTGGCCGTTTGTAGTTTTATATTTATCGGTCTACCGTATTCTAGAGATCATAAAGTTCATTCTATGCTATTTCTGAATGTTGAGTTCATTCATTCAAAATTTTCATTCAAATAAATCTGTTCATTCATTCCCTTTGCTCGTTCTTCTGCTCAATAAAATAACAAAAGATACCAACTAATAGCATAACAAGTTAGCAACCGGGATCGATAATTTAGTGAACCCTCCGCAGTATGGTAGCGCTCAGTTGATAATGCCACTAGCAGTCAGCCATCCATTTTGTAACCGCACAGAACGAACTATAAAGACTGACTAGGCATGCTACACCACGAGCGCTATTCAAAATCAACGACCACAAAATCGACGACCTCTGTGACGCAGTCGGCGAAGGTCCGCCTCCGACGCAGAAGGTTGCGGATTCGATCCCCGCCGCGGGACATTTGTTTGTATGACCTACAGATATTTGTATCGGGTCTGGGTGTTTCTATGTATAATATGTATGTATTTATAAACAAAAAGTAGGTATATAAGTAGTAAATCAGTTATCTGGTTCCCATAGTACAAGCTTTGCTTAGTTTTGAGCTAGATGATGCTGTGTGAAAATGTCCAGCATTATTTAAAAAAGGTGCTGAGTAGTTTGCAGGTCGTAAAAAAGGTTCAAAAAGACTTCTCGGGCGCTGTCCACCTCATGTCCAAACATGTTTGTCCCTGAGAGTCATACTGGACCGAATGCTTGAGGTTATTTTCTGAGTAAAATCATCTAATTCTGAGTGGTCCCAGCCAGCAGACACGTGTAAATGTATGCCAAGAAAGTACCTAAAAGAATTGTTTAACATGACCATAGAATAGTTTAAGAACTTAGTGTCTCCTGTCTGTTCCATCGCGACAAAAAAATTGGGCAACAAAACACGGATTGGAGCTTTTTGCTTTAGTTTTTAGCTTTCTTTTCGAAATATCGAATATCGTTGCTTGTACGTGTATAAGAACGAGGCTTTGGTTAATCATACTTATCACACTTTGTTTATGTATCATAATTCATACAGCTTCCACACCTGCGCGACCAAAACAACTGCGAAGCGGGAGCGTCTGCCGCGCGCCTTCGCTACCCATACTTTATCTATGGCGCTTTGCACACCTACGCGACCACAACGCGGGCATAAATTTATCATATTTTCATACCTATTCGTTTCGCGTTGCAGACGCTCCCGCATCGCGTTCCGCTTCTGACGTTACGGACGCGCAAGTTTGGCCAAACCCAAAGAACTATTTTTCATACGAACTCGCTGTATAAGATATTGTTACTCCTGAGCCTGTAGTAATGGGTGCGCACGCAGTTACTCTGAGAAACGCCACCTAATGGAGCTGGCGTATTTATGGCTAAGGATAGCATTGCCATTCAGCATGGTAATGCCGCCAGTGTTGGGCACGCTTGACTGGTAGTGACCTGGAGCGGTTGAGCTATCTATAGTATAGGTAGATAGTTGATTTTATAGTATTTTGTAAAATGTAAATCTAGAGTAAAATCTAAACCTGTTTTAGACAAGCATTTAATATATAAATTATAAATAGAATGATATCAAATCCGATACAGCAAGTGGAGCGGAAAGAATCGCAAATAAACTCAACCAACCTTATCGAAGGTTTAATCCGAAACAATTCTATGACAAAACGTTGGACCAAATGTACAAATACAAATAAGATTTACTTGCCAACAAAGAATAATACAAGTATGCATTAGGCGAGTGTGTGGGACAGCTGGAAGAGTTAGGCCTAGGCGAATATTACTTGAACCAAATTGTTGACATTTTGGAGAAGGGCTAGGCTAAAGGTACCTTAAGCTAGCGAGCTTGTATAAAGAATGTATAATGAATGTGTGTGTGTATGTGTCAGTAAGGCGAAAGATGTGTGTAAGTAGTAGGTACCTAAGTGGGAACGTGTGACATCTATCTACCTCTACGAGAAAGAGGTGTGATTTGATGTAAGTAGGTAGTGAAATATGTTTTAAATAACCTACTAGGGCTATATTGCAATAGATTGGAGAAAAAAAGCTATTTTTAAAATATTTCTACCAATAACAAGGCAAGAAACAAAAGACGAACTAAAGAAAACTATTAGTGTGCGTTTATGTGATTGTGTGTATGTTGTATGTTAATGAATAGGATAATGTAGGTACTTACCTACATAGTTAATTAGTTGATACGAGTTCTGCTGTTGGTTATTACATGATGCAAGATTTGTTTTCCTTGTTTTATGCTGCAATGGACGTTTATGGTAAACAAGGGATATTCATTATTCATAGTCAGTACTCACTACATAATTTGAATGTGTTTAAATATTTTGATTTGATTATTTGCGTAAAAGCAAAACTCTATTGGCTACAATAAATGAAATTCACCATTGCTTAAAATCCTTTATCTATTTTTAGGGTCACTACATATAAATTAATAAGAATGTTGTCTACCTAGCTGTTTGTTAATGAACATTTTTGTCTTTTTTTTCCGGCTTATGTCCACTGTTATAAAGGAGTATTTTAAAATTTTTGAATAATATTTAGGGTTCCACGAAAAACCATGAAATGCGATAAACAAAACCAATGGTGACGACCACGTGATCAAAACCGCGGGCAGCAGTTGTCTAATATGCCGAAATACTAGAGAGAATTTTAATGTTGGACTAAGTAAGTCTGGGTAAGTACTTAGATACAGCTCAGACATTGCTTATTTTTAGGGTTTCGTAGTAAAATGAGGGAAACCCTTCAGCAATAAGACTGATTCATTATAAAAACTACAAATGAAATGTGTCTAACTAAGCGCATGTATGGCTAATTAAAACACCACAATATCAATGATTTAGGTGCATTTTCTGCATTTTCAAATAGGTATCTTTGTCTGTTTTTCTTAATTTTATGAAAAAATAGAATAATTTTCTAACTTAAACACACAAATTAACATACATTATAATTATGTTTTACAGTAAAACTTACCTCACCAAATATTCATCAGTCACAATTTTATTCACTGAACCACGAAAAAACTTCACACACTTTTAAAGTACCATCCAAAAAACGCATTTAGCACATTTCGCTTAAACCATCACTGTTAAGGTTTCAGAACTTCCGAAGATTATATAAGAACTTTTAAAAGATCTACTCGAGAACTTACGAGAATTTCTCACGCCGACAAACACGTACATTCTGGACCGAAGCTGAGACTTGACTGGACGGACAGTGGATACATACACGCGTTAGAACTCATTGATACAGTTATATGTATGTGTGCGTTTATTTTGCATGTATTAAGTAAAATTAATTGGTGGATTAATATTTTGGAAAATAAATTATAATTGGGCCGTGGCACATGAAGAAAGGTTTGAAAAATCTCTGGCTCGTTTGGTATTTGGATGTAAAAGCCATTAGGTATTTCTTGAAAACTAAAAAACTTCAATGATATATGTTAAGCCAGATTTATTTTTTTATTTGACATCGTCAAAGCTCTTGGACTAGCCTGAAAAGTTTCAATATTCGAAGGAGATGATGATCATCATTATAATACAAACACACGCAGCACTCGACCGTAGTTAGGATATAGATTGAGCATGTTATCTATCGATTGGAGTGCTCGCGCAGTGCTTTTTGTGTTTCTGTTGTTTGCCATTCACAGTGAACTTGACGATAACGTATACAACGTTCAGTGATCTGGATTAGTTTAGTTGAGCTATCTATAAATAGTTTAAACGATCCTTCGACTGATCCTCTGACTGTTTCTGTTGTGTTGACTGAGAAACATATTCTGTTACTCTCGATAAAAGAAAGAAAGAAAGAAAGAAAGAAAATACATTTATTCGACAAACAGATTACAAAGTACACAAGAAAATAAAACAATAATGAAATGAACATAAGTGAAAAATGTTTGTTGAATAGGCAACTACTCAGCTACTCAATGTGATATTATTAATGTACTTACCAATAATTCAAAACAAATTACGAATCTCTTTGTCCTGACTGACTGACTGACAGACAACGTACAGCCTAAACCGCTGGTTGTAGAGACTTGAAATTTTGAGAGTATGTCCGCCTTGGTGCGTAGGGGTGTACTAAGAAGGGGTTTTTAAATTCAACCCCTAAGGGGGTGAAAAGGGCTAATACTTAATATGACTCAAATAAAGGAACGTAAAAACCTGTGTAATGGCACCTTTCAAAGTTCCCAGAGACTCCTTCCCCGTCTTTAGAGCCAGCTAATCCTCACTCGCTCACCCATTAAGCTCTTCACTACGTAGAACTATTGACTGAACTACCTCAAAGAGAGACGTCTTTCCGAGAGGATGCATTTACACTGATAAATAAACTTCTAGCCACCAATTTTGTACCATTTTCTTTTATTTATATTTTGATTACACCTTGTATTTGGTGGCAAAAATAAAATTGTATTCTGTAATAGTCTACACTCTTCCAGCCTCTATCACGTAGGAATTTCAGTTTAAAAAGTTGTCTATGTAAAGTAGAATGTTGTCCTATAGGTACCTATACAATCTTCTATTCAATTTTCTATTTTCGAGTGAAAGTCCCACTAAAATCGGTTCAGGCATTCTAGAGTCTGGACAAAAAAGACAGTCAGATCTCAAAACTTCGACATCATGTTTTTAATAAAATACTTATATAAGTATATCAGTTATCTGGTCTGTTTCCCATAGTACAGCTTCACACTACACTAAGCTTTGCTTAGTTTGGGGCTAGATGATGCTGTGTGAGTGAAATGTCCAGCATTACCACCTTCATTGCAACTGTTTCCTGTGTAATTTTCATTGCGAAGATACGTCGGCATCGCTTGACTGCTTGCAGTCGAGTTGACCACTCGTGCGAGCTACTCCACCAGTGTTCACATCCGGACTTACATAAGGGTGGTTTTACAATGAAAGTTTTTAATTTTACAGAAATACGTTTATCGTATTGAACTTTAACGTAGACCTCTTAAATCTCAACTGTACCTCATTGCCCATTTTTTACAATGGATTTTGAATCACTTAAAATTTTTTGTTAGTTTCCTGAATTAAGTTAGTATAAAATGAAAGACCATATAGTGCGATTATATTATACGAGCGAATGTTTATGGGTATGTTAGGACGGTTGATTGTTTAAATATTTGTATAGAATGAGGCAAAGAATATGTTTGATGAGCGAAGGCGCTATGCTAGTCATTTAGTGGTACAGAAATCACTTAGAAGTAAGTTATACGAGAAGGAAAGGGTTTTGTTCTAATTTCTCTGCTTGAGGGTGATAACTTAGATTTCAACGCTAAGTAGGTACTTTCTATGTTAGAGAATGAACTAAAAGTTAGTCGCAAATCCACCAACAGTCCGACTTTTCAGTAACTTGCTAACTTAACAAGACCTTTAAATCCACCGGGTACAATCATCATCATTATCTACCTGCCCTTATTCTCTTTTTATGTGAGGTCAGCACAACATATTTTTCTCTTTCACTCTGCTCTCTTTGCTTCTGCTCTCGTTTCAAAATTCACTCTTTTCTTACCAAAATTACACTCAATCCTACAATAATTTGACATGTTTCGCTAATTCCTAAATATCGATTCAATGACTTTTAATAAGTGATCTTATAGGTCCACATTTCCCAGCGAATAATCGCCGCACCTTTTGTTATATACTTATTTGTATGCTCTGTGAATACAGCAACTGTTTGCAAAAGGTACAAAAAGGAACGAACGGAATTCAATTAAAACAACGTGTGCCTCACGGAGCCGACCGGGAAACTATTTGCTGGCCCTTCGCCCAATGCGTCGCTCCAATAGGAATTGTTGAATTTGTTACTCAACTTTTTTCTAACGGCCGGGACTCGCTCACCTACGTCTAATAGCTTGGTATTAGGTAGCATATTAGGTAGTACCTACATTGTAATAAATATATTTTGTAAGTACATGTGCAGCTTTTGTAAGTATAAAAAGGAGGCGTGAAATATATTATTTCACTACTTAATTTGAATCCACAACAATTGAATCAAATGTAGAAGTCATACTGCTAAGCTAAAATGGCTAAAATATTATACATTCAAATAAAACGAAACTACATTAGATTATATTAGTGGACATAAGAGAGCTCTTTGAAGTAATAACCACAAACGGAATGTTAAGTTAACCTCTGATGAACCCTCAAAGCTTTTACGAACGTCTACGATAATTGCTACGCCGTAGCAGTGCTTGAATACCACGAATTAAATACAGAAAGTAAACTACAATGAAATCAAAGACAACTTAAATCGTGTTAAAACAAGATATAATTTACGAAGCTAATCTATTAAACACTAGAAACTAAAAAAAGGGCTAATTTTTCGGTTTGGAATATTTGGTCCTAGGTTAGGACCGTGTTTTAACGTTTGAAAAATTGGCCCTTGAAGTCAGAAATAGTGGTGGGAGCATCCGAATACTCATCAAACGAACGACAAAAGGAACGCGAATACGGCCCCAGTACCTGTCGTTCGTTCGAAAACAAATACTCAGGTTAGACAGGGCTGATGAAGGCACTACATTTGTACAAAGTACATATTAATTCTATCAGTCGTTCGTATTCAATAGTGATATAAACTCTACCGTTTAATGTATCCTTTATATCAACTAATTGTAACGAGATTGGAGAGTTTGAAGTTTTCAAACCTACAGTTAAATTTTATTCGTTTACAATGATAACTTTGATGAAAGTTCAAGAGAGGGCTCGTAAACTAATTTGGAAATCAAACAAGGCATAACGGTCTTGGATAACTTGAAGATTATTCTTCATCCCTAATTTCGAGAAATAAAATACATAAACTTTGAAGTAACAAAGCCTTTTGCCCTTTGAACTATGTTTAAAGTTTTTCAATGATTTCAATTAAAATACTCTAAAGCAGCTGTTACACAAGGAGAGTTTCTCGCACACGAGCGGCGATTTCTTCTACGCGACCATATTCTTGCCTAAAACAAATCGTTCCTCGCGTGCGAGAAACTCTCCTTGTGTATCAGCCACTTTAGAAATATTTTAGTCTATTACAAATTCACTTCATCACATATGAAAAATAGATGTTCAAACGTAATTCATGCAAGCTATCTCTACAGAAAGTGGTATCTACAAGGGTGTAGACAAAAGCATCAAGAAAGAGTCAAGGAACAACATTCCGGGTTTTTACCCTGCAGAATTGACAGATGAATAATTGGATGAGCCTTGCCTTACCTTCAAAGTACACATTTCGTCTGTTTCATAAGCTTTGTTGGGGATTCCCCTAAAAATGTGTCATGTACAGCAAGCTGTGTCATGCCTAAAGCCACCAGGATGTAAATACTCAGTTATTCTCTTTTCCTCAAAGTTTGGTAGGTATTGCAGATTAAAGTAAATAGAAGTTACGTAATTTTTGAATTCAGGAAAATATGGAATAGAGAATGCTAAATAGGTTTTGTTTGAAAAAAATATTTAGTGGCTCTCCGGGAGTGCCCATAGAAGTAAAAACTTGAACAATTATGTACATTACGCACAATGAATTTAATCCCTCCGATGTTGCTGCGCAGAACCCATTTATGATGACCCAAAAAGATGAAGACATCGTTGTCAGACAGACAACAAGGGGACCTTACACAGCGGCCTAGAAACTGTCACCTGAATTGCGTACAGACTCATATGAACTTACTTTTTTACTTAAAATCATCAGATTTTAAGTAAAAAAGTAAGTTCATATGAGTCTAGTCGAACCTATCAAGGTTTGAGCCTTTACAGTGTACAGTAGCCTGGAATAAATGAATAAATAAATAATAAATAAATAACTAATAAGAAGTACTTACACATCAGCTAGGTAAATAAATACAATGTCCCAGGCACTACAGCATCCCCTTGAGTATAGGCATAGGTTCCCTCCTGAATCTCCTGATTCTGTAAAAATCATTTAGTATAGATGTAGAGGCAGAGTTTTAGATAAATTAAAGTTTTATTTTTGAAGAATGTAAATGAATTAAACAACCTATGCTAGTAGCTAGTATTTTAGTCGAGTAGCGAGTAATTTGGTACCTAAACGTGTCTGAACACCAAACGAATTTAGTCGAGTAGTATTAATAAAATAATATTATAATAATATATTATTATATCTAAGAAATTTAAACAAAAGCTCTATTCCTAAACTGTATCAACTGTATGCAGGTTAGCAATTTTAGCTCCCAAAAAATTTAACTAGATAGCGTCACAGGAAAAGTTAGATCGCGCTATCGTTTTGTTTTGACTTGACAGCACTTCAAAAACGCGCGCGGCGTTTGATCAGATATCATATTGGCCATTACCAAGTTTACCAATATTGCTATTATTTTCTTCAATTCACAAGACTTCAATTGCCATTGGGATGACTGACAATTTATTTCAAGATAAGTAATTAGCCGGTGTCGTAAGCGAATAAGCATCTTGCGATCACGTGACTCGCCAGCCGAATCCCAAATTTTTATCCATCGCAAAACTGCTCAACGCGCCTAAAGAGGTTTTCACTTTAAAAAACCTAATCGCGAGCTGATTAATTTTAACCCAGATCATTAATACTAGTTAGGTAGCTGATTAATGAGTTCCATGGTACCACATAAAGATAAATGAAAATATTTGTCACACCGAGAATCAAACTCGCAGTCTCACTCTCGACTAAGCAATCAACGCTACGGCTCCAAAGTCGTCTAAAAGTCCTTTGAGTTCTTCGTTTTAATTTAAGAACGTAACATAATAATTATGAATCACAAAGACCACAACTTGATCACTAATTTGCGGTTTTGCAAGAACATGGCTCATTAACTTTGTAAGACTTTTGTAACTTAACATGTCCCAGAGCTGGGCAAAGGCCTCAGTTCATAAATAAGTGTCTTCTTCGAACACATCTTGTGTATAGAATAAGAGTCATCAATCATTATTTTTGTCTCGACGACGTCTTAGCCCAAGAGCCCAATTATGTCTTTATTACATCATTATTTGGGGAAAACAGATTCTTATTGGGTGACGTGACGACATAGCTGGAACGTTTAATAAGTTAGCCGATAGACAAGTCACATCCTTTACTCACTAAAGGATTCAAACTTTTCTATTTGACTCAACGGATCAAGAGCCCTGTTAACATACTTAGATAATGAGATTTAAACAGTGAACGATTGTACGTGCCTCTGAGTCCTCTGACTGCCTCTATAGAAAAGTTCTACCATGCCTTAGGATACCTATAGTGATCCTGTTTCGTGTTTCGTTTTGGATCAGCTATTCAGCGTAGTAGGTAATATGAACAACATCATAGACATGCATACGACTAGCAGTGTATCATTTGATTAGTTTAGATTAGAACAATTACAAAAAACCAATCCAACTAGTTCTTAGCATATTTTATGAAGTTTTTACTCCTAGTAAGTTGCTTAGGAAATAGGTCTCCCAGCCTTTTCAGTAGTAACGAGATATATTTTGCAGTCTGGACGCTCAACAGGCGACATCTGAGCGAGCTCTACCATCAATCATAGACAACGAGATTTAAAAAGGCTAGGAGCATGGCTGTTATTAATAGGTTCGTGAAATAACTAATACGCTTTTGAGAAAAACCCTTATACTATAAATTAAGTTCTCTGTTTTTTTAAAGGAAATATTTTTTTATGAAGAAGAGTTAATAGTACGATTGCACCTAACTTCAGATAGCTAAAGATCCGTTGTGCTTAGTAGTACATAAATTGACTCAAAGTAAAGTCATAAAATATTTAAACAAAATCGGAAATCTTGATCTTTTTAGTCGCGTACCGCATTAAAATACTTAAATTGTTTGACAACTTTGGGTTTATTTCTTGTAAATAACTCGTCCTTTTATCGGAACTTCTAGTTTATTTATAGACTGGAAAAGTTTCTCTTCTGACAATACTTTCGTTAAGTCCCACTTTCCTACTGAAATAATTAGGTGCGCAATCTTCGTTGAGATTTAGGTAACTTTCACATTTTCACTGGCGTTTGTAACCTTTGCCAAGGAATAAATACTTGAGAGACGTATTAGTGCCTTGATCCTCATACGTTGGTTGAGGGTTCGATTCAAAGTAAAGTCTTCTCAATCTCCAATGGATTTCACGTTTCAGTTGCATGTTACCACGAGCTCTAAACGGAATGGGCTTGCAAGATGTCACCTAAAGAGTGCTAACGTACCAGAGCCACTAATTAGGTATAAGATATCATTATCTGCAGAGACACTCTGTAAAAATTCAAACGCAAACTCGAATTTTACAGAATGTCTCTGCTGATCTTAAATGCCATAAAGATTTGAGATTTTCCACAATGCTTTTGCTTAATAGGTACAGTTATGATCCTGTTTCTTTACTTCAGTATTGAAAAACAATCAGAGGAAGCAGGTAGGTAATAGCAAAAAAACTTAGGCCTTTACATCTAATATTAGATGATTTATACAGCGACAGGAGGCAACCTATGCCTACACTTAACGGGACGCTGTAGTGCCTGGGACATTGTTTGAGATGGAATAGGCTTGCCCAGCACCTAAACCATCTTCTCAGCTTAGTCAGCCTGGTCCATAGGAAATACCACGTCAATACATGTGGAGCTGACTAAGCTGCGGGTTTCCTCACGATGTTTTCCTTCACCGTTAAGAGCTCGATCGTGTTAAATTCGAGCGCAAATAAATTTTAAGAAACGAAAAATCCATTGATGCACGGCCGGGATACCGCCTACGACCTTCGGATTGAAAGTCGAGGCACATCCCCATTCGACCAACACTGCTCTAACACAGGTCATACAAAAGAACAGATAAATAAGGAAGCCGGACTAGCTTAATCGGATTTTATGAAATTTATGAACAAACTGCAAACAAAGCTAGGTGTGCTTGAGACAACGCAACGGCGAGTTCGTCTGAGTTATAGAACAATGTGCAGGGTTTGCAGCTAATTGAACTAAGTGGCAGTTTTGACTTTTTAAGCAGTGGTTTAACTCGATTAAGTTTTTTCATAAAACCAACAATGATAATAGCATTTTTGAGAAAAGCATCTCCTTTCCAAAGTGCCAACGGAATCATAATTAAAAGAAACCCGCGTTTGCATAAAAGAATAGCCATGGTTTTTTGTTATTCCAAATATGTTTGTCAAATATATCGAACAAACATTGCTTCTGAGATCCATCGCAGTCATCAATCATAGGTGCTTTCATCACATTCGTATCAAATATCTACAGTCCCTACGCCAGCCGATAGACAAGTGGCCCAATGAAAGAACAGTTCTTCTTCTTGTCGCGTCACTAGTTTTTCAAACCATTTGTGGTGAAAGAATTCACTAATCATAAGAAACTGCGTGTATTTTTTGGGTTCATTATATTATTTTGCATCCCATTCAAAGATGTTTTGCACCATCACCCCATCCATTATGTGACACGTCTAGTCGTCCACCGCGGTCCACCACTAATAGTCTGGAAGGAAACTTATTTATTGACGTGACTACGTCTTATAATTCGATAGAGCCGGCTGCACGCACGAAAAACATGACGTCATGAGGCGTTACCCCGCTCTGGGGCGTTCCATGTAAGGCTTGCGCAAGTGCAAGCGAGAGCGCGGAACGAGCGACAAAGAAGCACAATCGGCCTTTGCGTTGTCACGTCACGTCAACTATTGTCAGTAAACCGACTTTACCATATATATAGGATGTACCAAAAAGGTACCATGCTAAATCTATGGACTTTACAGACAACCATTTTTTATTTATTTAATTATCTGCGGTGTCACCATGTTAGTCTGACAAGTCTGTAGTAAATACAGTCAATAATGATGATGATGCCCAATACAATATTACCTAGTAACGTATTAAATAAGTAGTTACGTTGGGCATTTGTTTAACGGAGCTGTGCAATTTGTTATCAGCTAATACCTTTCGACCTGAAGACTCAGAATCCATTTGCAATAATGTAATGAATGGAAAAGCGCTGTCTTTATACGTGCAAGAATGTATATCTTCAAGGAAAAAGTAATTTTCTTTCGCAGAAGTTATTAAAGTGCGTCAATTACCTACAGTGGCTACAGTCAACTATGTTGATTGATCTGATGGTCCTATCTAAAGTTGCTTGATAAAGTTGCTTATACCATTTTTTGTAGACGCAAACAAAGTAGGCCTGGCGCGGCGGCAGATTCGGCTGAGGATCTCAAAAGGCGCAAATATATAAATCTTGATAGGGTATATATATTTGAACCATCTGGGGTTGAGACCTTAAGTCCGTGGGGTTCCGGAGCCCTTCGGGTTTTCAAAATTCTTTCAGGGCGTCTGGTCGAAGCGACGCGTGATCCGAGAGCTGGCACATTTTTGGCTCAAAGGATCAGCATTGCCATCCAGCGTGGTAATGCCGCCAGTGTTTTGGGCACGCTTCCGACTGACAGTGACCTGGATCAGTTGAGCTATCTATAGATCGTTTCTAACGATCCTTAGATAGCCTGACTAATCCGTTGTATTTTGTAAATATGTAGTAGCTTAGTTTCTGTAAATAAAAATTTCCGTTGATAAAAAAAAAAAAAAACAAAGTTGACATATGTATTATATTTGTGAGGAGTGGTTTTTCGTTCTGAAATAAAAAGTTTAAGGTGAATCTCCCCCTTGATTCGATCAAGGGTCCATTTCGTTAACCAATAGTTCAAATGTACAAAACTAATGTTCAAAGAAAGTAAAACGAATTCTGGTTTTATGCGCAAGTAGACCACGAAGCTTTTTATTAGATTAAAAGAGTAAAGTAATTTCTTAATAATAGGAAGCGATAAGTCGTCCCTTTCAAACCAGGCCAAGAGGATTATATCAATATTTTTATAACAACTAGGGAACGGCCAGTGTGGTTACTCCCTTACTGCAATAAGGGCACGTTCTGGGAACTGGGACAACTGTCAGACATAAGGAACTCAAAATAGACCGGTGTTTTTAGCCACCTGTGTGAGTAAGTATTTTAATTGGAAGAAAGGCAGTCGAATTTGATAGCGGAAATGCCAGAAATAACTTCTCATATCGCGTCGACAGTTTCTAATATCGAATCTATTATCAAGCGATAAAAGAGTTTCTCGAACTCTGCTAGCTAGAGGAATACCTATCTACGAAGTTAAACGATAACCTACTGCTACTTTTGGCCAAATTATCGTTTCGTATTTTATAGTCCCCGTAGACGAAGACCTGAACAAAATTATGCGCATCAGTAATCCCTATCGTAAATAATCTAATTTGAAATATGACCTTAACGAAAGTAGGTAAGTACCTACTTGACTACCTATATCTTTTAATGTTTATATTCCTTCATTCGAAGTAGCCTATAAACTATTTCAGGTCAAAAAACGAATCAAGATCACAACTGAACCCTCAAGGCACGGTAGACATTCTCTCTCTCTTAGATCCAGACAAGCCAAGCTCCTTTAAAGATATCTAAGGGGATAGTGAGATGCAAGTCCAAATTACATATTTAGAACAGGGACCGTATTCGCGTTCCTTTTTTCGTTCGTTTGAAGAATATTCGGATGTTATTTACTACGATTTCTGACGTAGGTTGCAAACCCCAACCCACCTATAGGAATAGGTATCAATCAACTGGTAAAATACCTCATGTGCGCCATCGCTAGAGCTCGACGTCAATTTAAAAAATAGAACCTAAATGCTTTGATTTCAAAGCTTATTTTCCACTGCAAGCTACCATGAAGTGAAACAACCTATTGCAAGTAATTAAAGGTATCTGGCGTAATGGACGCTGACCACAGTTTGCTGCCCACGCCAATATACCCAGACCTGCTTAATCAACAATTCGTTTGTTTATTGTAGATTCATTTAAAGTAGATTTATTGAAAGCATTTTTTTACCTTTCGTTTTTTTAGAGTATATTACAGTAGGTACCTACCTATATTACGGTAGTTATATTATGAATGGATACAACACCGCGCTTCATGAAGTAGTAGCAATGTTAGTTACTGTTCCTACGTAGTAGCTGTAGCAACGTCAGCGTAGCAGTTGTAGCTACGTCAGCGTAGCTGATTAGTCTCACAAATGTCACGCACGACTACGCTGACGTTGCGTAGAAACAAGCAACTCATTGCATTGATTGATGCTTAACGTTGCGTAGCAGCTCGTAGCAAATGGTTACGAACTCGAAACAAACCTCTTAATCTTGATACGGCGCAGCATGCTTACTGCTTAGTCAGTATTCATTGTTTATCAAATTAACAAAACATACTTACTAATGGTAGGAGAATCTATTAGCAGTAACAACTTCGTGCTTCTGAGGCCACGTTGAACTGTCGGTTCCGAAAATCTTTGAGTAGGTCTAGGTACCTAATGTGGCCTTTAGACAGCCTAAAACTTTGTCAACAGAGTTGGCAATACGCACTTACTTTCTCTTGATAGGTATGTACATCAAACTCAGTTCACTGATTAGTCTGGTTTGGCCCAGAGGTTGTCTCGTAAATGACAATCAAAGTTACGGCACAGCTAACAGGATCAACCAAACTTTATCGATACCCGCTCGGGTACCGGAGTTGGAGGACATATAATTTATTAGTTACTTCAGAGCAGAGTACAGTCTATGAACATTAATAGGTAATTTACTAGCGGGGAAATCCCCGCTAGTAAATTTTATCAATTCACCAGTTTACTCATTAGATAGTTTCGGTGGGTTGGTAATTTCGCTAGTTCGTCATTTTCCTGATTCGTCAGTTTCCTCCTTTGCCAGTTTTGCTAGGATGTCAGTTTTGCAAAATTGACAGTATTGCGATCCGCTAATTTCGTTATTTGGGCACTCGCCGGCCGCTACCGCGGCACGCTTCGCTCGGCTTGTGCGTGGTTGTTCAGTATACACCTAACCACTCGTCGCTTCGCTCCTCGCAACCTATGCTTTAGGTCTGTTAGTTAAATTTTTCATAGAATCAGGTATAAATAATTGCGATTTTAAAAGAAGACGAAATAGAAAAACTAACAATCTAAACTAACTGACGAACAAGGAAACTTGCGAATCAGGAAACCAACTTAATAGGGAAATTGACAACTTAGTGAAACTGACAAATAAGTAAATTAACAAATTTAGAAACTGTCTCATGAGTAAACTGGCGAGTTAGTTAAATCGACTAGCGAGGAAGTTCTCCAGATGTACGCTAATTCAAATTAATAAGTACCTACTATCTAGGTAGCTTTTCACTGCCGTTATGTGTACCTACCACAGGCAGCTGTTTACCGTTGTTAGGTACTTAAGTCTGTTTCATTTTGTGGTTAATAAAGAACTATCTATGTGACCTTTACCTAACCTACATCGGATGCCGACTGTACAAATTACACAAATCCTGTTCCAGCCACGGATTTAATGTCTGTGGTTCCAGCATAGCTGCCGCGGGCTCGGAGCCTCTCTAATGGATAACTGGCCCTTGTAATGGAATCAACAGTTCGAAATAACTTTATCGTTTATTGAAATATCCATCATAAATCTCCATCGTAGACCTCACTCTTACCTGTGTAAGTTTGAGGTCAAGAGCCGACCCATTCATCATAAAAAAAAAAAAAAAATATTTTATAGGTAGGTAATTCTGCAAATGGTTCTTATAGTTGGTAACATTTTATTGTTGGTAGATAGATAGGTAGGTATTCTATCTACACGAACATTATGTAGGAATTTTGTTTAAAAATAGACAAAATTAAAAGGTTTTATCTTTTTATAGGTACCTGCTTAATAATCTAGCAGGAAACTTATTCAAAAATTTTGTTGTATGAAACAGTAGCCTACTAACTATGTTAGACCTTATTACCCACTTATTACCTAACGTCCTAACATCATATTGTCATATCAAACTTGCGAGAACAATGATATAGGTACCTACTAATTAACTGTATACCTACTTCTTACCAAACTACGAAAGAATAACAGAGTAAGTAAGTATAATAACAGAGTAAGTAAGTATAATAAATAATTAATTTCCTGGAAATGGTAAATGAGGCCATGATTTTGAATCCTAATGATAAATTTATAATCCTGGGAGACTTTAATCTAACGAATTTAAAATGGAATCTTGATTCCGGTATAATATCTTATGTCCCAACTAACGTAAGCTCAAATGATGAACATGAACTATTCAACCTTATGACTATGCATGACCTCTGTCAATACAACGGCATACCTAATGTCTTTGGTCGTTATCTGGATCTGGTTTTATGTAATGATTCACTTAATGTTTCTAAATGTACTCAGCCTATGGTTCCGATCGACGACAACCACGTACCTATCATTATTTCACCCACTTTCGTAAGTTTTAAAACTTTGAGACCGGCAAGTCGTACCAGGTTCCTTTATCATCGTGCCAATTTTGATGACATAAACAAGGAATTAGAATCTATTGAATGGAGTTCGAAACTTTCTTCTGAGTCCCTAAGTGAGTGCTTACAGGTTTTTTATCAATTACTTTATGATCTTCGCAACAAGTATGTTCCGTCTAAAGATGTGTCACCTAACAGTTATCCACCTTGGTACTCGCCTGTCCTACGTAAGATAATTAATGAAAAGTTTAAATTCTTCCGTAAATATAAAGTCTATGGTAATAGATCTGATTTCAATTCCTTTGTATTTCTCCGTAATAAAATGAAATTAGTTGAAAATAACTGTTTCAATAACTACATTGCTAATATTGAAGAATCTATAAAGCACAACCCAAAATCATTCTGGTCTTATGTAAAGAGTAAATCTAGTTCCTCATCCCTACCTGTTAACATGACCCTATCCGGTCAAACGGCAGTCACTGGCGATGATGTATGCCAGCTTTTCTCTAATTATTTTTATTCCACCTTTGCTGATAGCTCGAGCAGCTCTTCATCCTCAGCTTTCACTCCTCAACGTAATGATGCTGACAATATCAGTAGTGATATCGCCTCAATTGAAATTACACCAACTATTGTACTCAATAAGCTTCGCAAACTAGATCCTAATAAATCAGCGGGTCCTGATTCTATTCCACCTACATTACTAATTAACTGTGCTATCCACTTATCAACTCCTTTATCTATTCTCTTTAACAAGTCTTTCGCTCAGGGTTTTGTACCAGACGTCTGGAAGTCTGCTTATGTGACTCCTATTCACAAGAAAGGATCGAAAACAGAAGTCGTGAACTATCGACCCATTTCTAAACTGTGCATTATTGCTAAGGTCCTAGAAAGCATAGTTCATGATCAGGTCTACTCAGCTCTAAAACACTCCTTCCATGCGTCACAACACGGGTTTGTCAAGGGTCGCTCAACGGTCTCTAATCTCATATTGCTTAATGACTATATAACAATTGGCATGGACAACGGTCTACCGGTGGACGTAATCTATACCGATTATAGCAAAGCCTTTGATCGAATCGATCACACTATACTTATCAATAAACTAAAACTTTCTGGAATTCGTGGTGACTTACTTCGTTGGTTCAGTTCCTACATTACCAATCGATCACAGGCTGTCGTGGTCAGCAACTACATGTCAAGCTGGGTTCAGGTTCCCAGTGGAGTACCTCAAGGTTCCCTTTTAGGTCCTTTACTATTCATTATCTTTTTATCTGACATACACAAATGTTTTTTGAACTCGAATCTTTTAATTTTTGCAGATGACATGAAAATTTTTAGGGAAGTTAATAGCATTGAGGACGCTCGATTACTTCAGGACGATCTTCATCGCCTTGATGACTATTGCGTGCGCAATAAACTTGACTTAAACCCACTTAAATGCTCTTGTATTACTTTTACCCGTAAAACTCAAACTCTCACATTTAAATATACACTTAAGGGACATACTCTCACTAGGGAGTCTTCTGTACGTGATTTAGGCGTTATTCATGATAACAAGCTATTGTTCGATAAACATATTAATTGTATAGTCTCAAAAGCCTACAGAGCCCTAGGTTTTATCTTTAGGACTTCAAAGGATTTCTCTAACATCAAAACTCTGAAAATATTATTTTGTACATTTGTAAGAAGTAATTTGGAATATGCATGCCAGATTTGGAACCCCCGTTATGCTGTTTACGAACATCAAATTGAACGAATACAAATGAAATTTATTCGTTTTCTCAACTATCGCGCGAGGAATGATCTACATGGCTATGAGACAGCATGTAGGAAATATCATCTCCTACCCTTAGCTATTCGTCGCGAGATTGCCGATATTACTTACCTGAACAAAATAGTGTCTGGTCAGGTTGATTGTCCTGAGTTGCTCGGTAGGCTTCGGTTCTATGTCCCTAACAGGTCCCGCAGGAATATTCCTACTTTCAGTCTTGAAATAGCATCTACTAATTACCGTTGCAATTCTTATCTTTGGCGTGTGTGCGATAGCTACAACAATGATTATGCTAGCTTGTTTGACATATTCAACTGTAGCATTACAGGAATGAGGCGCTTGATGAGTTCCAAGTTTTTTAATTAAGTATTTTATAATACTTAGTTTGATACTTAAATCTTAAATTAAGTTGTTATCTTAGTTCTTAACCCTCGTCAGAAGGAATGTGTGCTGTAAAACATATATTTTTCTTTTTTTTATTATTTTGTTGTTGGCTAGCTTGCACCAACTTTTCTTTGTGCTCAATATTTGCTTACACTAGTTCTAACTGTGAAAACTTATTATTAGCCTTCTGTTACTAACAACTCTCTTGTTTATTATGTTTTTATGTGCTGTTAGTTTTCCATAAGTAAATAAATAAATAAATAAATAATAAGGTATTATTTTACCTGAATGAAGTTACAAATAACTTTATTAATCATCGTGACATGAATATTTTAGTAACCATGTTTATACTAGCCAGTTTTTCTCCACGAATCGCGTTATCTACTGATGGGATCACGTTATCAGAACACGACAAATGATAATGGAAGACAACGGTTTTGAAAGCTACACTTTAACGGTATCTAGGTATTATATCTGTCTAAGGGCTAACTAGCAAAATAGATTTATAGATTTATATTTTATAAGAGTTAGAAGTAACATTACCTACAGTTGGTACCAATGCGTTACATCTATTTAGGTACACAAATTTACACAATGTACCTAAGTAATAAAATTTATAAAAATAAAATTAATATGGCACACAAAGCTTACCCACGAAATTACCTATTACCAAATTAGGTATTTGTGACAGCACAAATACCTACCTTCCAAGGTAATTACCTCATTTGGGGGACTTGTGGTCCCACTTCATAATTATAATGTGGTCCCAGACCACAGTAGGTATTAAGTAGTATTCGTAATACCTACGTAAAATCCTAAACGACCTAAGAACTACTCACTAACTTGGTAGGTACTATAAGCTCTAAACGCCCGTAATTAATCTAGTAATTTTTTAGCCTAACTCCAGGCTTTTGTTTCAAGACTTTTCTCTAAAACATTCGAGGCAGAAAATCTAATTAGCTCTAGCAAGAGATACGCAATAACGATAATTCTAAAGTACCTAGGTAACTCATTTGAGTGAGACGCGGAACAGAACTGCCTAGACAAGTATTACGTACCTAATACAAAGCGGAAACGAAATTAATAGATGGTTTGGTCCTTTTACATAACTGTTGTTTATCTAGTTGTGTTGTGTTGTGTTGTGTTTTTTATCTATTTAATTCTAATTTTCTTAATTTAGTAGCCATAAATGAGGACTTTGCAGTAGATTTTGCCTTATTTTACTTTGCAATTGTCTAAAATAATTTAGAACAGAGAATCAAAGTTCGGATGCATTGCTTTGATGAAAATCTCATTGTCAGGTTTTTTTCTTTCGTTTCACTTTTTCCATATTGTTTTGTCGAGAGACTCTTTTATGGTTTTTCGGTACCATTTGCATTTTTGTAGTGAAATTGTGGTATGAAATTAATGGTAAATTATTCATCTATACGGGTAATAAAAAAAAACAAAAAAAAATACCTAAATTTTGACGAAAAAATTATAGAAAACTAGCTGCGCTCCCGCGGTGTGACCCGCGGTCCTTCGGGATTTTTTCGGGATAAAAAGTAGCCTATGTCCTTCCCTGAGATATAACCTTTAACTATGCCAAATTTTCAGCTTAATCTGTTCAGCGGTTTGGGCGTGAAAGCGTAACAAACAGACAGTCAGATAGACAGACAGACAGACAGAGTTACTTTAAATGGGCTTAGGAATTAAATTGATACGCTCAAACGTCTATTTACTCATACATACAACCCAAAAATGAGGCCCTGCCCCTGTCAGTTTGTGTACTTTAGAATGAAAGATCCTGTATATTAGGTTCGGAGAAGTTCGAGCTACACTTTCAGGATCTGAGCGACCCCTGTTTCGTTCATTCATTCTCACTCATTCAATCAAATCAACCATTCGTTTGGCTTGATTGATATGATGCTGATGTGTGTGATTGTCAGTGATATCAACTTAGCTACTTTATAGCTAGATCTAGCAATTTTTGCACCTCCGTCAGCTACAAATTCAAAAAAGTTGTAGCTATTAAAATTGGCAAGTTTTTCTACTTTTCGATAAAGGGACAAAATCAAAAGCCTCTAGTAAAAAGGGGTTAAGTCGAGTTAATTCCTTTTGTTTTTATTGCACCATTGGCATTTATGCAGTCAGTTATGTAACATAATTAAGTAGGTAAAGGGCATAATTATTATATCTAGCTGCATCTTAACCTGGTTTTTCAATTACATCAAAGGCGTAAAGCTAGAAACATATTATCGGACGCGGCTAATGATAATGATTGTACAAGCAATCAGATCTGGCGCACTAGATGTTTTTGTACTGTGCATACCTACCTATCAGTGGCGTCCGTCGGCCGCGTTCGATAGTGTGTTTCTAGCTTTAGCCTGTGCTTATGCCTCGACTGCTTGAAGAGCGCTGAAGAGTTACCTACCGACGAAATTTTACAACTAAAAAAACAATTAAAATAAATCTCAAAAAACCATCAAACATAAAGGTACCTAGGCATAATTTCATTTTATGATAGTAAAAACTAAAAAGAAAACCGACTTCAATGTTTTACTTATACATATAGGGCGCGGCAGTTCTCAGGGTGTGTAGTGAGAAAGAGGTTTTTTGAGAACTATCAATCAACCTCGGGAGTATAATACGCTTTCAAGCAAATAAATAATTTCGGAAATCGATCCTTAATTGACGGAGATATCGGTGAACATACATAAAAAAACATACATACAGCCGAACATAGAACCTCCTCCTTTTTTTGATGTCGGTTAAAAGGTTTAACTCGTGTGATGTTCCAAAAAATATTGAATTAACTGAAGTTGATCCTACTAGCTACTTCTAGCTACTTTTTGATAAAATATGGTGATCTGGCAACTTTCTGCTCAAAGTCTAGCTACTAAGATGATGGTACAGTTGGCAGCACTGGTGATTGTATTTGCTTGACGGTGTGTTGTGTATCGCTCGCTCGCTTGTTGGATTGGAATGTAGTTTTGAAATTATTTTCTTTACGTGTTGGCTAAAGATTTGTTACTAATGTGGGTGAATTTGTGAATTATTTGCTGCCTTTATTTCAGCTAGGGTAATATATATAAGTTTATGCGATAATAGATCAGAGAAAATAACCAAGTGGATGTTCCAGAGAACGCTAGTACGAAGTTATCATGGCGGATCCACTGAGCTTACTTCGACAATACAACGTAAACAAAAAAGAAATCATCGAAAGGGACAATCAAATTATATTTGGAGAGTTTTCTTGGCCGAAAAATGTTAAGACTAACTACCTCATCTATGGGTAAGATAATCAATCTCTTCAGTAATGTGTATTATGAATATGGACCTGTTACTGAAACTGATCTCTGTTTTAGATCTGGTAAAGAAGGCAGCATCAAAGAGTACTACACACTAGAATGCCTGCTATTTATACTCAAAAATGTGCAGTTGACACATCCTGTTTATGTCCGACAGGCTGCGGTATGTATATGAGTAAGAAATGTTATTATTGTTCCTGAACTGTGTTCAAGCTAGAACTGATGTTTTTGTAGGCTGAAAACATACCAGCTGTACGCCGACCCGATCGTAAGGAACTTTTGGCCTATTTGAATGGTGAGACTGCCACATGTGCATCTATTGACAAAAGCGCTCCTTTAGAAATACCAACACAGGTGAGCTAAACAATACCTTATGTTGAATTGTTTCATTGTTGCTGGAATGTTTTTTTTATACTTATCTCATACTTCATCAGGTTAAGCGCACACATGACCATGAACTTGGTGAATCAGCAGCAAAGAAGCCTCGTATTGAGGAGACACATGTACAGAAAGTTAGAGAACAGCTGGCAGCACGTCTCGATGCGCCGAAGGAAGCATCTGTCACAGTTGATAATATAAAGTAATGCTCCTTTTATAATATATAGGGTCTTTCATTTTATACTAACTTAATTCAGGAAATGGGTTCAAAAAATAAATTAAAAAATATTTATGTATTGATTTTTTTTTGTTTTGTTATGAAAATCCCGAGAAAATGATAAAGACTATCCTTTCAATTGATTGTTGCTTCTTGTATAACTTAGCCCATTCGTGATGTAGCTGTGCTGCGATTGGTGGAACGTCTGTTCTTGAAAATCATTATGTAACAATTCTAAAAAATCAATAAATGTTAAATTTTGAAGTGAAAACTTAAATGGGCTGAGGAATTAAATTGATACGATCAAATGGCTATTTACAACCCCAAAATGAGGCCCTGTCAGTTTGTGTAGTTTAAAATGAAAGACCCTATTTACAAAGTTCTGATTTATTTTTATGAATAACCAGCATTTTATTTAGTTCCATGCATATTTGCAAAATAATTATTGTTTTCATGAACTGCTTAACTTTTTTTAAGATCTCTGTCAGAGGCTATGTCAGTAGAGAAGATTGCAGCTATAAAAGCAAAACGTTTGGCGAAAAAGAGGACTACAATAAAAAGTAATGACTATGCAGACACACTTGGAGTTGTGCCATCAGACTTGAGGGCTATCCTGGATTACGATGTGGATCTCACTAAGGATATTATCAGCCGGGAAAGGCAGTGGAGAACTAGAACCACAGTATTACAAAGTAATGGAAAGGTTTGTCAACAAACTCATCATTCACCTCAAAATAAGCAGATTATACAAAAAAAAAAACATAAATATGATCACAACTAACTCAAGGACCAGCAGACATCCTCTGAGATCCATAAGGGTAGTTAGAGGCATTTCCAATTATTAGTATATTGGCAGATTCGCCCATTATGAACAAGTATGGCTTCAATACACGATAGGTTGCAATCCTATCATTGCCTATTAGAATACTAACTTAGGCCTTTACATCTTTATTCAATGATTTATACAGTGTCAGGAGGCAACCTATGCCTACACTTAACGGGACGCTGCAGTGCCTGGGACATTGCTTGAGATGGAATAGGCTTGCCCAGCACTTAAACCATCCGCTCAGCTTAATCAGCCTGGTCCACAGGAAAGACGACGTCAATACGTGTGGAGCTGACTAAGCTGCGGGTTTCCTCACGATGTTTTCCTTCACCGTTAAGAGCAGAATTTTACGAAACGAAAAATCTATTGATGCACTGGGATTCGAACCCACGACCCTCGGATTGAAAGTCAAGGTTCAACCCCATTCAACCAACACGGCTCTTATAGAATTATAATTTGAAAAAAATGAAACAAACTATTTTTCAGACAAAAAATTCATTATCCAGGTGAATATTGAATGAATCCGTTTTCAGACATTTGCAAATAGCATACAGGCATTGCTGGGTAGTATACGAGCGAGGGAAAAGGGTAGGCTTGGTGCACCACGACCACAGCCAGTCGTGATGCCACAACCCACCTCTATGCCACAGCAGCAGACACAATATAACAGATACGATCAGGAACGATTCATCAGGCAGAAGGAAGGTGGGTCTATAAAATAATTATTAAAAAAAGATGAAACTTACCTTTGTTGAACTGAGGTCGAAATTACAAGAAATAAGTTGTCTGAGTTTCACGGGAAAAGTAAGTATAAAAAATCAGGAATAAAATTTATATGGGACCACTTCTGTAATATACCCTCTTTAAACTAAATAAATAAATAAATAAATAATGCAGGACTTTTTTCACACAGCATCATCTAGCCCCAAAGTAAGCAGAGCTTGTGTTATGGGTACTAGATGACTGATGTACTATTTATATACTTTTTGTTTGTAAATACATACATATTATACATAGGAACACCCAGACCCGAGACAAATATTTGTAGATCATACAAACATTGGTCCCGCCGCGGGGATCGAACCCGCAACCTTTTGCGTCGCAGGCGGGCCTTCGCCCACTGCGCTACAGAGGTCGTCAAAACTATGTACTTAATGGTTTTCTTTTTTTAGAAATATTGAATTTAATCATAATGGGTCTTATTACAAGAAAATGAGCCGAGTTTAGACCAAGTCTAACTAAAAAACTGCCCCTAGAAAAACGATCTTTAAATACTCGTAAATAGAACGCTTTTTTGTGGCAACAGTTTTGTTTTGACATGTGTCAACATGGGGTTCAACCAAGGTTTTACGTTTTTATAATAAGCAGCAATGAATTTAACATAACATTTTATTCCAATACTAAATCAAATATTTTTGTTCACAGAAACGGAGGGTTTCAAAATCGATACCATGGGTACCTACCACGGTATGACGCTGAAGTCGGTAACGGAAGGGCCTAGCGTGCCTGTGGCAGCTAGAACGCCTCAAACGCCGAGCCATCCTCGGCAAATGCAGCGTAAGTATATACTTGAACCAGATTGGATATAGAATTTTTGTAAACGTTGCGACTGACAGTTCTTTCATCTGACAGCAGAAATTAACCAATGAGAAACAAGACGTCAAAACGGAAATTCCTTAGGACTGTCATTTTTAATAAAAAGATGAAAACTCTGTGATTTATATTTTCGTTTTCGGTTATTAATTTTGTCAAGTTTTGTGAATTCCATTATTAATAATCTTCATAGCACGTAAACATTGAAAATTGTAACAATTCTGGTAGAATTTATAAGTGTAACATCGTATTTTGGTGAGCACTGAACATTATGTGAGTGACAACCCTAGACAAACTCATGTTTACATTAAAACTGCACTAAAATTATTGGAATTGTTGGAGTCATGCACTAACCTTACTATGATTTATGACCCAGTGTGCAAGTAAAAAACTGTACAGTTTCGAAGTTTATTATTCATGTTTTGTGTACAGAAAACGGTCCACCATCGGGAACGCCAGGCCGCAGAGAGTTACTGCCAGTAGCCGCGGCCAGGCCGCCGCCCGGCGGTGGAGGCAAGCGGCCGTCTAGAACACCCATCATCATCATCCCAGCCGCTGCTACTTCTCTCATCACCATGTATAATGTCAAGGATATGCTGCAAGATTTCAAGTTAGTAAATGTCACATCCAATAATCAAAAGCTAGAATGTAGTGCAGTACGCACAACCAATCTTTAGCTCTCTGAAGTAGCTGCGCAGAACCCATTTTTGATGACTACTTTACCAATAAGTCTTATCACAATATGTTCTTATGAAAAACGGCGATGGGGGCATGAGTTAAACTCGCAAAAAACACAAAAAAGATTGGCCTGTTATGACCCAAGACCGGAAGGTGTGGGAAACGTCAGGCTTAAAATAATATGAAAAAATATTCTTTAAGATTCGTCCCAGTTGAGCAGAAGAAAGCGGAAGGAGTGGCGCGAGAGAACGAAGTTCTACTGCAGAGGCGGAAAGGTCCAGCCGCCGCCGATTCTGTGCCGAATAACGCTACTACAATCACTGTAAGTAAACTTTATTATTGTATGAAATAAATTCAGAGTACTATTAAGATTTATACGAGATAAAGTAATAGAGTTATTTTCTGTCTCCTAGTTGTTGAATCAAAACCAAATCTAACTCTCGTCTTACTAGGTCCTAGTTACATTTACAACTTTGTAAGTCTCGTGATGCTAGTAGCAATGTTGTAGAAAGAAACATGCTTATGCCTAAATTCAAATGTAATTTTACTCTAACCTACCGCAGAAATATGGCATGGCTAGCCAAATTTTGATTTTTTGCACTCAATGATTTACCTTTTTTTTTAGAAGATTTTTTTACAATGAAATAATTATCTTATTTTGTATGCAGGTACCTTACCGCGTGGTGGACAATCCAGGCCGGTTGTCCGCCGCCGAGTGGGACCGCGTCGTCGCCGTGTTCGTGCAGGGACCCGCTTGGCAGTTCAAAGGCTGGCCTTGGGATGGCAATCCGGTGCAGATATTTGACAATAGTAAGTCCTAGACTCCTAGCTGCTTATTATAAAAACGTAAAACCTTGGTTGAACCCCATGTTGACACAATGTCAAAACAAAACTGTTAGCACAAAAAAGCGTTCTATGTACGAGTATTTAAAGATCGTTTTTCTAGATACAGTTTTTTAGTTAGACTTGGTCTAAACTCGGCTCATTTTCTTGTAATAAGCCCCCTAGTAAATAAATACTTTCAATGCGATAGATCGGATCTTACACATATTTAGTACTATTATAAAAGTTTAGATGGATGTATGGAGGTTTGTTCCTCCATCTAGCTGAAACTGCTGAACAGATTTAGATGAATTTGGTATCCTAAAAGCTATACCATGGATTAACGCATCGGCTACTTTTATCCCGGAAAATTTAAGTATCCAGTAGTCAACACTAGGGTCCGTGGATCACTTTTGACGCAAGTAGTAATTTATGATTATTAAAGAGAATTACACTTTTGATATTTGTTGATTTAGGTTCCGACAATATGCATATCCATTCATCCATCCAGATGAACATTGGTTTTTTGTGAAGTTTGTCTAAATAAAAAAAACACTAAATCTTACTAACAGTTGTGCCTATTTCCTTTCCAGTGTGTGCCTTCCACTTGAAGTTCGATGAGTTGAAGTTAGACGCGAACGTTGCGCGCTGGGCGGTTACCGTGCTCAATCTCAGCCGCACGAAGCGGCATTTAGACCGCGCCGTACTGCTTGGCTTCTGGGAGACTTTAGACAAGTATGTTTCTTGTATAGTGCCACATGTATACAGGGTCATTCATTTTAAACTACACAAACTGACAAGGCCTCATTTTTGGGTTGTAAATAGACGTTTGACCGTTTCAATTTAATTCCTTAGCCGATTTAAGTTTTAACTTAAAAAAATATAATTTATTGATTTTTTAGAAATGTTGCATAATGGTTTTCAAGGAGAACAGACGTTCCACCAATCGCAGCGCAGCTACATCACAAATGGACTAAGTTATACAAGAAGCAAAATCAATTGAAAGGATAGTCTTTTTGGATTTTCTCAGGATTTTCATAACAAAACAAAAAAAAACATTAAGTACATAAATATTTTTTTATTTATTTCTTGAACCCAATTCCTGAATTAAGTTAGTTTAAAATGAAATACCCTATATTTTTTTGTTTGCCTGTCAAATACAAAGTATTCTACGTATAAGTAAGTAAGTAAGGTGGTGATTTCTGGAACTAAAACATAGTACAGTGGCATGGGGCAATCACCTTTTATCAAGAATGGTCATATCGCTCCGCACCAATCGTGACTTTCCTCTCGTCGATTGCATTCTTACAGACAATGATGAGGTGCATTCTGTACAGTAGAATAATTCTTTAACATCGTTCTTTTGTTTCTTTCTGTTTTGTTTATATCATTTTGTTGCACTCCACTTTACTTCAGCACCACTACGCTGCCCCAGAGCATGGTCTGTTTAATGTTTTGTTCGCACGCACTTACTAAATAAGTTTAAGCAGAAGAAAAAACGCTGTAGTGGAGTAATTCATAATGGCATTAATTATTATAGAGCTAAGCATAGATACTCCATACAATTTGAGTGCTTGAGTGCAAACTTTTAATATAGATTTCTTGTATTAAGACTAGGAAAGATGATAACATGACAATGTAAGTACTTTTTAGTTGTGTTTTTAAATGATGAACTTATACCGCAAAGGTATGACTTGATTAATCTGAAATTGTATGAGCTGGTAGTTGAATAGTTAATAGTTGACATACTGCACCATTTTAATAAAGAAATGATTTTATGCGGTTTACTAATTCAGGACTATGTATACTTATTCATATATTTATTAATCCTTTTCTCTTTGTTACAGACATATGATGAAGAATAAGCCACATCTTCGATTTTAAGGCTGTTATAGATAGAATATAGATATTATATCCTAGTAGTATATTGAAATGTTTGTATATAGAGGCAGGGGTTGGCTAGCAAATATGTTCAAAAAATTTAATTTATCAGTTATTTATCGTTTGCAATGTCATCTTTTTTAACAATATACACATCCAGCTAATCCATTTTACTAAAAAAAATCAAATAAATAACGCTGGACTTTTCACACAGCATCATCTAGCCCCAAAGTAAGCAGAGCTTGTGTTATGGGTACTAGAATGACTGATAAACTACTTATATACTTTTTGTTTGTAAATACATACATATTATACATAGAAACACCCAGACCCGGGACAAATATCTGTAGGTCATACAAACATTTGTCCCGCGGCGGGGATCGAACCTTCTGCGTCGCAGGCGGACCTTCGCCCACTGCGCCACAGAGGTCGTCAAATTCAGTTTATACAATAAAAATGAATAGCCATCTTTAAATGTGTTGTGTCCAAGCTAAACTATACTTGTGAGCCAACGTCAAACCCCGCCGATACAGTTGCCTTGTAAAAGAAAATTGCTATTCTAAGTCAATGAATAGATTAGATACCATTATGAAACATTTTGGCTTAGTGTATTTTATTTTAAAGTTAACTATACATCATTACGCGTACTCTAATATAAATCTCGATACTATAGTAAACTTAATTTTTGTAAATAATTGAGTTTTAAAAGCCACCAGTTACGTAGACTTTGTCAAGGTCCCTCTTTAAAACAATATCGAAACTTATTAAAAAATCAAACTCCACTCCAGGTCGTCCAACAACATTATATTTTTTGTATTGTGTGAATTAAAAAGGCAAATTGTGTGTTACGTTGTGCAATATGTGTTATAAGAAATTATAATTTATAGGTATGATATTAGACATTTGTCTTATTTTAAACTAATAAATTCGAGAACAGTTCACTTATTATATTATATTTTATGTTATTTTAACCACCAATACTACGACCTGCCCCTTGATTCAGAATTCAGCGGAATGCATTTGGCGCGATCGCAACCAATCACAGTGCAAGAAACGTCCGTTTTGAATCTGTGATTGGTTGCGGTCGGTTGACAGCTGACTGATTCCGTCCCGAATGCATTCCGCTGAATTCTGAATCAAGGGCCAGAACCAGATAGGTGATTTTTACTTTGGTAACAACCAATTTAAACAAATATTTGGGTAAAAAAACTTAAAAAGTGTCAACATGTAAATTCAAATTGCCAAAATGTTTTTAATGGTATGAACTGTTCAAAGATCTGTGATCTTTGTTTATTGACAACAATAAAGATTGTTGACCATATTCAGTCTTTTTATTACTATTCCATAGATTGTACAGAATTACAAAACTCTTATTACAACCTACGTACAGTCAGAAGCGTCACCAACTGGCAAACCTGCAGTACAAACCACCTTACTAAGGGGATTACCAATTAGTGACACTGACTACTTAGGTACACCGTACTAATATTTCCTCGAGTCTGAGTCAAAATAAAACATTGAGATTTATTGTTTTATATGTCTTTATTTAAAATTTATTTCAATGGTAGTATAATATTATAACAATAAATAATTCTGTCTCTTTCAGAGATTAAGTGTACACACATAGATTATTTTAATATTGTATGTATTTTGACACATCATACACAAAAATAAAACCATTAGATGTCAACCGTAACAATATCACATCGTTAGGTGTGTACTTATTGTGTGCCCGTGATTACATCTTTAATTCACATTCATTTGAATATTTGCAATACACTATGCAAAAATATCATTATTTTAAGCCTAATATTTATAGGGGCTCACTACACTTCACCTAAAAATGTAATTAAAAAAAAACAATTCGAGCAAATACCATAAGTAGTAAAAACTATTTTAAAAACAGACGGCCTCGTTTTGCCCCGGTAAGGAATGATAGGACCAAATTTTACCGATCACAGAACTCAACCGCCAATGTAATCCCAATATCTACTTGTTAAAACACACTTTAGTCTTTAAAAGGGGATTTACGTCATCACTTGATGATTCTTGTACAGTTAATCGAAACATTCAGTATTTTCTCTCATAATTTCAATATTCTAACAACAGCTGAATCTAAAGCATTACAATTACTCTATCTAATACACAATAGCTCTATTTGCTTGTATTTGATTCCATAGACTACAATGTAAGTACAAGACATCTATAGAAGACAGGATCTCTACAATTTCTGACCCTATAACTATCCCCTGGCAAGTATCTAAAATATTCTAATACAAAATCGATTTATTAAAATAAAACCAAGTTGCTACTACACTAAGGTTGTCTAAAATGAAATATGAGCTATATACTATGAGTTTAGCACAATCACTCATAGTGACACGAATAGGGCGGCAAGTTTTGACGAAATCAGCCTCAAAATAGGTCACAGCAATCTAGATTTTAGTAAAAACGACTCACTAGTGCACAAGTTACTTATAAGTATTCATAAGTTATGGTTATGAGGGTACATGATCAAATGATGTCTTGCCTCTGATAAGCTGCTCTCACGAAATTGCTTCAGTTTCAAAGTGGGCGTTGGAAACTTATAGACGTAACTAATGACGAAATTGACATGTCGGCTCCGCGTGATAAAATAAGAATGCTCTACAAATAAATCAGATTATTAGTACCTGAGGTGAGATCTGAGTGTTTTATAAAAAGAAATGCCAAGAGCTTACACCTCGTGCGGTAAACGTGATACTCAAAATCCGGTAAGTACTCATGTTGCGTCCCGTGATTTGTTGAAGACTGTTTTACAATCCCGACTACGGATGATCTACTCGTATTTTGCAATAAAATGTAATGGAAACTTTAAAGCTAAAAGGATTTCATGAAATAATAAACCATATAAATTCTTCTACTTATCAGAGTATGCAAGGTGACGGTCCTAAATAAATTACAGAGCTTAGTTATCAGTGGTATATTTCAGGTCGTCGGCCCTCACCTTGCGTCGACCCTTGTAAATTGATCTCGCCTCGATACCGGTCAACAACTCGATAAAAGTTAAAAGCCGCCATTATCTAGATTGCCATTGCCCATACTAGTGGTAACAAGAGTAATAGTAGTCGCAAAACTATAACCCCACAAGGAATGATTCGTGCAAACTAAAGAAATGTACGATGAAATAACTAACAATTTACTTTCAAAATATTGCCATTCATTAGGCTAAGCACGTCATTTAGCGACTTACTAAAAGGCTACATTCAAATTACAACCATAGTCCACATTCTATGGTAACAAAGTTTAGAAAATATTCATTATAAAACATCAGTAAGTATATGTCAGAACATTTTGAATTTTAAGAATACATTTACTTTAAAATCTTTTTCAATTTAAGTACGTTAGTAATTCAGTCAAAAAATATAGGTCTTATAAATTTCAAAGGTTCATTCCACTGCCTACGCACAATATCATCAATAGATAGCTCAGCTCACTAAGATCGAAAGTGTGCTAAAGACGATACAAAACTCTCTTGGATTTTATCTTACCATTCTAACAAATCGCGAAATCGACCTTAAAAATAATAAACAATAGGTAGGTACTTATAAAAACCAAGTACCTATAATGAATACTTAGATATGGTAAAAATTAACGATTCATAATTTTGTCACAAATGCTTCTTTAAAGTCTAGCACAGACTAGCATCCCTTTAGTACTCAAATGTTGTTGAAGTTGGCACTACCTCCAGCACCATTTGCAAAAAAACTGTTATTTTATCTGAAAACAAAAGAATAATTTTAGTTTGGGATTAGAACGAAATCATGCATTCAAGGATTGGAAAACAATATTATAGTAGATTGTATCATAAGGGAGCAAAACAATATTTTTACGGCGAGGGCGTTTTTTTTAAATCCAGAGCGAAGTGAGGGATTCTAGAGTAGAATCCTGAACATAGCGATTCAAAGTACTTCGCCAGAGCCAAAAATATATTTTGCGCCCGAGTGATACACTCTACTTTTCATCACCCTCTATGAGAAAATAAAAGGCAACTAAATTGAAATCAAATCGTATCTAATAATAAAACAACTAAAAACTTATATTTACACTAGCTGCGCTCCCGCGGTGTGACCCGCGATCCCTCGGGATTTTTTCGGGATAAAAGGTAGCCTATGTCCTTCCCTGGGATACAACCTTTAACTATGCCAAATTTCAGCTTAATCTGTTCAGCGGTTTGGGCGTGAAAGCGTAACAAACAGACATACAGACAGAGTTACTTTCACATTTACAATATTAGTATGGATATGGATTTGAGACATTTTCGCAATTATGAAAATTTATTGTTACAGTTTTATTAGGAATAGAGATTTTTTTTTATTCAAGTCAAACCAGTCTTTATTCAAAAAAATTGCGTTCGATTTCTTTGGCGCTGAACACTAAGATGTTCCAAATTCAAAAAGTGCGCGGCTAAGATAATTGCGGCGCACCTAAAGAGGAATAAAAACTCATTACTGCCCGCTCAAAGTTTCTTATAGAAAACACCACCTTTGGGTGCACATAAAGGCGAACCAAGTCGTTCTTTTCGAATAGATGGAATGAAAAAGTATTTCATATGTCACTACTTCTACTTGGTCCAATCTTTCTTATTAGCTATAATGTATACCTACCTCAGTGTATTTACCTAGTGTAATTGCTACCAACTTACCCATGAATGGTAGAGAATAGCCCCATTTGACAAAGGGCAGGTAGACCAGCATCCCAGCGCAAATGAAAGCAGCTGCGTATAGGTACTCCCATTGCGGTTTGTCCACGATCGGGGCTACCACTAAGTAGGTTGATACGATCAGCACGATGTACGGGATTATTATAGGCACCTGGAACGCAATCCAAATACCTTAGCCGAAGTTCTATGTTAACATTATGTCGATTATATTAGATTTTGTCAACTCTTAAATAAACAAACGTACGATAACGGCAGACGATTGAACCGTGAAGATTTAAAGACGTCTTTGAGCACGTACAAATACACATGTATCATTTTTGCATCGCGTGCGTGTGTCTAAATAATTTTTACCTTGTATGGTCGAGGTGCGTGTGGCTTTGTGCGTCTCATGACAATCAAAGCGAGCATAGCGCCGCCGTAGAATATCCATGCCGTGAACGAGAAGAAGTCAATCAGCGAGTCTATCGTCCCGTAGAGCACCATCGCGACGGCTATCAGAGACTGAAACAAGATAATTATTTAGGTACTTACATAAAATGAAAAAATTCCAGTTGCACCAAAAAGTTTAAAGTGCCGGCCAGAAAGAAAAAAGATTATATCCTGTTAAAGCATGTTACTACTAACATTTTTTACTTTGACACCTAACTCGTAAAACCAAAGGGTTGTAACTGATTTAGATTACAAAAAAATAACTGAAACTTGAAAAATCTAAACTTTTATCAGCATTGGCTGTTATTGTTATTATGACAATAATGTAGTACACAATTGTTGAAAATATGTGGGAATCCCACTAATAATAATAACTCAATAATAATCCCATCCCACTATCGCACTAATATAATAAAGCTGAAAGTTTGTGAGTTTGTTTAGAGGTTTGGATGTTTGTATGTTTGTGTTTCAATCACGCCTAAACCAGTAAACCGATTTGGATGAAACTTGGAATAGGCGTAGATAGATAGTGACCCTGGAATAGCATATTATAGGCAATTCAAAATGTAGGTACCACGCGGGCGAAGCCGCGCGCAGTAGCTAGTTACCAATATTGTTTTCTATGTGAACCAACCTAAAGGAATAGACTTCAATGAGAGAGGCAAGAATACTCACGTGGAATATCAGTCCAGGGGCAGGAGTGAAGCGCCGAACGTGAACATACGAAAGGATGTCCAGTAAGTGACCCTCGCGTGATGCTGCGAAACACAACCTGTAGAGCGAAAAAACTCATGAACATCTACGATGGAAAGTTTGATTATATTGTTTCAATATAAAATAATCGACTTTGCATTTATTTATTCGGACTACCAAAATCTCTTTTTTCGATAGCATGTGATTCACCAATACCTAAAAGGATGTTGTAGATTACCTTCCCGCAACAAACAGCGTTCCATTAGCCGATCCAAACGTGGAGATTGTGACAGCCAACGGCATGAGCCACGCCAACGGCCCCAGCAGTCGGTTCCCGAAGGTCACGGCCACAGCCTCGCTGTCCGCCATTTCGCTGACCGACATCACAGCCAGGTACGAAACGTTCACCAGCGCGTAGCACAGCGTCACGAGTGGTATTCCGATTACTATACTTAGTGGCAGGTTCCTAGAATAAGTATTTATTATTAAGAGCCTGTAGTGTCCCACCCATTGCAGAACAAAAGTCTCACTTCCATCTCCCCAGTCATTCCTGTTTTGGGTCTTTTGTGGACCTAACCACGGGGTACCCACGCATCCAATTCAATTAGTTTTCTAGAATACCATGAGTATATTACACTTACTTCAAAGAATGTCTGGCTTTAGGACGTTTAAGTGTATGGTATTCGATAGTTCTGATATCAACTACAAATTGTTACGTCCTGTACTTTAAGATACCAGACGGTTCGTGTACTGTCGTCGGGCAAATAGGTATGAGACAACAGCATGTTGTGAAATCTATACATTATTACTCGGCATATTTACATGTAAGACAATCTGAATTCGTAAAGGTGACTGGGTGGTGTTATGACTAATCCCACTTCGTGTTCAAATTGATGTAACAAGTAGAATTGCGTTGAATTCACATACTCCGTGGCACGTGGCCAAGAATTCGCTATTTAGACTTTGACATCACAGACACTCAATTTTTCTTCAATACACAAATGGGTGTAATTAAATAAGGGAAGTGTCTCTTGGCCCATTTAATAGTAGTATTTTGATGGCTTCGTCCAACCGAAGATGTTTAGCTTGGCTAGAAACTTTGCCTGATATAAATAATAATGTGATGATTGATATACAGTTATCATCGCCAGAAATTACCTAGTGCAGTGAAGTTTTATAGATTCTCTTATATAAGAAAAAAACAACAACATTGTTTAAAAATATCCAAAGTGAACTGGTTAAAGAAACTAAAATTGTTAGACCCTAAAACGTTCAGAGTTGAATTGATGCAATTAATCAATGCATTCCCAGATTAGCGTGTGTCATGTGAGAATAAAAAGATATTAAGATTAATAAACACTTACTTGGATGGATTCTTAATTTCCTCAGTGACATAGTTGAGATTATTCCAACCATCGTAGGCCCAGAGGCCCGTGTAGAACGCAGTGGCTATGTTGCCCAGTGTCGCCGTACTTGAGGCGAAGTTAGGCTCCTGTAAATGTCGCGTATTACCTGCACCATACGGACACATTTCCCGTCAGTTGCTATATTTACATCCCATTATGATAATGAACTTTCATGACGTGATCATTAGGAATGATAGGAAATTAAAAGCATTAGAAAAAAATAAAGCAAAATAATCCCCTGCATTTTTTTTAAGTTGAAAAAAACTTTGATACTTATTCAAAAATATTTTAATTTTCAAACTAACTAGGTATTATTCAATTTTAAAAAATGTTCTAATCTACTTTTGAGAATAATGATGAAATGTGATTTATCTTGTCATTCATTACCTTGTATGAGTTTGTATGCTCCTCCACACACTATGATGGCTATCGCCACCAGCTTAGCTGCCGTGAAGATGTTCTGCACGTTAGTTGCCAGATTTACACTGTAGCAGTTTACCGCCAATATCATCACTAAAACAAGTATAAAATACTAATTTTAGTGAAGCCTATTTAAGAGCAGACCGTCCCGGTCACGTAAAGAATTAAGAACAAGATATGGTTTCGCAAATGAGAAACTCAAAGCTAAACTTTAATAAGCTTATATACTTTACTTATATCCGCTACGAAATAATCCGCATCAAAAACCGCATGAGCTAGGTTCGGCACAAGCTGCTTAGTGACAGAGAATAATGTAGATATAAATAAATCTGAATAAATCCAAAGTTTTCATTTGTAGGGTTTCAGAAGAATTCCTTCAAAAATTTGGGCGATACACGGGCACAACATCCTATCTGGTAAATGGAAAGTATTGGCGGTTGAATGAGTATTAGGTATACATAAAGTGCTAATAACCCAAACACTTAACAACATCATATTGACCTCAACCGCCGCTCGAAATTATTTCAATTGAGATGCGACAACGAAATCTCGAAGTAGGCGCCTAATTATACACTTGCTCTGTCGCCGGGCGAAATAAATTGAATTGTTTCATTCAGTGGGCGCTTGTGGGGATCAAAAATAGTATAATGAATACCAACAGACTTGAAATGCTCATTATCTGTGTAAATATTTAAACAAAATACAAAACAATGTTGACAAACGCAATGTATAATAGCTACTCTAACTAGTGTAAAAGGATTATCTTTAGCTTGTTGACAGACTCATAAGATCGAAACATATTCATTATAAGGTCAAACTGTCTCATCATTAAACAATAGAAGGCAAACAAACACAATTAGTCATCTCGGAAGTCAAAAAACCACCATTAAAAACAAATAGGTAACATAAGTACTACAATCGCGTGACTAGTTTTACTTTGATCACATGCCACCACTTGTAGAGAAAGGAGTTCTAATACGTAACTCCCAGATATCACTTTCCCATGATCTTTAAGATATGGAAAGAATGAAGAGGACATTGACTTACCAATAGATATGACCGCCACAAGTTTGACCAGCGAGTGAGGCGGCTCGCACTCCGACACGAACGGTTCCACCGCATATTTCGCGAAGCTCAAACAGATTATGGCCATTTGTGACGGTTTCAGCACCAACGTCGATACCTGGAAAGAAACTCGTGATACAATCAACCTCTTTACACAGTACATCTTTCTCCTGGCCTCATCGTTTCAAAATCTCTTCACTAAAATAATTAATTTTCCATTTCAGTCCTTGCGGTTATAGATAGAAACATCTAAGTTATTTCTGATTGCGCAATTAGGTATTCAATGTTATTCAAAGCATATCAGGTATCGCAACATCAAAGACCTAGTTGTGGTTAGTTAGAGCCTTTAATATCGACTAAAATAGCACTTTGTTTTAATCACGAGTAACCCGCTCAGATTTTCCTTGAAACATATATCTTCCAACCTTCATACACTGTACTAGTTAAGCTGGCTAGTAAAAATGAAGCATCATTTAGTACAGATACAATGTCCGAGCGAAATGCCTTGTTAAGTTTTATGAATATGGACATATTGTGTACATTACCCATGAAAACAGAAATGCGGGCGGTCCCCCGAACGCGTCCATAAAGTAGGCGTACTCAGCCCCCGACGACGTGTTCATAGTTCCCAGCTCCGCGTATGCGAGCGCCCCTGTCCAACAAACCCTCCATTAGAAATTAAAAAAGTTTCCAAGTAAACATCAGTTCCTTTTAGATACAACATAGTACTTTCTGTTGTTCGCGTTAGACATCAACAAAGCTCTTTAGATATTCTGAAACAAAAGCACTAAATTACACCCGTTCGTTATCTTGGTAGAGTGAACGGGCAACAATGTGAGACAGATCATAAAATAGAATTCATTGTTGCTATTGATTTTATTGGGCAATTGAGTGACGCTAAGCGACGTACTGTTCTGTGAACGTGACTGTACAATTGGCTATTTAAAAGTCATTTCATGTCAATTCTATTGTGCAGGCTTTTAGATCGAGAACAGCAAAACATGTTGAATGATGTGTTAAACTTACCAAGCAACGAGAGCAGGCCACATGCCATCCAAACGATGAAGCTTATGCCCACTGAGCCTGTGCGCTCCAACAGCCCAGAGGGCGAGACGAATATTCCAGATCCTGCAATTTAAAAAACATTATTAATTAATGATGAACACGAAACATACGGAGGGCAACTGGTGACAGGTCCGCCCTATATTATGTATTTTGTGAAATGTACGTTTAACTTCGGAACAAGTTATTGGTAACAAATTACCTACTGTGCTTACTTTTATTTACGCAATAAAACCTGCGTTGCTTGAAAATCTGACTTTGTTTTGATTACCTGTCGTTATTAAACATAAATATTTTTAACCTACAGAATTTTGATGTGGCATGCATGTTTATAGAACTTTGGAGTGACGCAAAACTAGTTTAAGGCCGCAAACGCACAGCCAGGCGCCTAGCTAAGCGCCTAGTGGCGTCAATTCTGTTGTGCACTGATTAAAATTAACTAAACTAAAATGCTTCATTCGTATTTTGTATACGATAAAGTCCATAATAGAATGACTATTACAGTGACATTTCTAAAATTACTTATTTTTAGTCAAAATCAAGTATTTGTGGGTAAAATTAGTCAACACCATTTAGCTTGCTGTGTCTATCAGCTGTTACAAAAGCTCAGAGACGCCATTATTATTATAATTTTAGTAATGTCACTTTTGGTGACATGCCGTTTTCGTCTTTATTCCGAACAAAATAAGAACGTTCAAGTTTTAGTTTAATTAAGTTTAGTCTGTGAACAACAGAATCAAGCTAGTTAGCTAGGCGCCTGCCTGGCGTTCGCGGCCTAAACATTATTTCTTGTCAGATTTCATGTTTGATCACGTGCGTTTGAGTCAAGCTCAAAGAGTCCGGTTTATTTATTGATGTTTGGGTACCTATAGTCTTTTGCATCATCGACTCATCGTAGAATCAAATTCTATGGTTTGTTTGTTTGAAAAAAAAATGTTACATAAGTACTAAATGATCTGATGAAAACTATAAAAAAATATATTCTTACGTATACTCTATGCATTTAGATTTTTGGACTTGTTTATTTATAAATTGGAAAAACACTTCATTTGGGTTAGAAGGCAACAAATGAGGTTATTTCATCTATGTTGCAAACTTCAATAGGTTTTGGCAGTAGTTTAACGAAACATTGTTACAAACAATAATTCAAAACGCTGTTAAATACCTACCAAGAATAAGATAACATACTCTCAATGTTGTAAAGTACCTTTTCATTTCAACCTTTAACAATGGAGCTATTCAGATTTGTTTAACGACTACACGCTAATGTTTTCAGGTTCAATTGTAAGCTTAGGAAAATAGAAGGAAAAACCCGTACCTAATCTGTAAAGTACCTACCTGAGCTAAGAACAAAATTGTCAGAACACCGTTAGGAGGAAATGCGACAAGACTCGCACTTCATAGATCTTGCCCATTATTTTAGTGTCGCGGTGTCAGACACCGCGACACTAATAAGCTGCTTAAAAGTTTGTAAAGATTCATAGGCTTTTCTTCTACGTCACCAAGACGCAAGATCATAAGAAAAATATTTTTAACTTAGTTCAAACCATAAAAACGTCAAGCTGTTTATGAGCTACGATAATAAACATTAATCTTCGTGGTTTACAAAAATACGTTTAAACCGCAATTTACATGACCTTCAAATACTCTAAGCTTATTTTTTCCCCTAGCATTGCATTCAAAACTACAGATTAAAATGTTTGTTACGTAATCTTTAGGAGTCTGTCCCTGACTACGGCTGTTGAAATGTTGCAGCCGAAAAGTTGGTTCATATAAAAGTAATTATGTCAAACGAGTTTTCTCTTGGAATGCGTACATTTTCAAAAAGAATTATGAATAAAAACTTACCGATCATGGTACCAACGATTAGAGCCACCCCACTGAAGAGTCCCACCCGTCTCTTGAGGTGAACAGGGTCGTCCGCAGCTGCGCCCGACCCCTCCAACTGCAAAAGTAGACACTTGAGCAAAAGCGTCTTCAGACAGTAGCTAATAATGTAAAAACCCTGACATCATAAAACTTTAGCTTCTTCTCCTTCTTCATCTTGTCGTGTCACCAGTTCTTTCGAACCAGTGTGGTGAAAGGATTGTAAGTGCGGCTCAAAGAGGCTCATTTCATGCACTTGACACATGTTTTCGAACTTTGTAGGTTCTATGACATGCCGGTTTTCTCACGATGTTTTGCTTCACCGTTTGAAAGTACTGATATAGTGCATATATGATGTTGATTGAACCCACGTCCTTGCAATCGGAATCGGGGCCACTACCACTAGACCACCAGTGCTCTAGCTAAAAACGAATACTTCGAATTCAATGTTGTCCAAAAAGTACCTTTTGAATTTTTTTCTCAAACATTAATCATCAGGCTTGTCAAATTTGGAAATCGGTCCACAATTGACGGAAATATCGCTAAACATACATAAAAAAAAATACATACAGCCGATTTTAAAGACGGTTAAAAATAGGTACAACTTCCTACAGAAATCGAGCGAGTAAACCCTAGGAGATCTTTATAACAGAAAATTTATTTAAAACTGCATATAGCTTGGTAGAAAACATTTGCAATGAGATTTCCTTTTACGAGTGGAAGTAGTCTCAGAGCGAGAACTACGAAGTAATCCTATTCTTATGAAAGTTGAAGAGCATTCCACGAGTATTCAAGTGCTCTTTAATGTCTGCGTCCTTGCAATAGAGATATTTTATTCCTTTTTTGCAATAAACTTCCTTCTGGGATAGTACAATTAGACTCAATAAGTAGGTATATAAAATTTTCATAAATTTAAATTTTTAAATGAGATAAGGGTAAAATATTTATTATCAAAAATCTTTAAAGACTGACCTTGTCTCCTGGGTTGGCGTTCCCATCGGCGAGCGCTCCCGCTGCGCCGCCGTCTTCGGCGTCGCTGCCGGCGGAGCACCCGCGCCATACCAATCCGCCTTCGCGTGCGCTCCCTGCGACAAAACATAACACAACTCAAAATAAATTCAAATACTTATAAGTTTGATAAAAATCATCCTCAGAATACAAAAATGCTTTAGTTCTAACATAAACTTCCACGCTAACTTCTTACAAGATGTGAACTTGTACCAAATATGCATCTAAACGTGCCTCTGTGTACCCCCTTATTACATTTCATAGGACCGTGAATGTTGGATTTTCTTCTCTATGGGAAACAATTTTAAAACCCCTATTTTGTTGTGTATTTCTTTTTCTAAAATCAATCGTACCTACTATAACAACACTACGACTAGTGCTACGAGCTCTACGCTGCTACGCTGACCCTTGATAAACTATAGAAGCATTTTTTAAATGTTTCGCTTTTACGAGTTACCTACTGTTATTGTGAACATTAATTATAAGTACACTACATGTTTAAAATGTGCGTATTACAAATATTACTTGGAGGTAAATAAAATTAAATAGGTACAATGGATTAAATTTGCGATCCGTTCAGCCATGACGGAGGCCTTCAAGCGGCCCAAAATCTACGTCACTAGAATAAATGGATTGTTTTTGCATTAAATCTAATCAGTTATTGTGCAAGTAGATATAATGTTGGTATAGGTACTGTACTGAGTAGTCTAGATTGTTTCCGTGAATAACCAGTCATCGATTATTTTGATTCGTTTGCAGATACCTAGTTTATCATTATTGTAGTTTAGTACTTAGACAATTGCATTTTATAAAAACCGTCGGTCAGCTATTTCAAGGACAGATTATCGCTATGTTGGTTTATAAACTAAGTTAAAAGAACTTGTAATCAAAATGTAAAAACTATCAACGTTATGTTTGGAGTCCAAAATTGTAAAAAAAATTAAGAAATCTTGAAATGAATAATTTCAACAGATTAAAATTGAATGTCTGAGAAAATCGGTCAAGTTGAACTTGTATTTTTATTAAAACAAAGGATTAATAAATCCTTTCACCACACTGCAGCATTTTGAAAGAACTAGTGACATGACAAACGACAAGAAGAAGATTAAAACAAAATTAAATTACTTTGAGCGACAGTAGCATCCATAACTCTTGAATATCTCCCCGCGACTTCAACAGAAATATTTGAATAATGATCATGAATAACAATCACTTGTTCACTTCACTTTTTGTTCACAAAGCACTAGGTAGATTTGCACATTTTCACTCACGTCCGTGTCGGTTGGAAGGTAACACGTTAATGTCATTAAAATTGTTCGACACTGTATTTTCCTACATACAACTCAAACTATAAGCTAAAGCGCTCGTGGTCGTGCTTGCTTGACTAAGCAAGCACGACCACGAGCGCTTTAGAACTAGATCTATCAAGAACGACAGTTCTTGATAGATCGTCGAAGTTAAGCAACGTTCGAAACGGTCTGTAAGTGGATGGGTGACCGCCAGTGACATTTTTATCTGAGCGCTTCCGTGCTTCGAAGGTTACGTTAAATTGTCGGTCCCGGCTATTTAAGTCGTTAAGCCATGACGGAGGCTAAAAACTCCGTCACCAGAGTTGGCCACTGACTCATACGAACTCACTTTTACTTTTTTTAGTACCTACACATACATGTAGGTCTATAGGTACTCCATAATGTAATGTTATGAGCAATTTTTACGAAGCTTTAGCACGACACACCCATGTCACGTCACCGAATGATACCCACTGTTCGTAAAATCCACGAATTTAGAACCTAGTATTGTAACATCTAGCATTTTAAAATAACCAAACGGTGGGCGGTACAATAGGCTGTCTAATAAATTTCAAACAAATTCACGCTTCTAACGTTTGTTTATCAGATTGTGCCAGAATTTAAACTCAATTACAGTTCATAATATTAAGATGGGTGGTCTCTTTGCACATGTACCTACGTAATAAAACCGTCAACCAATATTTCAAAGCTGCTTTTCAAGGTCTCTTTGTTATCTCAGTATTATCTTTAGAAAGCAGAGTTGGCCGCTAACTTACACAAACTTACTTATTTTTTAGAAGTTACTTTTATCGAATATCGAATTAAATAAAATCAGGTTACGCTACTCTAGTTTATGACTTAGGTTGAAAGAGTCTAAGTCACGCAAAAGTGTTCCAAGTACTCAATACGTCCGACAAGTAAAACTATCTGGTTCTCACGTAAAATAAAACCTAATTTTCCGAAGTAAGTACAGGACTTATTCCGAAAATAAAGCACTTCCAAAAGTAGGCAATAAAACATTACCGATCTGAAAAATAATTACGTAAAATCGTTTCAAGGACGGATGGGTGCTCAAATATAAAAAAATCGATCAAGCGCAGGCTAAGTAGCAATTTTCAAATCAATTTCAAGTTCATTTGCCAGTTACCTAATGTGATACTATCGATTCACTTGATATTGTTGAATTAAATATCCAAACTGAACCAAACAAAGCATTTTCATACACAAAAATATTCATCGAATGTAGTACGCACCCGAAAACTTAAACAATGAAACTAGAATGGAATTGTATGAGTCGTTTACAAAAAAATTAGATGGTTTTATTCAGAGTTTTCTCGTTTATCATAAAAGTAGTTTTTACTAGTATCTATACTCTTATTCGTAGTAAAGTAAACAATGTTAACTGTGTAGACAACCGTATCAGAAACAATAGTTACTACAAGTACCGAAGTAGACAAAACAAAAGTGATGCCAATATCAATGAATGCTGCCAGAGTCATTAGTTTCTTGTAGATGCCACAATGCCAATAGACACTAACTGCTTCTTCTAGGCCATAAAATTACCTGAAGGTTTTGAATTAGGAAGACTTGATAGCTAATGTTGATCTTTAAAGTCTTCAAACTACTTTCTATGTATAATATGTATGTATTTACAAACAAAAGTATATAAGTAGTATACCTATCGGTTACCTGGTTCCCATAGTACCTACAAGATTTGCTTAATTTGGGGATAGATAAGGCTGTGTGAAATTATTAGTCTATTTTCTATACTAAATCATCAATTCCAACAAACGCAAGTATTATTATACCTACTAACAGACTATGGATGAAATGTTTTAGTAGGTAGGTACCTAATTTATATCAAAGCTATAGCGATAAAAACGAATAATCTGTGTATCTTATCCATTTAGTCCATGCTGAGTGGCGGCCAATTTTGTTGTCATTTATATAATTACTTCATTCTGTGTACTTTTTTGTTTTTTTTTCTGTGTGGCATAAAATAAACTATTTTATCTTATCTTATCTTATTTATACAGAAACTTGATAAATAATGATTGCAAAGCAATTGGACCGACTGATCGGCGATTTGGATGTCCTACATCGATAAATTATACTCATCAGCAAAATCATCTTCTTGTTAATTAATGTCATTAGAATTGGGACAATCAGACGTTTAAATGAGTGCATGTGTATGTAAGCAGAATGTACCTATTCATGATTGATTGGTAAGCAATCGTGGTTTTTAAATCTACCGACAGACATGCAAGCAACAATAGATTTTTTTTACGTAGGTTAGGTAAGACTTTATGTTATGAAGGAGTGAGCTTTTACAAGATATCTCACCTACTGGTTATGGTGATGGGTGATTGATGTACTTATTTCAATCAATGTAAAAGCTAGGTCAAATACATAGGTACCTACCTAAGCTAATGGATTATGTTCATAAAAGTAAGTGGGCTGTTAGAACTTAGTGCTTCTAGAAAGTACCTCTACGAGCTTTCGATAAAGCCTAGAGGCGTTTATGATGTTTTTTGTACCTACCATTTTATATTATGTAGATTGTCATCATGTATTTGAATTATCATAATGCTTATTCTTATTATTTTCTTATCTACTTAATTATTAAAAAAAATTACAATATAAGGTTGATTTAATCCATCTCTCAATATCTCACCGGACCTCACTGATGAGCAAAGCCTACTTTCTATTCCCTTTTCTTCAATCATTAGAAAAGAGCTTCTTCAGCTTTTATGAAGCACAAATTCTTGTAAGTATATGAAGATAAATTCATAATAATAATTCCTATTCCATCTCAAACAATATCCCAGGCACTACAGCCAGCGTCCCGTAAAGTGTAGGCATAGGTTGCCTCCTGACGCTGTATAAATCATCTAATATAGATGTAAAGGCCTAAGTTTTTTTATATGAAGATAGGTAATGATTGTCTTTCCAAAAAATGTTTAATAAAATGAGCTGAGTGTACAGCGTAATGAGAAGATATAAAGCTAGTAAAGTTTGAAGGCCTTAAGCAATGTAAATACATATGGTGGTTATTTTAAACAACCTTTCATTCAATATTCTGACTACATTGTTAAGGTACCTCTAGGCATCAAATTCCCACTGTATCATCATGTGACACACCGGACACATTATTTGCCCATATTCAAAACAATGCATGCCTTAGCTCACGTACACCAGAAAGTAGAGATTCTTTATTTTCCTCAATACTTCATTGATAAACTCATTCAAGTAAATTATGCAAATGTAAAGGATAAATGTCTCTTTATTCAAAAGATTCGCAGAAATGTGATACAGGGTAATTTTTTGTCTTTGAGCTCACTAATAACTACTGTACGCACAACCGATCTTTAGCTCTCTGAAGTTAGGTGCACTAAACGCAGGTTTGCGCGAGTTGGCGAGATAGGACGATGCAAAAAACTAAACGAGTGAGCGAGACAGCTACACCTGTCAACAACGCTGTCTTCGTCTTTTAGGCGTCATCAAAAATGGGTTCTGCGCAGCTACTTCAGAGAGCTAAAGATTGGTTGTGCGTACTGTACCTACCTATTATCTTCTAATAGTAGAATAGCTCAACTGTTTGTTTAGAACCTAATAAACATATTAAGCAAAACAGTAAGAAGATTTTTTTGGAATAAATAAATGCTTTGTCAGACAGACGATCTTCAAATCGTAAATATAGTTCTTATAAGAATACTTATTTGCTACACTGCAAGACTATTTAAAATTATCTCAATAGTCTCAAAGATTTATTTTCGCGTTATTACGGGATGACGCACTTGTAACTAACATACCTAGTATAGTAGGTACCTAATAATATCTAGGTGATGAAAAGCGTTAAAAAATACTGTGGAAAGACACTGTCTACACGCTCGTCCGATAAGTGACTTTGGATTTCGGCACTGAGACATAACATACGAAAGACGAAACGAAATAAGATAACTCCATGCATGATAAACATTTTTTTTTCCCGTTGAATGTTTAGAGTAAGTAATAGAAGAGCCGTGGCAAGCTAGTAAAGGCACATTCCCGAAATGTTTTTAATAAGGAGATTTCCTGCTTGCTTAGGAAGCCTGAAAAGTTTTAGGAACCTACTAGCGCAGAACATATCTAATTTGTTATGTGTCGCCATAATAGCTTCGCATATAATAAACTTTGTGTACGAAAAAAGCCTTCATGGAGATATAATTTCACGAGGAATTTGTGCAAATACACATGCAAACATGGAAAAATCCTCGTTGGGTTTTATGTGCCGAACGACACTAAAAATACTAGAGTTATACTATGTTACTGTAACCTTGACCTATGTACAGTCGCCGACAATAAGTCAATATTCATTCTAATAACCGAACCTAAGCGTAGATATTACAAAATGTTTACAATCCATGACTTGGCGAGAATGTTTATATAAATTAACTTTAAAGAGACTGCTATTGTAAATAGGACTATGAGTCATCTCATACATTACGTGGGTCCCACGTAAGTAGGTAAATTATGTATGTATCAAATATTGGTACTACTTGGACCTTGATTGATCTGTTGTCTTATTTAGTTATAATCCGTGTTGTTTTTAGCGTCAGAATTAGTAGGTAAAGGATTGCGCAAAATAGAGACTGTTAGAAAGTGAAATAGTATGATCATTACTTTATTATCATATAAAAACTTTATAATACATATAACTAATTTTACTTTTCCTAGACAGTACCCAACTGTTTGGAAAACTAGGTCAATTCGGTTATAATTTTCGAGTAAAATCTTGAAAATAGTCTACGTAACGGAACTTTAAAATGGAACGTAATCAACTTTGATAATTTTTGTAGGTTAAGTCTGATAATAATACAAACCAGGGTCTGGGAATACGAGCATGGAATCAAAGGCTCCATTCTGCAGCTTGTCCGTGCTCTGATTGGCTGGGGCTTGCACGGTGCTTCGCAGCAAAGAAGATAGTTTTTCACGCATCTCATCGCACATGCGCACTCACCACGCGGCGCCGGCGCCGACCACAAGGCCAACCAAATTCTAAGGCGATTTATTTTATTCCACGCAAGCCGAGAATCACTTCTTATTTAATTGAACGCTTTTCATTATCTACTCGATTGGTTCAATGATAGATATTCAAAGGAGTCTTATGCAAACACTATTTTAACACAACCAAACCGGAGCACCTAGAACTTCTACGATATCACAGTACGTTTATTTATTTCCCTACCGCGAGTTTTATGTTTGTTGAAGTTAAATCACGAGTTTCAATGTTTGTTAAATTTTTACGATGCATAAAATTTTGTGAGACGGATGAGATGTTAGCGAAGACCAGTTGCGCGGCGAGGACTGTCTATTCCGGGAGCGAGCAAGCACGTGGGTGCCGCCCGCCCTGCCGCCGCCCGCCCACCGATCAATGGAGACGAGATTTGATATCTCACTATTTCACGCAAAAGAAACAATTCGGTAATTTAATTGCAGTGAGAAAACAAAGAGGGACGCGCAATGGAAGATTTCAGCGGTGAAGCAATTTATTACTTAACTTCGTCTTTCGCTATAGAGAACTTCAAACAAAAACCGCGTGAAAACAAATTAAAAATTAAAATCTAAATTGACACAGTTTTCGTAGCTCCGTAGACCCAACGTAGCAGTAGAAGCAGCGTAGCAGGGTCCGAGCGTAGTATCTGCGTAGCACCCTTGAATTATCAGTTCATTATTCAGTTTTCTGTGGGTTAGTTCGTTAGTTTTAGGAGAAACAGAAAACTATACGATTAACTATACTGATGGTTTATGCAAAACGTCACAGTTTCATAGACACTGTCGTAGCCTGATACGCGACACTTGGCACACAGGAAAAATACCACGAATACCAATACAGTAGGTACGTGCGACTATGTACGTTCAAAAATCTCACTACATTCCAAAATCCTTATTCAATCAACTATAAACCTTGCTACATAGCAATAAAGATAATGATAAAATCGATAACGGCAAATAAAATGAAAATACCTACAGTTTGCCTACAGTGAAAAAATAGCCACTATTGCGTGAGTGTCTTTATAATATTGAAAAGTAGAACGTTCGGATTATTTTGCGAAATACGTATATTGTGATATTTAATTTATTTACTATCGTGAATTGCTTAGTAAAGATTTTTCATATAAAATCTAATGAACGTTTTAGGTATGTTCTCATTTATCTCTGAGTGTGACGTGCGAATTTCGAGTTGCAAAAAAAATATGGTAAAACAAGCCTAAAAAATAACAAATTCATTTGTCATATTGCATGTCGCGTTTTTATCAAGCACTCGAAAGCCCGAGTATCGACTCGAAGTGTTACATCAATCAATTTCAGACACAAATGAATGTAAACGTTTACTGAAGAATGCAATGATTCATAATTTTCGTGTAACTTTTGGCAACAAACAATTAGGCGAAATCTATTCAGCTTGTTAAAAATTGGTTAGCCGCGTACTGATTGAGCGAGCAGCCTCAGGCTATGCCTCAGGCGTTTGCAAGGCAGAACGTGCTTTTGCAGCGGGAGATACGTCCTGACCGGCCGAGGATTTGCCTCGCACGGTTGCTTCGCGATGCTGCTCGCTCAGTCAGTAACTAAACGGCTATTAGCCGCGTACTGACTGACCGATCGAAATGTTTTGATAGTTTAAAGTGACGTAGGTGTAAAACTTTAGAAGGTAGATACATAGATAGAAAAAAGTAGGTACAATTAAAATAAGTGAAATGAAAATAACAAAATCAATAAATCATTGAATAATCATTACTTAACCCAACACAATGAACTAGTAAAGTGAGGTGAGCATGTTATGGTAGGCTAATATTTATTTAGCGCACACACGCTTCTTTCAGAGTATTGGCCTACTTTGTTTGTGCAGTTGTTCATAATGCACACACTAAGTTTAAAACAATGTAGGTTTCAATTAACCATGGGATATGTATTTATTTCCACAATTTATTAGATAATCATTTAGTATTTATTTGTTTTGGGAAATAATATAAAATAAATTATATATACTTATGTATATCTATTGTAGTTTTAAAACCACAATAATGAATTGCTCTGAATATTTTTTCTGTCCACTGTCTCATCATATTGATGAAAACAAGCTAAGATAACTTACTGCCTACAAATAATTCTACAAAATCATTAAAATTAACTCATCGGTGCAATACAATTACCTACAGACAGATTATAAGATGTAAAATTGCATCCAATTAGGTTTTGAATTCACAACTCTACACCATGGCTTTTCTAAATATTGAACTATTCAGTTTTAGGCAAAATACTAGACAAGTAAAGTACCTAATGTAATTAGGATACTGTAATTATAAAACACAAAAGGACCACCAAGTATACTCATAACCAAAGAGTACCTAATCAATAAAAGGGTAACAACCCTATTACAAAATATTGAGACTTGGTGTCGCCACCACGCACCCGTACAACAACCTTCACGGTTTGACCTTTCCCTCCTTTCACCTCATTCCCTCACCCTCTTACTGATATATTTTTTGCCAAAGTTAGTTTTATCTCCAGCTATGAATATAGAATTCGATCATTATCAACTGGTCACTTATTAAAACCATTCAGTTCATTTTTATGCCTAAGTACTCTTATTCCTTTCAATCATAAAGAAAAGATAAAACTGTATCAGCTCAATGCAATGAAAATAAAATTTTACGGTATCTAGATTAGACTAAGCAAGCAATATTTTTAACTTTGGACTTTGTACAATTTGTTTTATGTATTTTGAGTAAAATTTGGAACTGCTGATCCGGTTTAAAAAAATATGAAACCATTGGAAAGTTAAAGTAAGTAGGTATCTATTCCTAGACAATATCCCTCAATTGAAGGTCAAAGGTTAAGGTATCAAAGGTGGCCTGGAAGAAATCGCTTTCAGCGATAATGCCGCCCATTGTACTATTTTCGAACGTGTTTTTATTTATGTGGTGTTTTGTTATTAATTGGTGTACAATAAAGTGTTCATTCATTCATTCATTCATACCTATCCCAGAATCCTGTTAACTATTTTAGGTAAAAGCACTAAATGAATATCCCAATGAACAAAATGTTTACTATAGGTTTGAACAATATCTCCACGGTTTAAAAATCTTGGATATATCAATTTAAAATAGGCTTTGCTTTTCAAACTACTAAATGTTTCTACATAGGCATAAAACAACATTATGTTTGGTCGTGAAAATGTAGGCAATATTGCATCACCCACCATAGTCATTCCTTTTCACATAGGAACGGTTCTGTGACAAGGGTCTTTTATGTTAATTTCTCAAATTATTAAAAAGGAATTAGACAATTTTTTTTTTTTTAATTGTACCTTTTAGTTTTATTACTAGATTTTATTTATTTTAAAAAATTTCATTGTTGTACAGCGTGAAACGTAAAAGTTCAATGTGTCAGGGATTCGTTCCTACGTGAAAAATACTATAGGAGTTTTCCTAGCTTTTCTCAACGAAACAGGAGAGAACAATTCGCATCTTCAAATTGAGGCTTCAGATAGTTTCAGGTTTAACTACAGCCTCAATTAACTTTGTTTCGGTAAATAGACTTTCTCTATTCGGAATAATGCATCTTTTAATCGGTGAAATTTTTTTTTTCTAATAGTACGTAAGCAGTTCATAGATCATAGGATATAGAAAGATATAAAACTCACACTCCCATGTAATGTTTCAAATGGACCCATCTAATCTGTTTTGGATACACAGACGGACAGAAAAGATCTGTGTAGGTATATAATTAGACTCGACGGTCAGTTATTCTGAGATTGCGAACGATGTCATGTGACCTGGCCTACAGTAGAGGTTGGGCGCTTAATGGCTGTTAGATCAACAAAATAAGTAAGTTGCGTACCTAATTTAACTGACATTGAAACGATAAAAAAAGTATGTGAGTGTCGTGGAACTTTCGGTTAGAACGAAGTTTCAACTTGGAAATTTGGCATTTGTCAAATAAATTATTGTCAAATATTAAAATCCTAGTACTAACAGTGAAACAATCTATGGACTGTTTTGCGTCTGCGTACTTCGCACTGTGACGTATTGACCTATAAATGTGTCGTGACGGTTTTTTTTTCGAGCCTCCATCCTCGATAGGTACCGTCCGAAAAGGAACTTAGTTTCAAAAATATACTATTCATAGAAGATATTTATCTTGTTATAAAAATACCACTTCGATGTGGTAGAAGTAGGTTTATTATATTCCAAATACATGTTTAGTTGATAGAGTTTAGTATGACTACGAAACAACACGCTCCCATTATTTAGTTTCATGAGCTGATTAGAACAAGTAGGTAGGTTAGGTACTTACTTAGCTAAAGAATCTTTATTGAGTTGATTAAGAGCAATATTTTCTGAGAATAACAAGGGTTCTCTTGTTTTTTAATTACCAATTAGCGTCCTGATGAAAATACGTTCATTCATTGATTTGTAAAAAACAACAACCGTATCATTATTTACTTAATGAACTCTTTTCATAGCTGCAACCTCGGGGCATCCCGAATTCTCCCGAGAGGAATCAACATCGCACTAATCAATACATTCCACGCATGCGTCATATCGAGTTCTAGCGTCTCACAAAAAGCGTAGGCGACTGACGTCGTATGAGAAATTGCATTGAAACTCTGAAATAAAATATGGTGTTATTCACACTCAGACCCTGCTTCCAGGCCGTTCTGTATTAATATGTCCTTCGCCCTATCCCGCAATGTCATTCTCTCATTTCGCTAATAAAGATAAGGTATCCTGTAGCCGATTTTATAAGCTCTGCCTTTCATGACAATTTAAACAGGTAAACAAGTATTAACTGGAGTTTCTTATCCAATATAGCTACTGTTCTATACCATGCGGATAGTATGAGGCGATATAGTTACTCTGAGTATGAGGCACGCCACGTGTTTTTAATAGAATTGATTGGTCTTCATTCTCTACTTTTCATTAACCTTTTATTAACTGACACTTCAATAGGGTTCACGGTCACAGAAACCATAACAAAGAATAATGGTAGAGAGATTGGAACCGTTTGTGCTCTATTTGATATAATGTAGGTATTCCTACACTACATACAGTCTAAGTAGCCGGTGGGTATTTGAGGCTTATGGAGGATAATATAAAACCGTCAAGTGCGAGTCAAATCCCAACGACTCGCAAACGAAGGGCTCCTACCCCATCATCAACGGTTTTCAAGGTGACAGGCCCTTTAAAACAAAACTTATTTTATAAGTCTTCAACGGGAAACTCATGCTATGAAATTAACTGTTCTACACCTAAACCATTCTCTGTGAAAGAAGTAAATCCGTGTAGATAATCATTGCCTACATAAATTGCCATGGCACAAAGCTTGAAAAATATCGTATTACCTACCTACTACAAAACAGGTCAAGGGCAAGAGACTATAAACAAATCTACGTTTTGCTTATCATCCCGCGTATTGCAAATGGAATCAGGATTACTGTTCAGGCTTATCATAATGGCCACTATCACGGCTTAGTAGACTTTCATGTTTTCAATGTTACCGGAACATTTCAGGTATCGCTATTATTTCGCTATCTTATCAGGGAAATTATGAACGTGGCGGTACAAAATGTACAATCATGACTTTAATTGGGATCATTAAGATGATTAACAGTATAGGTAGGTACCTACCTATTACTAGAAAGTAATAAAATTCTAGAATGTTCTATTTCATTTTTAAGTAGGTAACTCAGACACAACAGTAGTACAACAGTAGTTAGCAGTTCGCCCAACGGATCTAGGCATTCGTAAAGGTGCATTTAGACGATACGGTATGACGCACGTTTTGCTAAGCTAAGTCCATTCAGCGTACGGTCTCCAGTTAGAGTTAGCGCATTTACACGACACGGTATACCGTATGACTAGGTTACTTAGTCGCACGGTGAGCGCGCCGGGTGGCTAACACTGCGGCGAGTAGGGTTACCATACGGAAAATTTTAAACGCGGACAAAGACCAGAGAAAAAAATCTATTTCAATGGAAAAGTCGCGAGTGCGTGGGCGTTTTCGTGGGCGTGGGCGTGGGCGTGGGCGTATGCGTGGGCTCAGAATTTCTCCTATGACAAGGTCTATGTTGGTAACACGTAAGTGAAGCCACGTGCGTTCCGCAAGCTCACATACCTAAATGTACGTATAGGTACACGTTGATATTTTTATCTTAATAATAATAATCGTCCTGTTGTAGGTGAATTTGATTATTTTTCTACTTAAAAAAAGAATCTTAAACATATTTTGTATCTTATTATCTTAGAAAAATCCTGATAATTCTAAAATAAAACGACATGTCTGGAGAAATTTTAACGTATGGTCACTGTAAAGTAGGCGGAACCTGGCCACAGATTACAGAGAGTACCAGTCATAGTTACCTAGTCATGCGTTTTAGCGTACGGTATAACGAGACTATACGATATAATGTTGTATGAACCTTTTTAAAATTTCGGCGTGCAAATCAAGTACACTCTGGTGTAGTGGTCTTGTCCGCCGGTTCTCAATATGAGATGTGCCGGTTCGATACCATTAGAAAATAATTTTAATTTTGCTTTTTTTTTTGCTTTACTATTTTGTATTTTTTTTATGTTGATTGCGAAAAAAGAAAATAAAATTTAAATTCAAGGTACAAAAAAAGGTACTTGCACTACATGCCTAGAATCATTTTCCTTTTTTTTTTTTGCTTTACTAGTTTGTAATTTTTTTATGTTAATGGCGAAAAAAGAAAATAAAATCAAATTTCAAGGTCCAAAAAGAGGTATTTAACTACTTACACTACTTTCTTGCTTAGATGGTAATTTTATCAATTTTAAGCTGACTATCATAGGACAACGTACCTACATACCTACGTATGTACATACCTACATGGTATGGATCCTATAACACCTACCTATCTAATGGTAGGTTTACCTAATGATACTCATACGTAACAGAAAAAAGTGAAGCAAAAACTAAAAGAAAGTGGTTCACGACTTCCAGTCCAGGGCACGGTAGACATTTTTTTCAGATCGTTTGATATAATAGGTTTTGCTGTGGATCTACCTACTTTACAGCACCCTACAGTTAAAACTGAGGAGTTGGCTACACTGGCTGTGGCTTTGTATCTAGCTCTAGAAGTCTAGAGAAACGACAGAGAGTTGCTTCATCAATGTGTTTCTAAATAGGTAGGTACTTACCTACTGGGACATTTTGTGAAATTGTTAATAAGTAGGTACCTACCTACTATAATAGTATAAACTATTATAGGTAAGTACCTCATTATCTCACTGGATAGGTAGGTAGGTACTTATGTACCTACCTACCTATCCGCTTCTCCGCACTGTCTTGCTCGCTCGCTCGGTGGATCTGAACACGCGCAGACTCGGCGACCACTCGCCGCTCGATGCACATTACATGGCACTTTTGACTTTTGTGATCAGGATAGAGTACCATTCACATACACATCCGTGTAGTCGTTTCGATGCGCAAAAGCATAGAATTCAATAGATCTCACTGTAAAAAAGCGGTCACTGCGCAGACTAACTTTACGAATGCCTAGATCCGTTGAACGTATTGTATTTACCTAGAGTACCTACCTACCTAGGTAGGTACCTCATATAACCTAACCTTAAAACAAATAACGTGTTGAAAATTTAGTACCTACCTACCTTTCAGTGTGTTCAGAGTTCCGACCAATCCGACTAGTGCCAAGAAGGCAAGCGTGGCGGACGCGCCGCCCGCCCTTGTGCGCGCGCCCCGTGTGTTTGCTTAGGCCGTTCGTAGTAGGTAGATCCTGCTACCTACATTGTATTTAGCAACTCCTGATATAATTCTTCTGTTTTACAAATAAAGTACCTACCTACATGATTTACCTATCGAAACTTGATCGAAGTATCAAAATAAAACAAATCTGTAATAGGTACCTAATTATTAGGTAGGTAAGGTACTTAATACGCTTTAATTAAGTCACTGACGGACTCTATATTAAAATGTGTGATCTTATTATAATGGAATTGGGATGGTAGATATAATATAATAAAATACAAATAAACAAGTAAGTAAAATACGCACAATCGTTCTGCAGCTCTCTGAAGCAGCTGCGCAAAACCCATTTTAACCCAAAATTAACTCAAAATATGAGCGTGTCTCAAGTAGAAAAGGTTGTCTGACATAGTGCTCTAGTACAGTTCGCCCAACGGATCTAGGCATTCGTGAAGTTAGCGTTTGTCTGCGTAGAACACAATTTTGTATGAAAAAGCGGTTGCTGCGCAGACAAACGGCTAACTTCACGAATGCTTAGACTCGTTGGGCGAACAGTAGGTACCTAATGTAGTAGGTACCTACCTACGTATCATAATATTATGTACCTATCTATCTACCTACAATTTTTTATAGAATAAAATCTTCACACAGATAGGTAAGTTTGTACCTACTTAGGTATAAATTTACATATCTGCGCGTCTGGGATTCGAACTCGCAGCCTTCGGATGTAGGTTGATGAGGGTACGTAGGTACATCTCACTAGGGTAACACGGTTCTCAACACTACTTAGAAGTATGTACATAGGTACCTACCTACCCGGGTAGCATACCTAGGTACATATTCTCATCTATCTACCTACTTAGGTACGTGTAAGTATTTATTTAGGTACCTACCTACATTGGTAGTATGGTACCAAAATAGGTACCTACGTAGAGTATTTTAATAGGTTTAGTCCTGTTGGTAGGTACTCAGGTAGGTCGGTCCTACCTAGGTACTATCATAAAGCTGTATCACATAACTACCTACCTACTAGGTAGGTACCTACCATCCCAACAATGTGATAGGTAGGTAGGTAGTACTTAGATAATTACTTTTTTGTTCGGACACGTTTTGGTAATAAGTTACTCGCTACTCGACTAAAATACAAGACTAGTCCGAACTACGCATTAGTGAGTGTCACAGAACTATAGTTCTGTGGTGTGTGTCATTCACAGTGTCATTATTACTGTCATTTTTATCTATTCTCCGGTAGGTACCTAGACAATTCGCTACTATGATGCTAAGGAAGCTGAGACAGGTACAGTTCTTCCAACGGATCTTGACATTCGTGAAGTTACCTACAAATTTTTATAGAATAAAATCTTCACAGTTAGGAAAGTTTGTACCTACCTAGGTATAAATTTACATATCTGCGCGTCTGGGATTCGAACTCGCAGCCTTCGGAGGTAGGTTGATGAGGGTACGTAGGTACATCTCACTAGGCTAACACGGTTCTCAACTCTACTTAGAAGTATGCAGGTACCTACCTACCCGGGTAGCATACCTAAGTACATATTCTCGTCTATCTACCTACTTAGGTACGTGTAAGTATTTATTTAGGTACCTACCAACATTGGTAGTATGGTACCAAAATAGGTACCTACGTAGAGTATTCCTGTTGGTAGGTACCTAGGTACTCAGGTATAAACGCATATAAATTTTTCGAAACGAAAAATCCAGTGATGCACGGCCGGGATTCGAACCCACGACCTTCGGATTGAAAGTCGAGGCACAACTCCATTCGACCAACACGGCTTCTAGGTAGGTAGGTTATACATTTATAGGTAAGGTAAGTATACTAGTAGCTAGTAGGTAGGTACCTACTTATTCACAATTTCGCAAAATTTCCCAGTAGATAAGTACCTGCCTATTTAGAAACACATTAATGAAGCAACTCTCTGTCGTTTCTCTAGACTTCTATAGTTAGATACACAGCCACAGGCAGTGTGGCCAACTCCTCAGTTTTAACTGTAGGGTGCTGTAGGTAGATCCACAGCAAAACCTATTCCCTATAACAGCATAATATGATCTGTGCCTATACGTGTGTAAGTACAATATTATGTGTAATATATATGTTATGTGTATGCCTGCGACGCAGAAGGTTGCGGGTTCGATCCCCGCCGCGGGACAAATGTTTGTATGACCTACAGATATTTGTCTCGGGTCTGGGTGTTTCTATGTATAATATGTATGTATTTACAAACAAAAAGTATATAAGTAGTATATCAGTTATCTGGTTCCCATAGTACGCAAGCTTTGCTTAGTTTGGGGCTAGATGATGCTGTGTGAAAATGTCTTAAAAAAAAAAAAAAAAAAAAAAAAAATGTAACCAAATAGGTAGATGCTACCTACTTATTTAGTTACATACTTAGCCACGGAGGTACGAGTAGGTACCTACCTACCTATGTAGTACTCATACGAACTTACTTACCCAAGTACCTACCTACTTTTTATTAATTTTGGAAGCCTATCTGATTTACCTACCCCTTTGACAACTTTAAAGTGTTGAAAGGATCTTGAGTGACGATCTGAAAAAAATGTCTACCGTGCCTTGGAAGTCGTGAACCAGTTTCTTTTAGTTTTTGCTTCACTTTTTTCTGTTAGGTATGAGCATCATTAGGTAAACCTACCATTAGATAGGTAGGTGTCATAGGAACCATACCATGTAGGTATGTACGTAGGTATCATGGAATGGTAGGTATGTAGGTACGTTGTCCTATGATAGTAAGGTTAAAATTGATAAAATTACCATCTAGGCAAGTAGTGTAAGTACCTCTTTTTAGACCTTGAAATTTGATTTTATTTGCTTTTTTCGTCATTCACATAAAAAATTACAAACTAGTGAAGAAAAAAAAAAGGAAAATTATTCTAGGCAAGTAGTGTAAGTACCTCTTTTTGGACCTTGAAATTTGATTTTATTTTCTTTTTTCGTCATTAACATAAAATAATTACAAACTAGTGAAGAAAAAATAAAACAAAATTATTCTAGGCAAGTAGTGTAGGTACCTCTTTTTGGACCTTGAATTTAAATTTTATTTTCTTTTTTCGCAATCAACATAAAAAAAATACAAAATAGTAAAGCAAAAAAAAAAAAAGCAAAATTAAAATAATCTTCTATTGGTATCGAACCGGCACATCTCATATTGAGAACCGGCGGACAAGACCACTACACCAGAGTGTACTTGATTTGCACGCCGAAATTTTAAAAAGGTTCATACAACATTATATCGTATAGTCTCGTTATACCGTACGCTAAAACGCATGACTAGGTAACTATGACTGGTACTCTCTGTAATCTGTGGCCAGGTTCCACCTACTTTACAGTGACTATACGTTAAAATTTCTCCAGACATGTCGTTTTATTTTAGAATTATCAGGATTTTTCTAAGATAATAAGATACAAAATATGTTTAAGATGCTTTTTTTAAGTAGAAAAATAATCAAATTCACCCACAACAGGACGATTATTATTATTAAGATAAAAATATCAACGTGTACCTATACGTACATTTAGGTATGTGAGCTTGCGTAACGCACGTGGCTTCACTTACGTGGTACCAACAACACACGCGACTTTTCCATTGAAATTGATTTTTTTCTCTGGTCTTTGTCCGCATTTTAAATTTTCCGTATGGTAACCCTACTCGCCGCAGACTTAGCCGCCGGCGCGCTCACCGTGCGACTAGGTAACTAAGTAACTTAGACCCGATGACCGTCGCACTTTTTAAGACATTTAGCGTGCGGTGAGCATTTACACGGGAAAATTGGCATGCGATGCTAAATCGTACGTGCTTATACCGTGTCGTGTAAATGCACCTTAAAGTTTGTCTGCGCAGTGACCGCTTTTTCATACAAAAATCTGCGCAGACAAACGGCTAACTTCACGAATGCCTAGATCCATTGGAAGAACTGTACCTAAGGTAATGTTTTTAAATAAGAGAGTAAGTATATTACTTAATTCTCTTACTCACAGAACTAGTATAATAAATATCTAGATATAGTTCTGTGATTGGCAACGTTTTTACTAGCTTCAGTTTTGTCAGAAACTTCGCATTCATATGCGTTTTATATGGAAGGACAATGCCCATTTTTGTATGGGGAGCCGTACCAGCTTGCGTCAAAGCCAATTAACGTTCAAAAGTCTTGATTTTGTTGTTCTTTTCGTTACCAATAAAAAAATAGAAAATATTCACCCGCGTTCTCGAAATAGATTTTTACTTGTAGTACAAAATGTATGGGGAAAGTTTTTTACGATTTCTGACATTTATAGTACTCAACCATAAATGGTCCCATAGAGTATTTTGATCTCTACATGAAACAGAATCGGTTGGCATTAAAATATTTTTATTTTCGTTTTTTTTTTCGCTGACTGTATCTTGCTCTCAAAATCTGTAAATTCGGTTCAAAATGTTTCAAAAAGTTAGGGAAAGTCTCTTAATAACGTTTTCCTGTAGCTACAACATATAAGGCACCTGTAATGTATTTTTTTTAAAGTGCGGTTCAGAAAATGATTATTTTTTTCAGTAAATTATAGACAAAAACAAAAAAAATACTATTGGTTTAATATATCCGTGACGCAACGTGGCCCCGTACCACGTTGCGTCACGGATATATTAAACCAATAGTATTTTTTTTGTTTTACGGGCATTATCCTTTATTTTTTATTTATTTGAGCTACCTGCAGAATAGAGCATTAGGATAGTTAGTATGCATTGCAATTCCTAAAAGGTACCTACTACCTACTAGGTACCTACATAATCCCTAATTGAAAACAAAGCAAATGAATCTGAATTTATAGAAGCAATTTGGCCCAAGTTTAAATCACAGCGTGACGTGTTTTGATAGTTGTTTTGCTCTAGAAGGGCGTCTAATCAAATGTATCCGTACAAATATCAAGAGATCGATTGATGCATTCAAGTCACTTATGTCTTCATTATACTGTCTATAGGGACCTACCTACTTACTTTACCTACGTTATAGTATCTGGCCACTGGCCATACAAATAAGTGTAGGTAGGCTACCTACCTACCTACCTACTTAAGGTGATTTTTTTCTACTCCCTCTTAGAAGATAATATTTTCATCAGGGATATACCGGTTAAGGTTAACAACCCAAATGAATCATTGAATACCGGTTAACCCAAAATATAGGTTAACCGATAGGTACATTTCTGTTAAACACTAACCGAAATGATAAGAGTTTTTATCAAAAGGTTCAAATTGGCGCATTTTCGGTAACCTACTGCGAGTAAGCGTAATAACATGACATTACTTTTCAATTTTCAATTCTTTTCATTCAAAATTCAAATACGAAATCTAGGTACCTATGTTGCGTCATTGACATCAAAAAATACCGATATAAAAACCCAAACGTTTCTGTTAACCGCTCCATTTCGATTACTGTTATTATTTCAGTTTTTCATTTCGATAAGCAAAATGATTGGGTTAACCGCTTCTACTTATCGTTAACCCTTTGAAGTGGTTAACAGTGATGAATGGGTTATCCAATCCCTGATTTTCATACTCAACCCACAATAAACAATGTGGAATTAACATTGTGCTCTATTGAGAGGTACCTACCTTGGTAAACGAGCAACCTGCAACATGACACAGACGTTGCGCGATACAGCGCTCAAGCTCATACCTACGAGTGTAAGATTTGGTAGGTACGGTATAGGTCTTCAAATACCTACCTAGTTCAAATTAATTATAATAATGACTATCATAACGCTCACCGTTACATGCATTCCCTGTCGGCTGTTCATGATGATGCATTGCTCGAAGCACCGTGATAAGTGTAGAGGATCGCGCCCTTTCATGTCACAAGCGAGACTGAAGCACAACGGCTGTGGAGCCGGCTGAAACACTGAGCAAGCCCCGCCGCCACCGCCCGCCATCCCGCATGCGCCCCGGCTGCCTCTAAAGACCTTCTTCTCTTGAGGGCAGGTGACCTTGCTAATGAATGATTCCAGCTCATGTGGATTCCAGCCAGTAAAATGAATGACATTTTGGGTAGTGAGGCTCCACTTGACAATGGCATTTGCGGAGTAGGTGAAAAGCAACTCTTCTTATAATAGCACTATTTCTAACCTGCCCAAAGCTTTCAAATTGAACCCATGACCTTGCCGATCTGCGAAAGAAGCTAATAGGTAAGTACCACAGACGAAACAATGTAAGTACACATACCTATGCAAAGTAGCAGTAAGGTGCACGGAATAGGTTGGAAGGAACTTATTTAAAGGGAAGAACAACCTACTTTTTTGATAGGTAGGTAGGTACTATCCAACATGATTCGAGGAAGGTATAGTATGCACACTACACACCCGCCACTTTGACTCTCACAAGTCAACACATAAGTAGGGTTCTTGCTTCAAAAAAAATGTTACGTTTCAATAGAAGTAGGAAGGTAATGTACCTATACGAAATCTATACAAGGTATTAGGTAGGTACGGTCAGCGTCACCAACCCCCTTCAGTACATAGAAATAAAATACCCTCGCTTCCGCTCGGGCGGGAGCTAGCTCTAGGATCCTTCGATGGCGTCCCTTTATTCCCTTGGTTGATTATTCTTCGTAACCACAGACTAGTAGGACGTTCGTGACAAGGTATGTTACGAAGAATATTTGCTACTATGTAGGTACATAGTAGCAATTTCAGCAGCTTACCCTCAGTTAATCCTTATTATTTCGGGTCTAAATCTAAGTTCCCATAGCACCCCCAGGAGTATATTTCAGGGGTGCCATGGGTCCGGAATTAACCTGAGCACTTATCTAGGTAGTGGAGTAGATTCCTACAAATTCTTATCAAAAGTTCGAACATCAGATACCATAAAAAGTTCTACCACTTATTCAATATCAAGAAAATATTGAAGTTCATCAGTTATCTTCGATCACAAATTCAGTTACCTACCTACAATCTATGAGCTAGCAATAGTTTTTAGCAGCTGGTGGCTACTTTGAATGAAATAACACCTGATAAAATAAAAGAAACGAATTTTAATGACTTTTCTTTATTGATATAAAATTAAAAGCAACCATTATTACAGCATTTATTATATTTAGTTACTTTATATAGCAGCCATATCATATTTCACTAGAAAAAGAAGTAAAATGTTGCTCCATTAAAAAACATGGGAATGAGAAGAAGCATTATTTTTTTTCATGAGGCATAATTTAATGCCTCCTTATTCCTCCTTATTTTTATTTGGGAAATATAATTATAGCTGTATATAATTATAATAATTTATCCTCACTATGATTAATTAATAAAAACAATAAAATAAATGATGTTTAAAAGTGTGATAAACATGTTTTGAGAATACAAAGGATAGATCATGAAATTGAAGACATCTTGCACACTGCAGATTTTTGGAGACAATTTAGGAGCAGCAAATTTCTGTTACATATTGTTGTTATATTATGTAGAATGAACTCATTTTTACCCACTAAGGCAAGGCCAAACAGGTTATTACTAATTAGAAATTGAGTCTCGCAGTGTTCATAACATCAAATTAAATTTACAGAGGCAAGGTCAATGGTGAACTTAATAATATTAAATATAACCTGATTAACAAATAACTTACATTACTTAGGTTAAATACAACTGGTTCTAACACTGTAGTTTAAGATGTCAAGTGTGACACACACACCCTTACACTAAAAGCAGTAAAGTAAGTAAGTTACTTACTTACTAAAAGCAGTAATGTATTAGATTAGGCATTGCTTAAGCTGCATTTAAAATACACTAGGATGTAGTAGAGTATTGCTTATATTCTGATGTCATGATGACCGGAGTTACAGTAAAATGTTATTTGGTGTTTTTGTTCTATAGATATAGACACCCATAATATGAGTAATCATCAATAACATTTAGCTACTTACAACTAACAATTTTTAATCCAAATATATACAGAAATAATTGGTGAAGTCCAGATCGTTCATTATATAAATAGGAAAATCATATTATTTTTGTTTATAAAAATAATACAAATTTTATTTTCGGAATCTAACTAAGATCTTTGTACAATTCAGATGAAAATGTACTCTTTCTTCAAGTCTTTTACGACTGTAGAATGATTATAAAAAATATCAAATTTCAACAGTATAAAATCAATATGAAAACAAGCATATCACAATTTACCAAATACATTTATCTTAACTAAAATGTTGGTACCCAAATAGAATCAATTTAAAGATTTAGTTGTCCCAAACAGTTCGAGAAAGTATTTCAATTCAAGCCTCAGTATTTTTTTAATTGGTGTGTAGTGGAGTGATTTATTCCATCAAATCAGCAAAATATTCATATCACAAAGATGATTGATTTCACAGGAAAATAGATTTAACACAAACCAAAATGCGCACAATCTGATTTACAATAAAAAATTTAGTTTCAATTTCCTAACAAAGGTTCTTTGTTTCACAAAACATTGTGTGTAATTTCAAACAATACAGTGCATATCAAACAATTATCCCAAATGGTGTGATACCTAACATCCTATACATTTTTACATGATATAAAAGGAAACATTTCTTAAACATAATGTTAAGTTATACTAAAAAGTATTAACTTTATAAAATTCCATATCTATTTTACCGCAGAGCTGTAGCATTGTAAGGCCTAGCATGCACAGTTGTCACCGTCCCTGTTGCGAGCATTGTCATTGGCATTTAGTTTGATTTGGTCTGGGAACTCGTTGTAGAGCTCAGCCTCTGTCTCCTGGGCTAGTGCATTGCGTGCAATAGTCTGAAATGCTAATTCAACATTCACGGCTTCTTTGGCACTGGTTTCGAAGTACGGGATGTCATTCTTGCTCTGACACCACTGCTGGGCGCGCTTTGCAGAGACGGCACGGTTGTCCAAATCTACCTTATTGCCCAGTATGACGAAGGGGAAGTTGTCAGGGTCTCGCGGCGACGCCTGGATCAGAAACTCGTCCCTCCAGCTCTCCAAGGACTTGAACGTGTTGGGGGCAGTTACGTCAAACACTAATACGCAACAATCCGCCCCGCGATAGAACGCCACCCCCAATGACTGGAATCGCTCTTGACCAGCAGTATCCCAAATTTGCATTGTGACGATTCTATCGTCAACAATGACTTCTTTCGTGAGAAAATCTGCGCCTATTGTTGCTTTGTACTGATTGGAAAATTTCTTGTTGACAAACTGATTCATGAGCGAAGTTTTGCCTACTCCGCTATCACCGAGGATGATCACCTTCAGAAGTACCTTTTTTCTTGAGGACATCTTGCACAAAAATTTAAACAAACGTGGAAAAATACAAAATATTCACACTCTTTGTCTTGGCCTTTTTTGACATGCAAAATTGATGATAAATGCGTCACCTGTTTTTCCAGTTACCATAGTAAAAAAATAATTTTTCGCAGTTTAGAAATATAAAATCTTTACATTCAAAAATGATTTCACATTTCAAAAATAAATAAAAGATTTTTAGGCAAAGTAAACCTATTTTGTTAAGTTAAAGATGAATGAGAAAGCACGAACAGAAAAAATATATTTTGGATTCTGGCAATCTTGTAATACCGAATGTTTTTTTTTCCCAGTCCCCCATCATTATTATTATTTATTTATCTAAACATAAAAGAAAAGGGCTTTGTCGCTGAGCGACTATACCGCCCAATCGGTAACATCTTAAGTCAGTCTTCTTCATCTTCTCTATCACTTCACTTCTTGGTTTCTTCTGGTTTTACTTCACTCCCCGGCTTCTTCTCTTTATTCCTTCTTCCTCTTCATCTTTTTATTAATGGCTAACTGTAAACTGTATTAACAGTATATTCTGCAAATGTCAAGTATCTTCACCTCTCAAATTTGTACATTGTACAGGAGCATAGATTAATAATCCCCTTCGCAGGGGAATCTTTAAGGGGATTATTAGACCAAGCCATAAAAATTACAGCAATGACATTAGTGTTTATAAAACAAGAAGATTTATTTTTAAGATTTATTTATAAGAGTTAGAAGTAACATTACAGTTGGTATATACCAATGCGTTACTTAGTTTGCTAGATAAGCTTCTTGGAATACAAGTAACTTTTATCCACATTTTTCCCGTTTTATCTACACTCTGTCATTTTTTTTCTATTCTCCGGTACCTAACCTAGACAATCACCATAAAGGGAGGAAGAAGGAATAAAGAGAAGAAGAAGCCGGGGAATGAAGTGAAACCAGAAGGAACCAAGAAGTGAAGTGAGAGAGAAGAAGAAGACTGAGCCAAGATGTTACTGATTGGGCGGTATAGTCGCTCAGCGACAAAGCCCTTTTCTTTTTTGTTCATATAAATAAATAAATTCTAAGGGGGTTGCTGGGGAAAAAATATTTTGATTGCACAGACGAAACAGCCAGTAGACCACAGAACAATATTACTCTGACCCATAGATTTAGCATGGTACCTTTTTTATATGCTCTGACCAGTACCTAGACTAAGCTGTGATGAGTTGAGTTTAAGGTCGATTCACACATGTCAGTGTTGCTTCCGTTCCGGCACCGGCACTGGCACAGTGAAAAATATTCTTTCATACATTCTCTATGAAAGTATCTACACTTGTCCGTGTCAGTGTTGCTTCCGTGCTCTCAGTGTCCGTTCCGGCACCGGCGATCACGGAAGGATTGATTGCCACCGATATTTTTTGCCGGATCACGGACGCCGACAAAACGATGGACGAGCGATTGATAGAATTGGTTCGTGAAAACCATGTGTTGTATGATTTATCTCATGAAAAATACATGGATGCAAATACAAAAACAATTTGTAGCACCAAATAGTGTATAATAATAAAAAAATAAAATATAATATAGTGTATAATATTATATATAACCATATAGTGTGAAATATTCTCCTTCTGTCTCTCTTGATTTCCATGCATCATGGACCCATCAGTACCATATATTTATATATAGTACCATATATATAAATATATGGTACTGAAAGTCTAAAGGTCGATTCACACATATCAGTGTTGCTTCCGTTCCGGCACAGTTCCGGCACAGTGCTTCAGTGTTGCTTCATAGATTTAGCATGGTACCTATAAAGGTACCATGCTAAATCTATGTTCAGTACAGTACGAAGATGGTACGAAGTACGAAAACAAAATCGACAAGTTTTGGCGGTGTGCAGAGGGAGTTGAATCGTTTCTAATGGTCCATTCATTCATTCATTCCATTTAAGATGTTACTGATTGGGCGGTATAGTCGCTCAGCGACAAAGCCCTTTTTTTTTTGTTCATATAAATAAATAAATAATGGTCCATTCAATCAAGTTAAGTTCATGACTGTTCATGCCATATATATAAAAGGTACCATGCTAAATCTATGGTTCATGCATAGATTTAGCAAGGTACCTTTTTGGTAATGTCGAAGTTGACAATGACAGTGAATTACAAGTGAATGATCACTAGTGATGGGGTACTACACTCATTTATCAATCAGTTCGTCTGAGATCAATCACGATACTTGAGTTTAATGTTCTAACGGAATATAAAATAATACCCTGGTAGCCCCGGCGCCAGACCTATATGTGTTCAAACATTTGAAGCAAGTCTGGCGTCGGCTTCAAGCATAGCCTTTTAGTACACCGACGCATTCGCATGCGAATGCGAACCCATTGCGAACCGCTGCGAAACATTTGCGAAACACTTGCGGAACGTTAGTACACCGACGCACTCGCATGCGAATTTGAACCAACGAAAAATGTCAGTGCTGCCAACTCCAACTCAGTGAAAAACTGCAGACATGCGTAGGAAAAACTGTGCCAACTGTATAAATTGATTTAACTGAAAATCCACAGAATACTTTGGAATCAGACAAAGCAGGGAATTCCCGAGTGCCTATAAAAAACTGAAATTTGGATAAATGCCTAAACTAAAAAACTGTAGATCTACAGTTCAAACTGAGGAGTTGGCTACACTGAGCATATATCTACACTAATATTATAAAGAGGAAACATTTGTTTGTTTGTTTGTTTGTTTGTTTGTTTGAATTGAATAGGCTCCGAAACTACTGGACCGATTTGAAAAATTCTTTCACCATTAGAATCCTACATTATCTGTGATGAACATAGGCTATAAATTATTTTCAAAAAAATTAGAGATCCTTATGCAAATTGCAATAATGTAACCAAAGGTGTAAAAATTTTGAACATAAAATTCTTCATATCGCGTGCGCTGCGAAAACTATTGATGATAGAACAAAAAAATGTTCTACAATATTAAAGAACGTATCAATATCTACAAAAAAGTCAGCGATAGCATATGTCCAACTATTGTGGTTGTGTCAGAATAACAACATTTATAATTTAAAAAGAGAATAAAAATGCCGACCAAAAGCAGACCACGTTATTCTTATTTTGGTATTTATTCTTATCCAAATAAATTCCTTCGTAGTAAAGGCTGTTTCAGTACCCGTCGATTACTTTTTGAATGATTGAAATCGGACGTTTTATTCAAAAGTTATCATGAGTTTAAAAATGTAAGATACATCGCGACCACAGAATATCAGTTAGTACGGTAGGACAAGTGTCTGGGATTTTTAACACAGGTAACGGGATATTAACCATGATTAATACCATAGATACTATTGATCATGGCGTATGCAACTGCGCCGAAATATCGGGAAACTCAAAAAACATTGAATCATGGTAAATATCCCGTTAACTGTGTTAAAAATGTTGAAAACCATGATAGTTTAAAAAGTGTCTGGGAACTATTTAAAGTTAGTATGGAAAATTTGATTCCTTTTTATTCACTTCAAACACAGTGTAAATAAACTTGCCTGCCAAGCGTGGCGATTATGGCAATTCCTCCCAAATGTTTGGGAGAGGCCCTTGCCCAGCAGTGGGATCCCTACGGGCTACTAAAAAAAAAAAAAAAAAACACTCCTGCACTTGAATCCTAATAATGCGCAGACGAAGTTGCGCGGGTCAGCTAGTATAGGATAAAAAGGTACCATGCTAAATCTATGGTGCCGAGTACTCTAGGTACTACTCATAGAGATATATCTATAATCACATAGTACAATCAACTCCTCTTGTTCATGTTCTTCAGTTCGTTCGTTTCGTTCATTCATTCATTTGATTGGCTGGCTCGTTTCGTTTCGTTGGTTGGTTGGTGTCCGCTCGCTGATTTTTGTGTGATTCATGAATTTTACTGAAATGAAATATTTGTAATTCATTTCATCGTTTACACTTTCTGAAGGGCTTACAGTTAAAAATGATACTATAATAAAAGTGATGACATATCTTTTCGATAAAACCACTTCGTAATTAGTTACGGATTATAAAAAAGGTGAGGGTTACTAAAATTGTGTAAAAAAGTGATCCGTTACTTGATATCGCAACTTTGCTATAACTTTCTATAATTTGCAGATGGAGAATAACTTGAGCCGCAGCGGCAGCCGATCCAGTTCGGTTTGCGAGCTTGAAAAAGATTTTAGCGATATTGAAATAATGAAAACTAGAACGAACCGACGTAATGTAATGCTGCGAGCTCAACCAGCGCGGAAAGCTAAACGAGTCAGATTTTTTCGAAACGGTGATAAATTCTATTCGGGTGTTATTATTCCAGTCTTGCCAGAGCGATACAGGTGGGTCCAAAGCATTTGATCACTTTCCAACTCAGTTCCAGTTAGAACTATTTTGACACTTTCACTTTTACCCATTTACTTACCTGGTAATATATATAGCTATAGCTCTTTGTATGCATGCCTTAGAAAGAATGTTGTGCCAGATTGGTTCTTCAATAACTATTGAGTGCAACTATTCTACCTTTCTACTTACACACTTCTAAAACTTGAGTTACTATTTCTAGTAACTACAGTTTTACGTTAGAAGAAATATAAAGTTTGTTGACCATTACTCTGAAACTACTATTTCCTATTCATATAAAATATGCATTTAATATTCTTAGTTAAGTAGCTTATTATTAACTGAATAAAGTGGTTTAGATGTGTTAAGTATCTACTTAACACATCCATTTTCATCATTTTGAATGCTTGTAATCTAAGATAGGGTCGTTTATAAGCAATGAAGACCTTTATTTTTTGAAGATTCTTGATAACATACAAATTTCAGGTCTTTTGATAGCTTGACAGCTGATTTAACAAGAGCGTTAGTTGATAATGTCACTCTGCCAAGCGGAGTCCGGACAATATACTCTCTTGATGGTAGAAAAGTAAGTTTTAAGTTATCCTTAACCCCTTAGTCCAATGTAGCAGACTTTATTTTATTTTTTAAGTTACCTAAATACCTTTCACACTCTATTCACTAAGTACATGTTAAGAAATGTGTAAAGAAATTTACTAATATCATATTATTTTTTTTTAACCTATATCATCCCACTTCCATCTGTCACGGTCTTCTGCCACGTCCCACCAGTCCTCTTCAAAGGCATCCAGGTCGTACTAAACAATTACAAAAACAATTTTTCAATTGTACTGATTTTTGTTTTATAAATCAATGATATAAACAATATAGCTCGCAAGTCAAGTTGTAATGTTAAACAATTGCGGTCTTATTACAAAAAAGTTAAGCATCCATTAAACACTGTTGACACTATGTCAAAACAAAACTTACCGAAAAACCGGTCTATGTACGAGTATCTAGAGATTGTTTTTCTAGTACTTAATAGTTTTTAGTCAGTGCTTCGCTAATCACAGTTTTTATTTTTTGTAGTAAGACGGTTTGTTTTTCAAAAGAAAATACCTTTACTACACAGTTAAAACAATTATTATTCACTTCTCTTTAAATTTTTTGTATGCCGACGTCCGTTTCTAGTAATTTCTGTCCTATCCATACATAGGTTACCACGAAGAGATCGCTTTTAGCAATAAGGTCACCCTTTGTTACACATTTTGTTATCAAGGTTTTTATTTTCTGTTTGTTACTTTTTTTGGTGTACAATAAAGTTATAATCTAATCTAATCTAATCTAAAACATCTATTCTAACTACATTCTCTCTTGCAGATAGGCAAACTTGATGATCTTGAAGACGGGCAGTCATATGTGTGTAGTGGTTTCGGCGAGCCCTTCAAGCGCATAGACTATGAGGCCAGTGCTGTGACTCCACAGTCTTTTAGACTCAGTGGTCCAGAGTCCTTAAATGACAGTGCAAGTCCGTCCCCAGCACGAGCCAATAATAGGCTGTCCCGGTATTTGCAGGTAAGCTTAATTCACTCTTATTAAACACTAGCTTCTGGTTCGCTCGTGGTACTAACATTTCGAATAGCCTATATGCTATTCTAGGTCACTATCTACATCTATTCAAAGTTTCATCCAAATCGGTTCACTGGTTTAGGTGTGATTACAATAGGTACAAACATACAAACATCTAAACATACTCACAAACTTTCAGATTTAGTGTATTAGTAGGATTCTGTGTAACATTAATGCGTTAATAATACTATTTCAAAAGGCTTATAGAATTCGAATGGCTACTAAAAGATGCCATCTCTTATCAATGAATGAGTGAGAGAATAAAAGTATCATCATTTCAGCCACATGACACCTACTCTGATCCCAATAGCCAGCCATACACGCACGGGTATGCCCGTCGGATCTGCCTGTCGGACAGATCCGTGATTTCGCATACACGCACGGGCATGCCTGCCAGGCAAGATACGGTTGTCTCTTACAAGCAAAAAATTGAGTTCAAATGTTTCTTTCAAACAAATTACGGTGAAATCTGGTGAGCAAATCCATCGCTACGCACAAACGCACAGTTGGGAGCTCGGCATTTATCCGAATTGATCTCTATATTATCTGTGGTGCTTGTACCCGACCGATCTGAGCACAGGCAGCGGCCATGTACCCGGCGGGCGCAATTGTCACTTTTTTCACCAAACACGCACGGATCTACCCGCCAGTCATGCCCGACAGGCAGATCCGACGAGCATACACGTACGTGTATGGCCGGCTATTCAGGATTAGGTTATATTGGAAGTTTCTGGAAGTTTTATTGGAATTTCTATGCAAATTTATATCACCCAACTAAACAGTTTCTATTGTGTTTTACAAGCTAGTTTTGTACCATATACGAATCATATAATGCTGGACATTTTCACACAGCATCATCTAGCCCCAAACTAAGCAAAGCTTGTACTATGGGAACCAGATAACTGATAGAATACTTATATACGTTTTCTTTGTAAATATATACATATTATACATAGAAACACCCAGACCCGAGACAAATATCTGTAGGTCATACAAACATTTGTCCCGCGGCGGGGATCGAACCCGCAACCTTCTGCGTCGCAGGCGGACCTTCGCCCACTGCGCCACAGAGGTCGTACCAGCTAAACTAATCAGTCAACCAGTGTTTGAGGTAACGTAATTTCGAAAATAATACAAGTAAATTAAGTGTACGATCGATCATTGGTCCATTTTCAAGTTATAAATGTATTTCAGTCAAATGGTAGTAGCAATACCACCGGCAACGGGACGGCGCGAGTTAGCCCGGCTGGGGACAACGTGGTTCGGCCACGAATAGTTACCATTATAAGGAATGGAGTGAAACCTCGCAAGGTAGGTATTTCATTTTTTTAGCTTCGTGAATTATTTAACCATTTAAAAGTGTGAGTCTTGTAAAAGCTGAAATTATCTGGCTAGAGCTCTTGGGGCCCTAGAATTGTCTGTCAATAGAGATAGGTTAATTAATATTAATAGCTCTAGTGAGCTTAATAATATTTAGGTGTTCTGGTTATCTTGTTGTGTCCAATACAATGTTTGGTAACCTTTATACTTTTCATTGCTAAGTTATCGCCTAGCTTAAGTATCGTAACAAAAAACGAAACATATTGACGAATGAAGAGTTTCGATATCAAACAGATCTTTAGATATTTTTAAGTCTTAGTTTTGCAAGATCTTTGCTGCATGTAATAAAAATACAAAATATGACAAAAAAGACAGCTAAATTAAACTAAATTCCTATCTAGCTAAATCATTAGTAAAAACGTTCATTAGCAAAAAGTCGGAAAACATTCATCATCATCATTGGCAGTTCAAACAACAGCCCACTGCTGGACATAAGCCTCCTCCCTCAAACGCCACTCTGATTGGTCCTGAGCTGATCTCATCCATGTCTTTCCCTCAATGGCCTCTATATTATCCACCCACGTAGCTGCTGGTCTGCCCCGGCTTCTAGCACTTGTCCTTGGGTACCATTCGGTCTAAGCCTTACACCACCTGCCATCACCAAATCTGGCCAAGTTTCCTGCTAGTTTTGCCCTTTTACGTACTATACCGTTTACTATACGTTTTACCGTATTTCGGACTCTGTCTAGCAACGATATGCCGAGCATGACACGCTCCATGGCCTTTTGTGCGACCCTCATTTTGTGCAGTTTCCTTAGTGAGCGTCCATGCTTCAGCGCCGTATGTCATTGTGGGCAAGACACATTGGTTAAAAAGTTTGGTTTTCAAGCATTGTGGCATTTTGCGGTCCCTGAAAATGTCTTCCTGTTTACCAAACGCAGCCCATTCTAGCTGTTTGCGACGCATGATCTCCTTGGTTCGATGCTCTCCGCTGAAAGATAAACAGTGTCCAAGATAGATGTAGTGGTCTACCATCTCCAGGGTCACACCGCCAATGACCAGACGGCAGACACACATTGGGTGTCTGGTTGCCGAAGATGTTAGACATGATCTTCGTCTTGGACATGTTCATCCTTAAGCCTACATCCAAAGAAGCATCGTACAGGTCTTTAATCATACCTTAAAGATCTTGCATGTTGTCGCTAAACAGAATTAGATCATCTGCTAAACGGAGGTGCGACAAGTTGATACCATTTATGTTTATGCCTAGATCTTCCCATTTCATAAATTTTAAAATGTCCTCCATCAAGCATAATTTATGTTCCTAGTCGACTTTCAAGATTTAGATATTATGATCATAAAATGAGGTCATATTTTATGCTAGATTCCGCCCGCGATGATGAAAAGGAATCTGTTTTTGTATGTTGGTCACACATCATCATCATTTATCCTGTCTGCCCTCTCGTTCATACACAAGACACTAATAAAAATGTAAGTTTGTAAGTAATTAAAACAAACATACAAGCCCGCGACCACGGTTGTTGCAATACAGCCGAAACGTCGGGAAATAATAAAGGTAATACGCGAAAAAATCCTGTAATAAAATATATCTCTAAAGATGAATTGTGATCGCGAAAGTTCAAGAAAGACTAAACATACAAGCATCATGTTTTTTATGTGTCTAAAATGAGACACGGTATTTGTCAGCTATTCTGTTAGAATCATGAAACGCGTCGTCATCAGAAATAGCACATTTGACGTGACCTAATTTCCACTCACGGTCGTCGACCGAAAACGCAACGGTGGTTCAATGGCTCTCATAATTTACCTCACCTTATGTACCTACTCACTAATTAGTTGAGTAAATTATCCGTACCATAGGTTATTATCATTTTCAAGTACCTAGGTATTTTTATTTTATGATTCTAAATTATGTAGGAACCACTATCATCTATGATCTAACTAATCACGCCTTGCATGCCGGCTAATACCTAGGTCGTGGACTTGTGGTCTAACATCAAGATATTAGTATCATGTAACTAGGAATTGAATGTAGTCTCCATACCTATAACTTGATAGCTATAGACGTGTAGGTATTAAAGAAGAAAATGCCAAAGATGGCAACATTCACTAGTTTTCGCGCAACTGAGTCACAGTTGCATTTAAAACTCAATGTTGGCATTATTGAAATTCAGAATGTTGAGATTGTTACTTTGAAGTACTTAGTTTTAAGTTGCGTAGCTATTTTGTACAATATCTGCGACACATATAAATTAAAAATGTTTCGTGGATCTCCTATTAAATGAATACGACATATTCCTCGTTTAAAACCAATCGATCGAGCTGTAAAGTTTTGTATAGATAGACCAAGGTTAAATTTACGATGAAACACAGTAGGTAAACATAGATCAAAATTAGCTGTCAAGGCCATATTTTACTATAGTACTAGCTGTCCGCCCCGGCTTCGCACGGGTTTATTATAGGTATTTAACAAAAATTTTGGCGATCCCGGAGCGGGATGTATGATCCTTTAAAGTTTAGAGGTCAATATGTAGGTAAGGTCTAAGGTAGGTAGGTAAGGGAGTATTGGGCAGTCCCCGTGTTATGCCGGCCATACACCATCATGCCAATCCACTATTAGTGATGCCAATCCACCCCCATACATGGTCAATTCTAACTGATCAAATTCCGATTTGACGATAGACATGATGGTTTATGCGGCCGACATGACACGGGGGTGTCCAAACCTCTCTACTGCCCAATGCTCCCCTTACCTCCCATATATATTTCATTGATATATTACTCCCTTCATTCCATAGTTCCCAGACACTTTTTAAACTATCATGGTTTTCAACATTTTTAACACAGTTAACGGGATATTTACCATGATTTAATGTTTTTTGAGTTTCCCGATATTTCGGCGCAGTTGCATACGCCATGATCAATAGTATCTATGGTATTAATCATGGTTAATATCCCGTTACCTGTGTTAAAAATCCCAGACACTTGTCCTACCGTACTAACTGATATTTATTCTGTGGTCGCGATGTATCTTACATTTTTAAACTCATGATAACTTTTGAATAAAATGACCAATTTCAATCATTCAAAAAGTAATCGACGGGTACTGAAACAGCCTTTACTACGAAGGAATTTATTTGGATAAGAATAAATACCAAAATAAGAATAACGTGGTCTGCTTTTGGTCGTCATTTTTATTCACTTTTTAAATTATAAAAGTTGTTATTCTGACACAACCACAATAGTTGGACATATGCTATTGCTGACTTTTTTGTAGATATTGATACGTTCTTTAATATTGTAGAACATTTTTTTGTTCTATCATCAATAGTTTTTGCAGCGCACGCGATATGAAGAATTTTATGTTCAAAATTTTTACACCTTTGGTTACATTATTGCAATTTTCATAAGGATCTCTAATTTTTTTGAAAATAACTTATAGCCTATGTTCATCACAGATAATGTAGGATTCTAATGGTGAAAGAATTTTTCAAATCGGTCCAGTAGTTTCGGAGCCTATTCAATTCAAACAAACAAACAAATGTTTCCTCTTTATAATATTAGTGTAGATAATGGCAAGGCGAAGTAAATAGGTAGTAATAATGCTAGCAATTGCAAACATTGTAGGATCTATATCCTGGAATTTCCTTATGTTATTTTAACAGAATATTGCACGTTCAATGACTTAGTGTGAAATCACATTATCTTCATTCTGTTTACTATTCTGACTATTTCTTTATTAAACACTTTCCTGAAGTTCCGCTTCGCTCCACTAGGCATTGTCGTCATTTTGATGTTGTAATCGGTAATGACTGAATATGTGGTAATGACGCTGCATGAAGGTAATACTATGCACGAATTACCTTGTTGGTAATTTTTACCTGATGGCAAATGAGTGATTTTTTATGTGAGACGTCGTAATGTAGTGCCCTATATAAATATGTATTGGTGGCATCATATCGTTTTGATCTAAATCACTGAAAATAATCGCGTGGTGATCATTTACGAGTAGGTATAACGTAAAGCCGACAATATTTACGTACTAATTTCCTGTTGTCTCGATCAATAGCACCCATCCTTGATTAGATAGCAGATCGAATGATCCATGAGTACTAAGTACTTCAGCAATCGACCGACAAACCAGCGACCTACATGTAAACTGTTGCCTATCTACTTCCATACTCGTACATTATCGACGCAATGACCTATGTGTTGCATAACGTTTGCGCTTTAATTTCTCTGGCCTTCCTGCGCCCTAGACCGGAACAAAACAATGCATCTACCTTCTAACGGGATCAAATGAGAACAGTCTTCGATGGAAATGTAGTTCAACTCTCTTATAATCGCTTTAATACAGTGGAAATAATAAATGTTCAAGATTGCTTTTTTCTCACTATCATGTAACTGTAGATACCATTTTTGCGATATTTCCATGTTTTCAGTTTTGATGGCCTACTCCGTTTTGGTAAAAGTAAATAAACAAGATGAAGCTGATTTACAACTTCAGGGACAAAGCGCTATTGTTCCATAAAATAATGATTTCCAAAAGCATAAATGAATAAATAAAATATGTACTATGAATTTTCCTGGTCCCGAATAAAATAGATGCCACTGTCTATAGTGGCAGTGGCGGATTTACCAGCAGGCTAAAGAGGCTTACGCCTAGGGGTAGGGGCGGCAGAATAGCCTACAGGCGGCAAATATGTAAATCCGCCACTAGACGTGACAAGCGGTAGTCTCATTCCTTGTAGAAAGCACAGGCAGGATAGATGTAATAGTACATTATGGTACTAGTGTGTAATATTGGTGATTACCGCCGAGGCAAATAATTGAGACCCGAGCCATCGGCGAGGGTCTTAATATAGCCGAGGAAGGTAATCATCAATACACACGTGTATCATACGACGTTTTTCAACACACTTGTGAATAAAATAACAATAAAAACTAATTTCAAACAGTGAAAACGAGTTGTGAAAAATGTTTCGCTATTGCGGGAAAAATGAATCAGTTTTCCTATGCGCGCGCATTGCGATCGGCCACAGACTATATTTCCGCGCCGCGCACAGGGTTTGCGCCTATTCTGCCACGTACAAAATGGGGAATTTAAAGTTTTCTTTTATTACAGAGAAAACAAAAGTTATATTTGAGTGAAAGTTTTATTTATTAAACACGTACGACTTAAAATTATCTATTTAAATAAGAAGTTGCATAAAATGAGCAAGCAATAGGAACATTAATTTATTTGTTCTGTTGAACACGATCTTTTTTCTGAATAAAAACTTTTTTAAGAACAAAGCAACTCAATCAATAAAATTAAAAAAAATTCTATTACTCACTAGTGAGTTATAGTAATGAAAAAGTCACAGTTTGATTATGGGTGTCATTATGTGCCTAATTGCGGTGACCATAAAGCCACTTTATGAGCAAGTGTGTTGAAATAGTACATTATGGTACTAGTGTGTAACATTGGTGATTACCGCCGAGGTGTTTTTATGAGACGAGCCGTTAGGCGAGGCTCATAACAGAACCGAGGACGGTAATCATCAATACACACGTGTATCATACGACGTTTTTCAACACACTTGTGAATAAAATAACAATAAAAACTCATTTTCAACAGTGAAAACGAGTTGTGAAAAATGTTTCGCTATTGCGGGAAAAATTAATCAGTTTTCCTATGCGCGCGCATTGCGATCGGCCACAGACTATATTTCCGCGCCGCGCATAGGGTTTGCGGCCTATTCTGCCACGTACAAAATGGGGAATTTAAAGTTTTCTTTTATTATAGAGAAAACAAAAGTTATATTTGAGTGAAAGTTTTATTTATTAAACACGTACGAGTTAAAATTATCTATTTATATTAGAAGTTGCATGAAATGAGCAAGCAATAGGAACATTAATTTATTTGTTCTATTGAACACGATCTTTTTTCTGAATAAAAACTTTTTAAAGAACAAAGCAACTCAACCAATAAAATTAAAAAAAAAATCTATTACTCACTAGTGAGTTATAGTAATGAAAAAGTCACAGTTTGATTATGGGTGTCATTATGTGCCTAATTGCGGTGACCATAGAGCCACTTTATGAGCAAGTGTGTTGAAAAGGTTTTTTATTTCCTTCGATAGCTGCCACCACTCCCTCGTAGGCTTCAACATAGTACCTCCAACCTTGGACGACCGCAACCCCGTTTCCCGTCTATCGATTACATTTATTTATAGCAATAAAATTGTACCTAATGCTATTTGATTTATTCTTATGCAGGTGTGCAGATTGCTATTGAACAAACGAAACAGCCCGACATTGGAACATGCGCTGGCCGCGATTACGGAGTGCATCAAACTCGACACGGGATGCGTTCGGAAAGTGTTCACGCAATCTGGAAATCCTTTGACAGCTTTACACCAGTTCTTTGAGGATGAGGACGTTTTCTTCGCTTATGGGAATGAAAGGTATTCTATTTACCTATAGGTTTTCAAAGACCTAACCCAAGCTAAAGTTCTAATTTTGATCAAATACATCAGATAAATCAAAATAAGTACGAAAGTGAGATAAAACATTCCTCATTTCTAAATATTTTTCAGAGTAAATCAGGAAGACTTTGAGCTGGAATTTGAGGAAAGCAAGGCTGTACTACAATGTAGGAAAACTCCTATCACCAGAAACTCGAGGTATATTGTTAAGCATTATTGTCAGTACATACATAGCTAATTTTAGATTGATGTGTCTAATTTTACACATGAGTAAAAATAGAATTAACAGAAAAAGAAAGTTGATTTAAAATATAGTATAATGATAAGCCTGTATATGTTGCCCAATAACCTGTATCTTCCAGTGAAAGTCCCATTATAATCGGTTTGACAAACAGAAATACATTTTTAAAGCCTCTGTTCCTTGAGAAATTACTGTTATTTTTAAATGATAGAGCCTTCAATTTTATTAATGTGTATCGATTATATTTAATGACTTCCTTCCCAGGTCTGGCCCGAAGCCCCGTATGCCGGTAAAGGCGGGCGGCGGGGCGGCGCGCGCGGCGAGCGAAGCCGGCAGCGGAGCGGCGGGCGACGCGGTAGAATGCGCCGCGCCACCGCAACTGCCGCAGCCTTTACGACTCAAATACAGCGTCGGGAGTATTATAGGTGAGAAATTGGCGCAGCCGGTAAGATGGTTAATATCTAATTTAAATCCATATCAAAAATGTACGTTTATTTATCATAAAGCGTGTAATGTTGTTCCTCTTTCCATTATTTTCTCGTTGACTGGATCATGGGTATAGAACTTGGCGTAGTTGGTAGGATAAATATCCCAAATTCATTATCGCCATACATAGATGTAAAACATTTTCTTCCTGTATTGTGAGATCGCTTGAGAATAAAACTTTTAACAAAAAATTTAATTAATTAACCGCGGCACATGAGTTCATGGCATTACCATACTTATGTCAAACTCGACGATTCACTATTTGTAACATAGCTAGGAGGGAAGGTTTTTAGAGTTTACAGGGAAACTATCAATCCCTCAAGAATAAAATTTATATGGGACCCCTTCGGGAGTATACCCTTTCTAATAAAAAAAATAATTATCAAAATCAGACTCCTCTGTAAAAAGTTATGCGTGGTCTTTCAAAATATATATATATATATATATATACGCGTCGATTTGATAACCTCCTCCTTTTTTTGTCAATGTTTTGGTGTCAATGCAGATAATAAACTTTTTCCTTCATACTTCTAAAAATTTCTACAATTTCCTTAATTCCGCACGCAATACACATATGCTGTTATCTGAATCTGAATATGTTATAAACCAAAAATGCTATTCTTTAGTTATGAATGAAACAGATTAAATTAAACTCATTGTTTTAGGCGACGGCAACTTCGCTGTTGTACGGATATGCAAAGACAAGACTACGAGCAAGGAGTACGCTCTCAAAGTTATCGACAAGGCGAAATGCAAAGGAAAGGAACATTATGTTGAAGCTGAGGTAAAAATTAAATGATAAAAGAATATCCTTTAGTACCTATAAATTAAGCTACAGTTAAATAGTTTTTCTACATACCTGCCTGCATACTGCTAAATACTGATTTTGCGAGGACAGTTCGGGGTGAAATATAAGTAGTTAAATTATTTGTGGTCACATAATGGAATGCATGAAGTAAGAAGCATTTTAATACATTATTTGGCATATGTCCATACTTCGCTGAAGTTAGTATTCTATTATAGAATGGACGGAGATGGGCTTGTAACTTGACACATATACGGTATCGGATGGGGGCTAGACGAAAAAAGTGTTAGATTTTTGCGTCACGACACGTGCATATGTCAAATCGGCACAGTGCGAAGTGCGCAGTCGCAAAACAGTCCATAAAAAAATTATGCTGGACATTTTTTTCACACAGCATCATCTAGCCCCAAACTAAGCAAAGCTTGTTACATTGTTAGTACGGAAGAGCGTTTCTAGAATTAGTATGACAATAATTTATTTGACAAATGCCAAATGTCAAAGTATTTTTTTTAATAAAGACGTATTGTTTTTAGGTGAGAGTGATGAGAAAGCTCTGTCACCCGCGCATCGTGTCTCTGATCGAGGAGCAGGATAGTCCTGAATGGCTCTTCCTTGTTATGGAACTTGTTAGTGGTAAGTTTTCCCATAGTAATATTTTTGTTATAAATATATGATCATTTAGAATAGAAATCACTTAGAATCTTCTTAGACAGGTGATAATAATCGTTTAACGAAACTCGTTTATAAGAAGTATCCTTTGGGGCAGCTGGAATGGGAAAGGGTTTGGAGCAAATTGATGACATTTCGCAGTAAGGGTCTTGAGAAACCTAAACCAGTGAACTTCTATGAAGTATGTAATGAGCGTAAATGAGGCGAAGAATGGATGTTTTTTTTTTCTTAATTAAATAGGTCAGCATTTGACCGATAAAAGAACGGGGATGGCGGAACTAAATTATGGAGCTCTTGTGCACACTCTTCGAAATGCAGTCGATCTCGAAAAAAGAAAGAAAAACTCGAGTCGAAATGTATTAGAAATTTAGGATCATTAAGATCGCAAGTGGAAATTAGTAGTTTCCGCCTATCACTACAGGGAAAGACGTTATTTATGTATATTAGATTAGGCTTATACAGTAAATGTTTTATAGGAATATTCATAATGTTATAGGTGGAGATTTATTCGATAGTATCGCGGCCGCTTCAAAATTCTCTGAGCCGCAATCGCGTTTGCTAATCGGCCACCTAACATCAGCTATCGCCTATCTACACTCGCTTTCTATCGTGCATCGTGACATCAAACCAGAAAACCTATTGGTAAGACTAACCGCCTTATTCATAATATCCATAAAAGTCCGGTTTACACCGCGAACGGAGCGGACTCCGTACGGACTCCGTTGAACTCGCAAGCATAAATTTCATACTTGTGATTCCTTCCACCAACAAATAGTCGAGCGGAAGGAGTTGAAATGAACTCGTTCGGTTCTAAATTAAAAAATATGGAAACAAAAGAAAACTCTTTGTTGGTGGAAATTAAAAGCTATTTTATCACTATCATTTCGCGGTGTACACCGGGCTTAAGTATATTGCCATCTTTTTCATTGAAAGGAAAGTGCATTTTAATTAATCTCTAACAATACAATCTGAACTGTTTTTCACTCATCAAACTGATTTCACTTTTTTTCATTCAACTCTATATTTGATATTTCTCGTTTTATTTGTATAATCAGTCGCAATAAATTACTTGTAAAGACATACTTACTTTAATTACCATTAAAATCATTATGCGTAGCAGGCAGGTACCACACAATAGATAGCTTTCATCTAATTTAGATAAAAAATTAATTATAAATCATGTGTGCTTATAATTTAAAACTATTTTCACTGTCAGATGTCAGATAGTGTGATGTGAATTTATAACAGACAGTATTTAGACAAGTGATTAAAATAAAGTCTGTTTTCAGTTAGAGTATTGAGAGAAAATATTAGTAAAACCTTGTAAAATATTATTTACTAGCTACTGCGCGTGCTACCAACATTTTGAATAGCCTAATGCTATTCCAGGTCACTATCTACGCCTATTCCAAGTTTCATCCAAACATCTAAACAAACTCACAAACTTTCAGCTTTAATATATTAGTATCCCACTAATATATTAAAGCTGAAAGTTTGTGAACATTATTAACACTATTAACGGGATATTTACCATGGTTAAATGTTTTTGGAGTTTCCTGATATTTTGGCGCAGTTGCACACGCCATGACTCACGGTGTCAGAACGAATTGGTCTTGCACTTTTGTCTAATAGTGTTGATAACCATGATAGTTTAAAGAGTTATGTATGAACGATGTTTCATTGCGTAAGCTCGGAAACGCAGCATGCATGAGCGCTAAGTATAACTTACGCACACAGAAACAAATCTACACACAATTACAACTATATCTGAGAGATATAAGATCATTGCACAACTAAGACCAACCCGCTTGAGATAGAACAAATTATGTACTACAATGTACAGTGAAGTTAGCCGTTTCGATGCAACATTGACTTAGCGCATCGAAACAGCTAACTTTACGTCAGCCTAAATCCGTTGAACGAACTGTACCTACATACTGTGATTGTAGGTGGAGGTTGGTCCCGATGGCAGTATACGAGGCCTGAAGCTGGCTGACTTTGGCCTCGCCGTGGAAGTATGGCGGCCGCTTACCGCCGTCTGCGGGACACCCACTTACGTAGCGCCCGAGATCCTGCTTGAAACTGGATATGGACTAAAGGTAACCGTAATGCTTGTCCTACTAAAGTATTAGACTAAAGTAATCGTTGTCCAGTTTTAATAATGTAGGAGGGGTGGGGGGGGGGGGGGGGGCTACTATGAGCTCCTAATTCTAGGCAGTTTTTGAATTACGGAAACCCGTAGCTTCGTCAGCTCCACACGTATCGACGTCGTCTTTCCTGTGAGCCAGGTTGATTAAGCTCCGAGGATGGATAAGGTGCTGGGCAAGCCTATTCCATCTCAAAAAACAATGTCCCAGGTACTACAACGTCCCGTTAAGTGTAGGCATGGATTGCCTCCTGACGCTGTATAAATCATCTAATATAGATGTAAAGGCCTAAGTTTATTTTTTTGTTAATAATGGCATAATTTTCTAATCTAGATTGACGTATGGGCTGCGGGCGTGATCCTATACATCCTACTATTCGGCTTCCCTCCATTCTCGTCTCCGGATGGCGATCAAGAGAAGTTATTCGACGCGATCCTATCAGCGAGGCTCGAGTTTCCCGCGCCTTGTTGGGGCCGCGTTTCAGCCGGGGCCATTGACCTCATGGCAAATATGCTGCGTCCACAGCCTGAATTGCGCTTTGCGGCCGAAGATGTGCTAGACCACGCTTGGATGGCGGTAAGACTGTTTACTATTGCCTTATTATGAAACGAAGTAGATAGTTCGAGCCAGTTGAATAGACCAGTTTATGTAGTATACAAGTCAAGTTAAAACTCGACTACGACACATAAACATGGGCATTCATGAAGTTTCAATTTCCGTTTCGATATTCAGCACTATTAAATTTAACGATTGTGTTAGCCTTTTGCCCTCGACTTTCTTGTCTCCTTCCTGAACCACTCACATAGTAAAGTTCTTAGATTAGTGCCAGATGGAATGCTTGTCCTGCAAGAAATAAATAAATAAATAATGCTGGACTTTTTCACACAGCATCATCTAGCCCCAAAGTAAGCTTGAGCTTGTGGTATGGGTACTAGATGACTGATAAACTACTTATATACTTTTTGTTTGTAAATACATACATATTATACATAGAAACACCCAGACCCGAGACAAATATCTGTAGGTCATACAAACATTTGACCCGCGGCGGGGATCGAACCCGCAACCTTCTGCATCGCAGGCGGACCTTCGCCCACTGCGCCACAGAGGTCGTCGAAATGTAGATTGATGTTGTTTTTTTTTCAGGATGATTATGACGAGAGCTGCGACTTCCGTACATGGTACGATGAGGACTCGTCATAGCGGTCGGGCGGCGGCGAGTCGGAGCCGGCCTCGTGACGTCACGGCTTCGAGCCACTGCGCTGTATGCCTTCAATAACACCAATACCAAAGTTATACTATGTTACATACTGCATTATTACCGTATTTATTATATTTTGGTGCGAACTCCGGTGCAGTATTATTTTTCGGTTTAGATTTTCATTTTTTTATTTAACTGTGTATCGTCTGACGACCCCAATTTTCGAACGCTGAATGTGCAATATCGATTGCCTTTGCAAGAGCTTTCAATATTGATTGTAGAAATGGATTCAGCAGATGGCTGCTGATTATATTTGATTATTTCTTATTATATTGGTCCTTAAAATGGTAAACAATAATATTTTCTAAGATCTCCTGCTTTCTTATTTGACTTTGTGTTTAGTAATTGTAGGTTTAATTAATTCTGATATTTATAACAAATGTTTTTTTTTACTATTATAACACTATGTAATATACGAGTAATATATTATTTAATTATTTGAATGAATTCACACAATGTTATTTACAAGAGCGCAAGCATAATTAATAAGTTTTGTAAAATATTAATTGCTTTTAGGCGTACATTCGTTGCTGATTATGTGTTTCTCATGCCATTTTTCAGACATTCCCTTGTATCTCTAACAGAGTTGCTTTACTCAATAATACCCAAATTGGTGCTTCCAACAGCAATAATTTCTCGTAATTATAAATTTAAACGTATAAATTAGATGTTTGAATTGCTAATAAAGCTAGTTATATTATGTAGGATTGCTGTGATTCACCAGCGGTTGAACTTTTAGCGCGTGCTTAGGCTTGAGGCACACATTGAATTGAATTTAAAATATTTAGATAAGTGCCAAATTCATTATCATGCTAACAACTGCAGCAATATATGTTCCTCGAATAATGTATCTTAAAGCTATATTAAGTTATTTCATAACATAGATCATAGAACAACACGTAACAAACCACTACATAATTAGACTGATTTACATTCCTTTCACTTTGCAATTAGTTTCTATGTCATGTAACTGAAGCCAAGAATTGTGTGTCCCATTTTGTACGTTCAACGAAGTATTTGGAAAGTATTGGTCAATTTTATGAATTTTATAAAAAAAATTATTAAAACACATGTCAGAAATTGTGAAAAATTTAACATCAATTTAGATTTAAAGTGGAGTGAAAAATATCAAGTTCAATAGGGACTTAGCCTGAGATAATATTGTATACAAACGCAATTCATTGCATGTCACACATGTTTCATAAATTTTTATAATGCATTTAGATAGAAATGGTATGTTCATGAGTAAAAGAGATGAATAAATTTGTAAAAAACATTTAATTTTGTTTCATTAAACAAATTGCACTACAAAACTTTAAAATTACTTGAGGACATATCCTGACAATATGAAACCACTAGCTCCATTCATAGTTACTTCTGGGTGAGTCCTGTCTGGCAAAACCTGAAACAAACAACATTTTTCATGAAAACAAAGTAAACCAGGTTACCAACATAGTCCATATTATGAGCTCTTATAGCAATCCAGGTTGGGTCCTAAATTGAACTGCTTCGCTATAACGTACCATGACGTATGCTAAGAAAAGTTACTAATAATAAAATTTACTAAAAAAAAAAATAGTTGTAACAATTTTCTGCTTAAAACATCACATTGTCACGGTTCGAAAACTTTGCGATTCAGATTAGGAACCTAAACTGGATAGTACCCAAACTGAATTGTAGGTCATAATATGGCACCAGTAATTCAAAATTATAAGTTCTCTGATTTATTAGTCTACTGGAAATATGTGTTTTGTAATATGTCCATATACCTGGTAATTTCTCATCCAATTACAAGTAAGTTTTAATGCAGCTACAGTGGGCCGAGGTTTAAGATTCAAGTACAAATTCTGCAAAGGCTCAGCCACAGGAAAGTAGACTGCGAAAGGCCGCCCTGGTTTTACAAAGTTCACCAACTCATTGAATATATTCTCAGGGTCTTCTTTACAAGCTATCACAAGTGAATCAGCTTTGTTTTGTAAAAGTTCAGCAGCTGCTATGTTATCAAAGTGCCATTTGGGTTTTTTGGGCTCTGGCAGTTTGCTTTCATGTAATATTGTTGTAACAGAGTCCTTTATTTCTGATGGTTTTTCTTCAACATCATTGTTATCCACTTTATTTGTGTTTTCAGAGTCCAATGCTTTAGCAATTTTACTTTTATGCTCAACTTCTTCATCATTTTTCCGTTTTAGAGGATTGCCTTCATTACATGTCTCTTTTCCGTTGGTATCACAGCCTTGATACACTTGTCTTAATACAGAATATACATTCACAGATATACATCTTTGTAGTTGATGCTCACTGAAGTTCATTGATAGTAGTGCCTGTTTCTGGGACATATTGCCAGGATGCATATGAACTAGTTTTCCACTAGTATTGTCCCCGATAGTACTCATCAGTCCCGCAGCTAGTAATCCATTGGATCCAGAGTCATACAGTAAATGGACACCTTCAGAGCTAATGTTTGCTATGGTAATAAGTTGAGATATTGTGTCCATTCGTAAATGCTGGATCTTAACCGGCTCTAATTTGTACATGATTTCAGCAATTAGACGCAGATTGGGTTTTAGTATCTGTATGTATTCACAATACTTTTTGGCTTTTTTATTCAAGTATTTTTCCTGTGAGAATTCAGTCTTGTTATGAAAAGTATTAGAGTTAGTTATCAACGTTTCAACAATATCTGATGCTTTGTTTGAATCGCTTTTTAGGACTTCAATATCTGCTGCAGTAAGCTTTTGAGAGCGACCATCATCTATAATATTCCGATTGTCGTTTCCGGACGTTTTGATATCTATTTCATCCTTCAGGGTGACAGGATCATCTGTGTACTCCACTGTAAACTCCCTATTCTTCTTGTTACTCTTTGATTCTAGTTTGAAAAATGAAAAGTATGAACGACCTTCTATTCCATTCAAGTTTACATTATCTCTTCCCAAACTAATAGCGGAGTTTGGTTTGTTGAATTTGTGTAGTTTTCTATAGTTTTGCTTCTGTATAACTATGTAATCTCCGATTTTTACAACTTCTTTCTTGTCGTTCGTCATGTCGCTGTAAAACTCGTTACTGGCAAAGTTGTTCCTAACAGAATATCGATATATATTTACGAATCTTACTTCTTTTTATAACGATAAATGTAATCTCAGCACTTATTATTATAAATATGATTTCTCTCCTAGTACAAAGAAACTAGCTAGAGCAACAAAACAAACAAACAAAACCTAACCTCACTCGCTAAATAAAACAACGTTGAATGAACTTGAATGTTGGTGGATTGACGTGCCAGATGAAGATGACAGAATCTAAATTGACAGTTGACACGACATTGTTTTTTTTTACTATCAAGACATGGTAAGTTCCTTTCTATTCTTCCATTAAATGTGATAAGCATGCAGCTGCTGTGAGGTCAGTATAATAGGTAGTCTGGCAAATGAAAGTAGACCCTGAAAAATCGCGGCAAATTATATTTTTTGAATTTGCCGCGATTTTTCAGGGTCTACTTTCATTTGCCAGACTCTAGGAGGTAAGCTACGAAACTATGCACGAAGCTAGAGGCTAGAGTCAATGATGATTTTTTTAATATCATTGGCTAGAGTTATTATTTATTTACAAAAAAAAAGAAAAGGGCTTTGTCGCTGAGCGACTATATCGCCCAATCGGTAACAAACAAAGATCTTAGTCTTCATCATATAGGTCTTCATATTCTTCATGGTTTCACATCACTTCTTGGTTTCTTCTTCTTCTTTTCACTTTCTTCACTTCAAATCTTTCTTCAAATACGTTAATAGTCAATGTAGTAAAGTTATCAAGGTATGATAAAGGTAGTCTGGTATATTGAAGGATTTAATGAAAGTTATGCTAAAATACTTATCATAAAATATATTCTATAAACTTAAAAAATATACATAATAACAATTTAAAAGATTGATTTACTTTACTCTTAACATCAGGAATAAGCACATTAGTCTATTACTATAGTAATACGTCATTTACATATTTCAATCATTTTTTCTACATCACAGATTTTTTCTCTTGGCTTTCCTTTAGCTTTCCCCTGTTCTATTTCATATTTATCTATCTTTTCCCAATGTTCCCAACTGATAACATTATGGATTCGTGACTCTATTACTTTGCTGACATCTTTGTAACCATTTCTCTCTTCTGTCAAATCCATAGCTTTTAAATCCTCACACACTGTCTTTGCAACTTGGAATGCATTTCCCATTGTATGAAGGATGACTCCTACCGGCCCAGTACCTAGCCAACCTGCTACATATAGCTTTGCTAATTCTTTAGAATTAACATCAACACATCCTCTGTCATTTGCTAATAGCCCATTAGCAAATACAAGTTCTTCATCAGCTTTCACACTCTTGTAGCCTATACTTCTGAATGCTAGCCCACAATTGATGATTTCCATTTCATCAGTAGGCACAAATCTTTGCTCTTCAAACTTTTTACCTACCAATTTGTTACAAATCAATTCTACACCAGTTAGGTTTCTTTTGTCATCCACCAAGAACTTATTAGGGCTTCTGAAAAATACTGGCTTGAATATTTTATGTCCATCAATGCTTAGACTCTTGCTATCATTGAAAGACTTCACCATTAATTCTGTCAGTCTTTTCCTAGGTCTTTCTAAGGTAGGAACCACTTCACTAAGACCTTCCAAATCTGAATCTCTCCAGACAGTCCTACAGTTTTTCAATTTCAGCTGCTCTCTTAGCTCTTTTATAGTGAAAGCCACTTGCAAAGGTCCTCTTCTCCCTATCAAATAGAGTTCTTTGACTTTAGATTCAGCTAATGTATTGAGAGCATGTTCTGTTATGTCTGTTTTTCTAAGTTCATCAATAGGTGACAATAGTATTCTTGCTACATCTAGTGCTACATTGCCTTGTCCTAGAACAACTGCTGTTTCATGTGATAGGTCTACCTGGAATTATAAAAAATACCTCAGCATATCATTTTCAAAATCAATAATTATTAGATTAATTTATACCTTCATTCAGGTCAAAGCGAGTAAACAAGTAAAAATTGCCAATATACTTTTGGCTGAATTTCATCTTGCTTACTTTCAAGTCCTTGTGACTAGGAAGGCCATTATACCATCCAACAAAGTTCCTAGCTGCGACAACATTAGGCACATCTTCATTTTCTATCCCTAGAGTCTTGTCTTCTTCAGCACCATAGGTCTAAAACAAATAAGTAAAGCAATTTTCAACATAAAACAAATACAGTTGCTTGATTCATATAACATCAATAGTAAGTAATTTACTTACACATCATGAAGTAAGATAAAAAAAAATTCTCATCTTAAAAGCAATAGGTACTATCTAATCTAGTTACACTAACAAATTAAAGTTTACAGATACATTTTAAAAGACAATGTTATAAATAATTAGCCGCGGTCCCTCGGGATTTTTTAATTTTTTCGGGATAAAAAGTAGCCTATGTCCTTCCCTGGGATACAACCTGTAACTATGCCAAATTTCAGCTTAATCTGTTCAGCGGTTTGGGCGTGAAAGTGTAACAAACAGACAGACAGACAGAGTTACTTTCACATTTATAATATTAGTATGGAAGTATGGAAGTATGGATTACCAATATAATGGCATCATAATGTTGCCGCAGTTGGTTCAAACTGATGTCTTTCCCAAGTGTAACATTGCCATAGAAGTTGACATTAGGCTGCTTTGCTACTTTTGTAAACTGGTTGATTACATTTTTCACTTCTGGATGATCAGGAGCCACACCATATCTGAAAAAGTAAACATCATCATGATATTATTATCTCTGTCCTTATCCCACTTTAAGCTGAGAGGATGGCTTAGGTGCTGGGCAAGCCTATTTCACCTCAAACAATGTCCCAGGCACTACAGTGTCCTGTTAAGTGTAGGCATGGATTGCCTCCTGACACTGTATAAATCATCTAATATAGATGTAAAGGCCCAAGTTTAAGTATCCCACTTTAATGTGGGGTCAGCACAACAGGTTTACCTATTTCACTCTGCTCTATCAGCCTTTAAAAATTACTTCAGTAAACCTGAGCTGATGTGATAGACTTAAGATGACTGGTGATGAATTAAAACAGGAAATTGCTAGATCAATTGATTTCTGTCTGACTGTTTTCTAACTTATATATTTTTTTAAGTGAAAACTTCCTTAGGCGCTTTAGCATCATAGAGGAAGTCTTGAGCAAATATATAGCGTTAGCTGTTTTGAGATGAGTAAAAAACTTTTATTTCTTTTGATTTAATGGCAATATTGCCATGAGCAATAAGGGATAAGGAATAAGGCAGGATAAACTGTGATAAACTTTGATATACCGGGACAAACCGGGATAAACTATGTTTTGTACATTTTTTTTAGGTTAGAACCGTTACTGAAACCTTGTTCAAAAATTCTCACATACTGGGTTCTAATCTAAGCAATAACATGAAACTTTTTCAACACAAAAATACAGAGCTATGCAATTATGATTTGATATCATTGGAGCTATGTAAGTAACCTAATAATGATTACCTTATCAAACCAAATGGGACAGGAAGTTTTTCATAGATATCTACATTCACTGCTCCTATATTTTTGGTGATGTGCATAGCAGCATAAAAACCAGCTGGGCCAGCTCCAACTATGCATACTTGCGGAATTCTTGTAGAAGTCGATAAAGTTCTCGTAAACACATTCCACAACTTGTAGGACATGTTTCTGGGTGGAACTATTTAAAACTATTCCAACGACCACTGATTATGTAGAAAAATCTTGAATTTCAAATCTGAATTTTAGTAGATGATAATCTGGGAGTGGGAATGGGATTAATCGAAACCATCCCTGAGATGTGGTAAGGGGTACCTAAGGTAAACAAACAACAGGATTTTTTCTACAAGAACATAGAACAACACAATCTCAGAACAACTGTTTTGTTCAATCAATTTAGAGCTATTTTATATAGATTGTTTTGTTATTTTGTTGAATTACTCTCAATTACTCTTTGGCTGAATTCAGTTCAGTTTAAAAACTGTGACGTGACAATTACAAGATAACTTATTATGACAGTAATACAACACTGACGTTTAATTTTTTGAGTGGCTGCCATTTTGTTTGGATTTCCTGTACACCCATTATTTACTATGAAGTGTCAGTCAGTCGATCAATCAATGTCAGTCAGTTAGTCGTCTCTTCTTAATGTTTGCTTTTGCTTTTGATTTGCTAAAGGCTGAAAGTCGATGAATTTTCTTTTCAATCAATTCTCAAAAAATACAATAAAATGCTCTAGAACTGCATTTTAACTTAATTCAGGCACAAAAAATAATATTAATTTCTTCTCATTCCTACCAATCGAAGGAACAACAATGTCCCATGTAACAGACGTGAAGTTTCTTTTTACTAGGTTATTTTCTCTCAAAAATGGGTAAGTCCGATAATTTAGCTTGGATAGCAATGTGTTCTGTATGTATAGTTTAGTTTGCAAATTTCCTCCTTAACAATAGAAATATAGGATTTATATAGTAATGATTTTACCATGATTTCATCATTCAATTCATTCATTTAGCTCAGACAGTTATTTGTTCCCATTTAAATTCTCAGCCACATACATCTTTTACTGTAAACTATTTTGCTAAATCTTTGGCTAACGTATTTTAATATTTATTTATAATATTTAGTACTTTTAAGACATTGGAAAGGCTACTTCACACCACACATTCTTATGCGGCTCTTAAGGTTCAACAGTGACTTCTATTAGAATTACTCTAATTTAGGACTGATAAACCTAATTAAAAATTTTTATTGGAAATGTTTACACTTTACTTGCTGTAATTGACATATATAACTTGTATATACTAAATCTAATTTTGAGAATAAATTTACAGATTAAACGCACCAAGGCTAGGAATTAGGAAATTCAGCCAGGATATAGACAAAGCGCAACAACCACTATGCAAAAACAGTGTGACACAACTCCCTCCTCTCTCCGAGCCTATGACTAACCTTCCTCCTGTCATTTACTCCACGGCTAAGGGAGATGATGCTGTAACAGAGGTGACAGTACTAAGCAATGGACTGAGAGTTGCTTCTGAGAAGAAGTTTGGACAGTTTTGTACAGCAGGAGGTAATGTAAAGCAACAAATATTATTTACCCTGAAAAGTTTACATTAACCTAATGCCTCCTGCGACACTGTTTTTGTGTTTTCTAATACCTAACATCAAAGATCTAACTAAATATGGGCGTGGTCTAACATTTTTGTATGCAAAATGTTATCAGAGGTGGACGGAAAACATGTTTGTTATTTTTGGTCGCAGGAGATACGGCTTAACATTGAACATCTTTAAAGTCTTGCTAACTCATGTTGACAACATTTAAGGTTATTTGTCATTTGTCAGCACAGACGAAACCCCAGTCTGTGTTTGTCAGTTATGCAACAGTTTTATACTTTATCACGATCTATCCCATGGTTTTGCCTGCCGAGAGATTCATTTATTGTTTGTTTTTTTCAGTGGTGATTGATTCTGGGCCAAGGTATGAAGTGGCCTACCCAAATGGCATTTGCCATTTCTTAGAAAAACTGAGTTTTGGTGTAAGTAAACTAGCTTGTTTTTTTATGTTATATTCATGCCTAAAAATATTTACATTATCTGATGAATGAAACTCGAGGTCTGTCAAAGGGTTATGTATACTGGGCATAAAACTAACTGACCGAATTAAAAATGCCACCATTCGCTCTCGAACGCAAGTCGCCAATGTAGCTCAAAAAGTCGGGAAACTCAAGTGGTACTGGGCGGGGCACATCTGCCGCATGCCGGACGAACTGTGGGTCAAAATAACCACTGATTGGAGCCCTGAGACAGCGAGACGGCGCGGCAGACCACGCAAGCAATGGCGTTAGACCGGAAGGCTTGGAAAACTCGAGGGGAGGCCTTTGCCCAGCAGTGGGATAATGGGGGCTAAGAACAACAACAACAACAATATCTGATCCAAAATACTTTAAAAGACTTACTTTACTTTAAGGCTCATCAATATAATATGGATTCAATAGAAAAATTATTGTTTCACCAATAATAACATACCTACAAACTACCAAAATACCTATAATAAAATTTATATTATTTTAGGCTACACACAAATTTGCAACTCGAGATGTTATGCTCCTTGAGCTAGAAAGACACGGCGGTATCTGCGACTGCCAAGGTTCCAGAGATACTACAGTCTATGCAACCAGTGCTGATTCTAGAGGATTGGAAGCAGTTACACAGGTAATAACTTAATAAGTCAAAGTCAAAAATCATCTGAACCGCTGGAATTACTTAGAATAGTTATAAAACTAGCTGATTCTAGTAGAATCATTCTACTCCTGTTCCTTCGCAACCAATACTGTGAAGAACTAACAACAAAAACAGTTTGGGGTGTAGTCTTGCTTTCTTCTAAGTGATCAATCTAAAATAAAAACAAAATATGAACAATGCCTTATAAAATGTTTCTTAACTCTGCTGATTAACTTAACTTCCAGGCTACATTTTGAAGATATCACTGCTAGGCACAGCTAACGAAAAAATCTGCTACTAATAAATATAAATGCCAATGTTATTAAGAGTGGATTACTATTTCATCCAAAAACTGAAAAGGATTTACAAGCTACTTTTTAACCCAAAACAAAAAGTGTAGTATTCCCATGGGATGTTTCTGGTATCCATACTATCCATACTAATATTATAAATGTGCTCTGTCTGTCTGTCTGTCGATCTGTCTCTCTGTCTGTCTGTTTGTTACGCTTTCACACCCAAACCGCTGAACAGATTAAGCTGAAATTTGGCATAGTTAAAGGTTGTATCCCAGGGAAGGACATAGGCTTTTTATCCCGAAAAAATGAAAAAATCCCGAGGGACCGCGGGTCGCACCGCGGGAGCGCAGCTAGTAAATAATATTTTGGTGTTTATTTCAGGTGCTTGCTGAAGTGACACTCAGACCACAGCTGTCGACAGAAGAAATAGAGTCGGCAAGACAAGCAGTTGCTTTTGAGCTTGAGACTCTATCTATGAGACCTGAACAGGAAACCATTCTGATGGATATGATACATTCTGTACGCACTGATTTCACCTACTTAAATATTACTAAACATCTGTATATAAAAATGAATCCCATTTCCCTTGGCATCACGCGTGAACGTCTTGATCGAATTCGATAATTATTTTTTGTTGTTTGTTATTGTCTGGAGAAGGTTCATAAGAAAGACAAAAATAAAGAAAATTACTTAATTTATTTTAGGCTGCCTACAGAGGAAACACACTCGGATTACCAAAGATCTGTCCCAAAGAGAATGTGAACAAGATAGATAGAGGTATCATCCTCAACTACTTGAAAAATCACTACACCCCCGAGCGAATGGTAGTGGCTGCAGTTGGGGTAAGTTTTTTTTTTCATGATCTCTTGATTTGATCATGAAAGTTGGCAGAAATAAAAAAAAAAATTCAAGAAGCTGGAATTATTATGATTAAAAGATGATCATATGAGCCTGTACCTAATGACAAAATGATTATTCAGAAGTGTAGTATAGTGCCTAAGATTGTTTGTTTGTGGATTTTAATTATATTTTTTTCATTTGATTTCAATGTATGTATTTTTTTATACGTATTTTATTGCAGGTTGACCACGCACCATTTGTGGAGTTTGTCCAAAAATATTTTGTTGATATGAAACCAACCTGGGATGGCGAGGACAGACAAACATTCAAGCCAAAAGTGGACAAATCTATTGCACAATACACAGGCGGTATGGAACAGGTAATAGACGATATTAGAATCGGCATCAACACATGTGTCGCATACGATGAAGAAGCTGTAAAGTTTCTGCCACAATATTTTAATCCAATAGGATTTTTAATAGGATTAGGTGCCGTGCTGAGCTGGGAAGTAGGTAATAATTCTCCCGTTTTGGGATGGATTTTAATATATAATCTTAACTGAGTTGATAACAATTATGTTCAATCCCATTTTCTACCGACACTATTACAATTGTACACCTACCCTGCGTCTTACGTGGGCGATACGGACGCGAACGCGAAGCGGAGCGAAATAACAAACAGACGATTTACTATTGAAGTGTCCTACGTCACCGGTGCGCAGCGGCGCGGTTAGATTTGAAACGAACGCGATCAGAATGTTTGCGAATTTTGACACTTTTATGATTTGACGTAAACTATTTAGGACGATTCGCGCGCAGGTAGGACAGACGCGCCGCGCCGCATCGAATCGCATCGCTTCGCTTCGCAATCGCGTTCGCATCAAGCCGTCCACGTAAGACGCAGGGTGATAAAGAGGTATAGTTTGATAGCGAGAACGTGGTGTCAACGGCGCGTAAGCGCAGCACGAACCGCTCAATTGTTACTAAACTTTGTACTTTTTTGTGTACTACATAAGTTCTATATTGTATTGTTATCTCAAAAGCTGTGCGCAACGCGTAACTGCTCGTTTTACGTGGGCAGTTTGACGCGAACGCGAAGCGGCGCGGAAAAAATTAAACAGTCCATTTACTATTGAAGTGTCCTACGTCACCGGTGCGCAGCGGCGCGGTGCGGTTTGAAGCGAACGCGATCAGTTTGTTTGACATTTACGCGCGAACTAGTATACTCAATCTGAAATCTGTAGGACGATTCGCGCGCACGTAGGACAGCCGCGCCGCGCCGCATCGAATCGCGTCGCAAACGCGGTCGCGTCAAAACGCCTACGTAAGCGCGTCTTTCAAGCACTTTGTTTTTTTTTCAGGAAGAATGTGAAGTCCCTCTCTACCCAGGCTCCGATTTACCTGAACTCTCACATGTCGTCATTGGATTAGAAAGTAAGTTATCATCGTCTCGGGGCCTTCTTAGGGTTATTACCGAAGGCGGTATAGTGAAACACCTCCGGTGTTCATTTCATCCGGTTTAAATTTGAAAAGCTACTTTCCGCGGTATTACCCACGGTCCCTTCTAATTACTTCTTAGGCCTATGTGGTTTAATATTCCCAAGGGGTATTGTATTCCACAATATAATCTCTCTTTGCGTGCGCCAGATCCATTCAGTAGTTTCTGCGTGAAAGAATAACAAAACATCCATACATACATCCTCACAAACTTACTAATATATTATATTTGTTTTGTTATTAATTGGTATACAATAAAGTGTTCATTAATTCATTCATTCATTGTAACTGGTCAGAGTGGTCAGTAATTTTGTATGTAATGCTATACAGGCTGTTCCCATGGAGATCCAGATTTCGTGGCGACATGTGTTCTCAACATGATGATGGGCGGTGGAGGCTCCTTCTCTGCAGGAGGACCTGGCAAGGGAATGTACACGAGGCTCTACACTAATGTATTGAACAGGTAAGAATTCTCATCATTTATAAAACTATGGTGCACGAAAAGAGACACAACGCTAGCTCGAAAGAACTTAGTAGGTTAAAATTATCGGAACTAAATAAAGTTAGATTATTTAAATACATAGATAGATAGCGTTTATTGTATAAAAGATCACATTTTTCTGGTTAGTAGTTTCTTAAATCCTAAATTAGGTTTATCTAGACACTACAGTTCACAAGCTCATAATCAGAACTCACCATCAATGTTCATTCATTACACAAAAAATCGCATCCGCGACAAAACCGTTCCGCTGTTCAATCGACCGCAACAATCACTGTGCATAAACGTTACTTTTGGACGAATTCCACGGAACGGTTTCGTCGCGAATATGCGTTCCGCTAAAGCTTGAACCGCTATGCTATTGAACAATGTGGAATCTTTTACGGCCAGTCTACACATTCGACGAACTATTATCTGGATAGACGATGACAGGCGAATACAGGCGATCGATGAGGCCCTCTACAGTGTTGAGAATGCCGACCGGCATTCGTCTATCATCATCAGCGAATATGTAGAGGGCCCATTACACGTGCATCGTGCATTATTTTTTGACGACCTCTGTGGCGCAGTGGGCGAAGGTCCGCCTGCGACGTAGAAGGTTGCGGGTTCGATCTCCGCCGCGGGACAAATGTTTGACCTACAGATATTTGTCTCGGGTCTGGGTGTTCCTATGTTTAATATGTATGTATTTACAAACAAAAAGTATATAAGTAGTATACAAGCTTTGCTTAGTTTGGGGCTAGATGAAGCTGTGTGAAAATGTCCAGCATTATTTATTTATTTAGTGCGACAATTATTAAAAGGTTTTATTTTTATTTTAGATATCACTGGATGTTCAACGCAACGGCATACAACCACGCCTATGGAGACACGGGGTTGTTTTGCGTGCACTCTGCATCGCCACCTAACCGCATTTACGATACAACCTTAGTCATTGCGCGGGAACTCGCTAATATGGCAGGGAAAGTGGGAGAGATGGAGCTAAAGGTATGATTAAAAGTAAATCAGATAGTAGAACAATTTTGTAAGTACCTAATAAAAAGTGTAGAATTAAGTATCTAAAATAAGATTGCCTGTTTTGAGCAGTGAGTTGATGTGGGCTGAGATGACTGATTAATTAGTAAAGAACATTGGATACGGATACGTACTTATGAGTACAATGTTGGTAAAGAAATTCATAAAAAACTTTTATTTTTTTACCAAAGCAGTTCTAAAGTGCTTGAGATGAAAATTTACTCTTGCGAGACTAACCTGTTGCCCTTAGTGTTAGAAAATGGCAAGACACTTTTCTTTTCCGAGATTTAATTTATTTTAATGTTTTTTTTTATCGTATTCCAGCGAGCAAAAACTCAGCTGCAGTCAATGCTGCTTATGAACTTGGAAGCGAGACCCGTTGTCTTCGAGGACGTCGGCCGACAAGTTCTCGCCACGGGAAAGAGGAAGCCACCTTCCTTCTTCATCAACGAAATTGGTGAGTTTAACAAATTGAAAAATTAACTTGGCCATATTCGTCAAAGTGGGCTTAAATTACAAGCCCAATCACTACCTGGTTTTCTGACGATGTTTTCGTTAGCAAAAAAGCCAATTCAAATTAAATAAGCAAATAATCTCAAATACTTTTACAAAAAAACTAATTATAATAAGTGATTGAAGTGAATAAATAAACTTTGTTGAAAAGTCACAGGTATTTTCTAGAAAAAAATAAATGAACCAATTAATTTAAAAAAAAAAAATTTGACCTCCATCATCATGCACAGCCCGACGAGCCCACTGCTGGACATAGACCTCGCTTTGTTTGTGCCATCCAACACGACTTTGACTTCAAATCACGCATTTTTCAAACTTAAAAAGATCTAATCTAATAAATAAATAAAATAAATAATGCTGGACATTTTCATACAGCATCATCTAGCCCCAAACCAAGCAAAGCTTGTATTATGGAAGCCAGATAACTGATATACTACTTATATACTTTTTGTTTGTAAATACATACATATTATACATAGAAACACCCAGACCCCGATTGTCTCGACAAATCAGCTGTTTTCCCGTGGTCCCAGGATTTTGTCCCATTAATGGGACCACAAGGGAGAACTGTTTCTCGTAGTCCTCTCCTCTGTATGTTATACAAACATTTGTCCCGCGGCATAATATACTTTATGTAATATAAGTTTTTAATTGTTTCAGAAAAAATCACTGCAGATGATATCATCCGCGTAGCCAGACGTATGCTGGCCGGACGACCGTCTGTCGCAGCGCGCGGCAAGCTGGCCAATCTCCCCAGTTTCGAGGAGATCCAAGCCAACATGTCTCTCAGCAAAAGCGATGCCTCGGGCCAAGGCAGACGGCTCAACCTATTCCGCGCTTAGTTTTGATTAGTGTGCTCGTTATAAATTAAAAGTATTTGCTTATTGTTATTTTGGTTTTTGTTTGAAGATACCTACTTCACTAAGGCCACTGTCCTGTTGCTTTAGTACCACTTAGGACACATCCGACAGATTCCACATTCGTCAGATTTTTTTTTACCTATGACGAAACGATGATTCCTCGTTAGTCAGATTACATTATTCTACATTTCTGGCTAACCTAACTAAATGTATGTGCCGCGGCAGCGGCCGCCGAAGCGATTTAATATACTTATACAAATGGAATCTGACGAACGAGGAATCACCGTTTCGTCAGAGGCAAAAAATCTGACGAATGTGGAATCTGGCAGATGTGTCCTAAATCGTCCTGTTAGGGTCTCGGATATTTTCTTTATTACGTTACTTTGGTAAATACTACTCTTCCTGAAGCACTATGCTTAGTTTTGGCCCTAGCTTCATTTTGTGTTGCGTAATATATCTAAGTGGCGCTACTAAGTTGTTTATCTTGTGAATCTATAAGAAAGAAAACAATAATAAAAACAGTTCATATTGCTATATTTTTACATCTATTTACAAAATTACTTAAAAATAACAAACACTGAAAAAATTACCTGTGTCAAATCATAAAAATGTTAGCAAGTTTTGAGTAATCAGTCTTACTATTTTTATTTTTGTTAGTATGTTTAATTCGGTTCAAATCACATTTAAAACTTATGAACACAATATCTTCACCAATTTGTAAAACAAAATTCTGCCTGCCTGAATACATACAAATTACAAATAAAAAAAATACATAATTCTAACATGGAATTGTGTGAATAGAAATTACTTATTTTATCTGTAATGGAAGCCCTATAGTTCTGGACATTATCTTTTTCATAACTGTTTGGCAAAATATGTTATCATTTACTGGGCAAGTTTGACAGCGGTTTTGGCTGCGTCATCAGAGTCGCTGATGATTTTAAATGGGAAACCAGATTCCGCAAGAATTTTCCTGGCTTCAGTTGCGTTTGTTCCCTCAAGCCTGATAACCAATGGGTGCTTTGGTGGGCTCAGTTTGCATGCCGCGACGATACCGTTGGCGATTGTAGCACAGTTGACAATACCTGAAAAACAGAAGGAAAATATTTAATAGAGAAAGAGAATTGAATTGTATCAGTCAAGTTTCGAGTTCAATTTTAAAATATAGTGACAGTTATCTGTACTGATGGAGCCAGGAGCTGTTCAATGGAACTCCTCAGTGAATAATAGTATAATAATATCCATGTTTGGGCCCATAATGAATCAGCTCACCGTCACCACCTATAAGAAGCTTGTACCCATTGAAAAACTTTAAAAAAGATGCGCAGAGTGCGCAAAGTGGTGTGCAAAGTGCGCAAACTTGTGCGCAAAGTTGTGGTGCAGAAGGCGGCGGCGGCACAAATATTTGTATGATCGGCAAACATTTGTCTCGACTCTCGAATTCTATGTAAGTAGTATGTATTCATGAGCGAGGAATTCAAAAGCCCAAGTTGAAACAAAACCATTACTGGATTAAAGTGGAACTCGAAGTGGAAACAAAACCATTGATGGATCAGATTGGAATAAAAAGTGGAAACCAATCCCTTAGTGGATTTGATTAGTGGATCAGAGTGGAATAGGGCCAATTTTGTTGCCATTTATATTTAAGTTCGCTAATATTACTTACCTTTATATTAAGCTTTTTGTAACTACATTCTGTGTAGTTTCTTTTTTGTTGTGGCACAAAATAAACTAATTTTTTATGAAGTAGACAACTTTATACATAGTCTGCCTAGAAGTGCTTACCAGCAAAGACATTTACGAATACAGTCTTCACTTTTGGATCTGACTCCAGGATCCTTAATGCAGCGGAGACTTGAGCTTGGCCAACTCCACCACCAAGGTCTAGGAAGTTAGCTGGCCTTCCTCCATTCAGGTTAATGATGTCCATGGTAGCCATGGCAAGACCAGCTCCATTCACCATGCAGCCAATGCTGCCATCCATTTCAATGTACACCAAGTTCAAAGCGGCAGCTTCTCTCTGAAATTAATACCGAAAGGTTAAAAAAACCAAAAGTAAGTAATTAATATGAATAAAACCAGTATAAATCTGATGATATCACTGATGAGAGTGAATGAGGCAAAAGTTGTGTGTCAGGATCGTAGCAAGTGGAGATCTGTAGTTTCTGCCTACACCTTCGGGAAAGAGGCTTGATTTTATGTATTTATGTAAATCTGACTGCATAGTTTTATTTTACCTACATAGCAACGGAACCCCCTCACTACTTAGGTGGGTACATTGAAATTTTACAACTATTTTTACACTTGAATCATTAAAACATGAATATCAGTACTCTCGCTTGATGCAGTCTGCTATTAAAACATCTAACAATCACACACATAATGTATCATACTGTTTGTGTTACATACAACTGACAACACCCAGTTAGATATCTGCTGATCATGACAATATTAAGTTTCTGTAGGTAGGTTATAATGCCAGTAGTAGCTTCTCTATTTACTTTTGTAATGTCAGTAAAATTATTATAATATTAATCTCATAATCATGAATTTATTTAGTACATCAATATTAAGAAAAACTTATAAAATCATTGACCTTGAAGTTAATATTCAATGAATTTATAAATTCAACATCTCCAACATCAAGGTAGTTGTAATCAAAATATATTTCCCAAATATCCATAATAAATAAAATATATAATTAATTAATATACATGTAGGTAGTATAATATATATTTATATAAATGCATAGATAATTTTGTACTGTGACTTTGTGTGACTGTGGTGATAAGGGAACAGTTACTAGTTGAAAATGAAAATAGATAAACAAGATAAAGAATGTTTATCTCAATATATGCTCCAGTTCAATGGTCCAAAGATAAACTTATATCATTTCTTTACATACTTTTAGCTGCTGTTGTAAACTAAAAATACATAATCAGAGTAGTCAAGGTCTTTTCAAGGCACCATAGCAGTAGTTTATTTATGCCACCTGAGCTGTTAGTGGTCTAGATCAGTTGAGCAATCTATAGATTGTTTCTAATGATCCTTACCTTAGAGATATAAACTTACCTCTCGTGGGTCAGTTTCAGAAGTGTCATCTAAAGCAAATATGTCTTCTTGCCTAAACTTGGCATTGTCATCAAAGTTGATTTTGGCATCTACTGCTACTACTTTTCCATCATCAGTTTCCACCAATGGGTTTATTTCCAACTGGGTTGCATCTACCTGTAATAGTTTAACCAATAAAAATATTGCATTCACAGTTATAAGGATTGGAGGACAATATAAAAGTTCTTTCACAAGAACACAAGTGAGAAACACAAGAATCATGAGCATGATTAGATCCTATGACTTTCAGATTGAAGGTAAATGAAATATAGGGTCTTTCATTTTAAACTAACTTAATTCAGAATTTGGGTTCAAAAAATAAATTAAATATGTTTATGTAATGTTATTTTTTGTTTTGTTATGAAAATCCCGAGAAAATCGATAAAGACTATCCTTTTCATTGTTTCTTGAATAACTTAGCCCATTCGTGATGTAGCTGCGCTGCGATTTGTGGAATGTCTGTTCTCCTTGAAAATCTTTATAACAATTCAAATAAATCAATGAATTATAAGTTTTGAAGTGAAAACTTAAATGGGCTTAGGAATTAAATTGATACTGTCAAACGTCTATATATACAACCCAAAAATGAGGATCTGTCAGTTAGTGTAGTTTAAAATGAAAGACCCTTGTACATATAGGTAATAACAGTGCAATGATAAAACAGACGGATATTACCTTTTTGAACAGTTCCCATAATTTTTTTACTTCATTTGCACATTTCTTCTTCATAGGCCCTTTAAATTCTAGAAATTCAGCAACCTCTTCAGCAGCTTTGTCAGTGACACCTTCATAGATATCAATAGGTAGTGTTTTTATTAAGTGTGGTGTCTTTTCTGCAACCGCTTCAATGTCCATACCACCAGCAGGAGATGCCACAATAGCCGCACCATTGAATGATCTATCCATAACAATGCTGAAGTAAGTCTCCCTCTTAATGTTTACACTCTCAGCCACCATAACTTTGTCCACTAGGATACCTTCTTTAGGAGTCTGCTTTGTAATAAGTTTGTTTCCAATCATACTCTTAGCAAGATTCAATATTTCTTCAGGTTTCTTAGTAAGGTGCACTCCTCCTTTGAAGCCACTGTCGAAGTGGCCTTTGCCACGACCGCCGGCTAAAATCTGGGCTTTCACGACATATTCATCGGCTTTGAAACCTGATAGCGGCTTCGAGTCTAGATTGGAATCTATGATGCGAAAGTCTTGAATTGAAACTTGATATTTTCTCAACAAGTCTTTACTGTGGTATTCTTGTAAGTTAAGATTTCTCCTAGAATTAACTTGAGGGCAATACTTTGGAGATAGTACAGCTAGGGTTCTTATGTTTTTTGTGTTTTTCAGCGCAGCCATAGCGAACTTTGTACACTGAAAACTAACCTGCAATTTATTATTACAACGGAATGCGTTGGAATATAACTTCGATAAATACACTTGTGTGTTTATTTCTAAAACACTAGCGAGAAGAAACCTCGTGAAATCAAAATTAACTAGCAGCCGGCAAGCAACACGACAAACACACGAATCTGTGAAACACACCAGTCAAAAAGTCAACACCAGTGAAAAATATGAACTTATGAACTGAACACACACACCACAGCCCCTATTAATATTCTCTTTGCCACAGCCGTTCCCGCCCGGCTGGCTATTTTTTTTTATTTAGGTAGGTTATCTGCAGTTATCTGTGGCTGTGGACTGTGGTTGACTTTTGAGAGTCTTGACGTAATCATTCATTTATGTCAAAATATCATTAGATCTATCGAGAATGTTTTTTTTATGATTGCCAACATTTAGAAAATATATTCTTGTAAGTCTGTGGTAGCTTTTGCAACTTCCTTTTTCTCGTGTTCTTTTGACAACACGAGGTTATAATTTCTATTCCCGAATAGAAAAGTACGTGAACTTATCAATAAATCAATAAGAATGTGTTGTAAATGGTGCATTTCAGTGTAGTAATTGTGTATTCGTTTTGTTGTAGGTCCCAGCCATGACTGAGGAAAACTGGACCGAAGATGCCGTGGAAGGCAGCATGGCTGTTGACTCCATGCCACTGCCGCAACCGGCTGACATTCCCGAAATCAAGTTGTTCGGGCGATGGAGTTGCTACGATGTGCAAGTGTCGGATATGTCCCTGCAGGATTACATCTCCGTGAAGGAGAAGTACGCCAAATACCTGCCTCACTCCGCTGGCAGGTATGCACACAAGCGTTTCCGCAAGGCGCAGTGCCCCATCGTGGAGCGGCTCACCAACTCATTGATGATGCACGGACGCAACAACGGCAAGAAGCTGATGGCCGTCCGTATCGTGAAACATGCATTTGAGATCATCCACTTGCTCACCGGAGAGAACCCTCTGCAGGTTCTAGTGACAGCTATTATCAACTCTGGACCTCGCGAAGACTCCACTAGGATTGGTCGCGCTGGTACCGTCCGTCGTCAAGCTGTTGATGTGTCTCCTCTTCGTCGTGTAAACCAGGCAATCTGGTTGCTATGCACCGGAGCCCGTGAGGCTGCATTCAGGAACATCAAGACGATCGCTGAGTGTGTGGCTGATGAACTCATCAACGCTGCTAAGGGATCATCAAACTCCTACGCTATCAAGAAGAAGGATGAGCTCGAGCGTGTTGCTAAGTCCAACCGTTAAGTAATTTTAAGATTTCTAACAATAAAAGCCAGAAAACTATTTTGGTTCTTTTCATTCATAACATAGCCTTCGCAGACCTCTTTCCTTCACCCGTGATAGCCTTTATTGTGATAGGTAGGGCCAACCACAGCACAGCCAGTAGCAGCTAAAGCTGAAAGTTAAGCAAAAATACAGTTCTTCTAACAGATCTAGGCATTTGGAAGTTAGCTGTTTGTCTGCATAGAACACATTTTTGTATGAAAAATTTTGTATGGTAATTGTGAAGACAAACAGCTAACTTCACGAATGCCTAGATCAGTTGGATGAACTGTTCTTGTCTAACATACCTAGTGGCTGAATTAAAATTTCTCTTAGATTTTTAAATATTGCTATAGCTGTAAAACCTTTTAGGTAGGTAGTTTAAATCAGGACTTTCTATTAAGTACTTAGTTATTTTTCCATTGGATGAATCATTACTTTTACGTATGAAAAAGATCCCTATTTATATGTAAGTAAGTAATAAAGAAAGTAAGAAGACATCTAGTCAAGGATGGTAGTCAGGATGCATGCAAGATCGATCAATCAGTTTCTAGGTACGTACCTACCCCTATGATCTTATAGAAGATCATTGACTCACCCACACATTTTGTACAAAGGAGGTAACGAGGGTAGCCAGATGCAAGATCAATCCATCAGAGTTACAATAGGTAGCGATCGAGAGAGAGATAGCTATCGATTGGATGTTTTCCTAGTCAATCTGAGTCAATCAAAGTGGCCAAAGATTATAAAAAAAAGGCCAGGATTATCGGAAGATAATAGGAACCTGCGATAGTCAAGCTCAATTAAGATAAAAAGTAGTACTGCTGAATCAATTGGAATACAGGTCCCTTTGCAAATAGAACCAGAGAAAACAAAGACATTTTGGTTTCTCGCTTTCTTGTTTAGGTAATAATGGTCTGGAAAGTCTCACTCAGGTAAATTCAAGGTGCATTTGGGTGCAGTGTGCACTTTACGATTTTAAGTAGAAAGAGCATTAGATCGCATGCCATTAAATCACATAAAAAAAAATTGCGTCCACGTCAACTTCTCTTGTCAAAGTTGTCGGTGTCATGTCAAATGACATATCAAAATATTTTGACATATCAAAATCGGTGATTGTTGATTGAATTTTCCGACAATCAAACAAAAATAAAAATTTGCACGCAAACGCAAAGCGATGTAAAATATTGTAAAAGTAGAAAACTCAATTGATCTAAATTAATTTCGCGTTTAGCTCCTAGCTTCCTCCGTTTACAAGATAAGAAAAAGATGATACACAGTTTATTCATCATCAATCCTTCAGGGTTTGTGTTTCCTTAATTTCAGAAGAAAAAATTCTTCAAGTTCTAAGTGAATACGGTATTGTTGTAGCCACATTCAGTATGTTTGAAAAGAATAATCAATTTCAAAGTGTTACATTACATATGGGAACCAAAATAAATTGCCTAAATTGATATTTTTAATGCAATTCTCCTCTAGACAATGCCATGTCAATATCACTTATTTGATTTCAGGGATGTTTTTCTCGAAAAACACTGGAGGAGCGTCATACCAAGATCAGTATGTGATTACTATTTGGAGGCGCAAAGAGCTTCTCCAAACGTAAGTGGTCTAGTACACTTTGCGCATAAAATTAGAAAGTTCTGTATATACAGTACAAAAAGTTACCTCTGTCTTAATTCTGTATGTATTCACGAACAAAAAGTACCTATACTATAAGTAGCAGTAGATGCGGCCATCATGCTCTACCGACAGACCCTCAGGCTATTGGAGGAATAGTTTTGTAAATGAGAGACCGTATGGAACCGGCATGTTCGATAATCGATCAAGGTCCCTAAATTAAAATAGATAAAAAAAAAAATAGTAGTATATCAGTTATCTGGTACCCATAGTACAAGCTTTGTATAGTTTGGGGCTAGATGACGCTGTGTGAAAAAGTCCAGCATTATCTTCTGTGGGAGTGTGGTGGGACCAATTTCAATACTTCTTTTTTTTAGGATGTGCCGCCAGTACTGGCTGCTCCCCATCACTACTTGATCTCAATCCAGAGAGGCGGAGTGGCTCTAGTCGCAGTGTGCAAGCAAGAGGTTGCACCTCTTTTTGTGATTGAGTTCTTGCACCGAGTTGTTGATACATTCCAGGTATATTGGTATAAGTTTTAAGGCTTGTTCCAATGTGATCTAAATATCAATGAACATCATAAAGTAAGAAGTATCTTTCTTATTGCTTTCATGGACACTGAGTAACACCTGTTCTTATTTTTTGAGTTTCCTTATTAAATAGCTATGTACATTTGTTAAAAATGTACCTACATACTTATATTGGGCTTATAGTATAATAATATCATTATGCAAAACACAAATTATTATGCTGAAGGCCAATAAAATTTAAAGTTTCTAAACAGAAAGTGGTCTATTGAAGGCTTTAATGTTAAGTCATTTCTTATTGATTTCTATTCAATTTTACTGCATAGGTTTCTATTGGATACTTGTAAGATTTGAGTAAGATTTTTGTTGTTATTGTAAAAATTAAAAAAAGATGCTGCTAGATTAATATTTAATGTATTATTGTTTCAGGACTATTTTTCAGATTGTACAGAAACTATTATAAAAGAAAACTATGTAGTTGTATATGAGGTAAGTTGTTTTTGTTCAAAATGTAAAAAAAAAACATTTTTTATGTAAAAAAGATGATGTAACATGTCTGATCGTTTCAGTTATTAGATGAAATGTTAGATAATGGCTTCCCTTTGGCAACAGAAAGCAATATATTGAAGGAATTGATCAAACCACCTAATATTTTAAGAACAATCGCCAATACTGTCACTGGGAAATCTAAGTAAGTTTGAATTAACTAGATTATAATCTAAGTTTCGTGTTTTTTTTGGAAATTTTTGTCTTTTTCGTTAAGTGGTATGCAATAAATAAAGAATTATCTAATCTAATTTGTTTCTGTGTTCGTAAGCGATAGTGAGCGTTCCTGAGCTTACGCACACAGAAACAACGTGCATGTGCATTTACACACAATTAAGACCAATCCACCTTCGTGAGTAGGAAAAACTATATTTTTCGCGATTAACTCCCGTTCAATTAATCTTAATAACGTATCCAGTGTATCATCGATCCTGCCGTCTGGCCAGCTATCGAACGTACCGTGGCGTCGGTCGGGCGTCAAATACGCCAACAACGAAGCTTACTTCGACGTCGTTGAAGAGGTCGACGCTATCATTGACAAGAGCGGTGCTACCGTCTCCGCGGAAATACAGGGATATGTATGAACTTGCACAATCTTATATTATATTCATTTCATTTCCTTTAAAGTACAGAGATAGCCGCAATAGTATAACTCGGTTCAATACAGAAATGAATCTGATATGGTGGCGAGAATCATATTCTCTCGCTTGCACACTAGTGCCGTCATTGGTATGCAAGCGAGAGAACATGATTATCGCCGCCATTTTAGTTATATAAAAAACATGATCACGACCAATAGATAAGTCAGTAGTAGTAATATTCACAATAGTTTCCTTCATCGATTGGACTTAAGAGGAAACCACTTAGTATTCTTATAAGTGGCGATGTAGAAGTATTCCCGAGGGACAGCGGGTTACACAGCGCAGATAGGTGACAACAATGTTAAACAATTAGATATTTAAACATTATCATTGTTTCAGATTGACTGCTGCATAAAACTAAGTGGTATGCCAGACCTCACGCTCACATTTATAAATCCAAGACTGTTCGACGACGTATCGTTCCATCCGTGTGTTAGATTTAAAAGATGGGAGGTAAGTTTTCAACTTATGTATTTCAGATTATATTATCCATCTATACAAGTTGAGCTTGTATCTTTGGCTACGCGTCTTTGGCTGGTCGGATCACGGCCGTACAATAGGTTCATTGCGTATGCGCAAGATTTAGGTGGTCTTAGAACTCCGTCATCACATTATGTGACCTTTAGCTCTTTTTACTGTTAGCTCATCAAGAAGCGCTTGTGGTCGTGCTTGCTTAGTCCTTGATAGATCGTCGTAGTTAGCAACGTTCGAAACGGCCAGTAAGTGGATGGGTGACCGCCAGTGGCATTTTAAATTGTCGGTCCCGGCTAATTAAGTCGTTAAGCTATGACGGAGGCCTTAAGGCGGTCTAAAAACTCCGTCATCAGAGTTGGCTACTGAGTCATACCAAAGATTACATAATACTAGGTACGAACATACGAACATACGAATCATATCATCATATCATACGAACTTACTTACTATTAGCTCTTAAAGAGGTTCACATCTTGTAAAGGTGCCTCATTAGGTACACCTTAACAATATGATTTATACAGCATCAGGAATCGAACTATGCCAACACTCAACTGGACTCTGTAGTTTCGTGGAAATTGTTAAGATTGAATAGGCTTGCCCAGCACCTTGCCCATCCTCTCAGCTTAATCTGTCTTAAGTACACAATACGTGGTCATTGTGAGAGCTAGTCTGGTCCACACTTATTGCGTAGCTTAGTCAAGCTGTGGTTTTTCTGGTGATGTTTTCCTTAACCCTCAAAATTTTGTGTACCTAATTGCGCATAAATACAAGTTTTCTATCACGAAAAATAAATATTTTTTTACCGAAAATACCTAAATGGTATCTGGATCCCTTGACACGGTGTACACATTTATGAATTTTTTGGCTTTTGATAAATACATAGGTTTAAAGAGCTTTATTCTTATACAAACACAGTGGTTCCTTTACAATGAGATACATAGAAATAACTTATTCTTAAAATAATTCTATTTAACTAGCCTCTGGGACTTATTATTAAGTATTACAATAATATAATATCATCGATATTATGTCCCTAATAAACTTTAATAGCTGTAGTTCGCACTTCTGGCACTCCCTTAGATTAATTGCAGGTCAAGTTCATGTTGCTATTCAACTTTAGAATAAATTTTCTACTCTATATTATTTAACACTTCACTATTGACATATATTGAAGCTGCGGCTGCTATCAGTGTAACGAAAATAACTTACCAATCAACTCTAATCTTTTTTCGTCACGATGACGTAACTCCCTCGTGTGTGGTAATGTGTTGCGTTGTTCGAGCGGCCTGTCAGTCGCCTCTGTGGCCCAATGGATAAGGCATCGGCCTCCTAAGCCGAGGATTGTGGGTTCGAGTCCCACCAGAGGTAAATTGCATTTTTGCGTCGTGAGGGAAAACTGTTTTTCTTGCGTGGAAATGTTGCGACATTGCGCTTGCGCATGATTGGGCGCATGTAGAGAAAAATAAAAGAGACTAGATATTAAACTTTACTTTGAATTTCGCTATGCATTAGAGTTTTTTTTCTTCTATTTTATGGCTATTGGAAAAACAAAGTTTTAATCCGTGTTTTCTAGATCCATACTAATATTATAAATGTGAAAGTAACTCTGTCTGTCTGTTTGTTAACTTTCACGCTCAAACAGATAAGGCTTTCATGGATAAAGGTTGCATCCCAGGGAAGGACATAGGCTACTTTTTGGCCCGAAAAAATCCTGAGGGACCGGGGCCTGGTTACACCGCGGGAGCGCAGCTTGTTGTATATATAAAATTATTAGAAGTAGCTTTAACTTGTTCTCGTATCGGTGACAGCAGTCCGATGTCACATTGTAATGCCATTTCAAATAGAACATGTGCATATTATTATTAGGGGGCTCTTGAATTTAACTCAATTTTGTACCTAATTAAAATAAATTATCTAACGTTTTATGGGTACCTTGTTACTAAAAATGTATTTCACAAATGCTCAAACGACTTCTAAGTTTAGTTGCATTACTTGCGCAAACGCAGATACATAAATAAATAAATAATGCTGGAATAAATATTTGTCTCGGGTCTGGGTGTTTTCTAGGTATAGTATGTATGCATTTACAAACAAAAAAAAAGTATTTAAGTAGGTAGTATATCAGTCATCTAGTACCCATAACACAATCTCTGCTTACTTTGGGGCTAGATGATGCTGTGTAAAAAGTGAAATTCACATTAGCATACTAACGCGCCAATCTGGATTAAATTTTTAGGAATAGACTTAGGTGTTATCCAGATCATTTAAAGATATCTAAGGGAAAGTCAGATGTATTTCCAATATTAAGCAAATTTTTTTTGTTTTCAGTCTGAAAGGATCCTCTCATTCGTCCCTCCAGACGGTAATTTCCGTCTTATGTCATACCACATCGGGTCACAGAGCGTAGTGGCGATCCCTTTGTATGTACGACACAATCTTACATTGAGGAACAATGGTGACCAAGGGCGGTTAGACCTTACTGTTGGACCCAAGCAGACTATGGGCAGAACTTTAGAAAGTGAGTACTTCTACTGTCATAAAACCTTAATTTTGTAAACTTAAAATGAACATTGGTGGATATTTTACACAGCTCTATCTAGCCCCAAACTAAGCAAAGCTTAACTGTTATCGGAACCAGATAACTGATATAAATCATATTTTTTATAGCATGCCCAAGCCGCGTTGACACGATCAGAGTATACTCTGACAAAGTAGACTCTGATGCCTACTAGGACGCTCTGATTGGCCGCCGCCATCAGAGTAAGATCAGAGTGCACTCGGATTGGGGTTGCCACGATCCAAGTAGCGTCCTAGTAGGCATCAGAGTCCACTCTGTCAGAGTATACTCTGATCGTGTCAACGCGGCTTAAACAGTGAAGGAAAACACTGTGAGAAAACCATCATCATCAGCCGTTCTCATCCCACAGCTGGGCATAGGCTTCTCTTCGCTTTCGCTATTCGTCTCTTTCCTGAGCCAGCGGATTTCACGATGTCGTCGTGTATCTTGTACGCCACGTCCCATCTTGTGAAGATCAGTTAGCACTTTATTCCACATAAAAAAAACAACCAGTTAATATTCTAATAAGAATATAATAGAATAGAAGTGGCGATGACCAGATGCATCTGAAGAACCTGACCATGTGCTAAATATGTATTCGATGTCTTACAATTAACATACAAATATAGTATTTTTAATTTGTTCATTTCAGATGTGGCCTTAGAGATTTGCATGCCAAAGTGTGTTCTCAATTGCTCTCTGACCGCTAATCAAGGGAAGTACTCGTACGATCCGGTCAGTAAGGTTCTGTTATGGGACATCGGAAAAATTGAACTGCCGAAATTGCCTAATATTAAAGGAACAGTAAGTATAGAAAGAGTAGTATAGAGGTCGTCCAATTGCGCGATGGGTAGATGACATCAAGAAGCACCATAGATTTTGGGTGCGTGAGGCACAGGACCGGATTGAACCGCGTAAACAGAGGGAGGCCTATACCCAGCAGTGGGATGTTTTTAGCTGCGGATGATGATGATGTTGAAGTATAGATAAATTGATTTTTGGAAGAAAGAGAGTCATTTGCCACTGCATTATTATTGAATGTTTTGGCGTTTCCTACAAGCTACATTCACGTTCTTACAATCACAACTATTCGGTCCTGAGCTTTCGGTACAACCGTTCCGTCACACGTGTCCTGATCAAGCGTATTATGACTCAAACGAAAATGTGTACAGTACAGAGGCCGTATTCCCGTTCTTATTTTAATTCGCTCGATGAATATTCGGATGTTCCTTAATTATTACGATTTCTGACTTCAAGGGCCAATTTTTCGGTTTTGAATATTTGGTCCTAGGTTGGGACCGCGTTTTAACGTTGATCTTATCGACCGAATACAATGTAGCTCGTAGTAAGAAGCATCCGAATATTCATCAAACGAATGAAAAAACTAACGCGAATAACCCCCAGGGTCTTTCATTTGAACTACACAAACTGACAAGGCCTCATTTTTTAATGAAGCCCAATTCCTGAATTATGTTAGTTTAAAATGAATAAGATCATTATATTAGCGAATTTGTGTATAGTCTAGTAAATAAATAATTTATTTCAGGTGTCAGTAGCATCCGGGGCAGATACATCGGGTGCAAATCCAAGTATCAACGTACATTTCACGATCCCCCAGCTAGCCGTCAGCGGGCTGCGCGTGAGTCGCTTAGACATGTACGGCGCCAAGTATAAACCGTTCAAAGGCGTCAAGTACGTCACTAAAGCCGGCAAGTTCCATGTAAGAATGTGATTGGGGATTGGAAGTCAATGCGACGAGTAATTTGGCTATTCTGTGAAGAATTTAAACAAGTGAGTGTAGTGAATTTTTTTGCAATGAATAGCTTTGTTGGAGCCGATTTCTCTACGGCCAGTTTGTTCGAACGCTTTTCAAATTGACAAACCGAATAAACTTGGATTACATGGTCCTCATCGATGACAGATTTGATCAATGATTAGTTAATTTTGAAGATGATGCGTTCGAGAGACCGGCCGTTAGTCGTTCTATCTGGTTTTTCGTAGTGAGGGTCAAAAGTTATAGGAACATTTTTAACTTCTCTGCCTCAAAAACCCACCTTGTATACTTTGAATCAGAGATAGCCAATATTACTCGTTGATTTGACTAATAGCATCTTTCAGTGCGATTTGATAAAGCTTTATACGAGTCTCAATTTTATGCATATGAAAATGGACTTTCGATAGTGTTATGAAGAATATGCGTACAAACTCTTGCAGTAATATCACATTTCTCAGATTAAGGTTTTAAAAAACCTTGTTGAATATATGGAAAATATAAATACAAAATATCTCCTAAAACTACCTAATATAATAATATATAATATAGGTAAAAAGATTTTATAAGTAAAGTCAGACGCATAAGTAGTCGTTTGTAAATGTTAAATTTTTCTATATTATCTATTTCTATCTATTAATAAATATACTATAGCAATCAATATTCGTTTCATTAACTATATTGTAACTCGCACACATTACTAAACGGTATCTTAAGTGTGTCTACAACTTATACTGACTTCACAACCTCAGCTGTTTCAATAAACATTAGATACAATGAATCACCAATGAATAAAACTATTCCGGACACACAATATACATGTATGAAATACAAAATATAGTCTTGAAGTAAAGTATTCTTGAACTAGCTTCTGCGCGCGGCTTCGCCCGCGTTGTACCAATATTTTGAATAGCCTATATGCTATTCCAGATCACTATCTACGCCTATTCCAAGTTTCATCCAAATCGGTTCACTGGTTTAGGCGTGATTGAAACATAAACATACAAACATCTAACTAAACAAACTCACAAACTTTCAGCTTTTTTATATGAGCCGGATTCGGGAGGACTCGGTTTTACGACTTTAGCCGATTCTATTCTTCATAGTTTTATTTTGTCTGTTGCATTAAATTGTATTGGTAAGTCGCCTTTACAATATTTGCTGAAATATCGCTGCGTGAGAACAGACATTAGCGATGGAAACTCTTTCTGAATCCTGGGCTCTACATCACGTTCCTGAAAATAAATAGGGATCCTTCAAATAACTATGATACATAAAATCGAAAGGTACCTTACTAACTAATAGAGAATCAGCTAAGGCTTGCTATTTTAAAAATCTCAGGCATTATAATTTTGAATGTATTTCCATTGTTAAATAACAAGTACTTAAATAATGTTGATGACGAATGGACCAAAAACGCAAGCAGGAACAGTCCTGCTAATGGATCTAGGCATTTGTGAAGTTAGCCGTTTTGATGCACGTTGACGCAAGATGTGATGCAAGTTGACCGTTTGTATGAAAAAGTGTTTACCTACTGCGCATCGAAACGGCTAACTTTATCCATCGAGCGTACTGTAGTCTAATTTATACTAATAGGCAAGATAGGCCCTTATAGAAAGCACAACGGATTTTTAGCTCTCTGTACTTAGGTGCAATAGACGATTGCACAGTTTGGTAGAGTAAGCGAAATAGCACGATTTTAGGCGTCATCAAAAATGGGTTCTGCGCAGCTACTTCAGAGAGCTAAAGAACGATTGTGCGTATTATACCTAGAGCCCATTTCATGAAAGAAGTATTATACCTAGAGCCCATTACATGAAAGAAGTATTATACCTAGAGAACCTTCAGAGCGGCGCTAGCATCTACGTGTTAGTGCTCATTGATTTTTTGTTAGTTCCATGAAATTACGCGGGACTTCTTTCATGAAAAGTACTCTATACTTGATTTATACAGCGTCAGGCAGGAAGCATACTCCTATACCTATGCCTATACTCAACAGGACGACGCGCGACTGCGCTGTAGTGTCTGAGACATTGTGATGGAATAGGTTTGATAAAACTAACCACAAAACAGCAGTAAGACATGGACCAACGCGCGTGTGCGCCAGCCGTTTTACACATTTTCGCTCGACACCAATCGATGACGCTGCCTACTCCGGTGGCAGTCGGGATCAGGTTCAATGGAGATGGTAATGCCGTCTGCCACATGTAGTCTATGTACACCTGGTTGATACATATTGAATTAGTAATTTCCTCTATTTATTGAATTAATATGCATAATACCACCATTGTAGTCGCCATTTTGGATAAAAGTCTGCCGTACGTATTTAAATTTTATTGATTTTTGGACAAAACTAGGTTAGGTTAGGTTACTTTTAGCTTTTCAGAGCTTTGCAACGTTAGATACTACTCTCTTAATCTTGGCCAATAGGTAGCTAGATAGATACGATAGATAGACTTTGTTTGGTACATAAACAGACACAGTAAACAAAAAAAGACATGATAGAAAAAATAACATCAAAAACCAGAGGCCGTATTGTGTATCAACTGGCAATGTATGGCGAGTCCTTTACGGTACAAGCTGTATCTCTATGGAACTCATTGCCATTTTCTATTCGCTCATCAAAATTTATTTATATTTTCAAATCTAAAGTAAATGAACACTTTTCGTCCCTGTCGGTAAACTGCTAAGTTATTTGTTTTGTAACATTTAAACCCATTCTGGACTTCAATTGTCATTTTCGTATTGTGTGATTGGTTGCGCTCTATTGGGATGACTACTGGGAATGGATTTCAAGTTAGACAATAAAGCTGCTGGTGTTTTCAGGTTTAAAAACTTTTAATGTTCCTGTTTTTAAATGTATTCCGACTTTCTATGCCCTATACAGTAAGTTCCTACCGAAATATATCACACATAATAGATTTTTTTCGGACAGCTAGGTACATAGAAAATTATAAAGGCAAGACCGGTTCAAACTTTTAGAATCGGAATTTGTGATCACTAAAAGCTTATCAAAATCTAATTTGCATTAATTTGTTCATTCTGATTATAATAATCAATCACAGCAATAAGCACATGTTTTAAACTAACTTCTGTTTTTCCGAATGTCCATTCGATGGCGACATTGTCGGTAACCCTTTGGAACGTATTGGACATGGTAGCTATTAGCATATTTAATACAACTATCACAGATATAACTTCGAAACCTGCAATTAAACAAACTCATTAATTCACGCTGAAACAGAACCTACATAATTAATGCGCAGGCGTTGAAATATGGTTGTTGCCGTTAGTTCATTAATAAGTAATATTTAGCTACCTCGAAGACAAAGTTATTGGTAGGTATACCTAACTAACCATTCAATGGATAGTTGCATATTGATAAAGATCCAATTCGTTTCATTCACAAGTCACAAGTTACGAGTAAGTATAACTAGATTTAGATTGTACAAAAAATGTAGAACAAGAACATTTTTAAATCAGTAGCGCACGTTGATGTCTTTTGTATGGAAATAGTAGCACTTTCACGCATCCCAAGCATTTGTTGGTTTAGTTTAAATGCCCTTTGCTTTCTTTATTTTATTTGATAAACAGCATAATAATGGAGTTGGTAGCGATACGAAACTGGGACCGTATTCGCGTTCCTTTTTTCGTTCGTTTGATGAATATTCGGATGTTATTTACTACGATTTCTGAGTTCAAGGGCCAATTTTTGATTTTGGAATATTTGGTCCTAGGTTAGGACCGTGTTTTAACGTTTGAAGCAAGTTGCAAGCCCATCACCGCCTATTAGAATACCTACTAACTGGTTTCCTCTCAATATTCACATTTACCGTTTAGATCTCATGTTAATACAGGTATATATGTATAGCAAATAGGTACTTAAATATAATATTTACAGCCAAAGCAAAAGTATCCGACACGTTCAGTATACCCGTGCCTGTTCTCTTGTGCTTTCTGTACGTGGTGCGAGCCTCTAGTGTTTTCCAACACTATATCAGCGCTGTCCATCGGCGCCATGCAGAAGAGCGCCCAGAATAATGTGTTCAATGTATCTGAGAGACTGGTGAAGGAAGACGCCTGAAAAATAAGTAGCTCATTAACTGTGTCTTCTCTGTCTTCCGTGGTTCAGCTACACTTCTTTCTTTCAACAAATTGGTTCCACTTCTAGGTAAAGGGACTATTATTTTCGACTTTCGATAGATAGTTTCGTTCCACATCAGCTACACTACAAGGTATTCCACTTATACTGGTAATAAAAATAAGAAGAAAAGATAAGGTTACACCTACTGTGACTGCCTTTTCAGAATTTGCGACGCGACAGTACGTCATACAATCAAACTATTTATACAATAAAATCAATAAAATTCTAAACATTTACCCACTAACTAAACATGCATCTAAATAACCGACTGGCTTTCAACGCTTACTTATGAGGACACGGAAAAACTCTTGGAGATTGTTACGTGACACACCCATTTCACATTCAACTCACAATCATTCACCACACAGCCACTCAGACACACACCCATGCAGACACACGCACACACACCCACGCAGACACACACTAACTCACACACATGCGCGCGCGCAAACACACACACACACACTCAATCACATACTTGTATATTTGCATGCACACAATTAGCATAATTAGAAACTTTTTAGATTATTTTAGAACGATTATTGATAAATCTTACTTAATTCTTAACTTAATTCACTAAGGGAAGAGCGAAACCCCCTAACACAGGTATATATTTACTTAAAAGGGGGTTTACAAAGCATTTATGTCATTATATTGAGTAAGACGAAAAAAACGATTTGATTTGATTTTGATTACTAGTGTCAGTTAACGTTTAACGCAAATAAAATAATGATCACCCTTCAAGGGAGACGCGCATTGTGGTGATGATTAAATTTTAGTTTTAGGTATGTGGTTTTCATTGCCTTACCCTCGTATCTTATTATAAACAAGACACTTACATAGATTACTGCGTGCGGTTAGGTCTTAGGTACTTTTGCTTACCTAGGAACGTTTCTTTGTATGTTGCAATGATGCGTGAAATTAAGTTACGCACATAACGAAGCCACCAATGATTGGTTGGGAACAAAAAGCCCGCATACACTAGATAGCTTATACGGTAAACCTTGTAGGAAATGCGTGAGAACTGGCGTGAATCAGTAGCATGCGCGGTCAACACTTTATTATGTTACTCGAGTAACAAGTTACCTATTTGTTGTGTGATGATTGGTTTCCTGCAGAGTTGGCAAATTGGAATAATGAATGTTTTGATATAAAGAGCTTTGATTGTAGGAAAGGTTCATTTATGTGAATAAATGACCTCATTGACACGATGAACGAATTAAATTTGATATTTGATTGGTAATTCGTAAGTTTCAAGATCACCTGAACAGTCTTCATTCCAAACTCGTCTTCGTACACCATGCCATTGTAATACTGGTAAAAGCGAGCAAGTCCCGCAGCGAACGCGCTTATTATTATTGTGAAAACAATTATGTACTTGTAGATATCTAGAGTCATCTTCCCCAATGAAACCTGAAGCAAAAAGAAACAGAACTGGTGACCCATACTATCGTCTACCCAAGGACGGTAGATAAGCGGTCAGAAATCAGAAATTCAAGATTCTTTGATTGCCCTGCCATACAATTAGATATTTATGTTCTTTGTAACGTTGTATTTGTACATGTGACAGGCTGCAAGCCCATTATAAAAATACAAACTGGTTTCCTTCACATTTTCTTTTACCGTAAGCTTACGATTACAAGGAATAAATCTCGGGATCCGTTCTCATTATAATTACCTATGTGAAAATTCTAGCCTGTGAAAATAGTTTTCACAAATTATTCAACAAAACAGTTCGACCGCTGAATTGTAATGGTGTATTTACATACCTGCAGTGGCCCTAGATGGTAGTTCAGTTGGCACAGGAGCATTAGCCTGAGGAAAGCGCAGATCGTCGCGAGACAGAATGTGCCTTCGCCGAGGAGTGTTGGGTCGTACTGGTTCCAATGTTTGCGTTCTGTGAAAATACTTTATATTTATGCAATTTTAAAATATTCAAGATCCCTGAATGTGAGGTTTTTTTAAATTAACTATTACCTAACTATTGACTCCTACAAAATTTTCCACTGGAGCACTTTTCCCCTATCTATGGCAATCTCCTACCAGTCTTGAAAATTAGGACACCAAATTAATCGTAAAATAATCCCTTATATTTGACAGTGGCAATGATGATGGTTATAATAAAGAAGTAGGTAGGTAGTCTTATATACCACATCAACTGACCCAAAACTTATAATTGAACGAGATAATTGAATTATTCTATTAAAAATAACAATGAGGAGAAATCAATCCGCCACAATAAGAAAGTTTTCTTTTCAATTAAAATGAAAACTTTATAAATATTTGAAATAACATTATCAAGTAATAAGGTGCCTGCCTATTATTGTTTACCTGTCTTTTCGCGAATCGTGATTGCATCAACTGCAGCCATGATCCATAAGACAAACGTGAGCCAAAACAAAGTGAGCATTATGATTTCTGCCCAGTTCCACATGACGGTGAAGAATCGTCGAGGGCCTTGCATCAGGCACATACGACATGCTGACCAGGAATAGCCCAGCACGAAAAGAATAAGTGGCCCTTCTGCACCTATAACAATTCAAACCCACGTATAAATAAGTCTGGAGTCTTAAAAAGAAAGTCAGTTCGTGTTAGTTAGTGACCAAAAGCGCAAAAATGCTAAAAGCCTTCGTGATTTTTTAAAGACATTATTTATTTAACGTGCCTTCCGAAGCACGGAAGCGCTCAGTCAATAATGCCACTAGTGGCCACACATCGCGCCGAAGTTAGCATCACGAACATGAGCGTCTGGATCCTGTCATAAAACTTTCTAGATCTCGAAGGCTCGATCTTGAATTATAAAAAATCATATCAGGGAAAACGCCTACGGTAGTCCAAATAAGTTTTAATGTTAACACTTCCATACAAATTACGATTAATAATTTATTTTTATCCGGGTCACCATCAAATATTTAAATCAGGACGAGGTTTTTCGAGAAATTCTAATTTGCGGAGACAGTGTAAAACGCCTCATAGTGAGTTCTTTCACGCACAGCAGCTCGTATAACCTGGGTAATTAATCGAGATTATCTTAACGACAGATCTTTCTCATCAGAATGAACAACTTCACATCTCTAAACGTTTTCACCCTTTTGAAACTTAATTCCATTTCTATTCTCAATTGTACCAAAAATAAGGGTTTGTGATAATTAAAAAAAGATTAAGTATGGTTTTAAAGTATTTGTAGGCCACAATCACAAATCAAATTAGATCGCACTATCGTTGCTCTCCGCTGTTGCATAATTTTTATTCATCACATTTGAAATTTTCTGATTTATAGTGTAAATAGAAAATTTCTAAGATAGGTATGGTCTGCAACCTATACGAATTGATAGATTTAACATATGTTTGTCTCGTTAGACGAGTCTTGAGTGAGAGACATAGACTATAAAATTTTAGCACTTATAACAACCGTTATTTTTACGTCACTATTAAGTGCCTGATAACTGATCAGCTACTAATCAACTTGTTTTATTCAAAGTAATGGAGTGGGGGAGAAAGAAAATTGTAAACAGCTTTTTTTCCTGTTCCTGTACCTAAGTATAGATATACTACCGTATTCTCGCCATTTGCACGACAACGATCTCTCTACGGAAGAATAGAGAAAAGGTGACTAAAACATAATCCAGTTTTTGGAGTTTTTGCTTAGTATTATAAAATGTTCCAATATTTTGCTTTCAAAAGATTGATTTTCTATTCTAAAGAAAAAAATAACGTGATGCTGCGAGGGTTATAAAACGCATACCTAAGCAAATAAATTTACTTGTTTGTAATTTCACAATATCTTATGTTGAAAACCCCCTGAAATTTCCAGAAATATTGCTTATACACCTAACCAAGAACTTTTTTCGAGTTTATTTTAATTAGTAAATTATTTCAAAAGCATGACGAGAAGAACATTGGGGACAGGGGCCGTATTCGCGTTCCTTTTTTCGTTCATTTGACGAATTTTCGGATGCCTTCGGAGTTTACCATTATTTCTGACTTAAAGGGCCAATTTTTGAAACGTTAAAACACGGTCCTAACCTAGGACCAAATATTCCAAACCAAAAAAATTGCCTTTGAAGTCAGAAATCGTCCGACTCCTGTCCCCAGGAGTCGTGATCCTGGCTATTTTCATTTTTATTTTAATTCTGGAGTAAAATTATATACCTAAATATCCCTGCGGCGTACCGTGGTCGTGCTTGCTTAGTGGTTCTTGATAGATCGTCGAAGTTTAGCAATGTTTGAAACGGTCTGTAAGTGGATGGGTGACCGCCAGTGGCATTTTCATCTGAGCGCTTCCGTGCTTCGGAGGGCACGTCAAATTGTCGGTCCCGGCTATTTAAATCGTTAAGCCATGACCTAAAAACTCCGTCACCAGAGTTGGCCACTGACTCATACGAACTTACTTATTTAACGTACCGTGAGGTACCCAGTATAAAATGAAAATTATTTACCTGTGTTCGGCGGTCCACGTTTCAACTTGCTCTTATCTTGATTAGACACGTGGAATACCAGCGTGAGGAATACGAAGTACGCCGCCGAGTGAGTGATTAGCTTGTTCAACGGTATCTGATAGTGCTTTAAGAATCGATGCCGGGGTAAAAGCTGTCGATGGGTAAATAGTAGCCAGTAATAATCGATGATTAAACGACCCTAACTTTGTCCGAAGAAAAAGATAATTCGTAGTACACGAAAAATGACACCTTCCATTCTATGCCACATTAGTTGAAAAAAAAAAAAAAAAAAAAAAACTTTTAATCCGATTCTGACATCTCCAAACATTGCACATGCTAGAAAAGGTGGTTTTATAATTTCAGTCCAACAATAACATGGGGCAATGTTTAATTTCAGCCTAAATAACTCATTTTGAAGGTAATTTATTGATCTTTGTTCATGACTTTCCTCTAGCATTTGGTCTCAAACTGACCTCCCAACTACTCTATTATATCTTGCCTACTCCATAACACCAATGACTAAATTGGTAAAACGCATAACCCACTTTGTTCAAAGTAGAGTTTCTAATAGTCATTGTTGATTCACAAACCAGAGAGGTCATGGGTGATGCTTGCAACGGGTCATTTTTATTGTTCGGCAGAAATTGATGTCCCAATTTTAAAGTATAATAGCTGCCAATCCTATTTCTTATTTAAATATAGTGCTAGGTAATATATAAATCTTACAACTTGACCCCCTTCATACTAAACTCGAGAGAGACAATTGATAATGATGGAGGGTGATTTTTGCCTAGATTAAATGTGGAAAAATTGATATTTTGAATTAGGAAAAAATTCTTCACACATTTACGTACAGGTTTCCGAAAAACAACATGAGAAAGGCACTAGTCGGCTTTCAGTTAAATGGGCTTGCAATTTGCAACTTACGGAAATTAATTCCAATATGTGTTTATTTTTATTGGAACCCGGATTACTGCAAAGTCTGATGATCTTAAAAATATGTCTAAGAAATGAAATGGTAAAATTTACCAAGCTCAAGAGCAAAATAAGCGGTATGATAAAAACTCTACATAGGAATATGAAAGTTTTTCCAAAAGTCGATTTGCTTCTCCAACTGTACCAATCGCCTAACCAATAAGATTCCAAAACCTGAAAAAAAAAGAACAAGAAAAGTATTTCAAATGCAGGTTTTCATTGTCGCATCTTTTTATTTATTTACCTCTATTGGAACAAAAGGATACCTATTGCAGTTTTTGATCAAAGTCAAAGTCAAAAAGAAAACAGAATAGATAACAGTTTAGTTCAAGTGGCATCCTATCATGCCTCTACACATTGAACAGGTGTAGGTACCTACCGTGCGTAGTTTATGAACATGATTATGCACTTCTCGCTTTTGGCTACTTGAATGAATGCAACTGTTTGAGGAAATCGAGGTCAAGCCTATTCAAATGATTTGGAGTAAAGCTATTACCTGCTGAGTATTTGGATGTGCCACAAATTCTTTCTGTTTGTAGTTGACAGCCATGAGTAGGCGAGGCAGTACGAAATGGCGATGACCTTCGCAGCCCGAGACTTGTTTCAGGATGATCTCTACCTCGTCAGATGTACGACAACAGCCTAAAGTCGACAGAAAATTTTTTTCTGATTCGTTAATTTTAATTATTATTGACAATGACAAAGATAAAAAAATATAAGTTGGTAAAAAACTTGGCTTCGCTCGCCCTTCTACTCTTCTACCACTCAAATAGATTTAATGTTAGCGAACGTAAACCTTGTAAAATTACTCACAACTTTCTCATTTGTTCATGATACATTTCCTGTAATAAACATCTCACCTATAAGATTCACAGCAAACGCACAGACTTGATCTCTCAGTTGTAAATAATCGGAAGCCAAATGTCGGTAAGCTGCCGCGTTCGCCGCCAGCTCCTCAGTGAGATAGAATACTTCCAGAATAGGGTCTGAGGACACGTGCACTAGATAAGCAGGCGAGGACACCGCTCGGTACTGCCACAGACGAGCACAGCTTGCATGTAAGGCGTCGTCGTTCACAAGAGAGTTTCTGAAAAAAATATATGATATAAGTAGGTAAATCTTTGCTAGATAATTCATACAGAGTCTGGCAACCAATGCTTACTATTCAACGGGATGTTGCAGTGCCTGGGATTTTGTTTGAAATGGAATGGAATGGATGGACTAAACCAGTCTCGCAGGCTTAATTGGCCTTATCCATAGGACATGGCTTTTCTCAGGAGATTTTCCTTCACCGGTCAGCTCATATTACCGCGCATATATTTTTTTATGAGACGCAAATTAAATTGATGCACGGCCGGGAATAGAAATAGCAACTTTCCGGTTGAAAGTTGAGAGAACATCCCACTAGGCCGCACGGTTCAATTTCTAAGAAAATACACATTAAAACAGTAACGGTGCGCTGTGAATCAGATCTCGGAAACAACAGTGACATGCCGTTTGCACCTATCCATGGGTGTGGCTACGCGGCCATTACAATTCAACAACATACGAACACCATAGTTTAGCGGTCATTAGTTCATACTAAATTTTGGCAGCCAATAATTTGAATGCATTACACGATTCTTTTTAACATTCGAGGTAGTCAAGCCGATTGTGTCGAAAATTATCCGTTTAAATTGAACGTGTGAATGTAACGTGTAGTTAACCGGCGTTCGGCACACATTTCGGTAATGCGGTCAAAGAAATTGTATTATTTCATACAGAAATACACGCTTCCGATAAAAACAGTGCTAAAGTTGTAGTCAAGTTCCTTTTTTGTTCTAACATTAGGTATTTTCTTTAAACTTACACAGTCAAATTAAATGAAAATATGTCACTTAATATTTTTTTCTGTGATATAAGAGCAAATACTTATATTAAATTAAATTTACTTGCAAATAATGCAGGGGCAATTAGGCGAATGCGGCCGCGTTACTTTGTGTCCTCGGTTCATGAGTAAATTAACAATTTCATAGTTATTCAAATAAGCTGCGAGAATCAGCGGGGTCACGTGTGTGGGGTACACTGTTGAATGTGTCGCTCCAGCGAATTCTAATCCGGGAGACTTCTTCTTCAATGCGTTTAGTAATAAAACTGGAAGTGAAGAAAAACTTATTATTCTCTTAGTTTTAAGATAGATGTTTCCTAGGAAATGTGACCGAGGAACGATTAAGGCTTGTCTTATTCCTTCAGTCTGGTTTGTTTTACGCTAAGATAAGCCTGTAAAAAATATAATTTTATCACTGTAAAGAATTCGTGATATTGGTGGATTAGAATTCACGAGCTTCTCATAAGTCGAGATATTAAATACCTGGCAAAGTGCAACCCACTACGTAAGTAACAAGCTGAGTGAAAGCAACATTTTACCCAATATTTTTGTACTGCTATCTCGTATGGCGTGCAGCATAGTGTCACCAATTTCCGCTTGTGGATATTTCAAGAGAAACTCTACCATTTCTTCGGATCTGTTATGCACCGCGATATGGAGAGCCGATATGCCCTACATAGAAGTGTGAACTGTTATTTTATCTTTATATCAAGATTATTATGTTTATAAATTGAAACTGACCTGAAAGTTGACGCAATTAATATTAAGTGCTGGGTGTTCCTCTAGATATTTTTCAACAGGGTTTAGTATGTCCTCAGATACTAATCGTAAAAATTCAACCTCCTTTGGCTGTAGTTTTGGTAAGTAAACACAACCTTTTGGTCCTTTTCCATAATATTTCCCTTCATCTGGCTTTGATAAAAAGTAAGTCAGAAATCGATCAATGAAGTACGAGACATAAAGAACAAATAAAAAGTATTGAGTGTCTAAACATACCAAGTCTATAGTGCAGTAGTGAGTTCGTAGACTCGGTGTGAAGAATCTCGCTTTGCTCTGTACATACGACCTAGATTTCGGTAGATACGGGTTGCTAATATCTTCAGACATTCTACTGTAGTTTGAAGGCGAGTTTCCGAAGTTTCTATGCTCAAATACTTTGAGGACTGCGCACTCATTGATCTGGTTCAGTTCAGGGGTTTTTGATTGCTTTGGAGGGGGGACGCTGAAGGTTTTTTGGTAGTTAAGTATTTTGGAGAAGAACTTATTGCTGTTGATTGAGTCTGGTGAATTTGTACGTTTACTTTTTTCTTGGCTTGCTGGATTTTTATAAGATCGTCGTGGCACTGGAAGACTCGGTAAGCTTTGATTCTCGATGGAGTCAGTGAGAACTGATACTGATGACTTCATCGTTGGGTCACGCCGCAGTATTATGGTAAACCCAGTCCCGTTGTTTGTAGTTTACTGCCTACAAATGTCTGTTTTGCTATGCGAGCCTTATAATATTATGTTTATTGGAGAACTCGTTTTGGAATTAGGACGAACACAAAAATTGCAGAAAATACATAGCGTAAACATAAGTGACAGTTATGATGATGACACTATCATAGTCAGAATATCAGACAAGATTTATGAAGGATTTATTTAATTAAAAATGAGTTTCTTATGCTAAGGTGTTAATAGATAAGATTTAAATATTTATGATGTCATAAACTACTGTGCTTTGCGGAGTCATTTTCGGTTAGTCCTCTAGTTTTCGCTATAAATAGTGTAGAGCAGCGCAAAGTATGAGTATGATCTAGTCAGGATCTGTAAACAAAACAAAATTTATTTTATAGTTACTTATACCTGCTTCATTTGCTATACCTATTTATTTATTACTTACAATGTTTCAGTAATAATAGTATCATTTATCTCAGTTACAGATTTGTTTACTGTTTTCAAGTAAGTATTTATTTAAAAGAAAGTTGAAGCTCAACCATTAACTTACAGCAGTGTATGTGACCAAATTCATGTCCATAAAATTCATTGCAGTAAATGCAATCGGTTTTTGAGATCTGTAACATTTGTTTTTGTTAGTATATTTATATCATGTTATAAATTAAAAGGAAATAAACATACTCCCACAAAAATAACTACTGACCTACATGTTTGTGTGTGGGTACCTATACTTACCGCTTAATAAGGAAAATCAGAGCTCGCCGACATCTAGGGTTAGTAACATACCATCTACTATTATAAGCTGCTTTGGCTACCTCCGCATTCTGTAAACATTAAACAGTTAAGGAATACAGTAGTATAATGAACTTAAACATTTAAGGTCACATACCGCATGAAAGATGTCGTCAGCATACCAACAAATCAATCCAATTTGAAGCAAAGCCGATCCAAGAAACAGCTTATTGCTCACTGCCATAAGTGGTTCCAATAACTAGAAAAATATGCAATAAAAAATAAAAAAAAACACTTTTATTACATAAATAAGTAGAGAACCACATCCAGCATTTCCGAAAAAAAAATCAGGTAAGTATTAACCAAGTGAACAATTTTCAAATGTCTTAATTTGTTTTGGAAAATAACTGTGAATCCTACAAAGTTTCATCATCTCCATGCCACTCACATACTTTTATGTGAGTGGCATGGAGATGATGAAACTTCTTGATGGTTTAGTTGTTTACGTTACATTTACAAAACTACTTAAACGTAATACAAACCACAATAACGAATACTACACAGCAAATATTGACAGAGCTGAAGACCACATTAACGAGGTTGGAGAGGGAGAATGCTTCTTCTAAGTCGTTGCAATACCTGTAGATTAAAAACACACCTTGATGACTGCTATGATTCCGATAGACTTGTGTATTTAAGTACTAGTAGGTATCAGATTCATGAGCATTTGCTTATTAATATGCCATGTTAACATGAGCTCTAAACGGCAAAGGAAAACATCGAGAGATAACCAGTTAATTTAATATCAAACATTTCTGCAGAATGTGTGAAAAACCGAAATATTTGAATTGGGAAGTGCCTCTGACTGCCCACTTACGGTACTTTCCAATGTTATTGAACGCCTAAAAGACCGTACTTTGGGAATACCTAGAGATGCAAATTTTATCTCTCGTAGAAAAAATATTGAACCTACAAGCGTATTTTCTTTATAGATTTTTGATATTATCTCCGATGAGAATCAAGTATTTTCATTTAATTTTTTACTTGATAAGTCGCTGATGAAGTTTGATATTCCCCTTTATCTCCTCATACTGGTCCTCGTCGGATTGGCTAACATTTCCGATGCATTCCAGTCGACGTTGCAGAAGCCGCAGCAGTAAGCCAATGTGACTTGCCATACCGGAGAATAAAAGGTCAGTTCCAACCATAATCCAAACGCAGATTTGACCTGAAACAAATTATGATGATGCTGATGATGATAAAAGAATATCAATGAATTGAAAAATGAAATAAGTACCTATCAAAATGCCTCGGTGTGTGGTAGTGTTTCCGGTAAATCACTGACGTATGTTTATTTCTAAAAATGTATTTCTTGACACTGATTTTACTAAAAAATAATATTAGTGTGTCGTTCGGACACTGCGAAATTAACTACATAGTTACGTTTCAATACCATTTGCGGTTTCATTTTTTGCCTTTGCTTTCATCTTTGCGTGCGTTCCGACAGACATCCATACAAAAACATAAATTGTAATCACGAACCCAAACACAATCATCCAAATACTTATTGACATACAGTAGACAGTGAAAGTCTTGATGATGATAGCTCCACAATCTGAGAACACCCATTAACACATTGAGGGTAACATTATAGTTGAGTCTACAACTTACAATTAATCCAGTTTAAGCAGCTGATTACAGGTTTCTTAAGCATCTAAGAAACTCAGATCATGACAGTTGCATGATGAACTAAAAACAAATAGCAACAGCTTCCACTTTCGTTGGCGGAGCGTAATGGACAATCATGAATGTGCAAAAAAGTTAAATCCAAAGCAAGTTCGTGTTTCTATTCTAGTGTGATAGATACAGTGAGCCTCACTTTTCACACACGTCACCTTTTCAAGTAAATTACTTTATCTTCATGTATGACGTATTTCATTAAGTACAATAAGCATTTTAGTGCACTTTACCTTTGAATAACTTCAAATTTTTCGAGTAATTATATGAATCTACGAACCTATCTATGAGGTCGCATCGACATATTAATAATGTCTCATTCTCATTCTCTATACTTCATACAATCCGTAAATCTTTTTTTCGGACGTCTCGTCTACATAAATAAATCATTTACTTACATTCATTCTTACTCTTCTCTAGTTTCATTGCATTATTTCACACATGCTTAACTTTTTGAAAAACTCTACCTATAACTTCACCCATGATTAACTTGTGTAAATAAGTAAGTACTTTACCTGCAAACATCTCGAAGATATACACAACAACGTGCCCAAAAGGTTCATGCTTGTCGAAGGGGTACCATGCTTTCCAAACATAGCCAACAGAAGTATCCTCATGTGTCCAAAAACGTTCGTAGAAGTAGACTGCTATGGGAGTGATGTTGTAGAACCACACTCCTATTAGATTCACCGCTAAGTAACCTGCAACAGTCTCTACTTTATAACTGGGAATATAAGATAACATGATGAAAAATTTATAGCTACTCGTACAATAGGCAAAGATGGCCTTGGAATCTGTCGCGTTGGATCTACATGCAAAAAGTGGGTTTTTGCCAAGTTTATTTAGACTAAACTATTTATTTCCCTCCTAAATGTTGTACCTACTCAATGATAATTATTAAATATTACTAACACCGATGTGCAAGTGATAAAGAGCTAAGGCTTTTGTCCTTGAGGATTTGGTACTCATCATCCAGCGGAGACATCGGCCAAATCTCGGCGAGCTCGATCAGGAGGTCACGGAAAACATCTAGTTTGTACCACAGCACAAACACCTTCGCAATACCTAAGGATGAATATAAACAATCAATGCATAGAATGAGTATGGAAAAAAATATAAGAGGAATAAGCGTTTTATCTTAAAAGTCTCCAGAAGAAGAAAAATATCTGATGTACCTACCTACAAATCTAAACATAAACATACTTGAAGCTGGCTCACGGCAACGTAATTGTTTCTAACATTAGGTAAATACACTCAAATTACTACACTTCTCAGTGAGTATGGTAAGAAACAAAAAACAATAAAAACAGTTTTGAACATAGAGTATGTTTACATTGAGTAAATAGTCAGTAGTCACGTCTAGTCAGGGAAATGTGTTACAGATAAGTACTTACTTAAAGCACCATAACCAAAAGTGTGAAAAAGTGGCACAACGTCTTCGACTCGTGGCGAATTGGACAACGTGACGCCAATGTAGACGATGTCACCGAAAACGTGGTAGCAGATACTAGTCATGGAGAGGATGAACATGGCTTTCTGTTTCCAGAACTCTGATCTTTTCTTTGGCATTATGAAGGAGAGTCCTATGCGGCGCATGCAGAACCCACTGAGGGCCAATGACTTGGCGATCTCAGTTTTTGCTTGGTCTGTCGTTTCTGTCATGCTTCAGACCGGTGCTTTGTCTTAGATTTTATGTCGGAAAATGAATTCATTGCTTCCATTCTGATTTTTAATAGTGGCATTAAATATTTTATTGCTCTAAGAGACTGCCTTCGAAATCATGTGGCCGCCATTGTGTTGTATTGTATTATCTAGACGATACTTATTTCGTTTTAATAAGACTCAAAATCGCAATGGTTTTGTTATTACTGCTTTCTTTATGGCTACTGCTTCTTGCATGCCAGGATTGAACTGATGGGCGTAAACAAAACTAAAACAAAGTTTAAACATGAGTTGATAGCCTAATTGTAGGGTAGCGCTTCTCATACAAACTAGCTGTGTTCTAAAGTTCTAAAGAAACCAAGTTTCACACCAGTTATTGACATGACATTTAACAAGTGAGAATTTATTCAGTAATTGCATAAAACAGTGATATGAATGGAAAATCGATCGGGAAGTACCGTAATGGGATGGATCTCATAAAGACTCATTTATGGTTAAAGCAGGTGGAGTGTCAACCGAGTCGTTTTGTGCCTTTGGTTCTCTCTATTCTCATTTTAGCTACTTATTTACGTATAGATCACAAAAACGCAAAAGAATCTGAACTCTTATACCCTACATAAAAAGAGTTTCTTTTTAGGTCAGCAACAAAAGTGATGAGTTAGTTCTCCTTCGCATATAATGTTACAAGTTCCTTCGTATTCTAAGTAATATCTTTGAATCAACTCGGTTTTGTAACAAAATACGAGTCTATTTCCTTTGAAATGTTTCCATGTTTTATCAGAATTCATGTATGCCGGCAATAGTCCCCGCTTGATGTCTAATAGCGGTTATAGGTTCGAAACACGAGCGCTATGGCGTGACGTGATTGGATTGCAGTATGCTCTTCATTGTTGCGGTACAAATGTCGTTAAAGGCACGCAAACTTGTTTAATTAAAGCGATAAACTGGGAAATTGAATGCAATAGGGACAATGCACCCCCTATAGTGTAGATCAATTATATTAAACAGCTAAGTAATGTGGGCATCATGGGCATGTGCTAAATATGTTATTCGTATGAATGTATGGACTGGACGTATCGATGATCCCCCTTACATCTAAAGGATCTTAAGATTTGATCTGAAAGGAGGTCTATCTTTTCTTTACTTAAGTGGTACCGACAGATCCTATAGAGACGTAAAAGAGACAATATTTGAAATAGAATCACGGACATCGATTTATTTAACTTCGATGACTGCCGCCGCTGGACTATTGCGATAAAATTTGTAATGCTTACAAGATTCGACGTATATAATTTATTGTTGTGATATATTGTTGAATATTAGAATAACAATAGGTTTCTGAGATTCACATCAAAGGAATTCCTTGTGTAAGTAAGCATGACATTATAATTAGGTACTTAAGTAAATCAATTCAATGCAATGACAAAACCTGCAGGGCTGTTGTGCTGTCTATGAGGAAGCTTAAGAGTCTATCCCGCTAGAGATCGTTGTGTTTCGGCAAATTTAGCACGAGCCCGCCGTCCGTGGCGGCTTTACAGTTCGCCACCGTTACGCGGCGATTAGGCTGCGCACGCGCACCTTATGCCGCCACGCCGATGCACTTGTCATCCGATGTAATTGCCTTGCATAAAAATCGTTACGGGAAATAATGTTGTAAGAAAAGCACTTTATGTTTCCTGCGTTTTATGTGAGAGCCATCTTCAATTCTGATAGGAATCTAATAAAGGTGAGAAATCATTATCTCCTTTGTTCTATTTTAAAAGCTTTTAATTAACTTGCAATGTTTGTATGTTTGTATGTATGTTTGTCCGGGTCAAATCTTGCAAGCTTAATTTGACTCACTTCCCGTTGTCCGATTGAGTTGAACTCCTCAGATAATAAGCCGATTCAGTGGAAACTCGGTTTGTTGATCAAGTATTATCTAAAATTTTAAAATATGGTGACAGCGAGCTAACCTTATGATGGAGAACGGAACTCCTCAGATAATAAGTTGATTGAGTTTAAACTCACTACGTCGGTCAAGTTGCATCTACTATTTTAAAATATGATGACAACGAGCTGATCTGATGATAGAGAACGGAACTCCTCAGATAATAAGCCGATTCAGTTGAAACTCGGTTTGTTGATCAAGTATTATCTAAAATTTTAAAATATGGTGACAGCGAGCTAACCTTATGATGGAGAACGGAACTCCTCAGATAATAAGTTGATTGAAATGTTTTGTACTTACATCGGAGAAGACTCTCACGGTAACCTATTAAAATCTTGTACTTGTTGAAATAAAATATATATATATATATATATTTGTAGGTATTTCACTCGCGGTCACGTGGAAATATTGCTTATTCCACTCAGGGATACCTACAGTATATTTTTAGATAGGTACGGTAGATTATTATTATTATCATTATTGATTATTGTCACTTTTGGACAGGGTTTTAATCTAAGTCAAACCCTCAGTTCAACATTAAATGATTTAAGCTTATCGAAATTAGGATTTTAAGCTAGTTTAGGTCAAGCGCATATTCAATTCTTATGGATTCATTCTATTTATTGAATTATTTTATAGACGTATCATTTCTTATATCAGTCTAAAATCATAGTGCACATACTTACATAAAAAAAAAAAACGGCCACGAAAACACCACAATCATGTGAAATGGACGCCACCTAATTAAACTCATCGATGAAAAAATATTTGAAAGCAACCGTAATATAAATATTGATAATTCATTGTTTACGAAACCACCAAGTAAAAGTGCTACGTTCAAAGTTGGAACGGACGACCCACTTCTTTTCAAAATGTTCTTTCGCAAAAACGTCTATCGAGATCTCTTCCAAATAAAAGACTAGAACGGCGGCGTAGCGATCAACAAAAATGGTAGAGCATTTCGAATGAATACAAACTGTATTTGGGTTAAATAAAAAGCTGCAGAGTAAATGTTTGGATAACCTTGATGAAAAAATCAATTTGTTAGAAGGGTTAGTTCATACCCCAGTAGGTAAAAATGCTACAGCAAACACTCTGAGTGATTTATCGTGCCGTTATAATTACCATTGTTGTAGTCATCGAAGTGCTTTTTGAGGGTGTGGCACATAAGCTGCATCTGTCGTGTAAAAACAGAGAAAACGACCACTTATTTTTTAAAATTTTAGTACTTTTTTAATCAAAAGTCAAAAGTAAAAAAACTTACTTATTCAGTAGGACCGCTGAGACCAATACCGTGAAGAATGAAGGCAACAAACACGGTTTGGGGCCTAGCATTCTTTTAGGTGATCCATCCTAAAACTAAATAGTCAAGCTCCAGTGGGGAATTATACAAAAGCGCGTTATAAAGAAGAGGCTTTTACCCGATAGGTAATGTTTATAATACCTCACGAATATAATGAAAGTGAAAAATCTTTACAATATTAGGTATAGCATAGACCTAAAATTTCACACGATTGTACAGCATGTCCTATGATGGAAATGTTCTCAGAACCAAACTCAGCCATAGCGCCGAAGTAAATGACATTTCTTCTGCGAAACCGTTCCGCGGAAGCTTTCTTCCATTTGCTACCGACATTCTGTACACCTAATGTGCGATCGTGCTGTAATGGATTAAGTACGGCAGCATTAACACAATAACCCAGATAATATGCACTACACTATTGAAAATTACTATAAAGGCACGACCGAAAACTGATACTGCACTTTCGCACGTATCCATATTATAGGTACCTATCGTGTTTTGGCTACAACTTTCATTGCTAAAAGCTGCCTTGTAAAGAAATCTTGAAAGTTATTTTATTGCCTATTTCCGTATCGAGTATTTTACCGTGAATGCTTTTTCATATAGGAGGAGAGGAATGGTAACGGAGATAAACCCTACTCGTAGGTACGTAGTTGTTCCAGTCATAATAAAAATAACATTCCTTCCAAACACTAATATTGAGTATTTTCTTTGCAACAAGCATTGAGCGAAGTTTCAACTTGCTACGGTAGGTACTACCTAGACAAATACACAACATATAAACTACTACCTCTATGTACAAAATGATAAATAATTAACTTCGTAAATATCTATGATATTTTAGTGTAGGTACAAAGTTTTACTCAAGCTAGTTAAACTAGCAATTTGTAACACCGATACTTAACAGATACGATTAGTACCTAACAGTCCTTTACCTAGATTGCGATCAAAAAGATCGTATAAACATATTTATATTAACAGACAGAAATATAAATATCTACTGTAAGAAAATAATAACAGTTCGGGTCTGGCTGTGGTCATTACTCGGCGAGTAATTGAATCTTCCACAAATAAAAGCACATGAGTAAGCGCCGTGCTGTGTGCAGTACAATTTAAGATTTTCATCGTGTGGGTAATAAGAGAGCCAATACGAAAGACTTTCACTACTGTAATGCCCATTGGATCGCCAACATTGATCTTAGAATCTGACCTAAGCTCACGGATGTCAAAATCATTAAAAATCATTCTGTATTTGGTATTAACTAGCTTTGATGGCGTTTTTTTGTATGGTCACATGGACTGATTGATTTGATTTTCCGTTTCGCTTTTTGGACCTAAAATAAACACGGTGGCCTCAAATCCCCTTTTAGGAAACCACAGGAAGCGTAAAAATTGTTTCGTTTGTTTTTATTGACCAGAAAGTGACCATAAGGTGATAATTAAGCATGAAACGAAGCGGTTTCATTAGCTTTTATCAGTCGCTGATCTGGAACGATATTTCGATCGGAGAATGTCAAGTAATGCGGCTTCTATCTGTGTAGCAGTCGACAAAATATATATGTATTTAAATAGAGTATCTATTTAATGGAAATGCATTTGCTTTCCATTGACTTGATAGACATCCACCTACTTCAGAAGCTTTGATTTATGTCAGTATAACTGATTATAAGTAATGAATCGGATGTAAGATATACGCGGATGTACTGATTGGAACTAAGAAAAGCTGTCGTTTTTGTGTGTAGCTATTTTTACATTTTTACGTGTGAAGTTGTTGATATTGTACTGAAGAATAGAGCTTTTGTAAAGAGCATATCTCGATGGTCTGGCAGGAATGCCGCTCTAGTCCACGACCCGTGACGCCCGCCGCTGCCGCACCCCTTGCCATTTCGTGTTCCGTTGTCCTGTCACCTTGTTGGGCAGAACCTGAGGTTTGCAAGCGTTCTGGCAAATTGCAGCATAGCTCGAGGCTCTTTATTGAAAATTCGATCTATCTGTTACGTTGAGAAGGGTCGGGAATGGAGCGAGAACTGCGCTTATGAGTGGGTGGCAAGGCTTCTAATCGCGCGGCAGCATCGTCTCGAGGAGCCCGTTATCCGGCGTCAGGTTACGGACACGTCTATATAAGACCGCGGCGTCTTCTTCACCATTTCATTCCGTTTGAGACGCTTGGCCGGTTGCGTGTTGTCTGTCGCGCCACCGCCGGTATCCGTTCGCGTCGCGTTTGTCTAGTTCCATCCCGTTCATTCGTTCAGGGCCCAGTGCTCGTTCCCGGACAGTTCAGTTTCATGTGAACACTTGAACATTTTCTCGTGAACATCCACATTTTAAGTGAAGCCGGCTGTTGCACTCAGGTATTTTTTCATCTAATACTAGATTTATAAGACTAGTTTTAGATCTAATAACACCATTGGATGCGGATTTGCAGAGATAACTAACAGGATGCTCATCTCGACTAGGGCTTGTTAGATGTTAGATAGGGTTCTATATATGGAAAATCTGTCTTGGAAATAAAATGCAATCTTAATAGAACAGAAACGTAAGATTCGAATAATGTTACTTAGAATGTACAGTTTGAAGGCGGGTTTGTGACTGGTTTTCCTATGATAGTCGTTGTCATTCGCTACCATTAGAACGACCTAGGTGAAACTTGTCTTGTAGCCTAGAATCATAAGACCTACTTTGCTTTCAGTAAAAAATAATTTTTGATAGATTATTTTTTAATTTAGTTAAATATTATGAAATAATCTCTGCATTTATTCACGATCGTGACGTATTCTCGCATCATGAGATTTATATTATATTATTGCTATAATCTGAAAAAAAAAGTATTGAGAATATATCACACAATATAACAGCTACATAATAAGCTGCTGAGCTTACCTTTGGAGGTAACTTAGTCGAGAAAGAGTCATAAGAGATTTCTTGTTCGATTTGCACTTTTATTGTCATCAAATAATTTTTATGCGTAACCAAAATAATCAATAAGAATACATGAAAATAATAAATACAGTAGGTACTATTCACAATTGAAAAGCGCGTGGAAACTTTTACATATTTTAAAAGACGGCGATGGGCTGCAAAACATCACGTGGAATGCTAACTACTTGCAAAAAGTGGACATGCATCTTCTAAGAACGTGAATACATGTACAATACCTGAAGATACTGTGATTCATGAGCCTGATTATTATGTTCCATGAGTAGAGTCTGCAAGTTCCAATACCCATATCTTTTTGCAATGTTTTTTTCTGCGCTTTCACTAGAATAACTTAGATCCCAGGATTTCCACCGCATCGTAATAACCACATCAATCTGCAGGAAATTTCTCTTCCGACAAAAAACATATTACAGTCCTTGGAGGTCTGTCACGCATTTCTACGGCGACATTAGAATTAGATACGTAACGACCCCTGCCGTGTTTGTATCGTAATAACTAAATTACCTTTATGATGCGTACATACTCCGAGGACTACGAAGGATGTAGCTTGGTTTTATGACAGAAAAAGTCAGCAACATCATGTTTGGAAGTGATTCAATTTATCGTCACTCACGATTGTTATTAACTGAATTTTTATTTATAAACTTTATTTACAGGAACTAAGCTACTACATATTTACGTATACTCGTATTTACAAAATACAACAGGATTAGTCAAGCTATCTAAGGATCGTTAGAAACGATCTATAGATAGCTCAACTGATCCAGGTCACTGTCAGTCGGAAGCGTGCCCAAAAATACAACAGGATTAGTCAAGCTATCTAAGGATCGTTAGAAACGATCTATAGATAGCTCAACTGATCCAGGTCACTGAATTATTATTATTTATATATTAATTATTATATATATTTTTTAATAAACTTATCTCGTCCAACTGCTGGGTTATTTCGCCTGGGCAAATGAATAAATAAAAAAAACGAATTATGCAAAATTTTATAATTTGTTTCTTTAAATTTTGTTTCTTCGTTGCCTGCTTCTTTTTTAGGGAGTTGAGTCAGCGAGTTTTCTAACTTTCACGAATAATGTCATCCATCTTTTATTCGCACGGCCTGTAAGCTCTGCTATATGTGCCATGTATTGGTAGATGATAAAATGATTACCATCATTACCTGGGAATTACACGTAGACGTCTCGGTCGTCTCCTAGATCATTACTTGCATTCGCGTGAGATACCTTTTGCGCATCCCGAACTATTGTTTCAACTTTTGATGTAAACCGACCACAAATTGCCACAGCTACCAATGAACTTAATTATAAAGGAACAAAATAAAAAGAACATAGAATAATGAAAGTTCTTCGAACATAAAAGTCGTGATGTCGCGAAGGTTCCAAAGCTTGCTAGCGAGACTGAATGCATTAAGGTTTTTTGCTCATGGGAAAAATTATGTGTGCAATAGACATAGTTCTTTAAAAATGTTCAATAAATCAGTTTTATATGACACAGAATGAGTTTACGATTTATCCTTCAAAGGAAGTCTGAACGTTGCGTAATGGTGTTGTTATTTATTCAGGTTTAAAAGGAAAAACTATGGTGGAAGGCCAGTACTTCTATAGCTTTAGAGATGCGATTCTTGCAGCATTCGTGGCATAAGCATAATGATCTATTAATCACTTGTATATACTTGTCTAAGTTTTCTATACTAATACTTACCCCTATATTTATATTAACCTATAATCTTTTTAAAAAGGCTTAAAATTTTTTTTTCCTTGTCAACTCAGTACGATGAAAAGACAAGGCAAAAGATTGAGTGGTTATTTGAGTTGTAGGAAGGTCGTACAAAACAAGGCGACTATTTAGATCAGCTTAGCAAAAAAATGCTTAAAGTGTTAAAATAATTGTTGCAACTAATACAAGGTGATCTAAGACATGTTGAAGAACCGGTTCGCCTTATTACGAACATGTCTTTTAGTACAGGATGCTCGTTATTAAATTTTAATCACACTGTCTATAAACTCCAACGTGTAATATTGTAAAAAACTATTTTACTTTTTGTGTATAATAAATAGGCTAGTATTAGATGAATAAAAAACATAGGCCTTTACTTCTATATTAGATGATTTATACAGCGTCAGGAGGTAACCTATGCCTACATTTAACGGGACGGCCTTATTCCACTCTGATCAACTAATCAAATCCACTAAGAGATATGTTTCCACTTTTTATTCCACTCTAATCCATCAATGGTTTTGTTTCCACTTTGAGTTCCACTGCCTGGGACATTGTTTGAGATGGAATAGGTTTGCCCAGCACCTAAATCATCCTGTCAGCTTAATCAGCCTGGTCCACAGGAAAGACAACGTCAATACGTGTGGAGCTGACTAAGCTGCGGGTTTCCTCACGACTCTCCCATTCGACCAACACGGCTCACTAGCTCATTAGAGGAATTAACATAGAGTATGATAGGCGGTGTTTATTAAAATCATCTAAAGGTTCATCAAAAAAAGGTTGGTTTTATTTGAATAGCGTGAATTCTCTTCTATTTCTTCGTATGCTTATAGAATGATGTATTGAATTGAAAGTGCTCTGAGAGTCATTTAGTATCATGAACTTGAATGTTAATATATTTGATTGTTAAATATATTATAATAAATAAATATAGGTACCTACTCAGTACTCATTTCAGACGACGATCTCAATTTAAATAATTTATTTCCTAATTTATTGCATATTAACGGATCTAGCTTGATCAGAGATATACTTTTAACGGGATCAAAAAGGGCCACTTCATCCTTTTATTTCCAGTTGCAACACTCGCTGTAATGAGTATTGCAAAAAGCTTCCACGTAGCAACAAGAGCCGGCAATTTTCTCTGACCCATGACTTCACTTATCTGAATCTAGTTAGAGCAAACCATAGTACTTAGAACATGGCTAGCTATCTTTGACTCAAGGTTGAATCTGACAATTATGAGAGAATAGATATAGAAAGATCTTTATTTACGAAAGGAATCAAAATGAGAGACTGGTAGTTTCCTCGAGTTTTGTAAACTTACATGGAAGTCCTTTTTAGAGCTAAGCTGGTTGAAAAAATCTCTCTTCCTATTTGTATTTTTTCAAATTTACTAGGCACTTGCAATAAATAAATAAATGTCTAAATGTCAAATGTCTTTTTAAGCAAGTTTGAAATTTGTTTATGTTACGAACTTTCGTTATTTGATCCTAATCAATTCGTTCGTTGTGTAATGTGAATCATAAGCATCAAAACGATACAAAGTTTTGAATTTGATTCAAGGTAGGCGCCCAAAATGTGTTGAAGTCGATGCGTAAACGCGGTCATTCAACCAAATCGTAAAAAGGTGTCGACTTTTTATACCAATCGGTTTCCCTATTAGCGCCTTGTAACAGAATACAGTGTCCTCTCGTTAGCTAACGTTAACTGATGACAAAAAAAGTAATCTAGAAAACGAGGTCCGCTTCTTTATATTTCCAATTTGTAATGAAAAATCAAAAAGTCACGTAAGCAAAAGAAAAACTGTACTAAAAAGAGCAACATTGAAATAGACTGCAACATTTGTGTTCGTATCATAATTAGTAAATTAGCATACTCCACATTAAAAAAACCATGTCTATAACCGAGTGTGGGCGTATAACCTGTTGGTTTTTTGCAAACAAGTGCAAGTGGCCTTGACCGCTCCGCCCAAATACTTGCGAGTATTGGCCCACATTGGGAAGAAATTACAAATACTCACATTTTGTTGTTGTGCACCTAAAACGATGTACTACTTTCGATGATTTCGCATTTTTCTCTGTATCAATCAAAGTTCCAGTTCAAAAATTGCAATTGACTAAGTTGTAACTATTTTATGTTACTTGAGGTATCTGATGCAATCTTTGGCAAATACCTACTCGTAATCATAGAATGTAATATAAAGTGCAGCCATACATTTTGGCCTGTTTTCTCAAACTGTTATCAGTGATTAGCGTGTAGTATTTGGCCGCAGTGCATGAAGCATGCCGCATGCAAGTCTACTTTCCCCCGACCCATTGCCCTCCGTCTGCCGACCCACAATCTGCAATTCCGTAATGCTGGATTTTATTTAAAGATTATAATGTGTTTCATTCATTTAGAATTTCTGTGTTTCTGTATTTTTTACGTTTACCTAATTATGATTATAGTATCCCTTTAAATAGGTATTAAAAAAAATATATAGTAAAGGTTGTGGCAAGAAAATAGATATGCAGAAATACAGACTCTTAATTTGTCTGCTCGCAAACTGTGACATATCTTAATCTTGCGGTTTGATAGGTATGTATACCTATAGTGGTACTTTGAATGCGGCCATTTTCGTCACGAAATCGTGGTTTAACCGGGGTTTAACGGATTTCGGCTGAGTTTGTAGACAGTTTTTTTGGTATATTTATGGGCTTACATCTAGGTCACGCGTATCTAGGCAAGTCTTGTCAAATATCTCAAGTTTTTTATATCGATTTCCTAAATAAAGTACGCTACGGAAGTAATAACGACCTCAGTTTTTGTTTCAATTTGTTGAACTTAAGAATGAACGGTTTACCAGCAGTCATAAGACTCTTTATTGCTCTATCCGCATCGAAACTTAATTATTTTTACAGTAACAAAGTTATACTAGATCAATTTAAATGTACGTGACTGTCCCGCACAGAGCGCAGCGCTCACGTGCGCGCGCGGTTCTTAAGAATATGATCTAATAGGCGTGTAATTCAATCTAGTGATATGCTAAGGCTACAAAAACCAGTACCATGTTTAAACTACGAAAATTCTTCTTTGACTAACTCTGACCGGCCAAAAAAAGGAATAGTAACTTTTTAATTGAGTATTCTGAAATGCATTTTGCAGTACAATGAAAAACATTTTAGTTATTGTTCTATTCTATTTAGTTTCGTAATTGATTTTAGTCGGAGCGATCAGCACGAAACTCTAGAGTCTTTTTCCGCTTGTATTTGAGATGATTGAAAAAGCAATAAAAATGTCGACAGGGTTGATTATTTTGATTACCGGCAGGATAAAGCACAAATTGAATAAAAGTAGTGCTGCATTACTGGATCCAATACGCAATTTGCGGTCAAGATTAGCATGGGCTTTAGTTATAGTAATTGTAATGGTTTCCATCAGATGCAATGCTAGACTTGATATTATAAAACTACATCACTTTGAATCAAATAAAAATATATTACTTATGACTAGAAAGTATAGGAACCAAGGTTAATTTTTAACTTAAATAATGGAAAATGAGATAGAGAGAAAGTTTATTATTAATTATTGAGCCAGGGGCAGTATAATATTATGTGTGTCAAGAAAACTAAACTTGAAAATACGTGTCATGATTTACAAAGCCTTAATTATTATTGGCTTGATTATAAATAAATCAAAACTTTATGAATAGCGTGTTTTAATAATTATTAATTAGTCCTTTTTATTTTGGAAAATCCTCATCAGATTTTTTACTACTTACACAGACTGGTACTTATACTAGTTTGTGCTTTGAAGTATGCTGATATTAAAGGATATAAAAATAGCTACTAGAAGTCTTTGAACTTTTGTAGGTAGGTATAGATGCTTGATAAAACCTGGCGACAGACCGGCCATAATTTTTCTATTTACATATTAGCCGATACGCATCAATGTAAAGAAAATCGATATTTATGAAAAATGCCGCAACTGTGCAAAGAATCATAAGTAGAACAGTCACATAATTTAAGGTACTGTCATTCCTCTCCACCCGTAGGTTTATTTATGTATGCGCAAAAGCATGTGGTGGGCGTATTTCAACAAATTCAATAGTGTTCAAATAACTTGGTATTCAAATGTGTTTGCCAATTTGATATTGTACTTTGCTTTCAATAAACGAAGATAAGTTTCAAGTACCGGCGCATTAAAATATAAACACGGCAAAGTGCGTTTTTAGTTTTAGACAAATTGTTTATCCGGCACATAACGGGTATTTCATTTGACAAAAACACGAATGTAACTTTCACTGACAGTTCGGATCAAGTAGCCAGTGGAAACATTAGTGCTGTATTGTAAGATGTAATGGATTTGCTACAGCGCAGCGTCCCTCGCGCGTGCGGTCTTATGCACGTCAACCCGCGACCCACTAAACTGATGATGATGAATATGCGAGAAAGTGTACAGTCTGTAGCTGTTGCACCTTATTTTCTGTGCAGTTAGGTCTAAATTGTGGTTAGAGGAAGTTAATGCCCGGCTGCCGGTGGATTTACTGAGCCATTCAACTGTGAGCGCCTGACCTAAAATGAAAGGAACCACGCGAGTTCCTTTTTAAGTCAAGAGGACACCGTGCCGAGTCGTTCTTGGAATGTGAGCTTATTACTTTCTTTTGGAAGGTCAAGGTATTATTATATTCATGGTTATACAACAGGTTATTAGTTTATGCATTTATAAATGTTCAAAAGATGGGAATAACTACGTTGATTTATAAGAAAAGCTTTGTCTACGTTAGTTAATGGCTGGTTATAAATAATGGGAATCCATATTAATGTTATTCAAATATTACCTGAAGGTCCGTTTAGAGAAAAAGTGGGCGGTAAGTAAGTACCTAGCATGCGCTAGAGTTAACTTATTTTTTATAATGATGCTTATATAGCTTCATTCAAGTTTTCATGTACTGTCATATAATGCATGCTTACCATGTCAACAATATAACAAATCCGATCAATTCCACGTTTCTCTTTATCTAGAGTAGTGTGACGCTCACACGAGTCATTCGCGCGTGGCTCCTGAGAACCGGGACGAGCAGGCCTTCCGCGACAGGCGACACTGACGATGGTGCGTGACGACCGCTTGGGCGACTGACCGCAACTTGTGCCAAGCTAAGAGCTATACTTAGAATATACCCCTGCACCTATTGGAAAGCACCTGTTTGAGTGTGAAGCAGCACGAAAATAATTTGTATATGGTAAGCTCTAGAAATAAAGCCTCACGCCTCTTAGTTATGCCAACAAGGATTAAATCATTCAGGTAGAGATAAATGGGCGGATCAACTTTTTTCTGTCATGAATCAACTTTTCGTGTAAAAAAATAAATGTTGAAATTTTGCTATAATTTCACCTAATATTGTTAAATAAATTTCTGCAGTTTACAAATCTACTACGAGCACCAAAAAATTTTGCCGTTTTCATGGATTTTTATGCCTTTATTCCAAAAGTGGCTCCCAAAAATGTCACCTAACTAACAATGACGTATTATGGTAAAAAGTTCATAAAAAACAATATTTTAAAAAGTAAATCTGTTTCAATGTGAACTATTACTCAATTAAATCAATCTGGCATAATCAAAATTTAAATAAAGTGTCTAATTTTTTTGAAAATATACCTCATTGTGTCTCTGGGGTCACTAAATGAAAGAAATTTTATTTACTTTTCTTGTAATTCTGTTTCTAGAAGCGCCAGAAAGATGCACTTTTTACATGACTATTGTTGTTTTTTCTTCAAACTTTGGTCATACAACATTTTGTAAAATAACCTTTACTTTTTTAATAATCCTGCTATCAGTGTCCAAATTTTTGGGGACAACTACGTGAGCCCGGAGACATAATGGTGACTCTAGAGACATATACGGTACTATGCCATAGGCAAGTCACAGTACAAAAAAACCATACAAGGTACAAAAAATATTTTAAATGTGACAACCAGTTTACTTTTTATAGTTAACACAGAAAATAAACCCTAACCTAACAAATATCACATTTTTCTCTAAAATTAGAGATAACATTTTATGAAAATGGGGGTTTTAGTTTATTTAAACAGTCATCTGCGTAGTAAACCAGTCCCCTATCGCATTTTTTCACAAAATAACATAAATCTCGCTTAATGAAGAAGATCAAAAAAGCTTTTTGTGGATGAAATATAAATTCTTTTCTCACTAAGTTACCGACTGAAGATATCTTTCGGAACAAATGGCCACAAAAAATAATTTGACTACCTGTAGATTCATCAAAATAATCAGCCTTTCATCCCATGGGATGAGAAAGGCTGGGCCAGCTGTGGTCATTCTGGCCAGCCATGCCTGGGGGTAAGGCCTTTCTTTAGTTCTGTCATTCGTCTCTGTCCTGTGGTATGGTAATCTTGCCCTTGTATTATATTCTACAGACTTTACCATTCCATCGATCCATTCGTTCTGTGATGACGAACACCACTCTATTTACCACCAGGTCACTACTCATTTACAACTTTGATCCTGTCATCACCACACCTGGCCACTTGTCCTGCCCAAACAACTCCATTTGAGCTCCAATAACCACTTGTGTGTGTTTCAGCATCGAGGACTGGGTATATTTAAAAGTGTAATACCGAGCATTGCTTATTCCATGGCTCCCTGTCATGGGACTCTGATCTTGTGCAGTCTCCTTCGTGAGCGCCCATGTCTCGGCACAATAATTTCATAGTTAGTGGACTCAATTACTACTTTGCTACTGCTGTCATCACCGCGCCTGGCTAGTCCTTCCCAACCAATACCATTTGAGCCCCAATAACCGCTTGTTCATCTTGAAATTTTGGCTTGTTCATAATGTTCATTCGGGAATTTCGACAATCTTATAAGTTTGATACCGAGCTTGCTTTATAGCTCTCAGTGCAACTCTGATCTTGAGCACAGTCTCCTTCGTGAGCGTCAATGCACCATGATGGTAGTTAGCATAAACTGCCACATGGGATGGCAGTTGGCAGAACACATTGGCAGATCTTATTTCCAATGGCAATGTTTGGAACCTGGAGATATTCGATATAATTTTAGGTGACCATGGTGGCCAGGCCTACTTTAAGATAAAAAGTAAACTACTTTAAGATGAGTGATCAGGATCACGCATCTCTAAAAACCACCGGAAAAGGATGAGGTTGAGGTCGTCTTCAAACCTAAGGTGCTACAGGAAGACACCTACCTGCAGGCAGACTTTTATTCCCGAGCTGTCTTATTCAAGAGTTTTTACGACGTTTCCTAGGACAGCCGTAAAAAGCTTGGGTGATAAGATGTCTCCCTGTCAACATACTAATAGTTTTCCTCTTTAAACGAGGATTTGGAGAATTTTGCTATGTAGCCGCACTTTTATGGTGGTATACATCATCTGCAGTATATCCATATAGTTAAAATGGATCTGACAGCGATGGAGAAAGATTTCTTGCTTCAAAGGTTTTTTTCGTAATCTACGAAGGCCATGCATATTCAAGCCAGTTGACCTCTTGACTCTTCTCGGTCGTTGACATCGAGTGTGGGTAAAAATAGACTAAATAGAATGCGTAAAAGCAGAATCGAATGAAGTATGGTGTATTGTATCGACCTCACAAACGACTTGTATTCTTAGTTCATACTTAAAGCAATTTTAAACATAAATCTGAGTGTTTTCTATTAGAAACTAAAAATGTGCAATGAATCTTTATGTATTAAACCCGTCTATCACTCACCAGATTGTTTATTGTATAAATTATGGTAATTTTTATGCAGAATGTCTCTTGGCTCACTAAAAATTGTCTCTTGGGTCACAGTTTTTGTGAGCCAGTGGAACGGTGACTCAGGATACAAACTAAGGTTTTAAACTCTTTTTCTTCAACGAATTTGATGAAAGTAAAAAAACACGTGGATGCAAAGCATTTCAGAATCAAATGTCAAAACATAATAACCAAATTACTTTAAAGAGTAGTTTACTTGTAGGAAATTTCGTCGTGAGTCAGCGGATAAAAAACAATGACACCCAGTCCCGCTGCGAACTACACACGTAATGGCAGAGTCCACATAATGGCCAAGGGTCAGCAATCTTTATTTTACGACATGCAGATGAGTTTTCTATTAGCCTAGCCAATAACTATCTATATTACTTACACTTTGTTGAACTTTTTTGTCGTTACCCAGTTGACAACGCGATTTGGGTAAATGTCGGGGACAACATTTCAAACTGTGTTTTTTCATTGAAAAATGCAATATTTTGTTTCGCAAATCAGTATTTTAGAATGCTAGTACATCAAGGAACAATGTAGATAAAAAATATAAAGACAAGTCAAGGAAAAATTTTAAACAGCAGCGTTGCATATGTGCGTGATTTGCGCTGGGGACAAGTGAAATTTGTATGAAAACCAATTTTCGTCCACTGAGTCACGATAATTTTATATATAATTGACTAAATATTTTGAAAATATTGATAAACAAGCGTAATGGTAAAGGATCTGATTTTATTAATTAATGTTAAAACCAACAATTAATCTAACTCAGCACCTTTTACGATTTTTTTTACGTCGGGGACAAGGTTTTACACTAAAAAGTTGATCCACCCAAATAATGTTTTCTTGTCACTCTTTAAGAAATGAGACGACAGCAGTTTGAAGCTATATCAACAATATTGTTGATCAATTTTGAAGCATCTAAAGAAGTTCAGACCTGTGTATCTATGCAGTTTTGGTTATTATGATAGATTATGTGATATTATTATTATTATTATCCCTTAGATGCATGTGGAGTCTAAGCGTTATCTGACGATTCGATTTATATGGTGAGCTTATCCTCACTTGACGCCCTGAGTCACACCGCGTTTTGAGTTAAACATTGATGTCGGTTTTCTTTTTAGTTTTAAAACGTAATTATTGTTTTCTCTTTCCACAGCCAGTTATTGTTAGACATTAAAGAAATTAAAAAGAGGTAGGCTCTTTTTTCCAGGACGACTTTATTTTGGATGTGGTTAGAACTACATATGTAAGCAGTAAGTTAGCCACTGACTCATACGAACTATTCTATTGCCAACTGAACTATCCAACTTAGTTTAAAGAGTCCCTTGCTGGCCGGTTTCCGTAGAGGACGCTTAGCGCATTGACGCATGACGTTCGTTTAGGCGATTGACCGCGCGTAATGATTTTAACCGGAAAAATATTAACAAAGCTACATCTTTGCTTTTCTTTGATTTAATTTACTGTCCTTAGTAAGGCTAGTAATAGCTATTAAGTAACTCATTTGTGTTGCTCTATGATCAAATCATAATATACAGGGTGGATTTTTGAGATGGGCCACGGAGGGCAGGTACCTTAACCGTTTTAGCTACAGGAAAACGCTCTTAGGAGACCTTCCTTAACTTTTGGAGATATTTTAAACTGCATTCACAGATTCTGAAAAGACTAACAAAAGTAAAAAAAAATTTTTGATGCCAATCGATTCAATTTCATATATTTTTTTCTTGAAGGAAGTTATTAAAGGCAATCATAAAAGCTACTTCAGTTTAGTGCATTTTTGAACCTCTCCCAAGGAATGCACTTAAAATATAATGTCTTTAGGTACAAATTGATTCGAAACAAAGATGACGTGACTTGGAGTCTCATACAATAGTATTTCATTTAAAAGTTCGTAAATTATGTTCTTTATTAAATAAATATGACGATGTCTATGAATCTCCTTAGATTTTATGATCTAACACGCTCAATGAATCTTAATATCATAAGGATATTCCAAGAAGTGGCAGTCATCACGCACACTGAATGCAATTATGTTAATGAGACGATAGTGTAAAGTATGTCGCATCTAGTATAAATAATTCAGAGGCTTAGTTGCAACGTGAATTGCCTTGGAAGTATGAAAAGCGACGTCTATACCAGCTGCTATTTATGACGTCTAAGATAAAATTAATTGCCATCTTAGACGATTTATATCTCATTAGTCAACTGCACAGACTTTCTATAAATTAGAAATAGAAAATAGAAATAGAAAAACACTTTATTGTACACAAAAGAAACACATTACAGGAAATACACGAAAACAAATAGGTAGGTACAATGGGTGGCCTTATCGCTATCGCTATATATTTATATGTTTTAATGTTAGTAAAATTATAACAGACAAACGTTGTTACATTCGCCAAAGTGATACTGTTAAATCAAACCATAAAAGTACTTATTCTCATAATTTTATGCACTCTCATAAATCAATGTGTACACAAATCAACTTGTCAAAAATATTGTTCACAACGCTACTGCAACTCGTAACTCGAGCACGTGAGCGTTTAACTTAAAACTAGTTTTGGGCAACAGTAAGTTTGGCTCATATCATGTCGTCATTCTAGTTCAACAGACCTGTCACCACAGATTATAACAACAATCATATCACTCATCTTGTCTAGTTATATGATGTAACGATCAATACGATCATACCGCGTTTGTTATTCAAATGAGGCGGAGAGATCACTGGCCCAGTTTTAACCGAATAAACCGACAGACGTGATAACTTGTTGATAAGTATCGATTACAAGATATTGAATTGCAAATTAAATTTAAAATAACTTTTAATTTTTCGGGGGTGGTTAGTAATATGTTTAATTTTAAAATGGTGTTACCGTCTGCCACCGCGTGGGGGCAACTGGTGGGGGCAGACGGTAATAATCCATTTTGTGTACTGATTGACATTTTGTTTGTTGTTCTAACAGTGCATTGTTCATGTCACATACAAGAGCTTTTTTTAGAATCGTAAAATATTCTTGGAGATTGAAAATTAGATTCGGTATCCATGAGAATGTTACTAGAACACTACCAAATTTTTCACAAAATAAGTAATGGCATAGTTAATCTATTGAGTAGTATTAAAAAGTCTGGAACATCAAAATCACATTGCTATCACCGGTTAGTTTGATATTAGTATCGCATGCACAAAATTGAACCAATTAAATAATGACAGCCATATCTCCCATGACCGTTCTCACAAACGTTTTAGCCTGATTACAGGTCCCTAAAATAGTCAAATACCACACGTGAGATCGCGTAATACTTTGCCTTATGGGAACTAGTATTATGAGTAATCTTGCTTCAGGAGTGGACGGGTTTAAAGCCGCATATTATTTTTTATTACATAATATTCGCCGGCGTCATACTGTAAGGTCAACGACCTAGGTTACACCCAGCTTGATCCATGGCAAAACAATGATAAAGATTATCCACGCAGTCAATGATCGAGTACGAGCAAAATAAGTCACGTCTCTACGAAAATTTTGACGGACATTAGCCCCTTTTGCACGAAAACTCGTTAACTTTCTATAGATTACGATAATCAATGTTTTTAAACTGTAGAAATCGCGCAAAACAACACATTAGCGTTGACTTGAGACTCATAGACGTAGAACGAAGAAAGCTCTTAGTTTACTAGGTAATACAAGCATTTCACTAGCACTTACAACAAACACATTTTAAAAGACTAAACTAATAACAACGTTATGAATAAAATATAAAAAAAGATTTTACAGAAATAGAAAACTGTTAACTAAAGAAAAAAAAAAGAAAGAAAGAAAATATTTTTAGACACGTAAACATTACTAAACCTAAAAATATGCCTAACTTACGGTCTAGTTGTGCCTTAACTCAGCATTGAGCTGTATACTTACATTTGTAAAATAAAGGCAGAAATCATCTAAAGCACAATTGAGATAAATATTGTATTAAAAAGCAGGCAATTTTTTTAACTGGACAGAAACACATCGCACATGCAACAAAACGCAGCTACGTAGAAACGTAACCAGAGTGTGCTCATACATTAGACATCAACGCGCTCTCAGTGCTATGACGTTCCTAGCCTGGTTCATTTGATCATTTAAAACTATGTCATACTACAAAAAATAGTGTAAACACTGGTCTAACACGTGTTTAGCTAAATACTGACTAAACAGCTAAACACGTGTTTTGTAACTGCCTAAACAAAAACATGTTTCTAAGCCGTGTCTATCTAGAGATATGTTTTTGTGGCTGTTGGCTGGTGGCTTGGTGTGGTATTTTTTAATATCCAACCAAGTATGACATCTGCCAACGGTCCGCTATAAGGTCAATTAAAAAATAAAAATAAAATTATAATAGGGAAATTGACTATAAGGAAGCGCTGGTGGTATGGCTTTTATCTGATTTTTTCCGTGATCGTGTCTTTGTTAAGTTACAATTGTTTCTGCCTATTGTTGTTGTCACAAAACATGAGTAGCGGATAAATAGTTTGAAAGAAAAACTGTTTCAAAACACAGATGATGCGGTTTTTCTATCAACAAAAGACTTTACAGTTTGTCAGGTCGATGCTCAGAGAACGACCACACCGTTTCTGGGTTGTAGCATTGTCTAACATCTGCCGTGTTATATAATTGAGCAAAGTAAGGCGATGATTAATTGATAGGAGTAAGTAAGTGCCAACCTAAGTTTGACCAGCGACTACCATACAAAAACTCCAAGGGAGAAAAATGTTAATGGCATTTTATTCTTCTCTTTTTCGTTCCGAAGTTAAATACCTGTCGCTATAATGCTGTTGAGGAGTAAGTAAAAACATGATCATTGATGTTAATACACAGGCATATTATGAGCGGCGTTAAAGAGAGGCAGCCAATACCAGCAGTGGGTGCAACCGAGCTGATTAGATAAATAGATAAAAAAGCCATAAAATATGATACCTAAGTAATATAAAGAAATAAGGGAAGGTTTCAAACTATGTTGCAGACATCAAATGCCTTCTCCGTTTTGTACATTAACGTCTCGGTAATAGGATTGAGTTTGTTTTATAGCGAATTAGTTTTATAAAATTTAATTATTTTAACCGAAAGCACTAAAATAATATAAACAAGACCATTTAAAACAATTTATTTCAAAATAACCTAGTCCATACTATTTGTAATATTGAAATAAAATGTGTATCGGCGCCGTCAATTTGCAATTATGTGCATATCAAATTCGATGTAATATACATACTTCTACTGAGTACGTAGATCTTAAAATGAATGTTATAAGTAGTCAAGTTTAATTAGAAAACAGGCTTTATGCTATTTTTAGATAATGCGCTTACTAATAAATGTTTTACATAGGTTATTAGTATTATGCTGATAATTAAAAAAGGGGAGACTGGTTTTTGCAAATATTATGAGCACTTGAGCTTACGACATTCTATGATATTCTCTGATCAATATTATAGAATTATTAAAATGTATGTATGTGTGAGGGGACCCTAGAACAGCTGTGTTGGCTTGTTGGATACATCCGACCTCTCTAGATACCAGATAAGGCACAAAGATGACCGCCGGACATGGCTATTGCACTAAAGATACATAAAGTGATAAATAGACAACCGTTTATGTCCAATGTGATAAAAGGTACCGGAATTCAGGTTTCTTTATCTGAACGAACGGTTGTATAATTTCTCGTTCTTTATCAAAATCTTTCCCTTCTATTCTAAAGAACAACTGTTCTTTTAAAATATTCAAATGACATAGATTCAATGTTTTTTCTAAGTTCATTCTGAACGGCATACAATTGAACAAACTTAGAATTTACTACTCGGTAAAACATGTTGTGTCATTATTAAAAATGTTTAACCTTGTAGTATACTACACATAAGTACTATACATAAGACTATGGTAGGTTTTATGTTTTGATGCAAAAAAAAATCTTGTTCAAAAGATCTTGAGTGACTTGATCTAACATACCGTCAATTGATGCAGTCGTGCGTGTCCCTGATTCGTTTCGTTTTATAAATTTTCTCTGAAATAAACTTTCCGAAAATGTAAATTTCTTGACAGCCGATAGCCAAGGCACTATTCTACTCAATCCTATGACTCAAATACATCTAGACTCATATAAGTTTACATCCAGGTGCACACCCAACTGCTAAAGCTCTTTAAATCGTCAATCAAAATTCTTGTGAAATTCCCTATCTGCAATTTCATGTTTCGAAGTAATGAGCAAAAATCCTTAAGTGAAAATGAAAACAGGTCGGTATATTATGGCTATCATTAGTGTCAGTGGGTAGGCATAAGTCTCAAGTTAAGTCATTAAGCTGATAGAGTTTTTGTTTAGCACCTAGGCAGTTATAGAACCACTTAATAGTGCCTTAAAACGAGTAGACGACATTAATGATATGAGCTGTAACTGTTTGTCAAAGCCGTATTTATAAAGATGTAATCGTGCACCGCTATGGTAAATCGTTTTTATATGTAGTTGTACATTTATTTATGAAAATCAGGTTTGTGAGATAAAGCTATAGTTTTAGAATGAGAGGTTTTTGCAGTAAAATACATGCCTATCGTCATAGTAAATATATTTTATATTCTTTTAAATACGTGTACTTATCTAGTCAATTTATTTGACGGTTAATATAATGATCTCTTCATTATTCAAAGTAAGTTTACCACTAAAAGTGAATTGTTTAAATAATTTACGTCACAGCACGAAATGAGTTAATTGCTTAAATAAAACAGCTAAATATGTTAATGATGAGATAATATGTGTGAACATTGAACTTAATAAGGTTACATTCATAAGCTAACGGTGTTATAATAGAGAACTTTATTATCTTTATGATAGTTTAAATCGCGATATACTAAAGGCAAAATATTTTTTAATTACTGAAAATATATTTAGGCACATTGAAAACATCAAGAAACGTCAATTTTTCGATTTCTAGCTAGACGGTCACTTTCCAAGGGCGATTCTGATACTCTACCAAATGCATGAGTGACTGGAGTTTTGGTGTACTTATGGTCAAATCAAGTTTCAACAATGTGAATTGATGTATTAGAGCTGATTTATAATGTGTCATAATAAATACTAGTAGCGATCAATGGCCATGTGCGTGCACTCGACACGGGCTGGTGATGTTGCTCACTGACATTGCGACTTTGCCAGCCAATGGATCAATGAAAAAGAACACGTAACGGATGTAAAGCAAAAGATAAACTACCGCTTATCTAATTATCACCAGCAAAATACAGTCGCGTCCATAATTGAATAAAAAAATATCTATTGCTGACAAAAAAGCAAATATTCCCAGGGATTAGCATCAGAACAGAAACTGAACTGTTTTATAGTCGCGGGAACGCTCGATACAACTAACGGTTGCGTCTCTTAATTGCACGTACAAGGAATTAAACAGAGTTCATGGAGCAACGGAATTTTTATGTTGAGTGTACTTTCGTTGGAGGAATGTTGCAACAGGTGCTTCGAGGTAATCTATGAGGCCTTGCACTTGCGGGTGCGATGACACGGAAACTCGCAACATGACAGGAAATGATGCGCATTGTGACAAAACACATTTACGGGAGGAAAAGTCTCTATACGATTATAATTATGCTCAAGACAATGTGTCGCAAAATTGACCTTGTCATTGAAAGACTTCTGTCAAATTCTATCTAATGGTGTAATAAAATAATTAGATTTGACAGTTTAGTTGAAGTAAGTGATGGCTTTACTACAGTGAAAGGAAAATGTGTCATTAAACTAACACTTTCTAACAATGCTGAGTGTTGCGAGAATCATTCACGATTCTCGTTGCTAAATTCCTACAAAGTTATTTACGACATCCTAAAGAGGATATGGTCTTTACTTTACTACATTGTCGCCGACACTCGCTTGTAACAGGTCCTTACATACATAATTACGGTGACGCTACTTTGAAAGAGAAAATATCCTAACTAGTATATTCATGATACATGTGTGAAGTGCTCGTACGCAAATACGTTTTAAAGATTTGAAATGTTTTAACTCACTAAGACACTTCCCCCAAAATTGCGATTAACTTAAAAACGCATATGGGTCTCTTTCTCGCGGCAGAGAAGATTTCCATTTGCTATGACCCTGACACACATTTTTACCTCATTCACTCTCATCACATTCTTCATAATTAGCTCGTCAGTTTAGGGTACTTTTAATGTAAACTTTCTACTATTTCAGCAAAATTTAAATCTCGAGATGTATTTTAGCTACAATAGTTTTTACAATAAAATTACTTTTAGTGGCTTCAGACCTCTTAGAGGTCGACATAAAATATTTAATTTACCTCCAGAATCCATGACTTTATAAGGAATATCGTAATGTCGTACAAGTAATCATAGCCTACAATTGTTTTTTAAGTATTCACAGGTCGTAGACTCCCATATATAGAAAACTTTTATAGGATACCTACCTAGGTACCCTTTGCACAGCAGTGGAGGTTTATGTTGCAATTAAAGTTGGGACCAAATTGGAGACAAATTGATTAGGTATCTAGATATAATCGATTTTGTCAATAGACATCGTTTTAATACTACTAGTATTTTTTTGTCTAGTACAGTCATCTGCAATTAAATGTATAACATTCCACATTTTTAAACGCCTAACAATAACCATACAACGATTTTCCGATATTTCTATTGATTTCGCTATTTGTTATACGAGTATATAACCTACCTAAGTATCATACTGGAACGAAGTTCCTTTTCGGACCGTTTCGGATGGGGGCTAGACGAAAAGAAGTGTTAGATTTTTGCGTCACGACACATGTATATGTCAAAACGTCACAGTGCACAGTGCGCTGTCGCAAAACAATCCATAGATTGTTAAATTGTTAGTACAGAAGAGCATTTCTAGGATTTTAATAAATAATTTATTTGTCAAATGCCAAATGTCAAAGTTGAAACGTCGTTCCAACCGAGTCTTCCACGACACTCACGTACTTTTTTTTTGGTTTTTGGTTTGAACCTGCATCTACTCGTATTTGTTTTAGTGTGACATATTCAAAAAATATAGTGCATACTAATTATTGCAGGCAACTATCTAATCTATCTCGACGCGGATGTTCTACATCTACGTATAAGATCTGATACATAAAGAGTAAACACCAGCTTATGCAATTCAACACTGTATAAGGCATGACCAGTCAGACTGGCCTTGCAATTATACGTAATTGACGTAATAGAGACTGGTCCCTTATTCAAAGTGCGAGTTCAATGTCACACCGCAGCAAACTTGTTGTCAAGAAAAATAAAAGATTTACAAGATAAGATTGATGGGTGATTATCGGAATCTCAATAGTATAAGAAATTAATGTATTTATAGTGAAGCTTGTAATAAAGTTATATTATTTGATGAATACGCCCACTAGTATTTGTATTCAAAACAAATAGGTTCACGACTGAATCATGTAGTTAATTTGTAGTGTCATTGGCACCTACTTGGCTTGTGTAGTGTATGTATATTATAAATCCATACTTATATTTGCTATTTCATAATTAAAATCATATATTAATTTACAGCAACTAAGCTACTTCATATTAAAATTGTATTAGATACTTACCAGCAATGTTCCTGGTATTACAATAGGTAACCGGATCGGTTATTTTAGAATTACTAGCACGATTGAGTGTAATTTGATGAGCTCCTTAGCCTGTATAGTCCTTCGTCTAACCAGACTCCACAACCATTAGTTCCTTGCGATGAGATTTTTTTTAGACGTTCGTAGGTATGATAATCTTAAAAACAAAATAAATATGTATCTTTGAAGATTAGATGTTTTAGACGGTCTACACAAAGTAAAATATAATCACAGTAAAAATAGCTGTTCTAAAAGCTAGTACAAAATGTATGAATAGATTTATAGTGCTTAGTGTGATTTGAGGTGATAGATAGAAGTCTAAAGCGCCAAAGTCTATCACTTCCTAAACAGTCCTAGGCTTTTTATATGGAAGATAGCGTTGCACTTTGTTATTCACACCAGGAGCAACGTGACAACAAGAATGCAGTCTCGTTCTTGTGTTACAAAACACAAATGTTTCGCACATCGTCGCGAACACCCAAAGTCACAGAAATGAAGTCTGCGTAGGCGCAGCTCTCAGCAAACAATACCGACAATCTCGTTATGTGTGTTTATGTTACGCTCCATGGGCATTTCGTCCACCGGCGTGGGTTTTATACCAATTTGAAGTTGAAACTGTTTCTGAGTCAACTCGTGGTTTTCCGATTATTTCAGAATCCGCTATTTTAGGTGCCAATTTGCTACTTCAGCCAAGCACAATATCTAGTACACGGCCATAAGCATTGTCAGCGTTGCTCGTAAGATTACTGTATTTATTTGTCAGTAAATCTGTTACTACGATTTAGGAAAAGGCTTTCTTAAGTATGGTGCCATTGTCTTCCGACAATGTAGGTCAAAGCAACTATGGCTCGACACTAAGTTGCTTTTAGGAATTCTTGTTAAAAAACCGATCTGTGTGTATTCAGCTTGTTTGCTCTATTCGTTTTGTGTGTTTTCTAAGAGGTTATTAACCTAGTTTTGGCGTTCCGTTGTAGATGATATTGAGAAGTATTTGAGCGGGTTCTCTTCTCACCTAGAGGTGATGTTCAGAAAAAGTGTTAATTATGTAATAAGTAGTCCAGTTGATCGAGTAGAGACTACGGTTTAGCCATAAATCATTTTTAATTCTAGCAAAATAAATAATCGAATATGTACACTTAAAGCTGAGTTGAGACCACCAAGACTTTAAATAAAAGATCCTCGCGAAAGTGCAGGCCATATTTCAGGATAGCACACAAAAAGTATAGTGCACAGCGTTATCGCACTAATAGCTCTATTGAATAGGCATTGTGAGTTACAACGTGAGCGATATGCTTGATATTCCCTTATAATTTAAAGGAGATGGGATAGGGAGAGCCTGGAGGGAGCCTTCGCAGGCGGAATGCGCGGGCAAGGTCATTGCGCCCTGCGCGGTCATGCGCCCCTTGCTCCCCTCCCTGCCGTCCACACCACATTGTCTAGCTGGCGCGATCAGCTGCGGATAAAGGGGAGCCGACTGGACCCCGATAGGAACCATTCCCATTGTGAATTTAACCTTTTATTTTCCGTTCAAAGCACGACCGACCCCGCGGCGATATAGCGCAGGGCTGGTCTAACGCCATTTTCTAAGTACAAAGCAAGTATCGTGCCGTGGTTTATTTGCTAAGCGCCCGTGCACGTTTATCCTAAACCGTATCTTGTTCTAATAACAAATGAATTTGATAAGCTCGGTTCAATACTTTGTACCTAGACGTATTTATGGCATATACCATTGAAAAAAAGAATATGTTTAACAAAACGAAAATAAATTAATATCGAAAACAATGACTAAGAAAACATAGAAAGTGGTACTTAGTCAAAAAAACCTATCACTTTTACACAGGTGTAATAATTGAATTTAAATTCTGCCAGACGCACTTTACAAATTGAAAGTCATTTAACGGATGCTAGATTTCACTTACTATAATGATTAATGGGGTGTTAAAATTCGCGGTTCGGTGTGCCAGATGTGGCAAAGCAAATTAATACAAGAGTAATTATAATCAAGCTATGGAACGAGAGAAGTTTTAGTCTTCCTTTTGCAGTAAGCAAATTATCTACTTAATTTAACCAATCTTACTTTCCAAAATATCGAAGGCTTGGCCCAATATATTAGCTTCATTAAACAGGGAGCTGTTTATCTGGTAATGTATCGTTTGCTTGCGGTGCTCTAAAGACTATCTTCCATCTAAACCTTGTTTTTATTACTCTGAGTGTTGGGTCCAATGAATTGATGTTGGTCATTACTGTGGAATGGGACATGGCGCCAATGTCTTCATGCAGTTATAAATAGTAGGAATTTTGCATCGACTACCGTCGGATGTATGAATATTGATGTGAAAACACAAGCGATTATACACGATTCGTTTAATAATCTCATTTGTTTGGAGTTATTTTAATTGACAGCTCTATTTGGAACGAAGAAAGTGTGCGTGTTGACTTTTGCACTAGTTGGCGATGTTTGGCAAAATAATACGGTTCATTTCGTAGTTGATTGAGACATAACACTTTCTGTTCGTGCTTGTATTTATGCTGTTTGTTTAATAAATAATAGAGGAAAGAGAGATGATAATACAGCTATTTTAATTTTTTTAACATACCTAACACGCAATCTCTATTTGTTACAGAATTTGAGGCCTGAGAAGAACCTCAGAATACTTATTACACAAAACGGGTATGCTACTTATTTTACACTTTATTTTAATAACATTATTGCTAGCGAATGCCATACCTAATTACTTTTATGACGAAATAGTGAATCTTAAGTGCATCGGTAAACATTGATCTGTAAATAGAAATACCTATATTATGTATGTAGTACACAACAATAGCAAGTCCGTGAGACGCCTGTGAACTCAAGTCGATCACTCTTTTTGCTCAGTCAAGCGTTTGAATTGCACATTCGAAGACAAGATTGCACTAGAACACACGTAGGTTACAATACTACCCACCAACCTATCCAGACCTACTTCAATGTCAACCCTGAGGTGTAAGGTCGACGGTACACTGTAGCGTATGCATTGCTTTCTATGTTCTCTTCAGTTTTGTGATCGAAAAAACGCTTGACAAATAATTTCGAGAGTCTTAGCTACGCTTTAGAAGACATAGGTCTTTATTATGATTTATAGTGTCATTGTTTGATTGGTCGGCACAAAACAGTCGCGTGGGCATCGAAACACTACTTCTATTGATCGTTGATATTTATCACAACTGCGTGCGCAGGTGATTTGTTTGTAAAGTATGATCGATTGGAATTCAAATACCCATTCAATTCATAAAATTTTTTAAAGTGAAAGTGCTATAAAAAAAACAAACAATGGATTGAACTATAAAATCAAAATACAGCATTGATTGTTCAAAATTCAAATATGTATAAATCTTTTGTTGTTGGCAAATGTGTTTTCCAATGCTAGATTGACCGATGAAAGAAACATTTATCTGTTCATTTGTATGAGTGCCCGTAAATGCAAATGGTTCGGCGGCTAATATTCTCTGTGGGTAAATAAGTGGCTATTGAGATATAACAGGCTACTTCTGTAAGCATGAGTGACAGGCAACGCCAGGTAGTTGTGCGCCCGGGGTCAAAGGAGTTGTACATTGTACAACTATCGATGACTGTTTCAAGAGAAATTTGAGGTAATACCACTTGGAAAACATCATAATTGATGCGTATTGGCCTCTAAGCTTGAGACCCTTGAGACCGCAATATTTCAGCCGTATTTTGTGATACACATACCAATCAATCAAATTATTACATAAAATTACATACTTATTTCGATTCAAGAAAGTTTATCTGATATGCAGACAGACAGGATCACGCACTGTACTAGAAACTTTGTTATCTCTACCTGTAATATTGCCTTCCAAGTCTCTACACGTTAAAGAACTACTGGTTTAAACTGTAGCGATACAGTTAGAGGTGTAGCTACCTTTGACATTCAATGCTTGTTTGTGCCATTAGCGTTGTTCCTGGTGCAGAGGTGAGGCATTATCAGTACGAGTGTGCTCTTATTTGTAGGACATTGTTTAAGCGTGAACTAGTTAGATTGTTGGAAAGGTTAGTAAAGTTTGAAAACTAGCTACTTCGTGCTGTTATGGTTCAATAAGGTTATTTGGTTTGGTCACAGATGATATGATACTAAACGTAAACAGGTTCACGACTGTATCCCCAAGGTGCGGTAGACATTCTTTCAGATCTTTTTTTATGTTATTTATTCCAGATCCTTTGAAGAGGTCTACGGGGGATAGTCAGAGGCCAAACACACAATATTTGATACATGCCCAAATTTTGCAGAAGTTAGTATTCCATACGTGACAGGTTGCAAGCCCATCGCCGCCTATAAGAACACTAACTGGTTTCCTCACGATGTTTAGAGCACGTGTTAAAGTGCATATAAATTTTACGTAACGCAAAATCCATTGATGCACGGCCGGGATTCGAACCCACAACCTTCGGATTGAAAGTTGTTATATTGATAATACTATAATATTTTTTTTTAAATCTGGGTTAATACATTCAGAAATAACCTAATGTAACAGTTTTGTGAAGTAATTTCTATAATATGGACGCAGAATTGTAAAAGGTATTATTAGTTTAGGTCTAGCCTGTCTGCGTAATCAAGCATTGTAAGTACAAAGAAGCTTTACAACGATCTAACGGGTCTATATCGTTTAAGGCTCGATACTCATTAGCTAAGAAGTTTGAATATAAGGTTATTAAAATTCCTGCACAGATACAGCATGTTGGACGTTCGACAGTGAATGCGTGACTTGCCATGCGGTCTAGCTCTCAAGGGCTTTGCTTCCTTGTTAGCGTCCTGCTGAAAGCTGTATTGTCCGATACAATGTCTGTCTGGGCATAAATTTACATTTAGTTACGGTCGTTTTGTTTAGTTAAATCCTCTTCGCTGTCACTGCTAAATAAAAGATGTCTGAAGTTATACAGTAAATTGTATTCAACGTCTAGTCTCTATCGTGTTTGCTACGTAAAAGAGTTACGAGTATTGTGAGTACTAAATGAAGGGTGTATTGATGTGGGCATCAATGGGCTTCGATGTATGCATCCAATTAAGCTGGTAAAAACGATGGGCTTCGTTTAAGAGTGTTATTTTATTTTAAGTATTTTGTTTTAACATGTAAATCATCTTTATTTTTTAGTTCTTTTCTTTACGTCTTGGCACCAACTCGTGGTTATGGTCGTAAAATAAATAGCTATTCAAACCAACGGTCTTACGCGGTGAACAGCGGATTCTTCTGGCACTTTGAAATATTCCTTTCCACGACTAATGTCCAAAATCCAAAATGTCCTACTAGAATCACTTTTTAAACTCACGACTCATTTTTCCCTCGTGACCACGATCTGTGCAACCCGATCGAAACGTCAAGGTAAGGTAATATTCGTATATTATCTGAAATCTTTACGCGATCTCGTACAAAAATGTATACAACTAGAACTAATGACCAACACGAATTTTGTCCAACACGAATTTAGTTTACTAATCCCACCCAATCAGTTGTTTATTTCAAGTGAGATGTTGCAGTCATAGTGATAGTGGTTTTTGACCAAATGTTCTGCTTTATGACATTTTTAGGGAAATTTTGTCATGTTTACACTATAATGTTACCGTAATTTGATTCTATTTTTTAATCGCGAGTTGGTAGCTGTTATTTTGATACATTACTTACTCAGGTTACTACCTACTTACCTTGAATTTTACTTCATCTAGTTGGTGTAAAGTTTGCGCCAAGGCGGTTTCCTGACATAAATTCTAGGTAACAAAACAATGTTATGGTAACAGTGATATCATATTGGTTTAAGCCACGGTTTAAGCATTGTTGAATAGAGCTTTTAAGAAATTGATGTTAAACCTTTCAAGCATTTTAGTGAGTTGGCATCAAAAGATATTAAAATAAAACTCCCCAGTAAAACTAAATAAAATACTAATGCCAGGCGCGGATTCAGCCCTTAAAAAAGGTTTGCATGCGGCAAACGCTATCACTCGTCCTTTGTACCATCTAACCGCGAACTTGCTAGTGGCGACAGCGACAAGGCACGGACTTTGCATACCAAAGGATAAACACGCGAGTCCAGTTTAACGTGGTTTAACTAGAATCATCAAATTATGGTTTCTGACGCTAAATATAGAGCATCGGCTAGCTCAGTAAGAAATAAAAATAAAACCACTTGGATTGAACGAAGGGAAAATAGCGAAAAAAAATTGGATTGGATTTGCTTGCATTGATAACGTGTTTTGATTTTTCAGTAGGTATACATAGTTATTTATGTAATAAAAGCTAATTGTGTTGTGTATATGGACGGACTATTTTAAATGCCTCTGATAAGCCCTAGGTATTCTGAAAGATCTTAAAGGCCTAAATACCTGAAAAAATGCCTACGCCCCTTCAGGATTGTCGTGATCGGGTTTTTTTCTATTAGAGTAAAGAAAAAAAGATTTAGATTTATTTTACTCTCAAACATGCCATGGTAGTTGCAATCGCAAACTAGGAATACCTTGCCTGCATAAGCGAAATCTCATTACCATTCTACGATTCAAAGACCAAACTCCAAAAAGGTTATTTAACGTCGACTCGGGCCGTAAATTGTGTAGGTGTTTTTATTCGCACTCTCTTTATTTTTTGCGTCTGTATTTACATGAACTAAGCCTTGGGCATTTTGCAGTCGAAATGTTAGCGCATAATTAACCATCTTATCACGATAGGTGTCTGACTAAGAATTCACATTTTGTTTTCTATCAACTCCATGGATTGCTTTTTCATTGCAAACTTTTACCTGACCAAAGCTAGCGTCTGCAAAATAACAATTACATTCAACATAAAGATAATTCAAGTACTTTCTTCACACGAAATCGTAATTGACCATGCGCATTGCGCATATCCATGGGAACTTCGAAAAGTTTCCAAAAATACACATATTCATTTGCGCGTGAAAGTATACAATTTCACACGCATTGAAAGATAACCCAGTTGTGGGATAATTAGGTCAGGCGAGCAACCTGTCGGCGCGTACGCATTGTCTCGATAGTGCGCGCGGTACCGTTACCGCTCGGTCAAGTTCGGCCATTGTCGGTGTCGGCTACCCGGCTGTGACATACGGATTCGTATCGAGGCATTCACTATATGAACTTAGGTACAGGTAGCAAAACAAGTTAAAAAAAAATAACTTTAAAAACAGCTACTGATTTTTTTTATTGCATACTATCTTATGGATTGTTATGCCCCGTAGGGAAAGAACTTTTACAAATATCTGGAATATCTTGATATTTTCAAATCTCGTAGGTATCTAATATTTATCCAAAAATGTGACTGACAAATTCCATACGTAGTTTTGCGGGATCGTTATCAAATGTAGGTTTGATTTTGAATTTAAAATAGTTCTGTAGCTGCTTTACATTCCCTTGCTGACTGTATCTTGAATGAGATAAGCTTTATGTGTCTCATAACTTTTTATTAGAAAATACTTTGTAATAACGCGTCAGTTTATCATTTCTTTGGACTCGCCGCTGCAGTCGTTGCACGTACACAAACCACCGGTTTTTGACCAAATGTTCTGCTTTATGACATTTTTAGGGAAATTTTGTCATGTTTACACTATAATGTTACCGTAATTTGATTCTATTTTTTAATCGCGAGTTGGTAGCTGTTATTTTGATACATTACTTACTCAGGTTACTACCTACTTACCTTGAATTTTACTTCATCTAGTTGGTGTAAAGTTTGCGCCAAGGCGGTTTCCTGACATAAATTCTAGGTAACAAAACAATGTTATGGTAACAGTGATATCATATTGGTTTAAGCCAAGGTTGAGCATTGTTGAATAGAGCTTTTAAGAAATTGAGGTTAAACCTTTCAAGCATTTTAGTGAGTTGGCATCAAAAGATATTAAAATAAAACTCCCCAGTAAAACTAAATAAAATACTAATGCCAGGCGCGGATTCAGCCCTTAAAAAAGGTTGTGGGCACACCCGAAAATCGGCCAAGTGCGAGTCGGAACATGAACTCGCTCATGAACTATATGTAGTGTATTCCTACAAATGAGATGTATAATTATTACAAATAGATTTTGTACAGTGTATTACGTAGGTATACACGTACCTACTCGTACTTTCAAGTGGGCAAAACCGTGGGGTGAACAGTATTTTTTTAATAATTTAAGGAACTCGTGTGCCTATTTTGTTTAAATCGGTTGAATAATGCGATCTGGCAAGAACAGGCAGACGGACAAAAGCATTTTTGAGCCGATCTCGAAACTGAGACGCTTCGTACGCTCGCTCAATTAAGGTTGTGGGCATGCCCATAGTGCCCACTATAGTGGATCCGCGCCTGACATTGGTCAGGCATTGGCTTAGGCTCAGTTTAGCTAGCGGTTCCATACTACAACATAAACACTTTAACATAAACTTATTCTGTATTAAGACTCAGGTAAATAAACGAATAAAAGATCAGTTACTAGACCTACTATTGGGTACTTGCATTGACGTGATTATCTGAATCTAATCGTAGGCGGGTCGGCACGTGCGCTTCTGACCCACGTTTCCAACATCTTAAACCGTAACTTCTACTTAGTCGTAGGAGTACCAGTTATCTTGGAACATTTACTCTGACCCCAGACCTGATATGTTCAGGCTCTGGAGGAACAATGATTTATATCAGTAATCTTCATCTAACATTTAGTAATAACATATATGTTTTTGTTTTCATAAGTTTGAGAATGTTAGGTTCTTTAGCATTCAGCTTAGACAGATAAACTAGATCTAAGGTCGTGACCATAAATTTAGCATCATGGATTTAGCATGGTACCTCCTACGTGACGCAAAAATCTAACACTTTTTTTCGTCTAGCCCCCGATACCATCCGAAAAGGAACTTCGTTCCAAAAACTACGATTGTAAGATATTCTAGTAGTCACAAATACCAGACTGCAATCAACAACTGTTGTTCATTCCGGTCCTGCTATTTTGCTACATTTTATAGACTTAAAGATTGTTGTAGCGGTAAAAAAATGTAAATATTTGATGAACCAAGTCATGGTTTATAATTAAGTCAGTAGGTTTCAGATTGAACACGTCATCATTGAACAATTAAGCATATTTCTGGACCGGTTGGCGCCTCTCTGAGATTTCGGCTTACGAACATGATTTGTCAAAACGGCTTTAGGTCATGGTCGTTTTCTTTTTATTTATACAAATATTAGCGATTAATGATTATACACACGTTCAATAAAACGGTATTTAATTGATCAAAATTTCACCGAGTAGCGGTACTGTCTTTTTGACAATAAAACGTCTTTGCAACTTTACTAGATGATACAAACTTTTCTTACTCAATCTACAACTATTAATTTGTAGATTGCTTAGTAGAAGAAATACTTTAATGTATTATACAGGGTGTAAAAAGACAACTACCGAAAACTGAAGGGTTGCAATCAGACCATGATTCTTAACTCATTTAGCGAAAAAAAGTTTGACTTAGCTTAGTAATTTTATGTTATTTTCAATTATTGACTACTAGTATAACATAATAAGATCATACCTACCTAATTATTTCATTTTTAAAAGAAAAACAGTTTAAACTCAAAATCCAGCAATCTACGTAAAGAAACGCGCCCAGTACATACGCAAACAGTAATCTTCAAACGCTGTTTTCTCCGGATATAATGATTTTTTCGAAAATCTTTTTGGATTTGGTTGTGTGTTGGGATGCTGTACCTACCCCTTTCGACTTCGGTAGGCATCTTTTTACAAACTGAAAAACGTTTTAAACGATACAGTGAGCGCGTTTTCTTAATATAGCACTCAACATTACCTATCATCTTATCACAGAACAAGAAAAAAAAGTCCCTAGCTTTCCTTTGTTTACCATATTGTATCCCAACAGGAAACATAAGCCATAATTCCTTTGTACCAACAGGCATAATTGTCGGTAATCATTGTTGGATATTAAAAGCCAACCACTAATCTAGAGGCGCCTACGCGGCGATGGGAATACAAAGCTACGGTAGAGTTATTAATGAAATCCTTTATTCATGCATGATTGCATGTTGATCCCCTTCTATGTAATCAAAACGTATGCAAGCATAACCTCCCTACGAATGATGTGAACAATGTGGACGTGTCTTCTTTCAAAAGACCTAATGGTTTTTATGTTAACACCATTTACACATTACCATTCAGGTATACCATTCTTGTCTCTTGCCAAAGAATATTAGCTCTTGCTTCGTTCATTTTGAGAAAGCAATACCTAGTTATTAATGATACTACTTATTTATATATTTACGTTTTATACTATTGCTATAGTTTCCACGGCGGCTTAGTTCAGTAAGCTAAATGGTTATAAAAAACTCATTGGTATGATAAATTTAGTATGATTTTGAAATAGAATTGGTAATCTTGACCATTGTAAAAAAATTGCAAAGCGAGTTCGATTTGATATATTTTTCTGTCACACAAGAAAATAATGCTAGCACATGGCTAGCAAATGAACGATGAGTCAACGCAGCTGGCATTTATATAACTTTAGCCCTTTAGTTAGAAATATTCGTCCCATTCTGCTTTACTTTATTAACCTATTCATGTAAATCTAGCCCTATTGTCACCAATTATAGACATTTTTCGAGGCAGACAAAAATAAATTAATATGCGACGCTTCCTTACACTGAATCTCCATTAATTAGCTGGAAATTTACGTTTAATTAGTCTTGAAACATGACTGCATAATTACAGTTAAAATAACAAGCCACTAACGATGTTCTAAGATAAAGCTAGCTTCTAAAAGTTTATTCGAGCGACAATGTTACCTTCGAGATAGTCGCACACTGATCAGATAGCTACATTTTATTACATTGCCTGGAGTAAACCACGAGTGTTTGTTATCAATTTGTTTATGAAGCTAGTATAACCTTTTTATTTATAAGACACTTACATAGATAATTTCTTTTTATCTAAACTTATCCTGCGCATTACCAGGGGTTTAAAAGAAAATGGAAGTGCTTTGTAGATAAGTATGCATTGCAAGATAATTTTAAAAATCTACGTAGGCTGAGCCAACTGCCATTTTTATCGTATTCCATATCAATGGTATTTTATCCATGCAGATATTCTAAAGGTCCTTTTCAATAGTTCGTTTATTTCATTAAAATGTGTATAATCCATCGTAGGGACTGGTGGAAATGGAAAGCTTTTGTTCAATAATGAAACAGCAAAGGATAAACATGAAATTTAAAAAATAAACCATTCAAAAAATCCTAGTACGAAGTGTACAGGCATATTTAATGGACATTATTATGATTGGACATTTTTATGAATGGACATTTTACATAACTGGACATTAGTCGTGCAAAGGTTCAACATAAAGTTTAGATTTTCTTTATTCATACATACATACATACATACATAAAATCACGCCTCTTTCCCGAAGGGGTAGGCAGAGACCACGGATCTCCACTTGCTAGGATCCTGACACACAACTTTTGCCTCATTCACTCTCATTACATTCTTCATACATACTCGCCGGTTTAGGGTACTTTTGACCTAGCCTTCTCCAAAATGTCACCAATTTTATAAGAAGGTTGGCTTCGAGCTGAAATGAAATGAAATTTCTTTATTCTAAAATTCTAATTGCAAACAGAAAAGGTCATCACGATCGTATTACCGAGGGCACATTCTCCTAGATTGGATTTTCAATGCCTCAAACAATCAAGATCGACTTTATTATAATCCATTTAAAACAATATATCGCTCACAACGTATGTGATATCATTATAATAATGTCTATGCTTTACCGTTAAATTGGGCAATTTGAGCGCACAGTACGGTGGCTGCGCCCCGCTGCGCCGCGCTAAGCATCGTGATATAACTGTTACAGGCATTATGTGACATAGGCAGTAGGCACGTCACCACCTGCACTTGCTCCGGATAATTGTTTATGCACTCATCAAGCCGAATGACTTATGCGTTTACTGTAAAAGCAGTTGCTGTTTTACTCCACTGCGGCAGTTAAAAGGGTTATGATTTTAGCAGTTTGTGTATAATATCAGATTTATACCATACATAAGCACCCAGACATCAAGTGTAGGTGTAGTTTACTTTGAAGAAATTAGCTATCCCTACTCACCTTACATTTGTTCATTTGTCAATCAATTACTTTTTTACGAGAGCTAAACAGAGAATTTTTTTCTTATTTCTAAAATCTAAAAGAGATTCCAGATATTCATCTGCTTTTTTAAACTCCCATAACAGTGAACCACCATATAGAGCCTGTAAAATAGTAGTTCATTGTTGAATCAAAATGATTGTAGCAATGTTCCGCCTTAGATATCTGTGCTAAAAGTGCTGTATAGGTGAACTAACTGTAACGCTTCTTCCGTTCTTTAACCATATCCAGCCATGCGAGCTGTGAAATGTCAAGAAGGTAAGCCTTTGTTTTGGTCAAGGATAAACGAGCAATCGAAAGAAATGTTTTAGAATGGTGCGAATAGTTTAAAAAGATAAAATATATTAAAAAACGACATAAAATTGTGGACGAAGAGCGAGGCTAGTAAATAAAAGAGCTAATAAAGACTAACCATAGACTTGGATTTCATTTTATTTTAAAAGTTGTATATTATTTGTAAACTTAAGTGCATAGATATCTTGTAGACCTTGTCGTTATTAGACCCGTTTTGCATATTATAATAGAGCTGCAGAAGTAGATGCGTTGGGAATAGTTTAACCCAAATCATGAACACCGCAAAACCGTTTTATTGTGGTTTGTTTAAGTTGAGGTAATTGGTCAGTGCCGGTACATTAGCTCCAAGTTGTAGGACGCGGTCACAACGGAAGGGATTGCTACATAATTCTACAAGACCCAGAATCTTATTAGCACGTCTTATGTAGGGCAGAAAATTACAACAGAAACGTTTCTGTGCCTCAATTATCATCTAAGTTTAAAAATATTTACAGGTATGTAATCTAGGTTTCGGGAACTGTGTTGTTCTTGACGAATTTCAATAAAGTTCGAGTAGAGTAACATTCCATTTCATCCGGAAATTTCTACTAGATACCGATCAGTCTTAAGTAATATGAACTCAATAAAGGTTTCCCTGATGCTCTCCATACATCAACTCAACCGGATTTCCAAATAAGTAACTTTTGAGCAAGTGTCTCTTGAGAAAGCAACCTAAATTAAAATAGCGGTATGTTTGTAAGTGCAATTTGTTTAATGAATTTTATGGTCACATACGTCGGATGCATTTCTCTTCTTTGATTGCTTCCAAAAAGTTTATAGCGCTTCATTTATACGCACGTGCCTAAACATAATGGTAGGAATAAAACGAAAGTAGCTCGAATCACTGAGCATATACCTACGAAATTCAGTTGTAGTGTTAGAGAGTAACTTCTACACAACAATGAAGCACTTTCACATTTTACAATCGGTCATTCATTCTGATAAAAAGATTAGTGAAAGCGATATTGCGATGCAAAAAAGTAAATGAAAATTCGTGTCGCTGACTTTCCTATTGCCTTTCGTGGATCCATGTCGATTGTCTGGCTGACCCGCTCGCTCTATGTAATTAATGTAACATGTTTTTAAGCATCTCATGGAGTAATTGAGCCAGAATAAAGTTATTATCGTACCGAATTGATTGGGGAATTGCGGACGTGCTCGGCTCGGATGCTGCGATAAATTACGCTAAATTCAAGCCAGTAAGTGGATAATGAGAGTTCGCACATTACAATTGCTAGTAACTACTTGACCGGCTTTCGATTTTACTCGTAGGATACAGGAAGTATTTGTTTCGAATAACGCGACTCTACATTTTCAGTGGATATTATAATGATACATTTTGGTTATATCTTTGCCTTATTGATACTTTCTCTTAGGAGATTTTTTACTTTACTTTCATTTTGACCTTATGGGTTAAGCCTATTGTTCCTTGTCTTACAAGCAATGTTATAGATGTAGCAACTCATATACCTATTTGTGTTTGTTCCAGGTAGTGCCTTTGTCGGCATGAGGGGCGATTCGCTGCGCCTTGCGCGGCTGGCGCTTTTCTTGTTGCAAACATCAGCTGTGCTATGTAAGTTCAGATTTATTACGCTACCGTTTTGATTAAGTATTATGTTATACAAACTATTTACAATTTTATCAGCTGAGATAACCTAACCCCTCTTGGGCTGGAAAATCCTATACGGTTTTTAAACAAATTCTTACAAAACTATTTGTGTCAGTCCAACTGTAGTTTCAAGTGTCAGTGGGTAAAGGGCCTTCACAGCAAGATATATCTATTAGCCTTAAAAACCATACGCATGCTAAGAAACAAGCACTTATAGACCTGGGCCGACTATTTACAGTCTGCGGTTACTTTTATGATCGCATAAAAAGCGGCATCAAGGAGATTAGTACTAAACTAGTCATTATCATTATGGTCTATCTTATGTTAGAGACACCATACGGATAACTATCTTAATATTTGACATTAGGCATATATATAATCTCAAACAATTTCCCCCACTAATTTTTGGCGTTAGGCTAATAGTGTTAAACAAATTCCTATTTATTAACACGCCTTGGGGATACTGCAGGATGCAGTTATGTCCTGTCTTGAATAATAACGTGTATATTCTTATTGGGACGGTATCGAGGATGAGGGCTAGAAGAAAGAAAACTTTCGATTTTTCCGTCACGACACATACATAGGTCAAAACGTCACAGTGCGAAGTGCGCAGCCGCAAAACAGTTCATAGATTGTTCTATTGTTAGTACGGAAGAGCGTTTCTAGGATTAGTAAAAAATAATTATAAATCAAGTACCTACTAAGTACATCAAGTCAAAACGTCGAAAGGTCTAACGGTCGAATGGTCGAAAGGCCGAACTGTTGAAAGATCGAATGGTTGAAAGGACGAAAGGTCGAACGGTCGAAAGTTCGAAAGGTTGAATGGTCGAAAATGTCAAACAATGTACAAACTTCGTTTCAAACGAGTGTTCCACGATACTCACGTCCTTATTTTCCTTTTATGTGTAGTTACTGTAAGTTTATTTTTCATCGTTTTTATTTCCTAGTTAAAATTATTGATTTTAACCAGGCCGAACGGCGTTCGAGAAACTGACAGACCTAGACTTCACGGGGACTGCATACTACACAGTACGAAACTTATCTCTCTACGAGTGCCAGGGATGGTGCCGAGAGGAACCCGACTGCCAAGCTGCTTCCTTTAGGTAAGTCTTTTTGAACTGTTGAAGATATAGGTACTTATTTTATAACAAAAAACTAAATTAAAACATTTCCAACATGGAATTATGTTTTACCGAAAAATACTTAGCCCTTAATCCTTCGTTTTTAGAGTCTGTTGAAATACTGTGTTTAAGTTTTATTGAAGTAAAACTGCATGATTGAACCATACAGTAGGTGTGTACTTTCCATGCAAGATTGGTTAATAAAGTTAATAAATAACTAAGTTAGTATTACAATTATTTTAAACCTGGCTTTCGTTTTTTTTTTTAATAAGTGTAACTATTATTATTAAACCCTAATAATATTTTTTGAATGATGCGAAGATTTGTCTCTGACATAGTTTTATAAAGAAAAATATAACTAAGAATGTGTCTAATGGCACTTTTCTTACTGTCTCTAGTTTCGAATAATTTGAAAGAACTAAAAATAAAATACTTACTCAATAATGCTAAGCAATTAACAAATCAACAGTACAACTTCTTTGCTCCTGTCTAGGTATGTGAATAAATAAAATACAGTCTTAAACAAACATCAATAAATTATCCTGAAGATACAAAAAGCCAATACAATGACCAAACGATTAAGAAACTAATCAATCGATAGATATGAATCAATCATTAATTAAAACTAGGAGCCGAATATAAATCAATGTGACCATTGTTGAACGCAATTCGCGTCACTGATCACAAGTAATTTGTTTTCGATATAGAAGTGAAACTCGCTTACTATGAAGGACCAATCATGTATAAGTTATTTCATTTGCCTGTAGTATGTCGTTTTTGTATAGGAGGGAAAAATAAATAAGTAAGTACTTTCAATAACACGAAAAAATCGCAAGGATCCAGCTAGTACTCTAATAGGCAGCAATAGGCTTGGCACCTATCACGTATGGAGCTTCTGCGTTTGCTGTATAAGTATTTGGTTACTAATGTTACCATAGACACCTTTAAATGAATCTGCGGCATCTTGGGGAAACAATCGTGATCCTGTGTTGCCAGTCATTTTAAAGATATTATGATAGTTAAGCCGGGTATCCATTTATATTTGCGCAGCTCTTGCGTTCCGCGCTCTTGCAACTGCTCCAATAGTGGATACGTTCACGCTCCTGGAGCGTGCAACTGTGCGCGCTCCACGCTCAGCGTTCCAATCGTTTTTGGGCGAGTACAAAGGGGAACGTTTGCAAGGGGACTGTGGAGCGTGCGTGTTTCTTATGGAGATGCGCGTATCGTCTCCATCAGAGCTGTTGCAGATGCGCGGAGCACAGCCGGTACGCGAACATAATATATACCCGGTTAAGAGTTTCGCTGTGATCACGAAACAATCAACGTACCACAAACTTATCTAGTCCAAATGTCGAAGATACCAATCTCTCGACGTGAAGATCCAAGATCCAAGTGAATGATGCGAAGAACTAGAAATCAGATGTAAGATAACCCCGGAACTAATCATTGGTCATTCAATGCGCGTCAATCGACGTGATTGCACTTGATAATGGAGACATTTGACAGAGGACTGATGGGAAAGTGGTACAAAAGGATGCTAATGAGATGAATCGTAAATCCATATCAATTTATAAGATAGCAGTTTCAGTTCCCTCGAAATATTTTAAATGGTAACTCAGCTTGTAAGAAGTGTATCAAGTAGCAAATAACGCTTTTTTATGGTTATGAGCAATCTTTTTTTTTGAGTTTTTTACAATGACTGAAACATTTTGCGCAAAAAAATTTAACACGTAGTGAGGCGGGTGTACCTATGCGCTCTACTGCAGAAGTTCTTTATAAAACAGTTCTTTGACTTTTTAATTGATCCGCTTAAAAGCGTTTAGTCGTTGACACACATAATATTATGTAGAAATAAAGTCTATCGCCATTACTATAAAACTCAGCCCTCAGCGGCACTTAAGGCAGCATAAGGCACATTAACCTACTAAAACTGCATTTCATCGTGTTGAATGCCATAAAGCCTAAGGAATAGCGATAGTAATGGCGGATTAATAATTTTGTTATTTTTATGTCGTTTTGCGTGCTTTAATTTATTTCTTTCATTATCTATGGTATATTTAAATTGAGATGGTGACTTTTATCATACTAACACACAGCTGTAGAGCTTGCTTACAATTTTTTTATGTGCTATGTGAAAGCTTCAGTGACGCCATATCTTAGCTACTGACGCAAGTCACTGGATCAATGTGAATAAGCTTTAAAGTTGATTGGCCTGCTGTCATTGGCAGTGACATGGCGCAGGTCGGGTACGTGCGCTGCGCAGCCGCGAGGTCACGGAATGTGTGTCAGTCAGCCACACGCACACGTCCTCCACTGCCACAAGCACGGCCCAAGCATTCCAATGACACGCTCTTGGTCAATAAAAATGTCTCTACAATCGCTGCCCACAAACCGTGTAAAAGCGGAAACCGACCTAGCCGCGCTCCAAATTGGATAGCAGTAAAAGTGATCGCATACGTCTTAAAATGGATTATTGCCCTAACCATTTCGAGGCGGATAGTTTTCATGAAAATTGGCGGTTTTCCGTAAATGCTTTTATACATTGATGTTTTCCGTTCATTCCGAATGGTGCACAGATCTATGTGATTGATATTTAAGTAGGTAGGTAACGTCAGGTAGACCGTGAGAAATATCGAGTAAATCCTACAAGTATCATAACCAGGTATTTCGTTCTTAAACTAATGTTCTATGATTCTTACGATATAAAAAGAATGTGGGCATTTTATGTGCAGTACCTACTGAATGTAATGATTGAACAACTGTGAAAACATAATAGACAGAAGCGAGGCGTGTAACAGTATTATAACGCTAGTTAGAGCCCTCGAAATCAATTTGAACGGGATCGTACGAAAATCTATTGGGTACCATTTCAATCACAAGACGGTACTTTCCCGCGCTTCTCAGATGCTTCATATCTGGGATCAATCTGTCCGAAGAAATTGCGATCTGACAAAAGAATGGCTGGATGCGATGGTAACAATCGGTAACTGTGCTCGTGGTGACTGCGGTGCCACCTCACTCGGGAAACGGTATTCGGGAGCAGACGATCGCCGATACCGCTCATCCAACAAAAATTATCTCGGATTAAATTCCTGAGACATTCAGGATCACGACCTCTCTATCAGATGCTGTCATATCGATAAAATCACAAACGACATGCCCCACAATGTAAGGCGAGTTTCAAATTGCTTTGGGACTTTCTAAAGAATCAACACGTTGTTTTCAGTTTAATTGAGAGAAAAAACGAACAAAAGTTTGACGTACGCAATGAACTTTCTCCGGTTGCAAGCGCGATGTAGTCATTAATTTGTGCCATCAAAATATTATTAAAAATGTATTAATATACAGTGAGATGGATCGCAAGATATGCCTTACGAGTTACTTTCCGATTTCCACAGCCTGTGATTGATTGCATAGTTAGTGGAATACGTGTGCTTTCGCGTTGGCGCCTGCATTGCATGCTAACCTTCATAGCTTTCTGAGAGTGGCTGGTTAATATGACAAAACTGTATTATGTTTCAGACGTGAAGATACTGGGAAACAACACTTTGCATTTTTGCCACTGAATTTTCGTTAACAAAACGTTAACAAAAAATTAACAATGCAACTTGCAGTTTTGTACATAAAATGAACTCTAGTCTAATGTTTTTATTACTATTCCATGGATTGATTCGAGTACAATTTCATCCAAATATAAAAGGGAAAGATATGAAGCACTTGAGAACTGATGTGTAGTTTACACAAACAAAAAAAAACTAACATTTAAAATATCTTTGGTGGCATTTTTAGATATTTTAAACAGGTCAAAAACAACACAGAAAATTAATGATTGTTCCAGCTATGTTACCTTGACTGTGATGCCGGCTAACGGATAGATAGTGGCTGTTGGCGATCAGATCTTACCTTAAGACAATTTTGTCATAATCGTAAATCGTCGAGGTTGCTTAAGTATAATGGATTAAGCTTCGTAACGGGATGATAAGCCGTGTAAACAGCGACAGTTAAGTCATTACATGCCTAATAGACAGTCTAATAGTCTCTTTACTTTGTAAGATAATAATATACATGACCAAAATAGTAACCCGGTCAATATAACCTTTTGCATCAATTTTCTTTGACAGTCAAATTACGATGCTGAAATTGTACGAGTACTACAAGATCTTTATTGAATGTCATTTTGGTAGATATTAACCGGTCTAACTCATATATATAGGATGTACCAAAAAGGTACCATGCTAAATCTATGGTCTAACTCATAGGAACTGACTTACAGTCTCATTTGAGTTAGTAGCCAATTCTAGAGTATTCATTCACTCCATCTCGAAAAATCAATGACCTATAGTTTTCTTTTCTCAAAGCGAAAAATACGTTTTGGCTGTGAGGATTGAATCATAGGTGAGTCATATTGGTGTAGAAACGACGTCACTAAACAAATACCTCAAGCTGCGTCACACAACCTGTCAGTCTTGAATCGTTGATCTTAGCCTGGAGCGAGACGAGCCAGCTTTCTATAGGTTGCTTATTAAATAATAAATACATAATACGTGATGCGACACGTAAGACGAGCCCCGGGCGTAACCGGTGTTTAGCGTTAGTAAGACAAGCTTGATTCGAGTGCGGTAGGACGAATGCTTTGCTCTTTTTGGCTCTAATTATGCTCTATTTCTAGTTCGTCTCGGAATTATTATCTATTTTTATACCGGCACTACAAAAAAAAACTGGTTTTTTATAATTTATTGGATCGTTGTGGATAGATTGCTTGTGTGTATCGACGACCTCTGTGGCGCAGTGGGCGAAGGTCCGCCTGCGACGCAGAAGGTTGCGGGTTCGATCCCCGCCGCGGGACAAATGTTTGTGAGACCTACAGATATTTGTCTCGGGTCTGGGTGTTTCTATGTATTTACAAACAAAAAACAAAAAGTATATAAGTAGTATATCAGTTATCTGGTACCCATAGTACAAGCTTTGCTTAGTTTGGGGCTAGATGATGCTGTGTGGAAAATGTCCAGCATTATTTATTTATTCCAGCATTATTTATAATAATTTTTAAGATACCTAGCCTACTATAAAAAAATATGGAATAGGAAATGTAGATAGAATTATTCTCAAAATGTTCATCATAAATTTTCTCATTCTCTTTAAAGAAACAGCGCCGGAAATCATCACAAAAACCTGCCAACAATTAGCAAGTATAAATTAACCAACACGTGTTTTGTTTCACACCAGTCTTACTCCGGAAATGTTGACTTACTTTAGGCTTCTTGTAAATTAATATATTGAGTTTTATGTTGCTATCAGATGAATTTTTATAAGCCACTACATGTTTATTTGGGAAGCGATTTTGGAAGGCTTTTTTAATCACTCTACAGCTATTAATTCAGGACCAATCATTTTTATGTTCTATCTTTTGAACTCTATGTTGGTGGATCACGCCTCTTTCAAGGTAGGAATTACATTTTAGGAACTACAATGAAATTATTTACAAAATAAAATCATATGTAAATATGTAGTAGCTTAGTTTCTGTAAATAAAGTATTTAATTTAAATAAAAACAAAGTTGACGAACTTTTAGAATAAGCTGTCATATATTATTACTTATTGCAAATAATTAACATAAAAAGATCTGAGAGAATGTCTACCGCACCTTGGGGATACAGTCGTGAACCTGTCTGTTTTACTTTTGCAAATAATTTTAGTTACACATAGCTACATGCTATTTATACGATTATGAAATCGAAATGTTAACCAGCATCATTATTTAACGCCGTCGGTACATTAATCATAGGTTAGATATTTTTTCATGTTTTCGACTACCGAAACATCGATTAATAACATAAAGGCAGTAATTTGTCAGTACGTGGTAGGTATTTTGTACCTAATTCTTGCATCAGCACTACACTCACACCTACTTATATGGTAGCGGATACATTAAAGGTGTGTTTTGCTGTCGGAGCAAATGAAACGCATTTGTGCTGAAGAAGCGAGTATGTAAATGCACTTTTTGAAATGAGGGCTATCATTTATAATTTGACTTTTATGTATTACTGGCATGGCATACTAAGCTGTTTTATTTATTTCATTGTATTGCTTCCCTAAGTTATTATTTGTGGACGGAATTAAAATTAGGTAAAAATAAACTGGATCGCTAATCTGACTTAGAGATCAAAAGGTGACGAAACGAAACGAAACTGGATCTCGCATCAGCAGCCTTATTGTCTAACTTGAAATCCATTCCCAGTTGTCATCTCAATAGAGCTCAACCAATCACACAATACGAAAATGACAATTGAAGATCAGAATAGGTTTCAAATGTCAAAATGAAGCCAATGTCCATTCCCAGTTGAGTTAGACAATAAGGGTACAGGTTTCCTCCTCGGTTTAAAAAGTTTATATAAGAACAAAAATAAAAAAAAACTATTTAGGTAACAAACAAATTCCTAAATTTAGAAATAGGTAGTTTCTCACATATTTTAAGCATTCAAGATCCTATTGAAGTCTAAGGTTAGTTCGCTATAAATATTATTTCCAATTACCGAAAACTATAACTGTTCCTCATAAAGAGAGCTGGCTTTCAGACGGCTCATAGTAATAAACAATCAGTATTACGGTTAGTTACCGTTGTTCTTGTACTAGGTCTTATGTTAAAATATAAATATAAGATATTGAAGGACATTTTATATAGAGCGCCATACAGCCTCAAACCATAGAATAAAACAAGAATTACAATATAAAAATCAAAAAACCCGACTGCAAGAAATATAAATTTTTATTCTTGTAAAGTTAGTGTTCAAGTAAAACCATTTGCATGCATTAATTGCCAATTTATTATACAAACCTAAGTTGAAACATATTATGTCTTGTACATATTTTTGTAATCTTTTAAATTCCTTCATTTTGATAACCCACTCGATATGAGTGTTACTGTTTCGCGCATAAGATCCGCCATTTTGTTTTTATTTCAAAAAAAGAATCTAACGATATCATAATTGTCAAAATCCACCCAGTCGTTTGGAAGGTACGTAAGAAATGTAACGCATTGCATAAATACATACATACATACAAGATACGCGCGAAAAACATAACCCTACCTTTGACAGTCGGGTAAAAAAGACTGTAGATTGCAGTGATGGCAGGGTACTGCGTCTCGCCCACACCACGCCGACCCACTCATCTACACTAATCCATCACATTGTTGAATGCGTTTCGCTCTACAATATGTGTCAGCCTCTATACTTCATAGATAATGCATCTACGCCTATAACTATGCAATTACTAAAACAAGTAGCTCCTTCGGCGCCTCTTCAATTATGGAACGCATAATCACGGTTCTCAGAGCCTTTTAGGTCATTAAAAAGCGGTATCTTTCGACATCTAGTCTATTCTACAGCTGAATCAAAAAGGTGGTTTAGTTTTGTTTTGTAGATTAAAATTATAGAGGAGTAATGGCAAAATGATAGAGACTTTACGAAAGGAAACATGAATGTCTAAGTGACTTCAGAAGTTGGTTTTAATGAAGATTTTTTTTTATTATGGTAATTATCGTTTTAGGTTTATTACTTTTAACATACTGCAATTATTTTAGCATCTTAAACCCTATCAAGTTCAATCATCAACTTTGATGTTGACGTTTTGCGAAATATATGTATTTATAAAAGTTATCCTCAGAGCCATTATTATTTATTTTATGGCTTCAAACATAACTATTCTGTGGGCAGCTTATTTATGAATAGTGGAAACGTAAAATACATTATTATGGTCCGGTATCATATATCATGGACGTCGACTCCAGTCAGTAGTCCCTTCCTGGAGCACTGCACTATTAGAGAACATGCCACATGACCGGAATGTGGGCAATCATGAAAGAATGAGGGAAAAATAAACGCAAAGAAATACTATTTCTTCTTGAACATTAAATAAAATTAAAACACACTCCACTACCATAACAAAAATAGATTGCATTTAGTAAATATTAACTTATTTTTTTGTAAAGTTTTAATAGCAGTAAAAAGCCGAGAGTTTTAAAAGTTAATATTTATCTAAGTATTTTAATTCTTATTTAGTCGAACTGTTAATTAGTTATTATGAGTGTGGTTGTAAAATATAAATGTAGGCAAGTCCCTTCCGGCCGTTTTCGCAACTAATCGACTAAACGAACGAATTGTAGTTTTTAATGTAGGTAGGTGTTGAATTGTTGACGATAATGTCTTAAAAAATGATTCAAAGATACAAAGATGTTATAGGGTAGGTAGAGCTTACAAAATATCTTAGTAAATATTTTTTGGTTAGGACAAACCTTTTTACATTAGGTATACTAAGCACAACGGATCTTTAGCTCTCTGAAGTTAGGTGCAATAGACTATTGCGCAGGTTTGGTAGAGTAAGCGAGATAGCACGATTTTAGGCGTCATCAAAAATGGGTTCTGCGCAGCTACTTCAGAGAGCTAAAGAACGATTGTGCGTATTATACCTACTTCCCTTTATCGCACCAAGTGACTGAAAATATTATATCGTTCAGTCTTGGTGCTCTTTGAAATATTTTTATTGAAGAGCCTTTTTTATTGAAACTTATTACTTCTGGTGTCAGTGTTTACGCTTCTATACTGTAGGTAGTGTTTTTTAAAAGTAAGTAAAGTAAGTTCGTATCTCTGATGACGGAGTTTTTAGGCCGCCGTTAAGGCCTCTGTCATGGTTTAAAGACTTAAATAGCCGGGACCGACAATTTAACGTGCCCTCCAAATGCCACTGGCGGTCACCCATCCACTTACTGACCGTTTCGAACGTTGCTTAACTTCGACGATCTATCAGGAACGACTAAGCAAGCACGACCATGAGCGCTTAAAAGTAAGATTCTGGTAGGATAATAACTCTTAAAAGCTGTTAACAATGGTGTAGCCATAAAAATTGCAGAGTTATATTGCAATTAAACGCTTTTTTTCCACTGATGACCGACTTATTATGAGCAGCTATAGTCAGCAACAAAATACTATGAATATTTTATGATTTTTAAATTTAAATTAAATAAATTTTGAAAAATAGTGCTTGGAAAATGATTTAAGATAATAGGATTGCCTCTTTGCCATTGGTTTTTTTTTTCTTGGGTTATCAAGAGCTAAAATGAATGTAGGTACATAAGAAATGTGTCTGGAGCGCGAATTATTCAGTTTTTCTTTAGTGACAGACATGCTATTATCAGATAAAAAAGATTCATCCGTTTAGGTGTACTCGTCACCGAGTAATTGGCAAATACTTTTTTGCCCGTAAGCATATATTTTAGTGAATATCTCTGCAATTAGACCGTCACAAATAAAAAGAAGCACACCAGGCTGCGTCACCTACGAGTCACTAAACATTAGGATAGCATCCAGGTCTCTACGTGGTTGGCCACTGGGTTCTGATGTTAACTACCTGTTAGGTACATTCATTCAGTTTAAAAATCTCTCAAAATCATTTATGCTAAAAGAAAAACTTGTGTAGCTGACTGTTTCATACTAGTATTGTTGTTTTGTATGTACCGTTGTTTGATTGTTCTTTGAATGCAAATACGCTTTTATTTTTGTTTACGTAGCTCCAAAGTAAGATGGTTATAAAATTAATTAAATGATGAGTCAGGTTTATCTGATTTTAGGATTGGTACCCTTTACTTGGTACCTTCAGATATAGCGGTATTAGGTTTTATAATCGAATGATTTTCTCACTACCATATTTGAACGAAAATTATGGCAACATCACTTATCGCTTATCCGTGTATTTCTCTTAAGGTGTGTATTGGTCATAAAAGTCTCTCTTCTATATTGAAAGTTACTTCTACGTTTAGTTCTGAGATGTTTACAGATAATTTACCTATACTTTCATACAAAACACAATTCTTTTCCGCAGAGGTAGAAGGCTAAGATCACAGTTTTACACTTGCTACAAATAATTGAGTTATCAGTTGAGCTATCTATAGATCGTTTCTAACGATCCTTAGATAGCTTGACTAATCCTGTTGTATTTTGTAAATATATGTAAATATGAAGTAGCTTAGTTTCACAAATAATTAATTATAATAGGTATAATTTTGTTTAGTGCAATGTTAAAAATTCTCGCTTTAGTTTAAGATTGATCTAAAGCGAAGTGCAATATAAGCTGTAATGATTAACCGGGACGTGCTCAGTCATCGTTTTATTGTTCAGTCAGTCAACGCCAACTCCAGTGAGCCTAACTAGAGATACAAGAGATTACACTTTGTGTCATAATTTTAATGCCCGACTGTATTTAACGAGTCGAGATGCTCTAGGATGCCTGGAATTTTGATCCATAGTTGGTTGAAAATAATAATACGAATATAGAAAAAGTACATAAAACATATTATACGTTATTTTAGGATTGAATATAACTAAAGCGACATTTCCTAAGGAGGTAATTAGCTGAGATAGCACTTGAACTAAGCCAAACTTTGTGAATAAACTCTTTCGGAAGTGTAGGTCCTGGAGGCCGAAAACCAAGATATTTTCATTAAATTCAACCAATTGAATGAAAATTTGAACTAATTTAATATTTTTTAACCTGTGGAAGTCTAAGCTGCTTTATCCAGGAACCAGGAATGAAGAGATCAAAGCGCAAAGAAGCAAGTCCAAGATCTTGGAACATAAGGATTAAAGCTTAAACGCCGAGACGTGTTCCATTTCAGAGACCTCAAGTGGCCCTTTTTATAGCAATTAACGTTGTGGTTTTTGTTGCAGTTTTGTGCTGAACCCTCTGACGCCAGTGCAGGAAACTCGATGCCTGCTACAGAATGACACACAGGCTAACAACCCTAATGCCATTCCGCAGGTAATTCTTATTATTTTAATATACTGCTATGCTACTTACGTCGTGAATGAAGTTCCTCATCTTGATCCTGCAGATTTTTTGCGAAAGATAATATGATGGACATAATGCCGCGGAAACCGTTCTTTTGAATAAAGGCATGTTCACATTTCACTACCTGTTACAAACTGTTTATGAGAAAACAGGATCATTATTATTGTAGAGTGGTGTAAATTGAAGAGCGACTGAACTGACAAGACGAATTTGAACAGGAAATGCAAAGCACTATCCAGTCATGTTACAGTCGTCATTGTTCTATCGTCCATGTCTCAGAATCAAGAAGGCTAATAGCCAAATAAATCCATTCAGTGCCAATTAGCTCGCCGATGCAGCGATAGGATTTACAATTCAGATTAAATCGACCAACTTAGGCAACCAAACAAAGCATTCTCATGACTGTCAACACGAAGTAAGGTTGAATATCCTGCAGCTAAAATACAAGTTAGTTAATGTTTGTGCGTGGGATCTAATCACTTCGCCTAATGATCAGGCAACATTGAAATACACTAACAAGTGGTGCATGTCGCTTTATTTAAGAAATCATCATGAAAATATAGTCTCGTAACTAGTGAACTGTGCAATCTCACGGAGGAGAGATTTCATGCTTCATTACCTAGATTTGCAAGAACATTAGACTTATATACTTATAGCTAAGGTCATATTAACTGTTTAGATATGGATACCAAACTGAAACAAATAAAGTTTTGCCTCAATCATTGTTTGTCACCTGAATCTACTTACATAATAAATTCACATAATATAATTTTTCTCCGTGCAGCGTTCGGTGAACACATACTACATGGTGAAACTGCAAGTGAGGTCGGAAAGCGTCTGCCTGCGACCGTGGGCCTTCGAGCGAGTGCCCGGTAAGGCTCTCCGGGGGCTTGACAATACTATCATCTACACCTCCACCAAGGAAGCCTGCCTCGCTGCCTGTTTGAACGAAGTTAGTATTGTATAAGTATTTTTGGTATCTTGATGTTTGGTAACAATAATGCTTCGGAAATCGAGTTGTCAGCTGATTTCCTGACCAGAGTTAAACACTGCCTATTATGTACTTTTTTTGATCTGAGATCACCGGAGCTAAGTTACCAGCGTTAGTCTAGTAGTTCTCTTCTAAACAATGTAAATCAATTCAGCTTGCTCCACCATAATCTATATTCTCATGCGCCGGGTTTAAACTGTTATTTACCCGTTGAAGGTATCATGGCATCGTCTCGGTACCGTTTATCTATTCAATTTATATTTTATGGATTCACCCTACTTTATTTATTTAAATAACTTATTGCACAAAAAAATACGAAAATATTGCACAATAGTCGAGCATAATGCCGAAGGCATTTTTTACCTGCTAACCAACGTGTTTTACTTTATCCGGAATAACAAAATATTTTACTCACATTTTATACACGTTATATGCACTGCCACAAAGGGTTAGAAATCGTTGTGTGAAATATCCACCAATATTTTTACTTATCCAGACAAATCAGAACAGAACAAATTCCAATTTTGCCAAAGTACTTCCTGTATTTCCTGATTCTGCGAATAAGGAACAAACATAACCAAATCGGGAGCCATTCTCAGTATGCCAATATATGAATTACAAAAATGACTCACGAACATAATTTCATTTTTATTTATACAGGTGGATTTTTAAGATGGGCAAAAAAAAATGTCGAGTTAATTTATCTATTTTTTGTACAAAATGACTGATTTCTGACTTTTCTAGTACTCAAACCTTAAATGACCCCATAGAGTACCCCATACCTAAGTACGCAAAGCTCGTTACCATAATTGAGTTCATAAAGTCATTCATTGTCTTTACAACAATCTTAACAATCAAAGTTCAACACGAGTGCCTCCTATCTAATGGGGTTCATCTATTGATTAGTAGTTAAACAGTAAATCGTGAGATCATTGGTACAGAAGCTCAATCATATTTTACGATCTACTAAACTGCTGATGAATTTGAGATAAATTGTGTTTCGGAGCTCTTCTTATAATAATGATTTTGATGCAGTTTTACTTTGATTTATTGGCATAATATTTTTATCGTTAGTGGTAGGTATTTACTTCGAGTATTAAGCGATACTACGTTGAATTAACAAGGGCACGAGGCAGGACAAACAGTGAAGCCCAATAGAGTTTGTGGTATTGTCTATGGTCTAGATTATATTATTTTCCGTTAGTCAGTGACCATTTCAAGCTCTGTTATACTTACTGAACACAACGGATCTGAAGTTAGGTACAATAGATGGACGGATGGATAGATGGAGTTTGATAGAGTAAGCGAGATAACACGATTTTAGGCGACATCAAAAATGGGTTCTGCGCAGCTACTTCAGAGAGCTGAAGAACGATTGTGCGTATAAAGCCAGGCCCACAGCGCACAATAAACACTTCCAGACCAAACAAAATTGACACATACTTTTGAAAATTTTTTACGGTGTCATCTTCAACACAAAACACTTCCCCTCCCCGCAGGCGAATGCGGGGAATGTTATCAAACACCCATAAAATCAAAAAGAAAGATATAAGTACATAGATTTATGAAGAGCTTTCGCATATAAATTATTATTAGTGTGTCAGTAACATGCTTTGTTTGTTCCTATAGAAAAAGTTCCCCTGTCGATCGGCTGAATACGAGTACGGCAGCATGAGATGTGCCCTCAGCGACTCCGACAGGCGCACCGCCCAACACTTTGTGCAACTCGTCGACACTCCAGGGACCGACTACTTTGAGGTAAGATTTCTTTCTCTAATGATTGATGGAGTAGGTGACCCAGTGGCATTTACAACGCGATGCTTCCGTGCTTCGTCCGTTTATGAGCTCAGCTACATCCGTTGCATCAGTGTCATAGTAACGTGTCTTATCGGCTATTACTATATTGAACTTTACTTTTGTTAGTGCGTACGTGAATCAGTTATAATTTGCAAGAAGAAAGAGTATTCTCTGAATGATACATGATTCGCGAACACGGCTTATCAACTAATGGTTGTTTTGACTGTGTAAAACCTCTATGTTATCAGTCAAGTCCGCAAAGTATTGCAAATCTTGGTATATTCGTCGTGAAAAGCCCTGGCCTATCTAATAATTTTCTGCAAAGGCGTAGCTCTGACAGTTCAGATAATTTATATTATACAGCCTTATCATTGTAACCGACTTTCTATCACGTCCTCATTAGGCGGTCCGTTTACATGGAATAACAAAGTTCTACGAGTACTAAGTAATATAATAGAAATAAGACGTTTTATTAAATTAAATTATTTACTTGGTAAGGATGCATTCACACATGTTTAAAGTTACCAACCTTAAAACGCTTACAACCACCTACCAGTCTACGAAAACAGTTATAGTTCTTGCTGTTGCTGGTCAATTTTTTCACAGATGAAGTAATCGACCACGACTCTACGTGATAAACAAATAAGCGATCTCGTCAGATGTTGCTTTGTTTCTACTTTCTGTATGATCGCGCCTTTACAAGCCATTTCATAGCAATCATCGCACAGTCCGAGGTTCCGATTTCGCGGAAAGCAATCGCTTCTTATTGCGGTGTGTTTGTACGTAAATAAACAAGCACTTTGTTAGTATTATTACTGTGTTTTGTGTTATTTCATGTGTTCTGTCTGTGTGGTCTTAGAATCTGTGCCTGAAGGCGACGCAGGCGTGCAAGGGCCAGCGAGTTTTCACGGCGCCACGGGTCGGCGTTGCAGAGGACAAGGTTGCACAATACGCAGGACTACACTACTATACCGACAAGGAGCTACAGGTACCATTTATTTACCCCCAAACACACTTTATTTCAAGTATACTGGCAACACTTTGTGAAAGTGATTTGCAAGAAGCAGCGGATGCATAGGGTCAAATTGTATTCGAAAGGATCAAGATAAGAGATAATAAGATAAGATTAGTAATACTTACTGGGTTGGGTACTATCTTAGAGGGTACTGTACACTATTATAAAAGCCCACGTCTACCCACGGCATAGTACAATCTGTAAATGATTAAGTTTGATCAATGGATTTATCCTGTCTCATCAACATAATTATGACGGATTCAATCAATAATTTTTTGTTAGTATTGTAAACATAAATTTCTACGCTAATTATCAAATAAATAAAATCTGTTAATAGTCTCGTTTGGGCGGGGTTGATGACATTGATTGTGACAAAAAATACATTGATTATTATTCTAATTATTTACTTACGTACAAAGTAATGATTGATTGGTTTAAATATTAGGTTGAAATTAAATAATACTAGCGAGTGAAATACAGTTAACTTTTAGTTGAACAATGAGACGTCCAACGTCCCAATAGCCTTCTCTTGGCCACCACTCAGTTAACCAAGTGGTGGCTATTACGAAACTAATACAACAAGTTCATTATGATAATTACAAGCTTTGTTCCAAACTGAAATCCGTCATTTATCTCACCAATTAGAGTTGTAGATGTTTGTATAATGAACATGTTATCTTGTAAGAACATAATTGGTAGATGTGATCAATTTTGCCTGTCGTTCGAACCGCTCGATAGCGCTTTTCCTCGTCCCATAAGTTAGAAGCAGAGGTTAGAAACGTGGCCAGTTATTTACGATAGCTTGGGTGGGTTGATATATTGAGGCCTGCAGTTAATATAGTCATTCGAATGTTATGAACAAAAGTTGTTGTTTATGATGATCGTAATACAGTCAGAGGTTACGGTAACCTCTCAGGACTGTATTACTATCATATTCTCTGTATTACTATTATATTATCATACTTAATAATAATCATAAATCAATTAATAAATATCCGAGTCCTGTTTAGCTTTACTGGATGGTTATACAGCGTCAGGAGGTAATTCTACCAACGGGACGATAGTGCCTGGGTCATAGTTGGTATGGGCTTGCCCACAACCTAAATCACCCTCTCAGCTTGATCGGCTATTTCCAAAGGAAAGACAATTTCAACGAGTGGGGCTGCTTACGATTTTTGATTCACAAAAAATACGTTTTGCACGGAGACCCACGACCTTTGTATGGCAGTACTGTGTTTAATATAACATTATTAATACTAAACAGCCTAACTTACCTACCTACTATCTAGCCTTATAGCTAAGTTTTAATAAACAGAATTGAAGGGAAGTATTCGTATTGTTAGAGATTAAAAAAAACTAGTAACATTATATACCAACAAATATGACTGTTTGTGTCTAGGCTCCGTAAAGTGAGGTACTCATGGGTATACCTACTCGTATTGTATCAGTAGGTACCTATATTGAATCGTAAATAATAAAATGATAATGAAAAGCTTGACACCAATCTCTGTCGTGCAATAAACCACGCGTTGGTTTACAGCCACTAATGCGTACTTATTCAAACTTTGGTTGGACACGTCGAATAGTTAAAGACTCGTTGGAAAAGATAAAATGAAATTAGTAAGATTACACGAGAGATTATAATCTTACTAATTTCCCTTTAGGTTATTATGAAAAACATCGATTAATTTGCTTTGAAAAATACGTAGATTCAAATATAACAAAACCGTTTATCATGCAAATATACCATACCCACGAACGATTAATATTTTTACAGCAGAAGCAAATAAGTTCTAGAGTAGAGACTACACTTTAATTATAAAAAGGCATGTTACCTTGTTAGCGATCCTTGGTGCTATTTTTGCCTGGTAATAGCATGGAACAGCATAAAGTATACGTTCCAACAGAGTGCTTTCCGTGTGGTCTAGGTCACTTCAATAACAATACTTCACTAAGCACTTACTGCGCGATTGGACAAGAGAAAACTGGACAGTAAAAGTTACGTCTCAGTCGACAGAGTGCTTTATACATTGCTATTTTTATCTTGAAATTGGCGTAGGTGGTTGACAGGACATCGATCGATTAATTATTGATGCTGTCGCTGTTGCGTAATTGATGAGGTGGAACATGACTCATGTTACAATGGGACGCATTTACGTTTTTAGCGGGTTGCACGTCCGATTTCGGCGTTTTTACAAGGCTGGTGTTATGATATGGACAACCTATTGTTTTTTACGCGTTTGTACATCGTCATCGCTTTGAAAATCATAGTGGTAGCTGCTTTTATCGGGACAGTACCACCTTAGAATACCAATGGTATCGGTTTGAATGGTTTTTACAAAAAGCTTAGAAAAGTAAATAAGATAAGCATTACATGTTTTTTTTTTTAGTACTGGCCAGTAATATTTGTCTGTATTTGCCAATACCTTTCGAAGAAAATAATAATGAAATCGGATAACTTTTTAAACCTGCCACACTTCACAGTTCCTAATTTAGTATTCCTTGGACACAGGTGACATCCGAAGCAGCGTGCAGGCTGGCATGTGAAATAGAATCAGAGTTCCTATGCCGTTCTTTCCTGTACATGGGGGCACCGCATTCAACCAGCTACAACTGCAAACTGTACCATCTCGACCACCATACCCTGCCTGATGGACCCTCGGCTTATCTGAACGCAGACAGACCGCTGATTGACGATGGAGAACCGATCGGAAAATATTTCGAAAACTTCTGTGAGAGTGAGTACCATTTCCATTTAAAACAAGCGGGTATTTCCATATATTGCACATTTTAAAGGTCACAAAACAGATATTTACATTGGCATTGATCTTGTACGGCGCTGTTATCAGTACCAAGCTATTTGAAGAACGGGCAATGACGTTGTGGTTAGATATTCATAAGTCTGTAATATTTGCAACCAATATCGATAAATAAAGGATTTTAAAGACGACCGGCGCTAAAAAAATATATCAACTTATACTTAGTACTAATAATGCGAAAATATGAAGGGAATTTATGTTGAGGCTAAATAAGTTCAACCATCAGCTATCCTTTCACGCTTTTGTTTAGTGGAACTATGAGAAGTTTTCGTGATTTTAAACTAAAATTAATTGTAAGTTGGATGATATGAATCTTTTTTGGTATTCAAGTTACTAAAAAATTTTTTCATCAGTCATAAAATGTGCGAGCATAGCAACGGTAAAACGATTATATTATAACAATTTGAAACTGTAAAGAAATATACAGAAGCATAATGTTATTTTATATTTTCAACCATATCTCAAAGCGAAGATCAGCAGAGTCTGTGCGGATAAGTTTACCATCAGGAAGCCTGTTATATAGCATACTTAAAAATATGTTTCGTAAACTCATTTAAACTATTATTTTTTACATTTACTGCATATTACAAAATGGGATTAGTTAATGGGAAAATAATATAGGGTTTATTAAAATCTTGTATGGTTGGTTTAGCTTTATACTGCTCAAATTATTACAAGTAGTAAGGCATCATATTATGCTCGGTAAAAAATATGATACGTAAGAGTTTATGATTACGTATTCGTTTAAAGTCTTCAGATAACTTCGAGATAGATGCTCAGCGATATATTCGAACCCATATCTATAAAAGTTTGAACGATATGCTCAATGAGTTAAATTAGATGCTCTTCGAAATAATTAACTTTTAGTTCATAAAATGAAGCAACTTTACTTCATATTGTTAATTTCTCATTTTTCTTACTCTTCTAAACATTTAATTTTATGGCCCACTCTGATCGCATCTGTGCACCACGCGCAATGGATTTTTATTTGATATATAGCTACTGCGTGCGGCTTCGCCCGCGTGGTACCAACATTTTGAATAGCCTATATGCTATTCCAGGTCGCTATCTACGCCTATTCCAAATCGGTTCACTGGTTTAGGCGTGATTGAAACAAACATACAAACATCTAAACAAACTCACAAACTTTCAGCTTTATTATTTTAGTGGGAATCATTTTAATTTCATTTCAGTAGTAGTATTACTCATTTTCATTCATCTACTCGTAATTACAATAAGCTTTTAGTTTGACTACAGTCGGTAAAATGCGAAAAAGAAAAGCGTAAATTGAAGAATGCAGTATGGGAGTTTTTTAAAGCAAAATAAAATCTTTACCATGATCTGGGGACGTGTACCTTGAAGCTTATTTAGCGAGCGCAGGCCATAAGCCCCACGTGCTTGAGCAATAATTTAGTTGCCAGACTAGTCGGGACTAACATAAGGAAGAAATTACGAGGGCATTATCGATGTATCGATCGGCTATATTTTCACTTGATTGCACCATATGTTACGGGAAAATTCTAAGGTTTATTGCTAGGAAATTATAGAACTTTGTTAGTTATCGTTACGTTTAACAAATAAGAAAAAAAATTACAGATACTATCCTTTTCCTTCGTTTATCTTTCAAATGGATTAAAACTCAGGAGTCAATGGCTTGCATAAAAATCAATGGGAATTGATTTGAAACATTTATGATTTCGAAACAAATTAATTCCAATGCAATGGAATAATTCACTGAGCAGCGTTCCCACTTTCTATCTAAATTGGCTTTCGAGTTATAATTATAAGCAGAACAGGTAAATGGAATGATGTGCAGCATCGGTATAATGACACGGCTGCACTCGTCAATTAGGCACTAGTCCGACCGCGGGCGAGTGAGCGGCAAGCGATCAGCGATTTTATCGCTCAAGAAACGAACAAAATATATAAGATTCCGTGTCAATAAAAGAGACACAAAATATTTATAGTGCAACACCGGCCGTTCACCTCCGGCGGTAAAAGTTTTATCGCGAAAGACAATTTATTTGCTCGGCGTAATCGCTCAGCGTAGCGCGCAGCGTTCAAAACTCACGCCCAAGCGATTAAAAATTCATAGCCCAACGACAGACATAGCCGGACGCTTTACGCTCAACGCTCGCGGTCGGACAACTGCCTTACACGTAAAGTTGTTCTACATCTACTACTTGCTAACGAAGGCGGGTTGGTCATAATCGTGTGTGTTTCTTCAACAATTAGTGCATTAACCTCACTGGTTTACATACATAGCCAGGAAAAATAAAATACATAACAACTTAATTCGCATGCTAATGAAGAATGAAACTATTGTTCTGTCAAAACTTTCATCGTAAAATCATCATCATTGCTATCCTTTATCACAAAGAGAATATGATTAGAATTTTTTACACGACCGCTCCTTATAAGCCAATAGACGCGACGTGGAAGCAATTTGAATGTAGCCAGCTTTTACAAGTACTGGATCGGAAAGGAAAGAGCTTGAAGGGAGGCCTAATTTGTATTACATATTTGGACAAACGATTCAAATCTGTTTAAAACGTTTCATGTACGAGTATAAGTATAATATTTTTGCTTTCGACGACGTGAGTCCAGTTGGAGAGGAATAAGTATTATGTAAGAAAAGAGCTATTAATAATAAACTATTCAAGATATTATTATTCTGATGATATTCCTTACATTAACCTGTGTGCGCATAAAAATTTTGGTTTATATCTATGGCAAATATGCTCACATGGGCTTTTACCTGGTATTTCGTGTTTCAATTGCACCTTAACCAGTACACCGATTTTGATGAAAATTAGAATACTTATTGAATATGGTATTGAATAGTATTTGCGGTATAAAACGTTGGTAACATGCGAGAGAAGCCGCGAGCGGAAGCTATTCAATGATAAAGATCAAGCAGTGAGCGCGTTGAAATCTTTTGTATGAGTATAAAGCCCATACGAAGCTCTATAATTTGTTTTATAAAAAGTCATAAGTACACCTTCCGTTGCTAAAGCACATTATAAGCATAAACATTCAAACTATGCAATTAATTAGCGCGATACCATCTGTACTTACAAGCAAATATTACTAGCCATTATACATCTGATAGTGGCGCTGAGTTGCCAGTAAGCGATAGCCTAGTTCAAGAGCTAGCTAGATTTTTTCCACTGCAAACTAAAACACAAAACACAAAAGCGAAAATTGTGGGATGCTATGTTAGGAAATTAGCATACCTAGTAGTTTAATTTTCAACAACAATTTAGCTAAAGTCATAGGCTTGAATGACGAAAGGTCGTGTTATAGACGATGGAACAACATTCGATGCGTTTAATCCCATTAGGTACATATTTAAGTCACGAACACTTGACTAGCCTCATTTTTTTGGCTGTGGCTGACGTTAAAAGTAGGAAAATGTTTTCCAGCTCTTGCTAAGCTGTTGCATTGGCGACGCATGCGCAGCTTTTTACTTCTAACGCAATCAGCGCAACACGCAATACAGTTAGATAGCCGATGAGATGGCATTCACGCGTTTTTTACGAGAAAAAGAACCATTTATTAGGTTTAATTCATCATGATCTGCTACGTCGATAATAGATTTCTTATAAAAGGGCAATATTTTGCCCTATGTGATAAAAATTATGATCATAATCTATTGATTATGATAATACTCTATTACATAATCAATAGATTATGATGATAATTTTTATCACATAGGTAAAGTACCCATAAAACAAGCTCTGCTTTGGGGCTAGATGATGCTGTGTGTAACGTCCAGCACTTTTTTTCTTAGTTTAACACTTGGGATATATGATTTATGAAATTTGTGCAGTTACGATTTTCTCTACATGAATATCCAATCATGAAATATATAACATTATTTACTTAGTATTATAATAACGTACCTACAAAGCGATAATTAAATACACCACGACGAATGTTAAGTTGAGATCTAATAATTTACTACTCGTAGATCATAAAAGAATTACATGATAAACTGACTAAACATACAAGTTATGAAACATTAAATTAATTTAATTTAAAAACCCATCAAAATCCCTCGGGGAATGCTACTCGTATTACCAGCCGCCATAACTCAGATCTAGTAAATATTTTACACTGAATATAACATGAATTCAGTAGACTACTTACATTTATCGCTTTTGATTGAATCTACCATAGATATCGTGATAACTGTAGATTCCTCATCAGGAGGTTTTCATATAACGGGTTGCAAAGCTAGATAGCTATAGACTCAATGCTTGTGGTTCATATTTTTCATTAAAGTTTTGTTTCATACTTACTTAATTCTATACTGCCAGCTTTGAGGCTAATTTATGTGGCATTTGAGTGACGTAAACAATCTAGGAGCGAAAACGACTACCTATAATTGACGCCAAGTTCTGAAAACTCATAAATTCTTAAAGGGCACTTTACCTATTTTTTATGCTACAAGAGCATCCCGTTTAGTGAAGGCATAGGATGTCTCCTGCGGTTGTAGATATACCTACAAAAAGTGTATTTTTTAACTTTCTTTGCATATTAACTAAAGATGAAGAAGATAATGTGATTAGATAAAGTACCATGTTCGAAAGATACACACGATTATTATGAATGAGGAAATACATCCATGATTGAGATAGTGTTTCAAAACCGCATGTTGAAACCGGATTCGACAAGACTGTTGAAAACATGGCATTACCGCATTAAATACACCTTAAATCTATATTAGTGGTTTGTAATTTAAAACAATAAAACGATACAAATCTTTGTAATTACGCCATTAGTGCTTGGCAAATCAACGGAAGTTAATTGTTGGACCTCCGATTATGAATACCTTCTCACCTCCCCCTTAGCCGTGTGAATCTAGCACAAAGAAGCAACTTTTTGCGTTATCAGATTAATCATTGAATCAAAATGATGTGAGCAAGGTACGAATACAATCATTGAGGCAAATGCTTCGGTGAAGTTTACCGCAACATCAATCGAGAAGAACAAACAATTCACATAGAACAGCAAATACCGATCGAGAAACAATTATGAGTACCTACATCGATGTTGCACCTTCTTCGATGCTTTACAGTTTTATTTCCATAAAAAAAATATGAACGAAAAATCCGAACTAATCCGAAGTTTCATATTCAAAAAATCCGTTGATGCTCAAGCGTCATACGGATTTACAGCTGAGAGTGCATCCACTAGGCTAACACGGCTCAGAAATGTTACACTTAAAGCGTTTATAAAACATTCCATTGCCAACAAAATGTTAATGCTTAATGTATAATATGGTCGAGTCCACTTCAGACGGGTCGAGGTCAAAAGCTTGATATCTTAGATTCCGAGTGAGGTCGGGACGATGCAATCGATTTGCGGCCAGATAAGATGAGCAACATCGCTCGTTTCCCTGTGAGATCGTGACAGGATTGGATAGAAAATAGAAAACAATGGAAAAGTTGCCAGCCTGAGTTATTTATGGGCCAAGCTGTCTACGAAATCCTAATGTTATTCTGTTATGGATTTCAAGAGATAAGATTCATTGTATTTCAACTAGATTTTAATAACAAATCCAAGAGACAGAAGGTAGATTTTTAATACTATGTGTCATACTATGCATAAATAAATGCAGAATATGCGTTTGTAATGATATTTACATTTCAATGTATTGATATAAAATATCCGATCGTGACTAAGAAACGGAATATTAAGTTTAATAGGGCTACTTATTATACGAACGCATCATTCATCTCTAGCAAAAACATAGCAGCTTTCAAACAAACATCTCGCGATATGAATTATTACCATCCTACAAATGGCTTGTTAGAGTCCCGGTTCCGCAGACGGGAAGGCTTCTTCATTACGTGGGTTAAGGACACGTCCACTTGCCAACCGAGGTGCGAAAAATAAGATGTATTTTCTTCTATGCTTTATAACGGATTACAGACTTTTATGCTAGGATCTTGATAGCATGTAGCGAATTACTGTTTCTTTAACTATTTAATTTTTAAAAGTATTTTGAACTTTCATCAAAATGCCCTAGTGTGATATGATAAGCATTTTGTTATTTTAAACATTGATGCACATTTAAGCTGGCCTTTCCTCAAACTACTATTCGTAGCTTAAACAGATACATTTTGGCATCTCTTTTAAATGGCAATAGAGTAACAAGGTAAAAACTTGCCTTGCTAAATTGACAGTATGAAAGTAGTGCCTTGCCAAATTATAACGGGATACAACTTCAGTACGACTGATGGCGCTTATCTAGATATACAGGGTGTAAACGAAAACTGAAGGGTTGCAATCAGACCATGATTCTAAACGCGAAAAAATAATGCAAAAAATTTTTTTGACTTAGCTTAGTCATTTTATGTTATTTTCAGTTATTGACTACAAGTATAACATCATAAGACCATACCTACCTAATTATTTCATTTTTAAAAGAAATAAACAATTTAAACTCAAAATCCAGCAATCTACGTAAAAAAACGCGCCAAGTACATACGCAAACAGTAATCTTCAAACGCTGTTTTCTCCGGATATAATGATTTTTTTAAGGAAAATCCTTTTGGATTTGGTTGTATCTTGGGATGCTGTACCTACCCCTTTCGGCTTCGGTAAACTGTTGGTGTTATTGATAAATTCAATGCATTCATATTATAGGATATAGTTGCTGTGCTGATAACGATAAATCTTTGCAAAGAAATGTATTACTAAAAATGAAAGGAAATAGCAAGAAAAGGTGGTGGAAGAGGAGTGGGTTCTGTGAAAAAGTAATAACAAAATGATTTTTTTTTTATTTCTTTTCATTTTTAGCAATACATTTCTTTGCAAAGATTGATCCTTATCAACAACAAAACCCATTAATTAAACAATACAGGTTGTCTGTTTTTTTGAAAAATCATTCGAGTCAATTTTCGTTAAAAATAAAAGATTTAAAAGACTTTTCTCTAACTCTCTTGGTTTCGGACTTGATCATCACCGCCCATCTCAAAAAACCACCCTGTATATCGTTAGATGCACCAAAAGACCTCAGAAATGTTATTGTCGAAGAGGGAGCTTCTTCTTAAACTTAAAAACTTGAACTCAAATTGTCAAGAAAAACACAATGATACGGATTTTAGGCATTTTACTTTCTAACGATACCTAAATGCGCTAGTGTATCAACGGTTTTACTTGCCAATAGATCATCCTTTTAAATTCAAAGAAGTTTTCGCGTCGCTTTGCGCAATGGAAGTTCATGTAAAGAACGTTCTATTCGAACCTTAGCTACGCGCTTCTGTATAGACGAAGCATTAAGATTGCCATCAAGCCTGCCGCCTCATTTCATTGTGCCCAGCAAAACATACATAATTTAATGAACCATTCAGATATTTTCCCGTAATACCGTTGCGTACAAATTCAATCCTCTGCATTTCCTTATCCATAATGGTTGGATAATTACGTAGGCTGTGTTTATCTTATGCTAATCAAGATTATAATAACAGTTTGTGGGGAACTTCTTTGTATGGAAAATTGCATGGCTTTGTTGACTACTTTTTAATATTTGAATTTTCATTATTAACAACTTGATCCATCAGACAAAAACTTACGTTATTAGTATAAGCAGATTAGCTTCGTGCGAAGAGCACATCAATCTCTTGTATTTTTTTCAGTGTAACTTCCAAAATAATCCAGACTAAGAGAAAACCGATTTGAGACCCGCCTGATATTTGATTACATAATATAGATAGGTTATTAGTTTTTCTTATAAAATAACTATAATATAAATTCATATTTGAGTTGTGTAACTCATCGAAATTACACTTACTTTCCTACATCATTTATAAAGAAATAGTTTGGTTATTAAAATTATAGCTACGCGCTTCAAATCACTATAAAGCACATGTATGATCCAGAATCTCGTAATAGCATCCCAAATTGCCCAAGTGAAATTCAAGCTTTATTAAATTACTTCGATAATTCACATCGAATAGTGTAATATCAGCGTTCAGTGTAATTTTGTTATGTTTAGAATGCGCTGAATCATGTACACTGCTGACTATTTTGTGCTGCATTTAAGTGCAAAAAGTCACAATAGCAACAAAAAATCTTCTGTTAACGTTCAGCGCCGGTCGTGCGTACCTTGTGCGGTAACGGTGGTGGTACCTTCACAAATTGAAAAGTTTTATTGTAAGGTTCAAACGATCTAGTCCCAATTCAGAGGTAACACGATAAACGAAGCACAATCGCATCAAAACGCACAATGATATCAGAGAAACGTCATAAAAACCAAAACCACGGTGCATTTCTAGTTCAGGAAAATGCAATTATTTTCCACAAAGCAATCTGCAAATCAATATTAAATAAATCGCCGTTTCTCCAACGGTGTAGGGGAACCTAGTTTATAATAAACGATCAGCCAATCAATTTACTAAGTAAACTAATCAGCGGGAACGTTAGAAACTACAATCTGCGCAGTGCCTCCTGCGGTCAGCAGCAAAGCATTAGTTCCGATGGTATTAATAACAAACTAGTTGAATAACGGCCTTGGCCGGCCTTGCCTTCGGCGTGTGTAACATAGGTCAGTGACTCTACTGCGAATACTTGGACTTATGGTGGATTTATGCATTTAAATTGCCACTTCAGAAATACATTAATATAGCACATTTTATTTACATTTCTAATCTTAACATTCTAAATTAACATTTGCATTATTATGCGTTCGTTAAGTCTTTGATGCTTTTGTGTACAGACCGTTTTTCAACCTAATATATACAGAAAGATAAAAGTCCCCATAAATATTAGAAGTTTTACGCTAAATAAAGAAATAAAGGCGTTTTTCAGCGCATATATATAGCAAGCCGAGAACAGAATATATCGTGATTATTGGAATCCAGGATCACTCCCAGTTAATAGGTAAACGACTTCTTCAGGCATAAGATATCCAGTGGCCGGGTAACGGCAAGTCATGGCATCTGATGATTACACAGGGAACCCTATCGGACAGAACCGTTACATCCTTGTGCGGACACTTCCGACCACGAGGGCTAGACCTGTTCTTAATCACCCGACTTTTAAAATATACCGTCCTTCATGGATCGACGTTTGTAGATATTAGAAGCTGGTAGATAATTGCCGATAAGCAGTTCGTAATGCCCTTTCCCGTTTGAACCATAATCTAAGCATAGAATCGTAAGATGGAGACAGATGTTTCCTTTCTCACGATCTTATAAGCTTGCACGGGTATTCATTCCAACTGTGTTAATGCAGATGACTAAAATAGTTGTTTCTTTATAGTTATAAAACTGGGCACTTCGATGCGGTTTGCGATAAAAGCCGGATTGTTTTTTTATTAGAAAAGCTGAGTCTCGTTTATCGCGGCCACATCCAATCTTCCTAATCTAGCGGCAAGTTATGAACAAAGTTACCAAAAAACGGAATCATCCGCAGTGCCTCAACACTTTTTTTTGGTAAAAGAAACACAAAAACTTGTAGACGGAGCCTACTTAGAAATGTAGGTAAACTTAGGAGAAACTGATTTTGTTGAGTCATTGGAGTAATGGTAGAGTTTTGTCATTCACTATTTTATTAGTCCAAGTGCCTACGTAATTTATTCGTTTTACAACGGATGTAGAGGAAATGAAATAAAAAGCAAGTGTGCACTAATTAACTAGTCACAGACATCCGCGCGTTAAAACAAAAAACGTCTGAGTAGATAAATAGGCACTGATGACTAATAAGTAGACAAGATACATATTTATGCACGAAAGTAAACTCTGGCGAACTTGAACGAACTAAATGGATCGTCGCAAACTACTTATGAATAAATGAGTCAATTTGTATGATTAAAGTAATAAAAATATTTCCTTTCATTTTTAGCTAAAGGTACATTTCTTTGAAAAGATTGATCCTTATCAACAAAAAAACCCATTAATTCAATAATACATTTAATAAAAATCGAGGGCATGTCTTCTTTCACGACTTTTCTCTAATTCTCATGGTTTCGGACTTGGGCATCACCGCCCATCTCAAAACAGCCTGTATATGAAAAAGCTTTGGGATATTAATAACTTAAGGTTGTAAATTTTGTTTCCAAGTTCACTAACGCCCGTACCTACTGAACAACCATCTTTCCGAAATGTGACTAACATAAACACGTAGTAAATCAAGAGAAGTATGATATCCAAATTCATCTCAAAAGTTGTGAGTCATTGAAAAAGCATAGCGCATATCGATTAGCAAATCGTCCTGAGCGTGGGAATTCGTTGATAGTTTCTTACAATTCGTTGGAGCGTTGCAAATATGCTAGACGATGGTGCAGTCGAGTCATTGACACCGAGGAAACGATCACGACTGTTTCTAAGCATCATCGGATTTACGCAATTTAAGGTTGAGGCACATTTGTCAGGATCGTACGCAACGAAGGCGCCTACACAAATCATTAGGATTGATTTACCTTTAGGTTGGGCCCAAATGGTAGAAGACACTGAGTACTAGTAGGTATGCGCCGCATCATAAGACATAGCATGCGTTATTTATTAAAGCTATTAGTTAGATATTATGTAAATATGTAGAGTAAAGCATTAGCTATTAAATTCAGATAACTGCGTAATACGGTAAACAATTTTTTTTTTTTTTTTAATTTTATGAAATACGGTGCTGGTGAAATACTTATGATTCCATACGACGTTCGATATCGACATACTTATGTGCCTTCACCTTTAGTTGCTTCTGCTAGTTTTAAAATAATTTGATTATTTAAAGGTACAACAATAAAACGTAAGCCATGAAAACAACGAGTTACTCGTTCATTGTGATACTAATGACAAAGCTCGTTCGATGTCACTGCCGTGAGCCATAAATCATGTCTGTACGTCTTAAATAAATAGCATGTCTTTCGCTCATGATCCTTCAGGGTGTCATTACAGTAATAGGTTAGGCATTATGGAGTAAATTATGATAGGCAGCTGAAATCGATGCGTGGACTTGCGGATCATAAACCTTTTGTTCTAAAAACAAGCTTAGAGATGCAAACTAGTTCGCCTTTGTTATTTGTTGAAAATTGTTTTATTAGGTAAGTAGGTATACTTATAAGAATTGAAGCTAATTTTGCGCATTACATGGAGCAATTTTGGTGCTTATAAGTATGTAGGTAGATAATAAAATTATTCCTATTACGGTTCTACTTAAAGAGCTTATTAGCCACTCGCTTCAAATATGTTGGTACTGAAATGTAACATTTTTTTATTACACAAAAACTACTAGTCATATCTAATTATAGGAAGCCGCATCACGTCTTTGAGTTGATGCCATAACAATGTTACCTATCGATAAATATAACGGACCACCCACCTGATATGTTTTTATAAACATCCACATCAAATAAGTTTAAAAGGAATTGGTGAATCAAATTACCAGAGAAAATAGACATGCAAGAAAATTTTCGACTCACTGCGAAAGTTTCCAAATTACCAAAGCAGGCTTGCCAGGTTAGGAATTCTGTGGGCGAATACGACTCTCCTTTGTTCTAAAAACAGCTCAGCGGTCAACGTCCTAAATCGTCAGTTTACGTCACCTTATTATCGGGCGGTGCGGTGGAGCAACGGTCGCAAATGTGCCCAGACGCTGGCACTATGCTAAAGAATCGATTAGGAACGGCTCACTACATTGACTCATTCTTATAACGCTCACCTCTATTCAGCTTCTGACATTGTATTCTTATTCCGAAAACTTTCTATTGTTTCCGTTTCAGTCTGCGGTTGTTTCATTGATTTCTTTTTACACGTCTGCTCGTAGAAGACAACTCCTACAATTAGAGCACGTCCGTAATATGAGAACTAAAATTGAGTGTTCTTGGTTGAGGGATGTCTCCAACCGTTATCAAGTCGCTCAAACAGCGTGCAATTCCGAGTATTAGGCAAAGTTCTGCAGCATATCGGGTGCGTGTGAAAATCTAGAATGCCCCAAGCGGTGAGCTTTGCGCTGTTACTGTAATTGCAGTGGGCACTAGAGGCCGTATTTAGAATCAAGCATACAACGTAACTACCGTTTCTCTGCAATTTCGTATCGATTATTATGATACGTGCACGCACATCTAACTAATCAGCGGCTCAGTTGTAAATATGATCGCGTACCCTCGATTCATAGATTACTTCGAGGTTATTAGCTAGCTCTGTAATTTACTTTGAATAGGAATGCTATTGTGCCACTGGCATTGAATGACGACGTGCACTTATAGAGCTTTTTCTCTTTTTTCTAGAGCCAGCGATCAGTCCGTCCGGCGAGCTGCCGGTTACGATCGATCACCAGATGGACCCCAACCCGCCTAGCAATCTGACTAGAAACGACGCCAACTGCGACAAGACCGGCACTTGCTACGATGGTAATTGGACATAACATACTTTTTATATTCATTCTCTTTGGACGATATAATTCTTACTCTTGTTTTTTGTGCAGTCGCTGTCCTTTGTAAGGATACAAGAATAGCGGTGCAAGTTCGCACAAACAAGCCTTTCAACGGACGCATCTATGCGTTGGGTCGTTCTGAAACGTGCAACAACGATGTCAATAACAGCAACTTCTTCCGTCTGGACCTGACCATGGGCGGTCAGGATTGTAACACACAAAGTGTTGTAAGTAGTCCTTATATTCCAACAACAATTTAAAATTCGACGAAGAAAGTTTTTCGGGTGATAAGGATTGCTTTTCGAATGCTGACGTATTTTCTTTCAGACTGGAGTATACTCTAACACCGTGGTTCTTCAACATCACAGCGTCGTGATGACCAAGGCCGACAAGATCTACAAAGTAAAATGCACGTACGACATGAGCTCAAAGAACATCACCTTCGGAATGGTGCCCATCAGGTTAGTAGGACAGCATTACAATTTAAATTATTGCAATAGCCGTACCTATCTACAGAGCGCCATTCAAGAAGACGGGCGCAGCATTTACCGTATAATTTATTCTCGTTTGCAAAGAACCGAGACGTTACGTGATATGGTTGCTGTAGATGAAAAACGGAGCTGTTTTGACATGCCTCCATGATCCATGAAGACGATTTGGAATTCCATCGACCTAATATCGAAGTTGCATTGTAAATGAAGTAATTATTCAAGTTTGGTATAAACGTGATGAGAAACTTGTTTTACGTGTGAATAATTTATGATAGTGGATAACGATCTCTTGATCGCAATGAAAATTAATCGAACAGATATTCATCTGGCTTCTTGATCAAAGACCGACTTAGTTTATCGTATTTTGCTGATGGAGATGGGTATAATAATCATGAAGTAGTTTATCTAGCTATATACAACATTTACTAATCAGTAGTAAAATAATATAGATACTTACATAAACCCTTTATTCATTATTTTTAATAACCAAGATTTTTTTTTTTTAGATCTGAAGATAGACAAATCAAACCGTAGGTAACTAATGATAATAACTAGGTGTAATGTTCGATTATTTTCACAGAGACCCGGATATGATTTCAATCACAGCAGCTCCGGAGGCGCCTGCTCCCCGCATCCGCATCTTGGACGCGCGCCAACGAGAGGTCGAGACAGTCCGCATCGGAGACCGCCTCACCTTCCGTATCGAGATTCCAGAAGACAGTAATGCTTTTGATACCATCGCTATGCAACTAAATGCTGTAATTGCATCTGTGTCTATCCTGATCCCTTTTATAATTAAATATACAAGAATTTAATTTTGAATTAGGTCAAGATAGATGCGTATGCAGTTCCAGATAAGAGAAATTGGTGCAAGAGTACCACAAGGCACAATATTTTCACTGCTTTTGTATATACCTTTTACATTTCTTTGTATTGAATTTAAATCCAACTTTAAAGAAGACGATGTAATTTCAGCTCCGTACGGCATTTTCGCACGCAGCTGTGTCGCTATGGCCAAGGATTCGAAGACTACAGTCAACATTACCGACGAGCATGGGTGAGCAATTATTCAAATACAAAATCTACTACAAAACTTTCGCTAATAGTTTTTAGCATTTCCTGATCTTCTGTTAATATGTTTAGTTGTCCAGTGGACCCCTCAATCTTCCCTGCATTTGTACCAGACGGCAACGCGCTTCAGTCAGTGTATGAAGCCTTTAGATTCACTGAATCATATGGAGTCATCTTCCAGTGCAATGTCAAATACTGTCTTGGACCTTGTGAACCGGTAAGCAATTATTCTCATCTATGTATGTTTGCATCTTTGCATGTTTGTGAGAATCAACCCTTGTTGTTATCGAGATTTTATGAGTCTTCATAATTTTTCCAGGCGGTGTGCGAGTGGGAAAGCGAGAGCGTTGAATCTTGGGGCAGAAGGAAGCGTTCGCTGCCTCAGAACGAAAGCGAGAACTCTCAAGAAGAAGACATGAACATTTCACAAGAGATCCTTGTATTGGACTTCGGTGATGAGAGACAGAGCACTGACTTCTTGCGTTCGGACAAGCCGGGAGGCAGCGCTTCGGAGACCAACTTTGGAGGTCAGAATCAAACGAGATTTTGTTACTAAATAGAAGGCCTAATAAGTACCTAATACCTATCTGTGAAGAATCTTTGAAATTTAATATGGTTTATGATTGATTGATGCTACGATTTGTTTAGACTCTCAGTTTATGATCTAATAATTTATTTTCACTTTCCAGAGAAAACGGTAACGATTGTCGAGCCATGCCCGAGCAAAGCGTCGGTTCTGCTTCTGGGAGTTGCATGTGCGCTCCTAGTGATACTCTACATAGCGACCATTTTCTGCTACTACATGAGAAAATGGCTCGCACCGCCTAAGCATTGTTAGATACCCACAAAAACATCTAGGCTGAGGCTGATTTTACAACATAGTTAGTTGGAACTTGTGATACAAACGACTGATGACCAACAAAATACAGTAGAGATCCGTCCATACAATTTTGTTAATCAAATCGTGGTGTAGAAATTTGTTCAATATTTTTGTAACCACCGCGTGTTTTGCATTTATTTTAGTATAATTTATTGCATTTAAAAGCATTTACTAATGAAATAAGCGTAATCTTAAGGTTTTAGATGGAATAATGACAATAACTTCAGAAATATAGATGTAATAATGGACTTTTTAGTTTTAAAGCCGGAAAGCATTTCGAATAGGGTTTTTTGTGAGAGTTCTTTTCACATTGTCAACATTCCAGCCTCAATTGAGCTAGCATGGCATTTGCCAGTTTTTGGAACGCTTTTTATCGGCGTTTATAGGTTTATTTTACTTACAGACAATGCATTTACTACGTTAAGATACTAGACCAGTTTTGTACAATTTTTGAGTACTTAAGAAATTATGCAAAATATTTGGAATAGTCCCTGGAAATGATGATGATAGAAAAAAATCATTTTATGGGATTATTCTGACTCATTTAGATTGGTATTTAGAGTTAAGGTAAACTTCATTATTGCATTTAGTAATATTTTAAGTTTTTATACTTTAGTATGTAGGAATTCTTAAATTTACAAACAATTAATTAGAAAAATCTGGAGTGAATTTGTAAAACTCGTTTGTGTAAATATAGAACCTACTTTTTGTCTCTTTTACAATTTAATTAAACTCATCTCTGAACTTTCAGTTGGGTTTTGAAGAAACTACTATTTTAAACGTTATGTACCAATGTGCATTTCGTTTTTGTTACTCCTAACCCAACTTGAGATTTCTTCTCTATTTATTTGAATTAATTTTATTGAATATTTATTTTTTCTATGATTAACAAATTAAATAAAATTGTACAAATTTCTTACTGTTTTATTTATTTGAACACAACAGATTTTAAATACTTTGCCTACTTTTATTCCTAACAAGATTCACAATGTAAAGTTAGTTACTGTATATAAATTTATATAAGTACTAATTCATAAATAGTTTACGCTCCTTGAGCTTGTGTCAGCAGTGAGCTGTAGACACCTTTAAGTATTTCCTCCTGAACTTTAACATCCAATTCTTCATTTGTTTTACAGTCAAATACTTTGTTGAAACAACGTAAAAACATAGGTGTTACCTTTTCGATAGGGAAGTCAATACCTGTCACTTTGGACAGGGAAGTAACACCCTTATCTTCTATGCCGCATGGGTCAATGTGGTCAAACCAGGAGAGGTCATTATCACAGTTCAGAGATATACCATGGGTGGTAACATATCTGGAAGCATGGATTCCTATGGCAGCTATTTTGTTGTCATCAACCCATACTCCTGTGTGTGGTGATCTGTATGCTTTGACTCCTGAAATAGAAATTTATTATTATTCAGAGATGTGCGAGAGAATAAGAATAGAGGCACCATCAAAAGCATAACTTAGCCTCCAACTAATCATTCATCATATTATCTGTGCTTGTCTAATCTTGTTTCCTAAAGCATGCTACCAGACACAGTCTTTACAGGAGATACAGTACACAAGACTTGCTGTTATGGCTAGCATTTGATTACTCAGATCTTTTTTTTTTTATTCTACATAATGTTTGAATTATGTGTGGTGTGCAATAAAGTATAGCTGTCTACAGTATGCACAACCAATCTTTAGCTCTCTGAAGTAGCTGTGCAGAACCCATTGTTGATGACGCCTAAAAGAATAAGATAGCATTGTATCTGCCTCGCTCACTCGCTTAGTTTGTTGCATCGTCCTATCTCGCCTACTCGCGCAAACCTGCTGCACCTAACTTCAGAGCTAAAAATCAGTTGAGCGTACTACGTACTTTCTTGCTTCATAATTAATGATTAACTTACCTAAATCATCACACAATCTGATGACTGTCTCCTCCAAGCTGTTGACATACCACTTGACGCTTGTTTTGAAATGCTTTAAGTTGATTATCGGATAGACCACCAGCTGTCCGGGCCCATGGAATGTGATGAGACCTCCTCGGTTTGTCTTCTTGAACTCTGCACCGAGGCTGCGTAGTCTGAAGATTTCCGATTTTGGTGATTCATCTCTGATTCCTAAGAGGATAACAAAAGTATAAGTACATACCTATTGAACTGAAGATATCGCTTTATCTATTAGCTGCACCTACCCCGAGGTTTTATCTGCCACTTTATTACTTGTGAATATACTAACTGCTTACCTACGTACCTCAGTATAATATTAATATGTCACATGTTGTGCTGACCCCACATAATGTGGGAAAAGGGCAGGAAGATGATGATGATGAGAGTTGCATGCTCCACTCAACTCTATATTGACAAACTTCTTTTAAATTCTGATTGCACCCCCAAATGGTAGACATTCGCTAAGATATATAGATCTTTTGATATCTATATTGGGGTAGTCAAGAGGTTACAAGGTACAAAATAAGGAATAGCCTTACCAACTGTGAAAACTGGTTTATGCTCCACTATCAATATAGTATCGTAGTCAGCGTCTACCCCTCTCTTTATCGCATCCAGGTGCTTCCTAGCCAAAGCCACCTGGATCTTCAGTGCGGTGTCGTAACTCGTTAGTCCAAGCTTCCACACTTTTACCATGGTGATCTAATAATACAATGACAAAATAATCGTATAAAAGTTTATATAGAAATTCCGGAATTAGGAATAAAATGTAGGACTTTTTCAGATTTTTAAATTTTTTAGTATTTTGAATTTTTCAAAACAAATGAATGACAGATAAACAGCTGATTCAATGACAGTGACAGTTGGGAATTTAATGGGAGTGACAGAAATATATATATTTTTTTCTTTAAAAAGTTAGCTAAATTTTAACATAGCTTTAATTTTATTATGTCTCATAAAAAATAGGCTCCAATTTTTTTTATTGTAAAAGTGTAGTAAATCCTGAAATTTTCAGTTAATTGGTAGTTAGATTTAAAAGAGCGACATCTATTGGTTTTTTTAAAGAAGCCGCTTGGGCTGGTTTATGTATTTATCCGCTAGATAGCACATAACTGCCTATTTTTAGTTTTACTACTCGACGCTAGATGTCACTAGTTACAGGTTTATATTTTGTTCCACTCGCTATTTGTATGGGTACATAGCTACATTACTTGTATGGGTAGGTATCACGGTACGGATAGAAGTAAATTCTCATCTCTCAGTCAGTTCAGTTTTCGGTGTTCCCTGACTGGCAGGGTGGCGTTTAGTTCGTTACGTAAACGATTTGTAAATAAAAATACAGGTTGTTATCGTCCTCTAATCGAAATACATTAAATTATGTATTCGAATCGCTCTACTTTCCCAGCAGTTTCTTCGCAAAAGACTCTGGTGTGAGCGTTGCAAAATATTACAACAACGGTTTCAGTTTAATGAAAAATAACTCTTATGACCTCGTTGCTAAAGCTGTTGTATGTCGTGTTTGGACAAAGTGTTTGTGAAAACCGAGATGTGGTGTTCACGCAAACGATGACAGTTGGGGTAGGTATTTAAAAGGTGAAGATTTATATTCTATAGTTAGGTAAGTAAGTACATAGGTCTAGTATCAAATTACTTACCTATGTATCTAAATACTTAAGTAGGTACCTAATAAAGTTTTTCTAATAAGGTAGGTAAGGTAAGCGACTTAATCGCTGATAATAATTTAAAAATTGATAAAGAGTAAGACGTAGAGCATGGCCTCTCTGTACCTATTCTGTGGCATAGCTAGAGTTCGGTTCGGAGTTGGTGTTTGATGACCGCACGTGTGCAATTTTCTGGATGCATTTTAAAACCTCCTTTATAATTAAAAAGTGAACTACAATTGCTTACCCAAATTTGGAGTGCGAGTACCTAGGTACCACCTAATGGCCTACTCCAGTGACGGAGTTTTTAGGCCTTAATCATGGCTTAGCAAGCAAGGTTTACCTTAAAGGTACCTAAGCCGCTTAAAATAGCTGTATTATTGTGCAAGCAATAAAAATGGTAAAACCAGGTATCCACATAAATTACCTACTAGGTTTTTATTTGCTACAGATAGATTGGTCACAGCTCGGTCATTTCATAAACATTCCTTATACGTTCACTCACAGTCGGGTCATGGAATAATCGGTATAGTTTTAGCCCAGATAAGTAGGTAAGTACCTACTGTTTTGGGTAGGTAAGTACCTAAAGACTGATTTGTTTATTTATTTACTTAAATACTTTATTGCACAAAATTAAATTTCATTTCATTTCATTTCAAAATAATGCACAATTGGCGAGCATAATGATGATAGGTCCGAATAATCAAATTACGTTTTAAAAACTAACAAGAAAACCGACTTCAATGTTTGACTCAGAACGCGGCGTGACTCAGGGCATCAAGTGGGGATGAGGAGAACTATCGATCCCTCAAGAATAAAATTTATATGGGACCATCTCTGGAGTATATTATACCCTTTCAAACATAAAAAATAATTGTTCTACAAATTACGGAACAATCGCGTAACAAGACACAAAAAAAAACATACAGACGAATTGAGAACCTCCTTTTTTTGAAGTCGGTTGCGAGCCCCCTTTTCGTTTTTATAAGGTGGTCAAGCGTAGTTGACTACGCTGTGCCACTATATCGGTCACCGGAAATTTTCCATTTACTTTTTACGACATTTTTTGTCGAAATAAGGAACAAATATTTACGAATCCATTATGTAAATATTTGAGGAGGATTTTATTTTAGCGACTCGCTTTGTAATAACGTGGCAATTTCAGTGTTTGGTTTGACGATGTTATAACGAGAAATGTGTTTAGTTAGCATGGCTACCTTCAGTTATTACGGGTCGGAAAATCTGCTACCTACCCTCTTTTTTATCTGTTTAGGTTTACCTAAGTATTTTTTTGGTACGGGCTGGAAATCTGGGCACTGTGACTGTTCTGACGGCTCGCTTCAGCTTGGAAAATCTATGGTTATGCAATAGAGTCTGGCAAATGAAAGTAGACCCTGAATAATAATTATATTAGGTATATTATTTAAAGTTATTAATTAATGGGTTTTCACGCTTATATTTTTGAATTTGCCGCCTTTTTTTCAGGGTCTTCTTTCATTTGCCAGACTCTAGCTGAAGGTACCATTAGGAACTGGTAAAAGTAGCTTTTCAGTTTTCACAAGACTTTGAAATTGCCAACTACAAATTTATTTTTTTAACTTTTCTCTGTAAAAAGATTATCACTCGTGTTTCATACTAAGCGTGTAAATGTAAAAAGACATATAGGGTCAACAGCCCGAGTTTGTTTGCTTTAAAAACCGCGGCTACCATAAACAGTCACTTTGAGCGACGCCACACTTCCTGTCACTATTTATAAACTAGGGGAGGTGCGTATACGCAATTCGGTTTATAACAGGTATTATCCTACTTCCTTTCTGTCCAGTTAGTATTCTAATGGAAGGCGAAGGGCTTGCAACTTGTTATGGAATGCTAACTTCCAATACTGACTAATGTTTTTTTGCGACGTTGGTCGAAATTACCTACTCATTCTCCATTTAGATAAAGCTGTATTAATACATCTAATAGCATGAAGAGTAGTTGGAACAATGCCCCATAATATAGATATTTAATTGGTGTCAGGCAATTATATATCGTGTTGCAATTCGCAATGCTAAAACAGGTATTTTTTTTGCAATATTGTGGGTAGTTGATAGTCAAAATTGTTTATCATAATGTAAGTGCCAAATTCGCAAACGAAATTGTTGTTAATATACCTAAAGATGCTCAAAGCCAATAAAATTATCAATATCAATACAAGCGCAAAGCAAAATAATACATTTTATATAATTTGTACTTATATTTATTTTGTTACTGAATTCAAAAAAACCTAAAGTAGGTATATTTTTATAAAGATGAAGGTTCACTTAGTTCACAAAGTTTAATAAACCTAATCTATGCTAATGCCTACAGAACAATTCTCGCTTAACATTCAGTCTACATAAAAATATAAATTCCTGAAAGTTTATGGCTTCCCGGAGTCGGGAGCGTTGCCATGGCAACGGCGCAGTAGGCTTGCAGCCGTGATGCGAATGTCAAACGTCGGATCGATGCTGGTACGCACCACTCCACCATCTTATCCATTCCCGAAATACTTAAAGATACCCGGACATTTTATTTATTTATTTAAACTCAAATATTAACCCTTTCGTTAACATTATTAAAACTTAACTGAATATGCAGAAAATTATTTTATTTTATTTTATTTATTTAGGACATAAACATAAAAATCACAAAAATAAGTACTATAAACTTCTTGCCTAAGCTACATAAATCTATTGTTTTTGTGCACAGAAACCTTCCCCTTCCCTTACTCATATCGTTAAAAAAAAAAGAGAGTGAGTTGCAAAACATTTATCAATGAAAATATAATTGAAAACGTCATCAAACCAATCAAACACCAAACGTCATTCTTCGAAATATTGCAGTTAGTAAACAACTCGGTCGTTGTCAGCTCCGACGGATTTATATGGAATCGAAATTGGATAGCGGACATTGTTCATGGTTACAACTAGACAGTAGCTATAGGTACCTACTCGTATGTGTCGTTGATAGAGCTCTTAAATTAAACTTTGAAAATCTTGTTACTTTATGGTGGAAAATATTTTAAAGGACGTTTTAGCCACACACAGTGGCCTTGTACTTTTACTTCAACACAATCAATTTATAGACCATCTTACGACCATACACATACAGCACAGTATTTTGATGTTCTTTTGATAAATAGGTAAGCATTTAGTAATTTTTTATTTTTTTTGACGTGACTACGTCTTATAATTCGATAGAGCCGGCTGCACGCATGAAAAAACATGACGTCATGAGGCGTTACCTCGCTCTGGGGCGTTCCATGTAAGGCTTGCGCAAGTGCAAGCGAGAGCGCGGAACGAGCGACAAAGAAGCACAATCGGCCTTTGCGTTGTCACGTTCAACTATTGTCAGTAAACCGACTTTACAGACAACCATTTTTTTTTAATTAAATAGGTCAGCATTTGACCTCCCTCTGCCTGATGTTAAGCAGTAGTGAGGTCTAAGATGGAGCATGCTTTCCTAGAAGGAACCTATTTACTCTTGATTTAAAGACCTATATTGTACCTTTCGGGAAATACGGCAATTATTTATTTCATGTTGAATTTATTTCATGGTTTTAGAAACTATACCCTGTAAAATTGTATTTTGTGATAGGTAGGTACATACTGAGCCTTACCAACGTCATTGATATTAGTACCCCATATTACGTCAAAAATTATTACATACCTACTGTGTATCATAGTCATATTTTTGGCTCTGTGCCTATTGGCCACAAGCGATCGTTTATTAGCAATATTATAACAACATCAGTAAGGACACAGGTCCTAAGTGTCTGTCGGTCCCTTTGAATAACCCATTCTCAGTGCACTAACGATAAAGGTCGCTATGAAGCCGGCTTGCACTTTAGATAATCGCAAGTTTGTATGTGTCTGCTGGGAGCGAGATATTCGTTCTAGTGCAAAGTTTATCTAAAGGTCTGCTAAATGCATGTTTGTATGGCTTTTTAGGAGAATAAAGGGTTGGTGACAAGCTTGTTAATGTTTTCAACGTGAAGGTACCTACATAGTTTGGTGTGTTTATCTCGTTTGCAAAGTTGTATTTTTAAAACAACCTATATGTATATTAGTGATCCGTGGGTTTAATATTTTTGTACAATAGGTACATAGGTACGAATGAACGTTGCCATACATAATGGATCATGTTTAACATTAGTTGCTTGACTGATCTCGATCTGTTTTTGAAGTGTTACAAATCAGCAAATAAAGCATTTTTTCTCACTTTTAAAACCACTTTTAGTCTCGCAGGAAACATTCAGGTTTTTCAGTCGTTTTGCTGTTGTTGGTGCCATGTGGGTCAATAGCCGCCATACACCGTGCACCATCCGACTATTGGAAAACTATTCGCGTTTTTTTGTTACAAAACTGTTTACGATAAAGTGCACTCTGTTTTCATGTTTGTGGCGTAAAACTCGGTTTAAATGTTTCCGGAACATAACGTAGGTACCTACTCTACAGACTCAAATAAAGAAACTTTCATCGATTTAAGCGGAAACGTAATTTTAAATTGAGAAATAGGTCACATGAAGTGTTTTAAAATAGTTTTATACAATTAAAATTACTGAGTTAAGGAAAATTCAAATAAATAATTTAGATTTTCTCCTGTGCAGCTCTCCATTAAAGAATCGAATTTAAATTGGATTTGGTTCGGATTTCAGTTTATTTGAATGGCAAGCCAAAATGCGATGGCAGCGAACTTGGCAGCAACACAAATCCAAGTCAATGGTAGATGGCAATGGCAAGGCAGAGCTGTGTTTGACGATGGAGGTGTATTGGAGAGGCAGCACAGCAGTGAATTTGATATAGAGACTAAAATAAGCCTCTTTGACTTTAAAATCCACAGATGTTTAGTAAGATCACAAAGCTCCTTAGCTACTGTATCTAAGTACAGTTATCTACAGAAGTCGCTACTCAAAACTCTGCCACTCGAAGCCGAAGAAGTGAGTGCGAATTATTAAATAGAAGCACCAGATGCGAGTGGCTGGAACTTGCGGTTCTCATGAATAATTAAAAGCGGGTCTGAGGGCGATAACTCAGCCGCTGTCACTGAATAACACTTTTGTGACTGACCCTACCATGGAAGTATGAAATAAATAAGTTTATTTTATTGCTACGAGTATGTTGAAATTGGCAGAAAGTTTATTACAATCGTATAGTATATTCATACGGATTCTGCCTGTAGGCGCGAAACATTAAGTCTAAAGGCTGGCTAAGTCTAATGGCTCTTTTAGAAAAATATCCAAGTTTTTGGTTGATGAAAACAATTATCAAAAAACTGGAGCTTACTTCGGAAAGAAGATAAAGATTATCAAGCCTGCTTTTTGGACATTCTTACGCTACGGTATACTAGCGTCTGACGCCATTAACGATGAATAACGCTAAACCTGCAAGAGCAAGAGACGGAAATGTCTTCTGCGGTTGTTCAAAGTTCTGAAAACTCAATAAATTCTTAAAGTTCATTTACCGTGAGTGTTGTGTCGTCTGCATAACTTCACGCACGTGGTACGGGCCCGGGAGAACGTTTTTATGACTTAATTAGTTACATCTCGCCTAAAGGTGGAATGCGGAAATGCTCCTTTTATTGTCGTAGACGAAATTGAGTTAACAAGAGGCTGGGTAAAAATTAAGCTTGTTCCGAAATCGGTAGCAGGAACTCTCACATGAAAGAACCACTGTTACAGTCAGATGTAGGTGTAAGCTTAAACTAAGATCTTGGGAGATGGGTTATTTAGTGACGCTGACATAGGTATTCAAAATTTTGTATAAGTACTAAACTTATACGAACAATTTTTTGTAGATGTGGCCGCCGCACTCTGGGCTTCGGTGAGATGAGCTCGGCTGCGACCAGCCGCAGCTACTCCTACGATGAGACAATACAGGTGAGTCATCATCATCCACAGACCACAGTACTTCACTTCAACTACTTATTCGCGACCAATAACTTTTTATTTGGGGAGATTAATATAAAAAGACGATAATTCTGATGAATTACATAAAAAGATTAATGTTTATCTTCTTAAGAACACTTGGACATTTATGTAATTTATCCATCAGGTTAGAATACACGTGCACAAGTTAAAGGGCACTAATCGGTGGTTAAGTGCCTTCGTCGTTGACCCGGACATAACGCATTGGAGCAATGTTGCCGTTAAAGCCTCGAACCTTGTACCACATTAATAAAGGTAAGAGCGCCCGTGTCGACTAATGTGTCGTTATGACCCTTCTGAAAAACTTCTTCAATACCCTTGATATTTCACCCGGCACCGCATTAACAACTTTAGCTACATCCATATAAAGTACAAAATAGCACAGCGTTGATCCTGAAATCGCATTTACAGGCAGCATGAAGGGCCTGCAGTTTTAGCACCTTATCCTCCACATTTCAAATTTAACTTTATCAAGACGTATTTCAGTCTATTTTACCTCGAAAAGGCCTAATTCGATCGTGGTTATGTGTGTAGAGTCTGCGGTGAAACTGCGTGGTTTAGTGAAAGTACTGAAAGTACGTACAAGTAGTCTTGTGAATTTGCCTTTTGAATTTAAATGCGTTTGTTCAATTTAATGAAAGCATAATTATTTATTTAAAAGTTATCTTTTAGAAATTGTTAGATTTTTTCAGAAGCGTACGTTTTTATTTGCAGATATAACACACAATGTGGATCAAGTATGATTTCGACATATAACGCAATAGCTTCACATTTCTTTATATTTTCTTCTCTTAGCAACTTAGGCATACCTACGGGAAAACAGATGTTCGTCAAAGAGCTACACAAAAACCTCAATGTAAATTCCTAATAAAGCTTCACTTTATTAAAACCCCGACATATTTATTACACGAATAGCAATGAGATTATCCCAAAAAAAGTTTTATAACTGTCGTTTACCATCTTAAGTGTTCGGATTTAATTCGGCCCCTTATCTTGTGAAGCTTTATTCGGCTCCCCGGGGCGGCGGGCATTTATCAGGAGCGACCCACATTGCCTCGACATCTGCCTGAAACTCTGAATCTACACTGCTAAAAAGCACGCAATATTATAAGGAATTTGTAAATGATTGCCTGAAACTCAGTCAATTCAATTTAATTTATTCATAAAAACATATAACATAAAATTACAATAATTATACTATAAGCACTAGGCTAAGTCAGTATCGCGGCTGTTCGAGTGTATTTATTTAATTATTAAATAAACATATGTATAAAAAATACATTAGAAAACATAAAATATACTTAATTAAATTATATCTACGTACGAACTGTACTCTACCTACGTATATTTTTTATTGATATAACAGCCCACCCTGACTCATGCAGGTTGTAATAATAGTACCTACTTGATATTTTATCAATTTGTCTAATTAATTATATTTTAATCGGGAGCAATATTCCTTTAGAAAAGTGAAAGATTTAAAGAAAAAAATCTGCTACTTATGAAGTTTCAGGGATTACATCCTACGTGTAACTGTAGATATTAGCTACTTTTCAACCGACTTCAAAAAGGAGGAGGTTCTCAATTCGTCTGTATGTTTTTTTTTTTTTTTTTGTATCTTGTTACGCGATTGTTCCGCCATTTGTTGACCGATTTGCAAAATTCTGTTCATGTTTGAAAGGGTATACTCCAGAGGTGGTCCCATATAAATTTTATTCCTGAGGGATTGATAGTTTCCCCGTAAAACTCTAAACACCTTCCCTCCTAGCCATGTCACAAATAGAAATCGAATCGACAGCTTGACGCCCTGAGTCACACCGCGTTTCGAGTCAAACATTGAAGTCGGTTTTCTTTTTAGTATAAAAACGTAATTAAGTATTGCTTTTGTGAAATTAGCAGGTTCTCTATAAAAAAACGGTATCAAGAGCCACTTATTGATTAAATTGCAATTCCTTATCGCAGTGCCTGACTCCAGTTATATTAGACTCGCAACAGTTCTGTGAGAAAGTAGAGCCGAGCCACCGCCTTGCGCTTATCGTTTTTCGATTCTCCTTATGTTTTGATGACACGGTTGTTTTGTTTATCAAAACGAAGTTGGGGTTTAGATCTAGAAAAAATATGTTTGTAGGTAAATACTTAGGTATCTTGTTAGTATACTTTACCTTGTTAGCGTGATATCTTACCTACTGAGTTGAATGAACAAATTAGTATCATGACACGACAAGAAGAAGAAAAACAAAATATAAGTAGAACATAAATCAACATAAACCTTTACAATATTAAAGTCGACTGTCAAATGGTCCACGAAATTGCAACAATTTATAGAATGCCAGAAGATAGACAGTCCTAGCTTTTGCTACTGCTACAAATAACCTAATAAAGTGCTATCGACGTTTTATTTCCATTTCGGGGATAGACAATCTAGGCCATTTGACCTATTCCTGTTGAAGCAATAGTTCAGAATGTGTGCAGATAACCACTATTTCGGATTTCCATTCGATAGTCCTATCGCGGCGATTTATTGTGATTTCGCTATCTTTATTGCCGGAAATTGGCTTACTGAATTTGATTAACGTAGTGTTTCCAAAAGGGTTGGGTGAGGCCTACTTCCGTAATGTGGACCACAGCGCATTAAGGAGGCGCGGGGCAGAAAATCGAATTTTCCGCTCTTATGGCTACGCATACCTTTGTACCTTTGTCGAGTTTTTCAGAGCGTGTCGTATACACAAACTTTGGCAATTTCCCCGGCCCCGCTAGTTCAGGCTTTTGTGGCTCTTTGTGTTTTTATAACGTTTACACTGAATTTACCCTGAAACTCTCAAGTAGGTGTCTTAGCCCTTTTGATACGCCCAAGTTTGTATTCCGGCTTTTTATGAGAAAGGGTCGTTGGATATTTTTATGACGCTTATTTTACAAGGTCGATATAAATGTTTTCTGCTGTAGGTACTACAAGCAACTAAGAATGATGCTTGTAGTATTTTTAGACTTTCTTAATAAAACAACCAGACTATGGGCAAATTGCAGTGCTTGTATCAATAGGTTTTTGGATAGTATTTACACTTATATCTTAGGTACTTCAACGTTTTGACCACCTATCGCGGTCACGAGGGGGCCTTACGTGTATCAAATAGATATTAATAATGAATGTGAATTATGAACCTACGTTTGTGTCATAATAAGTTATCAAAGTGGCGAGTTCTGATACTGCCACACAGTCATTTCTCAATGTCACCCCTCGGGGATTCAAAACACAGCGGATATACCTAGTCACAACCAACATGGACGCTACGTAAGAAGCTTTGCTGGTAACTTTGGTTGATGCAACTTCTTTGTCTATCTCGACCTCTGAAAGACATTAATCTCTCTGCTTTGTAATTAACTCGATGCAGAATCTTCTTCTGTTATCATCTTGAGGGAAGGAGATAGCTGTTTTGTTTTTCCTGCCTTGTCCTTGAGTGTGAGGAAAGGGGATAAAGCTATTTTTGTCTTTTTGTAAGGATTCTCAAATTAGCATAGAAATCGCGTAACCCACTTTCCTATAATCCAAGTTAACAGCTAGGTACCGATTTCAGAAACCATTAAATTAGCTTGCCCCTGCAAATTCAGTGGGGGTCGATTTTAATTTCGGATTCAAATTTTCCGAAAGATAAAGCGCAGGTTTACGAGGAGAGTCTCCGTTAATCGGCTATGGGTAGAGGTCAAAGAAATTTTTGATCTAATATCGCAAAAAAAAAAACAAATCTCAAATCAAAAGATACAAATGTTTTTAAAGATTTCAACAAATAACAGACTTTTCCCTTCTTAAAGCAAATTAATAGGTAGGTAAGTACTTACAACAAAACAAAAAAAATATAGAATCACAGCGGAAATACAGGCAACATTCGCATTGCAGTTAATTAAGAGGCTTCACACAGTAAGCCTTTATCAGGATTCAAATTTTCCGAAAGATTAAGTTGCGGGCAGAAGGTTTACGATCCCTGGGAGCCTCGGAAGCCTTGTCGGATGACTCTCCTTCATTTTAAAGCACTAAATGTAACTCTGAGCCTGGTATTGTGGAAATTAAATTTCTACTGTGAGACGCGCTATCCACCCAAGTATAAATGGTAGGTAACTCTTTATTCTGAACTAAACCGCTAAACTGAAAACTTGAAATTTTTATAGAATATTTATCATTTGAAGTAAGCTCGTATGAGTCAGTAGCCAAAGCATATAATTTGAATGTTGGTGTGCCTAGTATCTTGTTGTATTGTTTAGATAGACATTATTTTAGCTATAATTACCTACCCACATTGTTCCTATTAAGTACATACTTTTTGTATTTCTTTCAGTCTTTTGCTGTTGTTTACTAATTTCTATGTACTGTTCTTCGATAAATTGTATTATATTTAAGGCAAAACCATTTCTTATGAAATTAATTTTCAAAATTTATCTTTCTGTATCTATAAAAAAAAAACCTTAGAAAATTTAGAAGTAACACTATCACGCCCTCTGGCTAACATTGCAGGAATAAATAAAGGCAGGAAAAAGGGGTGCGAGCACCTATTTTATTGCTGCTACTCGATACTAGATGGCATAAACTATGAAATTTGAGATACTTTATTCACTTGATACATTATAAAAATAAAAATAAAATCCTTAAAACTTCTACTGTCATTAAATTAACAAGCGACTATTTTATTGTGAAATTGTAATAAGTTAGAATCGGTTAAAAGTAATCTTATTACATTAACAACTAGGTAGATGTGTAATTTAATTAGGTATTAATTTTTACAATCGGAAAATCTTTTTGGGTTCAGCTAGCTCAGCCAACTATTTTTTTTATATAAATTCTCGAGTAATAAAATATGCAACGGCTATTTTTATATCTACTTCAATGATGTTGTAAGCAAAACTAACTATTCTAATCTACGGAAACACCCTGGCATCATAACGAGATAAAATCTGCGCCCAATCTGAATACCCAAAATGTGTTCATTTGGGCGTTTACATCAGATATCAGCAGATCGGAAGCTAACCGGGCCATTACTCGTTGTTCACTGACCATTTGTCGTAATTAACAGGCGATGGTTAATCCTGCCTCTGGCAACCCCGTCATTGACGAGAGACGTAATCAGATTGGTATAAATGTAAAATAAATATAAAACGATAAAAAAACTACACCTATATATAAGGTATAAGGTTATTTTTTATGATTTCAACCAACTTAAAAAAAAGTTAAAAACCAGAGATATACCTACTCACATTTTGCAGGTCTTCTTCTTTTTATTTAATGGCAACTAATTGTATAACGGTATAATTCTGCATCGCAGCTTATTCAATAACTGCTTACCTTTCCACTAGCATCTAGAACTATAAAACCTAGAATATGGATCTCCAAAATTATTTCTATCATCATCATCATCATCGATGGCCTCTTAAATCTACAAGAGATAATTTATACAGCGATCCTTTTGGAAGATCCTGGTAGATCCAAAGCGACCAGCTACGACGGCTTTGACACTTTGTTCCTTGTTATTTTCTGTACCCCCAATTGGCCCATCCCTAAATCCAGCCCACATGGCTGAATGGTGTCTGAATGCCTCCAAACAGTGCGTCGCGCCGCCCTAAATCACATAGCATGCCATGCTGCAGCGTGACAGCAACCTTTTTGCTGCATTGCATTTTGTTCTGCGAAGGTCAAGGGTTTGATAAACGGTTGAAATGATTTATAAGCTTATGAATGGTGTTATTGTACTCGGGGTTATGAGAAAGCCACTCAGACATCTCCTTGGTTATTTCACTAAGTTTGTAATACCTCTGATTAAGTCTCACGACCGTATGAAGGTCTCAATCGCTTTATACCTAGGATTGGTAGTCATCTTCATTGAGAAAATGTGCAAGAGAACGTGCCTTGGGGAAACAGACAATATTCGTGCTTTTGTAAGGTGCTTATGTATAATAATAAATTGGTCGATCAAATATACTCACTTTAAAGCTCAAATTATTAAATTATGGATATTTTTTTACTATCATCAAATTGTGTAAAAATCTAAGTACTTGTAGAGAAGTCCAGAAAATGAGTTTTTCATCTGATTGAGCAAGTGGAACTCTGTGGATTCATACAAAAACGAGTCAGTCTGAGTCAGGGCACGATTGAACTTGCCATTCAAGATGCGAGATTCGTATCGATGACGTCACCCCTCCCGGAGTTCCCGATTCTTTCATCAAATCCAACATTTCTCGGTGCGATTATTCACACGATAAGCCAGTGATGCTCAATATGTCTTCACATTTACTATCTAAAATCTGAAGATAATTGGAGTAACTGAGAATATTTGGAGTTTGAAGACCTGTGTAACATTTTTTAACTAAGAACTTTCTGGTAATCTAACCAGACACGCAGTTGTTATAGGCAGTGATAATGATTATAGTTATTTATCTTCAAATCACTGATCAGCATCAGAGTAAATCGAGCGAAGTAATATGCATACTCACACTTAGCGAAGCACACGTTAGACGAGACTGCCCATCCATAACTATAACACGTATTAGTTTATGGATTTTGTCTTCTTTTTATACAGTAGCCCACTCGTAGCATTAGAAGTTTATATATTTCATACTAAATGAATATCCCGTAAACTACTAAATTAATGACTCTACATTATTTATAGCGTAAACGTGGACTTTTGTTAAAAACATTTATAAAAAGTTTGAGAAACTACCGAAGGGCAAAGTTTTGGAATTCGTTGAATAGAAAGGGAAATAAATGATCCCCTCCTTAGAACACTAATCCCGAAAGTATATGGCAATGTGGCGAAATTTAACTACAGTGTGTATAAAAAGCCGTGTTGGCCGAATGGGGTTGTACTTCAACTTTCAATCCGAAGGTTGTGGGTTCGAATCCCGGCCGTGCATCAATGGATTTTGCGTTTCGTAAAATTTATATGCGCTTTAACACGTGCTCTAAACGGTGAAGGAAAACATCGTGAGGAAACCAGTTAGTGTTGACATGCCTCTGACTATCCCCCTTAGACATCTTCATAGTATCTAGAATAAGTAACATAAAAAGATCTGAGAGAATGTCTACCGCACCTTGGGGATACAGTCGTGAACCTGTTTACGTTTTTTACGTGTATAAAAACCGTATCCATAATATTCAGTATTTCCAACGAATTTTTGTATACGGGTTAAAAAACAATAACCTAAGCTGTATATAAAAAATCACTATTTAAACTTTATTAAAATATTTTATTATTCCTTAATTTTGCAATAAAACGAAATCACACTTTTAATTTGTTACTTGCAATAAAATGTCTAAAGGATTTTACTAACACACTCATTTTGTTTCAGAATGTGTATTAAAAACTGAGTAAAACTTATACGATGGCCGAATAAAACATAGGCGCTAGTACCTAGTGTAGTTTTCACTTAATTTTTTTTTCCAAAAAAATTGTGTCTCTATAAAGAGCACCCTGTAGCTAAGATGCACCGGTGCACCGAGGGGCGTGCTGTGCTGTGCAAGATCGCCGCCTTAATCAAACCGAAGCAATTTATGATCGCCACACGTCGTATGGGGAATTCTCCACAACTTTAAATAAAATTATTGATAGGAATTTATGGATATATAAAAAAACGTGTTGTGTAGCATTCCTTCAGGTATATGTTAATTTAAGACCTGAAGGAATCTATAAGTCAATATTAATACGTAAAGATTTGTACTAGGAATTGCTTGTTTTTTAGAACTTATAAATCTTAAAAAAAATGGGAATTAAAACATCGTAACAGAAAATTAAAGTCTGTTTCTCGTATTATTTAATATAATATAATTTGTTTTTATAATAATACTAGGATAGTCTTCGAAGCCTATAAAATACAAAAAAATACATTCATTGCGATGCATTGAGAATAACCCAACTCACACTGCACATTGTATCTTAAGGCGAAGGGTGGTCCGGGTCCCCCTGAAACTGCCTACATTAGAAGTTACACTTATGGGGACTAGCCAATATCCTTCACATTGATAGCTTAAATGTTTCCGTTTGTTTGCAAGTAGGTACGTTTTATTGGCATATTTTATTTTCTTAGGGCAAAGAAGAAAGCATGAGAAATAAGTATTTAAAGGGCATTGGAGGAAACAAAATTATAAGCAAGAGTTGCTCAAGATGCTAGTGCTCGTGCTATTTGTATGTAAGTGGATTGAAATAGATTAAAAAGTTAAACGTACTGAATATACGTCACACTAAACCACATTAAGACTGACCTCACGATTGTAATCCAAAGTTGCTTATCACTAAACTTCCTTAATTACCGTCTACGCTTGAAGTGAACGGTTGAAATATTTCAGTACGACGCCACAGAATGTCATTTAGTTAGTACAGTCTCTTTCGAGAGAACAAACCCATTAAAATGTGCATTCAAAGCGCAAGTCATGGGCTGTATGTACAGTTCGTCACAAAAGTTTAAAGAATCTACTCCTTAGTTTAAATGATTTTTTTTAAGAAAAACCGCAATTTTTTTTTGACATAACCTTAATGTTATGTCAAAAAATATCACTCTAATTAGTGGCATTGGACGCAGTATCTGGCATTCAGCGTAGATGATTGTGCAATGTGAATTGTCTTTGGTGGTTAATAATTAAATAGAACCAAAAAGATTATATTATACAAACATTTTCCCGACGCAGGAAATAGACTCTCACATCTTCCCTCCTGGAACATCTAAAATCGAAACAAAGGCGTATTTTGCATAGCCGTAAAAAAGATAGCTAACTTTTCACGTACTAAGTAGGTATTGGAGTATTCAATTCTATTTTGCTCGAACGAGAATCTGCTTCCAAGCCAATTACGTTAATTTTGCTTTGTTTTTCTTTCTCTGTTCAATGTTACTTTTGTTTTTGCAAAAAACTTTAATTACAAATTATATGCCAATAAACTACGCCCGTGGTTTCGTTCACGTAAAACCATCGAATTTTGTTCATTGTTTAATTTTTAGCACGGGACCCTAATCTATAAAAATCTGAATTACACCTTAGAACATTTTTGGAGATACTTGGAACAAAGAAAAAACATATCTCTCGGTGCATATGGACTTTTCCAAACCTACTTGTTAGAGACTACTTATTAATTATTACTATTACCTCCCTATTTAAAATAAAAACACATCAGACTTTTTTATTCGAATTTCAAAGTACTTTTGAGCTAAACAGTACCTTGTTTAGGGGTTGGCGTTGCACTTCTAATTTATACAACTACCGATGCGTAAAAATGGATGAGCATGCGGCGACTACTTCAATTAAGGGAGAGTTTTTATACATTAGGTTTTTGCTTAAACATTCTTTGAGTTGGTATTATTTTATTTATTAAAGTACATAATTAGAAAAAAACTAAAAATTAACAAAACTAACTATAAAATAAAAAAAAACACTTCAAAAGAAACGAATGCACTTATAAAAGCCGAGTGTTTTGAAGCAGCACCACAATTATGTGCTACAAAGTGCTACGGCGTAGATTATCTACGACTTAGGCGCTATGAATCTAAAACATAGCCTAGACTGTGCCTAGACGCTTTGAAGTTATGGCTCTGCTTAGATGATGAATAGGTAATGGTTAAGCAAAGCACCAACATAGTCTATACTTCACCATAAAAAATCAACTATAAATGAACAGTTTAATAAATCCGATATGTATAGAAAAAAGCAAGTCCCACCTTCGGCACTGCCCACATCTCGTAAACACACTACGCGACAATTAATAAGGTTTATTTAATAACTGCTTCAAAGTTCCCGTCATATTAGCGAGTCTCTATTCATCTTACGTACTTTGATAGGTTAAGTAGCAACTTTGTTGAAATTCAACAAAACACCAATATTCCCCCATCATCCCTCGATCGTGCTTGGCTTATGTATTCTAGTTTCAGAAGTTCTCTATCATCGACTGTAGTTTATTCTGTGTAATCTGTAAAAGGATATGTGATGAAAGCAGGTTGCCTGCTTATTGGTTAGTCAGAAAACTGTCTCAAATCAGAATGAACAAAACTGTAAGTGAACATTTTTGCTTCTCTGTCACTCTTTATTTTTTAATTAGTTATGCATCTGCAATCTGAATATGTTACCATAATTGTAATCAGTCTGAAAATGCATTTAAAATGCCTGTAAAAAATATTTTATTGCAGAGATCTCAACTGTAAATACAGTGCTGGCAGATAATATTATTATCTCAGATCTAAGTATATGGAGCTATCATAATTAGTTCACCCGCGACCACGCCTGTTGGAATACAGGCGAAACGTCGGGAAATAAAATAAAATAAGGTACGCGATAAATCCCGTTTCAATAATACGTAATTATGAATAGTGATCGTGAAAGTTTAAGAAAGACTATGGAGCTATCAGTTTTTTGTATTTTGGTAGTCAATATTGTGATCCTCATATTTTTTATGAGTGCTCTGAAAGTTTCCTATGGTTAGAATACTGGATTTGTTCATATTAGCGTCGGAAGGATTCGAGGAAGATCAAAAAGGCGTCCCGCTTTAAGATGTCAGTTCGAGTTATAGGCAGACGTGACTTGACCCCAGCTGCTTCAGAAAATAGTTTGTTTTATGCTTTTCCTTTTTTGTATTGTAACTTAATAATGCTTTTACACAACAGGAAGCAATAAGCAGTATCTTCAGTATTTAACAAGATGGCAGCCAGATAAAAGTGTTGGTTTATTTTATTGACGTTATTTTTTTCTCGTTAAGTTGAAAATAGTAATATGTCACACCTCATTGAATGCTTCCATGCTTTGGAGGGAACGGTAAATTATCGAGTTGCTAAACCATGACGAACTTGGTCATCAGAGTTGGCCAATAACTCATACGAACTTACCTCAAAATAAACGCTAGTAAGTGTAAACCCAAATAACTCATAGAATCGCTTTGAAAGAAGCGAGAGATAAGTATAATAATATACTTAGTCTGATGCGAGACACAACAGAATTTGAAGGCCATTGGATATTTAGCTTTCCAAACATTTGCCGATGTTACAGCCAGCACAGAAGACAGTGCGATAGCAAGCTGTCAGGCGCCGCAGGAAGCCTTTACCGCGCGCCGAGAATCTGGAACGAACACTTTATCGCATGTTCCTGAATGCATAAATTTCGTAGATACTTCTGTAGATATTTGCTTTTGTTTACACATTGTTGGTAATAAGGATTGAATGGGTTGCTTTTATGAGCTTTATTGCGAAAGGAAATGACATTGGTTTTCTACATTATGAGCGTTTTCTATAAGCCATAATTTATCTTTGTGTAACTTATTTCACTAACACAGAACTAGATGATAAACTTTTCATTACAACACAGGAAACTAGCTTTATTACGCGAACTCGTCTCGTTATTAAAAAAATGAATTAATTGTAAGTACGCGTAGGTTTATTTTATAAAAGAGTCTTCAGCAATAGTTGTTTTAAAATTTTCTGCGAGAACGTTATCAATTTGCTGACAGTAAAAACTGGATTCACATATAAACCAGTTAAAATCTAATTGCACCAATTCAAAAGAAACCGACACGACCTTTCGTTTTGTCACTAATTGGACAGTTTAATCAGCATTATATCCCAAGACGGAAAAACGAAGTAAAACTGCAAGTGCGCATCCGTGGTGAAGCGGGGGAGGAGGCTGCAAGGAAAGTTGTTTTCCCGAGCAGGGGCGGCAGTGCGCCGGGCGAGCCGACGCTACGCGCGCGCCCCCACGTTTCAAAATTCGAACTAGCATGTGCGTAATGACGTTATCTACGCGAGCGTACGAAAAGTGAAAATTGGAAAAGCTTTATGCGATTGTAAATACGCATTGTGAATTTGTGGCGCGTTTTGCGGATGTGTTGTGATTATTTAATATTTTTAACTTTTTAATAACAGTGTTTTAGTAGAATTTTTCTACATTTTTTGCTGATAGAGTGATTTTTACGCTTTGTTAATGTGAAAGTGGTGTATTGCAGTATAATAAATTAAACTTTATATGGATTCAGTGGAACATCGTCTTGAAGGCTGAATTTATGTGTGTCATATTTTTCTTTAGAGTTTTCCGGCTGAGCCTTTTTACGGCTGTAATGGGATGAAGGGATAGCTTGGAGCTTGCAGTTTTGTGTTTTATGTTATTGGATACTTCAGTTACTGTCGTGGCTACATAGGTACATAGTTCGGATAGATATGTATCTGTTTGGCATTCCACAAATTGAGGTTTCGTTTAATGAATAAGTAATTGAAGAATATTTATAGCAGTTTCTGAAAGCAGCTTAAACTTGCACTAATATACTCGTAGTTGGGATGATGGCATATAAAGTTTTGTGATACAAATAAAGCTAATAGTTTTATGATGTCTAACAACACTATAGTCAAAGTCAAAGTCAAATAGCATTTATTCAGTAGGACCGCTGGGATCACTTTGAAATATAATTTCCTTTAGTGCCTTAGTCACCTAATAACAGCTATCCTACTGAAAGTTTGTGAGTTTGTTTAGATGTTTGTATGTTTGTGTTTCAATCATGCCTAAGCCAGTGAACCGATTCGGATGAAACATGGAATAGGCGTAGATAGTGACCTGGAATAGCATATAGGCTATTCAAAATGTTGGTACCACGCGGGCGAAGCCGCGCGCAGTAGCTAGTCTATAATACAGTGAAAGCAATATGTTACGTGTCACTTTGTTGCATTTTACTTGCGAGTTGCGGTTGTTACCATAGTCATCAACTAAATAGCTTTACGAGAAAAATATCTTTGATAATTCATGGAAGAAAACAAGTCGTAATTAGTTAAAATAACAAAAGTACTTTAAAAAAGTACGTGAGTATCGTGGAACCTCCGTGGAACACTAAGTTGGAACGAAGTTTCAACTTTGACATTTGGCATTTGTCAAATAAATTATTGTCAATTATTACAATCCTAGAAACGCTCTTCCTTACGTTTTGCGACTATGCACTTCGCACTGTGACGTTTTGAGCTATGTGTGTGTCGTGACGGTAAAATCGATCGCTTATTTTCTTCTTGCCCCCATCCTCGATACCGTCCAAAAAGGAACTTCGTTCCAAAAGTTAAATCGTACTGAGATGTTGGCATCAAATTGAATTCTCTACATTGAATGATGACTATTCTACACTTAAATGTACTTCTAAAATATTGATAACTAGCGGAACGCCCGCGACTTCGTTCACGTGGTACATATCAACATAGCCCTTATCACTTGAGTAAGCTTAAGCTTTTCATCACATTAACTAAACTGAGTCCGAGTCTCACTCTAAATCTGACCCTCAATCTAACCCTTATCTCGCTCTCACTCTTAATGTGACTCACAATCTCTCTCTCACATTTTAATCTGACGCCCCCCCATAAACTCACAAATCTATAAATCCATAAATCCATTACCCCACTTCCAATCTCACTCCCACTTAAGAAATTCCACACATACTTAATCACCGCCAACACCCTGTTTCAGGAATTATTTACAGCCCTCCCTTTCAACCCACCCCCTAAATATAAAAGTTCACCCCACCCCTACGAAATCCTAAAATGCAGCAGAAAAAGAATGTATCTTCCAAGTTTAAAATTTTTAGGACTTATGGTTCTCATAGCAACTGTTACTCCCTCTTTCACCCCCTTTATAGTGGAGTTAAAAAAAATATATAAAAATATTACTCAGTACTCACACATAGCGAGTTTCAAGCGAATCGGACCACGCATTCAAAAACCCCATACAAACATTAACACCCCCTACACCCCCTTCTAGGGTTTTTTTTTGAATGCATACATTTTGTAATTACACTAATTAATACTCATACCGAGTTTCAAGCGAATCGGACAACGCATTCGATAAACCCCATACAACCGAGTTTCAAGCGAATCGGACAACGCATTCGATAAACCCCATACAAACATCAACACGCCCTTCTAGGGGTAGTTTTGAAGCTTTTTGAATGCAGACTTTCATTAAAACTGTTGAACTATCATAATTCTAAATTTCATGTCTCTAAGTTCCAGGAATATGATTTTATGATTTTTTCCCGTTATTTCCCTCTTATCCCACATTATCCCATTTCCCCCCCCACTTTATCCCGCATCATCCCATTTTTCTCGCTTGATCCCGTTTTTTCCTGCTTTTTCCCCGCTTTATCCCAAATTATCCCGCTTTATCCCACATTATCTCGTTTTTTCCCTGCTTTATCCCTCTTTTTCCCAGTTTACCCCGCTTTTCCCGCATTATACCGCTTCTTCCCACTTTATCCTGCCTTTTCCCTGCTTTATCCCGCTTTTACCCCACTTTATCCCACCTTTTCCCACATTATCCTGCTTTTCCTCAGTTTATCCCGCTTTTTCCCAGCTTTATCCCGCTTTATCCCGCATTATTCCGCTTTTTTTTCCAGTTTATCCCGTTTTTTCCCGCTTGATCCTACTTTTCCCCCACATTATCCCTCTTTTTCCCGGGTTATCCCACTTTTTCCTGCTTTTCCCCCACTTTATCCCTCATTATCCTGCTTTTTCCCAGTTTATCCCGCTTTTCCCCCACTTTATCCCGTATTATCCCACCTTTTCCCCACTTTATCCCACATTATCTTGCTTTTCCTCAGTTTATCCCGCTTTTCCCCAGCTTTATCCCGCATTATCCCGCTTTTACCCCGCTTTTTCCCGGTTTATCCCCCTTTTTCTTGGTTTATTCCGCTTTTCCCCCGCTTTATCCCACTTTTTGCCCACTTTATCCCGCATTATCCTGCTTTTTCCCAGTTTAACCTGCTTTCCCCCCGCTTTTTCCCGCATTATCCTGCTTTTTCCCAGTTTATCCCGCTTTTCCCCCACTTTTTCCCGCTTTTTCCCTGTTTATTCCTTTTTTTCCCGCATTATCCCGCTTTTTCCCCCGCATTATCCCGCTTCATTCCACCTTTTCCCGCTTATCCCTTATACGTTATCCCTTCCCCAAATACCCCACTTCCACTCCCAATGGACTTATACCGTCACTTACTCCCATAGAATCTGTACTGTACTCCCCCTTTTTCACCCCCATTAAAGGGTAGATTTTGAAAAAAAAACATGCAGATATTTTTTATTACACTACTGCTAAATACTCACACCGAGTTTCGACCAAATTGAACCACGTATTAAAAAATCCCACGCAAACTTTAACACCCCTTTCACCCCGGTTTAGGGGTAGTAATGAAATTATTAGAGTGCGAAAATTTTGTATTTACATTTTTAAATAATCATACAGAGTTTCAAGCAAATCGGACCACGCATTCAAAAAACCCCATACAAACATTAACACCCCCTACGTCCCCTTCTAGGGGTAGTTTTGAATTTTTTTGAATGTAGACTTTCATTAAAAGCGTTGAACTATCATAATTCTAAATTTCATGTCTCCAAGTGCCAGGAATACGATTTTTCATACAATCGTTTTTACCCCTTTTCACCCCTTTAGGGGTTGAATTTCAAAAAATCCCTTCTTAGTACACCCCTACGCACCAAGACGGACATACCCTCAAAATTTCAAGTCTCTACGACCAGAGGTTTAGGCTGTACGTTGTCTATCAGTCAGTCAATCAGTCAGTCAGTCAGTCAGGACAAAGATTCTTATAATAATAGATAGATAGATTGGGTACGATAATTTTCGCACCGCAGGTTTCAAGCCTAGGGTTCAAGGTTCTTAGCTGAACCGTGTAATAAAAGTGACAAGTCATAACTACTTAATGCTATTATGATAGATGACTAGCCTCGTGTGACTCACCATGAAAGCTTCGGTTATTATTCATAGCTAGCTCTGATAACGTATCACCTGGATGTGAATTGCATAACGGTAGCTCATAGGGTTAAAGTTGACCTGTAGAACTTTGCAAATATTTATTAGAATAGAAAAGAATTTTATAAAAAAACTAACTTGATGTAAAAAATGATCCGGTAAATAACTTGATGGAATGATGGAAAAAGTGCCACACTATGACACTAGACCTTAATCGCAATTGATTCGGATTTATGATAAACCAATTTATTATTGTAATAGCTCTCGCCTGTATGCTTACGTATGAGGCATGTTGCTTTGGGAATATTATGAAAATCCAGCTTATTTGATATTCCCGCGGAAATTGTAGCAGAGATGAGTCAGAATTATTGGCTGTAGACGTGACCGGAGCCACAAGCAGGAGCGCACGACAATATTTGTAAAGGACGTGCGAGTAATGAGAGAATAAAGAAGATATCCGTGTAACAAAGGCTGTAATTGTTATTATAATTTGTGACGTATTGAAAAGTTACCAAAAGTAAATAGCGACATAAAATTTTTCAATTGATAATAACCCGTTTTTCACAAATTTTTCTTCACGCTTTGTTATACTTGTAGTTGGTATCTATAAATTTCAAACCAATCCCTGTACCTGCACTTATACTAACCATATCTACAATTGAGCTGAAATGCATGCATTTACCTGTAGTTTAATAATGAGCACTAAATACGCAAATTAGAAAGCAATCAAAAAATAAATTGAATATGGTCTGGAACGAGATAGAAAAAAAGGAGTTTGTCTGAGTTGAATCAGAACTGTAGGCTTGAGATGGGACCAACTCTCGTGATCGGAATAACAATACATGCGACAATATCGGGACCTGCGGGATAAAAAGAGAATCTGACGACGAGAAATTGACGACCTCTGTGGCGCAGCGGGCGAAGGTCTGCCTGCGACGCAGAAGGTTGCGGGTTCGATCCCCGCCGCGGGACAAATGTTTGTATGACCTACAGGTATTTGTCTCGGGTCTGGGTGTTTCTATGTATAATATGTATGTAACTACAAACGAAAAGTATATAAGTAGTATATCAGTTATCCGGTTCCCATAGTACAAGCTTTGCTTAGTATGGGGCTAGATGATGCTGTGTGAAAATGACCAGCATTATTATTTATTATTATTATTATTTAATCATTGTAGTGTCTGCTGTAAGATATAGTCTCACTACCATAGAGAAACCGAATTAGGCATATCAAGATAAAGCGTTATTTTGCTCTCTAATTTCAAATTTTTGAATTTAGAATTCAGTTGAAGTTTGTATACCAGATTCTTTTTACGAAATAAACAAACAGCTAACTTCTCGTCACGCACACCTGCTCGTAATGAACCATCAAGCTGAGAGCATCATCTCGTGCACGTACCAACTCTATTACTTTTTGTCAACTTTTTACTGCTAATATCGCGCAACAGGATAAATCCCGTTCTGCCAGGGACGGTAAACAAAAACAAAATGTCAAGAGAACAGGGAATTCAAAAGTTTTTGTTAACTCGACTGTCAGTAGACATCAAATATCTTTTGTTTAGAAGTTTAACCACAGAACTATATTCTGTGAGTTTAACCATGTTTAATCCATATAAGTACATTTGACAACATTCTAGACTCAAATAAAATTATGATTTTTGAATCATTTACAATAACATTAGTCTAAAATATTCTGATTGCATTAACATGAAAATATTCTGAGGAAAATAGAAAATATTCATGAAAACATCGTGAGGAAACCAGTTAGTGTTCTTATAGGCGGCGATGGGCTTGCAACCTGTCACGTATGGAATACTAACTTCCGCAAGATGTAGGCATGTATCAAATATGTGTTTGGACATGCCTCTGACTACCCCCCTTAGACATCTTCATAGGATCTGGAATAAGTAACATAAAAAGATCTGAGAGAATGTCTACCGCACCTATTGGATACAGTCGTGAATTGCAATAAATATTTACGTGCATATTTTCACAGTTAAGAACAACATCTCAAAAACAAGTGTAGTTAAAACATTTTGAAAACACATTAAAACTGTCACTGCAATTTATTTCATGACTTTATTATTTTAGAATTTTCTTTCTGGGAGTTTTGAGTACCTTCCTCGTAGTCCAGTTGGTAGCCCCAGTCCACTGGGGTTCAGTTAGTCATTTTAAAGCCTTTTTTTGCTTTTTTGCATCTACTGGCTACACTATAAAACAGTTGAATCTGTCGTCTGCCCGAGTCTGAAATAGGCCGGGGGCTAAAGGCCTACATTTGTTTTTGATTAAACAAATTGTCTGCACAGTTTATTGCTCTCTGGGGAGGCTTGCATACTGCAGAGCTGTGCTTGTACTAGCGGGACTTTATTGAAGCTTGGTATCAAATATTTTTGAAGCAATTTAACTTCATAACTTTTATTTTTGTCAACTTTTAAAATTTGATCTTTCAGCAAAAAAAAAAAAAATACAAATCCATAATTATTTGTTCCGACTAATTTCACTTGGATTTCATAGTAGATTTACTAGGACTTTTGTAAGCAATTCAGTGACAAATGAAACCAGTCTAATCAGTAGGTACATACCATGCTTAATGGAATATAAGTAGGTAGGTAAGGTTTAATTTTTGTCTGAAAACCCAAACATCTGTCTCTGTTAGCTTATCTCTGTAATATTTTGATACACTTCGGGTTAGGAGCATAACAAGGAAAGTAGTTCAAGATCGTATAAGACAATTTCCCGCTTGTCATCACCTCAAAACCCGTAACATATCCCAAGAACTATGATCACACTGGGGTGTTTCATATTCCAAAACTACGATCAAGGAGGGTGATACACTGCCTGACATCGTTTATCAATTCCGAATATTGAACATGTTCTAGCGGAATTTTGTTGAAAATATTTTGTGAAAATGTTTATCTTTTGGAAGCCGAGTTATGCTATACTGGGCGTACACTTCTGATAGCTGAAACAGTGCATTCAGAGCATGATTCTATGAGCTTGTATCTTGACAAAATCGTTAAAAAAAATGAAATTCACCCAAAAGCATGGTCGAAAGTAGTTTTCTTGCACTCTGTATAAAGGAATTGTTTGAGTGCTATTATAAAGCTTTTGTTCTGTTGACTGTGTTAGCCGCTGCCTGTAAATATGATACTATTTTGGTTAAAGCACACTATATTACAAATAGCTATTAATTATGCACATTGGCATTTTGTTTGATTCGCAAATTTGAGATCCTTAAAAGATAACTTGTTTAATACCTAATTTTAAATTTGTACGAAATATGAGATACGTAATTGACTCATCTATTATTATAAGAATCTTTGTCCTGTCTGACTGACTGACTGACTGACTGACTGATAGACAACGTACAGCCTAAACCGCTGGTCGTAGAGACTTGAAATTTTGAGGGTATGTCCGTCTTAGTGCGTAGGGGTGTACTAAGAAGGGATTTTTTGAAATTCAACCCCTAAAGGGGTGAAAAGGGGTAAAAACGATTGTATGAAAAATCGTATTCCTGGCACTTGGAGACATGAAATTTAGAATTATGATAGTTCAACGCTTTTAATGAAAGTCTACATTCAAAAAAATTCAAAACTACCCCTAGAAGGGGATGTAGGGGGTGTTAATGTTTGTATGGGGTTTTTTGAATGCGTGGTCCGATTTGCTTGAAACTCTGTATGATTATTTAAAAATGTAAATAAAAAATTTCCGCACTCTAATAATTTCATAACTACCCCTAAACTGGGGTGAAAGGGGTGTTAAAGTTTGCGTAGGATTTTTTAATACGTGGTTCAATTTGGTCGAAACTCGGTATGAGTATTTAGCAGTAGTGTAATAAAAAATAGCTGCATGTTTTTTTTTCAAAATCTACCCTTTAATGGGGGTGAAAAAGGGGAAGTACAGTACAGATTCTATGGGAGCCATAAGTCCATTGGGAGTGGAAGTGGGGTATTTGGGGAAGGGATAACGTATAAGGGATAAGCGGGATAAACCGGGAGAATGCGGGAAAAGCGGGATAATGCGGGGGGAAAAGCGGGATAAACAGGAAAAAAGCTGGATAATGCGGGATAAACCGGGAAAAAGCGGGATAATGCGGAAAAGGCGGGGGAAAAGCGGGATAAACTGGAAAAAAGCAGGATAATGCGGGATAAAGCGGGGGGAAAGCCGGTTAAACTGGGAAAAAGCAGGATAATGCGGGATAAAGTGGGATAAAGCGGGGAAAAAGCGGGATAAACCAAGAAAATGCGGGAGAATAGGGGGATAAACTGGGAAAAAGCGGGGTAATACGGGATCAAGCTGGGGAAAAGCGGGATAAACTGGGGAAAAGCAGGATAATGTGGGGAAAAGGTAGGATAAACCGGGATAAAGCGGGGGAAAAGCGAAATAAACTGGGGAAAAGCAGGATAATGCGGGATAAAGTGGGAAAAAAGCGGGATAAACTGGGAAAAATCAGGATAAAGTGGGGGAAAAGCAGGAAAAAGTGGGATAAACCGGAAAAAAGAGGGATAATGTGGGGGGAAAAGTAGGATCAAGCGGGAAAATGTGGGATAAACTGGGAAAAGACAGGATCATGCAGGATAAAGTGAGGTAAAAGCGGGATAAAGCAGGGAAAAGGCAGGATAAAGCGGGAAGAAGCTGTATAATGCGGGAAAAGCGGGGTAAACTGGGAAAAAGAAGAATAAAGCAGGAAAAAAACGAGATAATGTGGGATATAGCGGGATAATTCGGGATAAAGCGTGGAAAAAGCAGGAAAAAACGGGATCAAGCGAGAAAAATGGGATGATGCGGGATAAAGTGGGGGGAAATGGGATAATGTGGGATAAGTGGGAAATAACGGGAAAAAATCATAAAATCATATTCCTGGCACTTAGAGACATGAAATTTAGAATTATGATAGTTCAACAGTTTTAATGAAAGTCTGCATTCAAAAAGCTTCAAAACTACCTACTACCCCTAGAAGGGGGTGTTGATGTTTGTATGGGGTTTATCGAATGCGTTGTCCGATTCGCTTGAAACTCGGTATGAGTATTAATTAGTGTAATTACAAAATGTATGCATTCCAAAAATTAAAAAAAAACTACCCCTAGAAGGGGGTGTTAATGTTTGTATGGGGTTTTTGAATGCGTGGTCCGATTCGCTGGAAACTCGCTATGTGTGAGTACTGAGTAATATTTTATATTTTTTTTTTTTACTCCACTATAAAGGGGGTGAAAGAGGGAGTAACAGTTGCTATGAGAACCATAAGTCCTAAAAACTTGAAACTTGGAGGGTACATTCTTCTTCTGCTGCATTTTAGGATTTCGTAGGGGTGGGGTGAACTTTTGTATTTAGGGGGTGGGTTGAAAGGGAGGGCTGTAAATAATTCCTGAAACAGGGTGTTGGCGGTGATTAAGTATGTGTGGAATTTCTTAAGTGGGAGTGAGATTGGAAGTGGGGTTAATGGATTTATGGATTTATGGATTTGTGAGTTTATGGGGGGGCGGCAGATTAAAATGTGAGAGCGAGATTGTGAGTCACATTAAGAGTGAGAGCGAGATAAGGGTTAGATTGAGGGTCAGATTTAGAGTGAGATTAGGACTCAGACTCAGTCATCAAAGTTGAACTTGCAGTCACAGTCACTCAGTTTAGTTAATGTGATGAAAAGCTTAAGCTTACTCAAGTGATAAGGGCTATGTTGATATGTACCACGTGAACGAAGTCGCGGGCGTTCCGCTAGTATTGTATAAGACAACTTGTAGGTGTGGCTATAAAACTAAGGCGGTACCTCAGAACTGTCTGGTTAGCCCCTCGGAATTGCTCTCGCACCTGACTAGCGTGCCTAGCAATTTTACCAAGACGATTCAGTGAAAATTCATTGGTTATTTCGCCGGGAATAGAAGCAATTGAAAGTAAGAGGTTGAATAGAATACTGGTTGTACTCTTAGATTTTAAATAGATACTCGTACAGATAACATTATAGAGATCAGAATCTTCCTAAAATTCATCTTAAAAAGTGCAGCCGGATTTGTCAAAAATATTTGCTACTGGACAAGACCGACATCATAGAAATAAATAAACTAAGGTATCTATTTAAAAAAATATTAAAATACGGCTATTTTATTAATCTTTCCTAAACGATGTACTTATAAAATTGAAATAACATAAAGCTGTCAAAGATTACGTTTTTATACTAAAAAGAAAACCGACTTCAATGTTTGACTCGAAACGCGGTGTGACTCAGGGCGTCAAGCTGTCGATTCGATTTCTATTTGTGACATGGCTAGGAGGGAAGGTGTTTAGAGTTTTACGGGGAAACTATCAATCCCTCAGGAATAAAATTTATATGGGACCACCTCTGGAGTATACCCTTTCAAACATGAAAAGAATTTTGCAAATCGGTCAACAAATGACGGAGGAATCGCGTACTTAACAAGATACAAAAAAAAAAAAAAAAAACATACAGACGAATTGAGAACCTCCTCCTTTTTTGAAGTCGGTTGAAAATCAGGCAATCAATTGTGCAGCGAGCATTTTAGCTCTCGAGATCCTGAACAAATATCTGCATTCTTAAAGCGGGATTGGCGGCACTCGAACGGCACATTTGTTCACTTGTCTGTGTTTGCTTGTTCAGTATGCTTCAGGCATAGTTGTTTCAGTATACGAGTAGTAATCTATCGTATGCGACATTTTTAGGTCGTATACATTTCGGAAAAATATGAATGTGTCTAAATTGTTTTAGTCTCTACTTATAGAGTATGTTGTTAGTTAGGAAATTACACCTCATAAAAAACAAAAAAATATATTTAAATACATTACAAACAAAGCTTCGTATCGTATCACGTACACATCGTACATATTTTTTTAATAATCGAAAACTACTACTTTTACAGAAACTAAGCTACTACATATTTACAAAATACAACAGTATTAGTCAAGCTATCTAAGGATCGTTAGAAACGATCTATAGATAGCTCAACTGATCCAGGTCACTGTCAGTCGGAATATATTTTCGTACATATTACATTAATAAATACTGATTATCCCATACAAATTAAAAGCAATCTTTTCTGCAGTGGTCTGGTTAAAGCTATTCTGTAAATCAAAAAGACCGTTCATATTTTTGTTCATAAATTAAAGTCAATAAAGGTGAACATTTAGTCCGTTGGCTAATGAAGAAAACGTGACTGGCACCAGTCAAAATACATGAGTTTTGCATAAAGATTGAGCCCTTGACAAATCGTTAAGGGTTGCAGACTTAAGGCTCTTATTTTACATACTTATTAGAAGTCACATATATTTGCAATACACAACACATGTTATTTATTACGACTTTCTACTTAATATAAGTTTCATTAATGTACTCGTACAATACTTTTGCTTGTACCTATAGACTCTTATTCTGGCTTTTGTTGTACTGAGTTAGGCTGTACCTACTTACAATGGAATATAATGAAATATTTCTAAGGTGAATCTACGGCCTATTCTTCGAATTTGATTAAGATTAGAGGTCGATAGGACTTCTTATATGCCATTCAAACTGTAAAACCAAGTTAAAACTTGTAAAAATAGGGTTACCTATCTATCTGCCGAAAAATGCAATACAGAATTTGGAAATCCAGAAAACGTTTGATCGATTTTTTATTAACTTTTGTTCGTAATACAGAAATACGAATTCCATAATTTTCAAAATCCAGATTTTCTTTTGGTTTTTTTTTCACAAAACAGATGTATTAAAATACATCAAACATTTTACAGAAGTTTTAAAATACAGATAATTCACTGTACCACCAGTTTGTTTTCCATATAATTTGTTATCCAGAAAAAAACATTGTTCCGAAAAATCTTCTAATCAATAGATAGACTGATTTCGATCTGGATAGAGAAGTAAATTCATCTACTTACATTGCTGGCGCTTCCGCGGTCGCTGCCACGGCACGCTCGCTATGCTCGTTCGCCACGCGCGTAGCAGTTCACTATCCTAACATAACCTAACCAAATGATTTCCATCTGGATAGATAAGTAACTTCATTTCCCAATGGAATGAACGGATGGATGGAAAAGGTACTACATATCTGACTAGAAATACTCGTATTATGGTAAACGTTATTTCTGTCTTTGAAGACTTCGAATTAAAGATATTGCTGTTAAAAGAAAAAAAAACGAACTGATAATTTTCTTTAGTTTATCTGTCAAATGAAACTTATACTAAGCGTAATATCGGAATAATAAAATGATGTAAAAATAATGTAGTAATATCTGGATTTTGAAGTTCTATCAAACGTTTTCGGGATTTCAGAATTCAGGCGTTCCATTTTTTGAAAGATGGTTAAAAGGTTACCTAAAAATAGATATAAAAATAATGATGGCCCAGTATTTAATGAATCTCTACCAGACCCCATCGTATCAACGGGCACATGCACATAACCCTAAAAAGTTTTGTACTTCACAGTAACTTTTACATTTCTCATCAACGTGAAGCAGTGAAATAGCAGAGTTTTGATTATAAGTGAATTAAGCAAAGCCGCAGGTTTATTATTCAGTGGCCGTGGGCAGCGCGAGTGAACTTGATGAGCTAAGTTTTAATTTGGAAAGACTACTAACTTTGCAAGATGAAAATTGTGACGCGACGTGAAGAGAACTTTTTATTTTGAGAAGGGGGCCTTTTTTGTCGTAATATGCCGTTTGCATTTTACGTTAATTGTTAGTTGTTCTTATATAGTTTTCGTTACAGACCAAAACAGTATAGTGTAATGTTTTCTGCGATGAATCTAATGATATACCTTAGCAATGTTGCCCAGAGATGCTTATTGTTTCGATTGTCGCATAAAATTTAATGTTGCCTAAGAGGACTGCACTGAACCGAAAAGAGTGGTGTTATGGAGAGGAGTCCTATACCCAGCAGTGGGTTCATCCGGGCTCATTAGATAGATGTAAATGTAATAATAACATAATTGAACATTTGCGTGTTAGGAAACTCCCAGTTATTGTCACATAGTTATATAAGTTATGAAAATCTTGGATGCTCTGCTCCTCGATAAATAATATCAAAGGTACAGAATGAATAATACCAGACTAACATACAAAGGGTTCAAGTCTAATGCCGTTTGCACACGCAACCAACTTGACACAACTTTCTGTCGTCCATCATGTGCAATGCCTTAGTTTTTCTAAAGCTCCTTGATATATGTCCTTGGAAGCACGAACTGTCGGTAAGAATTTAGTGAAGTTAAATAAAGAACGAAAATTGAGTTTATTCTCAGATATACGATATACACAAATTGTTTTCGTTTCTGAAAATGTATATGCGCTTTGACACGAGCTCCAAACACTGAAAACAATGTAAAGGCTAAGCCCGAATACTGAAATTCTCTTTGAGAAAATTATTATGTTTATAAAGATTCCACTCAACTTTGAGTATCTCTCAACGTAAATAATTTTGTCTATAATAAATAATGATGGACATTTCATACAGCATCATCTAGCTCCAAACTAAACATAGCTTGTACTATGGGAATCAGATAACTGATATACCTACTACTTATATACTTTTTTGTTTGTAAATGCATACATATTATGGGTACATAGAAACACCCAGACCCAACCCAAACATTTATCCCGCGGCGGGGATCGAACCCGCAACCTTCTACGTTCCAAGTGAGCTTTCACCCACTGTGCCACAGAGGTCGTCGTATAGATAGTCTATAGATCCTAAATAAGCCTAATACTTTCACTTATCTATATTCTAACCTAAAAACAAAATAGCTTATGGACGACAGACTAGGTACAAACATATTTTGCTGAATAATGTGACCTATACCTACGTGCGTAACAAGTTGCTTTCTGAATTAACATAAAATTATTCAGAGGAGATTCATGATCCACTTCATACCACAATAAAAACTTCACAAATAAATAATTAAGAATTCAGCTTGGGTCGCGAACCTATGGTGCATTACGATGACAGACCGACATCCACCGATAATGTAGATATAATCGATGGGAATTAGGGAGCTGGAAACATTGTCGTTAAAAATTAACGGGTCGACTTCTGATGGTAAATCAATAGACTTCGGTTTTGTTTGTTTGTTTTCGGAGTTTATTGATCTTTGACTCAGACTTTTGAAAACGCTTCAATGATTTTGCTTTCAACATTGTCGTCGTCATCAAAACCATTGTTTTCATTCTGGTTTATTGCAATTTAGAGTAAAAATGTGTATTCTCTCAAATTTTTCAAGAAAACCGGAGTAACATCATTCACTGATAATAATTACTATAGTTCCTGTACTCTATCCTCCAGGATGCGTCTGACTGAATTATGTTATAATTAATGGGCCACCTGAGAAACATAATTTATGTGCTTACACACAAATGCACATTGCTGGGAATTACGTGTCTAATTTACTAGCAGTAATAAGCGAGGCTAAGCTAGTTATGGAATATGTTTCTGTTATGGCTTAATAGAATCGTTACAAACCCTTAGACATTTAGAAGGGTCTGGGATGCCTAAAGATTTGAGAGAATTGAAAAAATGAAAAGTCTTATGAAAACCGATATGAGCTTATCAAAAATTTCGAATTCAACGTTAGTGGTTCTATGGCCGAGCGGTCCAAGTCACTCCAGCTTGAGGAGGAATCGTCTGATCGTCGCGGGTTCGAATGCCGTCGGAATCTAAAATTTTGATAAGACTTAATTTTCTCAATGAAATACGTAAGTGTAGTTTACACCATAAAAATTAAAATTATATAAGAGAATATTGCTTGGTATGAAGTGAGTGGCCCATTTGTTTATAATAACTACTATTATTTATTCCATGGCCTCGAGTACCAAAAGTAGGTTACAACTTACAACCAAGGACGCCTATAAATAATAAGTTGCAACCCTTCGCGCCAGGTTGTCTCAACGATCGTAAATATATCCTGTTTTAATTGCTTACCTCCTATTAATTGGTGAAATACACGCAACCTTGCTTTATTGGTTCTGAGAAGGCAATTTTTATTTTCATTTTTCTGTATGTAGAGCTTTGTAAGAAAAACGAATTCCAGAATTTACTATTTTTGTTTTTTTAGTTAAGTATAAAACTTGTACTGTTGTTTGTGTTGAATATTTTATTGTGTAATTAACGAGTACCTAAGCTCTATTACTCGTATTATACTGTAAATGGAAACCAATTTTCTGCGTACCTTACCAACAAACTTTTATTCAAGGAAAGAATTCTTAGTGAACTAAAGACTGGCTCGTTCTTGATTACAAGACGTCTGCTTGCAATTTTCTTGGCCCCATTCTATGATTTATCCAACTATGCAAAACTAATTATCGGAACCAATCCAAACTGAAGTCGAAAGCACTTGAGACCGGAACTTGCAGCAAAGTGAAATGAATCGCATTTATTATTTCCCGTCTACTCAATTACATTCGCTTTCATGCAATTTTAATGCAGTTCCATGAAATATGTTTCATAGGTAGTATTCTTGAGTTTGCATTACTGATAATGATCGCAACGGTAATCGTGGAAGTTTTGAGTAAGTAGCAATAAAATGTTTTTGAATTGAAGGGCCTAGGTGCCTACTGGTAAAAAGTTTGACAATTTTATTAATTAGCATTAAGACTGTGGGTACAACTTTTAGAGAAGCCGCGAGTAGAACCTTTTTAAAAACAAGACCCTATTTTTACTCGGCAGACTGTCAAGTCACAATGGGTAAGTTTCTACATTATCTGTAAGGTAGGTAATATTTAAGGCATATTTCAGTATTTTTACTCGATGTAGCAACACAATCCTGCCTGTGCCTGCCGCCTCATTGGTACCCATACTGAGTGCAGCCACAAATCCCTAGCAGAGCTCATCCCAGCAAGCGTGCCTTTACCCTCCACTCTTTCCTATTTATATGCAGATTCTGACCATAAGTTACGCTATAGCCGGATTATACCTTTAATAACCCGGATAAATGCAAATACGAAGCGATTTTTGAGCGTCATACTAGTCAGGAGTCAGTGTAGTGGAATTAATTATAAGGGGCGACATCTTGTTTTAAAAAATATGGCGGGCATTAAGCTGATTAATGTTGTGAAGCATTTTGCTATGGTATAAAATAATTCACTGCAATAAAACTATCGTTTTTAAGTTGAACTCAATAATCTTTGGATAACAAAATAAAAGGCAATTCATGACATGAAAAGAGCTTCTTATTAGGGGGCACATAAAAATAATTCTCTCTATGAAAAATTTATATTGAGAAGTAATTGAAACATCAATCTACGTCGTTTGTTTTCACTCAAGCCAGTTAGGGTGGTAATTATAAATTCTTGTGTGGAAAATTGCGGTTGAAAATTGGCCAGAGTAAGCAGAATTCTGATTAAATTAAGCTATATTAGAAAGGGGAAGCGTTTGAGGGAAAATAATGAAAATATTGCCAGAGGGTGATTAGGGGGCTCCGATTACAAGATTAACTGTTTTCAAGACTGCGAGTAAAGTGCATCAAGTTAGAAAACAAACGGAATGAAACAAAATTAAGACTATACATGGCTTGGCAAACATTAACCACGATAAAGTCACTCAAGACCCTTTGAAGATGTCTTATATATCTGACTATCCCAGTCAGAGATACGTCCAAATACATTTTTGGCATATTATCAATTTTATAAGATGAAAAGTCTAGAATCCGAAGTCACGACTCTCAGATTGAAGTCCAGGCACTACCCAACACGGCCACTCAGCCTATACGACTATTCGTATCATTTAGAAATAAGAACTAAGATGGCGACACAAAATAAATAAGATCGCCATATCATTGTGTTTTGCGCTGTTGTAACATTCCTAAATTTTCCAATTTATTCTAGTTAACACGACCTGGCCACAGTACTCTTTATCAATATAATGCTAAGATATGTTTGATAACGAAACAAAAAACAATATTAAAAAGCTACAATACAAAACCGTGTAAATCAGAAGGGTTGGAGCGTCCAAGCCTCGTATATTATCTCAGCAGTATGCAAATACTCGGCCAGTCATCAATCGACGTCGGCACAAGATAAAAAAGTGCCTCACACTTGCACATTGCATTTGCAACTCTCAAACTGTTCTTTAAAAATGTTACAGGCATATCGTTTTCGAACTGAAGATACTAAGATTTTTGACTAGGTACCTATAGTGCGTCCACGCGTTTATTTTACTTTTGACAGATGCAAGAGAACGTAAATATTGAAATTATACGTAAACATTTTTTTTTCCTAAAATTTTTGGTGCGTATCAAATAAATTACAATCTATTTGATTATATTTTATCTAAATCTATTCATTACCCAATATAAATGTTGGAATGACTTCAATGTTTTTTTTTTAAATAAATCATTAATTTGATCAAAAAAGTTAGAAGAGTCGTGTTGACCAAATGGGGTAGTGCCTCAACTTTCTGTCTGAAGGTTCCAGTGGGTTCGAATCCTGGCCAAACATATTTTATGTAATCTGTGCAATACAACAACACTATCAATAGATTTATCAGTGACATAGCCGTAAACCGTTCGAGTTTTCAATTTAATGTCCAATCCCCTATTTGCATACTTACTGCGCTATCCACCCCGTCATCAATCTATGAAGTATTCATGCAATCTACTCGGACATCAGTCCATAACCTATATTATCCTGTATCGGATCATTAACTGGACCATAAATTGTGTTCGGGTCAAATGCTATGTTAATACCTCCTGACTGGTCATCCTGGATCAGAGTAATACCTGTTGAGTTACAGCCGGATTACCTTTGTTGTTTGAAGGGTACAAATAAGCTGGTTGTCTAAGGGACAGCAACGTTTTTAATAGGCGTAACGGAATGAGCCTCACAAAAGCTGTTTAAAATATATACCTAGTACTAGCTGCTCCTCACGGTATTTAATGGTAGCTCTTACCTGCCTATTAGGGACCTTAAATAAATAAATAATGCTGGACATTTTCCACACAGCATCATCTAGCCCCAAACTAAGCAAAGCTTGTACTATGGGAACCAGATAACTGATATACTACTTATATACTTTTTGTTTGTAAATACATACATATTATACATAGAAACACCCAGACCCGAGACAAATATCTGTAGGTCACACAAACATTTGTCCCGCGGCGGGGATCGAACCCGCAACCTTCTGCGTCGCAGGCGGACCTTCGCCCACTGCGCCACAGAGGTCGTCAGACCTTAACATGCAAAATACTTCGTTTTAAAGAGCGTATGAGCGAATTGTACCTCACACAACATTACTAGTTTGTCACTAATTTATGTTCTTTTTTCTCGGCGAACTTTTTGCTTTTGTCCTATACAGCTCTATGTATACCCATTATTTTATTTTGTGCCAAAAGCAGACGCTAAGTAAAAAACATGTTCACAAAATACGCTGTAACAGTCTGAAACGGGCTAAAACATATTAGGTGGGTAATAAGGAAAATACGGCTTTATGGGCAACAATGGTGATCCGGCAAAATGGAGCGTACGCTACGAATAATTGTAGGATAGACTCAACATCAAAAATGTAATAAAAAGTAACGCAGAATTATGAACAATAATAGCATTACATGTTTTTAAGTGATAACCAATACTCAAACGTCATTTTTTTTATTTACTAGATATTGAAAATTATTAGAACCTACACAAATTTTTGTTATCCTTTAAGCTACTAAAACTTCAAAGTAGTTTTCCAACGGTTCTTGCATCGAAATCCACTAGGTTGAGTTGTCCGTGCCACAAGTCAACCAATAACTTTAAATAACATATAACGAAATGGGATCTTCATCTCCAAAAGGACTGTTGAAGGAAAGACGTTATTACATTAACATATCAAAGGCTTACAAACAAATCTCCCTGCGACCATCATTGGAGGCGAGAGGAATCAGCCCCATGCAATTAAACCATGATAAATGGAACATGAAAAATCTAATCTAAATATCTAATGGAAAATTCCCCTGCATTGCAACACATTTACACAATACACATTGCAATCCGTATGGCTGTGCGTATATCCCTTGTGTAGGTGTGTGTAAAGTGCATTATAGTAAGGATTTGAATTCAGTTAGTGCAAACTCAGTTGGAAAGATAGACAGGCTTAGACCAAATGTTAATAAACCTATGTTTCAAGTTTTGAGCTCATGTGTTATTTATTAACTGAAATAATCATTTACTATTTATCAACATAAAAACACTTAAAAAACTACTTTAAAAGTGTATGTTGTAAACAAATTAAAATTAAAACAATTTCATAAAAGTATGAACTTTTATTTCAGTTTCTATGACACTAATATAAAAATTGAAAAGCTTTTATCCCCTGGTGACACGAAGCTCCGTTGATATCGACATTTCGCGGCTTGGCACAAACGTCTACGTGGCGTAGCACGTAGACCGCTCAACTAGACCGTGAACCTCGTAGACAACAGGAGTCTTTAAAATGTTAACCTTCTTCACCGACTTATAATGAAACAGTTCTGTGTGCAGCTGTTTTATTGTTTGTCGGCTTTCTCTTCTATGTCATTTCCTTGGTCCGGTGCGTCGGTAGTAAGTAGAGCTTGTGTTATGGGTACTACATGACTAATATACTACTTTTACATATACTTACTTTTGGTTTTTTAAAAACATACATATTATACATAGAAAACACCCAGACCCGAGAAAAATATCATATATATAATATATATAAAATTTGTCCCGCGGCGAGGATCGAACCCGCTACCTTCTGCGCAAACGGACCTTCGCCCACTGCGCAGAGATCGTCATTTAAGTAAATCGAATAACTGAGGTATTCTTAGTAACTTAAAGATTTATTTTTTTGAATGTATACCAAAAATTAGCACCCATGCGGGATTTGAACACACGACCTTGCCGATCCGTGGCATCGCTCTGACCAACTGAGCTAACGGGCAACCGACGCATGAGTTGAAATTTATTGGGAATATATACTATACCACATTGCGCTGTGAGCGACATCTATGGAGACACATTGCAGTCATCTTTCCACTCTATGTCCAAACTTATACAATACAATATCCCTAAGTGTGCGGTTAACACTATAAAAATATAATCCTTAGTAATTTAGTTATTTATCAAGTCACATAACACAATTTTAAGTCGAAATAACCAGAAAATTTGAAACTAACTCACTCAGATCACGTATCCTAAACTCAATTTATGAAGGGCAAAAGTTTTGGCAACCGTAACTTTTCGTTGTGTGCGTGTGAACTGCAAAGACAAGTGCAGGAATGCAGTAGAGGGGTCCCACCCTATGTAAATGCAAACAATATTTCCTCTAAAAATATTGCAGTGTTAACTACGCGGAAATGTACTATGTCGCCCCATTGTACTTTGTGTATTGAGTTTTATTAGTTCGCTTTATTGCCCTCGTAAAGGGCATCGGTTATGTTTGTGTAAGTTAATCTGTGGTGGACACTTTATCACAGGTTTTGCAAATCAATGTGTTAACTGCTGTAGTAGGTACCTAATTACCTATTGTACTTTAATAACTATCTTTTTATGCTAGTTTATACAAACCTAAACACAATGTTGAACACCATACATACGGCCTTACTAATAAACGTGGTATAAAGTTATTCCTGAGTGTAAAATGTCAAAATGTATGGTTATTTCTATTTTATTCCGAGGAATAACTTTATACCACGTTTATTAGTAAGGCCCATAGTGTGTTACAGTACTACGCTTGCCTACATAGCTTTATTGCAGCTGTGACGAGATTAATTTCATGTTGACCGTCGGTAGTTGTTCGCGGCCGGTATCAACATGCTTTGTTTGCTCATTTAACTGACTAAATAGATCACGTAATAACATTTGTTCTGGGAATTGCGATTTGCTGAATGAGAGCTACATTTCCCTTCAGTTAATTACAACTGAATCTCAAAATGCCTGATATCAGTACCACACAATCTCACAATGACTGAAACCAATTTGGCATTTAAATATATATATGAAACAGAAAATAAAATTTACAGCCACACTCATAGTCACTAACGACTACTGAAATCGTTTCTAAGTTAAGGTTTTCCATATAAAAGTTTTACTAAGACACGGATTTAAGAAGACGTTAATGACTTTGAGTACCAACATGAGTTTCAAATGTAGAAAACATGAACAAAATACCTATGATCCTAATGCCAACTATTTTCTAGTTTCAAAAGCCCCAATTCTACTAAAATGGAAATAGTAAAGCAAAGTAGTTTTAAAAGCTTTCATCTCACGAGAACTAAGCTAAATGACTGTTTCGTATTGCGATCAGAAACGAGGTTAAGAGCACATTCCGCGCAACCCTTTGTACAACGTGTACTGCTTCAATTCTTATCGCCTTTCCCATTCCCGTGAGCAAAAACAGCAGCTTTAACTGCCGCGGACCCCGATCTTTCCTTTTGGTGGGGTTGGGACACGTCCGGCTTTTTTTATTTGGCAATAAATCGGTAAGGTGTTTGAGCAGTGTTGTTTTTGTTGATATCAAAATGATGATTAGATACATTCGTCACTGACGATGTTAAATATCTTAAAATGATAATTTATTATTATTTGCCGATAAAAGCAGGCAGTTAACTAAATGTTAGATTTCAGCTAAAAACTTGTTTTGGTTAGATGAGATGGAATGTTCTATAATTATCTTTCCGGCTTTTCTAAGTTTTAATTCTTCCGGCTTTTTTGTGACGAACTCAACTCTACCCAGCCCCCGTCTTAAGTGATTTACAGGCGTTCTGCGACCCATCCAAGAATATTGCCTAAGAGGGAGACCCAACGAGGTTACTAGACTTCGCGATACCGCCTCCTTTTCTTAACCTCAAGGTGAGACAAGGACGGTATTCGAATGGTATGAAATCTAAATTTGAAACGTGTATCCGCCCCAGCGATATCCGGCTAAATGGGTCAGGAAGGCGAAGTTTACCCCGCTATTCAGAGGGAAACCGAAAGCGTAAAGTCGGATTAGAAAATTATTCGAGTTCCGGTCCCGGTCAATTTATATTATTAAAAAAAAACTCTGTTTAATGTTTTGTATCATCCCTAACAGAAAGTTTGCCTGTTTATTTGGTACATGCTGTTTGCTATCTTTTCTTCAAAGTTATGAACTTCGTGCGAAACAACTTCAAGCGAAACGAAGCGCAGTATCAATGTTAAAAGTTAAACAAACAAGCTACACTTCATTGCATTAGTAAAAGTAACTTGTCCAAGTTCACGGTGGGATAACATAAACTTCAATTGTAAACTTTACCAAGTTGGGCACGTGCAGAGCTAGGTACAGTCAAGCACAGAAGTTTGGGCTAATGTTTGCAAAGTAAAAGTGAAGATATCGATCACGTATAAAGCTTTACGCAAAGCTTTATATCTTATAAGCTTTTATTATCCTTTTCCTAACCAAAATGGGAGGTCTTTTGGTTCGCTACTTGAATAATCTACTTTAAGTTCAATACAAAAATACATTTTATTTCAATTTTGCCTCGAAATTCCAATTTGTTCCTCATCTTTATTAGATTTCTTCTTTGAGCACTTGTGTACTGTACATGTGTGACTGTACAACTAATGTAGCAAGTTGGCCACGACGCACGACGCAACAAATTAGAAAGTTTTGCGCAATGCGAGCTTACTTTATGTGAGGGGATGTTCTAATAAATTGCGGGGTAACTTGTACCGGACCCGACTTACTTGGAGCAGATTAGAGAAGCCCTTTGCAATATATTAGATGGATTGGAACATACATTGCCCTCAAAACTTAGTTGTTTTATGGTATTTTTCTCCACCAAACCTTCCGGGATCACGCGCATTTTGCTAATAACCAAAAATCAAAACTGAAAAAAAACATTCGAAAACTAAAAACTCGTCTCAACGTCTAAATGCTCTGTGATAATGTTGAACAATAATGAAGACAACAGATTTTTTTTAAACGTTTATAACTTCAACTCAATGTTTCATGTAAAAAAATATAAAATAAATTATTGTACAAAATAAAAAAAATAGATCTGTGGTGCCTGCTACCCTTTGGTCTACGAAAAATAGTAAAGTCTATCCGAGGTCCAGACTTCAAAGTCGGGATACTTTCCGGAGCTAGTATAAAGTTAGCGAAAGTCGCGGGTCGATGCAGCCTGACTTCACGATTTATTGTTTTAACTTATCTAGTAATTATGTAATAGTGAGGGCCGTTGGGGGCAATTTGTCACAATGCTATCCTTTGAGCTCCCAAAACTTACACTTACTCATTAGGTAATTGCGAATTATAGTTCCGAAAATGTGTGAGTGAGGTGATCAAATGGTTAAAGTGTATGCTTATCTGCCTCGCCTGTATTATGTTTGGCATTTCATGTTTCTCTTTTCTGCCAAGTTTTCTTTAGATGATGATTAATCTCATTTTCTCTCATATCGGTATATTAAGATAGAATAATATAAAAGATACAAATAGATACTACTCGTATATTGTAAACCTGATCTAGCGGCGATCCGGAATGACAAAACTGCAATAAGTAAATCTTTGTTCGTTGAAGAAACGAATCAACAAATATTAGTTCTGATGCCATACTTTTTTGAATAGGTAAAATATTTCAAGTGAAATAAAAAGCCTGAACTCGAAGTAGCATGTGAATAATGTATGATGGTGAATGCGTTTTTCTCAAAGCACGTAGTCAGGTCTGACATAAAACTACCTTCCACCGGAACCACCGGCCGTCTGAGGAATGGGAAGTTGCGGAAAATATCTGCATGCCAACTTTGCATTCACTTATTTACTGAGGGAAAATACTTACTTAAACTTGATTAATCCATAATTCTTGACAAGAGCCTTCAAGCTCATTCTATTTTGTCCGGCTATAATAAAAAAAATCTTTTGTATTTTCGGAAATAATTCGTATAAAGAAAAGGAAGAAAACAACATGTGGTGAGTATGAAAAACTAAAAATGTTTGTGGTCAATAGTTTTTTCAAAGAAAGTGCACGAACGGAGACTATTTAAGGCGCACTTGTTATCCTTTTTTTTTCTTACAACTACTTTACTTTAGTTAAGTGAACCAAACAAAAAACATGGTCTAATGAACCCATTTGAGTTTTTGGAAATAGTATTATTTCACCCAGTGAAAGGTGAGATTTTTCCGCGTCTGTACATTGTTTCCGTTTTATAGTTAAGGTAGAGACGCCAGGTAGGAAACTAGTCCACAGAGGGTTGTCTGTGTGAAAGGCTGATTGAATTGAGACGTCCTAGCTCTAGCGCGGATAGGAAGTGAAATACAAATCTTGGTATCTCTTATCTCTATATTAGAAATCCTAAATGTTTGTTGTGGTTTAGGTTAAACCTACGCATGTAAAAGAAAATGTTCTTATTTCGTAATCTATCGTCATAAATAGACATGATTTCAGATGATAAATACCCGATTTTGTCTCTTTAAATAAAGGATCATAGAATTATGCAACGCAATATCATCATGTCACAATATTTTTTCGGTAAGCAAAAGCATTATCATTGGCTACCTACAGCTTTTCATTCAACTCGACTTTCAGAATGGCTTTGCTTTAGCAAATGAAATAGACGATACTATACGACCGTGTAACTTGATTACGCGAACACATCAACGTAATCCTTTATCCATTCGTACTTTTACGATGTGCCGTGAGTTACCGTTATTACCCCCTTTCGTGTCACCGAACAAATACAAATGGTTCCATTAGAGAAAATAACCAACAGATACATATCTACCGGTCCCATGTGCAATGGCTTCAAGTTCGTAACTCGATAACAATCGACCCATTCGTGTGTGAATCCACTAACGATAGACTGACCATTTAAAAGTGTTGACAACACTTCGTGCCGTCAGACGATGTTCAAATAATTCAACTTTCAGGTGCCATGTTTAGGTTAAAAGTGTAACAAAATGCAATATTATAATGACAAGCCCAAGACGAACTAAAAAGAGTGGGGCTCAGTGTGGTACCCAAAGCTTGGATTGGGATTCTCCATCTGCGGCTACAGGCACAGTGAAGAGAAGAAGTTCCTGTCCAGAAGATTCTAAACGTTCTCAGAATACAATCTTTGAAGTTGAGACCCCTTCTGACTCCGGCAGTGGAACATCTCGGAGTATAGACGACAGTGAACTCATAGACATAGAACAAAGGATATCTTTTATAATAAACGAAAACCGATCCTCCCAAAGCAATTCGGAGTCGAGCGAAGCCGATTTTATCATTGAGAGCTTTCTAAATAATCCTATAAGCGAAGATTTCTTAGAAGTACCTCAAAATGAAACGCTCTGTGATCGCAGTAAAACTTTTATTCTATCCAAAGAGACTGAACGTAGCAATGAAAAGAATAATTCATTTGTTGCTGATGAGGTACCTCAGGATAAGAAAGTTAAAGATAGGAAACTCAAAGTACCAACACCGGTAAAAAAGCTCAACAAACCTTTTGATATCATTAAAAATAATTCTAGGCTAGCCAAAGAAACGAAAAAAGTTGACGATAAAACGAGTGTATTACCCGTCTATTGTAGTTCCGTTCAAGGAACAAACATAGATCTAAATTCTAAAAGAAAAGTAGCTTCAAAATTACGGCTACCTTTTTCTCCAGCCAAAACCATGGAGAAGCCGAAGATAAACTTTTTTCAAAACAAAACTAACCAGCAGAACGTAAAGCAGAACGTAAAACCCTCGCCTCTATTATCGTCACCTGTCCGTCGAACGATATCTAACGAGTACGTGCGTCTGAAGTTTAGCAACGACACTGTAATACGGCGGACGATTGACGGTAAATCCGTGCCCAAGATTACTCCGAAGATCCAATCGATAATACCCGAAAGCCCGGTAGATACCGAAGACCCGTTCCTGAATCTCAGTCCGAACAAGAAATACACTGTTACAGTAAACAATAAAGTGCGATGTGACAAGGATAATTACGTCATATTCGATCCCGCCACGGGGTTTAGTTCGGAAGCGGGAAAATCTCGAATACAAGCGAAGTCTCTCTCTCAGTCGAGCGAAAAGTCGCGCATCCCGCTAAAATCTCCGATAGGGGAAAATTCTGGAGCAACTCGAAAGTCTGCTAATGTTAGTGATACCGACAGCGGTATTTTGTCTCCTAATTCCCCGGTGGAGACGAGCGAACGAGGTGCCTATTATGTGAACGCGGCGGCGTTTAGTAAGACGGCGAAAAAGTGTGTTCCTGAACTTGACATCACCATCCTTGACCCGGGGTTGGCGAGGAAAGCAGCCGAGCAAATACAGGTCAGTCTTTTTGTTGTTTGTATCTTGTCTAGACAACATTTTTGTACTTACCTACATAATTCTTGTTAGATTAAATAATAGGCTTATTAATTAAATAATAAGCTTGTAAGTTGTACATATGATTTATGGTTGTACGTAGGTAGGTAGGGTAGGTACCTAGGTAAGTAAAGTATGTACTTACCTACATGTGTATAGTTAAGTATGTACTTACTTATGTAACTTTTTCAAAAATGTGTTTAAAACAGTTTAAGTATTATATATTTATATTTTTCATTTTAAAAATTGGCAGAGTAAAGTACAACTAACATCATTTTGTACTTAAAAATTCCGAACCATTTATCTTACACAAGGATCGCAGACGTAATTTAACATCCGCCGGAAACAGACGTTTTTCAGTGGAACATTTTAAAACTTTCTAAATTTTTGATTCTTATTTCTTGTGTTATTTTCATTTATTTTTTTCTAACCTAACATAACCAACTAAATTCGATCTGGGTAAATGAGTGAAACCACTAAACTTTTTCTAGCGCTTCGGCGGCCGCTGCCACGGTACGCTCGCTACGCTCACTCGCCCTTAAAATATACTTACTCAATAAATATTTTCAGTTTCTAAGTTACCTAATATCTATTCTAAAATTATGTGATTTCTAAAATAAACTCCCCTATTAAATTAAGTATTTCACTTGCTGCGCCATCTAGTACGCAATAGTAAAAGCTTTCGAAGGTTCTGAAAATAGCCCCGCCACCCACCGCGCCGCCGCGCATGGTCTGAAGTAAAAAAAGCTTCAAAAGCTTTATGCAGTTCGGCTATTCGGCACTAGATGGCGGTAAGGCGCCACTTCTCACATCAGATATTTTCCTCGTCGTAGAGCGGTAGAGTCATGTTACACAGTGTGCATAGTGCTTTAATTTGCGTAGGTAGGGCAGATTGCTCTACACATGCCGCATTATTCGGAGCAATCGTGCAGTTAATTATGAAATGGGGCCCATTTAGCGAAAATAATTAATGTAGTGGGAACGTCTGCCTGGGGCCCACTTTTGTTATGGTCAAATGGTACGAGGAGTTTGGGTAGGTTTATGCGAATCTCTGTAACAATGATAGCAATTTTATTGTGCTCTGCTGGAGTTTAATAGTAGGTACCTAGGTAGATTAGGTAGCTAGGTATTTTATTTCTGATTATATTTAGGTAAGTAGGTTTAGATTTACACCTACTTTGCTGAACGTATAGGTAGATAAACATCCTTGAAAATATTTATACCTACCTATTACTGTCTGGGATATTTCGTAGGTACATAGAGGATATCGCTCTTTCAGAACTTCCACCATGCTCTGAGGACCTGTGGCGTGAATAGGCAATGTTACCCATCCAGGTATTAACTGGAAGCATTCCATCATAAAATCAGAAGAATCATTGACCTGCTTAAATAGTGCACAGTCAACTTAATACAGGTTTTCTATTACAGCAGGTATTACTGAGAGTGTATTGAGATTACCTTGTTTGCAACAGACTTCGACCAATCTACCATTTTATGAACTGAAACTGTTTATATTTTTATTTTCAAAGATTTTCCTAAGCACACTGGCAATACTAACTAATACGCATGACTTTGAACGCATAATATTAATGTAAAAAAGCGTGACTGAACCATAAATTCCCATTCACGTAATAAAGTACAACATTATCTACTTACACAAGAAAGGACTTTAACTAACCACGTAGGCATAATATATGGTGCGGATAAGTACTTTTAATATGTGACATGTAGCGCAGAAAATTCGTCTCCATAATGACGTCACATTTCATCCTGACGCTACCGAGAGCGGAGTCAAAATGGAGTGATGAAACATTTCAGTGGCTGAACGTTTACCCAGTTATGTGGAGTTGAGTTTTGAGGGCCCTTAAGGCACTTCACTCTAGAACTGTTTGTACTCCTTACATTCATTAGGGTAAGCTTTACTATGCGCTACCTAAGCATTCGTTCCACGCAGTATTTTGCGTACTTACCGGCATTACTTTCACTCTGTCTGTGGAAGGTATCAATAAGTTCCCCACACATTTATTTACCAGATTGTCAAAAAGATAATGTATCACTTTGTCTGAAAGAAATATCGGTAATTCAAAACCGAGGATGTGCGCGTACTTTGTCTATTCAGTAGTATTCCGGATGTGTGGGTTCATATATCAGTTACGGAGCTCGTAAATATTGTGGATGTGTAGGATCACAGCTTGTTCTGTACTAACTACAAATGATGCTGGATGCTGCGGATATGTAGGCAATCTGGCGTTTTCTGGAATTGCCAATATATGACGTTTGTATTTTGTTGCTTTATTTGTGGAGGATATCTGGTAGAAAAAAATCTCACACAGATTTGATAATAAGATCGTAAAACTGTGGAATGCAGTTACTTGTTTATTGTACAGTCATTTCTAGTTTTTAGGCCAAAAAGTTATTAATATTATGAGCAAAAGTATTTTTTTCGGAAAACTTGTATTTGCAACAATATTTTCTACCACAACTACCTATTCCAAACGTTAATAAAATAGGAATAAGTTTGTGTAAGCCCACCCTTCAAATACGCAAAGCAAACCAAATGCATTATTAAATGCCACCCCAAGACATTCGTGGCTCCTTCAGAAAACCATGAATCTTTGGTGATATAGATTTATTTTGGAGAAATAGGAGCTTATTGATTTTCGACCTTGACTTAATGTATAAAAGGATCAAAATAAATAGTAATATGTCTGAGATGGGATCGGAATAGGTATTCCTTTGTCAGCTTCCTCAAGTGTTTCTTCAAAATTGAAAAGCTTTCACGCGTGAAATTGTAATTTCAGTTTCTGTACCTATTTGGAGCTTAATACCAATTTACGAAATATTTGGCAGTAGAAACTTGTTTAATAGTTTTAATCTTGCCAATCGTAAGATTTTTATCAAAGGATTTTTTTAAGTTTGAGTGTAAAAGAATATTAAAAAAACTTAATTCCATCTATGTCTCAGCCTTGGTGGACGTCTGCCCGAAGCACTAATTCCCACTGTGTACTAAGCGGCTTAGTTGGACGATGCCTAAGTGGTAGTAAATAGATGGCTACTGCAGCTAATAATCCTGAGAACTGATGCAAATGTCACTAATCGGAATCGGAGATGTTATTTAGGCATACATTTCTAAATTTGTCCAGTTTTTTTACCAAAAAGTTATATTATTAATATTATTAATAATGCTGGACTTTTCACACAGCATCATCTAGCCCCAAAGTAAGCAGAGCTTGTGTTATGGGTACTAGATGATTGATATACTACTTATATACTTTTTGTTTGTAAATACATACATATTATACATAGAAACACCCAGACTCGAGACAAATATCTGTAGGTCATACAAACATTTTATATAATTTTACTGCGTTCATTGCTTAAACATCTTGGAACAGGACTTTTGGCGATATTAAGTTTTTAAGTACTTTTAAAGCCAAAATCGTATTTCGTCGTAATTTGAAATATTTGTTACATATTTTTTTTTATTTAAGATTATTGTAAGTGACGAGCCTGAATTTGAGTATTTATTTAATAATTAAATTAAATAAATACTCAAATTCAGGCAACAAAGTCTCGTTTCAAAATAATAAAACATTTAAAAAAACTTTAGGTAAATAAACAGCTGAAATCATAACGGTAATGAGTCCGTTATGATTTCCGAAACATGTCCAAACTTACGACACTTTAATTTAGGCAGAGACAAATGTCGCTAATTAAAATCAGCAGTCTTGTTATACGAAGCACTAAACATAATACTTGAAGGATATTATTGGAACATAAATTCTGCACCAAAAAATTAAGTCTCTGAACATCAGTAGAAATATTCTTCATGGTGTTTCGTACACAAAAATAATAATTAAATAGTGTTATACTTATCAAACACTATGTAATATTGAGTGATTCGATAGCTAATGCTATTCCTAAAAACAAATAAAGACGAATCATACTCTCAGATATTTATGCATTCAAGATCCTTTGAAAATGTCTAAGGTAAGGGAAAGAAAGTATAAGTATTCCATACGAACACGTCGCAAGCTTATCACAGCCTTTTGAATACATAGCTTCATAACTTTTTGGAATTTTCAACGTTTTATGAACAAAGGACGAGACATCCTCAGACAGAAGCAAGACGTGTATTTTTGTAAGATGTTCACGTCTCATTAAAAGTAATTAAAATAGAAGGGTTATTTATAAGTGAAATAAAAATAATATGACACCATAAAGTGCGTAAAACAACGGTCTGTCGCCGACGTGATCCATAAATCAAGGGTAAAGAAAATAATTTATGGCGCCTAATCCCCTGAGGATATACCGGCAGGATACAGCGTACGTTACATGTCCATTAACTTGCCTTTTTAGTTTTTCATAGCTAAAACAATCATTTCAGAATTGCCAGCATTCTAGTAAATAATTATCATGGGTTTTTGGTATGTTGAAGAACATTTTAATATCACACTAGATGAAAGACGTCGCGTCATTGTGAATCCTTCTGGGCAATATTTTCAATTTTGGGCGCATCATCACTTGGATTCACTTTACGAACACAAAATCCAATTGGGCTTTGTTTATAAATTTAATTTATACTTAATTCAAAATAGATCGTAGAGTAAAAAAAACTCTAAACAAAAAAGCAGACCCGTTTATCTTCACAGACAATAAAGTTATTCCATCCCAGAGGTATCTAAGCATTTCACCTCTCCAATTATTTTATCTTGTTATAAATCACAGTAACTTATCTATCCAGTAGTGTAGCCCCAATGACGTATGACAGGGGCGATAATTAGTGCGTGTGCTATTCCGGGCCCTTCCTGCGACGGCTAAAAATGGCCCAATCAGTCAAACGGAGCCGACTAGGTACGTATATCAGCAATGAGCTAGTTTCATAGAGAAATGGTGATAATAAAGCTATCTTACTGATTTGTTGTTGTGATCAATACATTTTCTAGATTTTGCAGTTTTTAGAAACACTAAAATCTGCAGGAATCTTAGATCTTTTGGATTTCAGCCATTACTTTAACGAAGATGGCACGAAATACAACTTTAGAAAATTTTTTTACTACTTTTTATGTGAAAAAAGTAATTATACAATTACTTTTATAAAACAAACTGCAATATTTTTCTAAGTATCTGTTTGAGTAGGTATACTTAAAGATTTTCATATGTTTTTTTTATGATGAATGTCTGCTCTAATTAATTTCAAAAATATATTCTGAGCTAGAAGAACAATTTATCTATACTAGCATTGAATACCTACTCTAACAAATTGTAGTCGTTCAAAAGGTAAATGATTACCTGACAACCGGTAAATGTTTCCTTTAAGCTACCATCATGAATCTGATAGAAGCTCCACCTGTCTTCCAGAAAGTTCTGTAAGCGCATTGATATCGAACGCAACAACTTGAGCTGAAACAATCCTCTGAGGCTTTATAAAGTGAGCGATGCTTGAGCCGGCTTTGAGAAATAAATTTCCATGCGCGCATTATGCTAATATTGTGGAAGATGGGTTCTTATGAAACTCTATGTACCTTTATCATTTTGTGTTCGAACGGATTGCACAAAAGTACACCAGCTCATTTTCTTGCAAATATACTGAATACTCAGTTCGTACAGTCATGTTTAAAAAATCCAGAATATCTAAAATCTGATTGAAAGTCTACCATGATTTGCAAACTCAGTAGTCCTCTTTTGTTTCATTTCTAAGTTGACTGCAACTCAAATGCCATTGAATGAAAGTGAATGAAATAAATCCTTCAGCTAAATCTTTTGTTAGCTGATATACAATTTTAATAGCCAATAGAAAGCTTATTCATGCAAAAGGCAGGCAGCCAATTTGTCTGCCCTTGTGCGCTATCATTTATTCTGTGTCAGTAACTCAATCTGACGCTCAAAGGGACGGCCACTATGTCCCGCCGCACTTTACGGGGCACGTGAATCTTCCTCTCAGTTATTCAATTTGTTTCTCTACGCACTACAAAGATGTAGGGATTTAAAAAGTGACACGTAGTTTGTCAGGTAGCTTTGAATAATGAATGAGTCTATTTTTACTCTACTACGGGAAGGCGCAAGGAATGGTTTTGAGTTTAGTGCTTAACTAATAGTACCTACATTCTCTTGAAGTAACAACAATAACAGCAACAACAATAAAACAACAAGCAATAAAAAAACAAGAGCATTACACTCAACCAAGCGTTGTAGTGAATACGCATACGCAGCTGTTGTGTCCTTTACCGTTTAGAGCTCGTGCGCATATAATTTTACGGTACAAAAAATGCATAACTGTGAAAACGAGAGTATATCCCACTATGCCAACACGGTTCCACAGCAAATGAAGTACAAAATAAAGTACCACATCCATTAACCCTCTATCCTCGCTTGCATCTGCATCCCTGCGGGCCGAGCAGGGCGGCATCGATCCGCCCCAGTCGCGTGCCGAACGTCCTTCGTGCAGGACGACCGCCAGCAAAGCCTTCTTTTAGGCGGGAAAAATACACGCTATTGCAGGAAAAATACAACACTGTGCCAAAAAAACAGTTCGAAATAAAACCGTGTTGTGATAGTCTAGGATGAATTGTCTGTTCTAGTAATAAAAAAAACATTGGTGTGTTGGACTAATAAATTTGGATGGCGGTTTAGGCGGGAAAGCCGTTTGTAGTATTAGTGTATTTTATAGATTTTTTAATAATAATGTGTGACTTTTTGGTGAAATCGAGGGGTAATTTGTATCTAAGCCTTATTTTAATAGCATTATTTTAACTTGAGAGTTCTCTACGTTTATTTTGAATTATTATCCTTACAATCCATTTGATGTCTCTCTCTGGCAGGTATAATATTCATCCCTTATTCCTCGTGCCTACTTTCAAACTCTCATTTATCAGAATATTGGCAAAGTAGCTGCAATTAATCCGATTTCGGGTTGGTGAAACTTTCTGATATTATTCGTATATATTAATAACAATATTATTTTTAATTTATAAATTGTCTTGTAAAAACTTTGATCATTCGAAGCGTAAAAAACTGTATAAAATTGACGTTCGACATTCCTTTTCATTTTAGTTGGGAATACTCAAGTATATTATAAAGTGATGAGAATAAAAACAAACAAAGGTTCGTGCCTCAGGAGACTAAACAAGGCTAAAAGAACAAAGCTATTTCAGAAAAATATAGATTTAGTGAGGATATTATTGGCAAGCTATCGTAGACCGTTTTTTCGTAGCATCTCGTAGACCTGCTACAGTTTTGCATCTTTTTGCAATCCTTATACAACTACTTATTAGGTACTTATTTTTTGATTTTTTTTATAATGTGGGCCTTGTGAAGTTTTAAAATGCTTCCATTGTCTTGTCGTGAGGCTCTTTGTACATGTTTTGCGAAGTGGCGTCGGGACACGGCTCCCAGACGTGACTAGAAATGGATAATGGAACCATTCATACATTTTGTATGATAAGTAGATGCGGTGTGACAATGACCATTTATGTAAATCGTGGATTTAGAACTACTTGAAGGATTGTTGATCTACTGTATTGTAAGCAGATGTGTGGTTCAAATGTTCAAATGTAATGTTTGAAAGTATGTTTTTATGTGAGCTTTAACGAAGCGTTTTGTTTAACGAATAAAACTTGTACTGTAATAAAAATTATGTACGATTGTGCCAAAAAATTATTAAAATATTTTTTTATAATAAAAATCATCACATGTCATGTTCAGTCATACATTTACAAAGATGACCTCAATGGTGTGGTTTGGTCTTAATTAGGTATGTAAGTACGTGATAAAAACTTTCACTACTCAAAAACAATTATCTCAATGGTGTGGTAGGCGTAAGTGGTTGGCTGAGATGCACACGTGAGTTCGATTCTCGTGACGAAACAAATGTTTGCATTATCTACTGATAAGTTTTGGATCTAGGTGTTGTGATACCATGGTACTCGATCGTGGTAACAACGCCACAGGGCTGTAATATCTAAAAGACATTTAAACCTATAGGGGCTTATTACAAGAAAATGAGCCGAGCTTAGACCAAGTCTAACTAAAAAAACTGTCCCTAGAAAAACGATCTGTAAATACTCGTACATAGAATGCTTTTTTGTGGTATCAGTTTTGTTATGACATGACGTCAACATGGGGTTCAGCCAACGTTTTACGTTTTTATAATAAGCAGCATATTGTATATAGATATCCTATATTGTATAGGGACGATTATCTCCTTATTCAACTTATCATACAGGAAGGAATTATACCACAAGGAACATGTCAAGGCGATTAGCGTCCCCCTCTCTCCTCCTCCGCGTTTCCTAATCCGGCCCCGCACGCAGCCCGCACACGATAATATTGATAACTTATTTAATTGTATTACTGGACTTGGTTCGTGTAAAGTTCCCTTTTCTAGTTCATGCAAAGTCCCCTTTTCTAGTTCAAATTGATATTGATTGTGTCACGGAAAACTAATTATTATTTATTTATTAAATTATTTTTGGCCCATATTGTCCCACTACTGGGCAAAGGCATAATAAAACTAATTAGTTGGTAATAACTTCTTTGATTGAAAATAGTTCTGATTTATTATTATTATCGGCAATTAAAGATACTTACATTTTTAAAAGAAATAACAGTTTTTGTTCTAAGTAACCGTGAAAAAAGATTATTTTTGTATAAATATTTATTTGATAAACACAGGTTTTCGGACCACTTTCTGAGAAAAATTGATAGTTAGATTGTATTTGCTGTACAAAATTAATATTTGTTTCAATTGTACTTTCGCCATTGAGCATTTCTCAATAATATTTCAAACGAAAATGATATAGCATGTTTTTTTTAAACTCCATTAGAGTTTCTCAGAAGCCTATGTTGGCCGGACGTGTGCTTGTTCCGGCAACTGAAGGGACGCCCTCATTAAGCCTCAGATTACTCTATCTCCACACAAAATCTACTAGTACAGTCAACCTCAGTACATAGATGTCAAGAGCCTACTATAGATAGCTTTCAATAGTCAAAAGCTAGTCAGATACTTACTACAGACCTCTTAGTTTGATAATACGCTTTTGTTTTTGAGAAAATTCAACTTTTTACTTACTAAAAGGCTGCTTAACGGTCATAAAAGTATGAGTTGTAAAAGTTGTTGTTCAACATACTTACGTAATAAAAACTGCGAATGATATTTTGTGAATAGTTTTTTTTTGTAGTTTGAGGATTACACATTATACTTAGAAGAGTATGTTTATATGTATAACATTATAATAATACCTGTGAAGTTGAATGTACATTCAATCTCTGTGGCGCAGTGGGCGAAGGCACGCCTGCGACACAAAAGGTTGTGGGTTCGATCCCCGCCGCGGGACAAATGTTTGTATGACCTACAGATATTTGTCCCGGGTCTGGGTGTTTCTATGTATAATATGTATGTATTTACAAACAAAAAGTATATAAGTAGTTTATCAGTCATTCTAGTACCCATAACACAAGCTCTGCTTACTTTGGGGCTAGATGATGCTGTGTGAAAAGTCCAGCGTTATTTATTTATTCACTAAGAAAAGTTGTGAAAAGTTGTTGATAGCCGAGTCAGCTTCAAGCTTTATCGGGAACAATTTGAACAGCAGTTTAGGTGCTTTTTGACTGCACAGTTACTAGTCTTTTGCTGTTCATTTTTCGTTGCTGTACTGAATTTAGTGTCCATTTGGGAATATACTGTACCGGTCTAGCTACGTTTTGTTTTTGGCTACCGTGGAGTTAGAAATAATTCTGTCGAAATTTTCTACCAAACACATACCGTAAAGTTTTTTCATGATATCCTCTTACTAGATTTTATATTTTCAAGCGTTATTTAGAAGATCTTGGATTGTATCCAAAATAGTTTATTGCGCAAAAAAGTCAGTTTGGTAAATATGTGCCTCTGATACTAATGTTTGAGTAAATGTCTTCCTAATAGAACTACCGATGCCGCCACGATGACCTTTTGAACCCACAGCTTCTATTTGTAGGGGATTAGTGTATTTGGAACAGTGATAGCTATTGAGATAATTCCGGTTGATTGTAGCAGTAAGCCTGATAGATTGTTATTGAATTTGATATTACACACACACACACACAGGTAGGTTCACAGGTTTATTATATGCATTTAATGCTTTTGTACTTTAAAAAAAGAAGTCTTGGGTTTTAATAAAATAAAATAATAATTATAAAATATTAATATAATATATTGGACTATTTTTTTTCCTTTAGTCATAAAAGCTGCAAGTAATTCAAAGCAGAGAAATAACAATTATTATTTACTAGCTGCGCTCCCGCGGTGTGACCCGCGGTCCCTCGGGATTTTTTCATTTTTTCGGGATAAAAGGTAGCCTATGTTAGGCCTATGTTAAATTTCAGCTAAATCTGTTCAGCGGTTTGGGCGTGAAAGCGTAACAAACAGACAGACAGACAGAGTTACTTTCACATTTATAATATTAGTATGGAAGTATGGAAGTATGGATTTAGAACTTTATCTGTTCAATAGTATAATCAACCCATCCCTTCAGCTTCACACATATTGAGAAATCTTCACACTTTACAATAATCGCTTCTCATCTCATGATGAAACATAATCTGGTCGTAAAGTTTGGACACGATCGCAACTTTATAAGCTACCGAGCGGGCTTCTCCTTCACTCCGTACAATGGTAATAACATAATGACTACCGTCCACATTCATGGCATAGCTAAGTAGGAAATAGCTGTATAAGGCCAAATTTTCATAAACGACATGTTTGTCGTGCGATCAGTCACTTCTGTAGCAAACTGCTGCGCTTCACTTGGCCTATTCACAATAGCTTTAATAACTTATTTCCTGCATTTTAAAAAGAAATTGGTCTTCATCAACTAGCTACAGGCAAATAGTGAGTTTCTATTTGGAATGTGAATTCTTATCTGGGGTGTAATAATCAAAATATTCGTATTAATTTTGCCGAGCTTACGTTATCTCGCAAGACGCCCATTTTAACGGATCTCTGTCCTGTGATAATTATGCAGGACTAGAAATGAATGATTAAGCTATTTTGTATGATCTGTGTAAACGTCCAACGGCAAAGGGCGAGCATTTGCATGTAAAGCACGTGTTCGTTTGAAGTAATGTGCGTATAAATTACATCGACACATGTGTCCGAGTAATCATTCGTTATTAGATGATCATAAAATTAAGTGGGAACTCTGCTTTTACTATCAGGTTTTTATGATTGAACTTTAGTAGTAATTTTTAAGCTGGTTATATTGCGTAATGCTCTCATGAGTACTCAGACTAATATTTGATAATTTTATGAGTTTGTTAAGTAATATCAGTATGATTTCAATAATGATAAATAGCTGGTGATAGGAAAAAATCTTACATTAAGGAACTATCTGCAATAATTTAGTAACAAGGTAAGTAACATATTACTTTATTTAGGTTTTGCGGCTTGCCGTTAATAAAATATCATCATCATGTCAGCCATCTAGTGTGCAGCCTGCACCCAACGGCTCCCAGCAACCTTTACCAGATCGTCAAAAAAAATGTGCTCTTTAGAAAAATACTTCACAACAAGTTTTCTTGTGATTTCAACTCTTCAACTCTCCCCTTCACGCCTACCTAATTTCCGACGTCACATAACTCACTTTGATCCTATTTACCCACTGAGCTACAACAATAACTCATAACTGAGGCAAGGGAGGTTCCAGTCTGGGCCACTGAGATAATAAATAATAAAACATCCAACAGTCACAGGTTGTCTTCTTACTACACTAGAGCTCCTTTTTGTGAGTCAATCATCATTATTATTGTCATTTACATCAACATTTCCGGTTACTGTTGAGTAAAAAAATGTGTTGTCTTAGAACAATGAAAATATATTATTAAGGGTGGTATTTTGTAATGCCACCTGAATGGAAAGTACTCTTAATACTGTATATAGAACATTTGACGCAAAGAAAACATTCCTTTATTTTTGAAAAGAAAGAAAACTGCATTCAAAGTGAACAGATACAAACCAAATTGGTGTGCAAGAATAAAAGACTGGTAGAAGCAAGCCAAATATATTTCATAGAAAACCTAAGGCTTACAAACGGCAAAACGCAACGATAGCGCGATCTAGGAATTGTACTAATTTAACAGCGCCATCTAGTTCTTTTGACCATAAACATAATACAAAACAACCTTATTTCTTCTTATTCTTAGGTCTATGAACAATTACAACCTATTTACATAAAATACTCTATACATACCGCCCACCAAGAACGACTATTGATCGTTCTTCATTAATCATCTACTAAACATATCTATCTATACATGAACTAACCGCCCACCATGAACACTGTGAGGCAGTCGAAAACATAAAACATGAAACCTTACTTGAAACTGAAAATATTACTTACTTAAATCACAAACTTATATACACGACAGAAATAAAAGAGCTTAATAGCTATGTAAACTTATCAATACCACAAAAATACTAAACAAAACTTATCAAAAACAATACTGTGGTAGACTTTACATAGCTTAAGATTGACCACAATCAAAGACAAACAAACGATGCTAAGAACCTACCTACCTTGTCTTACATACAGCAAGCTAAAGGGAGACTGCTCGTCATTTGCACCACCCGCTGAATCATCCCGACCAGAACACTTCATAGCATGTCATCAATTTTAGCTACACATCATCTAACTTACCTAGCTTACTAAAACTGACGAGCTCTGGCTGGAAAGCTAACTTTTTCTCTACTTATCTGGTGGTTCATCTTTGCTATTCCTTTTGGTCAACCATTGCTTTCTTAGCCTCTTTTTCCTGCGTCTCTTGTTACTTTTCATCTCTATCCCTACTAGATCTTCATTTGAGTTCCTCTGTTTAAGAAACTCGCTTTGCATCCTACTTTTCTGACTAATTGACTGGCAATAAAACTTCTTACGGCCTTGCTCTTCTTCCTTAATACTTTTATCATTTATGAAGGCTGCCTCATTCGATTTCTCCAGCAATTGATTGATGCATGAATGCATACTTATGACATTATGATAGCAATGAGGGTTATCATCTCCTCTATCATAACTGCCTCGAGTTGATTCGTCGTTAGACTCCTCAACGTTTGCTGACTTGACCTCTACCTCCAAGTCTGGTTTGGCTAAATTTGATAACTGCGATGTTGAATTCTGACCAGGGTGAAGCAACGAATGATGTTTATGCTCACATATCTCACACCTAGATGCTGTTCGACATATGTAAGCTGAGTGGTTCCTACCTAAGCAATTAAAGCAAAGGTTGTTCATTCGAACAAAGTTGTGCCTTTGATTGTAATCAATCTGACAGAAATCTTTACAATTCGTTATTTCGTGATCACATTCCTTGCAGTATGGACAACAAGACTGGTTCTCATCTAAATTTACTGACATTGCATGCATCATATCTTGGACAGAAGAATTTGGCTTTAGGATTTGGTGGGGATCTAAAAACTCTAAAGACCGGAAACGTGCTTCCAGATACTCTTGCAGTTGGTTCAAAGTTGGCAGTTCTTCAGATGCACTGATCTTAAACTCCCACTCTCTACGCGACTCAGAATCCATCTTTGAACAAACTGTGTATATCACAATCGTATCCCACGTGCTTACATTTACTCCCAAATTCATCAGGCCATACAACGTCTCATTCATAATATCCAACAAACTTTTGATGGCACTGCTAGACTCTTTGGTTATCTTAGGTTGATTCATGAAACGCCTCAACAGACAGTTAGCTAGATACTTTTTGTTGTTATACCTACTGCTGAGAGTAGACCATGCCTCTTCATAGCTAGCTGCTGATATCGGAACATGTCGTAACAACTGCTCTGCTTCTCCCGATAGATGCGCTTTCAAATAATGCATCTTCTGCACCTCATCGATTGAAGAGTTGTTATGAATCAACGACACATACAAATCTCTAAAAGTTGTCCACTCTACATAGGATCCAGAAAATGTGGGAATGGAAATTTTGGGCAATCTTACATTGGACTCATTTCGCGAGTTTGAATGTGCTGTAGGCTTCAACAAACTTAAAGTTTCCTTTATATCAGACTTATAATCTATGTACAATTCCTCTACAGCTTCATACACATCCTCTTTTATGTATTTGGTTTCGTCTATTCCTTCTACACCCGATAACTTATTATGCGTATCCGCGAAAACCTTCCACTTCTCTTCCAATAACTCTAACCGCGTAACGAGATAGGATTCTTTATCAAGTTTTTCCTTGGGCGTTCGTTTGAATATCCCGTAAGCCTTGTCAATCATAGCCATAAAACCTAACTGACTTTTAACCATACTCTTTACTGAAGACATCTTAACTTACCCAAAACAAAACCAAATACTTACAAAAAATTCAAACTCCAAAAAATATTCTAAGTCCCAAAAAATCCTAAAAATTTTACAAGTGTTTAACATTCGCTCCAAAATCCGGCATAGGTTCCCCGTCGGTACACTTTTTCGAAAACTATTCTAAGTCCAAAACTACCGCGCACAAATTTTCCAAGTCTAAATTTTTAAACACTTCACAAACAAAACTGAACTTTACGCACCACGAAATAGATCACAAAATGTACTCACGATTTTCACAGGCAAACCACTCTTTGTCACAGACTCCAATGACATTGCCCACGTCACAGCTGTGACGTCTCCTGCGTGCCGCTGTCTCTTTCTTCTGACATCCTCCGTCTCCCTTACGGCTATGACGTCAGGACACGCTTCAGCACCCTGCTGGCTTGTAGCCGACTTCCGCTCCTCGGTTGCTCGACTGGCGCTCCACACCTCGTCGCAATCAACCACCCGAAGCAGATTCCTCTTCATAGGAACTGCCCGGTGCGCACCTTCAGTGGAATCCCCACTGGTTTCCAGTGCGTAGCAAAAATGTCAGGCAACATCCGACTCGATAAGGACCATGAACAGATACAAACCAAATTGGTGTGCAAGAATAAAAGACTGGTAGAAGCAAGCCAAATATATTTCATAGAAAACCTAAGGCTTACAAACGGCAAAACGCAACGATAGCGCGATCTAGGAATTGTACTAATTTAACAGCGCCATCTAGTTCTTTTGACCATAAACATAATACAAAACAACCTTATTTCTTCTTATTCTTAGGTCTATGAACAATTACAACCTATTTACATAAAATACTCTATACACAAAGATTTTCGAAAATTCGCTTGCTATGCCCGGGAAGCGAACCGATTAAAATCTGTAAAATTCCACCTGTACTTCAATTTTACAAAAAGTAACACCGTTCAAAAAATCATCAAAAAATAGCTTTCAAGGAATGGATAACAAACAAACATTAAAGTGCATATCAACGATAATGTCAAGGTGTTTGTTGTCTGTGTTTTGAGCGCCAATAAGATGTTTATCACCCAAAATCTGTTTAACACTTAGCTAGAATAAGAACAAAAAGGATGGTTGTGGAAGATGAACTAATGATAGTGCTAATCCTAAGCTCCATTACACATTCGATCAATAGTATCTTCAACTATCCGTACTTGAGCTGCAGTAGTAAGTGAAAGAACCCTTGTGTAGTCCTGTCACAGTTCGTTACCAAGCTTCTGCCTCTCGCCTGAGGGTAGTGAAGCTGTAATCAGTTTTACTTGAGGCAATATCTTAATTAAGCTTAGTCTCACTCTCTAACTGAGCATATAAAGAGGTATCAGGTTCTGTAAAGGTAACTATTATCCCTTAGACTGACTAGTCTTAAAATTCTAGCGGCCTTATTAATTAGATTACCCTAATTCTAGCTTAATACGAGACTACTCTCAGACTTGTTACTTCTTTAGTAGCGAAGGAACAACTTGAATATTTTGATGTTATTAATAAACTGGTAATAGCCTCGAATGAGTAATACATTCCTTACATCGGGATTAGTAGAAAAAGAGTGAATGAACGAATGATATTATCATTCAAAATATTGTCTATCTCTGTCATTAATTATATGAATGACAGAGATAGACAATAATTTGTATTTGACAATATGTTTTATTCAAAGAGGTTTTATTCTTCTAAAACTTTTTGGTGTTACGTCTGCCTACTCCATCTCTATACTAGGTGGCGCCTAGGAGTAACTCTTACTCCGAGAGTAGAGTCGAATTAGCTTAGTTCTTCCTTGGTCTTTGTTTATTAATACTGAATTGACCTACTACAGCCTTATGCTTTGGATTAGCGCTAATACCACCCTAGTTCGTGTTTATTAATGACAGCCTAGAAGTTTAACAGTTTGGAGTTGTAATTCAGTCTGTGTTTTGATTTGTAGACCAATTTCTATTAACAGAACTAACAAAAAACCGGCGTCTATTAACCTCTATTTTCAGACTTACCCGCTCATAAAATACTATAAAACAGATCTTATTTACAGAGTATTTCCGAATACAATAAGATAAGATGAAAATAGACTTGCGGGTAGATTCAAGTTCGCGCGGGCCATGGGGAGAGTGAGACTTCTATTTCTGTGTAGACGCACCATTATTTCTATTTTATTCTGTTGACATCTACCAAACAGGGGTTCATTGAACTCGGACACCGGAAGATGGAAATAAACAATATTTTCTCTGAAAGGGTGTTGATGATCAAGTTCATTACACCAGCTACCGCAGTTGAATATGCAGATGTATTGATTGTATAAATCTACATTTTGAGGAGATTGCAAAATCATGCAAAATTCGGAACCGGCTTGTGTGGAACACATTTTAGACGCAGATCAAAACATTACGTCGAATTAAAAAAAATGCTTGACTGTACCTCATCAAGACAGTGTACACCCTCATCGAATTTGTCATGTCATCGAAATGTAATAATTTCCCCGCGTGGGGAATCGGAAAGCTATTTACAAAGAACTGGGGACATGTGGGGGAGTGCTCTTCTACGTATTTCCTTGAGTAAATAAGAAAAATTGGACGTCCCTGATGAAATAACCCTGAATGTGCTCAATCGATTGTATCGGGCTTAGGTTTAGTGATCAAGGGTTACTTAATTCTATTTAGACAGGATTCGGGACATTAATGAGACTTTGTATTGATTATTTACACCGATTCATTAAGTACGGGAAAAGACAGAGTTAAATTTTTAATTAAGTTTTTTTTATTTATTTATAAAAATAAAAAGTTGACATAAACAATTTGGAGTAATAGTAGTAAGAAAGATTGTACATTCAATACAAAAAGCACTTACGAATAACGGTTGAGTCAATTATTTCAGATGTTGAATTAATCGACTACTTTTATTCAAACAAAAACTAAAAAAATGTGTGAAAGCTCAACACTACAAATAACCTCATTATAATTTAATTTTTCCATATCGTTCCATATAAAACTTGGTTTACATGAAGACTTTGGAAAACAGTAAAAAAAATATACAAAATGACAAGCAACATTTCAGTCAAGAATCGTGTCGGTTTGATTGCCGTGTAGCTCGTGTATGCGTGACAACAACAAGGTAGTTACAACACGTTCTCAACAATAATTGTTTTACAAAGTTTTCTTTGTTTCGGGAATTGTACAGGAAATTAATCATTTTAACTAAATTACACGGGAACGTTTTCAGCTTTATCAAATCATGAAATCGGTTTGTTCACACTATTGTTAATGCAGTTGTTGGTAGCAACAACTGCATTAACAATAGTGTGTTTATCATGTAGATGATATGTATTTTAATAAGTATAAAGTAAAAATAATGAAATAACATAGGTACCTAGTATAAAATAATTTTAAAATAATAAGAGAAGTTTTAAAATTAAACCTGAAAGCGTTCTCTTGAGCAATTTGAAAAACACAGTTTCGAAACTCCGTAAAACCGAGATAAATTGTGCATGTATCAACATCGAATATTCGGAGCAATTTTGTGACTTATTTCTACATACATAAGAGTGAGAGGGGATGCATAATGTTCTTTGTAAAAGTGGGTAAGGGCGGCAGTGTTTACCTACACAGCGATCGATAGGGTAAAGTAGAGCCTTCGCGTGAAAATTGCAACTCGACGCGAATACCATAAAGATTCTGGATTGGGCAATATATTTCATGTAAAACAAATAACATTAGGCATTATTTATAATGGAACAATTTTTTTCACAAAATCGTGGTCCTACACTGAACTTTAGGTTTGATAAACGTTATAGGATAGCTGATGAATAAAGGATGAACTACTTATACATTATTTAAACCGTTTACTTACTAGGTAAAGGTGTTTTAGATTCGCACAACAATTTGAATACAAGGCATTTAACAGATTAAGGTTTAATTCCGAGAAAACCTAGTAATATTACGTATAGAATAGACACTCTCACTTCGCACTGATTCACTACCTGCCTTGAGTTCTCTATTGCGTGCTTTTGTATCTACAAGAAGCGTGGTATACACACAGATTCGCGTGTACAAAAACATCACTGGTAGTGTTTGTGTAATTTTTGTACACGCGCATCTGTGTGTATACCACGCTTCTTGTAGGTACAAGCACGCAATCGAGAACTCAAGGCAGGTAGTGAATTAGTGCGAAGCGAGGAGTGTCTATTCTATACGTAATAATGCTACCTTTTTACACAGACGCTTCGGATTAACAAAACATCGAAGCACAAATTGTGCTTCGATGTTTTGATCGAAGTATCGTTGATCCGAAGTGTCTGTGTAAATAGGTAGCATTGTGGCCTTGTATGTAGTTTCTGAGATGAGCTCCAAGTGTCCAGGCTTGGTTGGCATTTCCAGTACTCTTGATTCAAGCTCGTCAGGTGGGGTTCAGTATAGTTTACGGATCTGGCCGTATCTTAGGGGACGTAGAATTATTCCCGTCGGTTTGTTGCCTCTTTTCACGTTGATTTTTAGGGCCCGCATATACCTGTGTTGAATTTTTCGAGCGATTTACCTCGAGTATTCATTTAGAGCAGACCTTTTCAAACATTTTTGTACAATTACTATTTTACCATGTGTCTACTATCTATCTAGTCGTAATATCATAATGAAGACTATCATAATGTCGTGTTAGTGTTACCTAAATTAGGGCGTGTTTTTAACAATGTATTGTTCTTATAGTTTATCAATTGCTATTAAAATAAGGTTTGATACTCTTACTACCCAAAACGTAATATTGCCAGTTTCAATGCTGAATGAATAGTGCAGTGAATAGTTACAATGGAATGATATGGCAAGGAAATACATGGAGCGCCGCTTCTCAAAATCACAACGGACTACCATACCAGCCAGTTTCAAAGTACCTGAGCCCTGTGAGTTCTACAATAAAGCCACGCCGTTTGTACAGCGAACACTGCTATTCGTAGCCGACGAGACAACTGGGCCCAAGTCGGTAAATGACGATAATGGAAAAATTATTGAAGAGGTGCAAGATGAAGAAGCATCAACGTCTAAATCGGGCGAGGAGCAAGAAAAATCGCCTAAAAAGTCATTTTTCTTCTCCCCTACTAAAAGTTGCAAGCTCCACAGTCGCTTTTTCCGGCTTCCTACAAGCCCTAAGAAGTCGAAGGAAGGCGAGAAGGGTGCGGGACTCATCAGCTACGCTCCCGGATGGTCATTGAAGGGCGAGCATCTCATGAAGTGGCAGGAATCCGGAAAGACCACCATTGAGGTAAGTGTGCTAAGTACCTGTTCAATTCTTTAGAAAATGTAACCTTTTTTCTGCAGTCTGTCTTTTTGGTTCTAATCCATCTTAAAATAATTGTGATTTCGGTATTTGTAGTTCTTACTACGTTTATAAGAGATACTAATATAATGCTGAGCTCACTATTTTAATAAGTTTAAATATGAGGTAGTGGCAAACATTGCAGCATTTATTCAGTTCTAGTACGTTTTGAAAATGAGAAACATCTTCCTTTTTAATATCTTTAGTAAATGGTGTGTCATCAAACAGCTTATTACTGGTTAACAAGATCTCGGGTGGTTTTCGTGAACAAAATGGGAATTTCAATCTTAACGCGCCCTCAGGTGCCGGCGGGGGCTGCTATTGTGTTGGAAACTTGAAATTCAATCTAAAGACACGCTTCGCAATGTAAATTTTACGTGGAAATACAAAAAGAGCTAGATTTTATTGAATGAAGCTTTTAGTTGTTTTTCTTTCTATTTTTATTTCACAGGTTATAAAGTTTATATAAATATTTATTTACAGAATTATTTATATAAATTAATTGCTTTATTGAATTTATGCAGTTATTGTAATTGAAATACTAAAAGTAATAGATTAAAGTCATCATCATCATCATCATCTTCCTGCCCTTTTCCCACATTATGTGGGGTCGGCACAACATGTGTTCTTCTTCCATTCTCCCCTATCAGCAGTCATCTCAACACTCACTCCTTTCTTACTCATGTCATTCAGATTAAAGTAAAGATATCAATTTGGTAGAAGAGATATTATATCAATTGTTGTTCTTTATTTAAAACCCATCTTAATTTTTTTGGATGAATTGCTCTAACTAAAGGGTGTCTCCGTGTCTCATCTAATGACTTTCATTAGCCGTCTAATACAATTCAAAGAGCAGCCATCTGTTCACGCGTGAAAGATTTCGCCTAATTTATCCTGTCAGCGAATATTGCCAGATTCTTTCCGACGTTTTGGCCACAATAATAATATCGTTGCAAATTACCCGCCTCGCCACCCTCAGTTTTCTCAACATTTTCCCGTTTTTCCACTTAGATCGGGAGTTATTTGCACAATATTCATAGCAGTTATTTACGTGAAGCTGCAATTTTAATAATGAAAAAAAAAACAATTATTTAATAACACCAAAAGTCTATAAATATTATAAAACTTGTAAAATATTTAAACTACTCTTTACTTACAACGAAACTACGTCGAACGAACGTCATATTTTAATCAGTCTATTTTATTATATTATTTGAATTAAATACCATTTTACTTATAGAGAAGCATTTAGTAGGATAGTATGCCACTGTCTCCGGAGCTTTTCTTTTATCTTGCGATCCGGAAAAGTGGGGAAAGCGGTGTCTACCGATAGCCCCTTTTATATCCGTGTAACGCGAATGTAATTCTTCTTATTTTGCACCACAAAGTGCGCTCGACGTTTTAGCCGAGAAATATTACCGTGAAATGCAATATCTCCGTTGCTATTTCTATTTTGAAGTGACGGCGAAAGATGATACTTTTAGTGCTCATTTTGCAATTTTTTTTTTCCATTTTCATCTGCGATCGGTCTTCTGACCATAAACGGATTGCTTGAGTGATTCCAGTGGCTTTAAGAGTGAAGAGGCCAGTGCCCTTTCTCCTCTCATAGGATATCCCTTCTCTTCAGCCGCCGCACTGAGCGGGAAGTGTCCAGCAGTTGAGTGGCAAGTTCATTTGGATGGTGGGCCAAGCGTTCGATGTATTTCTCCTTCATCAGCTCTATTACAGCGGCCACGGTTGGCATGTTCAGGTATTTAGTTATTTTGCAACATAGATTTATTTAAGTAATTTTGTTTTTTTTTATAGTTATACGTTTTATTTAAAACAGAATTGAGTGGTCACGTTATTTCTAATCTCATATTTTTTTTTTTAATCTTGTGGTTTTTTAATTACAATAAATAACCTATTCAATTCTAATTCTCAGTTTAATGTCAGCCAAACAAGTAAAAATAACAATCGCATACAGTATTACTATCAAAACACGGTTATATTATCGCGTATCCCTTTAATTATACCAACAAAGACCGCACGTACTTGAAACAATCTAATAACCTGCACAAAAGCATTTGGAACCTGTGCATTTGACAATAGATCCGAGCACTGCTTCATTAGGAGAAGAGTCCCACGCGACCGGGACACAGTCTGAAATGAATCAACTGGTTCATTGATATCGACATTGTAGTAAAACAAAACTTCATGGGGCTTATTACAAGAAAATGAGCCTAGTTAAGACCAAGTGTAACTAAAAAACTGTCCCTAGAAAAACGATCTTTAAATACTCGTACGTGCTCGTACTTAGAACGCTTTTTTGTGGTAACAGGTTTGTCTTGACATGTGTCAACATGGGCTTCAACTAAGGCTTAACGTTTATGTAATAAGCAGCCATATGTCTTGTTAACGATAAATAAACCAAAGCGTAACGTTTCTTCATACTTAAATTTCTCGAATTACTATTAAAAGAAATTCATGATTAAATAAAATAAAATAACTGAAGATAAGTAATTGAAAGTCTAGTTAGCCTCCAGTATCTCATGTGTTTTGAAGCTGAGTCGAAATCATGTTCGAGTGTATCAGCCGTTTTTCAAATGAGCTGGACCAGCTTGAATATGTATGAGATCGAACAAACCCGACGCATGTCACGAACGGTATGATAGGGTTAATATCGAATGAAATGTTTGCACATTGATTACTCAATAGAAATTGTACTCTATACCTTATACTTACGGACTAAATTAGACTGTACGTTCTTTGGTAAGGCTTGTTTCACAGATTACTTTTGAAACCCAAAGTTTTGATGAAGCGATTACACAATTCAGGGTTCGTATTAGAGCATGGCATGAATTTCAAGCCAAGGGTAAGACTAACCCTTGTAAAAGGCACTACGTATACAAAGCATAGACCCAAAGCTAAAGCAATTGAAACCGCAAGTTAAACTTTCAAAACTTTCGTGAGTTGAGGGTAGCATGAACTCTTATTTTTAGGCAGTTTTTGAACTGCTTTGCAATTTTGACATAATGAAACGAATCTTAAATATAGGTGCTTATCATATTCTCTCGCTTGCATACTAGTGCAGTCACTAATGTGCAAGCGAGAGAATATGATAAGTTGCGCCGTTTTTTTTTTTTGAGTCGAGTTAATCGAAATTGACATGCAGTTCGAAAACTGCCAGGGTATTGGGGTAGTTGAACTTTTGATATCATATAAAGCCATCATATTTCGAATTATTAAAATACATTTCCATTATGAGCACAGGCAAATAAATAAACCTTAGTTACAGACTATAACACAAAAATAGCACCGGAGGTTGAAGTTGCTCAGTAAAAGTTTTCAGTTAATTATTACCGAAGCTTCCATTACAAAGTTTCATTAATAAAGTTTTTATTTCTCAATGAAAAAATACTGATATTTTTCCTCTATCCGCAGAGTATCTTTGTTTTTCCTTCAAAGTGCATCAGTAATGCACCCTCTTTGAATGAGGGCTATTTTCTTATTTTATAAAGTGTTTGGTATAGCGGTGATGGATGGGATGAGGGATATTGAATGCGAATTGAGATTTATTGCGGCTCATTATGTTCTCTGTAAATATTTAGAGAGTGATAGGTTTGATTATTGTGGAAAAGAGCGTGAGTGGGGACATTTATGTAGTACTCTAAGAATTACAGAGTGATTTATGAATAATGTAGAACAATGTTATCAGAATACTTTGTGAATCTAGTAAACACACGTTTCCTATCGAATAAATTTCGTAAGCATTAATTTTAGATGTCGATTTTATAGGTACTTAACTTACTTGATTTTATTTTACAACACATAATAATAATTTACTTACAGAAACTAAGCTATTACATATTTACATATATTTACAAAATACAACAGGATTAGTCAAGCTCAACTGATCCAGGTCACTGTCAGTCGGAAGCGTGCCCAAAACACTGGCGGCATTACCACGCTGGCTGACAATGCTGATTCTTTGAGCCAAAAATGTGCTAGCTTTTGGATAATTTACTTAATAGTTATTAAATAAAATATTCATTTTCATAACACAGTAAGTAACACCACTCCGGAGATTTTTCGATTCCAAGAAAATATTTCCATTAATTTGCATTGGATCGCAAAATCTGTCAAGGTTCCTGTGAGGGGCCAAGAAATCAGTATTGACAAGTTCATTCGTATACACCATCTCGCACTCCACTGAACATTTCTGAGAGACTTATTAGCTGGCTAATTATACAGAGGAAGTAGTTAGGGGCATCGGGAAGACGGAGGGTAGGAAACTCCGCCGGCGGCAGGGAATTTTGTTTTGCCTCTGCAATATAATTATGCTCAAGATAAATTAACAGTTTCTTAAGAAAACTGGTTTGGATTTGGTGTGCTTTTTTAGCTTCTTTAGGAGAAATGGTAAATACCGTAAATATTGCCTTACAATCAAGACTACTTATTAACAATTCCTAAACAGATCGATTGTCACTAGTCTAGTCTTTCTGAAGATTTAATTATGTAAACTTAGCTATGTTGGTGAACTTAGCAGATCATTGTCCAGCAGATCAAAATTTTTTGTGAGTTCTTATCGCATGCAGATGAGTTCTATAGTTCCTGATACTTTTTAGAAATAGTTCTGGCGTTTTTACCTACTAAAAGACCATGGTCAAAATGATCTGCCAACTTCCCGTAGCAGATCATTTGTGGCAGATCATAATAAAAAGCGAGTTCTTTTCGCATACAGATGAGGTCTACAGTTCCTGATACTTTTCTGGAATAGTTCTGTACTCATGTTCGAATACCAGCGGATCATGTCAGAAAAGTAGAAAAGTCGAAAAATAACGTTCTTTTTTGTTCTGTTGTTTCAAAAACTTCTTTAAAGCTAGAACTATTTCGTTACTCTTTCGTTTTGCACAGATCCACATCAAACATACAATCTAAAACTCTGTTACAGTCCAGAACTCACGTCCCAGTGCCAGCAGATCATATCCGAAAGTTCAAATAGGCCATAAAAGTCCTAAAAATTAATTCCGATTTCATCATCTTAAATGATTGTGGTGGGCCAGAACTCTTTTGGTTTTTATAGATCGGAATTAGAACTACAATCCAGAACACTTTTGGAGTCCAGAACTCACGCCCCAGTGCCAGCAGAGCATACCCGAAAGTTCAGATAGATCATAAAAGTAAAAAAAAAAAATAAGTTTACCGATTTCATCATCTTTAATGATTGTGGTCGGCCAGAACTCTTTTGATTTTCACAGATTCGAATCAGAAGTACAATCTAGAACACTTTTGGAGTCCAGAACTCACGCCCAAGTACCAGCAGAGCATACTCGAAAGTTCAAATAGGTCATAAAAGTCCAAAAAATGAAATGTTACCGATTTCATCATCCTTAATGATTGTGGTGGGCCAGAACTCTTTTGATTTTCACAGATTAGAATCAGAACTACAATCTAGAACACTTTTGGAGTCCAGAACTTACGTCCCAGTGCCAGCAGATCATATCCGAAAGTTCAAATAGGCCATAAAAGTCCTAAAAATGAAATGTTACTATTTTATCATCTTAAATGATTGTGGTGGGCCAGAACTCTTTTGGTTTTTATAGATCGGAATCAGAACTACAATCCAGAACACTTTTGGAGTCCAGAACTCACGTCTCAGTGCCAGCAGAGCATACCCGAAAGTTCAAATAAATCATAAAAGTAAAAAAAAAATAAGTTTACCGATTTCATCATCTTTAATGATTGTGGTAGGCCAGAACTCTTTTGATTTTCACAGATTCGAATCAAAACTACAATTCCGAACACTTTTGGAGTCCAGAACTCACGCCCCAGTACCAGCAGAGCATACCCGAAAGTTCAAATAGGTCATAAAATTCCAAAAAATGAATTGTTACCGATTTCATCATCCTTAATGATTGTGGTGGGCCAGAACTCTTTTGATTTTCACAGATTAGAATCAGAAGTACAATCTAGAACACTTTTGGAGTCCAGAACTCACGCCCAAGTACCAGCAGAGCATACTCGAAAGTTCAAATAGGTCATAAAAGTCCAAAAAATGAAATGTTACCGATTTCATCATCCTTAATGATTGTGGTGGGCCAGAACTCTTTTGATTTTCACAGATTAGAATCAGAACTACAATCTAGAACACTTTTGGAGTCCAGAACTCACGCCCAAGTACCAGCAGAGCATACTCGAAAGTTCAAATAGGTCATAAAAGTCCAAAAAATTAAATGTTACCGATTTCATCATCCTTAATGATTTTGGTAGGCCAGAACTCTTTTGATTTTCACAGATTAGAATTAGAACTACAATCCAAAAAACTTTTGGAGTCCAGAACTCACGTCCCAATGCCAGCAGAGCATACCCGAAAGTTCGAATAGGTCATAAAAGTGCAAAAAATGAAATGTTATTAATTTGAGTATCTCAAATGATTAGGTAGAGCTAGAACTCTTTTGATTTTCATAGATCAGAATCAGAACTACAATCTAGAACACTTTTGGAGTCCAGAACTCACGTCCCAGTGCCAGCAGAACATATCCGAATGTTCTAAAAAGTCGAAAATTCCAAAAAATTAAATGTTACCGATTTCATCATCCTTAATGATTGTGGGGGCCAGAACTCTTTTGATTTCCACAGATAAGAATCAGAACTACAATCCAGAACACTTTTGGAGTCCAGAACTCACGTCCTAGTGCCAGCAGAGCATATCCGAATGTTCTAAAAAGTCGAAAATTCCAAAAAATGAAATGTTACCGATTTCATCATCCTTAATGATTGTGGTGGGCCAGAACTATTTTGATTTCCACAGATAAGAATCAGAACTACAATACAGAACACTTTTGGATTCCAGAACTCACGTCCCAGTGCCAGCAGAGCATATCCGAATGTTCTAAAAAGTCAATAATTCCAAAAAATTAAATGTTACCGATTTCTTCCCTTAATGATTGTGGTGGGTCAGAACTCTTTACTACGGTACTGGGGCGTGAGTTTTGGACTCCAAAAGTGTTCTGGATTGTAGTTCTTGTTAGAAATCTAATTGTAAACCAAAGAGATATAACTTCTATGCTAAAAGACCTGACCAATTTAATGTTTATTTTGAGTTGTCAGTGTCATATCTCATTACTTTTTAATGTCACTTGTCAATGTAAGACATGCCGGCTAGTACAATTTGTATAACTGAATACGGAATAAACTGAAGAAAATCAGAGGAATCGTATATTATTTAACCACGCTCTGCCACAATTCCAACAGGTTATGGGCCCAGGTCACTTCCACTGCGCAAATTGTACTGAGTCTGGCGGCACATTTGTTTATTGAGAAATGGCCCTAGCGACAGGCGCCAATGATGCAAATATGGGCTCTTCGTTGCCTTTTCCATCAACGGAGAAGCTGAAAGGCATCACGGATTACCACAATTGGAAGTTTATCATGCGAATGGTATTAGTGCACGAAGATCTCTGGGAATGTGTGCAAGATGAAAAAGCTTCTGATGATAAGAAGAAGATGAAAGCTTTGGCAAAGATATGCCTTTCAGTGTCATCGTCTGCGTATCCTCACGTCAGAAATGCAAACACTCCTTACGAAGCATGGCAGAACTTGCAGCGAGCCTATGAAGACAAGGGTTTGTGTCGGCGGCTGGGCCTGCTAAGGAGTTTATTTACTGTGAAGTTGAACAAGGTTGATGGTATGGACAAGTACTTATCCAACATCACTGAAATAGGCCAACAACTTTATGATATTGGCTCGCCACTAGAAGATGATTTTCTGGCTGTAATCATGCTAAGTGGGCTACCACCAGACTATGATCCGCTTATAATGACACTTGAGAACAATAATATTAAATTATCAAGTGAAAATGTAAAAGCCAAGCTGCTCCAAGAGTATCAACGTCGTCGTGATAATAGTGAAACTGCAGAGACCACCGCTTTAGCTGCTCGAACCAAAAGAGTATTGATTTGTTTCAAATGTAAGAAACCGGGACATGTTATGAAGTTTTGTACAGAAAGCAAGCCGTTGCCAGCCAAGGAACAGACAGAGGATCGGGCTTTGCTGACGGCGCTCTCCGTTGTTGTGAATGATCAAGTGTGGTATATCGATTCGGGAGCTACGAATCACATGTGCAATAATAAAAGTGTCTTTGTCAAATACATGCCTATAAACCCTATTGAAGTGAATATAGCAAATGGTGAAAAACTTGCAGCTGTAGGACAGGGTGATGTAAAAGTTGAGTTACAGAACTGTGTAAAGACAATAAGTGGTGTGTATTTTGTGCCTAAGCTTACAACAAACCTACTGTCGGTTAGTTCTATGACCAAAAAAGGTTTCGATGTGGTGTTTGACAGAAAGGGTTGTAAAATAATTGATGGCAGTGTGACAGTAGCCACAGCCACACATGTTAATAATGTCTATCAACTAGATACACTAGATGCTTTATCATGTAATGTTGCATTGAAAAGTGGCCTACTTCCCTCATGTTTGGTTTCGGAATCCCTTGTTAGTTCCCAGGTGACTAATGATGTTCCTGAAGTGGAAGCAGGACGGGTGATTTCTGCGCAGAATAAGACCAGTAAGACTACGCAGGAGACATGGCATAGGAGGCTTGCACACCTGAATGCCAAGAGTATGCGCATCATGAAGCAAGGTATGGCAATAGGAATTGATTATGATGATACAAACTATCATACATGTGTTGCTTGTGTTGAGGGGAAGCAAACCAGACTCCCTTTCCCTAAAGCATCCCAAAGTAGATCAACTGAGGTTCTGGGGCTAATTCACTCTGATTTGTGCGGACCTATGTCCCATGTATCTTTGGGAGGGGCGTTGTATTTTTTAACCTTCATTGATGATTGCACCAGAAAGACTATGGTTTATTTTCTTAAGTCAAAAAATGAAGTACTAGAAAAATTTAAAATTTTTAAAGCACTTGTTGAAAAACAGACTAATAAGAAAATTAAAATATTGCGAAGTGACAATGGAGGTGAATATTGTAATTCTCAGTTCCAGGCATTCCTCAGAGAGCAAGGTGTGATTCATGAAACCACTGTCCCATATTCACCAGCCCAGAATGGTGTTAGCGAACGAGCCAACAGAACAATAATGGAGAAAGCTAGATGTATGCTGCAAGATGCTGGCTTAAATAAACAATTCTGGGCTGAGGCAGTGCAAACAGCTGTTTACATTAAGAATAGAACTCCAACAAGAGCTGTCATGGGGTCAACACCCGAGGAAAAATGGACAGGCAAAAAGGTAAATGTAAGTCATTTTAAAATTTTTGGATGCATAGCACATGCTCTCGTGCATAATAGGAAGAAGTTAGATGCAAAAACCAAATCCTACATCTTTGTTGGATACTGTGAGAATACTAAAGGCTACAGACTAATAGACCCAGAATGCCCCAGCACTTGTATCAAAGCCAGGGATGTCACATTCTTTGAGAACAGATTTATGTATACGGATGCATTCAAAAGTTTGTCACATGAGGGCAATAATGACATTGATCTAACTCCCCTTATGGTTAAAGACAGTAATGAAACAGTGCAGCTATTTGAACCACAAAGCCCTGAATCGGAGTCATCTAATGGAGTCCAGCTGAATGTTGAGTCACCCAATGAAATTAACATAATATCTGATGATTCTGATGATGAAGATTTAACTGTTGAAAGTCCAGACAATGTGTTGGATGAAACTTATATTCCAGGGTCATCATCACTTGACTCTGACACTGCAAGCTTTATGAGTGCAAGTGATTCCAGTGAGTATGCCAATATGACATTTGCAATGAATTGTCAAGCTGATGAACCCACAACGGTAGAAGAGGCACTGAGTAGTAGTGAGGCTGATCAGTGGTATGATGCCATGCAAGACGAGTATAATTCATTTAATAAAAACAAGTGTTGGACTCTCACAGATTTAAAACAAGGTCAAAAACCCGTTAAATGTAAATGGGTATTTAAGAAGAAAAGGGATTACAATGAAAAATTAGTAAAATTTAAGGCCCGTCTTGTTGCTAAAGGTTTCACACAAAAGTATGGAATAGATTACCAAGAAACATTTGCTCCTGTGGTCCGGTATTCAACTATCAGAATGTTATTTGCAATAGCAGTAGAATATGACCTGAATATTGACCAGCTTGATGTCAAAACAGCTTTTTTGAATGGAGATCTTCAAGAGGACGTAGTTATGCAGCAACCAGAAGGATTTGTTATAAAGGGGAAGGAAGATAAAGTTTATAAGTTAAACAAATCCATCTATGGCCTTAAACAAGCTGCAAAATGTTGGTATGATAAAATAAATGGAGTGTTAGTTGAAAAGCTGAATTTTCAAAAATCTTCTGTCGAACCTTGCGTTTATTTTAGAAACCATGAGGGCAGATTGGCATTCATTGCATTGTATGTAGATGATATACTCTTACTAACAAGCAAAAATGATGAAATGAAAGAAATAAAAAACCTGTTAATGAAAGAGTTTGAAATGAGGGATTTGGGTTCTGTACAAGAGTTCTTAGGCATGAGAATATGTAGAGAAAAAGAAAAAATCACTCTTGATCAGTCAAACTATATTAAGAATGTTTTAAGAAGATTTAAAATGGATGATTGTAAACCGATTAGCACTCCAATGGAAGCAGGTCTTAAGCTCACAAAAGCAGAAAAGAAATCTGACAACTGTCAATACAGAAATTTAATTGGGTGTCTTATGTATGTTGCAGTTTGTACGAGACCAGATATAGCACATGCTGTTAGTTTCCTCAGTCAGTACAATGAATGCTATAATGATACTCATTGGAAGGCCGCTAAACGGGTGTTAAGATATTTAAAGGGAACAGTTGGTTATCGATTATCATTTGAAAAATCTGGTTTGGAAGTTCATGGTTATGCAGACGCAGATTGGGCGACCTGTGAAGTGGATCGAAAGTCTTACACTGGTTTTCTGTATAAAATTGGTAAGTCAGTAGTCACCTGGGAGAGTCGAAAGCAAAAAACAGTTGCCTTATCCAGCACTGAGGCAGAGTATATGGCACTTTCCGATGCATGCAAAGAAGCTTTGTTTATACATACTTTTTTCAGTGAATGCTTAGGTTTAAACTATGTAACTACTTTGTATAATGATAACCAATCTGCACAGAGGTTATGTGAAAACTCAATGTTTCATGGTCGTACAAAACACATTGATGTAAGGCATCATTTTATCAGAGATATAGTAAATCGAAAACTAATTATTGTTGAGTATCTCCCCACTGATAAAATGATAGCTGATATTCTTACAAAACCATTGTCGAGGGAGAAATTCGAAAAATTTGTAACAGATTTGAGTCTTTTTCTTAGGTAAGATAAATTAATTAGTAGTTTGTAAGCAAAGAGCACTTTTGTAAGTGATTATTGTTTATGTAGTTAGTTACATAATGAAGCTGTTGTGAGTTTATGTATGTAGAGTGTAGATAAGTTATGATAACTTTATTTACATCAGGATAAGGTTTAGCTACATAGTTATGTTAACTGTCAATTATACTAAGAGTATCCTGTGCTATAAATTACAGATAAGACTCTGTCTGGGTACCTAGATATAAATACTTATATATATTTTTTGTTGATTCTAGAGGAAAGGATTCTTTTTGTGGTGGGTATATCATTTTTGGTTTATGGGAAGGTGTTAGAAATCTAATTGTAAACCAAAGAGATATAACTTCTATGCTAAAAGACCTGACCAATTTAATGTTTATTTTGAGTTGTCAGTGTCATATCTCATTACTTTTTAATGTCACTTGTCAATGTAAGACATGCCGGCTAGTACAATTTGTATAACTGAATACGGAATAAACTGAAGAAAATCAGAGGAATCGTATATTATTTAACCACGCTCTGCCACAATTCCAACAGTTCTGATTCTTATCTGTGGAAATCAAAAGAGTTCTGGCCTACCAAAATCATTAAGGATGATGAAATCGGTAACATTTCATTTTATTGGCTTTTATGACCTATTTGAACTTTCGAGTATGCTCTGCTGGTACTGTGGCATAAGTTCTGGACTCCAAAAGGGTTCTAGATTGTTGTTTTGATTCTAATCTGTGGAAATCAAAAGAGTTTTGGCCCACCACAATCATTAAGGATGATGAAATCGGTAACATTTAATTTTTTGGAATTTTCGCCTTTTTAGAACTTTCGGATATGCTCTGCTGGCACTGGGACGTGAGTTCTGGACTCTAAAAGTGTTTTGTATTGTAGTTCTGATTCTGATCTATGAAAATCAAAAGAGTTCTAGCTCTACCTAATCATTTGAGATACTCAAATTAATAACATTTCATTTTTTGGAATTTTCGACTTTTTAGAACTTTCGGATATGCTCTGCTGGCATTGGGACGTGAGTTCTGGACTTTAAAAGTGTTGTGAATTGTAGTTTTGATTCGAATCTGTGAAAATCAAAAGAGTTCTGGCCGACCACAATCATTAAAGATGATGAAATCGGTAAACTTATTTTTTTTTTTACTTTTATGATCTATCTGAACTTTTGGGTATGCTCTGCTGGCACTGGGGCGTGAGTTCTGGACTCCAAAAGTGTTCTAGATTGTAGTTCTGATTCTAATCTGTGAAAATCAAAAGAGTTCTGGCCCACCACAATCATTTATGATGATGAAATCGGTATAATTTAATTTTTTGGAATTTTCAACATTTTAGAACATTCGGATATGCTCTGCTGGCACTGGGACGTGAGTTCTGGACTCCAAAAGTGTTCTAGATTGTAGTTCTGATTCTAATCTGTGAAAATCAAAAGAGTTCTGGCCCACCACAATCATTCAGGATGATGAAATCGGTATAATTAATTTTTTTGGAATTTTCAACATTTTAGAACTTTCGGATATGCTCTGCTGGCATTGGGACGTGAGTTCTGGACTTTAAAAGTGTTGCGAATTGTAGTTTTGATTCGAATCTGTGAAAATCAAAAGAGTTCTGGCCTACCACAATCATTAAAGATGATGAAATCGGTAAACTTAATATTTTTTGACTTTTATGATTTATTTGAACTTTCGGGTATGCTCTGCTGGCACTGAGACGTGAGTTCTGGACTCCAAAAGTGTTCTGGATTGTAGTTCTAATTCCGATCTATAAAAACCAAAAGAGTTCTGGCCCGCCACAATCATTTAAGATGATGAAATCGGAATTAATTTTTAGGACTTTTATGGCCTATTTGAACTTTCGGATATGATCTGCTGGCACTGGGACGTGAGTTCTGGACTGTAACAGAGTTTTAGATTGTATGTTTGATGTGGATCTGTGCAAAACGAAAGAGTAACGAAATAGTTCTAGCTTTAAAGAAGTTTTTGAAACAACAGAACAAAAAAGAACGTTATTTTTCGACTTTTCTACTTTTCTGACATGATCCGCTGGTATTCGAACATGAGTACAGAACTATTCCAGAAAAGTATCAGGAACTGTAGACCTCATCTGTATGCGAAAAGAACTCGCTTTTTATTATGATCTGCCACAAATGATCTGCTACGGGAAGTTGGCAGATCATTTTGACCATGGTCTTTTAGTAGGTAAAAACGCCAGAACTATTTCTAAAAAGTATCAGGAACTATAGAACTCATCTGCATGCGATAAGAACTCACAAAAAATTTTGATCTGCTGGACAATGATCTGCTAAGTTCACCAACATAACTTAGCTATAAAAAAAACTTTCGAACTCATGAAATAGCAAGGAAAAAATCCTAACTGGGAGCAAATTAGGGCTATGAATCATAACTCGAACGATGTAAAAGGATGGAATTTTTTACATTCCACTTACGTTCACGCCATTTTTCAAAGCGGCAAATTCATGTGCCACAAAACAGTCATAAATTAAAACAGTATTGCAGACAGTTGAAACTAATACGTTGTGCCCATAGAATTTTATATCATTACAGATATTTTTAAATCTAAAGCGATAATCTATTTGAGATCCTATAGATATTTATAATTATAAACTTATTTTTATATTCTTCTTTCAACTTATCTACTATATTTATAAAAATAAGACCTTTCATATGAACTTATTTTATAACAAACGTGTAAATCTCGTAGGTAATCATAGTACTTACCTACATAACCTGTCAACTGAACACTGACCGAGAGCATATTGCAGTAGCTGTGATATTTTCGAAACCTACATAGGTTTCGAAAATATCACAGCTACTGCCATCATATTTATTTATAGCAATTAAGCTTACCGAGTACCGAGTACTTATCTACTTACACTATTATTTCAGACGCTAGTCAATAGTCTCTTTCGATCTATACATAATGTTGATTGTAGCAAGCACACTGCACTCTGCACACAACGATATATTAGCCTTCATATACTAAGCAAAAAGCATATTTATGACGTCACCGCAGGCTCTCGGTTATCGGACAGGGAATAATTTACCGATGGCATGTTCGGATTGTGGACAGGTGGGATGCTGGGGGCTCTCCCGGACACAGATATGCAGGAATGTGAACTTGGGTGTATGTGTCATACGGTTTTATGAAGCAATTCCTTCTTTATTAAAGCATACTCAACTTAAAAAATAACATGATTTTGTTTTTATTTTTTGAAACCAACATTTCAGAACAATATTTTCCTATTGACGAGTTTTCTTTAACAACTCCTGATGGTTCAAACCGGCTATAATATTGATAAAGAACTCATCCCTTCATTGGTCGGATAAATCATCTCAAATTGAAAGGCTGCTGGTGATCGTCCGATCGATCATCCGGAATCTCGCTGATCGCAGCTATCATAATAAAGTGAAAATCAGAATGTAGCTATCCGCTGAAATTGATTTTATCCGTATTTTCCGCGTAGCCGATTGTGATCCTACCGCATTATATCATGCAATCACTAATTATTTTTTGTTTGCCACACAAATATATTTGCTTTTATGTATATACATAAATCACTTTGTGTTTTCATTTTAAAAATAGCTTTTCGAAATTACACCTACTCCTCCTTATTTACACTTATGAATCAGGTAAATTAAATATAAATACATAGATACCTACTTGTAAATGAAATTAAGTCAACATGATATGATTATTTATGAATTACCTACCGGTTTTAAATAGGTATGTATTTCATAAGTCAAAATAAACAGTATTTATTTTACCTTTTCAGTTAAAACTATAGAAAGAGATCAAAAATTAAATCAATTAAATCTCTTACTCGACTACGTTTTGAAGGGTTTTCAAAATTTTTTAGTACCTAATGAGATAATATCCTTTCTCGTTTCGACTTTCGCTCCTAGCAACTCGTAAAGGGATTGGACAGACTTATTCCAGCAGGAAAGCGTTTATGCGGGGACGAATCACCCTCTTGTTGTTCTTGCATTACCACAAACAAAACGGAATTGTTGAAAATGAGTTTTTGTTTTTCCATTGTTTTCGGAATCCGTCGACAGGAATGAAAGGGGCGGCTGAATTAACAGACACACACGTGGAAAGAATTGTATCCAATCTCTTAGTTTCCTTTCTTTTTATTTAGAGAACAAAAGTTTCACAGGTCGTGAAATAACTATTATAATCAAAACTTTTGAGTTTTAAGTATATTTAATCGGTATGTTTCATGAAACCAATCGTTTCTTCAACATTTTGTATAACATTTTTAAAAGGGATCTAATTAAGTGGTTCGTAGATTAGGATTGACATGAAGTTGGACAAGGGTTGACTTGACACAATGTTGGTTTGTGAGAACGCCGAGGCATATTTTATTGGCACCTAAATTCAAATAGGCTCAAGGGATCCTGAAAAAAATATTTGTTAATAATAACGAAACGAGAAGTCGGGATAACCTTGGTCTACTAGGCGGCTGTCATCAACCGACCGTCAACCGGATGGATAGTTTGAATCTTCGAAGGTTCGGATAGAATAGCTTTTCACTAACGGCCGTCTGTTGTCAGGAAACATGTGCTATAGAAACACATTCTTACCACACACATTCTCCAAGTTAATAATTGAGAAACAATTCCAATAAACATTAATTTACACTATGTTCACTGCTAAGGATTCCACGACCATGAGTTTAGCGATAAGAATTACATGGTATCTGTTTGAATTGATGCGGTATTACTAAAAAGGTTTCCATCGTTAATTCAAATAATGAACAACTAACACTTTCTATTACAATGTACATACATACATAAGTACATAAAATCACGCCTCTTTCCCGAAGGGGTAGGCACCACGGATCTCCACTTGCTACGATCCTGACTTACAACTTTTGCTTCATTCACTCTCATTACATTCTTTATACACGCTCGCCGGTTTAGGGTACTTTTGACCTGGCCCTTCTCCAAAATGTCGCCAATTTGATCCAAAAAGGTTCGCCTAGGCCTTTCCCTTCCAGCTGTCCCATACACACTTGCCTCATACAATACACTTGCTTTGTCAAACGACTGTCATCCATCCTCTCTACATGCCCAAACCATCTTAACAATGTAAGTATTCAATAGAATAGTTTTGAATTCTTTAGATCGATCAAGAACAAGAGGGTACCTACATTATCAAAATGAAAGGCATAAATCGTTATATCAAATGAGTAAATAAGTTCAGTTATCTCGTCCGCTGATCGCTCTGCTCATGTAAAGATGCAAGGCCTTTTAATCCCAAGCGAATGATAAATTGCCTGACAGACGCTCTGCATCTCTATGTAGACATACGAGCATACGTATGCTCTATATAAATCATCGTACGAACAAACAGTGGGCTCGATTAACAGTAATTTTGTTAGCAGTTGGTATAAATCTTAATCAACGGAGTTGATGAAATGGGTTAGGTTAGAACGGAATGGAACACAATCTTTGTTCTTAGTTAACTGTGCTAGTCTAAACAGTAAGGTAACACTATGTAACACCTGAGATTCGTAAAATATGAGAGAAAAAAGAAATTAGACCCTTATTTTTCATCCATATTTTATAGTATTGTTGATTTTATTTAAATGCAATAAAAACCATGTTGAACGTTTCCAATGAATTTCATCAAACCATTATCAAAGGCAATTTTTGCACAACCTCTTGTTTGTCAATCTGACCTAAATAAACAGCGAAGCTAAAAAACAAGCATTCTATCTTGATTTGTTTTTTGCGCGACCCGAGGACAATCAATTGAAACCGTTAGGGCTGCTACTGGACCGTTCAGTAACGCAATATCCATGTTTACTAATTACGATGTGACAGTATGAATATTGATCCATACCTACTGTATTGGCATAAACTTTACGCGTGGTAAAGTCACGAGTTATTCAATGTGAGTGCTACACGGAATTCACTATTTAGTTTCCTCATCAATTGTCCTGCTAAATTAACTCAGATTTATTATTCACATCATCATCATTGATCAGTCAGCCACATAACCTTTTTCACCTGATTATGAAGAGACAAATTCAAAAAAAATATCATGTTAGTACTTAGATTGTTAGTAATAAAGTAAAATAATTTATTTTTCACAGAAAAACAAAAATAATTTGTCCAGGCGTTAATCTCGTGTCTATATTGGTTTGAACCAAACGGATAGGTGAATATACATTTGTTTGCACGACTACCATAGCTAAAAAGTACTCAATTAATACACCATGTAAATGAAATTGACTTTATTTGCATGAAAATAAACAAATACGGATAATGGAGCCCATGGGTATCACATTCACCCGAAAAATATTATTCATTTGCTGAAAACTATGGGGCCTGCGAACAGTTAACATTTTTAATTTTGTATAAAAAATTCAAATGTATTTTGTAAGGACAAATGAATAAAACTTGCTGCCAAAGGCCTTAAAGTTATCCCATAAAATGTGCATAGCCTTTGCTTTCATATAAAAAATGAAGGTGTCTTCAAAAAGGGAAGTAAAATTCCAGCTCAAAGTTTTTAGAAGACATTGTTTTTTATCAAATGCAATACCGTTTGAACGTACACAGTGAATGTACCTATGTACATGAACTTTCTACGGAGTAAACTCACTAAGCTAGTTCATAATAGAACCTACTTCAATATGAAAACGATAAGAACTGAGAAATGATTTAGCCACTTGAATAAAAGCATGTCCAGACTTGACTCGGGAACATAAATAAATTCTATAAATACCGACAAGTTTCAGTTCGCGTTTACGACATAATCCATACCAGCGTGATCCATTGCCTATCCTGTGTTATAATTTACTTTGATACCAAGCTGATCCATGAAATCAGATGTTGCTACTGGCATTGTACCTATTTCAGACTCACTAGGGTTGCGCTTGTAAGGACAAGTTTTTTTATTTTATTTTAGACTAGCTGACCCGCGCAACTTCGTCTGCGCATTATTAGGATTCAAGTGCAGGAGTGTTACCTAAAGTTTATTTACACTGTGTTTGAAGTGAATAAAAAGGAATCAAATTTTCCATACTAACTTTAACACCCTGTAAAACATCCATATGGGTTGATTTTTTTTTATTAGATAAGCATATATTCAAGTAAAAAAGCTAAAGCATCTACGTTCCAAATTTCATTACAATCGGTTAAGTCACGTCTATGAAACTGCCTATTTTAATTTCCAAAACGCTAAATGATCTGTATTCTTGATCTCGCAACGCTACCTAGTTGTGAAAATGAAAAATATAGATGACGTTGCTAGCGTCGCTAATCAACGCCAAGGAAAAATATTTTATTTTCTAGCTGGTACCCGCGATTTCGTCAGTAAAATAACATAAGTTGAAAACCTATAAAAATTATCGAAAAGCCTAAGCAAAAATCTCCAATAGCTTTCAAAACTCAAAATGATCGTATCTCGACCTCCGCTATAGTAGAAACGCCACCTTGGATAAAAAAAAGTAAAAAGCAGTTTTGACCTCGGTGATGGCGTTCGAACCAAAGCCTAAGAAAAAGTATTTTAATATACCAAAAAAATCTTAATTTCGTATGTATTGATGAGTGGAAATATACATGTTACATGTTTTTAATTAATTTAAAAATCATTTATCATGCAAAATGAGAAAAAAAACAAAAAAATCTGCAATGCAAAAACAGAGCAAAAAGTGGCGGTCACCCATCATCTTTATGACCTCGCCCAGCGTCGCTCAACTTTTTTCCCCATACAAACTTGCAACCCTTATTTTCACGCCCCCTTATAAATATTTAAAGAAAAAAGTAGCCTATGTCCGTCCCTGGGGTATAATCTTTATCCATGCCAAATTTCAGCTTAATCTGCTTAGCGGTTTGGGCGTGAAAGCGTAACAAACAGACAGACAGACAGAGTTACTTTCAGATTTATAATATTAGTATGGAAGTATGGATTTAACAAATATTTAATAATAACATGGCGGTCCCGGAGCGGGATGTATGATCCTTTAAAGTTTAGAGGTTAATATGTAGGTAAGGTCTAAAGTAGGTAGGGGAGTATTGGGCAGTAAGGCAGGTTTGGACACCACCGGCAAACTCCCGTGTTATGCCGGCCATACACCATCATGTCAATCCACCCCCAAAAATGGTCAATTCTAACTGATCAAATTCCGATTTGACGATAGGCATGATGGTTTCTGGCCGACATGACACGGGGGTGTCCAAACCTCCCTACTCAAACCAAACTCCAAACTCCAATGCTCCCCTACCTCCCATATATATTTAATTGATATACCACTCCCTTCCATTCATTCCATAGTTCCCAGACACTTTTTAAACTATCATGGTTTTCAACATTTTTAACACGGTTAACGGGATATTTACCATTATTTAATGTTTTTTGAGTTTCCCGATATTTCGGCGTAGTTGCATACGCCATGATCAATAGTATCTATGGTATTAATCATGGTTAATATCCCGTTACCTGTGTTAAAAATCCCAGACACTTGTCCTACCGTACTAACTGATATTTATTCTGTGGTCGCGATGTATCTTACATTTTTAAACTCATGATAACTTTTGAATAAAATGTCCGATTTCAATCATTCAAAAAGTAATCGACGGGTACTGAAACAGCCTTTACTACGAAGGAATTTATTTGGATAAGAATAAATACCAAAATAAGAATAACGTGGTCTGCTTTTGGTCGTCATTTTTATTCACTTTTTAAATTATAAAAGTTGTTATTCTGACACAACCACAATAGTTGGACATATGCTATCGCTGACTTTTTTGTAGATATTGATACGTTCTTTAATATTGTAGAACATTTTTTTGTTCTATCATCAATAGTTTTCGCAGCGCACGCGATATGAAGAATTTTATGTTCAAAATTTTTACACCTTTGGTTACATTATTGCAATTTTCATAAGGATCTCTAATTTTTTTGAAAATAATTTATAGCCTATGTTCATCACAGATAATGTAGGATTCTAATGGTGAAAGAATTTTTCAAATCGGTCCAGTAGTTTCGGAGCCTATTCAATTCAAACAAACAAACAAACAAACAAACAAACAAACAAACAAACAAACAAACAAATGTTTCCTCTTTATAATATTATTTTATTTTAGATAATATCACAGATTTTGGGCTCGATTTGTGGACTCGTTTGGAACTTTACCCAAACGAGTCTACAAATCGAGCCAGAGACTATTAACCACATTTTTCAGAACTAGATTTTCCCTTTAGTAGTTTTTCTTATTAGGTACTTAATTTTATAAGTACGCATTTGATTCCATCAATTATTATTATTTATGTTTGATCTTATTTCTTGCTAAATACCTATTATGCAACCGCCACAATTATTACTTAAGGATGAATATAAATTGTCGTTGCAAAATATTACTATTTCGGCATTAAAAAAAAAAATTAAGAAATAAAGAAATTCATTTAGTTATTAGAAAAGTAGGGTAATCATACCAATCGTACATCTCTAGTAATCATTAGTTAGTATTCGTCACGCAAATAATTAACGGTTCATTACGATTGTGCACGATTTAATTGGACGGAGCCACTCCGTGCTTTGAATCAAAGCGATCGATCCAATTCGTCAAAGTGTCTGAATGGAGCCGATTTTTGGCAGATCGTCAACATTTAAAATTAAAATAAAGTTGCGAATATACGAGTAAACGTAAAAACAAAAGACGGTACCTACCTACTTACAGTTTTAGCTATTTTTTTTTATTTTGCTAAATCTAAGGAGGATTAGCCAAAATTTTGAAATATTACTTATCATTTTGATGCGCACTGCTTGGTGAGTACGTTTCCTGCAACCTTTTTTAGCAAGACCTCAATTTTAATTAGACTTTGGTGCCCAAACTTTTTCAATTGTACTTTTCCACTTTAATTTGAAGAAGGTTCACACTTGAAATTAATTAAATTTTGTATCCTACGAGCGCGGGTGCGCACTTCCTCGCCCGCCTCTTCCATTTGCTGCTTAATTGTTTCCAACGCCGAATTATTTTGATTTATAGCTTTGTGATTGCTGCAACTCGATTATGTAGGACTAGGGTCTTTGGGCTTTTAATCGAATCAAATGATAAATAAATTCAACCCACTTGTCCGTATGAACTGTCCGATTGAAAGTAGATTTCAGTTCGTTTCGTTTGATGAAACAATACTTGATTTACCTATGTAGTTTGATTAGTAGTTTTGCTCCAAGAACGAATGTAGAACATTTTAAATAGACTTTAAATATGATTCAGAGAAAATCAATGACACGAAAGAGGCTCATTTAAATCTCTCGCACCTTTCCTGAATCGGTGAGTCACACGTCTGGGAGCCATCCCGATATCAGTTCGAGTAAATATCGAGTTGCCAAACTAGAAGGGAGCTCGTGAGTCAGCGGGCGACAGAATAACTAGGAGATACTATTGAGAGGTGTGATTCACTCTGGTCTAGCGCTTGAATTAAGCAGTACAAAATACATTGTGTAATGATGTGTTGTGTAATTTACGAGCTTGTAATTGTGGAGGGAGCTTTATTGCTGAACTTTATTAGCGGTGAAATATGGTTTTAATAGACGTGTCCCCAATTACATACACCTACCCCGATACACCTAATCTTTTTTTTTATACCTGTAATCTTTTTTTAACAAAGCTTGATTATCAACTGTTGTTACATTTACATGTCAAACAATGCGTCAACATTACAGCGAGCTAAAAGTATAGAAAAATAGTAGATATATTTTTTTTACCTTGTTTACCTTTGTGGCGACCTCTATCTATCATCGCCTGAACTACAAGCTGAACTATACTACCCCCAAACCTTCTTGCCCTTATCCCATGTTATCTGGGGTCGTCACAACAAACTAAATAATGAAAGCTTAGGTACTTTATGAAAATCCATATATTCTTTTGAAAGTTCTTTAAAATACTCTGTCATACTATTATTGTTAATTTTTTATTAATTAGGATGTCGCTGTGTATCACGGTTCGGGCATCACGGAAGACCAGCGTTATAGTAGCATACCTACCTCATCATCATCAGCCTATGGCAGTCCACTGCTGGACATAGGCCTCCCCTAGTGCGCGTCATTGCGCCCTGTCCTCATCTCAACGCATCCAGCTTCTGCCGGCAGCCTTTCGCAGATCGTCACTCCACCTACCATACCATACCTACATATACTACTATAACAATATGCTGATTGGCGGCCAATTTTGTCGCTATTTATATTTAAGTTCACAAAATATTACTGGTAATACCTCTATACTAACCTTATTTGACTTCTTATATTTATAAAAGTAGTAATAAACATGTCCGGTTAGGAAGCTCTGAGGCAGGATGCGGATTTGTCCGTCAGCAAACCGTCAGTAAATATTGACTCAAAACTTACTATTTGCATGGCTGAGATGAGATAGCGATGCATCTTAGTTTCGGCTTCCTGAGATACATTTGCTTCTTATAATCTTGAACGTAGGGCTTAAAATAGGATACCCAATAGGTTGGAGTTTTATAGGAAACCAAAGCTTTACCTAAAGCTCTTGAAGAGAACAAACAATTACGTTAAAGAAGCATGACTCTAACTAAAACATGCAGACTTTTAGTATGTTAAACGGATATGCTAAACCTTACCTGTCCTTATTAATAATTGCTAATGATGTTTATTTATGATGAACAAGTAAGGTTCTTTGTAAAATTAAAGTAAGTAAAGTTTTACAATTACAAACTTTTCAAAATTCTTACATTTACAACTCCTATCTGATTATGATTAACGATATGATGCAACAAAACTGCATAATGCACACTAATGGACGTAAAGGAGAAATGAATGTAATATTTACAAACACACAAGACATAAACCCACATTCACAGCGCCGCTTCAATCGAGCACCGACACGAATGGCAATAAAAGCGGAATTTATCATAAAAGTTGCACGTTAAAGACTGAACAGTCGTAAATAAGAAAATAAGACCACCTATTTATATTTGTGGCTGGAGTTGGACTGATGCGTTTTGATACTTGCTATAAAACTGTATCTCGTTTCAATTGGAATTGTGATAGCTTTTCTGCTAACACAACTTTAATGTTTAATGGAAATCGAGTAGTTTTTACAAGCTATTTTTATCTTGGCTCTATATTTATTTGCTTATTTCAATCTATTACTTTTAAATTTAAATTTAAATCTATTATCTCTTTACACTATTTGAGATTGAGAGGAAATGGAACACTTAACAAGCTGAAATCAGCTGAATGCTGTAGTCAGGTGTTGCTTAACAGAATTCCCAGCTATAAGAAAAAAATATCCGCGGCTTATTTAAATTGATGAGTTACCAAATAAAATCTTGTTTGTCACGCATGTACCTTGTTTCATGACCACATTTTCTTCTTTTGAACCATCAATTATTCTTCAAAGTATCAGGTAAATAGAGTCACAGTACAAGTCATCATAGGGCGGAGTAGTAGTTTGGGCGAGCGTTCATTGATGTGGGGCGGCGTCGGGCGTCCGACGTCCGTGGCGAAACGTGGCATGGAAATAGCGGCCAATGCGCCGGCATTTCCGCGACCCACCTGTGTGCTGCTCGTGTCTGCTAGATTGTAGGTTTTATATCGATCTGAAAATGAAATACTTGCTTATTAATAAGAAAAGTACCTAAGACTGTAAGCTGCAAGGTCGATATCTGTTTAGGTTCTTCCAATCGCAAAATCTTCTTGTCGTATCTTCTTTCGAAAGGATTTTAAGTGGTCCTCAAGGAAGCCCTTCGTGCACTTGATACATTCATGCTATCGATAAAAGATATAATATATCACAATCACATAATAATATCGTAAGTATATTATTTGTTCAATTTATGGTCAGATTTTAAAAATACCTCATCATCTTCCTGCCCTTTTCCCACATTATGTGGGGTCGGCACAACATATGTTCTTCTTCCATTCTCCTCTAGCAGCCGTCACCTCAACACTCACTCCTTTCTTACTCATGTCATCCTTTACACAATCCATCCATCTTTTCTTTGGCCTACCTCTACTCGTAAATCCATCAACATTCATACCAAGCACTCTCCTAGTTACATGACCTTCTTCCCTTCTCATTACATGCCCATACCATGCTAGCCTGTTGCTCCTCATCTTTTCATTCACTGGTGCCACTTTCACACTTCCATATTTTAAAAATACCTGCACACGAAGTAGGTGTGTTGTCATTGAGCCGAAAAATACTTATTTCCCTCCTTATAACTTTTCAGTCGGTGGTAGTTCAGTGGTATAAATACCTAAACTTAACTGCAATAATGGTGTTCTTCTGAGTATGGATCTTACTTACCTATCTGCGACTTCAAAGGAAATAATCCCAATTTATCGAGAGCTAAATTGTTGTGTAACTGCGCATGAAAATAGCATCGGAAACCGCCTCACCTGTATTACCCCAGTCGTGTTCAGAATTAGAACACACAAGAGTTTCTTGATTTGGGGCTATACAGGGAATTGACCAAGATTCGTATTCTGCGTCTCTCTCTGTGCTATCATTAATTATATTGCTGCACTCATCACACAATGCAAATATATATAGTTCGCGCACCTTTATGATGTGCCGGCTATAGAAAATTCAGACCACACACTACTACACAATCCAAATCTATTTAAAGCAGTCCGGAGTCAACAAAAGTGTCGCAGCGACATTTCATAACGAAGTCTTATTCATAAGTTTTTTTTTAACCCGAATAGGATAAGTCACGCTTCCCTTTATGCAGCAACAAAAGATCTAAATACGTCGTTGTATGTTGGCACAGAATTCGCTCTACAGTAGTAGAGATCATTTAGAATTGTGTCTAAATAAAGTGTTATGTCATTTAAAATTATGATTGATTGTACCTACTGGAAAGATAATTTTACATTATTGCAATCTGTCATAACGCCACTCAGGAAAACGCTTCCGTTGAAAAGTTAATAAAGATTGTGTTTCCCGGATTTCTGCATGAAAATATTGTTTAAACGCCTTCCTTCCGACACTTCTAGCCCATCAAACTGATGCGTACAATTTCATTATGCCGAGTTGGTATACAATATTGTACTATTATTATATGATTTCATGATTGTGTATTTTGTTTGAATAAAAAAAATATTGACATTTCTGTCATACAAATATAACCTCACCTACTATTTGTAAAACTTATACTGTGGTAGGTCAAGTGTTGCTTCCCGGACGTGAAATCTCGTGGTCCCGGGACGTTACAACAAAAGGCATTTTAGTTTTATTCCAGTTTGGTGACGGCTCGAGGGTGCCGTGTCAAGACGTCTCTTCAGTTAGGAGCCGACAAATTGACCCTCTTCACGTTACGGATTTAATTCAAAAATTATACATAATACCTATATGACTTTGCAACACATTTGTGAAATCTTTGTCTTAAAGTGTGTGATGATTATGAGTCTCGTATATTTTTATTTAGTTTTTGCATCTGTAAATCAAAAAGGGCAATACTTTAGAAAAAAAATGGCCTACTAAACGCACTTTCACTAATCTGGAAGGCATAGGACTTAGGGTTGATTAATAACCCTAATTAGGATCGAATTTCCGACGCTCTATAAAAATAAAAAGGACATACCTGCCCGACATCCGCCACACACGTGAACTAATCCTTTGAACAACTTGATCTATTCCTGACCCTCTATAATTCATACGAAAGCTGCGACACATTGTTCGAAGGAAATACGTTTCAACAGACACGTTTCTAATTTTCGTGATGTCACAACAGCACGCTTTTAGGCTGCCCAGTCTGTTTGCTACAGAATAAACAGATGTTATTCCACATTGGTTCACTTCGAAGCTCTTTTAAATGGTGTGCAATATTCAACCCTAAAGTAAATACAATTACGACTTCCAATACCCTATTATCGAACGCTCATCAGTTGCTTTCGAGAAACACTGCTCAGCTGCACAGAACCGAAATGCAAAACATTAAGGCTCATTTTACATTTGCAGCTTTTTACAGTGATAAAGGCATGGACACAGAAAATATAAAGACATAGAACAGTACACAGTTACTAAAGCTTTTGGACGGTTTCGGACGCAGCTTTACTTGACTTAGTTTAGTTGCCAAAGCGCCCGCGCAACGAGTACCCGTGTTTTGGGAAGATACTCACGCGTCTATTTTTGCGAAGTTTCACGCGTGTTGTGTGTATTTGAAACGTGTATGAAGTTTAATTCGGATTTCTAAGCGACAATATTTACATTGGATACGATTGTTGCATACATGTATTTTTAAGGTGGACTACGAAAGCGAATGTATTTTATAGGATAGGTGATTGTTTTTTTTTTGTACCCTATTTCATTTAAACATTCAATTCTGATAATACTTATGGTTGAACAAAATTACCATTGGTTCTTAGGCTTTATAGCGTTCCTGCAATAAATCGCAAGAGTTCCAAGTGCATTCCTGGACGATTTATCGTATAGTCGTGATTCGCTTTTTGCGATTGCAAATGGATTTCGGCAGTAATGTGCATGCGTGCATTAAATCGAACTTTAACTGGGAACAGTAAAATCTATTATGAATTTGGCACGAGGCACCTACTGTTTCACAACAATTTTTTTTTGTGAAACAGTAGGTGACAGTAGAAGACTTGGAGGATTTAAGTATGGCATTTTTAGTATCTTTATATTTTTTTTCCAAAAATAATAAACATAAGTAGGTAACCTACTTAGGTAACAAAAACAATTTTATGCATATTTTAGGTATCTGTCAAGTCAACTCAAGGGTTTTACGTTATATAGGAACTATCTAATCAACAATAATTCAGAGAGAGATCTACGTCCTTACTAAAATATTGAGACTAAATCATTTTTTGGATACCTACATAGGTCTAGCTTAATCTAATCGATATTTTTTATTTGATTCTCCTGGTGGAGTTGATTTGTTTGCAAGCTATTTAAAGATTAATAGGTACCTATACGATTCCTAATTAATCGAAAGCCGAACAGTGCAACACAATCGCATCACAACACCACATCCAATTTGTACATGCTCGTATCAAGCTCGATACACCCAATTACCTATGAATAATGCTTTGTAAACATATCTATAACTTTAGCTAACGTTGAGTAGACCGCATTCACATAGAAAGCCTGACCAAAAATGACTTTTTACACTTTATTTTCAAATACAGCGGGTAGAGTCAGATCTGAATCTTAGATCATTGATTATATTATCTGGTATGTACACCGAAGAGTCAGATCACACCTAAATTCATTTAATTTAGGTGTAATCTGACTATGTAATCTGCTAATGTTTAACCATGAAAATTATAAAGTAACTAGATATGTAGCTTAAATAAGAACAGAGAAAAAATTGTGAGTATTTTTTAAAAAGTAGATACTGTACACGACTTATCAGAAGGTTGTAAGATCAAAATACTAAACGAACCAAAAATGACTGTATGCCTAAGTAGTAATTTTTTTCATCTTCATAGGCCCTTACTAATAAACGTGGGATAAAGTTATGACATCAGGTGTAACTTAGGAATAACCAACCATACAATTTTTGAGTTTATACCTGTCATAACTTTACACCACGTTTATAACAATAGTAACAATTCAATCAATCTGAGCTTTTTTATTTTTTGATCCAAACTCATCAACGCAACCTATTTTCATTCTAAAAGTAGCCAATTGTTGTGCATCGCTATTCTCCATTCATAGATTCACCAATCAATTTGTCAACGAATACGATTGCTAATCTGCAGCGCTCACAAATTCAAGTGTTTTGCTTCATTAGGCTGATGTGCTTTTGTTTGCTCGGTGTTTTGTTTCAATTATTCAGTATCATCTCTGTGAGAGCCCAATTAGAGCTTTGTTGACAAACAAACAGAGACAGATACGAGTATGTTTGATTGTTTACTATAATCTATTACTAAAATGTACTTGCCTAAGATCCAATGTCGATTCATGTTGAGTGAAAATGATTTGAAGATAAGTCTTATTGGCCGTAACGTGGGTGCGAGTTTTTTTTTCTCCTACACGATTGCGAACGTGAACGAGTAGGTCTTTACATTGGATTCTATTCCCATAAAATTTTGGCATACGGTAATGTGATAGAGTACGCACTTAAAATCCTTTCACCACACTGGTTCGAAAGAACTGGTGACACGATAAAAAGAAGAAGAAGGCTCATAACTAAGTGTACCTATGCCTATGCATAGGTACACTTAGTTATGAGCCTTCTTCTTCTTTTTATGCATCTATGTGCATGCAACCTGACGCTGTATAAGGCTAGGAACACAAGACCGCGCGGTACCGCGCGGAACGACTATCCGCGCGGTACAAGATACTGGTAAAGGCTACGAGTATTATAGTAGGTATAGTTCACATAACCGCGCGGTACAAGTTCTTCAAACCTGTATAGACTCGTTCAGATGTACGCGCTGAGACGCGCGGCACCGCGCGGTTATGTGAGCTTAGCCTTAATCATCTAGTGTACAGTACGCACAACCATCTTATCAATCATCTTAATCATCCTTAATCATCTTTAGCTCTCTGAAGTAGCTGCGCAGAACCCATTGATGACGCCTAAAAGACGAAGCCAACGTTGTATAGCTGCCTCGCTCACTCGCTTAGTTTGTTTTGCGTCGTGCTATCTCGCCTACTCGCGCAAACCTGCGCAATCTTTTTATTTGACGACCTCTGTGGTGCAGTGGGCGAAGGTCCGCCTGCGACGCAGAAGGTTGCGGGTTCGATCCCCGCCGCGGGACAAATGTTTGTATGACCTACAGATATTTGTCTCGGGTCTGGGTGTTTCTATGTATAATATGTATGTATTTACAAAAAAAAAAGTATATAAGTAGTTTATCAGTCATCTAGTACCCATACCACAAGCTCAAGCTTACTTTGGGGCTAGATGATGCTGTGTGAAAAGTCCAGCATTATTTATTTATTTATTTATAATCGTTTAGTGCGCCTAACTTCAGAGAGATAAAGATCGGTTGCGCGTACTGTACATGTATAGGCCTAAGTTTTTTTGGTCCAAACTGAACAATATGCCACTCTGTTAACGCTTTTCACTCAAGTTGCTTACCGGTTATGCTCGCCTTGTCATAACTGAACTTGAATCAATCACAGCACTTTCACCCGTGGCTGTTATAATTATAAAGATACTGGATGGTACTTATTATTTCAATTATTTAAAGCACTTTCTCAATAATTGGGTGCACTTTACACTGGGAATTCCATGAAAAATACTTTACTTATTCATAAAAGTGGAAGGTTTGTTGTTGTGAAAGTGATAGTGGACATTTTCTCTCCTGTTATTATTTAGTAGTAGTTGAACATTGTACGCCAAGTAAAATAATTGTAATTACTAAAGTTGGCCTTCAACAATCATGAATCATAGTATCTAGACAGTACTCAATGATTCCCGCACAGCTCCTTAGGCAAGAGCCACGCCTTATCTAACAATAGAATAGAAGTCATTAATATTTCCGCTCTGTCTCGCCTATCTCTCGCAAAATCGATGCCATGATCAGCTTAATACTATCCTAGCGGTACTTAGTTGAGATTATAACTTGATAAACGATTATAATTATATAGACGACCTCTGTGGCGCAGTGGGCAAAGGTCCGCCTGCGACGCAGAAGCTTGCGGGTTCGATCCCCGCCGCGGGACAAATGTTTGTATGATCTACTGATATTTGTCTCGAGTATTTCTATGTATAATATGTATGTATTTACAATCAAAAATATATCAGTAGCATATCAGATATCTAGTACCCATAACACAAGTTCTGCTTACTTTGGGGCTAGATGATGCTGTGTGAAAAAGTCCAGCATTATTTATTATTTCTTTATTTATAAGCAATGCAATGTTTTTTGTTTTCAAACAGAATAAATGTTGAATATGGTCCAAAAGCTAGCCCTGATGGACCTCCATAAATGCAAAAACAAAACAAGTTTTTTTCTATTTTTGGGACGGCACCCTTTAGTCAAATTAATAAAGTTATAGTCATATTTTGGCATCGTCATAGACAGTTTGGCATCGGCGCGTTAGGAAGACCAAAGCCGGTTCGAAACCAACTTATGAATCCCGAATGAATTACTTCCAAAAGCGACAGGTCATTAACTTCCTTAAACGGCTGCAACATTCGCCCACGTAACAATGGCTTAGAACATCTGCGGCCCACATAGCACACCCACAGAATAAAACATAGTTAGTATAACGATAACCATTAGATTCATAAATAGTAAGTACATAATAGCCACAGATTAGGGAGTAGGTTGTAGACCAAGGCCGATCCGATCCTTTCATCAACATCGGATCAAGTAACGGGACAGACGGTTTTGGTGACGATTGATACCATATTTGATGGGAGCCAGACAAAGAAATAGAGCAATAATATGAGAAACTTAATCGTAGTGAGCAATTTATGACATCGTCATTGTCATATATAGTAGTATTATTACATTTAGATAGAAGGTCGTGGAATCTGAATGTCGTGGGTTCGAATCCCGGTCGTGCATCAATGGATTTTTCGTTTCGTAAAATTTATATGCGCTATAACACGCTCTTAACGGTGAAGGAAAACATCTAAGGAAACCCGCAGCTTAGTCAGCACACGTATCGACGTTGTCTTCCCTGTGGGCCAGGTTGATTAAGCTGAGAGGATGGTTCAGGTGCTGGGCAAGCCTATTCCATCTCAAACAATGTCCCAGGCACTACAGCGTCCCGTTAGGTGTAGGGATGGATTGCCTCCTGACGCTGTATAAATCATCTAATAAAAAAGGCCTAAGTTTATTACATTTATGTATTCCTCATTTAGTACATATTGGTGCGTTGTTACAGAAGTAATAACTGTTGGTGCACCTTCGTCTACTACGCCAAATACCTATCCATCCACATGAAATAAAAACACATAAACAGAATAATAAACTGACCATAAATGAAACCGCACTCCTAAAGGCGATTACTGTAAATGCCAAAACCGAACATAATAAAGCTATAGATCCGGCATCGCGTTAACAACGCCATTATCGCGTTTTTACGTAAAAAACGCATTTTAAACGTTTACTACCTCATAAATCCTTTTACGGTGGCACTCAAACTCTTTAACGCATATCTCACATTGTCTTTAATTCCTTCTTTTTTGGGTTCCATCCTCAAAGAGTGCCAAGAAAATCCTAATACATAAGTCTATTAGTTTAGTAATTGCTGAGCCTACATCTTTTACAGTAGTAACGTAAAGTACAGCAGCTGCATCTTTTGAACAATTTTTTATTTTATTAAAAAAATGTAGCTTACCTATTTAATTCCCTTAATATAATAAGCATATTTTGTGGCGTTTTTTTTTTAACTAATCAGTAAGGGGTTGAATATTTAGCGGTAGTACGGAACCTTAAATGTTAACAAGTTCAACTTACACTTGGCTGGTTTTGGGTGATTTAACTTTACTTAGATGCTGTAAATGGTAGTGTTTACGATTATGTCACTGTAAACATAGTTCGTTGATCTTGGCGCACCTACCGTGAGTAAAAATATCTTCATAAAACATGGAGGTACGAATCTGTGTTAACATATTATCCGCTTTTGACCTAAAGCGCTATTTGATAAAGATCTATCTGAAGTTATCTTCATCTGTGTCAAACTTACTAAATGGCCATTAGTAGAGTTTTATGGTTAAGTAATCCATACTTATTTATTAAGCATCATCGTAGGGGAGAGCGGGGTTGGAAGTGCCGGGGGTAAGTAGTGCCGGCGAACATATCTCGAAGACGAAAAGAGATAGCTCCATTTCTATTTTGCATCTCAGAACGTCTAACGCGCGTGCATCGCCGGCAGCCACTTTAGTAGCGGCTGCGACGCGTATCGAGTGGTGGCATGCAGTGTGATGCTCTGACTACACGTTAGTAAATATTTTGTGTTTTAAACTTTTTGGTCATTCGCCTTGCTTTTTAAAGCTACTTATGCCAGTGTTTCACTAGGTCAGTGGTTATTTATTCATACATCGCTTTTCGGTTTGTTTTGTAGGTTCTGATAAGCAAAACATTTTAAATTTGACAGAAAGTGCGTGTACTAGTAACGGGGCTGAAAGTGCCTCTCATTGGGGGCTAGTTGTGCCGCGGCACAATCGACCCCAAGCGATCCATTGTTATAGTCCACGTTTTTGTCTTATAGTACTCTATGTATAATATGTATGTATTTACAAACAAAAAGTATATAATTAGTTTATCAGTCATTCTAGTACACATAACACAAGTTCTGCTTGCTTTGGGGCAAGATGATCCTGTGTGAAAAGTCCACCGTTATTTTTTATTATTATTATTATTATAGGATGAGGACAGACAAATGAAAGACCAAGAGAGGGATTACTTCGAAGGAGCTTCTACAAAGAGCTGCTGATGCCGTAAATTGAAAACTGTAGCTGGGAAGGAAAAAAAGACATGCAGCGTATTAAGAAAATCAAAAAATGTATAATGTATAATATAATAAATATACATAATAAAAAAATGTATAATTATTATAACACTTAAAAATGAAAATTGATCTCTCTAATAGTGCAAATTATAAGTTATGTTGAGTTTTTTAGTTAAGAAAGAAGAAAAATGTTGATTGTTTTTGTTGTTATCTATGTCAGTTAGTTTAGTAATAGTTTAATTAGAAAAAACATTGTGAATGTAAGGAGTATTTTTTTTTTATATAAAGAAATAGCTTAAATATAACAGTTTTTGTCTTATTTTTTATTTAAACACCATTATTTTTTATATAAAATATCCACTTTTAGAACGGCACAACCAACCTCAGCATTGGCACAACCCGCCCCACGACGGGGTCAATTGTGCCTCAAGGTCTCGTTGCACTAATTTCAATGTCACAAAAAAACTATTGCAAAATAGCCAATTATTAATTTAAATTCGAAAACTACAATAAATTTAACATAATTGTTAAAGAAATTGAGAATGCACGATTTCATTTTAATAGTTTTTTTAAGTGATTTATCAAAATTGGCACTTTCAGCCCCGCTCTCCCCTACTTAAAATTAATTCTGTCAACATTTTTGTGTTTTGTGGGCTACTAGTAGTACTACTAGTGCAGTAACAATCATAGTTTAGTTAGGATGTAAATCAAGAATAAGCAAGATTTACTTGAAATGCGAATAAATAAAGTACTTCATTCAACTATGAATTCGAATAAAATCAAGTTCTGCTAAATAAGTCCACTGTGACTGGTCTATGTTTCAAAACTGTACTCATATTTATTAGGTGCAAAACGGAGGTCAATAAAAACGTCACAAGTTCATTGCTCCGCCACACCTTCCGCGTGTGGAAATAAACACAGTAAAACAGCGTGTCGAACTTTGACAAGCGCTCTGATAAACAGCAAATAGACCGAGAATCATGTATGAGACGAATCGACAAAGACGCTGCTAAAGATCAATCAAAGCAACCCAGTTTGATATAAGACTAAGAACTTAATGTTACAGAAAAATTAAAAATAATCAAACAGGTGCTTGCGCGCTATCTGAAGTTCGTCGTAACAGCCATAATAAAAAGAATTATTATTGTAGGATTAGTAAAATATTATTGTTGATCATGAGTATTTCAGCTCTTTAGCAAGTTGTCAATTTTCTCCTCCAACAAATTTTATGGCAACTGACAACAGGGTGCTAGATTTTCAGATACTAAATACTAAAATTTCAATCTATTTATACATACCATGGCCCTATCCCGCCCACAGAGGCTACCGTTTTACGAGCATACGTTGCGCAAGATTACGCTCTAAATGCTTCATCGGATGTCTTCTCTGATGCAGATCTGATGATTAGTTGAGGAGATTGTCTCGGCAACTTATGCTTACAGCTGCATTTATACGGAAATCAGATTCTGACAAATATCGCAATTGCTGTAGGTATGCATCATTTAGAATGAATAAGTAAATTATTTTTACAGACACTGTTAAAGTATCGATGCACTTTCAACTTCAAATGTGGGCACATGCCAATCCGTGTTGGACATACCTTGACTTCTTGAAAGAATATTATAATAACTACCTGAAAATCTTATTGATATAATAGGAAAATCTCCTGTTAATACGGTTTATTCCCAACGACTCCACTAGCCTTCCCATACTGTTCTGCATTAAATTAAGCTTCCTTCTTACGAGACCATTCCAATAAAAGATTATCTTTTTCACTTAGACAATTTGACTACCTTTCTGCTCAGCAAACACTATGTTGCTTATCAGCGTGCCCGGCCAAGTACTGCGATAATTTCAAATTAAAAAGGGCTTTGTAAGTTCTAAGCTATGGGTCTGTTCTGTGACCTTTACAATTCGCTTTCACGTAGTTTCGGCCTAAGCCCCACCTACGTATATTCACAGTTTGATATTTATTACTCTTCGATAAACGAGGATTACAATTATAGAAATAGTGGGTTTCACAATAGCCTCCTATTTTAGTAGCTCTGAGATTTTCTTCGTAGAGATGTGAAGTTGTCATATTACAGGCGATGACTGGTTTATGGAACATCAAAGTCCGAGGAGTGACCTGTTTTAGCTTCCTCTGTGTTTTCTATTTTAGTTCAATGTGAAGTTTCTCTTAGCTTCATTAGTTTGTTAGTTTTAGTTGTTAGTACAAAACACTGAACTATTGACTTCAGTTTTTACGTTTCCCTTACAATAATAGTTTTTTGTGGTTGTTGTTTCTTTATTACGGTCCAGAAAACATAAATATAAATGTAGCTGTTTTCAAGCGTCTGAATTAACTCGAAACAATGGGGTAAATATTTTTTTCATAATTACAAACCGTTACTACTGCTCTGATACAGATAAAAGTAGAGATTAAACACAAATACTTGTCAATTGCGTACACAATTTAATTTGAACACTATGATTAAAACTATGCAAAACGCAGAAGCTTAATGCACTTTGTAAATTGCTTGGCCTCATTACGTGTGTGGGTGACACCACAGAATATAAGTACATTGCATGGTGCAATGATCAGGCGCATTCGGCTCCATACGATGCATTCGATGTATACCTACTGCTTTTGCAATAAACAGTTATAGGTATGTGTAATTACACATACCCACACATACATATACTTCCTGTGGACATACGACATGGTTAACTTTATGCGTAAGCCGTTATTTGGTAGAAAAGACTTGTTACTATCTAATTACTAGTTACCTACTTTAAAGGTAAACTTGTACGACCCTATTATAAAATGGTAGTCCTGGTAAATACTCATCAAAGTCATACCAAACGAATCGAGGTCATCTGAGGGCACGTTACGTATACATACGACATAATTAAAGGTCGTAGGGAATGTTTGGACTCTAAAAGAACAAAATAGAGGAAGGCTGACATATTAGACCTTTGAACAGTAGTGGCACACGATGGGCCATGAATTTATAATTAATAATGTATTTAAATCCTGTTATCTCCACAATCATAGACTCATAGCCTGGAACCTATAGGAACATTGTTCCCTGACCTCCCAATACGTATGCATAAAGACAAAGCAATAACTAAATAAATAGGCCCTCCCACTAAACGGTACTCCATCATTGTTTCAAGCTCGTAAACGGTCTATTTCATTTCAATAATAATGTATAGGCGCCTACACATTAGATTTGTATTAGATTATTTAAAGTTGTTGAAACGTTGTCTTATAAATATTTACATTTAATTCAATAAAGATCTTATTAGTACCTACCCTATATACAGGGTGCCCTAAACAGAGAAGTCTAAAGAAAAATAATAATAGCATACCTACAGGGGTACCTATCTGAAAATATCACAATGCTCGGTTCTTATAACAACCACACATAACAATAACATGTCAATTTTTGAATTGTTGTTTGTCTTTCTGAAGAAAGAAATGACTCAAGTGGCACATTACAACATGGCTACCTAAAAACATTTTTTATAGAGCTTGATTGCTTACATTGATAAATCTGTCAAAAAATTGCTAAGTTGAACAACTCAGTATGATTCATACTCGTATACCGTTGCTTCTAAATCTGAAAGGAAAATTGTGCCAATCGTGTTTACAATAATATGGATTACTCACCTTATTCCCGGAGCTATTATTTTGATTCTCTGGTCCATGAAGCGCTCTATCGCAGGCGGAGGCGTCCGCTCTGTCATGAAATATTGAAAGCTACCAACATCACTAGTGCCTACTAGTAATATTTGCAACGCATTTTATCACATCACTAGTACGTAAACTTGAGAGGAACTTGGTCCCAGAAGCATAATTATCATAGACTCTAGACATTTTAATTCATAAGCCGTTACTTACGAATCTTGCGATCTCCAACCGTTTAACTGTATTTCATACGATGCAGGTTACTGAAGCTGTATTCTACAGTAATATTTTTTTCACATTGGAAAAAGATTTTGTGTTCGCCGTAGAATGGTTCTAATAAGAATCCTACCATGAGAAAATTTGAAACTAGGTACCAATACTACTTACGTACCTTATTGTAACAGAGGGTTATTCGTGTTCGTTTTTTCGTTCGTTTGAAGAATATTCGGATGCTTCTTACTACGAGCTACATTGTATTCAGTCGATCAACGTTAAAACACGGTCTTAACCTAGGACCAAATATTCCAAACCGAAAAATTGCCCCTTAAAGGCAGAAATCGTAGTAAGAAGCAGAATATTCATCAAACGAACGAAAATAAGAACGGGAATATGGCCCCAGATACTAAATTCAATTAAGGTTAAGTAAGTGGTTAAGAGTATGTTATTTAATTAGGTATTAGTCCATCGTTCCAGAAATCTTAGTCCATCGTCTATCGCTTCAGAAATCCGAATTAAAATGATTATTTTAGATCTATTTCGATAGTTGAATTTGGAGTGATAGTGTCGCACAATGAGTTTAATAAACAAATATCGATTATCGATAAATATAATTGTGATTGAAAGGAAAATGTGTGTGTTGTTATCTGATTCTTCGTGATCATGATTCCCACCTGCATAAGAGCACCTCGCTCCATCCAGGGTTCCACTGATGACGTCACCAGGCAGACACGATCGATTGTACAGGTATGATGTTTATGGTGCTTTTAAAACTAACTGCTCATTTAAATAATGACTAAAAGCTTCACTGTAAAAATATATGGTTAGTGATAAAAATCTTGTTTTTATACTGATTGCACTTATACTTACCACTGATATTCTCCAATATGGAACAAACTATACATTGAGCTAGAAATGAACGAAGCAATGAAACTCCGTTGTTTTTTCATGTTTCTGTTGTTGTGTGTGATCTCACGTTTTAAAACAGAATTTCATAACCACTCACTAAAAGTAAGGACTACCTGTAGAATAGTTCATTTCAACTCTACAATAAAATCGTCATGCCTAAGTTTAGCGCTAGTGTTAGCAAACGTTTGACTGTGCCGCCCCTCGATATTAAAAGCAGCACGACCTCATTCCACTTCCTCACATTACGCTTTTAAGCTCTCCGAGCGGGTAAACTTTGTTGACGGAAAATATCGATATCGATATTACATCACTATTATACTGGATGGATATTTTTTATTTGAAAAAGATCTTCGCACTTTTCAGAAATAAATAATTTGTGGTAACTTACAAAGTAAAAAATGTCGGAAAAATAATTTTGCCAATGACATAGTTATTTTAAAGTATGCAAATGACTTCATTGTCCATTAAATCATTACTGTAGCCTCAATTAATTTATATTGGCTCAATTGGAGGAAGTCTTTACAGCTATGGCATTTTAACTGTACCTACCTGTCCGATGGTTATATATAAGATAAAATATTGATTAATTACAGTAAAATAAAGTAGGCCAATCACGCCCCATACAAGGCTGGCCCCAAAAGTCAAAAGTGCCGGCCAATGAAAAAAATGGCCTCACCACCATTGGGAATGTTAATCAGAGTATTTTTCAGTATGTAAAGTAGTTGACTTAGAGACTTGGTGCCATATTCAAAATACTCCGATTGACTTCCTCAATAGTGATGACTCCTTTAATTTCGTAGGCCGGCACTTTTGACTTTTGGGCCCAAAATTAATGACCTTAAATTATTTATATCTTCAGGTATATTTCCACAATCACATAACTGCGTTGATGTGTATAAATTTAGGGTTTTTTTTAGGGTGTCTACTGTCTAAAATAGATTTTTTTCGGGAAAATAATGAGGTACTACAGTCATGATCGTGATACGATTCGCTGTGCTTAAAAATACTTACTTTGGTTTTAATTGTATGCTTACCAATTTAAATAAACCATTTTTAATCATGCATTGAAAATTGCATTAAAATTGGCTATAAAACTTGACCTTGAAAGTACTTTTACTTACCTAATAGGCTTTTTAATTAAAATTATGATTTCTGCCAAGAGGCCAACATATGTAGCCTATGTCGGTACATAGACTATGTTATGCATAAGTGCATTACAACCTCTTACTTATACTCGTAGTGAGGTTTTGCTATGAAGTAAGTAATCAGTGCTGAGCTCTGTTCTAATTAATTTGAAATCAACTGTAAGAGTGTTCCTCGAATCAATTGATATTTTTTATAAAAGCAAATTGATATAGTCAACTCCAGTATATTTTTATGAGACTCTTGTATATTAAATAGATATCAGTATATCTGAGATGAAAAAAAATAACCGCAGCGAGAATCAAAATAGCATCTTGTTTCGTCTCAGCCGCCATGCTATCGAGGTCGTCACGTCAATGTCTCAGATTTTTATCTAGTCATGAAATTAAATGAAATGAAATGAAATAACTTTATTACAATACAATGTAGATACCTAAATACTTAAATATAGATTATTACATAGATACCATTGTTTGTAATTGGCGGTCTTATCGCTGGATAGCGATATCTTCCAGACAACCTTTTAAACTAGGCTACAACTAAAACTAAAGCTAAATTTGCAAATAATCATGTTAATGTTGTTAAGATTTTCAAATAGGTATGGTTTTCATATGGATAAACTTCTTAGCCTCGGACTGATTGTATCATGTGTTGCTGTAATACCCCACGTTGCCTAGATTGAAAGGTATCTTCCTGAAAGCTAACCCGTTTAAGGGACTTTATAAAAATATCTGCTACATTATTTGAGGATTTTTTATTGTCTTTTAGACACTGCTAAAGCATTGCATGTATTTGCATCGTAAAGGAAAATACAAACATTTGTTTTGATAATCTACGTTCGCAGAAATGTGAGTCAAAATTAATTCAGCGTGCAAGTTTCATGAAAGCAAACCGAGCCGCATCCAGTCATCTGGGGAATACTCACAGCCGGCACAATGAGTCGAGCGTACGAGTACACTATACAGGGTGTACTCATATCTATAAAGTTCTTATTTATTTATTTATCTCATCTATTTCGAGTACACTAAGGCCTAGTTCGTATGAGTTAGTGGCCAAATCTAGTGACGGAGTTCTTTAGGGTGTTCGTTCACAGATTATTATCATATACCTATTAGTAATATCAGTTGAGCTATCTAATCTATCTATAGATCGTATCTAACAATCCTTAGATAGCTTGACTAATCCTGTTGTATTTTGTAAATATATGTATACAGGGTGTAAAAAGACGTCTACCGAAGCCGAAAGGGGTAGGTACAGCATCCCAAAACATAGCCAAATCCAAAAGGATTTTCCAAAAAAATCATTATATCCGGAGAAAACCGACCTCGCACAGCTGGTCGAGCGTATGTACTGGGCGCGTTTTTATACGTAAATTGCTGGATTTTGAGTTTAATTGTTTGATTAGGTTATAAATGAAATGATGAGGTAGGTAAGGTCTTATTATGTTGTACTAGTAGCAAAAAACTAGAAAATAAAATAAAATGACGTAGCTAAGTCAAAAAATTTTTTTGCTTTTTTTTTCGATAAATATGTTCAGAATCATGGCCTGATTGCAATCCCTCAGTTTTCGGTAGCAGTCTTTTTACACCCTATAGTAGTAGCTTAGTTTCTGTAAATAAACAAAAATAAAATCCTATTAGAATAATAATATTTCTCTATTGGTACAATAAATAATTTGAGTACATAAAAAAATTTTTAATTTTGTAAACAAAAAGGTTTATGAAATTATTTGAAACCGGACAAATTAATTAACTTCAAATGGTTTTTGCTAAATCACGCAGCTTCAAGGGCTTTTTTGATTGTTCGTGTCTTGAAGCAATTCACTACAAACATGAACACTTGAACAAAATTGAAAGTAAGCCATTAATTTCCACATCTTCCGATAAATATTACAAGTTAGTTATGTAAAAGAGGTGAAAAATAGTAGACCACTATTACTTTAACAATGAAAATTGGTTATTAGAATAAAATATTAGAACACCTCGTATAACGCTAGGTATAAAGTAGATTTGTTTATTTTGTTCGGGCTCTCGTTCACGCGGGACGTGGTAGGGTAAAGTTCATTGTGTACGTAAATTACATTTGTTTAGCGTAACATACGTAAACTGAAAACAAAGACCGCGTTACTTGATTCAGGATCATGCTGTAGATTATCCCAAAAGGTTTGAACTGCTAACTAATTGCGGTTTGATTTTATCTTTGCTATGTAATGAAATCAAAATATATTATTTTTTTTAGAAACTAAGCTACTACATATTTACATAAATTTACAAAATACAACAGGATTAGTCAAGCTATCTAAGGATCGTTAGAAACAATCTATAGATAGCTCATCTGATCCAGGTTAAATTGCTGGATTGCGGTAAAATAATAAAAGGTTACTAAAAACTTAGCAGGGTTACGAAAATCACTTTAGCATTGTATTAGTAGGTAGCGTTTTTATTTTTTGTATCATTTAGATGAGTCTCTTTGAATCACACCAACACTAGATCGAAAGAACTCATGACTTGGAGTACTGAGTAGTACAGACATTATTATTACTTATTTAAATTATTTTAGAAGTAGGTACCTATTGTGTGGAAGAAATGCCGGAAGCTCTGCGTACAATGGATAAGTAAGTTTAAGTCTTTATTGCCATGATTTTAATATAAAAAAAGATTATTAAAATACATGTTCTATCCTTTTAAAAAAAAACATTTATTTTTATATTATTAATGCCTTGTTCTGTGCAATAAGTAAAATGTAAAATGGCTGGGGCCCAGCTGTCCGCTACCGAAGCATTACTGCAGTGCGAGGGCAAGTGCCCAGACAAAGGCTATTAGACAAACACAGTAGGTATGTACTACACAATAAAGTGTTTGTGGCTTTGCTTGCATGGTGAAGGTACTGTAAAATTCCAATAGCATATTTACTTACACGCGATTACACACAATCTAATATCGATAAATGGGAACGACTTGGGCTAGAAAAGCAGGAGATAGATCTCTATGGCAGCCAGAATAGTCTTCTTTCCTCCCCGGAGGGGAAGGTAGGGCCTCGCAATATTGCTTTACCCTAGCTTCAACTCCGGGGGCAGCTGCCCCTGGGTCCTTGGGTGTCGCCATTTAGGCGGTGCATCTTAATATAAAGTGTCTTAAATGGAACTAATATGTTGTTACATCTCTATGGAGAACTCTTGGGGAGGCCTTTGCTGAACTGGTGTCTAATAAAATTGTGTTTCTATTCCTAAACTGTAGAACTAGTTATATATTAAGTATATTAGAATGAAATGTAACATTTATAAGATTGTTAATAAAAGCTATCATTATCATTAATACTCGTAGCGATAAAGAAAATAATCCGATCAGAAAAAAAAACCAGAATCATGACTCTACCTATCCCCAAGGTGCGGTAGACATTTTCTCATAATATGCTAGATTCTTTGAACTGGTCTAACTAAGGGGGTAGTCAGAGGCATATAACCAAATAAATATTTGACACATGAAGTTAGTTAGTACCTATTTCATACCTGGGGGTTATTCGCGTTCGTTTTTTCGTTTGTTCGATGAATATTCGGATGCTTCTTACTACGAGCTCCATTGTATTCGGTCGGTAAAATCAACGTTAAAACACGGTCCTAACCTAGGACCAAATATTCCAAACAGAAAAATTGGCATTTGAAGTCAGAAATCGCAGTAAGAAACATCCGAATATTCATCAAACGAACGAAAGAAAGAACGGGAATACGAATGAAATAACTTGACATGCATGGGCTTGCAATCTGCATGTCAAGTTATTTCATCTCTTCTTCCTAACAAGTAATTACCATTCGTTATTACTAGTCACATCACTACAGCAACCAAATGGATGTGACATCTTGTTGCCTCACAGCAATAAAGATGTCTAATCTTATTGATTTATCACAATCGAATTCTATTTGGAACCGATTAAATAAAGAAACACGACAAACGAGATCACGCATGATAAACAAATCTATGTAGAGATTGAGATGTTTCTACTAGGGCACAATATAGAAGTTACATCGACATATATAGATTTAAATACACTGATATGTTATCTTCAGACCGATTTGGCTATAACATCTGTTTCCTGTTATTACACAAAAGAACTTTGATAGTTCTGATACCTTTTTTTAGCAGTAGGTAAAAGTAAAAAAAAATTAGCCTAAAAAGTTCGAAAGTGCACAAAGAGCCTCTTTGAGTTACACTTAAAATCCTTTCGCTACACTGGTTCGAAAGAACTGGTGACACGATAAGAAGAAGAAGCAGTAAAAGTGAGAAAAGTTTTAAATGTTTATTTCTAAATTTAAAACAAATATAATGTGTAAAATAAAAACGGAACTGTGTTGCTATGAAAAGAGATTTGTTTATTAGAACACAATTCACCTAAAACCATATTCTAATATCGACTTAAATAACTAAACACTTGACCTGAAAAGAGAAACAACATTTAGAGCTATTATTTCACCAATTACTTCTCTATTATTCTAAATATCAATAAGTAGTTTTTATTCTATTAGATTTTTTCATAACCTCTGTTTCACATTCTGTACACTCCTGTAAGATGACATTTGATAACTTTAACTACTACATTTAACTAGCACTTTGAGTAAGAGTTGTCGATGTAACTACTATTTTGAGTTAGTCTGTATCCGATTTATAACGTGATAAAACGTTTACCAAATCCTTGTTACCAAAGTTTCCTTGTCATAGTTATTCTAAACTGTTCGATATTGATAAGATCTTGAATTGTAATATTATTGAATTAAAATGCAATGGGTTTTAAAACATCTTCATAAATTATAAAGGCGCGACTGCGATTCCATTGAACCTTTTTATAAAAGTTGATAGTATCGTACGTTGGTTTAGCTTTAGCTTGAATGAAAACATATTTTGGGTCGATTGACTCACCACTAGCGTGTCATGGTCTAGTATGCTCTACAATAAGTTACCCAGAGAAATGACAATGACTTTGCACAAGGACTAATCATTTGCTGGATGATATTAAATGTCGTTATGACCAAGAAATACCTCCAAAATTAACTGAGTAGAATAGGCTAGAGTCGACCTAAGATAAAAAAAAATATTTTATCCGACAAAATAAGATCGACGTAGACTCTAGCTCCAGACTATCTCAGTCAGTCTGACAAGTAAATTCCACTTGTCGAAAGGCAGTCAAGATGTAGGTACAGTGAGCAACAAAAGATTTTAAACAGAGGTACTAATGTTATGTTCACAATATTATTTTATGGCTTCGACATGGTGGACGAATGCTTAACGCTAAGGTGCGAGTTCCATTCTCGTGGCGAAAGAAATTTTGATGGATATTATCGTACCATGTATGTTGTACCTATGTAAAAAATGTGTAGTACCATATAATTGTTTTGTACTATGAATATCGACTCGTAGTTTCTGATTCCCCTGAAAATGTTAAACATCTTTATGTTTAACATACTTACCTATTATTTTATAATAAACATGAAAAAAATGACAATGCTTTAAATATTGAAATCTTCTGCTTTTGTTGCTAAGTATACCCGCTTGAGTTTCTAAGCCAGCGTCCGAGCGTCGCGTCCACTTGTCCCCATTCTCCTGCAAATTGACTTCATCACCGCAAACGAACCTACACAATCCATGGACTCACGCAGACGACTTGGGATTCCCAAGCTATTCTTAAGTTTTGTTTCATAACTGCCTGAAACTGATGACTATAAAATGTAATATAACAGACACTAAGCTACTACATATTTACATATATTTACAAAATACAACAGGATAAGTCAAGCTATCTAAGACGCCTGATCCGAGAGCTGGCACATTTTTGGCTTAAATGATCAGCATTGCCATCCAGCGTGGTAATGCAGCCAGTGTTTTGGGCACGCTTCCGACTGACAGTGACCTGGATCAGTTGAGCTATCTAATATAACTAGTAAATGTTAAAGTCATCTGAGCATAACATTTTATTGATTGAATTGTAATACGAGTAGTAAATAATAAGTTGGGTAAAATGTGCTGGACTATTTTATAACAGTTGTGTCCATGCCTTGATATGTCCGTTAAATTTAATCCTTTTAGGAATTCACTCACACTCGCTTATTTAGTTACAGATAGCTCGCTGATGAGCTCATACCTCAAGTCCTGGATACAAAGGAAATTAGGCTCCATTCACACACAACGCACTGTTTCACAAGTTTTGACTAGTTTTAAAACCAATTTATTCAAAACTTACATCCATACTTCCATACTTTCATTACTATATACTATACATACTATACTAATATTATAAATGATAAAGTAAATCTGTCTGTCTGTCTGTCTGTCTGTTTGTTACCTTTTCACGCCCAAACCGCTGAACATATTAAGCTGAAAGGCATGGATAAAGATTATACGCCAGGGACGGACATAAGCAACTTTTTTGTAAATAATCATAAGGGGGCGAGAAAATAAGTTTGTATGGGGAACAAAGTAAGCAACGCTGGGCGCGGTCTTATGACCGCGCGCGCGCAAAAGTGGCAGTCACCCATCATCTTTATAGATGATGGGTGACCGCCACTTTTTGCAATCCAGTTTTTTTTTGTTTTTTTTTTTATTTTGCATGATAAATTATTATAAAATAAATGATAAAATGTAACATGTATATTCCCACTCATCAATACATCCGGATCATACGGATATAACATGAATTGGTGATTAGTGGATTGAATAACTCCACATCCGTATTCTAAGTACATGTTGAATTTTCGATAACTTTAAATTAAATACCTAATGCGAATGTCATATGTAATTCCTTTTCTTCTGCTAACGTCAAAAGAACTAATCCTTTGAATAAGTGTGGTGAAAGAACTTTAAATATGCTCTTATGAGGTTCCTTATGTTGTCTGTTTGTGCTGAATGATGCAAAGTGCAGCTTTTATTGTTCTAGCGATTTTGCATTTTATTGTGATTTTAGCTCCTAATTTGCGTAGCAATGCGCTATAAAATGTATTTTGTTGGCCAATAAACTAATCACTTGTCTACTGTACAGGAATTTTAAAGAAGTGAAGTTAATAGTTGCCAGTTCTAATGAAATAAAGTAGGTAGGTACAATTGCATTTTTTTTTCATAAAAGTAAAAGAAAGCTAATAAGCATTTATTTTAATAGATGCCAATTAAACTTATTAAAATCAGATCCCTTTTGAAACCTAGCTGAACCCTATTCTTTCGCGATCATTGAAATGAAAAACCAGAGCAACAAACATTGGCTTGGAACTTTTTTTTCGGCAAAAATGAATTGTGGTCCTTCTAAAAGCATCTGTTCAGATTCAGATTAGGAACCTAAACTGGATAGCACCCAAACTGAATTGTAGGTCTTAATACGGCACCTGGTGTTCTCAACAAAAAGCGACTAACAACTTGATTGTTGTCCTTACTACCAACATTCAACTACTTAAGTTTTAGTGCCAATTTCGCGTCGCCAAGAGTCTTATCTGCTTTCTTTGTTTGTTCACATGGTTTTAGCACCACGGGGTTAGTGTTTTACAACCATTTTATTGTTGCGTGAAGGTAATTAATTATAAAGTTAATTGAGTGAAGTTTATACTTTACAGCTTATGAATGACTTCACTTGTCAAAGGGTTTATCACACGAAGCCCTTTTCTGAGAATATCATTACACATCAACTTTGATTTCTCCATATCCTAATTTCCGTTTCTCTATATTTTCACATTATATGGATAACATAATCGTTCAAATTGTAACTGTTTCATATTTTGTTTATGTATAAAGAAGATATTAAAGTAGCAGTTTCTGTAAGAACAGTACCTACTTTGAGCATTAAATGTCTCTGAATTAGTCGACGCAATAGCGTTATATAATCTGTGAGACTAAGAACATGTTTCGTCGTTCACAATTGGTCTCACAATCATGGATTTAAACACAGAGTTGTCACAGTTTGCTTTAAGTCCACAGACCAGAGAGCATACTGTCCAATTGTCCATTAGGCAAAACTCCAATACAACCGCCAGTTTTTGCAAAGGCACTACACAGTGTAATTTTTATACGCTCATCTGTGTACCCAATGTAGCGAGGTCCTCGTTGTATAAAACTCAGACTTCATTCTATGCTATTAAATTGATTTTCACCCGACTTTCTATTCTTTCCAGATCTACACAGACTGGGCGAATCATTACCTGGAACGTGCGCGCTCCCGCCGCCGTGCCGGAACCTCGGGTGGAGGCCTAGCGAGGGACTGCGCTGACGGCCTGCTGCTGGCTGACGTGCTAGAAGGAGTCACTGGATTGAAGGTTCACAGGGCGCATCGCAAGCCCAGGAATCCTCAGCAAATGGTGAGTTACTTTATACTCTCTGTTTGTGAAATTATGTTTATTGAACAAGTAATCTAGCTTGTCACAGAACTCGCTGATGAGAATGGTTCTACAAAATATTTCTGCATCAGATTTAAACGTCTCCAAAATACGCAGATGCTTGTAATGAACAATCTATTTTTTAAGTTTTATTCGTTTTTATTTAAAACTTCTCAGACCATTGTTTTGTACCCTGAAAATGGTGTCCCGTACATAGTCGTTTCAATATATACCACGTGTACAACACTATTCAAAGATAATGAAGAGTTGTGATTCACACAATCACGAAACATGCTCACCCAAAAATAGTAATTAGGTCGCAAAATTACGTTTACCTACTACTTCTCATAGTACTCACGTTACACTGTACCTACACTTTAATTAAATAACGACCTTAATAATTTTCTCGTAAGTCATAAAATCGATCATCGAAACGTCAAAACATAACTTTCATTATATCCGGCGTTCTGTTTATTCATTTACGGTTGAAAACGAAAGCGGCACAGGAATATTTTGGTTTACCCAAAATAGCTATCGGCGCACAAATCATACGGGCAGGTGCATACGATGGAGCCGAATTGACTTTGGATTTGCGTAGAGTTAAATAATTATTCGCGTACGTAGGAGCCTGTTGGCACTATGATCACATTCAAATCAGATTAATTACGATGCAGTTTTCTCTTTAGTACCTACCTATCAATGCGCGTTGACTGACGCGACGCACTTTCATTACTCCGTGCATGTTGGGCTTGATTGTGTGAACTATGCCTTAGAAAGTATACTTTCGACGTCTTTATTATGCAGGTATCTTAATTAGGTAGTGGATGCACTGTTTTGATTTATTAATTTCCTGTTACATCAGTCGGAAGTAAAAGTGGCTTAGCTCGGATCTTATAACTTACTTTAATGAGGAATTTATGAACTGAAACTACGATAAGTAAGTAATTTTTAATAATGTACGTTATAATTTTAGATCTTATAGCCATCCAACGAGGTAATGCCGCCAGCCTTTTGGTCACATTACCTGTGGTCGATAATTAAAAAAAAAATTAATCTTTAGTTTAGTTAAATCATAAAAATACATAAGTAGGTACCTAACCTACTTATGTATTTTTATGATTATTTAGGTGTTTTTAAATAAATCTATTATACCAAACTCCAAAACAAAGGTATTCCTAAATACATTACTGAAGATTCATAACTTCAGTTATCTTATATGTAACATAAAACACACCGTCCTTGTTAACAAACTATTTTTTGTATGAATACAACTTCTGTCGAGTCAAATTCGTTAAATTCGACGACCTCAGTGGGCGAAGGTCTGCCTGCGACGCAGAAGGTTGCGGGTTCGATCTCCGCCGCGGGACAAATGACCTACAGATATTTGTCTCGGGTCTGGGTGTTTCTATGTATAATATGTATGTATTTACAAACAAAAAGTATATGTAGTAGGTATATCAGTTATAATTGGGTCTAGATGATGCTGTGTGAAAATGTCCAGCGTTATTTATTTAAATATATTTTTTAACCAATAGAGTAGGTTTAGGTAGGTTTTTTTTAGTTAGGTTTTAGTTTACAACACATATTACTAGATTGATGAGGTAATATTTATAATGTAACATAACAAAAGCTAGTAATACGAAACGTAAGTTTTTATTTGCTAGTCGTAATCCAATAAGGTTGCGGTGAGGGGCCAACTAGGGCCGGCCACATCCGCAAGGATATCAATGACTTTATATTACCATTCTCACGAAGAACTTTCTGGAAACGCTGATAGAACGATTTTGCTATTTCTATGTACTAAAGCTTATTATTTATTACGAGAACATCTTAGCTTGCACATGTAATCGGACCTTTATTACCAAAATCTGACTTACTACGAGTATTATAAATGCGGAAGTTTTGATGTGTGTTTGATTCTCTTTCACGGCAAAGCGGCTGTATAAATTTAGATGAAATTTTTATGGAAGTAGCCTTTACATACCTTTGATTAGGTTATAGGTTTTTACGGGCGTAGCTTTACAACGAAAAATAAAGTAAGTCACAAATTCACCAGGATTTTTAAAGGACCTATTGTATGTTTTCTTTCATCGTGCAACAATGTTGAACTTGAGCTCTCAATAATAATTTACAATCGCATAAAACAAGTTCACCGTGACTCAATACCATTGATTTGTTACCATTCTGGCGGAACTGTTGATTTCGTAACCATTCCCGTGGCAAATGTGCTTTTCACTAAGACCATAATAAATAAACTAAATAACAGCTAGTACAACTCCAATACAAAATTAATTTATTTACAGAAACTAAGCTACTACATATTTACATATATTTACAAAATACAACTCCAATTAGAAAATATGCGTGACCTAATTTTACATTTTCTTTAAAAAACTGTTCTCGTCTATTTACATTCAAAGTGCACGCATTTATTCAATAAAATTGCTTAGAATCGCTTTAAATTATTATGCTGGATGAATCTACTGTTCTTTTGAGACCATACGTACTGTAGGTGTCGTCTAGAGAATCAGGACGTAACAAATATGGCTTACCTAGAACTTAACTTCCCTTTCGATTACATCTTTTAGCCAAGCTCATGTTGAGGTGTCAAGCGAATAAAGTGATGCTCGTCTATCAAATCGGTATCGAAGGCACCAAGTCCTTACTAGTGAAGTAACTGAGTCTTAGAATAAGCCATAGCCTTTACAAATACAAACCATCTTATATTAGTAAACACGCGCTACCACAATAGGCTGACAGGTTGTTAAACATGAACTTTACGAATCGATAAAATGCTAGAACTTTACATTTCGATTAGCCGATCGTAAATTATAGCAAACTTTCTATTGTTTCTGAGTTTATTTTTGCTTCTGCATTTTATGCACCTGCTTCTAAACATTTTCTTTGCTAGTTTAAAAAGCTACCGTTTATATACCGTTTATAAACGATCCAGTGACGCATAACACGAGTGTTTAGTTCGCCAGAACTTCTGGCCTATACTTGCCTGTGTAGTGGGGCTACACAGGCAAGGCCTTTTGAGTCAGAAGAAGTCTAGAATCAGCAAAGCATGTGAGCACAGTTTAAAAAAAATCCAAAAATAAGTTAAAGTTGTAAGTAATCAGTTTAAGTAATTCCAAAGACGATTGCAATGCATAAAAAATGACATAAAATAAACCACAATGCTTCCAGTTATTTCATATGCGGCACAGACTGAGGTTAGGTACCGACAGAGTGGCGCTCGGTCATGGCTAACATGGACCAACTGGTAATGAAATGATGGGTGACGTAACGGGAAAATGTGGGCTAATACATACCTATAATACCAATATGTACACAGAATTAAGTAAAACGCTACATAAATGATATCATTATTGGTGCCGTACCATGACCTATACAATTCAGTTTGGGTGCTATCCAGCTTAGGTTCCTAATCTGGCAGCGTGATATTTTAAGCAGAAAATAGTTTTACTTGTATTACTTAAGTATTCTAACGCAAAATGATTCAGTTTTTACGACAAGTCTAGTAAATTTTATTTTATGTAACTTTTATTATCATACGTCATGGTACGATATAGCGAAGCAGTTCAGTTAGGTATAGAAATCCTCTTCGACAATCCCCTGTGTCGGGGATTTATAGGATCTAAACTGGATCGCTATAAGAGCTCATAGTAGGGCACCTGAGTTCATTTACTATGAGCTCATTTTCATGAAAATGCCTAATTTTTTACTTGCGTTTCTTTGTCTCACTGAGTCACATATTATTAAGTTCACAATTATTATAATAATAACTAAGGTAAATAAATATTTGTAGGTACTCAATCTTTGAGCCAGACTGGAATTAAACCTACTTAGGTTTTCATGTTTATTATTCATTTCTGTACAAAAAT